>CM077593.1:78202500-79452500 GCA_039654915.1 Aquilaria yunnanensis
AAATCTAGGAGATTTTTACTATTAGATTACTTTTGCAAGCTTTCAAAGATACAAGTTTATTCAAAGGATTCCCTGTCATTCGAAAATGTATGCGGACTGTTAGGTCAGATCTGACTTGGAGGCCTTCCAAAGTCAATGTAATTCTAGCTCAAAATCTTCACTTTTCAATTATCAATCACATCGGGCCTAGCAACTTGGACTTGGTTTTGCTTGATGAGGCGGCAATGGATTGTGGGTGACATTTGGCTCATCGGAAAAGTCCAACCACTTTGATTCGATTAATTGTTGGACTATACGTTTCAATGCTGTGCAATTTTCCAAGCCATGGCCTGGAACGCCATCATGATATGGGCAAGTTATGTTGGGGTCATACCACGTTGGATATGGGGGTCCAAATGGATTTGTAGGAATTGGACGGATAAGTTAACTTTCTATGAGTTTTGGATACAACTCAGTGTAAGTCATGGGAATTGGTGCAAAAACTTCTTTTGGTCTTCGTGTGGGTACTGGAGGAGTCGGAACAGGTGGCCGTAACTGATTAGGCCTGTTGAGAGGATAATTGTTGGGCCTATTGGGAGGATAATCATTAGGCCTATTAGAAGGATAATCATTGGGCATATTGGGAGGATAGTCATTGGGCCTATTGGTAGGATAATAATTGGGCCTTTTGGCAGAATAGGATAGGCGAGGACCGGTAGCCACAGTACCTACGAGGGGAATCCTTCTTCCGCGTCCTATTTGTTGTACTTCGTCATCTTTTCTTCTGGATGGTCCTCCTCTTTTCATAGGATTATTAAAGGATTCAGCAATATTCCCAGTCCTAATCTCATGCTCGATTCTTTCTCCAGACATGATAATGTTAGAAAAATTAGTTGCCGAATTGCCAATGAGTTCGTCATAATATAGGTACTTCAGTGTCTGGACAAACAAAGTGACCATTTCTCTTTCTGTCATGGGTGGCTGAACTTGTGCTTCTTGAATTGCTTTCGCCTTGATTAGCTCGATCAATTGTCTCATTTGTTCAGCCATACTTTCTATCTTGGACTCTATCTTTATGAGACGTCCTTCGATTTGTTCTGCCATTAATCTTATTTGGAGCCGAGTTGAATATCGGTGTCGAGGTCCAATTTTATCCTTTTAAAAGTAAGGTATATTTTATTAGATCCTATGTGTATGTGATTGATGCAATGGATGCATGTAGGAAAAATGAGATTATGTTTTTATCAGACTTTGTATACACGTGATTAATGTAATGGATGTATGCAATGAAATTATGTTTTTATCAGACTTTATATGCACGTGATTAATGTAATGGATGTATGCAATGAGATTATGTTTTTATCAGACTTTATATGCACGTGATTAATGTAATGGATGTATGCGATGAGTGAATTTGATTATCCACTATCGTGGAACTTCAAGACTTTTAGTTGTTATTAAAAAGACCAAAAAGTTAGCATAGTTTGATGCGTGGTTTTGATGCATGAAGAATATTTGCACAAAACAGAAGTATAACAAAAGAAAGATAAGTTTATTAATAACTTAAATAGCAATTAACAACTCATGAACTATTATGGAAAAATGAGTTAAAACCATAAATACGAAAATAAAAGTGTAGAGCAACAACACAACATAACAAGGATATGCTTATGGCGTTGGTAAATGGGAGGAATACTATGGTCAGTTCTATGGTTAAGTGGGGAGTTCTATATGCATAAGGTGGCTTATCAAAAAGGCAAGGGATAGTTCCCGAATCCCGTCACTAAATTATAGTGACGGCCCGATTCCTTACCCTCTAGGGTTTATGTAAGGAATGGATTAATTCGAGTCGTAGCTTTTCGTGGGCCCATGCAGAGACTAACCGTCTCAGAAGGCAATACACTACTTTGCTACTTTGAAACCGGTGAAGGCTTGGAGACCATGGCCTCTCAAGGACAACAACACCAATTCCGCTTGGAAAGAACGTGTTCGCTTTGAAGAAGCTCGGGTATAGAGCTTCATATTGTGAATGCATAATGCATGTTTACCTAAGTAAATATAACATATAAATCCACATAAATATAAGCAAAGCAAATCAAAACAAATCAATTTGTAGGCTCGACTCACTAACGTCGACTCCCCAGCGGAGTCGCCAAGCTGTGGCAACGTCGGGTTTTCTGGAGTCGCCACCAATCTGTTTCACTTAGGTCGATTGGACACCTTAATTATGGTCTGCGAGAGTTCGGGGGTTCGGGAGTACGGTTACGCTAAAACAACTTTGTTATAGCGCCCAAAATTGGCACCTTAGTTGATTTTAATTTTGTTTTACTCTGCTTTTAAAACATCTTCAGTTAATTTTCAAAACCGAAAACTTTAACTGAATTATTTAGTCGGATGTGGATTTTTGGTAATTAATTTGTATAAAAATTTGATATTTCCGAACCATGGACTCTGCCGAGTCACCCGGACACGGAATTTGACAAAATTTTAATCCATATCGTAAAATATGGATTTTTATCTTTGTATTTATTTAATTTATTCAATTAATTTAAAAGTTGATACTTTTCAAACCGTTAATTATTTATGTTTTATGAAATTAATTATTAGTTTAATTACTAATTTATAGGTTTTTTTTTATTTATGAAATTTTAGATTCATTAATGATCTTTTAATGTTAACTAATAAAAAAATATTCTTTTGTTTATTTATATTTTTATTACCTTTATTTGAAATTATTTGGCTAAAATTTTTATTTTGTTTAATAAAGGAAACAAAAAGTTATATCTTTTTATTATTTTAAGAGAAATAAATAAAATACAAAGTCTTAATTTTCATCTATTTTTTATCAAAAGAAAGTTTTGTTTTCATTTTTTACCTTTTTACTTTTTTTATTGGATAAATATTAAAGTAACTATTAAAATTAATTTTTATATTTTATTTTTTAAAAAAAAATTTTATTCTCCAAACCATTGGATCCTGACGGATCATTTGGACATGGAGTTTAATTTTTATTAATTAATTGTTTAATTAATTACTAATTTAAATCATAATTTTATTGGATTTTTATTGTTGTTTTTATTAAATTTTAATTATTGCTACTTTTAAAGATATATTTAAAAAGAAATGATTTGTATTATTATTATTTTTTTATTATTTACTTATGTTTATTTAATTTTAATAAAAGGAATAAAAAGTTAATTAATTTTTTTTTGCTTTTTAAAGAAATAATAAAAGATAATTAGCTTTTTTAAAAAAAAAAAATTTATGTTAGTCTTAAAGAATAAAATTAATTATTCACATAAAAGGATTTTCTTTTAATTAGTTATCGTTCACTTATTTATATTATTTTTTTTTTCATGATTAATTTCTTTTTTTTTAAATAAAATAAAATTTTTTGCATAAAGTAAATAAAGGAAAATGAATAAAGTGGAGGTTTTCTTTTTTGTTTTGGTTTAGACATCCATTTAAAAAGTAAAAGATGCATAAAATAAATAAACAAATAAAGAGAAAACACATAAAGAAATATTAAGAACAATTATTAAATAAAAGATAAAAATGGGGCTTTTTGGCCATCCATTAAAAGAATTAAATAAATAGGAGGTATAACCTTCCATGAATTATAATAATTAGCAAAAGTTAGTAACAATAAAAATAAAAGTTAGTAAGTTAGTTGAGTTAATTGTTAGTAACAATAAAAATAAAAGTTAGTAATGTTAGATCAATTAATTGTTAATAACAATAAATATAAAAGTTAGATTAATCAATTGTTAACAACAATAAAACAAAAGGTTAGTAATAATAATAGTGAATAAACAAGTAAAAATTAAAAAGGGTTAGTAATTAATTCTGCAAGAACAAAATAAAACGTTAGTGACCAAAGTGAAAGAAATTGAAAAGATGAAGTATGAAATAGGGGTTTACCCTTACAATTTTGAAATTGAATTTTTGCTTGGAAATAGACGCGACGCGGCGGCGTGGGGGGGGTGCTGCTGGCGCAGAGGAGGAAGGGGAAGGGCAGGGCGGCGACGGCGTGGGGCGGAGCGGCGGCGGGCAGCTAGGGCGGCGCCGCAGCGAGGGCAACGGCGGCCGGGGGAAGAAAAAAAAAAAAAAGGATAACGGAGCGCGGCGGCGGAACGGCTGGGTGGAGGGGCTGACGGCGGCGGGACGGCCGGACAACGGCGGCAGGACGGCTGGGTGGAGGCGTGGCAGCCGGCGGACGACGGTGGCGGGCAACGTCGGAGAGAGAGAGAGAACGGAGATAAATGGGAGGAGGAAGACGGGGGCCAAGGCGTCAGAATAAAAAAATTTTGAGATTTTCTGGAGAAAGGGAAGAGAGCCAGGGACAAGGGCTATACTTTTATCTTTTTTTAAAACCGAGCTCTAAGCTTTTCCTCTATTTTTTTCTGTATTCAGCACTAAATTTGGAGGCTTATTTATAGAGGAAGTTTGGCCGAACTGTTGATGGATAAATTAATAAAAAATTTCAAACTTATCTTTTAAATTGGTAAAATGACAATTTCAGTCCTTTACGTCTCTTAGCCTCTGGATAAGTTCCTGAAGCTTCTGATTTTGACAATTTTGTCGTTTTCTGTCAATTTGGGCCAGAAATGTCGGTCGACCCAAAAATCCATGTGACAAACTACCAAATGCTCCTGGAACTTTCAGAATTTGTCAATTTTTTCCGAAACTTCTTAATTTTGTCATTTTTACCTCAAACTTTTAAATTTTGCCATTTTTTTGGAGTTTTCTTTTTTTCTTTCAAATACACACATATATCGTTTTAAATCAAATATTCGCAAAACAAAAATGTATTTTAAGCTAATTAAAATTTTTAGTAATAATAATAAAAATAATAAATTTTTTTATTTAATTTCTTTTATTTAATTTCTTTTAAAAATTTTTTTATGGTCGGACGAAATTGGGTGTCAACATATATATATTTGGAATGTATTGGTTGTTAATTCTCAATTAATTCTTTATTTCAAAACATATTACCATAACTTCTCTTCAATCAATTTCTTATTTCAAATTTCCACATTAATTACATATGTAACTCCTTCTATGTCATCTAATGTTTCAGTTTGTAATTAATGGGGGTAAGTTGGTTACATTTCTAATAGGCTCATGGAGACCGGGTGTATGGTGGAGAGCCTCTCTCATCAACCACATTTAAGCAAGATTACGCCTCTTTACTTTGAGCTTCCCTTTGCAAACCTGGTGCTTGTGCACGAATTCTTTCAACGAGTCTTCAATCTAATAATAATCACAAATTAAACTAGATCAAGATCAAGAAAGCCATGAAAATATGTAGATCAAACTAAATGGTACATCCAATGACTAATAATCTACTTAATTAATAGACATTATCGTATGCATATTGATTAATTAGTTTCTAATTAAAATTGCAATTACTTGCATCATGTCTTCCTCATAATCAGCTAAAGCGAAATTGATGTAAGTGTCAACTCCCCAGAACTTGATTACATATTGATCATATGCCCTAGCTAATTAACATTACTTGCTCTAGTCATCTTTCAATGAAAATGATTAGTGTACTATATTTAAAATTAGGAAGATATTTCTTTTCCTCCTAAAACACAAAAGAAACATGCTCTTTTCTATTACACATACCTTCCAGTAGCATGAGCAGTGTCAAATCCTCTAGAAGACCACTAAAGCAGAATTAATCAGCAAGCAATCATCCTTTTTTTTTTCCCCCAATTTTGCTGCTTCTACACACCTAAGTGCACTTGTCTTCCATAATCCCTAAATATTGCAAACCAAAAATAAAACGAAATTTAGAAATAAAAACTAAATATTTTTTACCATATATTTTACATTTTTGAATTAATTGTGAAGAAGAAAACAATAGGACTAGAGAAAAATATAGAACAATTATAACTACCATATATGCGACTCCCACCAACTAGCGAGGCTCTTCCTGGGCCATAGAAGCTAAGGCTGACCGCCTCCGCTTGCTTATGGGTAGCATAGCAACGTGTTTTTTTAGAATTGTCATCAATTGGTTTAACCTAGGTTGATTAGACACCTTAAAATGATTTATGATATTTTGAGAAGTTCGGGAGTACCGTTACAATAAAAGACTTTGTTATAGCGCCAAAAAATTTGATTTAATTTTTACTTTGCTTGCTTTTAATTAATTTGATTAATATCCAAACCATGGATTCTAATCGAACCACCTAGATATGAACTCCAAAACCTTCCTACTTGATTTCATTAATTTTTTATGAAATATTGACATTTCCAAACCATGGATCCTATCGGAAAATCAGAATATGAAACTTAAAAACTTAATCTATTTTTTCATTTATTTTTATTTATGTTTTAAATATTTTAGTTGATTATGAATCCAAACCATAAATTCAATCGGATCACCTTGATATGGATCTTCAAATTTAATATTTTTATTTAATCTATTTTTTAAATATTTTTAGATAATTATCCAAACCATGAATCCTATCGGATCACCCGGATATAGATTTTGAAATTTAATTTAATTATTATCTATTTTAAGGATTTTAAGTGAATATCCAAACCATGGATCTTATCAAATCAGCCGAATGTGGATTTTAAATTTTATTTTTAAATTATTATCCTAAATTCGTCTTAGTGTTTTATTAAACCCATGCAGAATTGAATTTTTCTAAGTATGATTTTTTAGATACATTATTTAAATTAATTTTAAACTTATATTAATAGAAAAAAAAGCAAAAATTTGTCAAACCTAAATATGCAATTCTGCCTAGTGTTAGTGACCAACAATAAGCCGTGGTCCTAAAACAAATGAAACAATCAAACAACCAAAAGGAAATAAACAAAACAATGCTGTTAGTGGCTGAATTGAAAAAAACACTAGGGACCAAAATGAACAACATCAAGAGACAAGGGGGCCTAAGTGCAGGTTTTACCGAAGGGAGAAGGTTGAATGGGTTAGATTCGTAAGAATCTGGGTCGGGTTCACGGGTCACCAAACGAGTCCCTCTTCAATTCTTCGTTCGCCGAAGATGAAAGACGGAAGCGGTGGCCTGGGCTTTGGTCGGCGGGGGCGCGGCGACCGCAGGGTGGGGCGTATGGTAGCTGAAGCCGTCGAGGACGGTGGGACGGAGGGAGGGCCGACGGAACCTTGGATTCTGCGTTGGCGGCGGCTGGAGTTTGGAGGCTCGCGTCGGCCAACAGAGGGAGACAAGGATGGCTGCGGCGATAGGGAAAGGTTAGGGTTCTTGGGTAGGGTTGCCAGAAAATAGGGAACTTAGGCTGCAGTTTCACCTTTTTCGCCAGGAGCTTAGGGTTAGCCCTAAAATCTGTTCGAATTTCAATTTCACCCAAGACTTCCAGGATTTATCAAATTACCCCAAAACTTCACAAATTTGTGTAGACATTCCTAGAATTTCATAATTTTACCAGATTTATCCCAAATTTTCCAATTTTACCTAGAACTTTTTGAGAAACCTTGGCTTCCACCCAAACTTTTCTATTTTGTCTAAATTGACCCTACTGATGCCCGGCAGCATCTTCGTCGGGTGACATTATGACTTCGAGAGGGACTTCCTGTGAGGGAGGACGTCTGGAGTAAAGGTTTCCCAGAGGAATGTGCCTAAAATGCTCAGAAGAAAAGAGGTCAGGAGGTCCCCGGAGTATTTTTCCGGGAAGGAGCCTCCGACGCCCAAGTCATTGTTCTAAGAGGAGATAAAGGAAGAGCACTAAGAGGCTAGGTGGTCTTGCCTGTTCGTGTTTTCTCAGGGAGAGGGGGCAGATCCTTTGCCAGGGCTTGTTTCCTGGTATTTATAGTGGTGCCTAGCCCGTTCAGGTCACGACACGTGTTAGGTCAGATGCGATCTGTACTTCCGGGCGTAGGGGACAGGTAGCTGTTTGTAGGCTCCTCGAGTCTGGGACCGAGACAGGTCGTGACAAGACTTAGACGGCGTCGGCGCATCAGACCGCTCTTTAAGGCGGCAAGTAGCGCATGTGGGCGACATGTCAGAGGCTCCTTAAATGCCCATGTCGTACTCCCGAGGTTCTCCGGCGAGGTCGTCTTTCGGTACGGACGCCCTTCTTCGGGGATTACGCCCGTAGTTTGGGGAGTTCCCTGATTCGAAGGTTCTGCCTTCGGGGAGATTCTCTCCTGCTTGAAATAGTTGGTTCTTCATCTCTGAAGGCAATCCGTTTGGTCCCCCGAAGGAGCCGGTAGCATCCTTGGAATTCCTGACGTTCTAGAGTTCGGGGTATTTGACTTCGCTCCTTCCGAGGTCCGTGATATCGCCTCTTTTGGGTAATGCCAGGTTTCCTGACCATACTATTGGCAGGATGTATGTACTAAGAGAGGCGATAGCCCTTCGACTATCACCTACAAACCTTTACGACTCCAAATTAGTACCTAAACTAAATTAACTCCTATTTTGACCCTAAATAACCATTCTAAATTCCTAAAAACTCATAACACAAACAACAATGTAACCTAAAAGTGACTAGACCAACTAACCCAAAATGACAAAAATGACCCAAATGTCCTAAGAATTGACCAAATTGCCCCTAAAAATGAAAAAGGCCCTCTTAACTAATTTTCCAACCTAAAACTTAAATAAATGTCAGTGCCCAGATAAAATTAGGTGTTAACAGGCAGGACGAGTTCAACCACGGACTCATGGCCGTCACCCCTAAAGGCCCCACCTTTGACCTAGATTTCAACTGAGCCTTAAGATGAACTCTCTCACCCTTCTCTCCGGTGACCGGAAAAAGCTCAAGCCTTGGCACCAATTTTTCATCTTTCTTTTGATTGAAAAACAAAGATGGAGGGAGAAGAACTGGCAAAAGTGAGAAGGAAGCGCGGGCAAAATGGGCAGCAAACGATGGGCATTGGAGAAATAAAAAATCTGAAGTAATTTCTTTTACATTTATATGATTTGCAACAGGGTATTTTTGGAATTCTAATGTAAAAAAATGTTAAATTGTTACTTAAAATAGCTAATCTGCCATGTGTCATCTTGGTATCACGTATGTCAAGTGAAAAGTATTTTGACTCCTTAAGTGTATCCTACTTTATATATATATTTCTTTGAAAAAAGTATGTATTTTCACGTAAAATTAGATCAATATATTTTGATATTATTGATATGCACACTAGCTCAGACTAAAACTAAAGATGTTAACGGGCCGAGTTTGGAGAGGGTAGAGTAATTCCCAAGCCCTACCCACACTATAAAAGCTCTACCTAGACCCTACCTGCAACCCGCAGCGGGTAGGATTTCTTCGCCCAAACCCTCTCCGCATTGGGGCGAGTAAGTGTCGAGTATTGTACCCGCAATACCTGCAAATATAATCACATAACATAAAATTAAAACTAAAGAAAGCATGACATGCTTAAATAATACAACATAACTGAAAACAAAGTAACTCAGTCATATGGTTGTAAATTTTAGGGACTAGGTTAGAATTATATTATGTATTTAGGTTGTATAGAACTAGAATTGGGTATGTATATATAATATATGAAATATTTTAGATACTTATATACTATGTATAATATGTTGGTAGGGTACGAGCCGGGTTCAATGAGGGTAGACCCTTAAACTCGTACCCTTCCCGTACGTGACGGGTATAATACAAAAAAATACCCAAACCCGGCCTGTAATGCCCGCAAAGTCCTAAGTAATTAAGCCTCTAGCTATAAGGATTTAGAGCTTACGATTTTTTCCTAAATTGGGAATTAAGCTCATTGAGATTAGGAGACACTGAATTAAGTGGGATCGAGGAGTATGATGAGTGTTAGACATTCTCATAATTTAAACTTGGCTTAGGCCAAGTAAAATGATGAAAATTTAAAGTGAGGGACTCAATTGGACAAAGAGGACTTTTGGTGGTTGGGCTCAATTGCCCAAGTGTGAGGAATTGAGGGACTAAGGGGGGGATTAGCCAATTTTAAAGGCATTAGATGTCATCAATGCCACCTCCCTCTATTTTCCATTATTTTAATCCACCTCTCATCCAACTCATCACTTAGGATCCCTTCCCTCACCTACTTGTCCCCCACTTTTGACAAATTCTCCCAACTTTCACCAAAGTCTTCCAATTTGTCCCATACTTTTGACTATCTCACCCACCACCCACACAAGTCTTCCAATTTGTCCCCCACTTGTCTCCTACCCATGTGAATCACATGGTTTCACTCTATATATACACTCATGGCTGGTCATACAAGTTCCATTTTAGTCTCCATTTCACTCATTTTACTTACTTACTCTAAAACACTAATTCTCTCCTCCTAAAGCTCAAACACTTCTCCAACTCTTTCTCCTACAATACCATTCGGCCAAGTATTGCTCTTGGTGTTCTTGAGTGTAAACCTTGTGTCCTCAATATTCATAAGCTTCTAAAGCCTTCCAAGGCAAGGAATCAAGTGGCGGGTGGAAGCTTAAAGGAAATCAAGCATAAAGATTCGGCCATACCTTCTTTGGTTGAGGTTCTCAAGCTAGAAATTAAGTTCTAGCTACGACAAGCGAGGAAAAGGCAAAGAAACAATCTTCTAAAGCTTTCGGGCAACAAAGTTGCTAAGGGTTTTGTGGTAAGGATTCCTATACTCTTTGAGTATTCGGGCCCTTGGGTGATGGTTATTGAATGCCATGTGATCCTAAGAGTGTTACAGAGGGCTATGTTTTGTTGCTTAGGCAACTCTGTACTAGCTAGCTCCGTGAAAGCATTATGGCTAGGAATTGGGTCGGCCAACTCAATTCCTAAGCATAATGAGATCTCAGATTAATACAGAAAATATGTTCATGCTTGCTCTGCCCTTCAAAGGGATATGGTGTTAAGTGGCGTGTGTGTTTCTGTGCTTCTATGTTTGGATGTGGATGCTATCCCCGATTATGATGATTATTATTATATGCATATACCCTATATTTTCTTTGTCTTAGTGTTTTCTTTGTAGGAGCATGGAGTATATTTTGCCATGTTATTCTTGGCTATGTTAGGCTTTGTGAGCTGTACGGAACCCTTACTGAGTTTATAATTCACCCGCCCTTCTCTATTTTTTTTTTAGGAAAAATGCTTACTTGAAAGGCACTAAGGTCAAGAGTATTTTATACTCTTTCTGTTGGTAAAGGTTTGTGTACATACGTGTTTGCTTAATATTCTAAGTATTATAAGTGTTATGGGTTGCTTGTGTAACAAGCTAATAAGTGTGGACTTTATGTGCAGAACTTGAAGTCTAGATTGTGGGAACAAAGTCTATAAGGTGGAAAGTGTTTTCTTTGGCTCTTTGTGTGGTTTGCCATGTTTGCACATGTGCTATGATGTTGGTATTGTCTAAATGACCAAACTTGTGTTAATGGCTTGTACATGGACAGTTGGGCCTAAGTAAAGTTGATGATGGATTTGCATAATCATATGTTTATAAGCCTATGCTTGTTTATGAAAAACATGTTATAAAACTTGGATTGGTGTTTTGGTTGCCATGCTTGTTATTGGCTATGTTTGATAACGAGCTTCAAAAGAACACACAAGTTCCACATAAGTACTAGCTTGTTTCCGAAAGCACAATATCAACCTTTAAGTAAATCATTAATGAGCTAGTGCTAGTAATATCTTGGGGTTTATGCCCGTATGTTTTGATAAGGAATAAATGCCCCTTTTGCGGAATTTCGCTGCATGGTTAAGTAACTAGGCCTGAATGGGCCAGGGTTTAGGCTGGGCATTACACGGCCCAAACCAATTCAATAAAAAAAAAAAGCCTACCCGTTAGGTAGGGTATGTAGGGTACAAGTGGGGAAGGATACAAATTGACATCCTTAATCAAAACGTTGGATATGTTAAAAATGTACCGAAAAGGTCTATTAACCTTTTTGGCTATATAAAAATTGTATCGTTTAATTATTGTAGATAAAATTATTTTAGGAGTCACATGAAAAATTATATTTAATGTATGATTGAGTAAACAAGAAAATATATAATTACTTGTAGGATTCATATAAAAAAGGTAAAACAGACAGATCACCCACTAAGGTTTTCAACATAGTCGATCATCCACTATAGTATTTTTTCAAGAAATTGCTAATTAATGTTACATTATCAATAGATATTGGTCACTACCGTCACCTTCGTCTAGTTGTATGTTGAATTGGAATATTTTAATGAAGTGATGACAGACGCGGCAAGCTTGTGTACAAACAAACACAAAATGACAAACTTAGCCCCTAAACTTTTGTTCTAACATTATGAAACCCATAAGTTTTTGCATTGTGCAATTTAGCCCCATAAAGCCAAAGGGTTTAGAAATGCTGCCGATCCAGAACAGCACCAGGATGTGGCGGCTTGGCGATGTGAGTACATGTTGACAAAGTCATATTCATCAATTACCATTTTGAAGGACTTCAAGACACCCTCTATTCCCAAGACCATCTGCAGTTCTACTACAACCACATCATCACTGGCACCATCAGCTTCATCTTCCACGATGCCACCGCCATCATCCAAAACTGCAAGATCTATGTCTATGAACCCCTTGACAACCAAGACAATGTCATTACCGCTTATCCAAGGACAAGTTTGAGGCCATTGCCACTGTCTTCCAAAACTGTAAAATCATTTGCCTGTGGGGCTCCAAGAAGACAACAAGCTCTAGTTAACAATATGTGAGTGGCAGTGGGTCTCAAAGTCCTAGATTATTCCGACTATGATGAGAAACTATTGGAGGATTTGGGGAATGGTGAGAAATTTCCTTAGATTTAAAAGGGAATGGTGAGAAATTGCTTGGGGATTTGGGGAATCAGTTGGAGCTTGGGATTTGGGAGCAAAGTATTTTGTTGATTATTAGTTCAAAAGTTTGAGATTTTAGCAACTGTTGATACTGGCTGAAACCTCAAGAATTGATTTGGTTCCTATAAGTTGCGTAAATTAGTCCCTTTCTTGGAACTTTGTTGCTTAGGTTTTCAATTGTGTAAATTAACCTTAGCAAACGTTAATTTCATATGAATTGGTCATGTTATGGTGGATGACAAAAAAGGAAAATGGTGAAGAAGTGTTATTATTTTTAGTTCTAGGACCTATATGCCACAATGAAGATAGTTCAGAAATAAATTATGTAATTTATCTATGTTGGTGATAATGACATGGTTTTTTTTTATTATTTAGCATACATAACAAAATATTTCAAAGAAGATGGAATATTCTCTCTGTTAGTTTTGAAGTAGATAATTTACCCATGCTCAAAACAATAGTGTTATATTTCACTAGATTGCGAATGTTAGTGATATATTTAACTAAAAAGAAAATCTATAATGGATGACGTTTTCTACTATGAAAAGCTCAGTGGAGGATTTGGCTCTTTTGCCTATAAAAAAATATATTTAAAATATCATTTTATAAATGAACAATTATAATCCACATAGCATTTGGTTTTGATAATCAATTTGTATAAGACCTTACAAGTAGAGGGACCAAGGTTGTAATTTTCATTATTAATTTCCAAAATTCAAAAAATTATTATATGTGGATGTTACTAAATATGCTAGTTACTAAATATGGAGGTTACTAAGTATAGTAGTTGCCAAATGCAAATTTCCTCGATATGAAGTTAAAGTACATAATGGAATTGAAAACTACTAGTTCATTCATCTGACACATCTTGTTTGAATTAGTTACTAATTCATGAAGCTTCATCCTTTAAGTCATCCAAGTCCATTTCTACTAGCTCAATACCATAGTTTGTGAAGCCAGCAAGTGTATTGATCTCATCAAGAGAAAGTGTGTCATTTATGATAAATGGCTGCTAAGTAACTTCTTCTTGGAATGACTCATTGTCTAGCCTAGCTACCATTTCTTATTTGCTAATTAGCAATTTGAGTCCCCTTATCTCGATGACCCCATGACATAAATGGACAATAATAAAGGCATGTGCCTTTGTCTTCACAATAGAGCACCACTATTGAAGGCTAGTGTGAGAATACTAACAATAATAGACTTCTTAAGCCTTAAATGCTAAAACAAAAGGCTCAAGTGGCAACAACCTCAACCTTACTTAATGTCAACTAGTTTGTAAGGGCCGCTTGTCCTAACACCACTCTTTAGATCAAACTATATGTGCTTGAAAATTCAAGTGTGAAGAGCTCATGTCATTACCATGGTACTCAATATGGATGATCTCATCAATTAGGCTGTAAAATCATACATAATCAAACCCTATGTCTTACCTTTCAGACACCCATACACACACACACACACACCCCATAATTTTGCATCATTTTGTGCTTACTATACTCATGGGTGTAAAAGAAAAATTAATTCACCATACAGGTATTGCATGAACTTATAATGTGAATAAGTCCATGAGGCAATTGAACAATGTAGGATCTAATTTGTCACTACAATCATTAGCTTGCAAAAGAACAAGTTATTATTATAGCTGACTGAAACAAGTTATATGACCTAGTTAACCAAATGATAGAAGGGAAAAAAATCACAATTACTTAAGTTGTAAACCATTCAGGAAAGTGTTCATCCCAATTGATTTGAAGTTGGCTTTCATTGTAATGAGGGAACCTTTGTAGTGTGCCATTATTAAAGTTCCTACAATGAATGATGATTTTGGTAAATGGATATTAAAAAAATGTAACATGTTAATATTTATCGCTTACCACACAAGCAGTTGAATATTCTAGCAGTTAAGATGGTGCAAATATATAATTGATGTCTTTCAACTATGTTTAAAAACCTTTGCCTCCTAATTGGGAGCTTACAACATCACATATTGAAAATGGATAGCTAGCCAC
Source organism: Aquilaria yunnanensis (assembly GCA_039654915.1). NCBI lineage: Eukaryota > Viridiplantae > Streptophyta > Magnoliopsida > Malvales > Thymelaeaceae > Aquilaria > Aquilaria yunnanensis. The sequence goes on from CM077593.1 coordinate 78,217,260, forward strand.
CATTGACAAGACCTATGGATTAATCGATTTCATCATTTCATGGCACATTATTTAGGCTTTTTCAATATATTCCACTCAAAGTAATGGCTATAAAATATTTACATCTCTTGAATCAAGCATATTTCAAGAATCGATTGTTCAATTCCAGCTTTATTTTGCACTTTTTGCTTCAAAGAATTCATAAGTAAGACAAAAACACAATCATTGAGTTATGATAAAGCCCTCAAAATTAGACCTCATCCATACAATTTTGCATCATGGAGAAAATGGACCACAAGATCTTCCATTTGAGTCAGTGAATGATGGTGGGACTTAAGTTTAAGGCATATAGGTCTAGCATTTTAATCGTTTCCAACTAAAGATAAACCTATCTTGCATATTTCCTTTGAAGGGTGTAAGAAGTTTTCTATTTTACAATAGTGCCCTGCCTTTCACAAGTGGAGTTTAGGTCAAGTTTTCTCTAAGTCGTCTAGGTCAAACTAGGAATTCATGTCATCCTTCATCTTCTTGTGAATGTTATAAAAGTAGTAAAAAATTCTACAATTTTTTTTTGCATGACGTCCTAACATATGTTTCTTGTATTGTAAATCCAAGAAAATGGATCAATTCAACCAATATGCTAATCTCCAAACCCTAAAACACTGTCTTTATCAAATTCATTGCCAAGTAGGGGAAATTAATAACCTTCCAAAACTTTATACATTTCCTATATAGATTTATATAGGTTGTTGACATTGGTAACTTTCTTTCCTGGGGGAACAAAGTCATATTAGACTGGAATGTGTGATATTTTGGTAAACAAATTAGATGAAAATTGAACCAACACAGTTTCCTACATTTTTTAAATAAATGTTTTAAGTTAATTCATGCAATATAGATAGGATAGCTTACCATGTGTACTCTAACCTAATAGATTTCTAGGCGTGAAAAACCATTAATTCTAATAAGATAAGCCTTTATAAGAAAATTATGTTATCACGCATAGTCCTAAGTTATTTCCCTAGCAGACCAAAGAGTTTTGAGCTAATCAATCAATTAATAAAAAATACATCGATGTTATGACCTGGTGCTTTAAGTTTGAGAATTAGCATTGTCATGAAGATATATGGTTCTTTCATCCCAAGTTCGGGTGGAAGATTCACTACAAGAGAAATGCAAGAAATCGACTAAGAGAGGCGGTTTAAATTTAGTTGCCAGCCTTCTTCAGTCGCTCCTTACTCACTAGGTAGTGGGGCTCACTTTTAAGTGAATAAAGGACCATAATAATGTCAGTCACCCAGTCAACATTTGCCCTTCCATCACCCTTTAGAAGAAAACTATTATACCTTATATCGTGTTCAGTCACTTTTCAATCACCCTAATGGCAAAATGTACCAAGGTACCTCAAAGCAACATTTGTGACGACTACTTCGGGGATGTTCAAAAGTTGGATTGAGGTACCTCCTTAGCACTTCTTAACAATAGCCTTGAGTAAGGCACTCTTCTCCTCTTGATGTAGCATTCTTGAGTATTCCACCATGAGGAACCTTGACCCAAAAAGAAGTATTTCTTCATCAAAAAGGTTACTCTGGGAAAGGTGTCCATTACTTTGGATATCTATCATCGAGGTACCCCTCTTAGAGAACCCTGGACCTATCTTATTGAAGACCCTCATGGAAGGGACAAAAACTATTACCCTCATACTTTAAGTAGTGTCACTTAGGTGATGGTCTCAGATGTTGGGATAGTAGCTGGTAGACCACTTCTCCGGGTACATCTCCCACAAATCTAGTTGTAGACGTGTCTAACGAGATCCCCTGGGTCCAATCAAATCTGGTTATGCTAGTGTCGAACTCTCTCTCCCTGGAATGCATCTGGGTATCCCCTGTAGCCCTTTTTTCTTTTGCCATTCCAGGCATCCACCGGATGACCAGTATAGTATCATCAGAAATGTCAAATACATCAGCTAGAAAGGATGATGAACATCAAATGGCAACATATGTGGGAACCAGCCGATATATCACAGTAGTCACTACGAGAAGTTTGAATGACAAGGGTCTTCTAGACCACCGGGCAGAGGTGAATAAAACCCTCCTAGAAGGCCTTTCATTGTGGAAGATGAACAACCACTCACTGTCACTATAGGTCTCTTACATGATTTCCAGTAGTCTATAATTGAAAATATGATCAGTAGTTGGAGCAACACTTAGGGCAGGCAAAAAAGGCTCAAGAATACCCCCAGTAAGAAAAACTCCACTAGCTTGACACATCGTTCTTCTAAGAGAAGTGATTTAAGGGATGGCATTCCTTAAGGGTATTCTTTAGAAGAACCCCCATCTCGACTCAAAATAAGGGTCATAAGGATGTTTCATCTTTAGAAGAAAATGGGGAACAGAGAGACCCACAGTCCTTGTCTAAAGGCCATCGATCTCCCTGCTATAGGAGTTCTCCTCACCAAAGAACCTATTCTCTGAAGCAGCAACATTATTCAATTGAGGAGGGAAACAGTCAATTAGGAAAAGAAATGTCGTCAAAAGACAACATTATGGAAAAACTTCTTGTGAGGTTGGACAGGGTAGTGGAATAGATAAGTAGGAAGCCAGTCTGGTCCAGATTGTCAAAAGTCCTTGTGGTCGACGAGTCTCCTTTTATAGGCCTATAAGCTAAGGCTCACAATCTCAGTGACTTCAGGTTCTCAAGGATGGAATGTTTATGATGGTAGGGGTGACCCGCAGGTGTACCTTAGCAAGTATAAGAGGAGCATGATACTATATGGGCCCGATGATGTGACATTGTGCAAGTGTTTTAAAGTCACTCTTTTGGGACCAGCAATGGCTTAGTACAACTCACTCCATCCAGGCTCTCATTAAGGCTTTTAGGACCTCTCTATTGTATTTAATAAGCAATTCATAGGTAGCTAGTCAATGGTAAAGATGGCCCTACAAATGTTTGACATGATATAAGGAGAAAATGAATATCTCTAAAATTACATCGAACGCTTTAATTGAGAAGCATTAAGTGTGCCAGATTTCTACCCTAAGATTCATATCCCGGCAATGATACAAGGACTTTAGTGAGACTCACAGTTATTTTATGAATTTTCAAAGTTTCTGTCAGAATCATTGGAAAAATTCGGTATAGGCCATGGGGGCTAAACAACACAAGATAGCCAAAGAACAGAGGGTTAGCTTCCTGAGGTATAAGGGCCAAGGGTTTGTGATGCAGTCAAGTCAACTCAACCTAAAGGGGAGGGGAGTGGACGTCTTAAAAAAAGCTAAGGAAAAAAACCCTTATTTACCCCCTAAACACCTTTAGAACAAATATCTTCATGGCCGTAAAAAACTAAACGGGTATTAAGTAACCAAGGCTGATGTCCTCAGACAACAAAAGGAATTTGAAGAAACACTGCCAATTCCACCTTGACTATGGCCACAATACCAAAGATTACCACCAACTCAAAAGGTACATCAACTCGTTGATCAAGTAGGGACAAATAAGGTGATGTGTTCCCCTACCTTCCTCGAAGGGACATAATGGAAGAGATGATGAATGGAGGGATGATGTTGTTGACTATGATTTAGACTAATGTCAGAACAATCAAAGTCATAGGTAGTAGTCTCTTCTTCCTACCAGAGTCATCTAGACAATCACAATGGGGATCGCTTCAGCTGAAAGGAAGAGGAAAATATGTAAAATCACATTTGTGGAGCTGGACAGTTTGGTAGGCCATTTGACAAGATGAGATGGATTAATTGTGAAATATTCTCATGAAGACCCTTTCTTAATCATGGCCCAAATTGGAAATTGGGATGTGAAGAAGGTCTTCTATGGTGATGGCTCCAATTCCAATGTTCTGTTTGCCCATCTTCTTCTAAACTTGGGAATTCCTAGTATAAAGCTAAAGCCAATGTTGTCCCCCACATTCAGAGTCAAGTCATGGGAGCTTCCTATCATTGGGTGGATTAACCTTCCACTAATGGTGAAAGGAAGGTCAGTAAAGGATGATAAAGGGCTTTTCACTTCCGCAATGACAAGGTTTATCATTGTTGACATTCCCTTATGATACGATCAAAGAAGGTACAACTAAGGATGGCAACGATCCATTGAAGATAACTAGTGGACCATTGACAAGGAAGAAGGCTAAGGAGCTCACTAGTGCACTTCAAGCTCGGATGTTGACAGATTGGCGATGTTCTGGTGGAGAAATCATATCTTGAGGTAAACAGATCATAATTGAGTGATTCTTGATTCATTGGAAAGCTAACATCTAGATCTACAAATCATATGAAGACCATGAAACCCATTTTTCACGTTAAGGAGGTCCAATTTAGCTTCAAAGTCTCGATTTACGAGTTATCGCTGGTTCAGAAGCAGTTGCAGTATTTTGGGCATATCTTTGGTTTTAGATGTCCTTTTTGTGTGGTTCAGGTGTCATTTCAAATCTAAGAAAGAGAGATACAACTTTCATGCTTTGAATTTTGATAAATCATTGCTGCATCAAGTTCGAATTTCAGCTTGAAGTTGGAGACACAAGCCAGAATCACCCAAGAAGACTATTTTGGAGTTTTTATGGCCAATCTTGTTTTGTAACGTATTTTATTTTATTTTCCTATTTATTTACATTATTTAGGATGTTATTTAGCCCATGGAATTGATTCAGGTCATTTAGGATAAAAGGAATTCGCTGCACACCTTAAACATGTGTTAAAAGTGTGTTAGAGTCCTAGTTTGACTAGGTTTTCTTGAGTCCTTTGTAACTAGGTTTCTTAGGTGACTTGGGCTGCGAATTTTGCCCAGATTTTTACCCTAGTTTAGGCCTATATAAAGGCACATATTCTGGATGTAAACACACAGATTTATGCCGAAATAATATTGCTCTTTGGAGAGGTTTTCTCTTTGGTTCTTGGCGGACTGCCTTAGTGCACAAGTGTGCTTGTGTTCTTGGAGTTCTATACTTCTCGTTTCTAATCACAGGTTGATTAGGGGTGGGGGTCTTCAAACCCAGTCTCTTTGATGTTTTGTGGAGCTTGAAAAACATCTTGGGCGCGTTTCATGGTCTTTATACCATCGGGGTTCGCATCACCTTCTCTACAGCGCTATACTTGGCAAACAAATGCAGGAGAGCATACATAGGAGGTCAGATGTTAAATACTTGATAGTGACCTTTGAGGCTAGACAAAGGGACACCATTTTTTACATCGATCAACCCAAGGTAAGAAAGGTTTTCATGAGATCCAGGCAAGCGCTGAACAAGGTTTGCATAAACACCTTATGAATAGTTACCAAGTCTTGCCTTGAAGAGGTCAAAATTGAGGCAAAGAAAGTAGAGGTTGGGTATGTGTAACTAATGCTTACTTAGAATATGAATGTGGGAAAGTATGCCCCAATAAAGGAAAGTACCCAATTTGTATCTTCATCTTTCTTTTGAATTAAAGAATTATTTGCTTATTCTCCAAAAATATCACTTGTGTGCTTTTTGAAAAGCTATGTCTAGAATAATTTTGGATACTATATCACTACCTTAGAACAACCTTCAAAAACACATTTGGTACTAAACATAACAAGTAAGATGGCATGTAGATCACTAGACATTAAAAGCTCCGCTTTGGTGCTGGCGTAAAGGACCTTCCGGATGTGCAATGATTCTTGACTATTCGTTTAATGAAAAAAAGCCTCACAAGAAAAAAGAGTCAATGAAGAGATTGAACTTCATATAGAAAATAAAAATGCGAATGATGGATGCATCATCGAACTTGATTGAATACTACCAATGCTAAAAAACCTTAGACCAGGCAAGACAAGTCTCACCGATATTGATGGCCTTCAATTGAAGTCCCCGAACCATTGTTACTTTGGATAATGTGTTAGAGACACTTTTGATAAAATGAATTACAACCAGAAGTCCATTGTCCAAAATCCCCCTCTAATGAGGTACATTGACTAAAGCTTCAAGCCCCTTATTACATAAGGCATTTCACTAGTGTTAACAGCTTTCAGTTTACCATTTTCTAGTAGAAGAATGAGCTTCACATGGATATCAGAGTAATGAGAAAAGTCTTGGAGTGTTCTCCAGATGGAACGATGAAGCATGTGAGTGCTCAGATGTGTGACAAAGGTATATCAGGCACCTTCTCAAAGAAGTCCATCAAAAGGTGTAGGATGAGTTGTAATGCCCACAAAATCCTAAGTAATTAAGCCTTGGACTATGAGGAATCAGGGCTTAAGAATTTTTCCTAAATTGGGAATTAAGCTCATTAAGTTTGGGAGACACTAAATTAAGTGGGACTGGGGAGTATGATAAATGTTGGACACTCTCAGAATTTAAACTTGGCCTAGGCCAAGTAAAATGATGAAAATTTAATGTGAAGGACTCAATTGGACAAAAAGGGACTTTTGGTGGTTCGGCTCAATTGCCCAAATACAAGGAATTGAGGGACTAAAGGGGGGATTAGCCAATTTTAAAGACATTGGATGCCATGGCTGCCACCTTTCTCCATTTCCCATCAATTTAATCCACCTTTCATCCAAGTCATCACTTAGGATTCCTCCCTCCACCTACTAGTCCGCCCACTTTTGACAAATTCAACCAACTTTCACCAAAGTCCTCCAATTTGTCCCCACTTTTGACTATCTCACCCACCACCCACACAAGTCTTCCAATTTGTCCCCCACTTGTCTCCCACTCATCCAAGCACATGTTACACTTATTCTCCCTCCCCAAATTCGTCCATTACATGCCCATTAAGCTCCCAAATTCATTCATTTCACTCTTCCCCATCTCTCTCTTCAATCTCTCTCTAAGTTTGCTCTCAAACTCTTCCAACTTTTCTCTCCCAAATACCATTTGGCCATAACTCATTCTTGAGCATCCTTGAGCTTTTACCAAGTGTTCTTGGTGTCTATAAGCTCTTAAAAACATCCCAAGAAAGAATCAAGAAGAAGATTGAAAGAAGAAAAAGTTTTTAGAAGCCACAACTAAGGGAAGTTTCGGCCAAGTCTTTTTCTTGGCATTCTCGTGTTTGAAGCTTGTGTTCTTAATGCACATAAGCTTCTAAAGCCTTCCAAGGCTAAGAATCAAGTGGTGGATACAAGAAAAGATGAGCAGTAGCTCTAAGGAAATCAAGCCAAAGGATTCGCCCATACCTCATTTGGTTGAGGTATTGTGTTCAACCAAGTTTTCTTGGTGTATGTAAGCTTTCAAGCTATGGTAATGCAAGAATATACTAGCTAATAATTCAGCCATTGTAGGTTCTCAAGCTAGAAATTAAGTTCTAGCTACGACAAGCAAGGAAAAGGCAAAGAAACAAGCTTCTAAAGCTTTCAGGCAACAAAGTTGCTAAAGGTTTTATGGTAAGGATTCTTATACTCTTTGAGTATTCAGTGCCCTTAGGTGATGGATAAAGGATGCCATGTGTTCCTAAGGTGCTACAGAGGGCTATGTTTTGTTGCTTAGGAAACTCTGTGCTAGCTAGCTCCGTGCAAGCATTCCGGCTAGGAATTGGGCTGGCCAACTCAATTCCCAAGCATACAGACATATCAGATTAATACGGACTAATAAATGGTTAACCAAAATTAAAGAAAATATGCTCATGCTTGCTCTGCCCTTCATGGGAATATGGTGTTAAGTGGTGTGTGTGTTTGTTTGCTTCTATGTTTGGTTGTGCTTGCTAACCCCGATTATTATTATATGCATATATCCTATATTTTCTTTGTCTTAGTGTTTTCTTTGTAAGAGCTTGGATTATATTTTTCCAAGATATACTTGTTCTATGTAGGCTCTGTGAGCTGTATGAAATCCTTACTGAGTTTATAACTCACCTGCCCTTTTGTATTTTTTTTTACGAAAATGCCTACTTGAAGGGCACTAAGGTCAAGAGTATTTTATACTCTTTCTGCTGGTAAAGGTTTGTGTACATATGTATTTGCTCAATATTCTAAGTATTCTAAGTGTTATGGGTTGCTTGTGTATCAAGCTAATAAGTGTGGACTTTATGTACAGGACTTGGAGTTTAGATTGTGGGAACAAAGTCTCTAAGGCGGAAATGTGTTCTATGTGTTATTTTCCATGCATAAACATGTGCTATGTGTTTTGGTTTGTCTTAAAACCAAATTTGTGATTCTAAGTATTTATGGACCTTTTCGGGTACTTAAGTAAAAAGGCATGTTAAAAATGAATCTAAGTATATTTGGCCATAATATGTGTTAATGGCTTGAACATGGATTGTTGGACTTTTGGTGGTCATGAACATTTTGGGCTGAAGTAATGTTGATGATGGATTGCATAATCATATGTTTATAAGCCTATGCTTGATTATGAAAAACAAGTGCATAATAAACAAAGTTTTTAAAGCTTGATTTGGTGTTTTGGTTGCCATGCATGTACTTGCTATGTTTGATAACAAGCTTGAAATGAACATACCAGTTCCACATAAGTACTAGCTTGTTTCCAAGAGCATAACATCAACATTTAAGTAAATCATTAATGAGCTAGTACTAGTAATACCCTCAGGTTCATGCCCATATGTTTTGATAAGGATTAAATGCCCCTTTTTGGAATTCCGCTGCATGGTTAAGTAATTGGGCCTGAATGGGCCAGGGGCTAGGCTAGGCATGGCAACTTGGTATCAGAGCATGATTGTTCTCAGGACCAAAATTTTTGGTCTATGGATTGTTTGTAGCATAGACTTGTTCCCACATAGGTTAAGTCCACTATTGTGTCTACTTATGAATATTGAGCATATGTATACCTTGCTTGTTGTTATGTACAGGATAGGAACCAGGAATATGGATGAGGAGGCTAGAAGCCAAAATGAGAATAGAGCCACCCATGAAGAGGGTGAGCAAACTAGTTTCGAACCAGAAGTACAAGCTAGGGCCATTGAGCACATTAGGCCAAATGTGGCTGGACCTAGTAGTGATGATCAAGGGAAAATGGAACACATGATGGCGACATTGCAAGGCACTATTGCCCAACTTGTAGTTGGCATACAGGCCCTGACTAGAGGTCAAGCATAAGTCCCATAACTTACTGGGCAAGAAAAGGAACCTAAAGCCAGAAGAAGACCAGGAAAGGAACCCATTCTTGGTGATCAAGTTAGTGGGAATGGGAGAGACATTAATGATGATCAAGACAATGATGATGATGTTGGGTTTCGGGAGCCAAACAAGCACAGTAGAATTTAACCGGAACCCTCTAGGATCCAAATGAAATGGGGTAAACCGGGTGCTCGAAATTTTCATACCTATTTTTTGGTTGAGATCTTTCACCCAACTGTAGAGTCGAATCACAAAACCTGAATAGTTGACGTGTTCAACCTCTCTATGGTATCCACATGAGCCTCTCGGGATCACCATGCTTTTACTATGTCCCGGCAGATGCGTTTATCTTGCGCTCGCAGTGCTAGCTTGCGTCTTCCAAGGAATTGCAAGAGAAGAGTGCGGCTGTCCTTTTGGGAGGCTAGGGCAAGAAGCTGCAAATTTCTCACTAAAAGTTGTATTTATAGTGAGAATCACTTCTAGGCCTAATAGGTTTCAAAGCCCTAATCCAATTAGGCTTTAATTTCGGACTTAATAATGGCTCAACTTTTGCGCCCATTATTAATATGAAATTATTGTGAAACCATAACCCAAATAATTAGCCCATGCACTCTAATGATCCAAATAGCTCTATGTGTGCGACCTAATAGGCTCTTACCACGTTGGCAATGATCATAAATCATATTTATGATCATAAACAATGAGCGGTGTCTTGCAACACATCATTGCTACCCAAGTGACAAGATTTTTGGTGATTCGACTAAACCTTTATGATCATTACCGATATATGCCATTGTCCCTTTGTCCAAGATATCAAGACTAAGCACGAGACATGGAATGTGTCACTCTCATATAACCCAATCTTTGGTTTCTTGATTACCGAGTAGACCAACTTAAACTGATGACATTGATATCGTATATCAACTCATCCGAGCATGGATATGATATCATACTAGGTATGAACTGGCTTAGTGCTAATAAAGTATTCATAGACTGCCATGCCAGGCAAATTTTTTTGCCTGGACACAAACCCTAATCTCTAGAAGGATCATCTGGGTTAGTCCTAAAGAGTCAGTTAAAAGTGGTCTAACACAAACCCTTGGTAATTGAAGGTGAATACATGGGGTTAAATGGAACTGAAGTAGAAATAGAGCTGGGTAAAATACCCATAATCCAAGAATTTCCTGAAGTGTTCCTCACAGACCTCTCAGGACTCCCTCCCACAAGAAAGGTTAAGTTTGAGATCAGGTTGGTGCCAGGAGCTACACCTATGTCCATTGCTCCTTATAGGATGGCTATTCCTGACATGGTGGAGCTAAGAAAGCAATTGGATGAATTGCTTGAGAAGGGTTTTGTTAGGCCAAGTACGTCTCATTGGGGAGCACCTGTACTTTTTGTGAAGAAAAAGGATGGACCCCTTAGGTTGTGTATTGACTACAGAAAGCTCAATGCACTAACCGTTAAGAATAAGTTCCCCCTCCCAAGGATTAAGGATCTGTTTGATCAATTAAAGGGAGCTAGGGTCTTCTCCAAGATAGACCTCAGATCTGGATACTTCCAGCTGAGAGTCAAAGAATAAGATATACCAAAGATAGCTTTCAGGACTAGATATGGTCACTTTGAGTACACGGTGATGCCATTTGGGCTTACTAATGCTCCAGCTTCTTTATGGACCTTATGTAGAGGGTATTCAAGGCTTATTAGGACCACTTTGTTGTGGTATTTATCGATGATATATTGGTATACTCAAAGGATGAAGAAGCCCATAAGGAGCACCTGAGAGTCGTGCTAAGCTTGCTAAAGGAGCATGAGTTATATGGCAAGCTAACTAAGTGCCAATTTTGGGTTAAGGAAATTGGATTTCTTGGACATGTGATCAATGAACATGGCTTAGCTGTTGATCCCGAGAAAATTAAAGCTCTTGGAATGGAAGCAACCTTAGAATGTGAGAGATATAAGGAGCTTCCTAGGACTTGCTGGCTATTACAGAAAATTTGTGCCCAAATTTTCTGTACTAGCAGCTCCGCTCACCCAATTAACAAGAAAGGACCAAAAGTTTGAGTGGGGTGAGCAGTGTGAGGCTAGTTTCCAAGAACTTAAAAGGAAACTGACTACAACCCCAATACTGGTTTTACCAGACCTTACTAAGGAGTATATAGTTTACACTGATGCTTCTCGAGTAGGGCTAGGCTGTGTCTTAATTACACTGATGCAAAAGAAGCAAGCAATAACTATGGGTCAAGGCAACTAAGGCCTCATGAAAAGAATTATCCAGTTCATGATCTGGAATTAGTGGCAGTGATCTTTGCTCTTAAACAGTGAAGACACTGCCTACTTGGAGGCAAATTTCAAGTCTTCATAGAGCACAAGAGTTTAAAGTATTTATTTACACAAAAGGACTTGAACATGAGGCAAAGAAGGTGGCTTGAGTACCTAAAGGATTTTGAGTGCATCATTGAGTATACAGCTGGAAAAGCTAATGTGGTAGCTGATTCCCTTAGCAGAAAGTATACTGGGGTACTCAAAGCCACTGGAGAACCGGTCGAGGTAGATGTACTTAGTTTAACTAAATTGGCCCAAGAATGGGGGAAATGGGAATTCGACCAATTAAAGGTCCTAACTATTAGGTCTGAGTGGAAAGACCTAATTCAGGAAGCTCAGCTTCAGGATGAGGAGATCCCTAGGATCTCTGGGTAGGAACAAGGAAAATTGTATCAAGGATTTTCCATTAAGGCTGGAATATTATACTTCCAAAATAGAATTTATGTGCCAAATAAGGATTGAACCAGGCAACAAATCCTACAAGAAGCCTACTCCAGTTTGACGAGTATGAATCCTAGAGTTCAGAAAATGTACAAAGATTTAAAATCCCATTTATGGTGGCCATATATGAAACAAGAGATTGGTGCTTTAAGTGTATGACTTGTCAACAAGTCAAAGTGGAGCACCAGAGACCTGGTGGCAAGCTACAAAGCTTGCCTATACCAGAAAGAAAATGGGGATCCATATCCATGGATTTTATAGTGGGTATGCCACTGACCCGAAGAAAATGTAATGCAATCTGGGTCATAGTGGATAGATTGACTAAGGCAACCCACTTCTTGCCCATAAACCTTACAGACTCATTGGAGAAATTAGCTCAGTTATATGTTAAGGAGATTATAAGATTATATGGTGTACCGGACGACATTGTCTCAGATAGAGATCCAAGATTTGTCTCTAGATTCTGGAAGTCCTTGCACCATGCCTTGGGCACTAAACTAAAGTTCAGTTCTGCATGCCATCCTCAAATGGATGGACAAACTGAAAGGACCATTCAAACCTTGGAAGATATGCTAAGATGTTGTGCCATTGACTTCCAAGGAGAGTGGGATAGACATTTACCTTTAGTGGAGTTTTCATACAACAATACCCATCACTCAGTGATCAGCATGGCACCTTACGAGGCACTCTATGGAAGACGGTGCATAACTTCACACTGTTGGCATGAGCCAGGAGATAAGTTGGAAGTAGGCCCAGAGCTCATAAGAGAGACTATTGGGAAAATTAAGCTAATCCAAGAAAGGATTAAGGCTGCCAACAATAGGCAAGAATCATATGCCAACCTCAAGAAAAAAAGGGACCTGGAGTTCCAGGTAGGAGACCGAGTATGGTTAAAAGTATCTCCTATGAAAGGAGTAATGAGGTTTGGCAAACGGGGAAAACTAGCCCCGAGGTATGTAGGACAATACGTAATACTCGCAAGAGTAGGAAACGTAGCCTACAAGTTAGAGCTACCCCCTAATCTAGGACATGTACATGACACCTTCCATGTAAGCTTGTTGAAGAAGTGTGTCTCTGATCCTAAACAAGTGGTGTGGCAACGTGCGGTCGTTTTCGGGAGTCGCCACCAATCGGTTTTCGCTCAGGTCGATTGGACACCTAAAATATAGTCTGCGAGAGTTCGGGGGTTTGGGAGTACGGTTACGTTAAAACAACTTTGTTAAAATGCCCAAAAATTGGTACCTTAGTTGATTTTAATTTTGTCTTGCTTTGCTTTTAAAAAAAAAAAATATTCAGTTAATTTTTAAACTAGAAATTTTAACTGAATTAGTTGGATGTGGATTTTTAAATTAATACGGGTTTAGAAGTCTTCAAAACTTGATATTTCTGAACCATGGACTCTACCGAGTCACCCAGACACGGAAGTTTCAATTCCGAACCATGGACTCTGCCGAGTCACCCGGACACGGAATTTGATGAAATTTTAGTGAATAGATCTAAAAATATACTTAAAAAAAAGTTAATTTTTGTTTTATGAAATCGTTCAGTTATGATTTTTTTTTTATAAAGGAAAACAAAAGGTTAAATTTTTTTGTTACTTTGAAGGAATAAAAAGGATAAGTTTTAATATTTTAATTAGTGTTTAAAAATAATAATAATAATAATATGTATTCCATATAATGATAAAGGGTGAAGGCTTTTGTTGTAATAAAAATAATAACATAAGAATAAAGTAAGGAAGTAAGATGACCGTTGTAACCAACTAAAAATGGTAAATAAATAAAATAAGGTTAATCACACACATAAAGAAAAATGAAATTGCAGAAAAGTAAATAAATAAATAAAGTGGGGGTGTTTAACCATTTGTAGAAAAAGTAAATAAAGAAATGAATAAAGTGCAGAAATTAAATAAAGAGATAAATAAAGTGCAGGAAAATAAATAAATAGAGAAAAGTGGGGCGTTTAGCCGTCCACTTAAAAAAAATTCATAAATTAAATAATTGCAGGAGTTAAATAAATAAACAAAAGTGGGGCTTTTTGGCCATCCACTTAAAAAAATAGGAGGTATAACCTTCCATGAAAAATAATAATAATAATAATAATAATAACAATAATAATAATAATAAAAGTTAGTTGTTAGTAAAGTTAGTAAAGTTAGTTGTTAGTAAAGTTAGTAAAGTTAATTGTTAGTAAAGTTAGTTGTTAGTTCTGCAAAAATTAAAAGGTTAGTGATGATAATAATACTAATAATAATAACAAAAATTAGTTAGTAAAGTTAGTTTTGCAAAAATTAAAAGGTTAGTGACCTGAATGGAACAATAATAATATCAATAATAATGATAATAATAATAATAATAATAAACATATAAAGATTATTGTTAGTTCTGCAGAAATAATAATAAAAAAAAGTTAGTGACTTGTATAATAGAAAAAAAAATTAGAGGATTAAAGAGGAATTGTACCGTGAATTTGAATCAACTTTTAATCGAGGCGTAAGATCACGATCGGATTTGGCCTTTGATTTGATATCGCTCGGCGGTGGACGATTGGATTGACGATGGATGCTGTGCTTATTAAATGATTTTTTTTTGTTATTGTTTTGTAAGGTTTTTAGATTATTATCCAAACCATGGATCTTATCAGACCACCCGAACATGGATATTATAACTTACTGGTTTGCGATTTGGATTTTCATTATTTAATTTTAATTAATTTTTTTAATATCCAAACCATGGATCTTGTCAGACCACCTGGACATGGATATGATCCGTCTAAGGAATTTATCAAACCTACTAAGAACGGATTTGCAAACATTTAAATATTTTTTAACCAATAATTTGGTACACATTTAATATATTACAAGAATGAAAATTAAACTATTCTAAAATCCAATAAATATACATGAATCTACATATCAAATCAAAATCCTATATTGTTCTCCTATGTCAATTCAATGATCAAATTTAATGTAAGGTCAAACCAATATTAATAAAGAAAACAAAGAAAAGTATGAATAATGAAAATCTTGCTGTCGGGGGTTAATCTGCAACATAAAATATGTTAGTGACTTAAATGAACAAAACAAAAAAAGCTAAGGACTAAACAAGGATTTTACCAAAAAAAGTAAAAGAACAGTCTTTGACTTAGTAAAAAACGAAATCTGTTCTTCGTCTTCGTCAGTGGCTGGGAGGTTGCGACCGAGAGAACGATGGCGCAAGGGAGGCGGGACGCGAGGAGGTTGGAGCGGTGGCGTGGGAGGCTGGCAGAGCGTAGGACGGGGCAGCGCGACGCAAGGGAAGAGCAGCAGCGCGAGCAGGAGGCTGGGCTGGAGACGCGAGGAAGAGGTGGAGCGGTGGCGCGGGGCGGCGAGCTGGTCGTCGGCGGTGACGATGGCGTTGGGCGGCGAGATTGGGCATCAGCGGCTGGCGAAACGGGAGGCAGACGGGGAGGAGACCGAGGAAGGAGAAGGGGAAGAGAGAGAAGAAGGCCGACCCAAGAGAGAAGGGGAGAGAAGGAGGCCGACGCGGGAGAGGAGGAGAGAGAGGGAGGCCGATGCGGGAGAGGGTGTATGACAGAGGCTGGCGGCGACAGAGGTGCAAGAGAGAAGGAAAGGAAGAGAGAAAGGTCTGGGCGGGAGAGAGAGAGAAATCAAGAGCTCAGAGAGGGAGAGAGTTAATTGAGGGAGAGCCAGATATTCCCCCGGAGGGAGATGAAGAAGAAGAAGAAGAAAAAGAAAAAGAGCGAAGCGTGCTCTGCCAAGGGAGAGGAGAAAGAGAGGAGATTTTTTTTAGAGAGAGAGGGGAGTTCCCCCGAGTCTATCCTCTGAGAGAGAGAGAGTTGGGTTATTTTAAAATCAGGGAGGAAGCTCCTCGATTTTTTTTCATTTTATTTTTTCTTATTTTCTTATTAATTTTTTTTATATTTCATACATACACATAGACATATATATTAGTTTTAACTAACCCTATAAAAATAAATTGTATTTTAAATTAACTAACTTAATTAAAATTTTTTAGTAATAATAACTACTTAGTTAATAATAATAATTTTTTAATTAAATTTTTTTTTTTGAATGTTAATTTCTTTGGATAAACACACATAGATATTAACTTAACAAAATGCCCCTTTCCCAAAACTATTTAATTTAATTCTCTCTTTGTATAATTAATTAATAATAATTTTTATACAATTATTTTTTTTTAATTTTTAATTAAAAATTTTTAATTATTAAAAAAAAAAAAAAGGGTCGGACGAAATTGGGTGTCAACAGCTGCCCCCCTTTGCATGCTTCATGGGACATGATGTATGCAAAGTCGTTACCAAATTTCGTTCGACTTAGCTAGGCATTGAGAACCATGTCGCCGCCTAAATCGTGAGGTTAAGGAATCCTCCTCAGAACCTCGGCGATAGGAGCTGTCCTATCATTGAATGAAAATTGATTGATTGGAATTGAGGCTCAAGGCCCTACCTTAGAACCTCTGTGATAGGAACTTTCTTATCATTGAAGAAAAATTGATTAATTGAAATTGAGGCTAAGGGTCATACCTTAGAACCTCTGTGATAGGAATCTTCCTATCGTTGAAGAAAAATTGATGGATTGAAATTGAGGCTAAGGGCCCTACCTTAGAACCTCTGCGACAAGAACTCTCTTATCGTTGAACAAAAATTGATGATTGATTGTTTGAGGTTTAAGGAACTCTCCTTAGAACCTCGATAATAGGAACTCTCCTATCGTTGAAAGTTTGAGGTTAAGGGCCCTACCTTAGAACCTCTGCGATAAGAACTCTGTTATCGTTGAAAATTTAAATGAATGAGGCTTAAGGAACTCTCCTTAGAACCTCGACGATAAGAACTCTCCTATCATTGAAAATTTGATTGAATGAGGCTTAAGGAACTCTCCTTAGAACCTCGATGATAGGAACTCTCCTATCATTGACAATTTGATTGAATGAGGCTTAAGGAACTCTCCTTAGAACCCCGACGATAGGAACTCTGCTATTGTTGAAAATTTAATTGAACGAGGCTTAAGGAACTCTCCTTAGAACCTCGACGATAGGAACTTTCCTATCGTTGGAAATTTGATTGAATGAGGCTTAAGGAACTCTCCTTAGAGCCTCGACGATAGGAACTTTCCTATCGTTGGAAATTTGATTGAATGAGGCTTAAGGAACTCTCCTTAGAACCTCGACGATCGGAACTCTCCTATCGTTGAAAATTTAATTGAATGAGGCTTAAGGAACTCTCCTTAGAACCTCGATGATAGGAACTGTTCTATCATTGAAAATTTAATTGAATGAGGCTTAAGGAACTCTCTTTAGAACCTCGACGATAGGAACTGTCCTATCGTTGAAAATTTAATTGAATGAGGCTTAAGGAACTCTCCTTAGAACCTCGACAATAGGAACTCTCCTATCGTTGGAAATTTGATTGAATGAGGCTTAAGAAACTCTTCTTAGAACCTCGATGATAGGAACTCTCCTATCGTTGGAAATTTGATTGAATGAGGCTTAAGGAACTCTCCTTAGAACCTCAACGATAGGAACTTTCCTATCGTTGAAAATTTAATTGAATGAGACTTAAGGAACTCTCCTTAGAACCTCGACGATAGGAACTGTCCTATCATTGGAAATTTAATTGAATGAGGCTTAAAGAACTCTCCTTAGAACCTCGACGATAGGAACTCTCCTATCGTTGGAAATTTGATTGAATGAGGCTTAAGGAACTCTCCTTAGAACCTCGACGATAGGAACTCTCCTATCGTTGGAAATTTAATTGAATGAGGCTTAAGGAACTCTCCTTAGAACCTCGACAATAGGAACTCTCCTATTGTTGGAAATTTAATTGAATGAGGCTTAAGGAACTCTCCTTAGAACCTCGACGATAGGAACTCTCCTATCGTTGGAAATTTAATTGAATGAGGCTTAAGGAACTCTCCTTAGAACCTCGACGATAGGAACTTTCCTATCGTTGGAAATTTGCTTAGAACCTCGACGATATGAACTTTCCTATCGTTGGAAATTTGGTTGAATGATGCTTAAGGAACTCTCCTTAGAACCTTGACGATAGGAACTTTCCTATCGTTGGAAATTTGATTGAATGAGGCTTAAGGAACTCTCCTTAGAACCTCGACAATAGGAACTTTCCTATCGTTGAAAATTTGATTGATGAGGCTTAAGGAACTCTCCTTAGAACCTCGACGATAGGAACTTTCCTATCGTTGGAAATTTAATTGAATGAGGCTTAAGGAACTCTCCTTAGAACCTCGACGATAGGAACTTTCCGATCGTTCGAAATTTAATTGAATCAGGCTTAAGGAACTCTCCTTTGAACCTCGACGATAGGAACTTTCCTATCGTTGGAAATTTTATTGAATGAGGCTTAAGGAACTCTCCTTAGAACCTCGACGATAGGAACTTTCCTATCTTTGGAAATTTGATTGAATAAGTCTTAAGGAACTCTCCTTAGAACCTCGACGATAGGAACTTTCCTATCATTGGAAATTTAATTGAATGAGGCTTAATGAACTCTCCTTAGAACCTCGACGATAGGAACTTTCCTATCGTTGAAAATTTGATTGAATGAGGCTTAAGGAACTCTCCTTAGAACCTCTAGCGAAATTTATATGAAAGCAATTGAAATTTGAATAATTTTCTTCGAAAGTGTAGATCTTCTTAATAGGCGAGTGCAAAAATGTAGAATTCGATAAGATGAGTGAATCTTGAGGATGACGATAACACTGACAAATTATGTAAATGGAACGGATGTTTGGAATCAATATCCAAGGTTTGATTTAATATTTTCTTTAATAAATATAGATTCCCTTGTGAGATATGTCATCCAAATAAGGTTGAAGCTTAACTCCCCAAAATGTCATGCCTAGTAAACCTAATAGGATGCGTCTCAAGAGCAATAAAAATTACTCTTTACTCAGCCATTCCAACCTAAAGGCATTGTCTTATGGTTTTAATATCAGCATGAACGAAACTATCTTATTAGATAACGAAATTCCCTGAAAAGAAAAACTGAAATACGAAAGAAAATGCTGATAATAAAACTAAAGGACAAGAAAAACGGATCGGATCGCTTCTTCTTCCACAATACTTCAACAGGGTGAGTAGAGGAGAATTATGGGATCAAACTGGTCGGGAAAGACTGTCGTGTCCAGTCTATCTGAATCATTGCTGGATCTGGTTCAGGAACAAAAGCTTGCATTTTATCTAGCAATTCTTCAGCAGTTGTTGTGGATATTATGATTCGTCGTGCCACTCTTGATATGAAATTCTTCTGCATAGCATAATCCACAAAAGCTATTAGACCTGTAAAGAAATTGTTAACATTCAACAGCCCAATGGGTTTCTTATGCAAATTAAGTTGGGCCATGGAAGCAATTTGAAAGACTTCTCCCAATGTGCCAAAACCACCTGGTATAGCGATAAAAGCATCAGCATTTAAAAGCATTTGTAACACACGCTCTTGCAAATTTTTAACCACTAATTCTTCTCCAATCGTGCCCCCAGAAAAAAATTTCAAAGGTCCAGGGATGATGCCCAAAACTTGACTTCCTCCTAAAGATGCTGCTGATGCTACACCTCCCATTAATCCGACACTACCTCCTCCATAAACTAAATGTATTTTTCACTCAGCTAATACTCTACCCAAATGGTTGGCTGCCTTTAAATACTCTTCATCTTTTCCAGGAAAGGCTCCAGAAAATACACAAATACTTCGGGATTTGGAGGTTTTCTCCATTCCTATCCTCACCCTTGTGAGAGAAGAAGAAAAGAGGATATATTTATAGAGATGAAGAGATAATTTTATTCTCAAGAGTGGATATATTATTGTCGAAAAAGGAGAAAATTTTCAAAAGTGGCAGCTATATACAGTAGTCATAACTGTATCTCATGTCAGGAGTGGGTACATTATTGGGAGGATAATTTCAAAAGCGACAGCTAGCATGTACAGTAATCGTGACTTTGGTCCACGTCTTCCACTGATTTTGCATCCAGTAACGGCTTCAATGCCTTCTATGAATCAGCGATTTGCATCCCATCCAGTTTTCTCACAAACTGGCAAACTGGGTCGTTTAAAGTCAGATTCCCAAGACTATAACGATCTCGTTCTTTTTGGAGAATTATCCATAATCCAACAATCTCAAATTGCACTATTCCGCAAGAATGCGCTTCAAGAACCTCTCTAATATCTTCTAGAGATTCCTTACGCAAGCCATTCTTAATGAATCTTATTCTATCATTACGATTTCTGGTGATCACTCCTGGAGAACGACATTTATTGCCGCAAATCCACCATCCACAATTATGACAAACGCCTAGCCTCTTTGCTCTTCTTTTTTTGGCATAAGCGCTTTTACCAAAGTCGGGCATACGGGGAAAGAACGCATCTGGAACTTCACCAGCCGAACGAACCTTAGCTTCGATTAGCCATCGCACATTATCAGGAATGCCTTTGTGCATAAATACTCTGAATTGTTCACATCTAGCTTGATAAATCTTTTTAAGAACATTTATTGGGAAGGAAGGAAAATACTTTCGTAGGGCGGAAAGAGAAGACTCCATTGATGAATGAGGCAAAGAAAGAAATTAGTGATTGTAGGAAACGAAAATAACTAACACATATTTATAGTGATGAAAGGGATAATGCGTTAATTACACTTACAGAAGCAAGTACATTATTGTCAAAAGAAAAGACAAATGACAGCTTATATGTACAGCAATCATGACTGTGGCTCTCATCTTCCACTGGTTTTACGTCCAGTAACGGCTTCAATGCCTTCTATGAATTGAGGATTTACTTCCTATCCAGTTTTCTTACAAACTGGCAAACAGGGTCATTTAAAGTCACATTCCCAAGACTGTAACGGTCTCGTTCTTTATGGTAAGTCAACCATAAGTCGATAATTTCACCTTGCACTCCTCCACAAGAATGCGTTTCAAGAGTCTCTCGGATATCCTCCAGAGATTCCTTACGCAGGCCATTCTTAATGAATTTTCTTTTATCTTCACAATTTCTGGAGATTATCTCTGAAGAACGACATTTAGTGCCGCCAATCCACCATCCACAATTATGACAGACGCCTAGCCTCCTTGCTCTTCTCTTTTTGGCATAAGCGCTTTTACCAAAGCCGGGCATACAGGGGAAGAATGCATCTGGAACTTCACCAGCCGACCGAACTGTAGCTTCGATTAGCCACCGCACATTATCAGGAATGCCTTTGTGCATAAATACTCTAAATCGTTCACATCTAGCATGGTAGATCTTTTTGAGAACATTTATTAGGAGGGAAGGAAAGTACTTTCGCAGGGCAGAAAGAGTAGAATCCATTGACGAGAGAAGAATTTAAGAGATGAGGGAAATGAATCAGTTATTGTAGGAAACTGAAATAACTGACTTTAAGAGTCACGGAGTATCGTATTTGCTGCTTAACCGGAAAGAAGAACATGCATTTATAGTGATGAAAGGATAACGTGTCGATTACACTTATGGGAGCAAGTACATTATTGTCAAAAGAAAATGTAAATTTTCCAAATATGACAAATTGTATGTACAGTAATTGTGACTGTGGCTCACATCTCCCGCTGGTTTTACGTCCAGTAACGGCTTCAACGCCTTCTATGAGTCGGGGATTTGCTTCCCATCCAGTTTTCTTACAAACTGGCAAACAGGGTCTTTTAAAGTCAGATTCCCGGGACTGTAACGCTCTCGTTCTTCATGAAAAATACTCCATAAACCAAGAAGTTCGCGTTACACTGATCCACAAGAATGCGTCTCAAGAGTCAATCGGATATCATCCAACGAATCCTTACTCAGGCCATTCTTGATGAATCGTATTTTATCTTCTCGATTATCGGAGATCATTCCTAAAGAATGACATTTAGTATTACAAGTCCATCGACCACATTTATGACAGACTTGTAACCTTTTCGCTCTTGGCTTTTTGGCATAAGAGCTTTTGCCTATGCCAGGCATGTGAGACGTAAATGCATATGGGGGTTCGCCTGCCAGACGAACCTTAGCTTCGATTAACCACCGTACATCTTCAGGGATTCCTTTGTGCATCAAAACTCTTAATCGTTCACAGTGAACTCGGTAGATCTTTTTGAGAATGTTCATTGGGAGAGAAGGAAAATATTTTCGCAAGGGAGAAAGAGTAGGATCCATTTTCTAGCGGGAAGTAAAAGAAAGAAGGGAGGAATGAATCAGTTATTATGGGCAACTGAGAGAACCGACTTGAGAGTCACAGAGTACCATATCCGCCACTTAACCGGAAAAGTGGATCCTACTTTATTTTGATGTGATAAATTTACCGAGTAGATATCGATCCAGTCCTCGATTATTGAATCCATTACCCGATTATCAACGACAATATTTCTTGATGTCCGCCTTATCTTTGACCATAGCTATCTCTTATCTTGGATACTGCTAAGCCGGCATCAATCATGTCCTTCCAGGTGTAGCCTCGATTATTGAATCAATTGCCAGGCTTTTGACAATATTGTCTACTTTATCCTTGGATCCCTGATGGGACTGGGTCCAGCGTATTAGCTGTGCATCCAGTGATAGACTGGTAAGAGCTGATGTCATTGAGATCTCAGCTTATACTGCTGTAACTGTGCCGTGGACGTGCTTTCCATTTGGTTCCTATTATGCAAAGGCCGTGCATGCATGACATGAAATGCATGAATGCAGAGCATGTGTAACTAAGTTTTTTTTTTTTTGAATTTTTGGTTGGATCCAATTCTTCATGTTTCTACTTTACTGGATCATTTTTGTGATTGCCTTCTTGGACTATCGTTGAATCTCTTTATGCTTCTCAGCTCTTGTCCATTGCCTCAAAAGCCCGACTCTTTTCAAAATCCCCTTTCCTTGACTTGTTCTTGAATTTTGGCCTCAATTTCTTTAATGTTCACCCGCCTCATACTTTATGCCTCTCTGGAAAATTGTCCCTGTTATGGATTTCATATCATCGAAGGCTTATCTTTCAATGTCTCTTTGCCCATTTTCTTGTGCCCGTGCCGACACTTACTTATTCCCATGTTATAGTCTGAATGATTGTTCTTCCTTGAGCTCAAGTTTTGATCCATAAGACTTGCCCCCTTGTCTGTTGAGTTTCTTTCTCGGCAGTACTCTTCTTACGCTTAGTAGAGACTACTTTGCCCCCCCTGAATATGGTGTTTATGTGGATAAAAGGTATCATCTCGCCTTTGATTTAAAAGAAGATCGAGCATTTCTAGACCTTTGTGATGGCCCTCAATCGTGAATTTCTCTTACAAGAATCACATCTTCTTAAAGAAAGTCTCAAGCTATCTCCTCACTTTTAAGTCTACACACATTAATGAATAATGGTTTCGCCTTAAAGAAAAACTTTCATCAATTTGCAAAGCTTGACCCAGTAACTTACGGTCTTTGTTTTTAAATTAAAATATCCTGTCATTCTTCCCCTTTCCAACTCGAAGACATAAACTGTACAAGGCAATAAGATAGAAACGTAATTCATAATGATAGTTTTTTTATGAATGAGGATGATATCAAGAGGTAAATGTTAGGTCTGAGGAAAGTTAAGTTTGAGTGGTTTTTTTTTTTTTTTGTGATAGTCTTTTAGCTGAATGAGGATGATATCAAGGGGTAAATGTTAGGTCTGAGGAAAGTTAAGTTTGGGTGGTTTTTTTTTGTGGTAGTCTTTTAGCTGAATAAGGATGATATCAAGGGGTAAATGTTAGGTCTGAGGAAAGTTAAGTTTGAGTGGTGTGAAAGAAGGGTCTTTTAATACTACTCGTGAGCATATCTGATTATGGTGAAAAATTCAATAGTGAAGACCTCAAACTTGCCACCTTTTTCAGAAAGTTAGACCTCATCTGTTGTCCCCCAACTATCGTAATCTTTATGTACGCTTGGTTTGAGGGTTGCTTTTGTCTTCTAAACCACCTTTGCAGGCTTTCAGTCTAGAATCCATAGCTCACTTTTTTTTCTTTCTTTTGCTCTAACTTGAACCTCTTTTCTTTTCTTTTTTTTTTTGTTTCTTTGTTTTTTTTTTATATGAGCTATGGTAATGACATATTTGATAACTCTCTTGAAGTGAAATGACTCAAGTGGCCTTGCTTGCTCGTGCTTGTTCTCAGTCCTTAATGGATTCTGATGGAAGGGATGAACTTCTTTCTTTTTTTGGAGTTTGTGTTGCGAAGAACCGAGATCATAGCCCTTTTGAAGTGAGATGACTCAAGTGGCCTTACTTGCTTGTGCTTGCTCTTAGTCTCTTTTTGTTTTGGATTTGAATTTTCCCTTGTTGTCTTTTGATGGAAGGGATGAACTTTTTTCCTTTTTTGGAATTTGTTTTGCGGAAAACTGAGAACCTTTTTTTTTTTTTTTATGTTGAGCATTTGTGAGAATTGGGAGGCGACTGAAGTCATTTAATATGAGAGCTACGTTCTTTGGAAGCTAACCCCAGACTTCTTGCAAGGATGTTGATAGCCACTGCGAATTCTCTTTTGAGAGTTGAGGTGCAACATTTGAAATCCTTCTTACTAAATTTGGTAGCACTTTGAAGATCACCACTAACAAATCTTCCTTATCTTTCATTTTCACCCACAAGTAGTATCGTTTGCAAAGTGAAGTGTGATGGAAATAACGGATAGTGTAATGGGAAAGAGTGAGAGATAGATGTAAAAATTGAATTTTTGGTAAAAAGTGGTAGGATGCACGCATTACATCTTTTTGTTGGACAAGAAAAAGAATACCAGGTGTCCATTTAGCAAAGACTACACCCTAGATTCTGGACTAAATCTAGGAGATTTTTACTATTAAATTACTTTGGCAAGCTCTCAAAGATACAAGTTTACTAAAAG
This sequence comes from Aquilaria yunnanensis, assembly GCA_039654915.1. NCBI lineage: Eukaryota > Viridiplantae > Streptophyta > Magnoliopsida > Malvales > Thymelaeaceae > Aquilaria > Aquilaria yunnanensis. The sequence goes on from CM077593.1 coordinate 78,241,895, forward strand.
GATTCCCTGTCATTCAAAAGTGTGTGTGAACTGTTAGGTCGGATATGACTTGGAGCCCTTCCAAAATCAATGTAATTCCAGTTCAAAATCTTCACTTTCAATTACCAATCACATTATGGCCTAGCAACTTGGACTCGACCAACTTGAGTTTCAGTGCCACATAATTTTCAGTTGAATGCCCAATTGAACCTTTTTGGTAATCACATTTGGCATTTGGGTCATACCAACTTGAAAGAGGACGCCATTTGATTTTTGCTACCGTTGGTATGGGTGGTAGCAGGTTTGAAGCTTGTGGAAGTTGAATTGACTTGAGTAGCTTTCTTCCCATGAGTAGTATGTGGTACTGATGAGGGAGCCTTAGAGATTACAATCTCAATAGGATATCCTTTCACTTGTATCGTGAGTGGTATTGTACCATAGAGCCTTGGAGATTACAATCTCAATAGAATATCCTTTCACTTGTATCGTGAGTGGTATTGTACCATAGAACCAGGAGATGATGTTATGGACAACTCCACTTCTTTGATTGAAACATCCTCCAATTGAAGAATCGACCAACTTTCCTGTTTAGATTCCAAATTCGATTTTTTTTTTCCAGATAATACCATATTTGAAAAGCTACTTGAAGTGTTCCCAACTAGTTTTTCATAAAATGGTATGTTTAGTGTTTGGATAAACAGGGTGATCAGTTCTCTTTCTATCATAGAAGTTTCTCCACTTTTGTGCGTATTCCTTAAAGGTCTCTTGTTCCTTCTTCTCCATATTCTGGAGAGTCTGGCGATCCGGAGCCAAGTCCATGACATGCTTATAATTACTGATGAAAGCTTGAGTGAGATCATTCCATGTTCTAATGTTCTTGGACCTTGACTTAGATACCACTGTAGTGCTGACTTTGTAAGGCTTTCTTGAAAAAGTGCTATCCACACTTTCTCGTCTTTTGTGAGTGGTCGTAATCTTCTTAGAAACAACGTGATGTGAGTGATAGAGCAACTTGTTCCATCATATTTCACAAAGTCTGGCACCTTAAAGTCTGAAGGAATCACAACGTCTGGCATCAAGTAGAGATCACCCACCGAGAGAGCTCCGAATATAGTGCCTCCTTCAATGACCCGAAATCTCTTTTCTATGGTCTCGAGTTTTTTGAGTATCCTTTTCTTTTTTAAGCAGGGGCTTCTTTTCTTCAAAAATTGGATTGTGCCTTAAATGAATGTTATCAGATGGGCCTGAGTCATGAAAAAGCTTCTCTTAAGCTGAGACACGTTGTTAAGTGAATCCGTGAGGATAAGTAGGATCTTGTGGTTCTTTGATAGGAACTTGAGTTGCTTTTCCCTTAATCAACTCCATTAGTTGTTTCATTTGTTCTGCCATGTTTTCCATCTTGGACTCAATATCTGTGAGACGACCTTCGGCTTGCTCTGCTATTAGTCTTGTTTGGAGCCGAGTTGAATATCGGTGTTGAGGTCCAATTTTACCTTTTTTAAAGTAAGATTTATTTTATTAGACTTTACATGTATATGATTGATGCAATGGATGCATGCAATACATAATGAGATTATGTTTTTATCAAAATTTATATGCACGTGATTGATGTAATGGAATGCATGCAATGAGATTATTTTTATCAGATTTTATATGCATGTGATTGATGTAATGGATGTATGCAATGAGTGAGCTTGATTATCAACTATCGTGAAACTTCAAGACTTCTAGTTATTATTAGAAAGACCAAAAAGTTAGCAAAGTTTGATGCGTGGTTTTGATGCATGAAGAATAATTGCACAGAACGGAAGTATAACAAAAGAAAAATAAGGTTATTAACAAGTTAAATAGCAATCAATAACTCATGAACTATTATGGAAAAATGAATTAAAACCATAAATATAAGACACGAAGAAAATAAAAGCGTAGAGCAACAACATAGCATAACAAGGACATGCTTATGGCGTTGGTAAATGGGAGGAATACTGTGGTCAGTTCTATGTTTAAGTGGGGAATTCTATATGCATAAGGTGGTTTATCAAAAGGCCGAGGGTAGTTCCTGAATCCCATCACTAAATTATAGTGACAGCCCAATTCCTTACCCTCTAGGGTTTATGTAAGGAAATGATTAATTCGAGTCGTAGCTTTTCATGGGCCCATGCAGAGACTAACCGTCTCAGGAGGCAATACACTACTTTGCTGCTTTGAAATCGGTGAAGGCTTGGAGACCATGGCCTCACAAGGACAACAACACCAATTCCGCTTAGAAAGAACGTGTTCGATTTGAAGAAGCTCAGGTATAGAGCTTCATGTCGTGAATGCATTATGCATGTTTACTTAAGTAGATATAACATATAAATCCACATATAATAAGCAAAGTAAATCAAAATAAATCAACTTCTAGGCTCGACTCACTAACGTCGACTCCCCAGTGGAGTCGCCAAGCTGTGGCAACGTGCGGGTCGTTTTCGGGAGTCGCCACCAATCGGTTTTCGCTCAGGTCGATTGGACACCTAAAATATAGTCTGCGAGAGTTCGGGGGTTCGGGAGTACGGTTACGTTAAAACAACTTTGTTAAAACGCCCAAAAATTGGTACCTTAGTTGATTTTAATTTTGTCTTGCTTTGCTTTTTAAAAAAAAAATTATTCAGTTAATTTTTAAACTAGAAATTTTAACTGAATTAGTTGGATGTGGATTTTTAAATTAATACGGGTTTAGAAGTCTTCAAAACTTGATATTTCCGAACCATGGACTCTACCGAGTCACCCGGACACGGAAGCTTCAATTCCGAACCATGGACTCTGCCGAGTCACCCGGACACGGAATTTGATGAAATTTTAGTTAATAGATCTAAAAATATACTTTAAAAAAAAGTTAATTTTTGTTTTATGAAATCGTTCAGTTATGATTTTTTTTTTTATAAAGGAAAACAAAAGGTTAAATTTTTTTGTTACTTTGAAGGAATAAAAAGGATAAGTTTTAATATTTTAATTAGTGTTTAAAAAAAATAATAATAATATTATGTATTCCATATAATGATAAAGGGTGAAGGCTTTTGTTGTAATAAAAATAATAAAATAAGAATTAAGTAAGGAAGTAAGATGACCGTTGTAACCAACTAAAAATGGTACATAAATAAAATAAGGTTAATCACACACATAAAGAAAAATGAAATTGCAGAAAAGTAAATAAATAAATAAAGTGGGGGTGTTTAACCATTTGTAGAAAAAGTAAATAAAGAAATGAATAAAGTGCAGAAATTAAATAAAGAGATAAATAAAGTGCAGGAAAATAAATAAATAGAGAAAAGTGGGGCGTTTAGCCGTCCACTTAAAAAAAATTCATAAATTAAATAATTGCAGGAGTTAAATAAATAAAGAAAAGTGGGGCTTTTTGGCCATCCACTTAAAAAAATAGGAGGTATAACCTTCCATGAAAAATAATAATAATAATAATAATAACAATAATAATAATAATAAAAGTTAGTTGTTAGTAAAGTTAGTAAAGTTAGTTGTTAGTTCTGCAAAAATTAAAAGGTTAGTGACCTGAATGGAATAATAATAATATCAATAATAATGATAATAATAATAATAATAATAAACATATAAAGATTATTGTTAGTTCTGCAGAAATAATAATAAAAAAAAGTTAGTGACTTGTATAATAGAAAAAAAAATTAGAGGATTAAAGAGGAATTGTACCGTGAATTTGAATCAACTTTTAATCGAGGCGTAAGATCACGATCGGATTTGGCCTTTGATTTGATATCGCTTGGCGGTGGACGATTGGATTGACGATGGATGCTGTGCTTATTAAATGATTTTTTTTTGTTATTGTTTTGTAAGGTTTTTAGATGGTTATCCAAACCATGGATCTTATCAGACCACCCGAATATGGATATTATAACTTACTGGTTTGCGATTTGGATTTTCATTATTTAATTTTAATTAATTTTTTTAATATCCAAACCATGGATCTTGCCAGACCACCTGGACATGGATATGATCCGTCTTAGGATTTTATCAAACCTACTAAGAACGGATTTGCAAACATTTAAATATTTCTTAACCAATAATTTGGTACACATTTAATATATTACAAGAATGAAAATTAAACTATTCTAAAATCCAATAAATATACATGAATATACATATCAAATCAAAATCCTATATTGTTCTCCTATGTCAATTCAATGATCAAATTTAATGTAAGGTCAAACCAATATTAATAAAGAAAACAAAGAAAAGTATGAATAATGAAAATCTTGCTATCGGGGGTTAATCTACAACATAAAATATGTTAGTGACTTAAATGAACAAAACAAAGAAAGCTAAGGACTAAACAAGGATTTTACCAAAAAAAGTAAAAGAACAGTCTTTGACTTAGTAAAAAACGAAATCTGTTCTTCGTCTTCGTCAGTGGCTGGGAGGTTGCGACTGAGAGAACGATGGCGCAAGGGAGGCGGGATGCGAGGAGGTTGGAGCCGTGGCGTGGGAGGCTGGCAGAGCGTCGGACAGGGCAGTGCGACGCAAGGGAAGAGCAGTAGCGCAAGCAGGAGGCTGGGCTGCAGACGCGAGGAAAAGGTGGAGTGGTGGCGCGGGGCGGCGAGCTGGTCGTCGGCGGTGACGATGGCGTGGGGCGGCGAGATTGGGCGTCAGCGGCTGGCGAAACGGGAGGCAGACAGGGAGGAGACCGAGGAAGGAGAAGGGGAAGAGAGAGAAGGGGGCCGACCCGAGAGAGAAGGGGAGAGAAGGAGGCCGACGCAGGAGAGGAGGAGAGAGAGGGAGGCCGACGCGGGAGAGGGTGTATGACAGAGGCTGGCGGTGGCAGAGGTGCAAGAGAGAAGGAAAGGAAGAGAGAAAGGTCTGGGCGAGAGAGAGAGAGAAATCAAGAGCTGAGAGAGGGAGAGAGTTAATTGAGGGAGAGCTAGAGATTCCCCCGGAGGGAGATGAAGAATAAGAAGAAAAAGAGCGAAGCGTGCTCTGCCAAGGGAGAGGAGAGAGAGAGGAGATTTTTTTTAGAGAGAGAGGGGAGTTCCCCCGAGTCTATCCTCTGAGAGAGAGAGAGAGTTGGGTTATTTTAAAATCAGGGAGGAAGCTCCTCGAAGCTCCTCGATTTTTTTTCTTATTTTATTATTAATTTTTTTTATATTTCATACATTCACATAGACATATATATTATTTTTAACTAACCCTATAAAAATAAATTGTATTTTAAATTAACAAACTTAATTAAAATTTTTTAGTAATAATAACTACTTAGTTAATAATAATAATTTTTTAATTAAATTTTTTTTTTGAATGTTAATTTCTTTGGATATACACACATAGATATTAACTTAACAAAATGCCCCTTTCCCAAAACTATTTAATTTAATTCTCTCTTTGTATAATTAATTAATAATAATTTTTATACAATTATTATTTTTTTTAATTTTTAATTAAAAATTTTTAATTATTAAAAAAAAAAAAAAGGGTCAGACGAAATTGGGTGTTAACAAGTTGTACATGTCACTAGTGTTCCCATTACCCAAAATCTCACATATGAAGAAGAACCAATTCAGTTATTGGCAAAAGACACTAGGAAGCTTAAGAGTAAATGGATACATATGGTAAAAGTCCTGATGCCCATTAGCATCTCCACTATGTGTCATGATGAGGGTGGCAGGAACTTTCGGTGGTGGAGGAATGTCCAGAGAGAACACGTTCTGGGAGGACCGCTTGGAAGACACAGAAAGTAGGGGTTAGGAGGTCCCCGGAGTGTTTTTTCGGGGGGGAATCTCCGACGCCCAAGTCAGTGTTTGAAGGTGAAAGATAAGCAAAGGGGGTAAAGTTTGTCTTACGAGGAGAACCCCCTTACCTGTGATGCCTCCCAAATATTTATAGGAGGTAGATAGGAGAAGTTCATTTGCCACAAGCTACCCAGATCATGACATGTGTTCGGATGGATGTGATTCGTACCTTTTGGAGGGGCTTTTAGCCGACCATAGGCCGTTCGGCCGAAATCCTATGCTGCTCGAGAATGGCGTGTCAGAGCGTGTCTGGGGGTGGCGTGTCGGGAGCCGTACGAGTACGGTGTGTCAGAGACTCCTAAGCTGTCTAGTCGTACGTCCACGTGGCCTTTCTAGGTGACCGAACTCCCATGATGTCCAGGGGTTCCTCGGGGAGGTGAACGTGTCCAGAGGGAGGTCCTTTGCTTTATGCAAAACACCTTCGGCTGGGCTTTCCCGAGGTCAGGCTCAAGTCCTTGGCGATGGTACTCTCGAGGATATGTCTCGAAGGTGGTCCAAAGAGTAACCGAAGGCGGGCTTAGGCACGTGGAGTCATTCCAAGGTTATCCTCACGAGGAGTGATGGCTCTTTATGACCGAAGTTGGTCTGACGTGTCCCCCGAAGGCAATGCTTATTCGGCTTGTCCGAGGGTGCTTGAGGCCTTCTCTTCGCCGAGGTTTGGTTACCTGTTCTGACCGTAGGTGATGCATTGACTCACGAGGGTGTATATGTATGTGGTCCCTCAAGGGCGATTGCCCTTCGGCTATCACATGCCCCCCCTCAGAAAAACAGAGGACATGTCTTTGGTTTGGGAGACTCTCGGGAGCTTTTTGGAGTTTGAGTGTGATTCCTGGGACTTCTGTCGAGGCCTTTGTCAGAGGCGCGCGATTCCACTTCTCTTCCTGTTAGTGAATAGTTTCGTCTTCTCATTGAAACGGTCGTGTCACTTTGGGAAGCGTTATATAGGTCTACCAGCTGTCAGGGGGTGTGCCCTCGATTCTCGTATCAGCTTACACATGGTTGTTGATGAATGGCGAGTAGTTACGTCGGTTGTGTTAATTGTGTCTCTTCGCCTTCAAGGGGCAATAATGACGACGTTTCGCTTACCCCCTTCGGTCTATATAAACACCTCTTGCCTCATTTGTTTCATAGTCTTCTCTTTTGCTTTCCTATGCTCTAGAGCTCTCTCTCGTCTTTTTCCTTCTTCCAGTGGCAGAGCGATTTCCGGCAACCCTCACGATGGGGTCCAGAAATCCAGACTTCGGCAAAACCTTCAGTGGGTCTCTCCTTTTGTAGCTCTCTCTTTCTCTTCCGAGGTTGTTTTTCTGAGGTTCTTGTTTTTCCGAAGCCCTTATATTCTCTTCCTCTATTTTTCCCGAGGTCGTCCTTCTTCTTTCTCAAAAAATGTCGAGTCCAACCCCGTTGATGTCCGTCCGTCCTCTTCCGGAAAGTTGTCTCCCTCTCGAGTCTCATTCGTGATGTACCACTTCGGAAAAGATGACGAAGTGGATGGCCAAATTCTATCTTCCTTCCTATGTCATCCCGAGATTGCCTTTTCCGGGCTCGTACGGTTTTATGGCCCATTCGGGTGAAATTACCGTTTACCGAGCTCAGTTAAAAGCCGGCCATCAATATCCTCCCCATCGGATGATATGCAAGTTCTGCAAGTTTCACGGGATTGCCGTGAATCAGCTCCCTCCTAATTCTTATTCTTATTTCAACTCCTTCCTTTGCATGTGTGAAGTTTTTAAGATACAGCCCCACTTTCTTTTCTTCCTTCAGTATTACAAACTCCACCCGGTCCCGAAGGGTGGCTTTTACTTCTTTCTTCCCCGAGGGTCCGGGAGCAAAAAATTTACTTTCACCTTCGACAATAGGGATAGTTGGCGGGGGTGGCAGAAGAAATTCTTTTTCATGTCAGTTCCCGAGTCTTGGAGTCATGTACCGACCAGATGGGCTTCGAGGACACTTAAGATCGACGTCGTCGACCCCCGGAGGCTTCAAACTTTGGAGTTGGCGCCCGAGTTCGATAAGTTCGATTGGCTTATTCGGTCAGTCACAGACTGGGACCCCGAGGTCCCTCCATGTTCATTTTATCCCTTTCCCATTAAATGGGACCTCATGACCCAGGTGGTCCTTCGGGAATTGTGGGTAGTGAATGCACACAAGGGTGACCCAAACATGCCCGTGCCTGTTATCCCGAGGAAGAAGGCATGGATAGTAATGCTTCTTCGGGCTGAAATTTCATACTAGGCTTTTGCCGAGAGTAAGTCACCTTCCAGGATTTGATATCTGTTTTCCTTTTGGACTTACACTGATGTTTTTTCCTTTTGCAGAGATGGGAGATTAGGCTACTGATTTTTACAAGTCCCTCTTTCTCGGCCAAGCCGAGAGGGGAGAGCAGGCGTGCAAGAAGGCATTTGCCAAGAGGAAGAAGACCACCGGAGGTCCTTCCAAGGCGAAGAAGGCCAAAGCGGCTGCCATCCCTCCTCCCCCCGAAGATGTGGTCGAAGTGCAGGATCAGTCTCCTGCTCATTCTCCGGCCCATACTGATCCTCCCTCGGACTCTGCTACTCTCGAGGCAGCCTTGAGTCCAGTCCTTGTTGCCGAGACTCCGGCCGAGCACACGTCAGCTCAAGAGCTCGAAGAGAACAGGAGGAGAAAAGGCAAGAATATTCCCGGCGAAGTCCGAGGAGTGGACGAGCCTGAAGATGATGTGGCCAAAGTTCCACCAGGTTGGTTCCTTAGCCATTCTTCTGCAAATCTTAGTAGTTTTCGTATCTATGATTTTTTAGATGAATGGCTAAGGAATGATGTGCTGATGGAACTTCGGCGTGATCTTGCAGAGGACATGCTTGTTGCTCCCTGGATGGAAACTCACGCCCGAAGGAGGGCGCTTCGGGATAGGCACATCTTGAAGGATAAAGTGCCGAGGGAGCCCTTCTAGACTTTCACGGAGGACACGAACTTGTTCTCCGAGGATAGTCAGTTGATGGCTCCCCAGATGGCGACGGGTGTGATGACGAAAGCCACCTTTCAGTCACGCATCACTGAATGCCCAAATGAGGAAATCCTCACAGCGAGGATGACTAAGCATGCCGCCCAGGTAGTTCTTTCCTCTTTTTTACTTAGAAAAGTTTTCTTCTAAGTTTTTATCGCCTTCTGATCCTTATTCGGGGCCTTTTTTTCCGTAGCTCTTGGCATACAGCGGATATTTTCGTGCTTGGGCAGTGAAGCAAACAGAGTCCCGCTCTCGGTCCTAGAATTCTCTACGAAGAGCAAAGGAGTTCTGCGCCAAGTATGTCCTCAAGTATGGCGAACTGAATAAGATTGTGAAGGAGGACATAGTGAATCTTCGGGCCAAACTCACGGAGAGCAAGAAGGAGCTCCTCCTTGATTTTTCGGCCAAGGTTGAGAACCTTGGCTCAAAGTGTGCCATTCTCTCTTCAGAGAACGAGGCCCTTCGGAAGGAGAAAGCTGAAGATGGCGAGAACCTTGCGAAGGCGCTCGCTTTGAACGCTGAGCTCTAGGCTAAGGTTGACTCTTTGAGGAAGGCAGCTAAAAATAAGAAGAAGAAGAAGAAGCTCGAGAAGGAGGTTGTTGGGCTCACGGCCGAGCTATCAGCCCTTAGTGCCGAGAAGGTTCAATCCGACCAGATGACAAAGGTCTCTTACCAAGATGGCTTCTGCTTGGCACGTCATCAGGTCCTTTCTCGGCACCCTAAGCTCGACCTCTCGTTCCTGTCCACTCTGGACTTTCCCAAAGAGCCCAAGTGGACATGGTCGAAGCTGGAGTTTCTCAACCTTCCTCCTCCTGGGCCTGTGCCTCCGGCTGATCCTACTCAGGAAAAAAATGCCAATGCGGAGGAGACGCCGGACGCTCCGACTCAGCCATAGGCTTTTTTTTTCTTCTCTTTCTTTTTCTTGTAATCCAGCCCCTTTGTAGCATTTGCCTTAGAAATTTTAATGAAGATTTTTTCTCAAGTCTCCATTTTTTCCTCCAAATACGATTCTTCAGGAGTTAGTGTAATTCTATATATGTATCTTCGGCGGACGTTCGAAATTATGTCTTTGGAAAGAGTCGTATTGGTCCTTTCCCGTATTTCGCCGAGTTTTTAAACTCCATCAAGGAGGTAGTTCCTTTTGGAAGAAAACCATTAAGGAGCCTTTTTCAGTAACACAACCATATTCGGCCTGTATTTTCATTGGCGACTTCGGGGAGGAATAGTCACAAGCTTTCTTTTAGAAAAAATGTCCAAGTATATAATCTTTTCAGAGAGTCTGAATGCCAAGTATTTTTCAACTATACTCCCTCGGTATCACCCAATTTGTAGACCCCTGGGCGGACTTCGTCGAGGACCAAATAAGGTCCACTCCAGTTTTCCCGAAGTACCATTTCTGATGGCTTGCGTGGCTCAAATTCGGCCTTTTCGGAGGACGAGGTCTCATTTTTTTGATTTCTTTTCTTCTTACACGTAAGTTAGTAGTGTGAGCTATTCTTTGTTGGAAAGCCTTCCTCCTAAGTTCAGCCATTTGGCGATGTTCCTCGGCGAGGTCTAGTTTTGTCCTCAAGTCGAGGTTGTTTCCTCCTTCGTCGAATACTTGTATTCTTATTGAAGGCTGTATGACTTCAATGCGGATGATGGCTTCTGTCCCATATACGAGTGAGAAAGAAGTTTCCCCGGTGGCCCTTTGGGGGGTCGTACAATAGCTCCATAGCACATTTGGGAGCTCTCCTGGCCATTTCCCCTTTGCCTCCTTTAGCCTCTTCGTCTAGCCATCTTTTATTGTCCTATTGGATACCTCGACCTGCCCATTAGTTTGAGGGTGGGCTACTGGAGCGAAATGCATTTTTACACCGAGGTCAGCCACAAATTCCTGGAATCCTCTATCCGTAAACTGGGTTCCATTGTCGGCCACTATTACCCTTGGTATGCCAAATCGGCATATGATGTTCTTCCACACGAACTTTTGGATATCCTTCGCCAAGATTGATGCCAATGGCTCCGCTTCAATCCACTTAGTGAAGTAGTCTACTGCGACTATGCAGAACTTCACCCCACCGGGAGCGCTTGGAAGAGGTCCAATGAGATCAATACCCCATACGGCGAAGGGGCAAGGATAGTTTGCTGAAGTTATTCTTTCCGAAGGTAACTTTTGGATGTTGGCGTGCCTTTGGCAATTGTCACATCTTTGGACAAATTGCCTTGCATCTTTCCTCAAGGTAGGCCAAAAGTAACCTTGGCGAAGTAATACCCCAGCAAGGGCGTCTATTCCTATATGGGAGCCATAGGCTCCTTCATGGACTTCTTCGAGTATTGTTCTAACATTATTTTCACCTATGCATTTCTGTAGGGGGCTCGCATACCCTTGTCTGTATAGTTCTTCTCCGATGAGGAAGTATCTTCCCGAGCACTTTCGTACTTTTGCAGTCTCTTTGGGATCCTTAGAGAGTTCCGAAGTTGCTAGATATTTCTTGATGGGGTCTTGCCATCCTTCCCCTGAGGTTGCTACCCACATTAATTCTGTACTGGGTTGCTTTAGTACCTCGGTGGGTTCCATGGATTTGGCCAAGGTGTCAGCTTGAGTATTATCTCTTCGGGGCACGTTTTCTATCTATACCGAGTCAAACTCTTCAATGAGTTTTTTGACGAGGTCATGATATTTTGCCAAGGTTGGATCCTTTGCCGTGAATTCTCCTTTCATCTGCTGGACTACTAGCTGTGAGTCACTGTGGGCTATAAGGTTTTTTACGCTGACTTTTCTGGCCAGCTTTAGTCCTGCTATAAGGGCCTCATATTCAGCGATGTTATTGGTAACATCAAAACCGAATTTGATTGCTTTAGTAGCTTTCATGCCTTCGGGCCCCCGAAGGACTATTCCAGCGCCTTGATGTTCTGTGCCTGACACTCCATCGACAAAGAGCTTCCATTCTGGATCAACCTTTGCCCAGTCTTCCGCGATGGTTTCAGCATTCTTGATTTCTGGGATTTCGACAATGAAGTCTGCCAGTGCCTGGGCTTTTATTGCCTTTCTTGGCTCGTAAGTGATGTCGTACTCTCTGAGTTCGATACACCATTTTGATAATCTTCCCGAATGCTCTACTCTTTTCATTACGTCGCGTAGAGGCAGGTTACTTCGGACGGTGATAGCGTGTCCTTGGAAGTAGGGTCGCAACCTTCTGCCTGCGAGTACTAAGGCGTAGATGGCCTTTTGGAGCAATGGGTATCTGATCTCGGTGCCATGTAGGGACTTGCTTACATAATATACTGGCCACTACCTCCCACCTTCTTCTTTTGCTAGGACAGAACTCACAACTTTTTCAGTAACTGCGAGGTAGGGGATGAGGGGCTCTCCTTCCCGAGGTTGCCGAAGCGTTGGTATGTGAGTTAAGTAGTTTTTAAGCTCATCCCAAGCTTTCTGGCATTCTGGGTTCGATGGATGCTCTTGGGTTCCGGAGGTGTCTTCGCCCTTGGGGGCTTTGGTGAGTACTTTGAAGAATGGTCGACATCGGTTGCCGTACCAGGAGATGAATCTACTAAGGGAAGTGATTCTTCCGCTAAGCCTTTGTATATCTTTGGTGGATGTGGGTGTTCGGAAATTCAGTAGGGCTTTGACTTTTTCAGGGTTGGCATCTATTCCCCTTTCTGATACCATAAACCCGAGAAACTTTCCTACACTTACTCCGAATACACACTTCTCGGGATTGAGACGTATGCCGAACTCCCGAAGTCGTTGGAAGGTTTCACCTAAGTCGGTGATATGATTACTAGGCATTCTGCTTTTGACTATCATATCACCAACGTATACCTCCATGTTTCTCCCGATATGAGAATCGAATACCTTATTCATCAGTCTTTGATAAGTGGCCCCTACGTTTTTAAGCCCGAAGGGTATTCTGATGTAGCAGTAGGTACCAATTTCCGTGATGAAGGCCGTTTTCTCTTCATCTTCGGGGTTCATCCGAATCTGATGATAACCGCTAAAGGCATCGAGGAAGCTGAGAAGCCCGTATTCGGCGGTTGCATCCACCAGCTGGTCTATGGCTGGCAAAGGGTAAGAGTCCTTTGGGCAAGCATCATTCAAATTTCGAAAGTTGATGCACATTCGAAGTTTTTCACTCCCCTCTTTTGTGGCAATAACCACGTTGCTGAGCCATTCAGGGTATTTTACTTCTCTTATTACCCCGGCCTCAATGAGGCGGTTAACTTCGGTTTTAACAAAGAAATTCTTTCAAGCCGATAGACTCCATTTTTTCTGCCGAACTGGTCTAACGTTCAGGCGTACTCTGAGACTGTGATGGATTATGCTGGGGTTGACCCCCGGCATGTCTTTCGGCGAGTAGGCGAATAGATCTTTGTTCATTAACAAGAAGGATACAAGCTTCTCCTTATCATTCTTGGCCAATTTTTTCCTGACTCGGGTGTTTCGGCCAGGGATTAGCTCTACATTTTCTGTTTCTTCTTTTTCTGAGCTTTCGTTTTCCTCCCTTGTTGTCTCTTCGCCCATCCTGATCGTTTCCTCATTTACCGAAGTCTGTACTTGGGCCTTTGCTGGACTTTGCCTAGCCTTTGTGAAAACCTTTCTGACTTTGGTTTGGTCAATGAAGATTTCTGCATCTCCTCCTTTGGTTGCGAAGGTGATTGTTAGGAACTTTACATTCGGGCGGATGTGGAGATTGCCTTGAGTCTACCTTCCGAGGATAGCGTTGTAAGCCGAGGGAACGTCAATGACAATAAATTTTGTCATCACAGAGGCAATCAACTCTTCCTGACTCTGGGGGGAGGTCCCTTTCAACATCAAAGGCAGACTAACGCATCCGAGGACTGGAAGCTCAGATGGGCCAACGCCGAAGGTGGGGGAGTTGACTATGCTGAGACTGTTTCTTGAAATGCCTAATTTAGGTAGCAGGTGAGAGAACATAACGTCAGTGTTTGAACCATCGTCGAGGAGTACCCTTTTGACGTCCCAATTCCCTATCCTTTCCATGACAATGAGTGGGTCGCCGTGGGGGAACTTTACTGTAGATCTGTCCCTGCGAACTCGCCATCTTCAGCTTTCTCCTTCCAAAGGGTCTCGTTCTCCGAAGAGAGAACGGCACACTTTGAGCTGAGGTCCTCGACCTTGGCCAAAAAATCAAGGATGAGCTCCTTCTTGCTCTCCGCGAGCTCAGCCCGAAGATTCACTATGTCCTCCTTCATAATCTTATTCAATTTTCCATACTTGAGGACATACTTGGCGCAGAACTTCTTTGCTCTTCGCAGAGAATTCTTGGACCAAGAGCGGGACTCTGTTTGCTTCACCGCCCAAGCATGAAAATATCCGCTGTACACCAAGAGCTATAGAAAAAAGGGCCCCGAATAAGGATCAGAAGGCGATAAAAACTTAGGAGAAAATTTTCTAAGTAAAAAAGAAGAAAGAACTACCTGGGCGGCATGCTTAGTCATCCTCGCCGTGAGGATTTCCTCATTTGGGCATTCAATGATGAGCGACTGAAAGGTGGCATTTGTCATCACACCCATCGCCATCTGGGGAGCCATCAACTGACTATCCTTGGAGAACAAGTTCATGTCCTCCGTGAAAGTCCAGAAGGGCTCCCTCGGCACTTTATCCTTCGGGATGTGCCTATCCCGAAGAGCCCTCCTTCGGGCGTGAGTTTCCATCCAAGGAGCAATAGGCATGTCCTCTGCGAGATCACGCTGAAGTTCCGTCAGCACATCATCCCTTAGCCATTCATCTAAAAAATCATAGATACGAAAAATACTAAGATTTGCAGAATAATGGCTAAGGAACCAACCTGGTGGAACTTCGGCCACATCATCTTTAGGCTCGTCCACTCCTCGAACTTCACCGGGAATATTCTTGCCTTTTCTCCTCCTGCTCTCTTCGAGCTCTTGAGCTGACGTGTGCTGGGCCGGAGTTCGGCAACAAGAACTGGACTCAAGGCTGCCCCGAAAGTAGCAGAGTCCGAGGGAGGATCAGCATGGGCCGGAGAATGAGCAGGAGACCGATCCTGCACTTCGACCACATCTTTGGGGGGAGGATGGATGGCAGCCACTTTGGCCTTCTTCGCCTTGGAAGGACCTCCAGTGGTCTTCTTCCTCTTGGCAGATGCCTTCTTGCGTGCCTGCTCTTCCCTCTCGGCCTGGCCAAGAAAGAGGGACTTGTAAAAATCAGCAGCCTGATCTCCCATCTCTGCAAAAGGAAAAAACATTAGTGTAAGTCCAAAAGGAAAACAGATATCAAATCCTGGAAGGTGACTTACTCTCGGCAAAAGCCTCATATGAAATTTCAGCCTGAAGAAGCATTACTATTCATGCCTTTTTCCCCAGGAGAACAAGCACGGGCATGTTTGGGTCACCCTTGTGTGCATTCACTACCCCCAATTCCCGAAGGACCTCCTCGATCATAAGGTCCTATTTAATGGGAAAGGGATAAAATGAACGCGGAGGGACCTTGGGGTTCCAGTCTACGACCGACCGAATAAGTCGATCGAACTTATCGAACTCGAGCGCCAACTCCGAAGTTAGAAGCCTCCGAGGGTCGACGACGTCGATCTTAAGTGTCCTCGAAGCCCATCTGGTCGGTACATGACTCCAAGACTTGGGAACTGACAAAAAAAGGAACTTCTTCTGCCAACCCCACCAACTATCCCTATTGTCGAAGGTGAAAGTAAATTTTTTGCTCCCGAACCCTCGGGGAAGCAAGAAGTAAAAGCCACCCTTTGGGACCCGGTGGAGTTTATAATACTGAAGGAAGAAAAAAAAGTGGTGCTGTATCTTAAAAACTCCGCACATGTAGAGGAAGGAGTTGAAATAAGAATAAGAATTAGGAGGAAGCTGATTCACGGCAATCCCATGAAACTTGCAAAACTCGCATATCATCCGATAAGGAGGATACCGAAGGCCGGCTTTTAACTGAGCTCGGTAAACGGTAATTTCACCCAAATGGGCCATAAAACCGTACGAGCTCGGGAAAGGCAATCTCGGGATGAGATAGGAAGGAAGATAGAATTTGGCCATCACTTCGTCATCTTTTCTGAAGTGGTACAGCACGGATGAGACTCGAGAGGGAGAAAGCTTTCCGGAAGAGGACGGACGGACATCAACGGGGTTGGACTCGACATTTTTTGAGAAAGAAGAAGGACGACCTCGGGAAAAATGGAGGAAGAGAATAGATGAGCTTCAGAAAAGCAAGAACCTCGGAAAAACAACCTCGGAAGAGAAAAAGAGAGCTACAGAAGGAGAGACCCAGTGAAGGTTTTGCAGAAGTCTAGATTTCTGGACGCCGTTGTGGGACTTGCCGGAAATTGCTCCGCCACTGAAACCGCCGTCGGAAGAAGGAAAAAGACGAGAGAGAGCTCTAGAGCAGAGGAAAGCAAAAGAGAAGAGTATGAAAGAAATGAGGCGAGAGGTGTTTATATAAACCGAAGGGGGTAAGCGAAACGTCGTCATTATTGCCCCTCGAAGGCGAAGAGACGCAATTAACACAACCGACGTAACTACTCGCCATTCATCAACAGCCACGTGTAAGTTGATACGAGAATCAAGGGCATGCCCCTTGAAAGCTGGTAGACTTATATAACGCTTCCCAAAGTGACACGACCGTCTGAATGAGAAAATGAAACTATTCACTAACAGGAACAGAAGTGGAATCGCGCGCCTCTGACAAAGGCCTCGACGGAAGCGCCAGGAATCACACTCAAACTCAAAAAAGTTCCCGAGAGTCTCCCAAACCGAAGACATGTCCTCGGTTTTTCTAAGGGGGGGCACGTGATAGCCGAAGGGCAATCGCCCTTGAGGGACCACATACATATACACCCTCGTGGGTCAATGCATCTCCTACGGTCAGAACAGGTAACCAAACCTCGGCGAAGAGAGGGCCTCAAGCACCCTCGGACAAGCCGGATAAGCATTCCCTTCAGGGGACACGTCAGACCAACTTCGGTCATAAAGGGTCATCACTCTTCCTGAGGATAACCTCGGAATGACTAGACATGCCTAAGCCCACCTTCGGTTACTCTTTGGACCACCTTCGGGACATATCCTCGAGAGTACCATCGCTAAGGACCTAAGCCTGACCTCGAGAAAGCCCAGCCGAAGGTGTCTTGCATAAAGCAAAGAACCTCCCTCAGGAGACGTTCGCCTCCCCGAGGAACCCCTGGACCTCGTGGGACTTCGGTCGCCTAGAAAGGCCACGTGGACGTACGACTAGACAGCTTAGGAGTCTCTGACACACCGTACTCGTACGGCTCCCGACACGCCACCCCCAAACATGCTCTGACACGCCGTTCTCGAGCGGCATAGGCTTTCGGCCGAACGGCCTATGGTCGGCTAAAAGCCCCTCCTAAAGGTACGAATCACATCCAGCCAAACACGTGTCATGATCTGGGCAGCTTGTGGCAAACGAACTTCTCCTATCTACCTCCTATAAATATTTGGAAGGCATCACAGGTAAGAAGGTTCTCCTCATAAGACAAACTTTACCTTTTTTGCTTATCTTTCACCTTCAAACACTGACTTGGGCATCGGAGATTCCCCCCCGGAAAAACACTCCGGGGACCTCCTAACCCCTACTTTCTGTGTCTTCCAGGCGGTCCTCCCAGAACGTGTTCTCTCTGGACGTTCCTCCACCACCGAAAGTTCCTGCCACCCTCATCATGACACACAGTGGAGATGCTGATGGGCATCAAATGGTTTGACTCAATTGCCCAAATATATGGAATTGATGGACTAAAGGGGGGATTAGCCAATTTTAAAGGCATTGGATGCCATGGCTGCCACCTTTCTCCATTTCCCATCAATTTAATCCACCTTTCATCTAACTCATCACTTAGGATTCCTCCCTCCACCCACTTGTCCCCCCACTTTTGACAAATTCAACCAACTTTCACTAAAGTCTTCCAATTTGTCCCCACTTTTGACTATCTCACCCCATCACCCACACAAGTCTTCCAATTTGTCCCCCACTTGTCTCCCACTCATCCAAGCACATGATACACTTATTCTCCCTTCCCAAATTCGTCCATTACATGCCCATTAAGCTCCCAAATTCATTCATTTCACTCTTCCCCATCTCTCTCTTTAATCTCTCTCTAAGTTTGCTCTCAAACTCTTCTAACTCTTCTCTTCCAAATACCATTTGGCCATAGCTGATTCTTGAGTATCCTTGAGCTTTTACCAAGTGTTCTTGGTGTCTATAAGCTTTTAAGAACCAAGAAAGAATCAAGAAGAAGATTGAAAGAAGGAGACATTTTTGGAAGCCATCAACGAAAGGAAGTTTCGGCCAAGTCTTGTTCTTGGCATTCTCATGTTTGAAGCTTGTGTTCTTGATGCACATAAGCTTCTAAAGCCTTCCAAGGCCAGGAATCAAGTGGTGGATTCAAGAAATGACAAGTAGAAGCTCTACGGAAATCAAGCCAAAGTATTCGGCCATACCTTATTTTGTTGAGGTATTGTGTGTTCCACCAAGTTTTCTTGGTATATGTAAGCTTTTGAGCTATGGTAATGCAAGAATATACTTGCTAATAATTCAGCCATTCTAGGTTCTCAAGCTAGAAATTAAGTTCTAGCTACGACAAGCAAGGAAAAGGCAAAGAAACAAGCTTCTAAAGCTTTTAGGCAACAAAGTTGCTAAGGGTTTTATGGTAAGGATTCTTATACTCTTTGAGTATTCAGTGCTCTTAAGTGATGGATAAAGGATGCCATGTGATCCCAAGATGCTACAAAGGGCTATGTTTTGTTGCTTAGGCAACTCTGTGCTAGCTAGCTCCGTGCAAGCATTCCGGCTAGGAATTAGGCTGGCCAACTCAATTCCCAAGCATAAAGAGATCTCAGATTAATACGTACTAATAAATGGTTAACTAAAATAAGAGAAAATATGTTCATGCTTACTCTGCCCTTCATGGGAATATGGTGTTAAGTGGTGTGTGTGTTTGTGTGCTTCTTAGTTTAGTTGTGCTTGCTGACCCCGATTATTATTATATGCATATATCTTGTATTTTCTTTGTCTTAGTGTTTTCTTTTTAGGAGCTTGGATTATATTTTGCTAAGATATACTTGTGCTATGTGGCTCTATGAGCTATACAAAATCCTTACTGAGTTTATAACTCACCCGCCCTTCTGCATTTTTTTTAAGGAAAAAGGCCTACTTGAAAGGCATTAAAGTCAAGAGTATTTTATACTCTTTCTGCTGGTAAAGGTTTGTGTACATATGTATTTTCTCAATATTCTTAGTATTCTAAGTGTTATGCGTTGCTTGTGTATCAAGCTAATAAGTGTGGACTTTATGTGCTGGACTTGGATTCTAGATTGTGGGAACAAAGTCTCTAAGGTGGAAATGTGTTCTATGTGTGATTTGCCATGTATAAACATGTGCTCTGTATTTTGGTTTGTCTTAAAAACCAAATTTGTGATTCTAAGTATTTATGGACCCTTTCAGGTACTTAAGTAAAAAGGCATGTTAAAAATGAATCTAAGCATATTCGGCCATAATATGTGTTACTGGCTTGAACATGGATTGTTGGACTTTTGGTGCTCATGAACATTTTATGCCTAAGTAATGTTGATGATGGATTGCATAATTGTATGTTTATAAGCCTATGCTTGATTATGGAAAACATGTGCATAATAAACAAAGTTTTTAAAGCTTGATTTGGTGTTTTGGTTTCCATGCACATACTTGGCTATGTTTGATAACAAGCCTGAAATGAACACACAAGTTCCACACAAGTACTAGCTTGTTTCCATGAGCACAACGTCAACCTTTAAGTAAATCATTAATGAGCTAGTACTAGTAATACCATGGGGTTCATGCCCGTATGTTTTGATAATGATTAAATGCCCCTTTTTGGAATTCCGCTGCATGGTTAAGTAATTGGGCCCGAATGGGCCAAGGGCTAGGCGGGGCATGACATGAGTTGGCACTGATGTGCTTATCATAATGACCCCTTTAACAGATGCCTTTTGCCTACAATGGCACTCCAAAGAATTGAATGGGATCCATAGGGCACACCCTAGTGGAGGGGGTTCTGTTCGAAGTTGTAGGCTTGGTAATGGATGAAGAATGAAACATTAGCCAATGTACTCATCGGAAAGGGAGGTAGAAATCTGGCTGATCAATCTTAAAAACATAGTCGCCGTAGGGAGAACACCCCACTAACTCGTAGCATGAATAGCAATCACCCACCAGATTAGACCTCCAACTAAAAAGATAGTCGAGGAATAGCTGAACTCAAAGCCATGCCCCAAAACATATCTTGACATAACTCTAGGCCAATTAGAAAGGGAGCAACCACGTTG
Source organism: Aquilaria yunnanensis (assembly GCA_039654915.1). Taxonomy (NCBI): domain Eukaryota; kingdom Viridiplantae; phylum Streptophyta; class Magnoliopsida; order Malvales; family Thymelaeaceae; genus Aquilaria; species Aquilaria yunnanensis. The sequence continues at coordinate 78,261,944 of CM077593.1, forward strand.
CAGTAAAACTGGAATTGTTTAAGCTCTTGGGTAATCTTGAGAAATATTATCTAGAAGTAAAGCTTCCTGAGGTTAGATACACCTAAGCATCCGCACTGGGCTGAGGTACCCCAAGCACAAGTACTTCGAGCATACATGATGACAACCTCTACCTACATACCACCTAAAATGTAGTAATAACAACAATATAATGATAGTAATATTCCCCTAGCTCTTATATGGCTTAGAAGTCAAAATGTAAAAGAAAAATTGTACCTCAAACAGCTAAGTTGGGAATATGCAAGAATACCTTGAAATGTAAGATAGCCTAAGTCATGTATGGGCTAATTACTCCAAATGAATGTACTCTGGATATACTTGTTAAAATTAACAAGTACATAACCAATACATGAGTAAAGTGACACCCTAGTCCATTTATCGAATTCTAACTTAGCTTGAATATTAACTAGGCTTAGAAAATTAAGGTAAAGGAATAGAGAAGCCACCTCCTCCAAATATGACTTTGAGGTCATAAAAACATGAACCTTTAATGGAAGTTTGATGCTTGACTTTAGAATGAGCCTTGTAGAAGAAGGTCAAAATTAATCCCAAGTTTCAATAAAAGAAACTCAAGCCCCATCTCAAAAACTCAACTTGGTAATTTCTATGTAATCATGTGAAATCAAAGAGATTAGAAGATATTATGAACATGAAAATATGTGGAATAACGGATCCTAAGCTGCCAAGGTACTTGCATTAAAAAAACCCCAATTAAGAAAAAAGCTAACTCAAGATAATACTAAGGAACTTAGAAGATCAATAGGCACTTCTTTGAACAAATTATATTAGAGATAGTATCCAAAGTCATGAGAGTATAAAAAATACAAAGAGGGAGTTGGCTTAACTTTAAGCCAAAAAGCTAGGATCATCTTCCTCGTCTTCTTCCTTATAATCGTTATTCTATTCTTCAGACTTTGAAGCTAGTGTGGGTCCAAATACCTTCTTTCCAACCATGCGAAGATGGGGCCTTTGGGATGATCAAAGGCAACAAGGATAGAGATGTCAAGGCTAGGATACCTAATTAGGATCTAATGCAGAAAAAGGCACTATTTCATTTTGCAAGCCAGACATCACCATCTTGTCTAACTCCTCTTTGTCCATAGCTAACTTCTAACGATTTGACTGAGGGGTAGAAAGTTGGCTCTTAACATTAAAGAGATAAAAAACTAGGCTTTTCTTCTCTTCAATCAAACCCTCATTGGCCTCCCACTTTTCTTTGGTCCCTTAAGCTTGCTCCTCCTACTTTTGGCCAAGTCTTCTTATGCAAGCCGAACAATGATCAGTGAAACCCGTCACTTAGTCAGCCATTAAGGGCCTCAGTTGACCAAGTTTTGCATCACAAATATCCTTTATCTGTGACACCTTCAGGGAGACCTTGACTAAAGCCCCTTTGGCCTTCTTTGTGGCCTCTTTGACCTTCAACTGGACTTCCTTCTACCCAACGAGGTAATCCTGCTAGAACCCAACAATGGCCAACATCTACATCAAAAATAACTTGGTTAGAATAAAAACCACTTATTGAGCAAATAAATGTCTCAAAGATTTGAAGATACCTAGGCAGCATACTTACCCATAAGCTCAACTACCAAGTCCATATTGTAGGCCACATTAGAGGAGAGTAACCTAAACACAGCCTCAATAATAATGTCCTATGCTAGCTAAGGGGCATTACCTTGTAGTCATCATGGTTGAACAAGTCCAATGTCCTTGGTCATTCTTTTGGATGGGGGATCTCGGAACAGCATCTAGAGAGAATCCAACATTTCTCTCCTGGTTTCGGTGTTTGTGATCAGCCCTCTAGTTTGATACTAGCATAACTCCTGAGTAATCATGACTAAGGTTGGTATGTGTGTTGATTCCCAACCATGCATCAATAACTCCATATAGGTTGAAAGAATCGAGATAACTCGTTGGAAAGCCAGGAACAGAACCTAGTCACCCAACATTGTGAGTTAAAGAAAAAGGGTCATCATCATTCAGAATTTGTTCTAGATCATCAGGGAACATTTTTTCTTTTACCTTGGATTTTTTCAGGATGGTTTCTATAAGGCCGTCCTTCGAGGATAGTTGAAAGAACGCAATGAAGACCTGGCCTATCTCTTGGAGCACCAGAATCAAGAGCTTTAGAACTCAGCAGCTCAATAGGGAGAACCCCTGCAACACTTCTAGTTTGAGCAGTGACTAAAGCAAGAGTTGCCTCATTTCGGGCTTTATTCAGCTCACGGCCCTCTAAAGTCTTCTTTGACTTCTTCCTCTTCAAAGGCTTTTTTTCCTTTTCTTCCTTTTTCTTCTTATCTTTTAAAAAAAATTTCTTAAAGAAGCCCATGGGATGTAGCTCGTCTACAAAAGAAAGATAAATCATTAAGTACTTCAAAAAAAGGAAAGAGAGATAAACCATACTTACACTTGATGACATCAGCGAACTTATATTCCCCCTAAAGTAACTTCTCTAAAAGAGGAACTTGGGTATTGTCTAGACTTCCCTCAGGCATCTTTAGCACCTTTAAATGATGGAGAACCCTTTCTATCATTTGATCCCACTTCATGGGAAAGGGAAATAGGTCATCATCCTCATTCACCTCCTCACACTCCACCGCTTGCTGAAGACATAGGTCAAAATATTTGAATAAATCTAGCACCTTCTATTCCAGGATAGCTCATGGATCCTTAACATCAATCTCCAAAATGCCCAAAGTCTACTTACCTAATATCTTATAGGATGAGGGAGACTCTCATAAAGAAGTACTTCTTCTGCTACCCCTTTCAAGTGTCCTTTGTCCTATATGTAAATATATACGTTTTGCCATGAATAGCTGAGGAAAAAGATAATAGAAAAAGCCTTTTAGTTCAGGATGAAACTTATAGTATTACATGAAAATGAGGAAACTAGGCTCAATTTAAAAAATCTTGCATATACAAAGAAAAGCATTGATATGGGCATAGCTATTCGAGGAAAGCTTGCGGATATCTATGCCATGAAAGCTATAGAAATCAACTAGCATGGGATATCAGAGATCGGCTCGTTCTTGGTTAGGATATGGAGAATGATATCAAAGGGAAGATGGTATACTTTTCCTTCATTTTTCTAAATCCTATGGAGTAGCGTAACAAGGATGAGCATCCAACAAGCTCCATGGATTTTTGAAGGAAATAGGTAGAGCACTGGGAGACGAAGGAAACGACAATACCTCGGGATGGGAAGTCAATACTTTAGGGATTAACAAGATTACCATAGAATGTCACTAATGTAGTTTAGTTGAGAGTAAAAGAAAAGTCAAAACTAGAATTCATAACCCACTTTTGGCAATAGGAACGATGGTTGACAACTAATTGTGAGTAGAAAATTTGCCTAAAGAGCAATACGCAACGAAAATTGGAGGCTGAGGATGAAAGAAGGGCCAAAACTACAAGTGAACAAATAAGCGAAGTAAAGAACCTTTTTGAAATGGGGTATATATAACTCAAGGGAATCCCAAGAGATGTAATTACTGCCCCAATAATGATGGTTCAACCTTTCTGAAACAAAATGATGATTCATAGAAAAGAAGCCAAAAGAAAAAAATGGCACATGGCATAGGGGGAGACAAAACATCACAACCCTCTTGATCAATTTAACACTAGATCTCAAATAGGTTCTTGAGATCACCACCTTGGGAAAGGTGATGCGGTCATCACCCAACTTCTAGGACAAACAAAGGAACTTCACCGGAGGATCGATTAAGATCACAAAATAAGAACAAATAGAGTAAAGAATTAGGAAGGCCCGAGGAAATCTTGGACATGGTAGGGCCAAAAGGAATATGGAGTCAAACCTCAATTAGGGGAATCCCATGCGCAAAGATACCTTAGAATAGTGCCTAACAAAGATTGTAACAACACTAAGGCCCACCTGTCACATATAAAGTTTTGAGCAGGCTCCGTATCTTGAGGGGGTTATGTGATGGCCAAAGGTACCAAGGTAACATGGAGTGACATCTATGGCGACTATTTTGGGGGCATTCAAGAGTTAGTTTGAAGAGCCTTTTTAAGGCCATCTCGATGATAACCTCAAATAAGGCATTCTTTTTGTCACGACTTTATTTTGAAAAGATCAAAGTGGGTTATTTTCTGAAGAAGATCATAAGGAGTTCTAGAATTCAAGAACTGGTTCCTAAAAGTTTGGACCTAAAGATTTATAAAGGAGCTCGAGACTTAACTGTTCAAAAGGGATGAAAAGATCTAAAAATTAGAAAGATAAGGGGCTGATTTATAAGATATCCAAAAGACTCAGAATTTGAGTGACATAATTACCTAAAACTAAAGAATAGATGGATTTACTTGTCAAAGGGCTAGGGACCCAATTGTATTAATTAAAACAACTTAGAGGGGTTATGGAGGAAATTTTGGATAGAAGGAAGATTTAATGTCTATTGTGCAAATAAGAAAGAAGTTGAAGGATTAAGTGACTAATTAAGCCCCATTAAATAGTAAGAGAAGCCAGGTGTATGAGCACTTGCTAAAAACTGTTAGGTTCAATCTGGCTTTTGTTTAAACAACATGCAAGGCTAGTATCAAACTAGAAAACAAAGACAACGTACAAAGAAGAAGGATAATGGCAGATTTGGTTTCGATTGTTGCTGGATGTCTGGGGTTCTTAAATTAAGTTGTTGCTTCTTTGTTAAACCAAGATATTAAAAGGATAAGTCATTAGCTTCTAGTTTCAAGCCATTGCAAAGGCTGTTTGGGTGTTCAAGTAGTCAATGCTGTGTCTGAAAAAAGGTTGCATGGATTGGTTCGGCTAAAGTTTAGTCTCGAGTCTTGATGCATGCATCAGGTTTGAAGAGTTTGCTTACTTGTCTGCTAAGCATGGCTAAAACTCATGAATTATTGATTATAGATGACTCACAAATTGAATTGGGACATGCTCAGCTGGATGATTGTTGAAATAAAGGCTTGGGTTGGCTTGGAAACTACCTTGTTTATTGATCAAGCAAGAATGATGAGATTTATAGTGTAGCAAGTTTGTATTGATTAGCAAGAGTGGTCTCAGTTTGCATGTGAGGTAAGGGATGCTTGCTTATGGTAGAATCCAACTCTGAATTCCTACTAATTTTTTGGAAATTGGTGTTCTGCTTGCCTATGATTAATGTTGGTAATTTTAGAAATAAGAAGTGTTGTTCTTGTTGTTTGTAAACTATTTAGGTAAGATGCAGGGAAAATATCTGAAATGTGGCCTAATGGCTGAATATGAGAATTGTTGATGCAAGTGGCATCTTTGTTTGCAATATTTACTAGTGGCCAATTAGAAATTCTTGTGAATATTGGCAAGTGGCCAATTTGAGAATTGTTATGATTATTGGCAACTTACAAATTATGATTTGGAGTTAGTAAGTGATCAAATGATGAAATTGTTAAATGCCAAGTAGGACATCAGGCCCATTTGGTTGACAAACATATGCAAGAGTAGGTGTCTTGTTTATGAAGCTATGCTAGCTAGTCTTGGTAAAGCAAGTAACTAAGACCCTGAAGTGGACCGATACCTCTAAAGAGTGCTTGGCTAGCACTAGGCTATCCCTTTAGGATGACCTTGGTTCTAGAATTTGAGCTCACTGGGTGTAATGCCATAAGGTGAGGGCATGCATCAGTTACTTGCTTGGACCTTAGAGTTAAATGGTTTGATTGTCTGATTTCTGTTTTGATATTAATCTTGCATCATTTTTTACTGCTTTTTATTTTATATTTGTTGATTGTTCTTGCATTTCTAATGTTGAATCCAGATTGTCTATTTATTTGTGTTTTTAATTTAGACTATATTGTTGTATACACAAATTGCCTGGTTATGGTATTATTTTCTAGCTTGTAGGAAATAGTTCTGGGAGCTACTGAGAAAGTAGCGTCCCTTATTGAGTTTCCTAGAAACTCACTTCCCCTTATACCTTACAAGATGTTGGTTGTTTAGAGCTACTTGATTGAGTTTTATGTAGCTCATTGAAATAACTTACAGGTTAGTTTCAGTTGCTTAAGTAGTAAGCAGACTACTTTCAAGATGGTTTTGGCTTACGCTGAAACTAATGGATTGTTTGGGATTGTTAATTATAGTTGCTGTGGTAGGACAAGAGGACATAGGTTGGCTATATGGCACTCTCTTGGTTGGCTAAGTGAAGTCTTGAGTCCTAGATGAAGAAAGTTGGCAAACTATGAAATTCAGAAGTTCATTGTATGTTTGTAACACATGTTACATTAAAGCCTTATGGTTTTGCATTATTTTGTAAAGCTCAAAGCTCAATTTGATTTTTTATGTAAACTTGGATACTAGTTTATAAATTCATTTGACTTTATTCTTACAAGCCAAACTGGTGCTTTGGAACTATTTTTCTGTTAGTTTCAGTCCTAAACCTTTTTAGAATTCTATTTCTTAGCTTGGTCTAGTTAGTTATTACTAAACTTGATGAGAATGGTCGACTTAGGGGAATTGGGGCAATGACACTTTTCTTCCCAATGTAACCACCTTAAGTATTCCACCAACATAAACCCGGGCCCAAGATTGATATCTTCCGAGAGAGGCATTACTACTTTAGATCTTCACCATCAAGGTACTTCACCTCGGGGACCAATAACGGCACATACACCTTTGTTCAACAATAGGAGATAATTATTTTTTCCAAGTTAACAAAAACTTTATTGTTCACACTTCTATTTTATTCCTCTCCAAAAGTCTCATTTGACCTTAGCGTCTAAGGCTCCTTGCCCAAAAAGCATTTAAGGATCCCCCTTACCACTCTTTCTTTTGGCATTTTAGGCCTCCACTAAATGAACATTATAGCAACATCGGAGGTGTCAAATACATCGGCTGGAGAGGATGACGGACATCACACCCTTACAACAAAAGACCACATCCTCTACCTTCTTCCTCATTCATTCATTTTGGAGCCCTACCTACCTCCCGCTTAACCCTACTCTTTGCCCTCCACAATCATTAGTTTTTGCTATACCACTATTGTTTTCTCTAGGAGGTTGACTGACTTAGTAAAAAGGTAAATTTTATTTGAATTCATTATTATTATTTTTTGGTAAATGATTCATAGCTGAAGGGTTATCGCCCTCAAGACCTCCTAATTTGCTGACTTGGCACTACCCTCGAAAGGGTCTTAGCCCCCAACCTCAAGGGATTCTCCGTACCACCCTCGGAAAGTAACATGACCAACTTCGAGAAAAAGGTGTCCACACCACCCTCGGATTGGGAAACTACCAACCTTGGAAAAAGTCGATCCACCACCCTTGGCAGAGAATATAGTATCCCAAAGATGGTCCGCTCTTCTAAAGGGTCTTCCCCAGTAGCCCTCAAGGATAAATCTATGCCCGGAGGGGTCTCACATCCCCGAAGGGGTCTTATAGAGAGACAGAAAAAAATGGTTAAGGAGCCTATGACAAAGAGACCTCGCACATGCCCCTACCCTCTGGTCAGAACAGCCTACGGGCAGCTCGAGATACCTGCCTCCGAAGGTACAGACTAGATCTAACCAAACCCGTGTCATGATCTGGATAGACTATGTAAAATGGCCTCCTCCCTCCACCCTCCTATAAATACTTATGAAGAACCTTGGTAAGGACAACGGGACTCTCTACTTTATACTCTCTGCTCTTAAACAACTTCTCCCCTGTAAACTGACTTGGGCTTCGGAGGCTCTTCCCCCCAGAAACAGACTTCGGGGAGCTCCTAACCCACGTTCTTCAAAGTCTTATAGATATCTTCTCATTAGAAGTCCTCCATTTATGCTAATATGTCATAAAACAAGGATGCTATTGGGCATCATTTGGTGTCGTCTCTGGGAACCCATTCTCAGGTTGCTATTGTTGAGACCCAACGTTCAAAGGACAAGGAACTCTCGAGGTCTCAGCTCGCGCCAGAAGCTCAAGCAGCAATTGAACGCCTATAGCAGAGACTTCCCTGTCTGAGGATGAATTTCCTTTAACGGTCACAATGGGCTTTTTACACAACTTTCAATGCTCTATCATGGCTAAAATGACCTAACATCTCAACCAAAGGTGGTCAAAACCACCTCCAAGGGGAAGGGCACATTCTCCTAATACCCGCCAGGAGAAAAGTCATAGGTCACCTCGTCAGAGCTCTGGAAGTGGGGATACTCATGATAAGTCCACGACGGAGAACATACCATCCAGAGGATGTCGCATTGGAGGAACGGTGTCAAACGGACCCAGAACTTCTCGCCGGTGAAGTCCATCCCCTGATGGGAAGTCCCAGTGCCCCTACCAATGAAGTTACTTGCCGAAAAGAAGGCATCACTCTCCGTTGCCGGTGACTACCAGGCAACAAAGAGAGGACGGCCATACCATCCTCATAAAGAAGATCTTAAAAAGATTGGAAAAGGTAGAAAGGCAAGTCTCTCGAAAGCCTGTTTGGTCAAGGCTGTTGGAGACCTTTACGGGAAAAGAGTCACCTTTCATCCATGCGGTAGTAGAGGCACTAATGCCAAACAATTTCTGAGTACCACACTTGGAAACATATGATGGGTGTAGCGACCCCCAAGCTCACCTGACAAAATATAGGCGCAGCATGGTGTTGCATGGTGCTAATTTCGCCACCCTCTGCAAGTGTTTCAAAGTCACCTTGTCGGGGCCGGCAACTGCGTGGTATAACTCCCTCGCTCCCGGAACCATAATGGGTTTCCAGGATTTATCCACCACATTTACCCAACAGTTCATTGGAAGCAAACTGATGGCGAAGATGCCTGTCCAAATGTTTGACATAGCCCAAAAGAATAGGGAGACCATTCAAGACTATGTTGAGAAGTTCAACCGAGAAGCCCTTAGTGTACCCGACTTTCGCCCCAAAATTTGCATCTTCACCATGATCAGGGGACTTACGAGGGACTCACAACTCTTCTATGAGTTCTCCAAAGACCCCCCAACACCCTCAGAGAATTCTACCGAAGGGCCGAGCAGCACATGACAACTGAAGGGCTGAGGATGGGCGAGTTGAAGTCTAATCATAACCACTCCAAGGGTCAAAGTCACCAATCTCAATATCCCACCGAGGGCGGAGGCGGACCTCAGAAACAAAAGGGGAAGAGGCCGGTGTCATTCATTCCCCTAAAGACTAGAAGAATGAACATACTGATGGCCATGGAAAGGTAAGTAACCTTTATCCAATGTCCGAAGGCCATGACCTCAAACAACAAAAAGAACATGAAGAAATTCTGTCAATTTCACCGAGACCACGGGCACGATACCGAGGATTGCTTCCAGCTAAGAAAGTACATTGAATCGTTAATCAAGCAGGGGCAACTCTGACACTACCTGCGGATTCCGTCGCCCAAAGCCCAAGAAAGAAGGGAAGAATAGAGGAAAGGAGAGGATGAGGACTATGATTTTGACAGACGTCAAAACCGAAGTCCCAGAAAGCACCCACCACCTCCGGCAGGAGTAATCCAGACAATCACCACTGGAATACCCTCGGCTGAGAGGAAAAAGAAAGTCCGGAAAATTTCAATGATGGAATTCGACAACCCGGCGAACAACCTTGTTCGCCAGGTTGTCAAATTCCATCATCTTGTTCGGAAAGATAGGTTTACCGTGAAGTTTCCACACGATGACTCTTTCCTAACCATGGCAAGGATATGGAGCTGGGACGTCAAAAGGGTGCTGATTGATGATGGGTCAAACGTTGACGTTCTATTCTCCAATCTGTTGCCAAACTTGGGTCATCTCTAAGGGTGACCTTAAACCCGTCACCTCTCCTACATTTGACGTAGGTCCCTCAGAGCTCCCAATACTCAAGTGGATCGATCTACCCTTGCTGCTAGGGGAACCTAGGTTCAAACTAGGGAAGAGCTCTTTGGTTCCACCATGATGAGGTTCATCATAATCGATGTCCCTTCTTCATACAACGTGATCCTTGGAAGGCAGACATAGGGTAATCTTCACATTCGCCCGGATGTGAAATACCTGACGATCACATTCGACACGAAGGAAGGGGGCACAGAAATATTCGTCGATCAAGCCAAAGTAAGGAAAGTCTTCATGAAGGCAAGACAGAGCCCAATGAAAGTTCATACGCAGACTTCGGGAGAGAAGAGCACCACCAGTGAAAATGCAATAGAAGAGGAAAAAAGTAACCTCAAAAAAATAGAAACAGAGAATATAGAACTTGTCCCAGGCCGAAGTACCCAAGTGGGGAAAAAACTGGCCGAAGATGACAAGAAAAAGCTTGTATCTCTTCTATTAGTGAACAAAGATCTGTTTGCCTACTCTCCGAAGTATATGCCCAGGGTGGACCTTGGTATAATTCAGCACTATCTTAAAGTATGCCCGGTGGTGAAACTTGTTCGATAGAAAAAGCGTAGCCACTCGGCACATAAGAACAATTTCGTTAAAACTAAAGTCCAATGGCTAATGGAGGCAGGCATAATAAGGGAGGTCAAGTACCTCGAATGGCTCAGCAATGTTGTTGTTGCCATAAAGGAGGGGAGTGATAAACTCTGAATGTGTATCGACTTTCAAAATGTAAATGTTGTCTGTCTTAGGGACTCGTATCCTTTGCCACCAATAGACCAATTGGTAGATTCCACTATAGAATACAGTCTGCTTAACTTCCTCAACATATTTAGTGGATATCACCAAATTCAGATGGATCTCGAAGATAAGGAAAAAACTGCCTTCATTACCGAAGTTGGGACCTACTGCTAGGTCAAAATGCCCTTTGGCCTTAAAAACGTAGAAGCAACACACCAAAGGCTAATGAACAGGGTATTCAACTCTTAAATCGGGAGAAATATGGAAGCATTTGTCGATGATATGATAGTTAAGAGCAAGCAGCCTGGTAGTCATATCATAGACTTGAAGGAAATGTTCCAGCAACTTTGAGAATTTGGAATCCGTCTTAACCCCAAGAAGTGTGTGTTCGGGGTGACTGCTGGCAAATTCCTTAGGCTAATGGTATTCGAAAGAGGTATTGATGCCAACCTAGAAAATGTTAAGGCCCTGATAGGATTCCAAACTCCCTTGACAACCAAGGATGTGAAAAGGCTTACGGGAAGGATTACAGCCCTTAGCAGATTCATCTCCAGATACGAGGACTGGTGTCGACCATTCTTTTAAAGTGCTCACCAAAATAGCAAAAAATGAAGGCAACTTTGGTCCCGAGGAACACCCTTAGAACGAAGAATGCCAAAAAGCTTGGGATGAGCTCAAGAGCTACTTAACCCATCTATTGACACTTCGACAGTCGCGAGAAGAATAACCTTTTATCCTTTACCTCACCGTCACTGGAAAGGCAGTTAGTTCAGTGCTTGTAAGGGAAGAAGAAGGAAAGCAGTGGCCTATATACTATGTGAGCAAGTCCCTGAACGGTGCTGAAGTTAGGTACACTCTTCTACAAAAGGCCATTTATGCCCCAGTGTTGGCGAGCAGGAGGTTGCGGCCTTATTTCCAAGGACATCCTATCACTGTTGGAAGTAACTTACCTTTTAGGGATGTCATGAGGAAAGTAGACCACTCTGGAAGATTATCAAAGTGGTGTATCGAGCTTGGTGAATATGACATCACCTATGAGCCAAAAAGGGCAATAAAGGCCCAAGAATTGGCGGATTTCATTGCCAAAGTACCAAGAATCGAAGATACTCCAGAAGACCCAAGAAGTGAAGAACCTGAGTGGACACTCTTCATCGATGGTGCCTCCGGTTCTAAACATCAAGGAGCCGGGGCAATTCTGCGGGGACCTAAAGGTATGGAAGCTTCAAAGTCCATCAAGTTTAATTTCAGTGTCACTAATAACGTTACCGAATATAAAGCCCTCATAGCAGGCTTACGATTGGCAAAAAAAGTTGGTGTAAGAAATCTGAAGGCCCATAGTGATTCTCAGCTAATGGTCCGACAAATGTGGGGGACTATGGGGCAAACGACCCGAACTTCACAAAGTACCATGATCTCACAAAAAGGCTTATCCAAGAATTCGACAGGGTATAGATAGAAAATGTACCTCAATGAGATAATATGAAAGTGGATACTTTGGCCAAGTCAAAGGAGTCCATTGAAGTACTTGATTAACTGAGCATAGCAATAATGCCCATAGCAGTCTCAAGTTGAGGATGGAAAGATCCTATCAAGAAATATCTCGCAACTTTAGAACTTCCCGAAGACCCTTTTGAAGCTGCAAAAGTGCGAAAGCGCTTGGGTCGATACTTCCTAATCGAGGAAGAGTTATATCGATAAGGGTATGCAAATCCGCTGCAAAGGTGTGTCAGCGAAGAAGATATTCAGACAGTCCTCAAAGAAGTCCATGAGGGGGCCTGTGGTTCTCTCGCCAGGACTGATGCCCTTGCTAGAGTACTACTTCGGCAAGGATATTTCTAGCCAACTGTAAGGAAGGATGCAAGGCAGTTTGTTAAAAAATGTGACAAGTGCCAGAGACACGCACCCATTCAGAGAGTACCCTCGGAGGCAATAACTTCCACAAACTATCCTTGCCCCTTCGCCGTTTGGGGTATTGACCTCATTGGGCTTCTCCCAACAGCTCCAGGAGGTGTGAAATTCTACATAGTCACAGTAGATTACTTCACCAAATGGATTGAGGCAGAGCCTTTGGCAGCAATTTTAGCAAAGGACATACATAAATTTGTCTGGAAAAATATCATATGCAGATTCGGTGTGCCAAGGGTGATAGTAGCGGATAATGGTTCCCAATTCACCGATAAAAGATTTCAAGAATTCACAACCAACCTCGAGATAAAGCTGGATTTTGCCCCAGTTGTCCATCCTCAGAGTAATGGACAAGTTGAAGTATCCAATAGAATGATAAAATATGGTCTGAAAAAGAGGTTGAAATAGGCAAAGGAAAAATGGCCAGGAGAGCTTTCGAGCATTTTGTGGAGTTACTGAACAACCCCCAAAAGAGCCATTGGAGAAACACCTTTTTCACTCGCCTTCGGCACAGAAGCCATCATCCTCTTTGAAATTGTGCGACCATCTATCAAAGTACAGGTGTTCGATGAAGAAGGCAACAACCTCGGTTTAAGGACCAAGTTGGATATAATTGATGAACATAGAGAAAAGGCCGAACTCAGAAGAAAAGCTTTTCAGTAGAGAGTAGCCATTGCTGCGAATTTACATGTCAAGCCCAAAGGGATAAAAAAAGGAGACTTTGTTCTTCGAAAGGCTGAGCTAGAACATCGAAGACCATCTCATGGCGTACTTCAGGAAAATTGGGAAGGACCTTACTTGGTCCTCGAGGAAGTTCGGCCAGGAGTCTATAAGCTCAATAACACTGAAGGAGCAGAGTTGAAAAATACATGGCATTCAGACTCTTTGAAAAAATTCTACACTTAGAAAAATTTCAGGAGAAAAATTGTGCAGAATACGCTAAAGGTGGTTGACCAATATTGTTGATCCTGAAGGTACTTAACTATTTTTGCAAAAAGTAAGTGGTACTAGAGGTGGTCGACTGAATTTGGTTGATCTCGAAGGTACTTAACTATTTTTGCACAAAGTAAGTGTTACCAAAGGTGGTCGACCGAATATGGTTGATCCCGAAGGCACTTAACTATTTTTGTACAAAACAAATCTGCCAAAGAAGGTTGACCGAAGATGGTTGATCCTAAGTGTGGCTAACCAAATATGGTTGATCCCATTCTTAAACACTTAGAAGGATATCCTTTGGAGAGACTAAGGTTGTGAATCCTTGATAGTATCTTCTAAGGATAATACGCCACCGAAGGACCTTATCGCCGAAGATGGTTAAGCACCGAAGGTTGAAACAATGTCTGAGTTCATGCTAATCATGTACTTTGACAAAATTTTGAACAAAAAATGGAAAAATTCCATTGATTTCAATTGATGAAGTACAAAGTACCAAAAAAAAAAGAAGGCATATTGGTTGTCTTGCCCATCGTCGCATTCTTTAGCCTCCTCGGCGTCGTCACCCATGGCATCATCGTCTTCATCTTCGCCAACATCATCAGCCGAATGAGAAGGAACAAGGAGGTTGAGAAACTTAGTCAAGGATGGTCCTTCAGGAATTTCAAGCACCCGCAAGAAGAAGAGGTCCAGGTCAGGATGCTGGGACAATACTTGATGGCAAGCAAGGTAAAAACTGTCCTAAAACGAGGATTTAGTCGCCTCATCGGACTTAGCCTTCTCCGCCTTTAAATCCTCCATTTCTTTCTTAAGAACTTCAACCTCCTTCTCCAACTTCTTCTTCTTCTTCTTCCTCTCTTTCTTTAGTCGCTCATTCTCAGCAAGTATGTCGACATTATCAATGATTACATCTTCCCTATTCATCCGAAGGACCTCACCCTCCGAGGAAAGCTCCATGACCTTACCACCGAGGTCAGAAATCTTGGTGGTGAACTCCTCGACTAGCCTCTTTTGGCTACTCAACATTTCTTGCCGAAGGGTGGCCAAGTTCTCCTTGGCGATTTTGTTGAGCTCGCCATACTTGACGGCCGAGCTCGCAAACAGCTCCTTGGCCTTGGCCAAGTTCTTCTCTGATTGACTTCGGACCGAGGACTATTTGGCTGCCCAAGCCTGAAAATACCCTTTGTACACCAATAGCTGTAAAAGAAAAAAAGGAAAAGGAGTCAAAATGTCAGTCACTAACAATGGAGACTCAAAATTTTTCTAAGTCCAAAAGGATAAGGTTTACTTGGGCAACGTGCTCAGTCATCCGAGTGGCGAGGACCTCCTCATTTGGGCACTCCTCTATTATAGTTTGGAAGGTGGCATTGGTCATAATGCTTCTTGCCAATTGAGGGCCCATCTTCTGACTATCTTTGAAGAACAGATCCATGTCCTCCATGAAGGTCCAGAAAGGCTCCTTCGGGATCTTGTCTTTCGGGATTTTTTAGTCCCGAAGGGCCTTTTTCCGAACATGTTCCGCCATCCACTGAGCTTGGGCTCGTTCATCTGCAACATCACACCGAAGTTCTGTTATAACATTATCTTTTAGCCATTCGTCTACAAGGTCTAAAATACCAAAAAATCCCAAACTCATAGATGAATGGCTAAGAGACAAACCTGGGGGGAAGTTCGATGCCATCCTTGTCAACCTTACTGACATCCAGCACCTCGGCAGAAATATCTTTGCCCTTCCTTCTTCGCCTTTCTTGGGCTTCTTCGGTAGATATCTCCCCCAGCGAAGTCCCCAATGCCTCAACAACAGCATTGGGACTCAGAGGGGTCGAGTGGATTGCCGGTTCCGAAAGCGGGTCAATACGGATAGGAGTTTAATCAAGTGCCGCAGCTTGATCTTCGAGCAGAAGGGGAAGGGAGCCCTCCTTTGATTTCTTCGACTTCGGCGCCAAAAATGGTCCAGCTGGCACCTTCTTCCTCTTAGGTGCCTTCTTCTTTTACTCCGTCTTCTCAGCCTGGCCGAGGAACATGCTCTTGTAGAAAACAGTAGACTTGTCGCCCATTTCTACAAGGAGAAAAACATCAGTGTAAGTAAAGAAAAATCCTAAACAACCAATTAAACAAAAGCTTACTGTCTGCAAACGCCGAAAATGTAAGTTCACCCCAAATGAGCAGAATAAGCCACACTTTCTTCCCATCGACCAAAGGCTTCGACAAATCTTTATCAGTGACATGTTCCTTGATTACCCCAAGCTCCCGAAGGACCTCCTCGGTCATAAAGCTCCATCTGATGGGGAAAGGGTAGAAAGAGCGCGGAGGAACCTCGGCATCCCAATCTGTGACAGCCCTAATACAGCTGTCAAACTCCTCAAACTGAAACTCCAGCTTTAAGGTTAATAGCTTCCTCGGGTCTACCACATTGGTGGCCAAGGTACCCGAAGTCCATTGTGCGGGAAGATATACCCACTTCTTATCAACCTCCATGAAGAAATGCTTATTTTACCACCCTTGCCAGCTGTCCTTGGTGCCAAAGGTGAAGGTAAATGTTTTACTTCCGGATCCTCATGGGAACAAGAAGTAAAACCCCCCCTTCGGGATAGGGTGGAGTTTGTAATATTGCAGGAAGAAGACAAAATGCGGGGGAATTTTGAAGACTCCACGCATGCACAAGAAGGCGTTGAAGTAAGCGTAAGAGTTTGGAGGCTTCTGATTGACAGCTATACCATGAAATTGGTAGAAGTCCGAAACTACCTTCGGAGGTGGATAGCGAAGACCAGCCTTCAATTGAGCTTTGAAGACGGTGATCTCCTATGGATGAGGGAGGTAGCTTGGTTCATTAAGACCAAGAAGCCTAATTTTTGCGTAAGAAGAAAGAAAGAACTTGAGCCTCCACTTTGCCAACTTCTCCGAAGTCACGCAGCTCAAATGGGAGTTAAGAGGAAGCCAGCTCTTGGGAGCAGCTTTAACTATGGCTTGCCCAGATGACATCTTCGGTGACTAAGACACTAACCTTGGATGGATTGAGGAAAAAGAAAAGAAAGATGAAGAAAGAGAACAACTTCGGAAATAAACCCACCTAATTCGAGAAGAAAATGAGAACTTCGGAAGAATGCCGCTAAACCTTGCTAAAAATTGCTCTGCCGCTGGCACCACCGAAAGAAAAGGCTGGAAAGTGAGAGAAAGCTCGAGAGCAAAAGGAATGAAAGTAAAAGAGTGAGGAAACCCTGGAGGGAAAAGCCTTTATATAGACTGAAGGAGGCAGGCATAGCGTCACCATAATGACTCTTCGCAAGTGAAGGGACGCGACCGATGTAACAAACACGATGGATCACCAATCAACTTAAGACACGTGTCGAATGATGCGAAAACCTAGGGCACGCCTCCTGACACTAGCAGGGCTATAGCCGCCTAATCCGAAATGATGCAACTGCTCCATTAGAAGACAGGACGGTTCACCGACAAGAAGGCAGGAAACAAAAAACATTAAAAAGGTTATAGCCCCTCATCTCTGGAGATGAAACTTCGGCCAGATGGAGAGTTTGGACTGAGGACATGAAATAGATCCTTAGATTCCAAATGTGTGACCTCGCTGAAAAATAAAAAACTAGTATGGAGCAACATCCTTATTAAGGGCTCAAAATAAAAGGCAAATAAGTAGCCTCTGAAAGTGCCGAGAATGTAACTTCGGCAAAAAGTTGGGTCTTTGCCCGAAGAGTTGGCGAGAGTAAAAACTCTTAGCCAAAGGACAGCTTCAGTTTCTTATTACATACTCCCAAACGACTAATGTTGAAGACATGACTTTGGCTTCTCTGAGGGGGCATGTGATAGCCGAAGGGCTATCACCCTCAAGACCTCCTAATCTGCTAACTTGGCACTACCCTCGGAAGGGTCTTAGCCCCCAACCTTGGGGGATTCTCCGTACCACCCTGGGAAAGTAACATGACCAACTTTGGGAAAAAGGTGTCCACACCACCCTCGGATTGGAAACTACCAACCTTGGAAAAAGTAGATCCACCACCCTCGGCAGAGGATATAGTCTTTCGAAGATGGTCTACTCTTCTGGAGGATCTTCCTCAGTAGCCCTCGGGGATAAATCTCTGCCCGAAAGGGGTCTTACATCCTCGAAGGGGTATTCCAAAGAGATGACAAGAATAGTTAAGGAGACTCTGACAAAGAGATCTCGCATATGCCCCTACCCTCTGGTCAGAACAACCTATGGGTAGCTGGAGATACCTGCCTCCAAAGGTACGGATCAGATCTAACCGAACACGTGTCATGATCTAGATAGGCTGTGTAAAATGGCCTCCTCCCTCTACCCTCTTATAAATACTTAGGAGGGACCTTGGTAAGGACAACAGGACTCTCTACTTTATACTCTTTGCTCTTAAACAACTTCTCCCCCATAAACTGACTTGGGTATCGGAGACTCCCCCCCAGAAACATACTCCAGGGAGCTCCTAACCCATGTTCTTCAAAGTCTTGCAAATATCTTATCATCAGAAGTCTTCCCTTCAAGCCAATATGTCATACAATGAGGATGCTGCTGGGCATCAATGATAAACTTCTCAAATATGGTTTATGTACATATACATATTGGTAACCATAGAATGTTAATGGAATGTATATACCATAATTTTGAGGATACGTAGTTATTTGATATGCATAATAACTTTTTATTTAAAAATCATTGATTATGCTATGCCCATCAAAACAATTGTATATTAGCCATGGGCTGGGAGAAATAAGGTGTATCAAGCTAAGAACACTAGGAAAGGGCTATATGAACTTAGAAAAAGAAGTTTTGAAAGAAGCATGTTGGTGATTTAAGTGTTTGAACCTTTCGAGTTCACTAATTGCTTGGCCAAGAAGAAAAAGATGGCAAATGATGATTTATGGAGTTGAGGGACTGAATTGAAAATATATTTGAATGATTAAATTGAAGAAGTCTTTTAAGTGGAGGTTTAAATGATTCATACAAAATTGTGGCTTGGTTAAGCTAGTGATTAAGCCATTTTTATGGCACTTGGCTAATTTCAAATTTTTGCATGCTCTCACTCACCGTTGTCTCCATCATTCGGTTCAACTTGCCATTGTTAAGTGCTTAATGAAGCTCTTGAACATGTCCTTGGAGAGTTCATAAGATTTCAAGCATAAGCTGAGACCAAATCAAGTGGAAACTTGGAGGAAATGATGGTTTTATGAGCCAAGGGAGCTAGGAAGGTGTTTGCTAACTACAAATAGCTAAGAAAGGGCATAAATTGAGCTTTTGAGCATCGGGCAACAAGATTGCTAAGTGAAGGTAAGGACTTGTGGATTCACTAAGCAATTCATAGTTAGACTATGTTGTTCTAGTGAATTATGGGCACTTAGGTGATGGTGGAATAGCCAAGGGATTCTAGGAAGCTATGGGGCTAAGGTTGCTTCAGAAACTAAGTATAATATGCTAATTAGCTAAGTTATGGCAAGCATTAGGTCTAGGAATTAAGTAGGCCAACTTAATTCCCAAGCTTGTGAGCTTTCGGATAGATTAAGAAAACAATAAGTGGTTAACCGAAATGAATCTAGGATTGATGTTATGCTTGCTAGGCCCCATTAGGCTAGTGTTTGTGGTGTGACAGTTTGAGTGCTTCTATGTTTGCTTGTGTGTGCTAACCCCTCTTAGATAGTTTATATTGTTATGAATATACTTGTGTTTTTCTTTGTCTTAGTGTTTTCTTTGCAGAGTCATAGATATGTTTCGGTCAAGCTTGATCTTAACCTATGTATAGGCCTTGGAGGCCATAAGAAGTCCTTATTTAGTTGTATAACTCACGCCTCGTCCCTTTATGTTATAAAAAAAGAATTCTTTGAAAGATCAAGGGACTAGTGTTTGTGTATGCTCTTTTGGTTTTGGTAAGGTAGCATTATAACTTATGTGTTTAGCTCAATATTCATAGTCCTATGTCTTACTTATATGGCAAGCTAATGTATGGAAATCCATTGCTTGTAGGCTTTGAGAGCTAAGTGTTCTGGGAACAAGCCATAGTGTTGATGGTTATGCTTAGGATGTGAATATATGGTGTTTGTATGTGTATGTGCACTTTTGGGTATTTAGTGCACTAGGGTGGCCACTAGTAGGCTTGCTGAGACATATGTCTATGTTCATGGACATGTAAAGACTCGTGTTTTCAAAACTTAAGCTGGTGTTTTTAGTTGTCATGCATAAATTGAATGAATGAATGATGTTTATATGTCCTAAGCATGTTTCCATCTAGGTGCCATACTCTTTTTGCTTGAGCATTGAAAGTTTGGACTTGTAGCTTAAGTTGGGTGCTGGTAAGTGTCCTGGGGGCATGCCGTATGTGTCTTGGCAGTGTCCAGTGTGCACCTTAGTGCCCCTCCCATGTGTCCTAGTGCACTAGTGATAACCTCCCATATGCACCAGAGGTGCCTAAGTGCTACGCCCATGTGTCCAAGTACTTGTCGGACACTTAGAAAACTTGTGCCAAGTTCTTTACCCGATAATGTTGTATGAACTTCTACACTATGTTTTCTTGGGTTTAAGGGCTTATGAATGGGCTAAGGTCTGTGTTGGGCATGACAATCTAAGTTGGACAATTTAGAAAAAGAAAAAAAGTTATATCGTACTTTATTTATTGGGATTTATCTTGATGGTGATTAAATTTTAATTGAATTAAACCTCATTCCTTGAATACTAAACTTGAGATGTGTTTCTCAAAGAAATGGTGCATTTCGGGCAACTAGGATGATATGCTATTGAAATTTTTTCAGACCATTAAAATAAATGGCAATGTAAAAGTACAAGCTGGCTATATCATTTTTTAATAGCCTAGGATCATTCTTTGCAGGAATTGTCTAAGGTATGGGTGGATAGTCATTAATTTGTGAAAATTGTTGAAATGACAATTTAAATATTGTTGATTTATAATATTTGATATTTGTAATTGAATATATATATATATGAAAAGAGAGCATGGCTAAAGGACGTACATGGATGTAAAAGCGATTAATGATGAATGAATACATAAATCCAATCATTTACAATTTTACGTACATTAATCTCATGTTTTGCTTAGCCATTATTTTGAATTTGTCTATTTATTAGTAATATTTTTTATGGGTAAAATTCATTTGTTGTTCCTAACCTTTTTGTGTTGTTCTAAATGCACCCATAACCTTTATTTTGTCCTTTTAAAATCTCTAACTTCCTTATTTTTATCCTAACTGTGGCCCTTTTATTAATTTCATAGTTAACTTTAACAGAATATCTGGAAAAAAGAAACTAATTTTAGCCCCACGGTTTCTTCCCTCCACTAAAAGTACCCTTAAGTCTAGAAATTTAATACACACACTCTAGTTATTATATTATAAACATATGTCTAATTAGGCATACTAATATAGCCCTAATTCTCTATAAATAACCCATAATCCAGTAAATAAATTAACTAATTTACCCCTGGACCAAAACTCACCCTCACTCTTGAAAACTAACCTCTGCTGCCGCCACCGCCACCACTATCTCCTCCTCCAATGAATTGTTATCGCCTCCAGATCATCTGGCTCCAGATCTCGCAGCTGCTCGGGTCCAGATCTCATCGTCACCTACAAGATCTCATCAATCACTTGTTGGATCTCGTTATCACCCACCGGATCTCATCGATCACCCGTCGGATCTTGTCGTCACCCTTCATATCTCATCGATCACCTGTTGGATCTCATCGTCACCTACCGGATCTCGTCGATCACTCACCGAACTTGCTTCTAATCATTTCTAATATAGTATGTGGAAATATCTACAAAGTAATATAAAAAAATTATTATAATGTTAAATTAAAAGTGTCTAAAACTATAATAATAAATGTCTGATTGAATATTGTAAAATGTCTAAATAAACATGTAAAAGTGTTTGAACAAAAAATGACAGAATCAACTTGTGAATAATTTATTATATTTAAAATATAATATAAAAAAATGTCTGAATCAACAGGTAAAATTGTCTAATTGAATATTGAAAAATGTCTAAAAAAATATATAAAAGTGTCTGACTAAATAACTTCTGAAAAATTTGTTACCTTTAGAAAATAAATGTTTAAAATAATTAAAATATGTATCTAACTAAATATATAAAAGTGTTCAAATCAACATGTAAAAGTGTCTAAATATTTAAATAAATGTTGAAATAAACGTATATGATTAAACATTAATAAATGTCTGATTAAAATTAAAAAATGTTTAAATAAATATGTAAAAGTGTCTAACTAAATACGTGAAAGTGTTCAAATAATAATGTAAAAGTGTCTAAATATTTAAGAAGTGTTTACATAAAGACATATGATTTAATGAATAAAGAAGTGTCTAAATAAAAAATTAAAAATGTCTAAAGTATCATACAAAAGTGTATACACAAATAACTAAGAAAAAAAATTATTTTTCTTTTAAAAACCAAATCACTCTAGGCACGTTCCGCGTTCATCTCTTCTTCCCTCTTGTCCTTTCACAGCTGCTGCCATTGTTCCTCTGTGTTCCATGTTGTTGCTCAGTGTTCTACCATGCCTTCTCGGCCTCACCTCGCGTTAACTCACTATTAGTCTCGTCGTCATCGCGCGGCCACGCTTGCATCTCTTTGTCTCGCCTTGAATCACACCACCGTTCCTCTGTGTTTTGCATCATTGCTCGACCTCCCGTCACTCACACGGCTTGCTCGATGTTCAACTCCCATTCCCCTTGCCCATCTACCTCCTCGGCCTCGCTTCACCTCACCATTAGTCTCGTTGCATCCCGCCACCATGCTTGGATCTCTTTGTCTTGCCTTAAATCACGCCGCCATGCCACAGATCGCGCTACCTCGCCTTGGATGGCCGCCTAGCCGCTTGATGATCGTCGTCTCAGATGACGGAGATGAGCCGCACTATCGCGGAATGGGGGTCCCAGCGCCCCAAATTTCTTGGCTTGTAGGCCCTTAGGGACTATGTGTCACGCCCCAAACTGCGCCTGGCCCACCTAAGCCCGATTATCAGAGGAATGCAGCAAAAGTTACTTAAATGGAAGGGCTTTATTAAGTAATATGAGCACCTACGGCGTGACTCCAAAATCTATTCTGGTACTAGCTTGTTACTTAAATACTTTCAATGTGTTGTCAGGGTGCTCTTCGGGAACAAGCTAAAACCTATGTGGAATTCTAGTGTTCCAACAAGTGTACTGATCCAATTCATGGCAACAAAGAAGCCCATCTCATTTTCAATTTTGAAAGCCACATTTATATGTCCATGAGCATTTAGCCAAGTCTAGTGCACATAACATAATCAACCATCATGGCATTCCATCAAAAAATCATGTAGAGCTAATCATGATCATAATGTGCATCAAACAAGCATCATCTACTTGGAAAACATACCAAGGATGCTATATGTCCATAATTAGTTAAGTTCAGGTTTTACAGACCAAATCCTTATTTCTACCCAAACTTCAACTCATAATAACCTGGAACACATTTCACCTTAATAAACCTTGTTCCCACAACTTCTAGACTCCATAAGCCTGCACAAGGAAGTCCAAACCATTAGCTTGATTCCCAAGCAATCTATACCACATAAGTCACTTAGAGTCAAATGAATATAATGAGCAATACCAAACACATACCCAACCCTTTAGCAATTTAAAACGAGTACTCCTAGCTTGACCTTTCAAGCAATCCATTACCTACAAAATATATATCAAGGCGGGTGAGTTATAAAACTCAGTAAGGATCCTGACGGCATCCAATGCCTAACTTAGTGAGGTAATTATCTCATGACTTTCAAAGTCATCATATGGCTTCCAAATCCTAAACTTGTGCCAAGAATGTAATGGCAATTAATCCATGTTCCTACAAAGGAAAACACTAAAACAAAAAAAAAGATACAAATATAGCATGATAGCAATAATAAATATAATAGGGTCAGCATGCACAAACAATTTCAGAGAAGCACACAACACAACCGACACACCACCACTGTCTTCATAACATCATGTTCCATGTAACCGTGGGCATCGCAAGCATTAGCATAATCCATACCACTAATCCCGGCATGCCATTTATTTTTATAACTTATGAGCGTTCCTTAGCTTGGGAATTGAGTTGGCCAAACTCAATTCCTAGCCCTAAATGCTTGCTAATTACTCATGAGTAAACCATAACCATAGTTGCCAAAGCAACACTACCTCGCCCACTATGCACTTATGTGCCCAATTATTCAACTAAGAAAGTATCATGAGTCCTCACAAAAAGAACAACCACTTAGGCCTGTCATGCACACCTATTATCACTTGGTTCATTGACCATCACATAGGGGCACTAATACTCACTATGAAATTTATGGAAATGTACCATGTAATAAGTGAGTATAGGAATCCTTACTTAAGCTTTGCAACCTTTGCTCAATGTCCTTGCCTTTCTTTGCTCTGTTGTTGTTGGAACTTATCTTTTCCTTAATGGACCTATAAAGCCCAAAACATCTAGCAAATTAATAATTTTCTTTCCATTAAACATGAGAACCATAATTTACCAAGCACACTTGGTTTAACTTACTCAACCTCTACTTAAGGAGGTAAGGCCCAATTCTGCCTTTTTCTGAACTTGAGGCCCACTTCTTGAAACTTCGGCCTAATTGGCCTTTCCTTTAATCCTAGGCCCAACTTGGCCTTTATTCTCTGAATTTGGGCCTAACTTGTCCTTTATTTGAATTCAGGCCCACTTGGCCTTTTATTTCTTTTCTGGACTTGGCCCAACTTCTCTGTCCAAGTTTAATTCAATGAAGCCCATTTAGACAATTTAGCCCATTTTGCCAATTTCACCAATATGGCCCAAAATAGCCCATTTAGGAGTTTCTGGACCATTTACCACCAAGAACACTTGGTTTTCAAATTGGGCCTTCAAATTTATCTCTTGGCCAAATTTGCCCTATTATTTCTTTCTTTTGTTCAATTTAGTCCCACAAGTTTTCTAAGGACCATTTATGCCAAGAATACTTGGCTAACACCAATTTTTCACAAACTTGTCACCATGGCCGAATTCATCATCATTCTTTCTTTACCATTTTGGCTACACATTTTACTAGGAACACCTAGATACCATGAACACATGGTTTACACACACAACCACCAAAAATGCCACTAAGGCTGAATGCACTCTTTATTTCTTTCTTTGATATTTTGTTCCATATACGTCAAGGAACTCAAAAATGCCAAGAATACAATGGCTAACATGCACATCCATACCAAACATGACATGGCCGAATGTACACTAGCTACCTTAGCTTACAAAATCTTTTCTTTTTACCTCCATATCTTGGCTAACACCTTGCATGTTCATAAGAACACCTTACTACCAAGAAAACTTGGTTTAAATCCATGTATGCCAAGGTTACCACTTGGCAGAATCTCACCGTGCATGTGACCTTCATGGTCTTTGCTTGCATGGCCTCCAAGACTTCAAAACTTGCCAAGAACACTTGGCTTTCTTCCATAAACCTCCATGGCCGAATCCTCAAGGGCTTTCCTTGAAATTTTCCTTGATTTCCTTGCTCCTCATGGCTTAAACATGCCATGTATGTTCATGAGCTCTTGAGTTGAGCTAAAGAACACCATCATCTCTTTATGGCCGAATCTTCAACTTCATCTTTCTTGATGTTCTTCTTCATTTTCTTGCTTCTCATGGCTTAGAAATGCCATGCATGTAAGGAGCTCTTGAGTTGAGCTCAAGAACACCAAGAAACTCATATGGCCGAATCTTTCAAGTGGGATTTCTTTGATATCTCACTTGGTTTTCACTCTAGATGTGTTTAGGAGCTTGAAATCATAAAGTATATGAGTTTGCATGTGCAAGGAATGGTAGATTTAGCCATGGCCGAATGCTAGAATGAAGGAAGAACATGAAGCTTGGAAAGTTAGACATGGCCGGATATGAGTTCTAGAGAGAAGGGAGAGCATTCTTGGCTAGAGAGAGAGTGAGAGATGTGAAATGGGATTGAAATGATGGGCATGGCCAATCACTTGAGTGTTTAGAGAGATGTGATTGAAATGCATCCCAAATGCATATTAAATGGCAATTTCATGAGGTGGTCGGTTATGCCATGCTAAATGGAGAGAGATGTAACTCAAATGCCATCCAAATGCACATTTCATGTGTGATGGCCGGTCGTTTGATTTCAAATGGGGAGGGAATTAGTCAAATGGCCATTAAAATATTGATTGGACAAGTGATGGTGGGGAGAATTAAATAATGTAAAGTGGGAGACAAAGAATAGGCAATATATTATATTATATGGCAAGTGGGGGACAAGGTAAGTGGAAGGATTTAAATAATGCAAGTGGAGGCTTATGTGGCAAATTTTTTTTAATGGCTAAATGGGGGTGGGCGGCCATTTTTCTATTCAATTAAATGGGATGGCCGGCCATGGACTATATTCCATGCAATAATGGCCAAATCCCTCCTTTAGCCTTCCATCTTTCTCCAATTGTTCAATTGAGTCCTCCCACAAACTCTTCCTTTGAGCAATTGAGTCCCTCAACTTTAATTTCCACCATTTACATCACCAATTCTCTTGGCCTTAGCCAAGTTTATTCCAAGAGTGTCCAACACTCATTTATGCCCATTCATTAATTAATTCCATGTCTCCTCAATTTAATTGCTAAGCTTCCAAATTAGGAAACTTCTCATGCCGCTAATCCACTTAACCCGGGACTTTATCAATTAAGGTTTTCCGGGTATAACACTATGAATCCCACTTAGTTACTATTGGCTAACTATTACTCGTCAGTAAAATTTAAAACAATTTACATGCAAATAGTTTCTTAGCCTACCCTGCAAAAGAGATGCGTGCTTTTGTCCTCGCAATGTAATGAATAAGTAAACCATTTGTTAAAAACATTGCTCGAGCATTTCGTTTAAAACATGCTTAAATCATGCCACGACAGTGAAATGCTAGTTACTTCGGCTTCAAGTAATAGTCTGTGCACATTTAACATCACTAGCATGCACCCAAAAGTAACTTAATGGTTTTACACCACAATGTATCCTAATAGAGGCAACACCTTAGTACACAAGGTACTATATACATGAGACAAAAACCTAACTAAGATCATTTACTTGAGCCCCACCTTTGAGCTATCAAAGCTCCAAGTGCAAGCCCTTCCTTAGTTCTTGTGCACCACTTAGCCTTTACATTGTAAAGGCATAAAACTTAGTCAGTACGTAGCTTAGTCCACAAGTAAACTTAGAATCACAAATATTCTCAAGAAAGAATACTTGCAAAAAGAGAAAGCTTAGCCCACAACTATCCACTAGTTGTTAGGCCCGATGTTAGAACCTGCACAACAAACTTAAGTGAGTGAGTACATAAATGTACTTAGTAAGGGTCCCTTAGGGTACCTGCAAAGAAGATAGCAGCAAGCCAGCACGCAACTATGACAAACAACCAATCAAGTAGCCAACCAACAAGCAACTCAAGACAATAACATGGAAGATATGCAATGCATGAATGTATGGTATGTAATTCACACAATCCTTCGGACTTCTTGCGCACTAAGTGCCTTATACTTGCCGTGAGCCCAAACGGCAGAAGTACTTGAGATACTAGCCCTCGTATCCCGAATACTTTACCTCCCTTAAGTCCTACTTATGGGTCCTAGAGTAGGTTGTCACCTCCTCTCAAACTTACCCACCTTACCCTTAATTTATTGTACAGGGTAGCCGTCTTATGTGTTTTAACTAGCCAAACCCTTAGAGTTTGGCTTAGAGCTCCTTAGTGGCTCACTTACCAAACCAAATGGTTCAATTGGGATCTTCTTAGGTTTCTTATTCAATTCTCTTAGGTTTGAGACCTTTTTCTTCTAGGCCAATGTGGCCTTTGAAATCGACTTAATCCCCCTTAATGCCCAGTTGACAACTTGAGCACTTTTAGCCCTTAGCCATTCTACTTAGCTCTAACTTAACCACCCTACTTAGCTACCTCTTAAATAATGCATAATTTTTAACTTAGAAATGAGTCTAAGGCCCACCTAAGGCTACGGGATGTCTTAAATTAGCCTAGGGATGATAACCGAGAGTTTGAGGCATTCTTAGGATGCCCCGAGCTTGAGAGACTAATGCCTCAACAACGCCGTCGGTGACACATCGCCAAAAGCATCAATGCTCTGGAATCCTGACGTCTAATGGCGATGCGTCTCCAATTCGCGTCACCAAATGGCGTCGCCAATGCATTTATAGCATTGTGCGACAACATGCGAACTTGTACAAAACTTGCTCAAATTTTATCATCCCAAGTCCGATTCACATGGGTCTTGTTTCTACTTCATTCCCACACATAACACTACATTTCTATGCATTATTTAAGGCAAGAATCGAAGCACATGCTCACTTGAGCTCAACCAAGCTCTCTTGAGTTCCAATCCTAAAACCAACGTGATATTGCACCAAGAACCTCAAATTAAGACCCTTTCTAGCTATGTCAACAAATTAGAACCAGCCCATATAAAACCAAGAAGCTTACCTAAGGTTTCAAGTCCAAAACAAGCATCAAAGAGCTAGATTGAAGCAAGAACACCCAAATGGAGCTTGAGGCTTCTTGTAATCACCTTGGGGCCTTCGAATTCAATGGGAATTTGTAGAATTGGGGAGCTTTGGAGCAGAAATTCTGATGGGGAGAGGAAGCTACGAATTTTTTGGAAAGAAAGCAAATGGTAAAGGAAGTCAACTAACCAAAAAATATCTTAACTCCCCCACTAAAGTATACTTCTTGTTTTCTTGCTCCTTGACCCTCAAGTTCTCATTTGCTTTACTTTGATCACCAAACACTCACCCAAAACCATCTTTCCTTTGTCCTAAAGGATGCCCAAGAGCCTCTTACACTTGACCTCTTGGACACTTAAGCCACTTAAGACATAAATGGCTCGATTGAACACTTAGTGCAACTTTTTACTCTTTTCCTTCAAAGACGGTTCTAATAGCTAGGATAACTAATGGTCTTGACTTAACTAGGCCAAATTCCTTACATGACCCTAATTTCATCAAAATTATAGTCATGTTATTCACTTGGGTCAAAATTCCCATTTTGCCTCTTTTTGACTTTTAGGTGCCAAACCACATTTAGGAACTCACTTACTTAGCTAAGCTTGTCTTTTTTGCTTAACAAAGTGCTAACTTGAGGTACTTAATTTAAAAACACTTAAATAAAATAAAAATAATACATACTTGGTTAAGACCTGTCATTAACTAGCACTACTAAAATATAGGACTTTACCAACTGCCATTTACCAACGTGCAGCAGTTGGTAAATTCAATTTACCACCTGCTGCACGTTGGTAAATGGCAGTTGGTATTCGATACGTTGGAAAATTTTTTACCAACGCGCAACTAATAACATGTTGGTAAATTCCAACGTGTAGACGTTGGTAAATTCCACGTTGATAATTACCAACGGTCATGAAAACGACTTGGTTTCCATCGCGTAGTTGTAGTTACCAACTGTCAGCAGTTGGTAACTTACCAACGACTGGCAGTTACCTTACCAACAGATGACAGTTGGTAAGTTACCAACTGCTGATAGTTGGTAAGTTACAGCCGTTGGTAAGTTACAGCCGTTGGTAACTTACCAACTGTCAACAGCTGGTAACTTACCAACTGTTGCCTGTTGGTAACTTGACAGTTGGTAATTACCAACTGTTGGAAATTGGTAAGGTAGTTGTTATGAAGCCATTAGTAATTAACAACGCTTGCAAGTTGGTAAGTTCTTCATTTCCGCGTTGGTAATGTATATTAAGCGTTCCATTGCTCGGTTGTTTCGTATTTTTCCCCGTTTCAATCCACATTCAAAATTATCTATTTCATCCTAAGTGATGCACGTGATCATAATAGAGTAGTGAACTGTTGCCAAAAGGCTGTGTACACAAAATAGGTTTCATTTATCTATTTATCCCCAAGACATGAGAGAATGAGATGTATATCTCCAACCTCTACAACAGAAACTTGATTTAGGGCCATCATGTCATAGATGAGATATCTTCTTTCTTGCTTCTGAGAGTCCGGCAAGGTATCAATTATCATCTCCCCATCAAGCAATGTATAATGATGGACTCTCTCTCCTAAACCCTTAAAAGAAAGAAGCAAATACATCAATCCTTGGTAACCATGTAAGAATGGACACGCAAAATTTGCAACATTCCTCAAAGCAGAAGAGATGCAGATACATACTTCTGCAGTGCGGCAGGGAAATCTCATTTGAACCCTCCGGAAATTAAAACTTCTGTCAATTAAAAAACATCCATCTACAGTTATAAGCATCATGTATCGTGTTCCATCAGCTTTCCAAGTAGCAAAATAATATCGTTGCCTCAAAAGTTGCAGATTTTCCCTGTAAGTAAGAGAAGTAGCTGATAAATAAAAGACAAACCAAAGCAAACACTAGACTATTGCCAACTCATGGAACAATATAGGTTTTGTGAAAAAAAGATGGTAGAATACAACAATTTCTCCAACTTTAAAACTTATTTTGAGTCCAACACATGCAAATAATGTGATAAGGGCTTTCCAATTCTACTTGCATTGGCTCAATAAGGTAGTGGATGGTTCAATTTTCAAAACAAGCAGTTCGTATAAATCTAAAGATACAGCATGTAAAATTCAAATAAAATACACAATACACAACAAAATATTCAGATTATAGATTGTATAGGAGCATCAGAAACACTTATACTAAGCTGGCATGAAGAAGCTAAAAGATAACAAGCTCTTGATTTAGACCAAGAAACTCTCCCCACCCATGGAACTTCCAGAATATAAAGCAAAAACTATGTGACACAGCTTATATCCCAGCACATAGAAAGGAAGTACCCATTTATGATGCTTTAACTACATAAAATAAAAGGTCAGTTAATTCCTCTCACGCTATTTAGAGTCAAAGACCAACAAATCCAAATGTCAGGTTAAGATCCAGAAGGCATTCCATCATAAAATGCAACAATTTTGCGAAGTAAACTACATTCAAGACTGTATCATTTAAACCTCATAACCTCACAATCCAGGGCCCTTTATGCATTCTGGCCTTGAGAATCAAACATGAAATTTATCTTTCAACCCACTTCCTTTTTAAGCATTCTAATAGTGTAATCACTAGACCAGATTTTTTTTTTCAGTGCTCAAAAAGTCGCACATATCTCTAACTATTTTAGACGGGGATAAAGAACAGCCCAACCATGGAATGAGTCCTTTAAGAGAGAAGCTTAATAGTTTCCTCTCATTGCAAGCAAAAAGAGGTAGAATGCATTAATGTTCAGTAAGAGGAAAGAGGAGAAGAGTAAATAAATAAAGACATGGTTGACCTGTTGAGGGAAACTGGATGAGACCCAGGAAATTGCGGATTCCCTCTAGTCTGTATTTCAAAAGAATAGTACATCAGAACCACATCACAGGAAAGTGTAAATTAGAGCCACAACTGCATCGTACAATAAATATAAGTACAAATACTTGCCGTCAGATAAGAGTTGTGAAATTGGTGTTAGGATAGCAAATATGAGATTAAAAATGAACGGATGAACACCAATTTACTGCTGACCTTGACATACTTGATACCCTCTTTCTTCAGGTCTGTTGTTTGATAGTACCGGCTAGTATTTGTCAAATCAATAACTAAACCAATCTGTGCATGAAAAAAACATAAGTTAATAACCTAAGGAGAAATTAACTGCTTTTCCTTTACATTGTTCAAAAAACAAACAAATAAAAGGTTTTAGTGCGGCAATTGAAAAAAATTCAAAGATCTCAAGTAACAAGTCAATACCTATTCACCAAATAAAGTTGTGTACTACATAACATACAAAAGCAAAGAAATTAGAGGATCTAAACATTTTTGTTATGCCCAGTAAAAACAGTCTGATTGTTGTTTTCAGAAGTATGACAGCAAAAATGTACTTGGTTTCAGTAAATAGTGTTATTCAACTAGTTACTTTTCTTCCCAAAACTCTTTGCTGATGAAGAACTTGTTTGAAGGAGTATCTCTTTCCAGGAGGGACTTCATCATTGTAGGCCTCACCAAGTGGAACCTTGGAAGGAACAATACCGCAGATTTCCTGACCAAAAGACGGGCAATCAAGCCAACCTGTTGCAAAAGAATAAAGGAAAAGAAGATCAATAAATAGATAATTGATTTTCATATAAGACAAAAGTAGAACTATACTAAAAAACTGAGACAAAATGAACACTCAATGAACAAGCCTTAATCCAACTGGTTGGGGAGACAAGTTATCAGTTAGCAAAGCAGCCCTGGTTACTAACTAAAAAAGATATCCCTGGCTGAGTCACTGAATTGTCGTATTGTAGTGCTCACTTGATTCCTCAAAAGTTTTCAGTTTACTTGGCGTACATTGTCAACTTTCACAGACCAGTATAAGAAGAATAACAAGTTCAAAGCATGATAACCGATGAATGTATCACAATTGATACATTTCATCACTAGTGAAAGCAAAAGGAACTAGATACATACCCCACATTCAGTCTCAATATGGTAGCCCTATGAAATCAGAAAGTAAAAGCTTTTTCAATACCCGGTTGCAAGAAAAAGAAACAAGAAAAGTAGGACTAAATGCATGGAAAAATCTAATAAGCAATGCAATCAGCATATATATTTATCTTACAGCAAACATTCTGTGTGTGTGTTTGATATCAACAAACACAAATATCTTCAGGTGGATACAAATTTCAACATAACAACAACAACAATAACAATACATCTTTAGAAGCAAAGTAATATTAACAGCCTCACCAGGGGGTATTCTACTTGATCTTGGTCTCTTTACTTGATTAAAACCGTCATACACAGGCGGATGAGATACACGCATTGACCTTTCATCAGGCCGTTCTCTCATGCGCCTCTTCCGTTCTTTGCGTTCCTAAAAGAACATAACATTTTCATGAATGCCCTCAGCTAATAAAACCCAAAGAGAAAAGGATGGCTGAAAGAACAAAAAATACACATAATGAAATGAAATGCTCAATCCACTTAGAGAAGCAGAGATACTGCAAAGTGTCACAATTGTACTAGCAAGAAACTTAATCCCAATTAAGTTGGGTCAATGGCCTAATAAACTTCATAATTTCAATTACCTTCTGACACTCAAGTAAACATTATGCCAACAAGCATGTCTCAAAAACTTAAGTCAAAAGCCCTTTCACCTTATGACAATTTCTGGTAATCAATGAACAGCCCATAAGGAGCTTCCAAATACTTAGATGAGCGAACCAACCATTAGCCCCAGAAAAAGAAATCAAATGTCTGTGGAAAAGAAAGAAGAGGGAAGGACTTCGAGACATTTCACATAACCTACAAAACCCCGACCCCACCTGAAAAAAACTTTATCCCACCCTACCTCCATAGCTCATTGTCCAGTTATTCCTTTTTTATGAACCCACTAAAGCACCTAAATAATAAAGCCTGAGGACCCATTTGAGCTGAGCTTTAGCCAGTTTCAACTTTAAGTTACTTTAAGTCTTACGTGCACAAAAAAGTTTTGTCCTTAAAAGTCCTGGCATTGCTTCATTCATCGTGTCCATATGAAACTTGTCTCCACCTCAATTACATACGTGATAAAGATACTTATTTTCTTAATACATCTGATTAACTGTTTTACAAGGCAAGATTATGGTCTTTGCATCTCTTTTATTTTCTGTTTCAATATTTCCTACCCCAAGAGATTTCTTCACCTTTCTGATGCGCCTCTTTCCAGTCAGGAGTAAAAATAAAATAAAACTCTCTCATGGTATTTGCATAGCGCACATATACTGCAAAATGAACATACTCTTGTTCCCCATCTATTCCAAGTGCAATGCATGCCTATGACTTACCTCAAAGAAGGCGGCCTCAAAACCAACTTCACTAATGCCTCAATACCAAGAAAATGATATACATGTAAAATGTCAAAGTAAAGATTTAAAAGAAGTAAGAAGAGAAAGCAGAGAAGTACCCGCCGTGAAATTTCAACAGCAGACTCTACATGTTCTTCCTGTACAGTGTACTCTTCTATATGTCTTTCGTATGTCTCCTCTTCATCATCAGGTAATGGGGAAGCATTCAAGTCCATGCTAACAGTCATCCAGCACGTACATAGCAGCACTTACAAACAGCCTACAACACCAGAGAACTAGTATAAAGAAACGATCTAGAACAGAAATCATGACAACACAGCACAAGCAGACAACTTCTTCCCCACTGCAAGGTCAAGCATCCGGGCTACCTTCTTTTCGAGACATGCTCATGTCATTTCAGTAACTAGACAACTTCTTTCCCACCCATGACCTCAAAGCTCAACTACTTACCAAAACTGCTCGATTAAATCATCAAATACACAAAATGGTAATACAAAACTCAGAGCCCGTATACCAACTAGTGCCAAAGTTGAAAAAGACCGACAGATTCCCTTTAATTTGCACAAGAATCACCGCCAAACAAACTCCAATTCGATCTCACAAACGTTACAGGGGAGCCCAAAGTCGAAATGAAATCAATTAACTATCAGGGGTCAACCGCTATCCACTTACCTTCTATATGCAATCAATCCGCAACGAAATTGCGGACCCGAAATGGAAAACCCACTCAACCAGCAAAAGGGTTCGAACGCAGTACTTGCGAAACCGAACAAAAATGAAAGCTACCGAATAAGAGGACGGGAATGAGGACGTCCGCTGCAAGCAGGAAAAACCCTACAATTGGGCTATTATGGCCCAGTCGTCTTCCGAATTCGAAACCCTAGAGCGAGCGAGAGAGAAGGTTGTTGGTTTGGTAGGGAGAGAGGTCGAGAATGAAATTTTTTAATTAGTCAAAATCCAATCCCTCGGAGAGGGAGAGAGGGCGAGAGCGAGCATGCAGGAGAAGAAATTTTCGAATCGCGGACGAGTAAAAACAGATATAAAAGCTGATGAAAGTCGGCATTGGTAAATGAAGAGAAGCCTTATAAATTTCCAACGGTCAAGCCGTTGGAAACATTACACATTAATTTAGCACATTCTAATCTATTTTTTCCAACGCGTCACAGTAGGAAATTTTTCCAACGGTCACAACCGTGCTAATTACCAACGGCTTAGCCGTTGGTAAAAACAAAACAAAAAAATTTTACCTACCAACGCGTGCACGTTGGAAAATTTTTACCAACGGTTCTACACGTTGGTAATTACCAACGGCTTAATATGGCAGTTGGAAAATCATGATATTTTAGTAGTGTAGGAGAGTTGTCACACGCACCATCACCGTTGTCTGGACCACCACACTGTCATCGTTGTTTGGACCACCACACCATCGGTGGAGGAGGAGGTGGTGGCGGCAGCATCATCATTTGTGGTGCCTTTGCTCCATTTGCTCTGGGAGTTTAGGGTTTAGAGTGTCTATCGTTAGAAAATTTTTACAATTATAAAGGATAAAAATGTAAAATCAGCACTATACCTAATTAGACATGTTAGCATTATATCCATTGTACACACACTCCCCCGTATCCCTTCCAACTAGAGCATTTTCCCCTAAACCAGAAACCTCCTCCTCGATAGCCGCCGCATTTCATCGCAACAACCTTGTGGAATTATGAAAACAGGTTTGCCCACTACTGAAGGTCAAAGGCCGAGGCCGGAGAATCTACACAGATTGCTAGCAGCCGATCCCGAGAAGCCCAGAGGAACGGGTCTAGCCTTCTGCTGCCCGCCACGGCAATCATGGACAGAGTCCGATTAGAGGCTCTATTGTGCTTCTTAGGGCTTCTCAGTGCCAACGCGATGACATGCAATTCTGCACTCTGCCCAAGCACCACAAGAGGAGGCAGGGCCGCCGCTGCCGCGGTGAGCTCAGAAAAGCGGGGCGTTGGGTGACATTTTTTGTGCAGGATCTCGCCGTAGAGCTCTAGGTTCCATGAAAATGATGAGAACCAAAGTCGCTGTGCAGTTAAAGTCACCAGAATCGCGCCAGTGAGATTGTTCCTAGAAACATTGAACGTTTTGAGAGATGATTGGTTCAATGCCAGAATAGTACCGTAGAACCGTTTGGACTCCCCCGGAAACTTACGTTGTCATGAAAACCCAGATTTTCGCAGCACCATCACCGTAGCCATAATCTTCTCACCCTCGCCTTCCGCCATCAATTTCCTCTCCCGGCTCCAAGCAATTGTTATCTCTTAGTGGAGTGGGGCGAGGATCGCGATTACTGCTGTCATCATTACCATTCGCATAGCTGAATTGAGGGTTTTGATTTTCAGCATTTTCGAGTCAAAATCGTAGGAGATGAGGAGCGTGGATGATTTAACATTTAAGGTGAATTTTAGTAGCATTGGGGTTGCCAAATTGAGGCAGAGCAGAGACAAGTTGAAGGTTTTTATGGGAGAGTACACCGAAGATACTCTTGTGGTACTGTTTTCATACCTATGATTTGTTCATGTTATCCGGATTAATTGTCTTTTGCGCTCTATCAATTACTCGATTGGTTTGGGAATTTGTGAATGTAGTTTGGGGCACTTTCGTGGGTGTCTTGGATTCCTCACGATGCAGTTCTTTTTGTTTACGAATATCTTGTGTTATTATACTTGAATTCTGAATCTGTTTTGAATCAAATATTTGTATAAATGCATTTTCTTCTTAATCTAGGCAATTGAGCAGAGCCTGCTGAATAAGCTCTGCTGTGAGTTGAGTTGCTTTCGTTGATGGCCTAATGAGGTCTTCGATAACCAGTCGGATGAATTTGATCTGGTAAATGGTGACACCAGGCCATTGACCGAAAGCGAAGGTGCTGTCAGGGGTGGAGAAGTTTAGAAAGATTTGTCTTTCTATTCTTTTTGAACCTGAGAAATTGAGGTTCTGGTTTTGTGTCTAATTTAAAAATGTAGGGAATCGTGGAGGAGAAGCAAGTCCATGATCTGGACGTATTACTGTTGCCGGAGAGGTTAACCAGAAGTGACGAGGAGAGGAAATGATTGGGGGAAGGAGATAAGGGGTCTGGGGAATAATGGGTTGGGATGGTGGCGGAGGGAGACAGTGGAGGGAGAAATACGGAGATGATGATTGTAATGATAAATTTACTAGTTTGGAGATGATGATTGTAATGATAAATTTACTAGTTTGAGAGTGATTTTAGTGGGAACAAAAAAATGTAGGACGATGTTGGCATTTTCCACAGAAATTTTTTCAAAGTTAACCCTGAATATAACAGAAGGGCTGGAATAAAAATTGGGAGGTTAAAGACTTTAAGAAGATAAAATGAAAGTTAGGAACTCATTTAGGACAATGTCAAAAGTTAGGGACCGAAAATGAATTTTTTTTTTTTTTTTTGTGTTTTGACGAGAGTATAATGTTGCCATTTTGGACTGGGAGGAAGTAAATTCTAGCTTTCCTACTTAGTGCCCGTTTGGCAATAGCATCAAAGTTTAGTATTAGAGATTAGAGTTAGAGGTTAGTGTTAGCTGTTAGCTATTAATATTAGAGTTAACTGTTAGCATGAAAAAATTTTAGTGTTTGGTAAATTAGCTTTAAGTAAAAGGTATTATGTGACAAATTTACTAAAAGCCCCAATTTAACTTGCTTCAAAAATTCTCCTTTTGTGTGGCTTTGCCTCCTGGTTAACTAATGTCTATAACATGGCTTTGATGTCTATCACATTGCCAGAATTATATACTTTGAATTGACATTTTTTCTTGCAATGTTTAATCCCTGAAAAGTTAACCAATATTAGCAAAAAAAAAAAATATCTATACCTTAAACTTTCAGCATAAAAAGGTTCAGAAGTCATTTCACCATTATAAATGTGAAGCAGCTTCAAAGCCACTCAACTTCATACCATAACGAAATACATAATGACAAGACGAAAAATGAGCTCCAACTCTTGAAAATGCAAACTTTATTCCACAAAAAAAAACAAAAAAAGATCTATAGATGCCAACTAGATCTCAGTAGACTTTCGGTTATTTTCTCCTTGAGCTTTTTCATCTATGACTCATTGGTGTTTCTTCCATCGTTTTCAGAACTCTCTTCATCATCATCATCTGTATCTTCTTCTAAATCATCATCTTCATGTTCAAACTTGTAAAAATCATAATCTTTGCTCCCAGCATGCCTTCGTATATAATTATGCAAAGTCATGGCTGTGATTACTATCAAAATCTGTTTGGGAAAAGGATAATTTGTGATAATTCATAACATAGCCCATTTATTTTTCAGCACTCCAAAAGCTCTTTCAATCACACTTCGTAAAGATGAATGAACTTTGTTGAATATCTCTTCTTTTTTGGATACCGGTCTTCCTTGACAAAAATCAAATAAGTGATACCTCTCCCCTTTATAAGGTCCTAAGTAACCTGGAATTTGAGGGTACCCCGCATCCACTAAATAATATTTACATGCGCAAGTTTGATTAATTAACAAGAAATGTTATTTACGCTAACAAAGAAGAGATTTGAATATTTACATACCAGGTGGAGGGTGAGGAAAATTCCATTGATCTTGATGTAAAGCATTATAAAACACATTTGCATCATGAGCTGATCCATCCCAGCCAGTAAGAACAAAAGTAAAACACATATTGAAATTGCATACTGCCATCACATTTTGTGTTGGCACACTTTTCCGTCCAATATACGGTATTTGATCTGCAATTGGGATACAAGCTGGGATATGTGTGCCATCAATAGCACCTATACAATCCTATAACATTCAAAAGCATAAAAGAAGACATACATACTTGTGAGAAATGGTTATTTATTATATGTGTGAAACTAAATGATTTTGCTTACACTGTGGTAACTAAGCAAGTTTATTTACCTTAAAATGAGGCATATATCTATGATCCCTTCTAATTTGTTCTGGTGTATCTTTGAATTCATGGTCACAAGGCTGAATAACATCAGAAGACATGCCAATGACACTTTCTAATACTATATTGAAGTACCTACTAATTGTTTCTTCTGATCTTTGAAAACGCTCTTGAATTTCTCGATTTGAATCTCCATGTCCTAATATATATAAAAACAATGCAAGTGCCTCCGTAGTGGACATGTTAAATGAACCACGCAATCCATACTTATTCTCCAAAATATAAAGTAAACTTAGGAATATATCTTTTGACATCCTAAATGGCCTATAAAACCGTCCATCATGACCATTCAATAGCTTTCTTACCCATAGCTCACCTGTGAAAAACACCATATTATTAAGTTTAAAAATCAGTCAGGTGTAGAGAATAAAATTTAGCATTTATAGCTAAAGTGCCTTTGTTTCTTACAGGTTCAAGAACTATGAATTGCATACCTGTTTGTAAAGAAGTCATGCATGGTTTCTTGAGAATATACTTTCGATAATAGTCATCAATATGCTGCAAGGCCAAACTTGTCAAGTGAGTCTACTTCATGTATTCTACCATTATGGAATGCAACTCTTTTTCATCACTGTCCATTTCATTTGAATCAGAATTTGGATCAAATGTGAAAATTTCCTGTAAGTTCAAAGCATCAATTGTTACCCATTGCTAAAATCAACAATTTAAATATCCTATATTTTATAGTAAATATGTTCACTAACAATATCAAAAAGTTTCAGCCATCAAATATAGTGAAATTTTGTAAAAAGTATATATAGCTAACCGAGTACGTTTGAAAACATAAAACTAGTAACTATAAACCTAAATTACTCCTCAAAAGAAAACTAAATTAGCATAATAGGGTCCACAAAGTGAAATATAAACCTAGCAACAACCTAAACCTAACAACAACCTAAGAATCAAAATTGAATTGGTTATTTCCTAATAGACTACTAAAAGTGCGTGCTTCATTTGCATCTACCTCACTTTCTTCAGCTTTCAAGCACCAGAGCCTTGTAGAGTAGCTTTTGAGTGCCATAAACATCTCACGCTTCTCTTTGTTTAATAGAAGCTTAGTTGCAAATCGATAAAGTGGGCTACATGGTGGTTAACCTAAGAAAATAAACAAAATACATAATCTAACAACTCATGATAGATCATGCTATGAATATATAATACTTGTAAACTTGACTTGCAAGTAATTAATGAAAGGAGAAAAAGTTAAGTCCTTGTTACCAGAGGTAGAGGATCACTCTCTAAGTATTTACACTTATTTTAAGGTGGGTTTGTGAATAGCTTACTTTGTGTTTCTCAATCCGGAGCTTACAAGGGGATCCAACTTCACCCTCACTAGATTCCCAAAAAGGGACTGCATGTAAATTTAACTCCAATAGTCTTTATACAAAGTTGTAATGAGGCTGGGTTTGGTGAAAGCGGGAATCGGATGGAAGCTTTTTAATTGTGGAGTTTTAGAGAACTAGTAATACAATGAACAATAAATATGGGCACTTAAAACAATAAATACCCAACTCAACCCTAGTGTCCAAGTCCTCTCCAAAACACAATTCCTTATCAATACATGAATTTAGAAAACAAATATGGTTGAGTTTTAAACTTATTGAATTTAACACTTTTCTTTCTTTTTTTTTTCTTTACCTCTCTCCGTTTCAAAATAGCTAGCCTCATTTGACTTGCATAAATATTAAGGCTGAAGTTGTTTTTTTTTTTTTTGTTTTTTTCAAAATTGTCCCCCATGTTTATCTATCCGAAAAAGATAAAAGAAGATGTCTTTCATCTTTACTTTAGTATAGATTTACATGGGTATGAGCATATATAATTTTATTTGAAAGGGAAAGAGAACAATTTTTTTTTAGACTACCATAAAAGAAAAAGAGGCTAAGTATTATGAAACGAAGAGTCTTTTTTTTTTTTAATTTATCTATATATATATATTTTACTTTATTTTACGATTACTTTTTCTTATGATCTGGCTTTTGCCTTTTGATGCCCTCCGGCATCTCTGTCCAGTGACATGGTGAATTCCGAGGGAGCTTCCGAGGGGGAAGGACATCCTGCTGAGATATTCCCAGGTGGGAAAATACCTGAAAGGCTCAGAAAAAAGGGTTAGGAGGTCCCCGGGATGGTTTTCCAGGGAGGAGCCTCCGACGCCCAAGTCAGTGCTCTGATAATGAATAAAGTAGGCACACTAGAAAGGTGCAAGAGCTAGCCTGCATATATTTTCAGCTATGGGTGAGGGCTGATCACGGAGAGGGGATGGATCCGATGCCTTGCCAAGTCCTTTTTCCCAGTATTTATAGAAATGCCTGGCCCGTTCAGATCCTGACACGTGTTCGGTCGGATCCTCTCTATGCTTTCTGGGCGTAGGGAACAGGTAGCCATCTGTAGGCTCCTGGTTTTGTGGCTGAGATGGGACTTGGACGACGTCAGTGCGTTAAGTCGCCGTTTCAGGCGGCGTGTGGGTTTCCTGTCAGAGGCTCCTTAAATGCTCATTAAATGCTCATGCCGTACTCCCGAGGCCCTTTGGGCGAGGTCGCCCCCTTGGCACGGACGCCCTTCCTCGGGAATCATGTTGGTGGCTTGGGGAGTTATGCCTTCGGGGGAA
The DNA here is from genome assembly GCA_039654915.1 of Aquilaria yunnanensis. NCBI lineage: Eukaryota > Viridiplantae > Streptophyta > Magnoliopsida > Malvales > Thymelaeaceae > Aquilaria > Aquilaria yunnanensis. Next base: position 78,302,798 of record CM077593.1, read on the forward strand.
TCTCTCCTGCTTTCAGTAGCTGGCTCTTTGCTCCCGAAGACGATATGTTCGGTTTCCCGAGGTAGCCGGCAACACATTTAAATAATTCTGGCGTTTTAGTCAAAGTGCTTACTTTGTCGTGCTCGACTCCACTTCTGCCGAGGTCGTTGGCAATGCTTATTTCCGAGCTACATCAGGCTCCCCAGACGGCCCTTCGGGGAAGCGCGTACTGGAAGAGGCGAAAGGCCTTCGGCTATCACCTTTTTCTACCATAAATCAAAATTTGTTTAAAACTCAACCATCCAATGATATGCACTCAATTTTTATGATTTAAGTTCAACTCACCCCAATTTTTCCACTATGACAAATTAAGCACAAGGTAACCTAACATATTCTGAAGTACACCCCACACTTATTCTTTATTTTACAAAAAATAACACATTCATTTTAATTCTCTATGCCCATAATCATATAAGCATCACTAGTTCCAAGGACAATAAAGGATCAAAATAAAGTGGAAGTGTTTAAACATATAGGGTTCAAACAAAGAATAAGGCTATAAGGCTCAAAGGGGCTCACTAAGGGATAATGTACAAGGTTAGCCTTTTGGTAAATGGTTGGCCCTAAAATGTCATCTTTTTTCTTAAATTTACATACAAGAAATGAGGCTGCATGGGTCCTTAAGGTCACCCATCCAAGCAAGGTCTAGCTCAAAACACAAAGTAAGCACTCTCAACAAAGAAATTCACACATCCTAATAAATATTAAGGGCTCAAAAGTGCTTACCGGTTATTTATTTTCCTCAGGTAACAAGCAACATACTTTAACTACTTTCAAAAATCAACAACCATTTGAAATTTACAAGGTACACATCCAATGATGATATTTCCATGAGTTGGGTTCCTAAATGCAAACAAACAATCTAAATTTATGCTAAATGTTCCTACATGCAACTATCATGCAAACATGTACTTGAACATGAAGAGAAAAGAAAGAAAAAAAATCAATAATCAACACTACCACAAAAATAAAAAAAATGACAATAAAATTGACAAATTATTCAAGGGAATAGATGTTGGAATCAATATTCAGGTTTCATCTAATATTTTCTTTTAGAAAATATAGATTACTTGTGAGATATGTCATCCAAATAGGGTTGAAACCTAGTTAACCTAAAATATTATAACTAGCATGCCTAGTAGGATGCGTCTCAAGAGTAAGATTACTCCTTACTCAGCTATCCTAAACTAAGGGCTTTGTCCAATGGTTTTAATATCAACATGAGAAAAACTATTCTAAAACAAGAAAAAAAAATGTGACAACTATCCCTCTCCCCAACCAGATTAAGACATTGTCCCCAATGTCAAAACATAGATAAGAAGAGTGAAGAAGAAATTACTTGAACTGGTAGTTATTGAAAATAAAAAACCTGAGAAAACTTAAACCAAAATAAAGAAAATGCTGATAGTAAAACTAAAAGACAAGATAAAAGGATCCAGAAGTCCGATTGCTCTCTTCCACAGTGCTTCTCACTTATTAACAAAAATAAAAATGACAAGCAGGGTAAAGGATACTTATGGGATGGAACTGATTGGGAAAGACTGTCGTGTCCAGTCTATCTGAATCACTGCTAGATCTAGTTTAGGAATGAAAGCTTGCATTTTGTCTATCAATTCTTCAGCAGTTGATGCAGATATTAGGATCCGTCGTGCCGTCTCTGAGATAAATTTCTCCTGCATAGCATGATCCATAAAAGATAACAAACCTGCAAAGAAATTGTTAACATTCAACAGCCCAATGGGTTTCTAGTGCAAATTAAGTTAGGCCATGGAAACAATTTGAAAAATTTCCCCCAATGTGCCAAACCCTCCCGGTAGAACAATAAAGGCATCAGAATTACAAAGCATTTGCAACAAACACTCTTGCAAGTTTTTAACCACTAATTCTTCTCCAATTGTGCCTCCAAAAATCAATTTCAAAGGTGCAGGTATGATACCCAAAACTTGGCTGCCCCCTACAAATGCTGTTGTTGCTACACCTCCCATCAATCAGATGCTACCTCCCCCATAAACCAAATGTATTTTTCGTTTAGCTAGTACTCTACCCAAATGGTTGGCTGCCCTAAAGAAATCTTCATCTTTTCCAGGAAAAGGTCCACAAAATACACAAATATTTCAGAATCTACGAGTTAAGGTTCCCTCCATTTCTATCCTTAACCCTATGAAAAATGAAAAAAAGAACATGCATTTACAGAGATGAAAGGATAATGTAATGATTACACCTACAGGAGTAGGTAGATTATTGTCAGAAGAAAAAGAAAATTTTCAACAATAACAGCGTGTATGTACAGTAGTTGTGACTGTGGCTCATAGCTTTCTCTGGTTTTACGTCCAGTAACGGCTTCAACGCCTTCTATGAGTCGGGGATTTGCTTCCCATCCAGTTTTTTTACAAACTGGCAAATGGGGTCTTTTAAAGTCAGAGTCCCAAGACTATAACGCTCTCGTTCTTTATGAAAAATACTCCATAAACCAAGAAGTTCATTTTGCACTAATCCACAAGAATGCGTCTCAAGAGTCAATCGGATATTATCCAAATAATCTTTACTCAGGCCATTCTTGATGAATTGTATTTTATCTTCTCGATTATCGGACACCATTCCTAAATAACGACATCTAGTATCACAAGTCCATTGACCGCAATTGTGACAAACGCGTAATCTTTTTGCTCTTCACTTTTTGGCATAAAAACTTTTGCCTAAGCCAGGCATGCGGGGCACAAATGCATCTGGAACTTCACCAGCCAAACGGACCTTAGCTTCAATTAACCAACACACTTCTTCAAGAATGCCTTTGTGCATAAAAACTCTAAATCTTTCACATCTAGCTTGATAAATCCTTTTAAGAACATTTATTGAGAGAGAAGGAAAGTATTTTCGCAAAACCAGAAAGAGTATAATCCATTGGTGAGAAAAAATTGAGATATGAGATGAAGAAATCAGTTATTATGGGAAACTGAGATAACCGACTTGAGAGCCACGGAGTACTGTATCTGCCACTTAACTGGGGAGAAATGAATCCTACTTTTTGATAATTTTTGAAAGCTTTGCAAAATGTATGTGTCTTTAAACAAAAATGGCCAATAAAATTTAGACTGCAAAATCTTTACAACTGTTTTCTTTGACAAAAAATGCCCTCCCCACGTTTCAAAATGAGAAAATTCAATGACACTTTTTATCTTATCCTTATGTATGCATCTCATAAATATCTGATCAGGACAGTATTTGAAAAGATAAGAGTTATCCAAAAAAAAATTGTCACCTCATGTAGAAATTTCTTCTTATCTTGGATACTCCATTGAACTGGAATCCGTCTTGTCACAAAAAAATTGATAATATTAGCAAACCAAGGTACTGTAGTGACAGAAAATAGAAATTTGTCAGGAAAACAATAATTTATGGGTGCAGCCTCAATTGTTGAATTCGTTGTCAGTCTTGACAAATTGGCAATGACAACATTTTCGATGCCTATTTTATCCTTGACCGTAGTGTTGAATTCTTGGGGCAATATGATCCAGCGTATTAGCCTTGATTTAGCATCTTTCTCTGACATTAGGTACTTCAGTTGTTTGGGTAAAAGCTTCAACTCAATTGTGTGAATTTTATTTTGCTCTTCAATTGTCGGTTTCCAACATGTGTTTCCTTCCACTTGTGAAGAATCAAGTAATGCACATATGTTAGAAGTATCCTGATCCATTTGCATACTTGATTCAAATGAATTAACTAAACACTTTTCAAGAGGATCAAAAATACTCCCTTCTTGGATATAGTTTTCTACAATTTCACCAATGATGCAGACATCTTCACTTTCATCTTCTTTTTTAGGAGGTTGCTTAAGCAAATTAAAAATATTTAGCTCCAATGTCATATTCCCAAATGACAACTTCATCAGTCCATTCCCGCAATTAATCAAAGCATTAGATGTTACTAAAAATGGACAACCCAAAATAACAGGTATTGAATTTTTAATTTCCACTGGTGGTGTGTCCAAAACAATAAAATCCATAGGATATATGAATTTATTTACTTGGACTAACACATCTTCAATGACTCATCTGAGCACTTTCACTGATCTATCAGCAAGTAAAAGAGTTATTTTGGTTGGTTTTAACTCACCTAAATTTAGTTTTTGGTAAACTAAATATGGAAGTAAGTTTACACTAGCCCCAAGATCAAGTAATGCTTGCTCAATTTTATGTTCTCCAATGAAACATGAAATTGTTGGACAACCAGGATCCTTGTATTTCAAAGCATTGTTATTTTGAATAACAGAACTTACCTACTCGGCCAAGAAGGCTTTCTTTTTCACATTCAATTTTCTTTTAATAGTGCACAAATCCTTCAAAATTTTGGCATAAGAAGGTACCTGTTTAATCGCATCCAACAAAGGGATATTGATATTTACCTGCTTGAAAATATCAAGAATTTCAGGATTCTTATTTACCTTATTAGGAACAATTAATGCCTAAGGAAATGGAGGTGCAAGTGGAGATTCAATTTGTTCTTCGCTTAGTATAGGTTCTGTTAGTGTTGTGCCCAAAAGCCAATCATGAGATGATTGTATTTTTGCACATTGAATCATGATATTTTATTAAGGCATTAATCCAGCAATTATGTTTGTTGTTTTGTTTCTGCGTAACTTAACAAACATAATTGTAACCCTAGAATAATGATATTCTTAAATGTCCCTGGTCTAGTATTATTGTGGAGCGAGTTGCAATAATACATAACGACTAGCATATGTGGAGACTAATATGAGATATGTAGTCTACATATGGGTACAAGTTGGAGAACTTGTGTACTGGACCGACCCACCATGAGAACACTACATGGATCGTTATATGAGTGTCATAAGTGATTCTCATAGTGATCATGGTATATGTAGTCCTTCGACCTAAGATCATCAAGGTTCCCTACATGTGAGTCACATACTTTGATACTTTCCTTTGTTGCTCGTAATTGAGTGAACTTGAAGGAGGTCATTGGGTATGTCACATATCATGCGGAGGGATTTGTATGATCAAGATGGGATTTGTCCCTCCTATGTAACAGGAGTGATATCTTCGGGCCCCTTGATAGAGTAACACTTAGAAAAATGCATGGCCATGCTCAGATGAGTTGATATACGATATCAATGTCATCAGTTTAAGTTGGTATACTCGGTAATCAAGAAACCAAAGATTGGGCTATACGAGAGTGACATATTCCATGTCTCGTGCTTGGTCTTGATATCTTGGACAAAGGGATAATGGCATATATCCGTGATGATCATAAAGGTTTAGTCGAATCATCGACAATCTTGTCACTTGGGTGGCGATGATGTGTTGCTAGACACCGCTCATTGCTTATGATCATAAATGTGATTTATGATCATTACCAACGTGGTAAGAGCCTATTGGGTCGCACACATAGAGCTATTTGGATCATTAGAGTGCATGGGCTAATAATTTGGGTTTTGGTTTCACAATAATTTCGTATTAATAATGGGCCCAATAGTTGAGCCATTATTAAGCCCGAAATTAAAGCCTAATTGGATTTGGGCTTTGAAACCTATTAGGCCTGGAAGTTGAGTCTCACTATAAATACAACTTCTAGTGAGAAATTTGTAGGTCTCCTTGCCCTAGCCTCCCAAAAGGACAGCCGCACTCTTCTCTTGCAATTCCTTGGAGGACGCAAGTTAGCACTGTGAGCGCAAGAGAAACGCATCTGCCGGGACGTGGTGGAAGCGTGGTGATCCCGAGAGGCTCGTGTGGATACCATAGAGAGCCTGAACACGTCAACTGTTCAGGTTTTGTGATTCAACTCTACAGTTGAGTGAGAGATCTCAACCGAAAATTAGGTATGAAAATTTTTGAACACCCGGTTTACCTTGTTTCACTTGGATCCTGGAGGGTTTCGGTTAAATTCCGCTGTGCTGTTTGGCTCCCGAAACCCATCAGGTTCAACACCTTCTTTATTCTTAGAAGTTGACTCATCGTCTCTTTCACAAGGATCAGAAATAGATTTTTCAACAACTTTACCATTGTAGAGTGTAATGATTGACTTCACTTGATCCATAGTTTTACCTTTGGGATTTGGTTGTGGTTGTGAAGGAAATTTCCCTTTCTCCTGAGTGTTGGGTGCAGATGCAATTTTTGCAAGAGTATCTTTCAAATCAATCAAGGTTTGACTTGTTTGAGTATTGATTGACTCTTGCTTTTCAATGAATGAATGCAATGTATCTTGAAGATTCTTTCTAAAAGGAGGAACATATGATGCATACCCTTGAGATTGTTGAAAATTTTGTTGGGTATGCAAAGGTGGTTGTGACGGTTGAGCATGATTGTCACTTTTCCAACTGAAGTTTGGATGATTCCTCCAACCATGATTGTAAGTTTGTGAGTATGGATTTTGGGTTGGTCTCTCAAAGTTGTTCAATGCATTGACTTGGTCATAGAAACATTCTTTGAAAGAGGTCAAAGTTGGGCAATCGCTAGTGGGATGATCATTAGTCTCACAAATGTGACAAACAACTTCTTCAACAGATTTTAATTGACTAGTGTTTTTCATTTCTAATGCCTCAACCTTTCTAGCTAAAGATGCAAATTTTGTTTAAAGATCATTATCTTCTCTAAGATGATATATGCCTCCACTAAATGCAAGGGTTTGAGTCTTACTTGGAGTCTCATATGTACCAGCGGTGTCCCAATTCTGTGCATTTTTTGCTAGCATGTCTAGGTAATTCATTGCCTCGTCAGGATCTTTATCCTCAAATGTTCCATTGCACATCATTTCTACCATTTGCCTTGCCCTAGGTACCAAAACTTCATAAAAATGTGAGACTAATCTCCAAGTTTCAAAACCATGGTGTGGGCATATGTTAAGTAAATCCTTGTATCTATCCCAACATTGGTAAAAAGTTTCTCCTGGTTTTTGTGTGAAAGTGGTGATTTGCCTTTTGAAAGAATTTGTTCTGTGGGCAGGAAATTTTTTTTTTAAAAATTGTTGTTACAATTCATCCCATGAATTAACGGAGCCTGACCTAAGATTCTGTAGCCAAGTTTTAGCTTTATCTTTTAAAGAAAAAGGAAAAAGCTTAAGCCTGATGGCGTTCATGCTATAGTTTACGTTGCTATATGTATGACAGACTTCTTCAAATTCTCTTAGATGTAAGTAAGGATTTTCAGAATCAAAGCCATGAAAAGTTGGTAAAAGTTGAATAATACTTGGCTTGAAATTGAAGTTACATGCATCAATAGGAAAAATTAAACATGATGGAGTGCTATTTCTTATGGGATTCATGAGTTCTCTAAGTGTCCTAGACCTATCTTGGTCATTATGTAGAGAATGATTATCTTCTTGTTCATTAATATGTTCAGCCATATTTGAAGAATATGAAGATTTTCTTATCACTCTACCACTTGATGTACGTGACCAAACTTTCATACATAAACAAAATAACAAGAAGAAAAATAAATATCAATAACAAGTTAGGTAGGAGGCACAGCCTTCCATACAATAATAATAAGAAAAATAAATAAAAAGGAAGCAATACGAACAAAAAAAATAAAAGATAGGAGGCTCAGCCTTCCATTCAACAATAAAGAAAAATAAGATTAACACAAATTAAGAGGTAGGAGGCTCAGCCTGCTATATAAATAAGAAAACAAAAGATAAAATAAAATAAAATAAAAAGAACAAAAGGAAAAAAAAAATTAAACTTGTACTCTAATTTTACTTCCCCGGTAACGGTGCCAAAAACTTGCTGCACTCTAGCAGTTATAACCCAAGTGTAGGTTGTCGCTAGTAATAAAATTTCAAGAGTCCAAGTGTCGAACTACAGGGAAGTGAATTAAAAATACAAATTACAGAATTTTAAGAGAGAAAGTATTTGGTGCAAAGTGTGAACAAGTGTGAATTAAAATTGAAATTCAAATAAAATAGTTAAGGTTAGGGGATCCACTTTTAGTATATCGGTTATGATTAATTTTAACCCATCTTACCACTCAATTGAGATCCACACATAAAGGAGATCTCAATCGGGGAATTTAGTTAGTATTAACATTCATTGATCTTAAAACGCCAACACTTGCTAATGGATTCAAGTATCCATCATGCTAACCTTTGTCGACAATAACTCAAGATTCCAATATAGCAGGCAGAGCCATGTTCTACAGAAGGAATCAAGCAGCTTTTGTGCCAATGATTTGACTATGATGAATCAAGACTCCTACTTAACAAGGAGGGAAGTTAAATAGATTAAGGAAAAAAATACCGTTAACGTTGTGATTCATTCAAATCAATCATAACCTCTACATCAAAAGTTTCACCCTTTCACCTTAGCAAAAAGAAGATCAGTTAGACATAATAAAAGTAAACAACATGTAAAAAGATAAAATAAACATAGATTGAAAGATCAAAGGAAAGAACAAGAACAAGAATGAGAAAACACTTGGACAGAACTTCGGTATTGAAAACAAGAACAAAAACAAAGAAGAAGAGCTAAAGAAAATACAAGAACATAAAGGAGGCCTAAGAAAATGGCAACCTTCACCCTCCCCCCAAGGTGCCTATTTTATAGAGTTTTGGAGTGGGTGAAATGGTAAAAATAAAATGGTAAAATGTAGGTAAATACAAATCAATAATGGCAGGCCACAACTTCTTTTAATTTTTTGGCCATCATAGACATCAAATCTGCTCTTCCTTAAAGCACGGAAGTTGTAGATCTCCTCTTTAGCTTCGAATCAATAGCTTGCTCATTCAAATCGGATATCCGTAGCTCAAGTTATGATTTTTCTACCAAAACTGCTCTTCAGCACACGAAATAATGAAGGGTCTCATCTATAATTAGATTTCGGCAATGAAAATGATCAAACTAGCTTGCAGAATGAAGCAGAGTTAAAGATCTATGTGTTGGCTTTCAGATGAATTTGGAATCACTCAATTCCAATGCCTACAGCTCTAAATATGATTTTTTCTTGTGAAGGGCAGCCAAGTGATGATTTTTACCTACATAAAAAATAATTATTTAATATATATATTTTAATATTAATGAACAGTAAACCGCGTATGAACAATAAGTCGATGAATAGTGACAGGGTGAATAGTAAAAATGCATATGAATAGTAACCCGGTGGAAAAATGCTCAAAATATAGAAATTAATCATACTCAAAGTGTATAATGATGATTTAAACCCTTAATAACAATACACTTATGAATATCCATCAGTGGTACATCATCCTCCATGAAGATCAAAACCTTAACTGCATCAGAAATTGTAGGAGGCAGCTTGTTGATTCTTGCCATGATGGCATTCTTGTGATTTTCAATACCTTCCTTAATGTCATCTATTTTTGCTAACAACATTGAAGCTCCTTCTTTTGGTTTGGTACACAATTGCATCTTTTTTTGTGTAGAAGGTAACTTGTTATTTATTTTCCTCACTGGATTCTCATCTACATCTGAATCATAATTAATCTCTTAAAAATCCTCATTTTCAATGGACATATTCCCATTTGGGATGCTCGAATCAACAGGAAGTTCTTCAAAACCAGTAGGAGCATTGCTTGTATCTGCTAAGCAAGACTTTTGGGTCGATGAAGCCCAAAAAAATCTTTGGGGGGGACACCCACCTGATGGAGCCCACATATCATCACCCTTAGCAACTACACCAAAAAATAGTGCATCTAACTTCTCTACTATCTCAGGATCTATGCCTTTTGTTTGAAACTTGGCAATTTCTGGATTAGCCTACATACAACAATTAAAAAAAATCAGAAGATATGTATCATATGTAATGGTACTTTTATATTTTTTAAAATAAATCTAAGATAATTTTTTTTTCAAACAAACCTTTATATTCTTGTCCCACCAGTCATCAGAAGCATCGACTATGCCTATACATGAGTTCCATCCTAACCCTGTGGCAAGTCTCTTAAGTGTCATCCAATTCTTCCAATCCTTTTTTAGTTGATCCCACTTATGTTTCATTTGAGGACCACTATAACACAACCCTGTCTTATTTTTTAACTTACTTGCTGTGGTCTTCCATGAAAATTTTTTTAGGCCACCACCTTGCCTATTACCATCATCAAGTTCTTTATTGCATATGTCACAAAATATAATGACATCTGCAGGTTCCCACTGTGCTCTTCCGCCAACATGTTTGTTACTGGTCTGAGAGTTATGATTCTCCATCTAAAATAAAAAAAAATTATGCAAGTAGACTACTTTCAATCAGGTAAATTTAGAAACTAAACACTAAAACTTAAGATTGGTTTTGCATATCTAGCCAAGTAAGCAAACAAAACTCCTAAAAAGGTTTTAGGTTCAGCCACAAATTTATTTTTTATTGAAATGTATACTTCGATTACTTTTAGCTTAGTTAACTTACCTAAAAAGCATATCATATGCACATACTAATTCAAATATTTCTGCTACAACCTTCTTGCACCTATAATTTGTTAGTTTCCACAGTTTCATAGAAAACAGGATCAATTCAGGTTTTCAAGCCTCTGGGTTTTAGCAAGGAACATGATAAGATTCTGTTAGAAGTTAACAGTGATAATTTCCTCATTTTTGGAAAATCTGAGGATATTGTGCCATATCACTGTCTTTAGTGCAAGTTTCCATTCCACTCCTTATTACATATGCATTTATGCTGAGTAATGTGTTCTGGTTAATGTATGAATATCATAAGATGAATATATGTAAGTTCTGTTTGTTTTGGGATACAAAATTTTTAAAGTGTCCCTCTTATAGGACAAAGGAAGTATCTCATTATGCCAAGCATAAAGATGAACCAAAGCTTTGACTAACAACTTAGTCCATAATAATCAATGAGTAGCGCATACATAATGTAGCTAGCTAGCTGTGCGACTAGTTTTGTGGCTGTGACACATTATTGGTTTTGTTTATCTTAGTTTCCTTTTGTCTAATAAACATCCAACTTTTGATGCAGAAGCTGAAGACTCGCGTGAACAAGAAAGATGTGAATCCTGAGTGGGATGAAGATTTAACTCTTTCGCTCTCAGATCCTGATCAGAAAGTCCTGCTAGTAATTTTTTTTGGTTTTTACTTTGAATTCATTCTTATAAGCCTACTGGATGAGAACAGATGCATTACACTTGTAGCTTGTTTAAGAGCATTTACTAGAATAAATATGTAATATCATTGTAGTCATGGTGGTATGAACGGATTTCAAAAAGAAGATTCACGGTTGATACGCTCAAGCCCAAAGGTACTCTATGAAAAGATAGACAATACACAATAAGTTGTTGGGAGGATGAAGTGTTTTAGTATTGTGTGTAAATGAGTATTTTATTGCTCTTTTGGTTGATTGTATGTAATGGAATTATTAGATCACAGATGGGAGGCATTGGAACATCAAACCATTTTGTTCAATGCTGAAAAAAGATCTGCAGTTTACTCTTGTAGCTTAAGGATGCAAAATCATTACCTAAGACAAAAGCTATGAATGACGTCTTTCCTTTTGGAAGCACTACACCATTCCCGGTTGTCCTTTTCTGTTTAGTTTCTGGCATCTAAATAAAGAATTGTTTGTTTATCAGTTGCTTTAAGTTGTTCTATCTTTCAAGCTATTCATAACAAAAGGTGTTGATTCACCTTTGCTTTCGGCTATTTACATTGATATTAGTGTGGTTCCTGAGCAATAGAAGGGTGAGCTAGAGAGATTGATATCTAACTTAGAAGGTATAAGCCTTAGAATTCAGGAAGTGGCGGACAGTTAGAGAGCATGTTTGTGTGTGTATCCTAATTGCATGTGTGATGAACTTAATTTCATACTAGCCTGTGCCTGAGGCCTGATAAAGCAAAAAGAAAAAAATTTTACAAACCAAAAACATAAGCAACTCAATTGAATTTTATCTATTAGCATGTAAGGCAACTGAACTCATCCACTAGCCTACAACTCTAAGATGTTAGTTAGGCCTCCTTGCATGTTGAAGTACAGCTTTAATTCGTTAATCAAAACTAACCTAGGCACTTAATCTTAATTCATGAAATTTAGCTTAGGGCTCAATTTCTTAACAAGCTTGCAGCCAAACATGTTAATCCCAGCAAAACCAACAAAATGATTCTTTAAACACATCATATAGACATATAAGACAACAGAGACACATACAGCAAGGTAGAATAAGAAACAAAAGAAAGAACCAACTCTGTAGTGCATCTAACGCCATTACTTATTAAAATTAGAGCAAATGAACACAGTGGCACGGATGGTTATTTTACTCTGGATTTAATATAGGTGACTTTTATCCACAAGATATGATAGTAAATTAAGTTTAGAATCAGTATCTTCACTAGGAATATATTAAAGCTAACGTCTATATATTAAAGCTAAGGGCTTCAGGAAAACCAATCATGATTCCATGTATCAGGAACAAGGACAGGATAATGTAAAATGATTACCAAGCTGCTGTTCTTAGCCAACGGGTTCTTGATTCTCAACGTATGGAGGGCATAAAACAATTCAGATATTATGTTCTTGAATTACTAAATTTTAACATTTACTCTTGTTTGATTATTGACAGATTGGCTTGTCGAAAAGGCTTTCTCTTATGCCTGTTTTGTTTGTTGCTCTTTGTGTGTACAGGGTTGTAACAAAAGAAACGATTGTTGCTTTGTTTGTGGAAAAGGCTTCCTCTTATGCCTATGACAATCAGTTTTACGCATAAAAGCTAGAATAAGAAACAAGAAACAAACACTAAAAAAAAATCAGTTTTACGCATGTACAGAATAGGAGACACACGATCATTCGATGCAATCACTACAACAAGAAATAAGAAACAACAAACAACAAACAAACACTCACAGGCATTGATTTGACTTCATCCATCGGTTGCCCTGTTCAGATGAATTATTGTGTTCTTTGTAAATTTTGTCCCTATCTCCTCTTCAATACTGTGATTGTGGCGCCAAATCCACTGATTCTTTCGCACTTCCTGAAATTTTTGTGGGTATAATTGACAATTTTGTTGTCAAACGCTAGAAGCTCAGGTTAAATGTTGGGGGTAGGGAGCTTTCTGCATTTAGCGGTCCGATCTCTTTGACGACGAAAGTTTAGCGTTTCCTGGTTTTTCGATTGAACGGAAACCAAACACCGAAACTTTTGCCTGTCACCATTTAACGAGCGTTTTACAAGGGAAATGCGCTTCCCAAACAGGCATTTAGAGCCAACCTTTTCATTAGTTGAACTCCTTCAATGCAGGCTTGTGTCTCACCATTCTCTTTCTATTTAAATCCAATTCGCTACTTCCAGTCAAAATCAAACCAACACTCGAAGTCCTATAGCAATTGGGGCACCGTATTTGCTTGTTGTTCGGATTAGCGCTCCTCTCGCAAAAAGAAAAAAAAATGGAAAACAACCACTCCTTTCGTTCTTTCTACGTCGTTTGGGGGCACAGCATCGACAGCTGACAGTTTTCAACATTCTAAACTAATCCTTGGTGCTGGTCCTACTTGTTCAAGCAGAAGCTGTGATTGAAGAAGGTCAGTGGCTCTCCAAGAATTTGATGCACATAAGATGTTTGGGTAATTGCATGAAAGAAGTGGCCGCTCACAAGTGAGCCGGCCAAATTTGGAGACTACTACTCTTTGTTAACTACTTAAGCAAATTGGAGGAATGACTTGTAAAACTCAATGAAGAAGTTAAGTGACTTGGAATAGGTATCTCAGGTATCTCAACAGCCCCATCTTCTATAGCACATTTTGTTACCTGAAGAATAGGAATTTTTTGCAATAAAAAGAGGTGGGGAGAACGCGTTGTGGGCTATCTCTCTATATCGGCCAATTTGATTTTTTCTCTGTTTTCTTGTTTTCTGGAGACATTAGTTATTAATTTATTCAGTTCAGTTTAAGGGAACGATTTCCTTCTCCAGAAGATTATGAGAAATCAGTTTGCTTATTGTAATGCTTTAAATTTAAGTGCTTACTTTTTCGTGGATCAAATTTGTTGTGAACGATTTTCTGTTCTCACTTTGTTGAATTGGTTTTTTATTGCAAATTTTCTTGATTTTCTTTCAAATGGATTTAGTGTAAGGATTTTGGCCAGAAATTATTTCTATTTCTAGTTATTTCATAAAGGGAGTAGTAAGATGGCTTAAATCATTTAAGCTTTTGAATGATTTCTTGGAATAAACTATTTTTTTTCATAGTTCTTTATGCTAATTACGAGTCAATGAAAAAAATGCTTTTCAGTATCTAGACTCTTGGAATTAAAAAATTAATTTGAAGCTTCATCTAGTTAATTTTGCCGCTATATTCTTAGTTTCCTCTTAACTTTAAAGAGAGTATAATTTATTTTCTTGAATTAGAGAATTTGTTTGCTTTGATGATCAACTGTGTAATTAGAATGGATAATCAACTCTGACCTGAATGTTTTTAATATCAGATAATTTTGTTTTAGTTTACACAGCTTATTTAAAAACTTGATTCAAATTCTCCATCTTATATTTCAGTTTTCTGTTGGGAAGCTTACAATTAAAAATTTTTCTTGGGATTTGATTTAGTTTTCGCCATTACAATACAAATTTTTTATTCTAAGTTATTTGTGAGATTGGAATTATTTTTTATAGTTTCGACAATTGACAATTTCCCTTGTTTTAGACAACTAACACTAAAAAAGTAAACATTTGTTAATGATAAAGGTAAGAAGAAACTCACTCTTTTGGGGCATTCTAAAATTTCTTTTATATTTATCTTATGTTATTGTGCCATTCTTAAATCTTTGCTTGCCTCAGCATTTTGATGTGTCCTCTACTCAATGAGAATTAATCGGTTTTCGGTTATTTGTCTTTGATGAACACTGTCTTTGCTACTGGTAATCTCTTGTGCTCTTTAAGTTTCATCCTAGTTACTATAGATGAGCCGTCATCTTCCCTCTTTATCTCTCGTTATCTTTTTTTTTCCTCACTTTTCCAACCCATTGTTGATGAAAGGTGATAAGTATGACTACTATCTTTGATCATGTTCAAACTTGTATTGAAATGGCATCTTTTTGCTCACCATAATTATTCCTGAAATAGTGCAAAATGGATTATTTTAATTACATCAGGGATGAGAGCGGAACGAAATGAAGATTAAGGATGAAAGTGGAACAAAAATTAAAGGTTGGGAACCAAGGCTGCATTTAACACTACATACGTATATATATTGAATGGAATTAGAGTGGTTGGATACCCTATAGCCCTTTTTATGCCGGCCAATGTTAATATTATGGATGATATTTAGCTGAACTAGGCCCAAACAAGCAAGGTTTGAGCTCGGCTAGTTTTATGTTAGAATGGGCTTGAGCTCGACAAGTTTCCTAAATAAGGCTTGAGCTCAGCTCATAAGTGGTTCGGGCTAGGCTCGTAAGCTCCATAGGCTCAAACCATTAGCACCCTTTTAACTCGGTAGCTGAACTCTCTATGCCCCATTGTCACATTTTGGAACTGCTTCATGGTGTAGATACCAAGAACCTTCGACATTAGAGAGGGATCCAATAAGAGTATGGGATGCCTAATAACCCAAGGGTAGAGATCAAGTACCTTCAAGCATTAAGGCAGTACCCAAAAGGTCCCGACCGGGTCGATGGGCTTGGTAAGTAAATCCACTAAGTTGCTCGAGTTAAATTTGAGGGAACTATGCAAAGTTTGGCCACCAAGTTAGTTACCTAGCATAATAAGAAAGGGGGAGAGATGGGTAAGAGATGAGTAAGTGATGACTTATTCTAAGTAGCTCGTTAGAAGTGAATAAGGTTTGAGTTGGTGATGACTTACTCTAATGAACCCGTAAGAGAACTTCATGGGGTTTAGTCAAGTGCTAACATCAGATATGATGACTAGTATCCAAGTACCTTAGTTGTATGAGTTTGTGGTAGTTATGAGTACCTTAGGGAGTAAGGAAGTCCTAACAACATATGCATGTGCATTTCTCATCCATCCATCCATCCATTACTTGCATTCCTTGTTTTTATAATTATGCTATTTGTTTGCTGTGTTGCTTGGGTTGTATGTTTTGTTTGTTTGCATATGTATATATTTCTTGGCATGCTTGCACATATTTTACCTTTCAAGTGCCTAAATTATTTACTAAGTACTTTCAAGTACTCATCCTTAAGCATGGTGCACGTACTAAAGAGCCTAGTTAAGTCTAAAAATTGGTAAAGGGCAACTATTAAGGGCAGCTATTAAGGCTAATTTTATTTAATTCTAACGGTACTCTTTAAGTGTGAATTTTATGAATTGATGTTATTTTTTTCAAAAGCTTCTACTGACTAAAATGTTTACCTTTCAGTTTGAGGCTAATAGAGCATAAGGAACGTGTGGCTATTCACTTAAAGCTA
Source organism: Aquilaria yunnanensis (assembly GCA_039654915.1). NCBI lineage: Eukaryota > Viridiplantae > Streptophyta > Magnoliopsida > Malvales > Thymelaeaceae > Aquilaria > Aquilaria yunnanensis. Next base: position 78,319,162 of record CM077593.1, read on the forward strand.
ACTTACATGGGTGAAGAGCTAATGATGGATCTTAGTATATACATGTTTTCTTTTATATATGTATTCGTATTTTTATACTAAGTTTTGCCTCTGCTAGTATCTATTGGTTTGTTTAACACTAGGGTTACATTTGGGTGCATACAAGGTTAAGATGTATGTGCACGGTTATTACTTGAAGTTAAAACAATTAAAGATTTTACATCTGGGCTTGTTTTAATTTGTGTTTTTGTTAACTATCATAACACTATTTTAATGTTTTTTCTTTATCATTATTGCATAGCAAGGACGATACATGCTTTTTTTGTAGGCTAAACTAAGTAACTTGTTGCATGTAATAGTTTTAAGATACTTTATAAGTAATAGCTAGCCAATTATAACTTAAGTGAAATTATAGTTTCCTAAAAAATTACTAGTGGTAGTTAAATCAGGGACTAAGACCTTGTTCTGCCATTGTTGGTAACAGAACAAGTTAATGTCTTAGTAAAGGCAATAAGTGACCAACATCCAAGTGTGTCCTTATGTTAAATATGGCTAGTACTACTTATAAGTGTTTCTGGCGTTGTTGTCTACCGTTTGTTCCAGGTATATAAGAGGAAACTCAGTAGGATGCTTGTATTAAGGAAAAGGACGGGGTGAATGTCTAAGGGGCCTTATGGTTAAATCTATGGGGAAGGTGGTGGTTTTAGTGTGTAGTCCCGATAGCACTAAGGCACTAGTGGCCTAAGGAAACATGCCCAACCCTCAAAGTAAGGGAGACCATGGTTAATGCCTAAGGGGTAAAGCGTCAAAGTGTGTTAAAGCCTATCAGCACACTGAGACAAAGGGAGAAATCCAAGCCCTGAGGGTAGGACCAAGGTGAAGGAAGTGTTTATGGGCATATAGATAAGGATAGAACTCCATGAGTAGTCAAATGAACCAAAGGTAAAGGTTGAAGGGCACTAAGTTATCATGGAGCACTGAGGTCAAGTAAACCATCATTGCCCTAGGGCAAAAGGTGACACAAACACCAACAAAGTGATATACCATGAGGTAAGGCTAAGGTGTACTAAGACTCTGAGTGCACCTAGGCCAAGAAAGTAAATCTCCTCCCGAAGGTAAGTGTAAACCAAGAGTAATATCTCAAGTAAGAATCATTTAAGATGAAGTCCATGGAACCTAAGGAAGAATCAGAACAAAAAATGGCATGAATCGAATGGGCCAAATGCCTAGTGGGTGGAAGGCAAGTGAATGGTGGACTAGGGGCAAGGGCATGCTTGAGGCAAAGGGCTAAATAAGGTGAAGCTCAATAATGTCTTATTTACTTGAGGAAGCACCATTAGTACTCAACAGCAATCAAAATGTTTTACTTGAACCAATCGGGTGGTCAAAGAGCTAGCAAAAAAAAGAGGTACCTTTAAGTTTACATCATAGAGGTAGGTAGTTTTTGTTGTTTAATTGCTACATTTGTGGTTGTGACTCACCTACCTAGAAAACTAGGGTTGTGGAGGAATTGTGAGTATGTAAACCTAGAAGAGCTCCAGGGGTAAGTTTTAGATTAGATTTGTAGGTTGGAAAAAGGTTTTGCTTAGTAGGTTAAAGGTAGTAAGCATAGGTGTGGCCTATGGATAAGGTTTTTATTGAATAGTGAAGTAACAGTTAGGAAGTAGATCGGTTAAGGGCATAAAAGCCGACTTAGTCATGCCTGTCATAAGTGACCTTTGGAAGTATTCTATGGGTAAGTGTGACTTGCACGAAAAGTTGGTAAGTTATGCCATGAGTTGAGCCTTAAGTTGACAAAACTTGATCCTTAGGTGTAAAGAGTTCTTTATGCACTATAAAGACAATTCAGGGAAGAACAACTGTAAGATGATTCATGATTGGTCTGACATCAAGAAGTGTTGCTTACTAGTTTATAGGGGTTACCAAGTGAAGGGAAATTAAGTTCTACAAGTAGATGCAACTAGGGGTTAAAGGGGTTGTAAAGCTAAGAATTACTCTAAGGAGCCCAAGTGATATGATCAAGGAAAGCACACATGGAGAAGGCAAGGACCCATTGAAGGTTTCTAGTGGACCTATGACAAGGAAGAAAGCTAAGGAGCTCTCAAGTGCACTACAAGCCTTTGTTTCAAGCTTCTTCAAGGAGGATGGCCATGAAACCTCACAAGGAGTTGCTGGAACTTTCAAGACATCATATCAAGGTGATGGACATGCTCGGTACTCAATTCTAGAGTGCTTAGACAAGTCTCAAAACAAGGACATCCAGGGCAACACTCAAAGTGCACCATTTGAGCCACCTTAAGTGTTCTTATTGCATTTTGTGTCCACAAGCTGGATTTTTGAGCTCTAACTTTCTAGACCTTCATTACCACATCTAAGATGAAGATTAATGCCATTGGAACTCAAAGATTCAAGCTTGGAGCTGAAGATACAAGAGAGAACCTTAAAGTGCCCAAAATGCACCCAAAAAGGCTATTTGGGAGTTTTCGGGTTTAATCTTGTATTTATATTTTATTTTCGTTCAAATCCTATTTAGATACATTATTTAGGAAGTTATTTAAGCTATGGAATAGTTTTAAATCTTTTTGGACAAGTGGCATACCCTGCATTCATTAAACTTGTTCAAACTAGGAATTAGAGTCCTAATTTGACCAGGATTTCCTATGTCTTTGTATCTAGGATTCCTAAGGGATTTAGGCTGCGAATTTTGCCCAACTTTTAACCCTAGTTTAGGCCTATATAAAGGCACATATTCTGGATGTAAACACACAGAAAATTTTTGAAATAATATTGCTCTTTGGAGAGGTTTTCTCTTTGGTTCTTTGTGGACTGCCTTGGTGCACAAGTGTGCTTGTGTTCTTGGAGTTCTATACTTCTCGTTTCTAATCACAGGTTGATTAGGGGTGAGGGTTTCAAATCTAGTCTCTTTGATGTCTTGTGGAGCTTGAAAAACATCTTGGGCTCGTTTCATGATCTTTATACCATCGGGGTTCGCATCACCAAGTGTTACAAGTAAAGGAAAGGAAGATGGTACATTAAGGACTGGCAGTAATTGCAAAAATTCATTTAAGTGAAAGGTTAAGAACCATAACCCACAGGTGCCAAAACCATAAAATGGTCTTTAAAGTTAAGATTCCTTAAGGAGGGGAGTCTATTAATCATGGGAAGTTTGTCAAGGTTCAAGTTCCAACCCAAACCTTCAAGACCAAAAGGTAACATCAAAATCCCTGAGAAAACATAACCCAATGTAGAAGTGTAAGGAGAAAACATGGGGGCACCAGGAGCAGTCATCCTTTAAAGACAATCCAAATGACTTAAAAGGGGACGACCTAAAAGATTTCAAAACTGGCACCTATTTATTGTAAGGATACTTGTGGTGGTAAAAAGGATTGTAAGTGATGGGCTTAGGCCTAGTGCTTTTATTAGGGTTTGTGTTGACCTAAGGCTACTCATGGAGAGTGGAAGTGATTTGAGTGACATTCTCAGTTGGTTGGGAGTTTAAAGGTAGTAAATTATGGAGCTAATTACAAGTTAGAAGTAATCAAGAAAGCCTCAAACCAGAAGGCTGAGAGTACGGACCGAAGTTAACTTTAAAGGCTTGTAAGAAAGTGGATCCCCAATGTCTAAAGTACACTCCACTATTGAAGGTTCCCAAGTAGATTAAGGAGAACTAATAGAAGTGTGCATGGTTTAAATTGTTGAGTTAGGGTCTTGAATAACCTGACTGGCATAAGAATGAGCCAAGTGTAACTCAAGAAAATCTTCAATCATAGAACTTAAAGCAACCAAGGTTGAGGTTCTTTGGGACTTTAGAGGGCTTACGAAGCCTAAGATACATGTAGGACTTTTTGTTTTCTTAAAGGGTATGAAAGAAACCTATGTAGTCTAGGGGTATAAGTGTGGGGTCAAGTAATGACTAAGAAAGACCCTTGGACAAGAATGTAGCCAAGAAACGTATTAAAACCCCAAAAAAAAAAGTTGTCGGATTTAGGGTAGTTAGAACTACATAGTGAGTCCTAGGGGTGTTCATCTAACTTGCTCAACTTGTAAAACCATATTGACCAAACGGAACCACCCTAGTAACTATATGGGTTTATGTAGGTTACGGTGCAATTCAAGTTCTAAAAATAAAAAACAAATGTATATACGATGCGGTTTGGGTTTTAATTTTAAAACTGCTAAAAAAACTAAACTATAACTTTTTGCTAACCAGTGAAAAAGGTAAGCCTAACCCCCTTTACTACTTTTGTAGGTTTGAATGAGTTTGTATTTTGTAATTCTAAAATATATCCTAAAAATTATTGTCTTATATTTCAGGCTAACCAGAAATCTTATAGTGGTGTAGTGAAACTATGAGGATAGCTTCGATAACCTTGTGTGGCAAGAAAGAATTACATACAAGAAGTTGAAGAATTCTAAAATGGCAGAAGCTTTGGACTCTACGTACTAGTTTATAATTTGTAATATTAAGGCTATTTTGTGGTTGTGATGTTCTAAAGTTCAGGATTGTTGATGTTTCATAAAAGTATTTGGTTTTGAGGATAGTGTATTAACATTAAGAAAAGTGTTGTGAAGTAGCCTAAATTGTTTTATAGGATTGAAAAAATAAACCAGCCAAACCAAACTAGCCTAAACCACATTTTATACGATTTGGCTTTTAATCAAATTTTATAGTATACGGTGTAGTTTGGTTTTATATTGTGCAACTTAGTCATCTATGTGGGGCGGTTTAAGTTTAAGGCAAACCTTGCCAAACCCACCCCATAAACAACCCTTGTGAGTCTTAGGAGTTTAAGTTGTTGAATATTGGCCTTGAATCATTAAGTGCCCATGAGAGTAAGTCATATTAAGAACTCTTTAGTAGCCGAAGTGACTTTAGTGCCTAATTGAGGTGTGGAACCAAAGAGGTGCCAAGTGAGTCTCCTCTAAGGATAAGGGGGGTTGTAGGCCTCAATTAAGCCCAAAAGTGTGCACACTGTGGGCTATGGGTGTGTAAATTACACTAAGTAGTCACTTTCATTAATGCATAAGATGGGCTAAAGGAAGCAATGACCTAAGAACATGCCTAAGTATCAGGAAGTAAGGTATAGATATTAAAGTGGTCTCAAAAAGGGAATAAGAGTTATAAATCTCACTTGAGCAAAAGTGTGCTTTAGGAGCACTCATGGGCAACACTCCAATTAAGTTAACCTGATGGGCTAAGGTGTTGAGGAGTTATCCAAGAGGTAGCTGAAGAAGTTTAAGACTCCAAATGCTGAGTGCTAATTTGGAACCATGTGAACCTACGGTTCCCAAGGCCAAGGGATGTGGCATAAGTTGTGGGACATTATATTTTCCCAAGTATATAAGCTAAAAGGGACTGAGAAAAGGCCAAATGTCGATATTCCTAAAGGCTTCCTAAGGAGAGCTAAAAAAGGCCAAAGAGCCTAAAAGAGCTCAATGCAATGTATGCACCCAAAATGGTCGAGTAACCGAAGTAAGGCCCAAAGGAACATGACAATGTCATGTTGAGTAGTGTGGGGGTATTTAGAGCACCAAGGTAAAGTTAATCAACGGTGCCAATGGTGGTCTTAACTAATCTAAAAAGAGCAAAAAAAGGACTCCAATGGCCAATAACACCACATTGCCAAAATATGCATAGTTAGTTAAGGAACAACTCTTAGGTAATGAAAATAAATGGAGGACATGCTAAAAATTCCTTGAGAGTGAAAAGCAAGTAAGGGCAAAGTGGCTAGTGAATAACTAAGGACCCTAAGCGTGTTAAATAATTACCTAGAGGAATCAAGGATTAAGGAATTGGGTAGTGTGTGATACACTTGAGGACACCCCAAAAATAAGAAGTCTATGTGGACTAAGATGGCCAATTCTAAGCTAAGGGTGTTAAGCTTATGAATGCCCTTAAACAGCTAAGAGGTGATAAGGTAGTAAGTCTTAAGAAGCTATCTGAGAAACCTGAGGGTAAGTTGCCACAAGAGGTATTATGCCTAAGGCATTATGAGGCATCAAGGTTTAGATGTACCTAAGGTTGGCTTAAGTGCATAAGTTAAGTATAAGAGTTGTCAAGTTATATTGTGCCAAGAGCACTAAGTGGTTGTAACTAAGAAAACACCTAAGTAGGGCTTGAAAGCCTAAGTGTGGTGTAAGGTTAAGTTAAGTCCTAAGTAAGAGCAGTCCTAAAAGTACCCCAATATGGGTAATGGTAGAAGAGAGTAAGTTAGCTTTAAGTTACATGGGCCTAAGTGGAAATAGGGAGTATGGGGAAGTCCCTTGTGAGCCAAGGCAAGGTGTTCACCCCATAAGTATTGTCTCTAAGGAAAGGTCTCTAGAGGATTACCTTAAAAAGTTTCTTGACCGATAAATTGAGATGTTAAGAGTAAGAAGTAAACTTATGGTTAAGGGCTATGGGTAACCAAAGTAAGGAAATAATCATGAGTCAAGAACTAAGCTAGATGTAAGAGAAATAGTATCCAATTGTTAAGCTCAAATTAAGAATTTGAATTTAGATGACTAAATTTCTAAAGGAGACAAGGATGTAAAGGCTCTTCAAGTACTTCAACTGGTTTAGAAGCCAAGGTAAATAAATCCCAATTTATTTTCCTCAAATAATTTTTATTAAGCAAGAAAAGTAAGATAAGTAAGGTTAAGTTAAGTTCCTAAGTAAAAGGGCATCTAAGGTGCAAAAAGAGCAAATTTGGTAATTTTGGCCTGAGTTAGTGGCATGATTGTGATTTCAGTAAAATTAGGTTCATGTAAGTGTTTTAGGCAAAATAAGTGGAGGACATAAGTATTTTTAACCATTTGGACCAAAAGAAGAAGTAGAATGGCTAAAATGCACTAAATGTGAAAATTGAGCTATTGTGTCTTAAGAGGCAAAATATGACTAAAGAAAGCTAAGGGGCTCAGTGTAAAAGTAAGAAAAACATTTATTGGGAGCAAGAGGATGGTTTCGTGGAGTTTTAAGTGGCCCCAAGTTCAACAACAACAAGATTTTGGGGCCAAAATGATAAAAGGAGCAAAAATGGGCTAAGTGGGAGTAGTTGGATATATATTTTGTGAAGATGGAACTATTGATCATCCTCCCCATTTGCCATTTATGTAGCTCTCTCCTCTACATAGCTATCCATCTTTAAACCTCCCAAATTGCCTAAAATTTCGTGATAATTGAAGGTCATAAAGCCATCTCAACAAGCTCCTAGCTCATCTTTAGTGGAATTGGTGTGTTTGCTCTTCTTCTTGCATGTTTTGGATTTAAACCCTGAGGTAATGCTCTTCCATGCTTATGGGTTGGTTCCAAGCTTTTAAAATGGTTAGAATTGGTTTTAATTTCATGTTCTTGGTGCCAATTTTAGTTGAATTTAAGCTTGGAACTCAAAAAGAGCTTGTCGAGCACATGTGTGGTTTTTTGCTTACTTCTTACTTTATGGATGATTTGATGTAAGGTATTTAAGTTTTGGCATGCATAAATGATGCATAAGTAGTGTTAAAAACATCTATAGTAAGCTTTGAATGAAGTAAAAAAGGATTGGACAAGGGTATGCAAGTTTTAGGTTAAGGATAGGCTATGAACAAAGGAGTTTCATGCTGCTGGAAAGCCCTTGGTGTAGCAGCCCTAAAGTTGGCATAACAGTGCCAGTAATCACAACCAAAACCAAGCCAAAAAGTTGGTGGCATCGCGCTTGGCACTGCAGTGCCACCATGCATTTTGCCCCAAGCTAGGGCCTCTTTGTGCATCAATTTTCACCCAAAGCCATTCCTAGGACCGAAAGAACTTTAAATTGGGCATTAATCCCACTATGAAAGCTAATTTAATGCATCATTAATGGGTAATAAGCAGGTTCGTAAGAGGGTAAAGTGTTGGTGGATAAGGTACTAAAGAAGGACCAAATATAGTATGAGTCCTTCAATGGCCAAGGAATAAGGTCGTGAACCTTCAGCATTGGAAAAGGACTTGAGAAGGGCTTGAGATGCCTAATAGCCTAGGGTTAGAGGTCAAGTACCACCAGGCATTAAAGTGGTACCCAATAGGTCCCAGCCCAGTTAACGGGCTCGGTAAGTGAATCAACTAAGTTACCTAAGTCAAGTTCAAAAGAACTCAATGAAGTTTGGCCACTAAGTTAATTACCCAACATAACAAGGAAGGGGAAGAGATGGGTAAGAGGTAAGTAAGTGATGGCTTGAGTAAGTGATGGCTTACTTTAAGGCACCCATAAAAGAATTTCATGGGGGTTTGGTTAAATGCTAACATCGGATACAAAGGCCAGTATTCAAGTACTCTAGCCATATGAGCTTATGGCAGTTATGAGCACCTTAGGACGTAAAAAAGTCCTAAGTGCATGTGCATGAGTATTTCTCATCCATCCATCCATCCATTTCTTGCATTGTTTATTTTTATAATTATGTTATTTATTTGTTGTGTTGCTTGCATTGTATGTTTTGTTTGTTTGCGTATGTATATATTGCTTGGCATGCCTACACATGTTTTCCCTTGTAGGTGCCCAAATCTCTTACTGAGTACTTTCAAGTACTCACCCATTAAATGTTGTTTATTGGTTTAGGGTTTAGGGTTTAGGACTATGTACTCACCTCTCACTGAGTGCTTTTAAGTACTCACACCACTTTTAATTATGTTGTTTGTTTGTTGTGTTACTTAGGTTGTATGTTTTGTTTGTTTACATGTGTATATATTGCTTGTCATGCTTGCACATGTTTTTCCTTACAAGTGCCCAAATCACTTACTGAGTACTTTCAAGCACTCACCTCTTAAGTGTTTTGTAGGTATTAAGGAGGCTAGTTTAGTCTAATAGTTGGTAACAGGAAGTTGTTAGGGCTAATTTTATTTAGCTATAAAAGTACTCTCTAAGTGTGAATGTTATGAATCAAAGTTATTTGTTGCATGAGCTTATACTGATTAAAGTGTTTGGCTTTCATTTTGAGGCTAAGTGAGCTTATAGAAAGTGTGACCCATCACTTCTTGAAGCTAGCTTCCTTGGGTAAAGAGCTAAGGCTGAATCTTCGTAGATATATATTGCCTCTAGTATGTGTATGGTGTTTTATAATAAGTGTTTCTTCTACTAGTATCCATTGATGTGTTTAACACTAGCATTACATTTGGTGGCATACAAAACTAAGATGTATGCACGCAATTGTTAGTTGAAGTTAAAACAATTAAAGTTTTCACATCTTTGCTTGTTTTAATTTGTGTTTTTGTTAACTTGCATGACATTATTTTTAACCTTTTATTTATTTATTATTATTGCATAATCAAGATAGCACATGCAATTTTTCTTTGCAAGGTAGGCTAAGTAACTAGTTCCATTTATGTATTCATCACAACAAACTTTTTCCACTATACTAGCAATAGTGTGGGCACGATAAATCTCTCTATACTCAAATAAATATGTGAACTCATAAGTAAGTGCACCTATCATCAAAGTATAGCAGTGGTAAGTACCAAGATCATTTTTCCCCAAGAACGGAGGTTGTCTACCGCACTTAATATCTCTCTATTATCTAACCGTCAAGTAAAAGGAATTGTTTAATTTATTACAATTACTAACTAAATTAAACTAATGTAGTAAAACAAACTACTAACTAACTAATTGCAGCAGAGAAACAATTAAAACAATCAACGAATAAAGACCTCATATTTAGAATCGAATCCCTTATAACTACCTTGTGCCGCTTTTATTTTGGTTTAACAGGATTGTAATTAACTTGGACTGTGGAGTATTGAATAATGTAGATTAGCTCTTTATTATTCCTATTATACTAACCTTATTCCTAAGTCACTGATAGGGTGTTTTAGGCCCACCGTGGTTCCTAAAAATGCATTAATGTCCTACGACCCACTACTAGGTTTCACCCTAGTTCTGAGGTATTATATCGCATCTATTACTCCCAGTTGTGATATTATCCTTTCTATCCAATGATGATCCACAATAAACATACCGGATATTACCTAATGCATGTTCTGCATCCTATATTGAATTAATGGGTCAACTACTATTAATCAATGCAGCAAAGTGCATTGGATAAATCACAAGAAAAACACATAATCATATTAAACCAAAAATAATCACGATCACAAAAATCATTATAGGGTTAATATACTCTAAGCATGAATAGGAAAAGTTTAGATCATAATGTCATAAAATAAATACCAAAGAGTCAAAAAAAACTAAGAAAAGAATAATCCACATCTAAATGTATTTTTCTCCAAAAAAATCTTCGATCCGACACTTATAAAATAGTGTTAATTGTCAAAACTGCCTCCGATAACCTTCCTCCATGAAAAAACCTTTCTTTCTATGTATTTTTCTAACTTTTCCTTTATCTCTTCTCCTCTTTCTGAATTAATCTAAAAACCCTAAAAATTAAGACAAACAAGGGGAACATGTTTGTGTTACCCCTCTGGAAGTTAAAATATCGCTTAATACAATACGGTTTGGAACATAGGCATGTAAGCTCCAAAAGCCTACCAAAATCTTGTAATTCAACTCCAAAACTTTACCAAATTCCTTTCTATCTCACATGAAGCTAAATATTACTAGAAAATAAAATATAAACCAATTAAGTATCATATCTTAGCAAAAACACATCAAAAGATAAGCACATGCAAGGGAAAAACCTATAGAAAAAAATAACTAAATGTGAACATATCATATTTTTTCCCCACACTTGAACTTTTGCTTGCCCTCAAGCAAAAACGAAGAAGAAAAATCTGAAAATTTGTTGAAATATTTAAAATAATAAGATTGTAGAACCATTTTCTTGAGCAAAGAGATGTAGAAAGCATCGAGACTTTAATTATCTCGAGAAATTAACACGACTACCAAGCATACAACTCTTCCTATCTAACCTTGTAAAATAAAACAATTTAATGGCAACAATTCATTCTCAACTAGCGACTCATAAATCTTAAAACCGAAAGAAATAACATCAAATTTTCATATCAAGTACAAAACACAAACCTCACTAAGCCAAAGCTCACTACAAACCATGAATTAGGCAATTAATTGACTTTTGCAAATTTTGTTCTCTTTTTTTTTTCAACCAATTCTTGTCAGATATTGAAAACTTTTGTAGCAAGTGTACACTACAGAAGCATTGTCTATACCCAGGCTAATTCTCACATAATCCAAGATGATCTTTTGATCATACTCATGCTTTTAGCATTTTTTAAGCTGTGATTGACTCTTGCCTTAGGAGAAGACCCTAACATATTTCAACACTAAAAACAGCAAAGCAACATAAATTCATATGTCACTTTATTTTACTTTACCAACATTCAACCATAAATCCATCAACCAAACTTTTCACAAACCAACATAGAAACTCAAAACTTAGCAAACTTTGAACAGTATACTAAACATAAAAACTCGATGCAGAAGTAGCTTTTTGAGACCATCTTCCACTAGCTTGCTAGTGAATCGCAAAAATATTTTTAAAAATTGATTAAGCATTGAAATGAAAGATTGGGAATCATTTACTTGGTCTTCAAGTTAAGAACTCAAGATATTAAATTAACATTCACCTTTAATATGTACATACTCAATAAAATGATTCAAAAATAATTAAGCTCCAAAAATTTAAAAATTTTCCAAAAACAAATCACCAAAAAGATAAATTCAAGAATAATTAAATCACTGCCCCACACTTAAATTATATGTTGCCCTCAATGTAATAGCATGAAAAATAAAGAGAAAATGAAGGAGTGATAAAAACTGATACTGCCATTGAAAAGAAAAATTTTCATTACTTGTCTTGCAAGTTGGTGGTCCAAAAAGTAATGCGAACAAAGTGTTGAATTAGGCTTCCAATTAAAAATCGAAAGCTTCCAAAGAAAAAAAAATGATCAAGGGCAAAATATAAGGCAGAGAAAGCATAAGCAAATATAGTGAAACTAGCATGAAATAGTATGAAACAAAATGGGAGCGGCTGATGCTCCAATGTCAAAACATAAATGACAAAAACAAAAAAGAAAATGGAAAGTAAAAGTAGCAATAATATCCATAAAAACATAACCAATAAATATAAATAAAAGTCCTAGATTGTCTTCCAGGGGAGAACTAGTCTCCCCTTTCTATGGTAGCATGAACTTTTGAGTGGCCTTCTCTACATTCGCATAGTCATTTGAACGATCTAGCACAGACCACATTCTCCACCCAGAAGACTCTTTCATGATCCTTACAGTCATGAATACCCTACTGGCCCATCAGCTATGCAAGTAACTTTAGAAAAATGATCTGAAGCTGAAAGTCACTTACGGCCTCCCTAATACTCCTCCATATGAGTGCCCCCACATTTATTGAACCATCAATATCTAATGCATACAGAATCTCTACCATTTCTTTAGTAACCTCTGGAGTTTGGCACGGTTAGGAGTATGAGCCAAGCCTAAAAATCGAAGCTCAACTAAGAGGAAGGGATGAATGGTAGAAGTCCAAGATGATCAATCTAGGCAACTAGTCTACCATAGAGCACAACAGATAACCCTTTGGGGGATAAACGATGAACTAGTCCCCAAACATTTTGAACGCCAAAGAGTGTATTAAGCTAGCCAATGTTAATAGTCAACTGTCGTCTCCTCATCCTGAATTGCATTAGTGATTACGGGAAGTAGCCACTGGAATAAGCATTGGTGTAAAGCTCATGCACAAAAGTTAGTGATGCAATGCCTAGTGACCTACAGAGAACAGGCCACCCACGATGTCGAATGGTAGCTAGAATCTGTAGGTTGTGAAGGCTAGAGTAGTCGAATCCCAATTGATGGATTACGTATTTTCCCATAATAGTTGCATAAACTTGGAAAGCTATGTGGGAGATAAATATGGTACGATCCCATTCTCGCTCCCACCAAAGCTCATTATGACCTTCATTATTGAACATCCTGAAACATATAGAAGATTTTTCCTAGTGAAACAAATAATCTCAAATATCATAAGCAATAACAAATTCTAGAATAAAAGCTCTAATCAGAAATCAATAAAATTTCCCTACATAAAAAAACCAAAGCTAATTGCATAAAAGTTACGGGGAATTCAAGAAAATATGGTTCACAATTAGGCTATTTCTTTGTGCCCAAAAAACCTATAATCTACTACACCAAAAAACTACAAATTCCTAGAATCCATGAAATTTCAAGGCAAATTAATCAATCAAGGCATTCTCAATAATCTACAATCCAAAACAACACCAATCTAGGCAATGGAATCCAAAAAATCAATTGTACATAGCATAAAATTCATAGCCATCAATTCCAACTCTTCCTTTTCCAATCACAACAACAAAAAATCCAAAACATGTGAAACATGATATTAAGTTCAAACTAACATGAATAGGCATGCAAAACCATGCAACTAACTCAAATATAACCTACCCATATCAAGAAATTGAGCCAATACTCGAGAAACTTGAAATAAACTTAAAGAGAGAAATTATCTCGAGAAAGAGAAAATCAACTAGGCAAGGATGAAAAAGGGGAATCTAGGTGAGAAATAGACTTGTCTAACACTGGGGAATCATACTTGGGATGCAAAGATGCTAGGTTTTAAGTTTGGAAGTGTGGGGAAGAAGTTTGAATGAGTTTTGTGTGGAGTGGGAAACTGAAATCGCAATCACGCTTCAGTATACAAAAGACACAGTCCGTAACACGGGTGTGTTTAATGCCTGTGCGAGTAACAACTTCCTTAACATGCCATTGCACTTAGGCGTGCCATGTGGTGTGTACGACTTAAAAAACCTATTTTTTTTTAAACACAGAATCACAACACAAAGTTATACACGAGCATGTAAGCAACCATGTATACCCAACATGCCCACATACATGGTCATGTAACTATGTAAGTGCTCTGGAGCCCAAAAATTCTCAAAATAGAGACCAAACATGGGCAAGAACATAGGCATAACTAAGGCCAGGTACAGAAAACACACTTGGATACATGGTCGTGTAGATGATCGTGTATGTACTCTAGATGAAAATTTTTTAAAATACATAGATGAAACACATTCTCCAACATGGGTGTGTGCATGATAAACAGGTTTTAAAACATGGGCGTGTATATATGCGTGTGCAAGCTCTAGAATTTTAAGATTTTAAAAAACACGGGTGAGAACATGGCCATGCATGTGACCAAGTAATAAAATATGCCTAGGTACATGGCCTTGACATAGGTCGTGTTGAATCACTGAAGCTGAATTAGAAATCCTTCATGAAAAATCAATTTAATAAATCAAATATGGATATGTTGGAATCGTGTTAGTTAACACGGCTATGAACATGGGCATGTTCATGGGTGTGTATGGCTCCTATAACCTTGAAAATTTTGCAAACTTTCCTAGATTTAAACTTACTTTTTTTCTTCCACTTTGAGCATAATTTCTCCCCAAAATACTCTAGATTCCTGCATTAACAACACAAATTATAAGATCACAAGACAAACAAAAGCTAATTAACTACCATAAATGAAAATCAAATAAAAAAATGAAATTAAATGAAAATTTAAATGCTTGGGTTGCTTTACAAGAAATGCCTGGTTTAACATCGACAGTTTGATGTTCTCCTTGATAACTCAAGGAGGTTTTTCCCTCTCCAACATCTTCACTTTTACTTGACCATCTGCTTTATGATGGAAAGATGGATTGAAAACTCATCTAGGATTTGGCTTAATATTCGCCTGTAAAGCTCCTTGCAGCACTGTTAAAACCATTTTGCCAAGTTGACCAAGCTAAGTCTCAAAATTCTGCATACTAGCTCTTATATTCCACAATTTCAATTTTGTTGCATCGATTCGAGCGTCAGATTGCTGCACAAACTTGGACATTAACTCTTCCATAGTCGGTCTTTTTTATTATTCCGGTCAAGATTGAAAATTGGTTGGTTGTTGTCTCTAATTACTCCAAAAGAAATTCGGATGATTCCTCCACCCCATATTATATGTATTACTATAAGGATTGTTTTGTGGCCTTGATGGATTTCTAACAAAATCCACTTACTCAGTTTTGCTCAACCAATTGGACATCTGATAGTCAAAACTCAAATGACCATCTCTACAAACTTCGCATTCAAATGACCATCTTCACAAACTTCATATTACAACACCACTTGCATCTAATTAGCCAAAAACTTCCTAAATTCTTTCGTCAACGTTTTAGCTTATCTTGCTAGAGCTAAAGAAGCATCAAAATTATGAATCATAGCCACTCTATTTTGCTTCAACCTAGACAATGATTGCCATTGATAATTGTTCATTGTCATCTCCTCAATCAACTCTTGAGTTGCTTCAGGTGTCTTGCTATTCAATGTACCACCAACTGCTGCATCAATCATTTGCTTGGAAGCATGACTCAGATCATTATAGAATGTTTGTACTTGCATCCATGCAGGTAATCCATGATGTGGACACCTTTTCAATAAGTCCTTAAACCTTTCCCAAGCTTCTTATAATATCTCTGAATCGATCTGACTAAAAGTAGAGATATCATTATGAAACTTCTCAGCAAGAGCATTCCAAGTGACCATAGAACCTCCTGGAAGTGAAGTTAACCATTGCTTAGCTCTTCCTCTCAATGAGAACAGGAATAGTCTCAATCCAATGCTATCATCTCTAGCTTTATTAATTCTGAATGTATCACATATCTCCAGGAAACTAGCAAAGTGAGCATTAGGATCTTCATCCACCAAGCCATCAAACTGAACACAATTCTGTACTATCTAAATAATATTCGGCTTGATCTTAAAATTTTTGGCATTGGTAAGAGGTCTAACAACATTGGATTTTGTCCTTTCTAGAAAGGTTTTGCATATTTCAACATAGTCCTCACTTGATTACCGTCTTCCATAATTAATTGTTCCTTATTTTCTCCTTGCTGCTCCAACTTGAGATGTGGTGGTTGTGACTCAGGACCTTTCAAAGATAAGAGTTTCCTCAAGCTTCTTTCAATTTTTGAATCTTCTTCGACAATTTTACTTAGATGGCAACAAGTCAAACACCAATAATCCTACAAAAAAAAGATGTAATTAATAAACTGGAAATAACTAAAAAAAATCAAATAAAAATGTTGCAAGAAAATAAATGGCTAGATTAATAGAGATTAATCTTTTAAATAGCAAACTCAACAAATATTCTCTAACAACGATGCCAAAAACTTGGTGTGTTTATAGTTCACAACAAACATTTTCCACTACACTAGTAATAGTATGAATGCGTCAAATCTCTCTATAGTCAAAGAAACATATGAACTCATAAGCAAGTGCACCTATTATCAAAGTATAGCAGTGGCAAGTACTAACATCATTTTTCCCTAAAAACGGAGGTTGTCTACCGTACTCAATATCTCCCTATTATCTAACCGGCAATTAAGATGAATTGTTTAATTAACTATTATGGCTAACTAAATTAAACTAATGAAGTAAAACAAACTACTAACTAACAAATGACAGTGGAAAAATAATTAAGAAAATCAATGAATAAAGATCTCATACTTAGAATCAAATTCCCTTGGAACTAACCTTGTGTTGCTTTTACTCTGGTTTAACAAGATTATGATTAACTTGGACCATGGAGTACTACCTAATGTAGATTAGCTCTCTATTATTTCCATTACAGTAACCCTATTCCTAAGTCACTGATAGGGTATTTAGGCCTATTGTACTTCCTAAGAACACATTAACATCTTACAACCCACTACTAAGTTTTACCATAATTCGGAGGTATTATATCACACATATTACTCCTGGTTATGATACTATCCCTTTTATCTAGTGATAATCCATAACAAACATATCAGATACTAACCTGATGCATGTTCATCATCCTACATTGAATTAATAGGCCGACTACTATTAATTAATGCAACAAAGCACATTGGATAAATAGCAAGAAAAACATATAATCATATTAAACCAGAAATAATCACAATCACAAAATCATTCTAGGGTTCATATACTCTAAGAATGAATAAGAACAGTTTCGCTCATAGTGTTGTAAAATAAATACCAAATAATCAAAAGAAAACTAAGAAAAGAATAATTCATGGCTAAGTGTTTTCTACTCCTAGAAATCTTTGACCTGGCGCACATAAAACGGTGTTGATCATTAGAACTGCCTTCGGTAGCTTTCCTCCATAAAAAACCCTATTTTCTTATCTATGTTTATGTTTCTCCCTCTGTCTTATTTCCTCTTATAAATTAACCCAAAAACCCTAAAAATTAAAACAAACATGGGTTGAAACACAACCGTGTAGCAGGTCATGTTACTCTTCTAGAAGTTAAAATCTCACTTAATTCAATACGATTTGGAGCATGGGCATGAATAAAGGCATGTAAGCTCCAAAACCTTGCCAAAATCTTGCAATTCAGCTTCAAAATTTCACCAAAATCCTTCATATCTCACATAAAGCTAAAATATGAATTGAAAACAAAATATAAACCAATTAAGCACTATGTCATAGCAAAAACACATCAAAAGACAAACAAATACAAGGGAAAAATCTATAGAAAATATAACTAAATATTAGCATATAATCAACATAATAGTTTTAAGATATTTCATGAGTAATAACTAGCTATTTGTAACCTAAGTAGTATCACAGTTTCCCTATGAACCTATTACTGGTAGTTAAATTAGGACACTGGAACCCTGTTCTGCCACAGTTTGATGATGGAGTTGACAAGGCACCTCCTCTTGGAATCATAGATGGCACTAGTGGATAGAAAAAACACCAGGGGGACAAGGAGATCATTGGATTTGCTTCACGTGGTAGCAAATTGATGTTTAACCATGTTAGGATTGCTACAAAAGTTTTGGTTGTGGGCTGCATTAATGATTGTGGTGGGTTAGAAAATACTAAAGCGACTAGTGGGCTTGAGATGGTTTATGATGAGCTAGAGAATGGATATCTAAATGAATCTATTTGGTCAAAAATTGTAGAAAATAATAGGTCAACTTTTTATAGTAGGGGGTTAATAATAGTAAGGTTGATTTAGGGATGAGTGAATCTAATAATAAGGATGATTCTTATTTAATCTTTCCTAGGATCCCACCAATTTTGAAGGCCTTGGATAAGTTAGTGGCACAAGATTTGTGAGTTTTGGGTGACCATAAAAAAATTTGACAATAAAGGTAATAGGAGATCATGTTGTGGAGAATATTGAAGGTATGCTATAAAGTAAAACTTCCAATCTTATCAAGGAGTCCTTGGATGATTGTGATGAACTAACATTGAGAATTTTAAAGAATCTTTGATAAGATTGAGTATCAAAGGAATGAGTGAAAAAATAAGAGATTGCAGCTAAAAGAATTTGCGTTAAAATATGAATTCAAAAGGTTGAAATGAGGGTTTAAAAACAAGATTTTTTTTTCTATATTTTGGAGGGGGGCTTGGAGATTGTGGCTATTGGTGTTAAAATTTGTATTCTCTTTTTGTTGGTAACTAATGTTAGGTTTCTTTAGGTCAACAGAGACTTTGAAAGGGATTTCGAATTTGATAAAATTTGGGAGTTGGATTTACTTTTATGCTTTATGGGAATTTTAAATTAAAATATTTCAGTATCTCTTTAGAATTGACAATTGCATTTTATATTTATTACTAATAATATTTATTTTTCCGAAAAAAATTGTTTTACTAAAGTAGCTTGGCATAGTGATCTGACAATTTGAACCAGACCATCAAATGCAAATGAACGAGAAATTAAAATACTATAATTTAAGTCCGTATTGTGTCACACAAAAGCTTGCGTAAGCCTACTATTTTCCAATACCAATGGCAGCCTGTCGAAATGTTCGGCCCAAATGCCAGATTATTTCCCCTCAACATTGACGGGCTGGGTGGCTCAAATAGAAACAAAAACCCGGGTCTCCAAAATCCAAATTAGTCCGCAAGAGTGACCACCGCTTGGGTATAAGTGGCGACTAGGGTTTTATTCAAATCAACTTCCTCAGTGCTCAGTCCAGCGAAAGGGCAGCAGCTTGAAGAAGGCGGCAGCTTCTTCTTCGTTACGAAATGGTCAGTTTCTCCTTAAGATCCACGTCAATCCCTGAATGAATGGGAAAATTTTCATTTGACGAACTGGGTTACAACGCCGTGTGTCGTTTCGTCTTCCTACATAGCGGACGGTGTTCGTTCTGATGCTTCGCTTTCTTAATTGCTTCGTTCGATCGTCTGTCTAATGTGTTGGTGAATTACTGGAAAGTGCTTTTGTGTTGATTTGATGGAGCTTCTTGTGTTAATTTCGATTGTATTGCTGAGCTGGGCTAAATTTTTTTTGTCTCGATTTCTTTGTTATAAATGTTAAATCAGAGTTTTGTTTGTTTGGTGTGAGCGTTGTTAGAGGGTGCGAAGATCTTTGTTTTGGGTAGAACATCTTTTACTCACTTTGCTATGTTGTTTAACTTCGTTGATTCACTCTTTATCTTATGTTTTTATAATTATTTCATTTGAGACATAGATGAGATTGTGTACATAGAATATAACATTTCTTCATGAATCTGATTTCTTATTGTGGTTAATGATTGTCTGATTTTTAGGATCGGTATTGACCTGCAATATGCAGTTATAAGTTGTGGTAGATTAGGCGCTTAGTATCTTTTTCATTTTCTGATTGCTTTACGTATTTTGAAATCCATTATCATTGAGAATATTAACGTCTGTTACTTGTTCTTGTGATAGGCTAGAGGTTTGAAGAAACATTTGAAGAGGCTCAATGCCCCAAAGCATTGGATGCTTGACAAGCTTGGTGGTGCTTTTGTAAGTTGCAATCGTTTTGAACTTGATTTTCGTCATGGCCGACCCTATTCCTTATCTTTATTCATTTGTTACTCTCCTCACGGTGGGTTTGTTGCCTGGTTTATATTTGGTAGCTTCATTGAAATGTTACATTTCTTTGTGCAGGCACCCAAGCCATCATCTGGACCCCACAAATCGAGAGAATGCTTACCCTTGATCCTGATATTGAGGAACAGGCTGAAGTATGCTCTCACATACCGCGAAGTTATTGCTATCTTGATGCAGCGCCATGTGCTTGTTGATGGGAAGGTCAGGACAGAGAAGACTTACCCTGCTGGTTTCATGGGTATGACTGATAAACTCTTTCTTGTTTGTCTTTGTGATCTCGGTTTTCAGGTTGGATTATTACCTCAACTGATTTCTTATTTTCTGTGATCAGATGTGGTGTCAATCCCCAAAACTAATGAGAACTTCCGTCTCCTGTATGATGCAAAGGGTCGGTTCCGCCTTCACCCACTTAGAGATGATGAGGCAAAGGTTTGTCTGATTTTATGCTCTAACAAAGTTTACCTGCCATTATAATTCCTGACAATCTTCTATTTATGTTATCTTATTCTTTTGCAGTTCAAGCTCTGCAAGGTCAGGTCTGTCCAGTTTGGGCAGAAGGGAATCCCTTATCTGAACACTTATGATGGGCGCACCATTCGCTATCCCGATCCACTCATCAGGGCTAATGATACTATCAAGCTGGACTTGGAGGGCAATAAAATTGTTGATTTCATTAAGTTTGATGTTGGGAATGTTGTGATGGTCACAGGAGGAAGGAACAAGGGACGTGTTGGGGTGATCAAGAATCGTGAGAAGCATAAGGGTAGCTTCGAAACTGTTCACATTCAAGATTCTCTCGGCCATGAGTTTGCAACCCGTCTGGGCAATGTCTTTACTATTGGAAAAGGAACCAAGCCGTGGGTGTCCCTTCCAAAGGGCAAGGGTATCAAGTTGTCTATCATCGAGGAAGCCAGGAAGAGGCTTGCAGCTCAAGCCGCTACTGCTGTTTAGGCTTATGCATTTATGTTATAGTTGGGAGTTTTATTGTTTTCTTCTTTCCTGGGGAGGCAATTTTGAACTTGTCCCTTAATTTGCTTTTTAGATACTGGGATTTCCTCTTTGTGTTTATTCGGACCAATTCCATGGATATTTTCTTTTTATCACATTGCAAGGAGTGTGAATTATGAAGGAAATTTTGAAGGGAGGCAAAAATGACGCATGCTTTATGCCTCACTGGAGATTTTGTAGAAGATGGGTCATAGGTACTTTTTAGTCATGTTATGGTTCATGAATTTGGGTTCTCAAAATTTATGTTACACTTGAGAGGGACTCATTAGAGGTATAAGATACTCTCTATGTTTTGCGTTAAAGGACCCTTGTACGTATTTTAAGTGAAGTTTTAGTTTGACTTGGACATATTCATATTAATATATACTGAAAAAAAAATTTAATTTATTTTCATATAAAATATTTGTACTTTTATAACAAAATTAAAATTATAATTAATTGTTATAAATAATAAAGAGATTAGTTTTTGTGAAACGAATGAATATCTTATAATTGATGGGAATTATAAGAGGCAAGAAATCTTCATATGATTTATTAACTCGGTCAACATGACTGGGAATAGGGTTATACTAAATTACTGAAATAAATACTAAATACTTGCTAGCAGCTGATAAAGTAAATGTAAATCTTTATTTCTATAACCATACTAAGCTAGTATCATTACTTGAGCTTCTTCCTTTTCCACCAACACCATAGATGACGCTTGATAGGCTTCAGATCAGCTTGTTCTACCTCGGACTCGGTTCTGCAAGCTATCTTCTTCGTTCTCCACCAACTCCATTGGTAACTCCTGTTGGTCTTGGGACTTGCGTCTTCTTCCTTACACTCGGTTTTGCTTGCTAGCTTCTGAACCTTATTTTCTGACTCGAGCTCTACAGTTCCCTCTGCTCTAGCTGTTTCTTTAGCATCCTCCTTTGTCTCGGAATCTTTGGCTTTCTTCGCTTTGCTTTTAGCTGGTTTAACCTCCACCTCTACTTCTTCCTCTTCCTCGGACTCCTCTGTCTCGTCCTTGGATTCATCTGCCTCTTCTTCAGACTCCTCTCCTCTTCTTGCTCTGACTCTTCTCCGTCTTTTTGTTCCGACTCATCTGCCTTTTCCTCTTTGGATTGTTCAACCTGATTTGTTGCTTCCACTGCAGCTTTTTGCTTGGCAGTGTCCAGTACCTGAATCAGGCTTTCGAGGCAAGTCTCAGCCTTTTTACCAGCTGTCTTTGGCATTAGATTCTCCGCAACATCAGCCGGACATATTTTCACTTGTTGAAGCAGCTCTCCGATCCTTTCATAAAGAGGATGTGAATCGATGCCCAAGTAGTTCTTGGCCAGGATCTTGAAGGCTTCGAAGCAACAGTAGGACAACTCAATGTGCATATCCATCCTTCCCATTCGGATCAATGCAGGATCAAGTTTCTCGACATGGTTGGTTGTGAAAACAAAGATCCTCTCACCCCCACAAGCTGACCATATTCCATCAATGAAGTTGAGGAGACCAGACAAAGTAACCTTGCTCTTCTCTTCCTTGTCAGATTTCTTCTTCTCCAAGGGATTGTCCTCCTTTTCCTCCTTTGGTTTGGCTTTTCTCTTCCCGGTGAGATCAAGGGAGCAATCTATGTCCTCAATCACGATGATGGACTTACCGGTAGTATTGATCAACAACTTCTTCAACTCTGCATTATTCTTAACTGTTGTCAGCTCAAGATCATATATGTCATAGTTCAACAGATTCGCCATGGACGCGATCATGGTAGATTTCCCTGTCCCGGGGGGGCCGTAGAGGAGGTAACCACGCTTCCAACTCTTACCAATCCTTCTTTAGTAATCTTTACTCTGACTAAAGCTGATCAAATCATTCACAATCTTCTCCTTCCTCTGTGGATCAAGCGCAAAAGTGCCGAACGTCGCAGGGTGCTCAAAATCAACACAATCCCACAAGTCATCTGGATCTGTACCGTTCATGTAGAGCTGTCTCTTTCTCCTTCTGGACTCAATCTCGTCACCCTTTTGGAGCACGTAAGTCAAGTACTCATTTGTCACAAAACTTCGATTCTCCGCACGGAAAGTGAGCTGATAATACCTCTTGTCGTGTTGCCCCCGAAAAGCAATGGTTTTCTGTTTCGGTTCATACTTCCCTCTAAACCATTCAACTCTGTCCACAAGACGGAAAATACAGAGCATTAAATTCTTGACAGGGGAGAGAACAAGAGGAAGCTAACTAGTGGAGCAATTAACCTGACACCCTGGAACACATCAATGACTCGGTCGTAGTCGTCGGGGGTGAGGACGGGAGGCTAAGACTTCTGACGGGAACTGGCTTTGAGGCAGGTGCCTTGGGTGGTGGCTTTGGCGGAGAGGTAGGCCTCAATGGTGGAGTAATCGTCATTGTAACCGTATAGCCCTTCCGAGTATTGATCAAACTTGATTTGCAGGTAGGGGTGGAGGTAGTGGTCCAATTTCACCCACTGGCGTTGGATGTAGTCCTTGAGGAACTTGGGGAAGAAACTTCGGAACGTCGCCATATGAACATCAGCGTCGTGAGGTCGGATGCTGCCTTACTCAACAAATCTCCGGCCATGGCGTTTCGACGACAGAGCAGAAGTTGCTTCGGGCTTGGCTTTGGACAGGTTTGTGTTCTGGACAGGACAGGGATTTTGATATTTATTTATAGCCCAAAAAGAAATCCGGCACGCCCAGGATTCCAATTCGGAAAAGAAATCTTTAACAGATTGGATTTGATTTTTAGATTTTATTTTGTTCTTATCTTTCCTGGTTTCTCTATAGGATTTTTAGAAGCTAAAAATTCTAACGCTTTATCTTAATTAATAACACAATTGGTCTTTGATGAACAAACGAATGGAATCTTGGTTTATAGTAACAATACATGAGCAATTTGTTCTTAATTATTTTTAGTTAAAAAATAATTAAAAAAACTACGCTTTCAGTCGAGATCTAATTTATTTTTTTTTTATCTTCACGTGGTATAATAATAATAATAATAATAATAATAATAATAATAAAAGAGATTTAGATTCAGTCAAATAAATTGTGGACTCCTATATACGATCTCCATAAAATTAAAATGGATAATAGACAACTTTCTTTTTTATAAAATAGACAACCTTTTTACACAAGTAATTAAGTAATTTTAATTAGACAAACGTACATTGTCACAGGATATTCATCCAACCAGGTGTTACTTAGACAGTTAGACTTGATATAGGAAAGACAAATTGCTAGAGATTTATTTATTTGACTCACCAAATGTCTATGTTCTTAGTTTTTTTTTTAAATGAAACTTTCCATATTCATTTTTTTTTTGGGTGCGCAATATGCATTTTGATGGAAATTTATATTGAAAAGTAAATATTTTTAAATACAGTGATTGAAGCACCTGAATTATCGTTAAGGGAGGTAGTGGATTTGCATTGAAAAGTTATTTTGGGGTTAATTAGGTTGAAAGTGTAAATATTAATCGTGTGTTTTTTATTTTGCAAAGGATCTTAATAGAATATATACTCTAGTGCTAAGAAGAATACTCTCCCTCTTTATTATTCCCTGGCTTATTTGCACCTACTAGAAAATATTAGTACCGTGTTTCACCACATTGAAAATTTCAAGTGAATATTTGCCTACAAAAATGCTTTAGCGGCCAACTTGTGACAAGGGCATATAAATATTTGCCCTTTTGCCAGCATTTGTCAATACCTGTTGATGGTAAGCAGGAACCAACAACAAATCTAATGTTGAGAATACTTGATTAACAATGTGCTCAAGCCTATAACGGAAGAAACCTAAGTATAAACCTAGTCAAACAAGTAATCCTAATAACTAGAGTTATATGCATGCAAACTATGGTCCATGCAAACTCAAACTTAAGCTAATAATTAGAGCCCTACATGGACTTTAGGCGTGGCAAAATTTGACCCGACCCCAAAAACCTAGACCAACACACCCGAACCTAAAGCCAACACGACTCGATTTGACAAAAAAATTAATGACCCAAACTTAGATGTATCCAACCTGACTTGAATTCTAACCCAATTAAAGTGAAACCCGAAATAACTCAAAACCCGAATGGCTCAACCCTGAAATACTCAAACCTGAAACAACCTAAACCCAAAATAACCTGAACCTGAAATGACCCAAACCCGAGACTAACCTAACCCAAATCCGAAAAGACATGAGTTTAAACTCGAGAAGACCCAATTTTAATGCAAATCAACATAAAATATAAGGTCGGCAAATATTAAAAAATTCATGATTTTTTATATATTGATTATTTATCTAAATTGCACATTAATTATGACCATGCAATTTAAGCAATTCAAAAATTACTTCAAAAATATTTTTTGTTTTGGTATCTTATAGAATTTAAAGAATAAATTAAAAAAATAATTTGTCTTGGTTTGTTTAGGGATATTGTAGGATTTATTAGTTGATAGGACTTAATAATTTTCAGTATTCTCAAATTTGGTAATCTCACCAATAGTGATTAGCTTAATTTAACAATTTTAATATGAAAGGACTTATTTCAAGATAATCTTATAAAGCTACTAAATCAAAATTCAATTCTTTATAATATGAAAGACTTATTTCAATATCTATCATCGTTAGTTGCCTTCAACATTTGATAGCAAGGCTAAACTATATAAAATTTTAATTCAAACTACTAGCAAAGCACACATGTGTTTTAGATGATTTAATTTTACAAAGTTGTCATAGGCTCGAGCATGAATTACTTAAAATATTCTTTCCCATTCAAAACCACAAAAACCTAAAATCACAAACAATAATCTAAATCCAAAAGCAACATAAAAACTCATTCCAATATCAAATTTTACAACTAAATAAAAACATCTGAATGAAAAAGAGTATGACAACAACTTGTCATGTCAAAAGTCTTAAGTAACAAAGCTAATGACAAAGTTAGAAGCACCTACTTTCAAATATTTGTATTTGTGAAACCTATGAATTGCAAAAAAAAAAAATTATAGTTAATAAAATACCAAACCAAAAATATAGAGTTGTTTATGCTTAGTTATAAATTGAGTCATTGCCTAAAAAGCACTAAAAAACCCCAACTACCATAAAGTGATTAATAGTAATCTTACCTCTACACCAAATTAGAAGATGCTTCAGAACTGGTCGGCTACTCCAACTCAACTTCTATGTAATTCAAATGCTTCATATCATACTCCTCAGCTTCATTAATTGAGAAACAAAATTAGTAATAACTACAATATATTGAAATAAAAAAAATATAAAAGATAAACCATACCTTCATAACCATACACCCAATTATGAGATGTTAAGGCCAAGACGATTTCTATATTTGTTAAGAATCTTACTACCCATACTGAAAGTTGATTCTGAAGTAATAGCCGTGATAGCAATACTCAATATGTCTCTTGTCATTTGTGCTATAATTGGATATTATGCTTTGTTTTCTTTCCAAAAAACAAGGACATCTAACTTCAACTCAATTGGCTTTCTAGGCTTATACAAATAAAGATCAAGCTGTGACTTTAAGTTGAAAGTCCCCATTGTATCTTGGGCAAAATCCTACATCTACATCAACATATCTACCAATTTTAAGAGTATCATACAATATAAAAGAATAGATATTAGAATAATAACAAAAAATAATTTACTTATAAGAAGATATGAATTTACTTTTCGACAAGATTATGCACCACCATTTCCAACATCACACAAGTTAGATGAACTATCACTACAAGTCTCATACTCTTTGAAAAGGAAATATAATTGATCTCGAACATCTAACCATTTAGAAGCACGAGTTATACCCAATTTCTCATGGTAGTACTTAAGAAAAGCTAATTTACACCGAGGATCAAGTACAACTGCAAATGAAAGAACTATTAAAAAATCTTCCCTATACTTTTGAAAATTTTCATTCATTTTTTATGTCATTTCTCTTATTTGGAAATCTAGGTTATCAATTGCCTCTAGTATAAACTTTTGTATTCTCCATACATTCTCAAAGTACAAATTAGCGGTGGAATACTCAGAACTAGATAAGAGAGTGGTCATTTCATAAAAATGCTTTAAAATTGCTGTGATTTTTATAATTTTGTCTCACTCACTATCACTAGGGAAATGTTCATAACATATGTCTACAATTTGTAGCTGAGAAAATACTTAACGATAAAGAAATGCCCTTTCAAGCATCAAATAAGTGAAATTTCACTGTGTAGGCACATCTAGCCATAATGATTTTGAAATGTTTACCCCAGTTGCTATGGCACACTCAAAAAACCTAATCCTTCTTGCTTCTGATCTATAAAAATATAGAACACCTTCTCTGATTTTTTTTAGATACCCAAAAACTACCTTCAACCCATCTTGAATAATGAGATTTAAAATATGTGCACTACAACGAACATGAAAATATTTCCCCCTACAAATCAAAGCATTCCTAAGGTTGAGTTGGGCACACAACAAAGTCTGCATACTAGTTATGTTGCTAGCATTGTCTAAAGTGATGAAAAAAATTTTGCTCTCAATCTCCCATTCTTTCAAGAGACCAAATAATTTTTCATGTAATATGTTAGATTTATGAGGTGATTTAAGATGCTGAAAAGTTAAGACTTTACTTCTCAACTTCCAACCAATGTCCACATAATGTGCAGTGACACAAAGATAACCTTCATCAATCATTGAAGTCTATATATAACTAGTTAAGTAAATCCTTCCAGAAAGGTTCCCCAAAGAAGATTTAAGTTGTTCCTCTAATTTCCTATGAAACTTAACAATGTCATTCTTATGGGTGTTTCAACACACATGTTTAACATTTGGGTTCAAGTATGAATTGTAACAATGTACCTCTTTATATTCAAAATAAAAATATGATAGGTCATGCTTGATTGTGATTCTACACTGCCACTCTCTACAGGTAGCTTCATCTAACTTTCCATGGAATAATACTTCATTGCTACCACTACCATTTAAAGAACTCTAATATTTGGCACACTTCTTTAAATGGCACAAAAGGTTTTTGGTTCCTATTGTAGAATTAGCCTTGAACTCCTTAACTTTGCAATGCTTGCATTTGGCTCTCATCACTTCATCTTCATATAGCTCTCCATCAATACACTCAAACTCATTCCAAACCTTAAACCAAGACCTCTTTGCCCTCTTTTAGCACCACTTGCACTAACAATCTCTTGATTATTGGAGCCATCTACATTTATGCCAAACATATCCATTGTTAGATCCATTGCCGTAAAACAAATAAGAACAATTAAACTCACGTGGAATAAATGATCCAAAATTGAACTTTGTAGTGCATTTTAAATATTTAAAAGCTAAAACTAAAAATTGATTAGTCCAAAAATTAAATTCCTTGCCTAAACATGTAATTGTATATTATATTATTAATTTAATTGATCCATGACAAATCTGAACAAATAGGAAAAAAAATCAATAAAAAAAACTTGTTGTTAGTGACTTTTATGAAAAATAAACAACATCAGTGACTTAAGTGACCGAAATACAAAGTTTAGGGGCTAAACGAGTAGTTTACCAAAAGAGGAGAAAGCTTTGCTGGGTGCCTGGGTTGATGGTGGAGGAATGGGTCGAATCGCGGGTTCTTATTCGGGTCGTCTTCAATTCTCTATTGACGCCAGTGACTGAGGGCAATCGAGGGCTGGGCTCCGATGCAGAGGCCACGGTGATCTTGGTTGACGAAAGAACGGCGATCAGCGGCAGGGTCCGGTGAATCTGAGACAGGACACGACAGGGACTGTGTTTTGATCAAGATTTTGAAAACTCTCTCTCCTTTGATTGGCACAAACAGCGGTGAGGGACCTTTGGATCAAGCGGAGCGGCTTGTGGGGAAGCTGGGGTGGCGAGCTAGGACTGGAAGCAATGGCTGGAGCAGTGGCTGAAGCGTCGGGTAAAGGGCTTGTAATTTCCAAGGGTAGCGGTGGCAGTTGGGAAAGTTTAGGGTTTCTGGGGTTGAAGATGGTGAGATAAGGTCCTAAAGTTACAGTTTCACTTTTTTCTGGCTAGAGCTTATTGTTGCGAATTTCTTCCAATTTTTATTGTGATTTCTCCCAAAATTTGACCCCTATTTATACTAGGGGAGACATAAAAGTGATTAACAAGATTTTGAGAGATTAAACCTCATTCAAATCCAATTTAAAGAGGCTTATATCTGTTAGAATATAATTTAGAAAGAATTTCAGTTTAAGCCCAATAAAACTATTAGCTTAGTATTCTGCCTCCAGTTTTATACGATTTTTCAATTTAGCCAAATATTTCTTGAATTTGTTGAATTAGCCCATGACTTTATCAGATCATTAGAGTTTGCCCCGTAAAATTACCAAATTAACCTCAAACTCTCGAGAGTTGATAGATTTACCCCAAAATTTTTAATTTTTCCTAAAACTTTCTAAAAACCTCTAATTCACACCCACACTCTTTCATTTTGCCAACACTGACCTCAAATGACCTCTAGGGCTCCAAATTAATACCTAAACTAAATTAATTTCTATTTTGACCCTAAATAATGATTCTAAATTCCTAAAAGGTTATAACTCAAAGTGACAATATAATTTAAATACATTTGATCCTACGAACTTTTTAAGTTCTAAAATGATCGAGTTTATAGTTTTATAAATTGAATTTGCAAAGTTTTGAACTATGTATTTTTATTAAAATAATTGTATATTAACATATTTATATCTAGTTAAATTAAATTTGTTAGAATTTTTTTATGCCTAGTAATTTTTTAGTTATGAGGTACCTAAATGTTGAAATTTTTGTTTTAGTCACTCATAAAAATTGCAACATGGGCCTTTAAACTTTTCAAATATTTATATAAAAAATAAATTCCTTAATTTAAAATTTAGCAAAATCTAAATAAAAAATTAAATTAATTCAACTATTGTAGTTTATGCACCAATAACCCGATTAGACCCAAAACTCAAATAACCCAACCTGAAGTTACCCAAGACTGAAATTGACCCGACCTAAATTAAACCCGTACCCAAATAAGCCCAAAATGAATCCAAAATGAACCCAAACCCAAATAACTTGACTTGAACTCGAATTGATGCTAACCCGATTAAACCCAAACCTGAATGACCCGACCTAGTCAATTGCCATCCCTAATGGACTTTCCTCTTCATTCCTTCCTTTAAACTAACTGCTATAAAACAATAAGTTTATATTAGAAATTTCACACACCTCAGCTGCTTTTGAAGCTTTTGAAATGCTTCTAGCTTCAAAGACTTGGCCATCTCTACCACTTGATCTTGACCTCCACAGTGAACTAGCCAATCAACTCCATCCTTGATGAGCTATCTCAGAAAAGGGATGTGCATATTAATATGTTTACTATGACCATGCATGACTAGATTCTTATAGAGCTTTACTGTTGAATTATTTGTTACGCATTATTGTAGTGAAATCCTCCTGAGAATGTCCTAGTTCCTTTAAGATTCTCCTCATCCAAATTGCTTGACAAGCACAACCAACTGCTGCCACAAACATGGGTTTTATTGTTGTCTTTCATCTGGATTGTCAATCAAAGTTGTAATCTTAGATGTAGCTGGTTTTAATGGTGTTTTGATCCTCGTATAGGGACCTCAAATTGGTCTTTGTAGGAGTATATATGCAGCCAATTATGTGTTTATTCTTGTATATTCTGTTAGAGTTGTAAAGGGGATTTTTTTTTTGTAGTAGAGAGGGATGGGTTCATCTACTAGTTGAACCTTCTCCACCTCTATTTGCTATATCTTCTCTTTTATCAATGTATTTCATCCTGTTGTTTGAGAAAAAAAAAAAGCTTCCTCAAAGACCAAGCTACAACACTTGAACTCATCAAAAACATAAAACCATATGTGTTTTTTTTGTCCTTCATGTCACCAACATAGTCACTATATGCAAAAGCTACTAACTCACGGAACTCACCTTTCCTATATTGAATCCCAAAGTTCACAAACCCCTCTAGATACTTAAGAGCTTTCTTGTGGAGATGGCCATTGTGTTAGGTTGACCCGGACCTGATTCAGGTCAAACTCGGGCTTGGTGCTGCACGGAGTGGACTCAGCATTTGGTGGGGTGAATATGGGCCTAGAGGAAGAGGGAAGCCCATTTTAACACGGCTTGGCTCAATAACATAGTTAACCTGAACCAGATTGGGCTAGGTTGACCATTTTCTAAAGAATATTGTAGCATTTAAAAATTCAAAAAAATTTGAAAAAATTACACCCTGCCCCTCTAATGGCTCCAAACTTTGTTTTGGCCCCATACTTTTTACCCCCCTCCAATAGCCATTAACAGTTAGTTTTTAGGGGCTTTTTGGATAAACCACATTTTTTTCTCTCCGATAAATAGCTAGCCTCTCCCACCACACTTCCTCCTAACAAAGCTCTTTTCTCCAATCTCCATCTACAATATTCTTTCATTCTCTTTATTAGCTCTCTTCAATTTTCTTAATATTTTACTAATATTTTCTTAATCTCTTCCTAATCTTCTCTGCATTTACAATTATTTTCTATCACTCATGGCTTCACGAGGAAAGAACTCTGGCAAAGGCAATGGTGTCACTGGCTCATCATTCGGCATCAGGGTTGGGTCATTTTTTTGAGGCCATTTTTTCCGCAAAAGTTGAGGCCCGCATATCCAAGAGGTTGCCGACAATGACACTAACATTGACATGATGAACCATGGCAGGGGCCTTAATGATCAACTCTCCGATGATGACGTTGGGGAGGTTCCACTGACCCAAGACAATGCCAATGTGTCCCAATTGACACCACAAAGCACAAACCCAAAGTGACCCAAGGCAAATCCAGCAATTTAAAGGCATCTCATTTGGGTGCATTGAAGGCACTTCCAACTCAATTGACAAACGCGGGGAGCTTCAGCAGTCTGGGTATTTTCCGATACAACAAAAAAACTACTAGACAAAGACTAATTAATTGGATGATGATTACCGAAAAACCTTTTAAACAAGCTGAGGATGAACATTTAGAAATATTTATTGCTGAAAATCTAAATCCAACTTATAAAAAAATGTCTAGGAAAATGGCTAGAAGAAAAAGCTTTAAATTGTATGAAGCTAGGAGAGGTGATTTACAAAGATATTTTTCTGCCTTTGATCATTGTTTGTCACTCACATTTAATATATGGACATCTCCAATAGGATATACTTACCATTGTGTCACTGTCCATTGGATAAATGATGACTAAGTTATGCAAAAATGAATTATTACATTTAAATGCATGGAATCTGATCATACAAGGTAGAATATTTTCAACTGTATTATTGAAAATCTGCGAGAATTTTTTGTTGCTGATAAAGTCTTGTCCATTTCTTTTGATAATGCTTCAAACAATGATTTGACGGTGAGAGAATGGATAAAAGAGATAAAATGACCGCTTGAAGAGAAATTTTTCCATGTTCATTGCTTGTGTCAGATATTCAATTTATGTGTTCAAAATGGTTTACAATAATTACAAACTGAAATTACCTCAATATAGAATACTTTAATTTTTGTTAAAACAAGGAACAAATGGGCTCATGAATTTAAAATGTTTTATATTGAAAATGGAGTGAATTTTTCGTAGAAATTGTTTAAACTAGATTGCCCCACCCAATGGAATTGAACGTTTGAAATGTTGAATAATGTCCAACCGTGAGCAAATCTTTTGACTCAGTTTGTAAACTCAAGAATACAAGTTGAATGGCTAACCGACAAGGTTTAGGAAAAATGTTTTAAGTTGGTTGAGTTGCCTAGATATTTTTATAAGGACATAAACTTTTTCTTTAGGGTTTATTATTCAACTATGCACTAAGTAATGATATATTTTGTAAACATCATCTATATTTTCAACCAATACAAGGACGATAAGTTTTGGCAACCAACTATTGAAGCAATGCAAAAGAAATGATTTGATTATTTTCAAGAGATCTCACTAATTTATCTTGTTTCATGTGCATTAGACCCAAATGTCAAAATTGCGGGTTGTCTGCAATTGTTAGAAGCATACTATCATACATATCTAGGCCAGCCACAAGTTTCTATATTTGCTATTTTTGTTAAAGTTGACTATGATTTGAGAAAGTTATAAAAACTCTACTCCGTTAAGCATTTTGATAAGGTTAGGTCATCTGAATCAACACTCGCTTGACATTCCGCCTCCTCCTTACTATCATGGTTTAATCCGGTGGCACATATTCTCAAACGACTAAGACCCACAAACTTGGGTTTGACGGAAAGGTATGAATGCCCCCCCACTTTATTTGAAAACAATGATGAGGACATTCTCGAGTGGTACAAGAATAAGAGAGGAATATTTTCGGTCTTGTCCATATTGGTGTAAGAGATCTTGGCAGTACTAGTCTCTATCGTCGTCTTTGAGCCTACTTTAGTACTGGAAAAAAAGTCATCCCAGAGAAACAGGCAAGGCTCACACTGAAGTCATTAAGGTTTGCATCTGCAACCAAGATTGGGCCATTGTGGCTCTAAAGAAGCAAGGCATAAAGTGCCCAGATGATAAGGTCCCATTCGATGAGTTGACATAAGAGTATATTGTAGGTTTTCATTTTAGTTTTTACATTGTAAGAGAACTGATTATGCTATGAAGCACGGATCATAGGTTTTACTTTTCACTTTTTTCCTGAAATGTTTCATTATTTTCAAGTGTAAGGCACGTTCAAAATAATGTAAGTGTCATTGTCTTTTTCATTAATAAAATTTACATCAACAATGGTGTTTTTCATCAAATTAAAACATCTTTATCCAAATTGCACTTGAATAATGTTTGAAGCCATCTTTTGGGACTTTTTTCTGTAATCGTGAAAACTTGCCCTAACACAGACCTACCCTTGCCTAGTCTAGGCCTAATCCACCTATTATTTGTTTTGTTAGTTCCTAATTATTTCTTTTAGTAATAGTTGTTTATTCTTTAGAATTAAGTTCCTGTTCATTTAAATAAACCAGTTGTTTATGTTTTCAAACTGTTCTTTTTATGTAATAGAATGTTTGCATTGTCTTATTAATAATGTAAGAGAGGTTTTTTTTTTTATGTCATGAATATGTTCTAAAAATGCTCCTAAAAAAAGAATTCAAGCAATAGGAAAAAAATAAAATGAAATAGACAAAAAGATAAAATAGTGCTGCAAATACTGTGGACATATGTCCAATTAGACATGGCAAACCCAAATTTACCCCTCACTAGGATAGGTAAATTCAATCACGACCTAGCCTAAATCATGTTTCCTCCACTTCTTTTTGAGAGCATCAATTCTCTTAGCTAGTTGAGGTTCATGAGCATGGTCAAGACAACTGGCAACAATAAAGACAGCAGACAATGATCAAGATGGCGGACAAAATCACGACTATATTGGACTTTATGAGA
This sequence comes from Aquilaria yunnanensis, assembly GCA_039654915.1. NCBI lineage: Eukaryota > Viridiplantae > Streptophyta > Magnoliopsida > Malvales > Thymelaeaceae > Aquilaria > Aquilaria yunnanensis. Next base: position 78,353,367 of record CM077593.1, read on the forward strand.
TAACGGCAACAGAGAGAGCGGCAATGATCGAGACGGCAGGCAAGATGACGGCAGCGGCAGATCAAGATGACAACAATGGCTAGACATGAAGAGGATGACAACGCTAGAGAGAGCTTGTGAGAAAAAGGTGGCAATGAACAAAGCTTCAAATCTCTGATCAAGGCAAGAAGGAGGATGAGTTGAATTTAGAGCCAATGATTTGAGGCAAACCGAGGCAAAGCCTTCCTCAATTCTCTCACTAATTGCCTGAGAATCGGTGATCAAAGCGGTGATCGGTGGAGATCCGAGGCAAGGCGATGATTAAATGCGATGAGTGACGAAAGACGACTAGAGGACAATGAGACAATGAGAAGCGATGATCCGAGCTGACGATGAGCATGCCTTCTGTCTGTAAAGAAAGAAATAGAAGACACTTTTATATTTTTTTGCAATATAAGCTTTAGACATTGTTATATTTTACACATTTTGCTTTAATTTTTTTTATATTTATTTAGACACTTTTATACATTCATTCAGAAATTTTTTTATTGTTCTAGACAGTTAGTTTTTGAAAAGAATAAATTGTTTATGTATTAGTTCACACACTTTTAAATATTTTTTTAGATACTTTTTTACATTCATCAGACACTCCTTATTACTTCGGGCAATTCTTATTTTTTTATAATAATAAATTGTTTGTAAATAGAAACTTTTAAATATTTCTTTAGACATTTTTTTATATTCATTCAAACACTTCATATTGCTTCGGACACATTTTATTTTCTGACAATAATAAAATATTTGTAAATTACTTCAAATACTTTCACATATTGCATTAGACATTTTTACATATTGTTTGAGACATGTTTACAAATTAGTTCAGACACTTATACAACGATGCATATTTTGACAGTAGGCAGTGATGGTTAAGATGGTGGCAGTGGCAATCAGAAGGTTGACGATGGGATAGGGGAGGTGTGCAACAATTGACGTGATCTAGACCAAATCTAGAGCATAGTAATGGTGGTGAAATCTGGAGGCGAGATCCAAAGGAAGAATGGTAGCGATACAATCTAAAGGCGAGATCGAGAGGAAGAACAACTGTGATGACGACGAGATTTGGAGGCGAGATCCTGAGGTATGACAGTTCAGCGGCAGCAGTGATGACAACACTAGAGGAAGCATTAGTAATGATGTAGGGTTTTTGTAAAGGGGAAAATTTTAACTAGGGATAATTTTGTTAATTTTTTGGGTGGTTAGTATCCTATATGTGGAGGATTAAGAAATGGGTTAGTGTATCTAAGTAGACATAGGTGCATAATAAAATAAGTAATAAAGTAGACATAAGAAGCTAGGAGGAAAAAAAGCTGCAACAAAATATGATTTGGGGAAAAAACAAAAAAGGAAAAAAAAAATAAGCAGCAAAATTTGGAAAAGAAAACTAAATGGAAAAATGAAAAAAAAAAAAAGATACGCTAAAGGAAGAAGACGTGGAATCGGCAAATAAATAAATAAAAGGAAAAATAAGCTAATTTTCCCTGACCATTCTGCCAATTATGAAAGACTAAATTTTAGCACGCTAATATAACATACGTCTCAGGCAAGTCTGACCCTTAACTAAAATTCGAGATGCATAATTTTGAGAAAAATTATGGTGATCAAATGCACAAATTATTTTGATTTTTATTGTTTGGTACTCAAAATAGTATATAAAGAAGGGTAGGAAAGCATATGAGATAAAAAGTCTAGAAAACCTAAACATATAAATGATTAAGGCTATACTAAAGCCATAAAAGAAGATGAGTTATCTATTGATGTTGAAGCCAAAATTGATGGAAATGAATCATTGACCGGAAAAGCTCCTAAATGGGAAAAACTGCACAGGAATTGAAAAACTCCAAATCCTCTAAATTCAATGAAGCATGTTGCTCCCATCATTTTGGTTGATATGTTTGGCTCTTGGTAAAATCAGCATTATTAAATACACCATTTAATGAGAGCAATTGTTGTCACTTTGCTAAGGCCATATCCAAAAATCCTAATCAAATGAAGTGAGGGTTGAAGCCCTGAACCTGGTAGGATTTGTTACTACCATTGTCATGTTTAATATGATCGGTCCCTATTGAAATTCACACTAATGATAGAATCATCCAAAGCGTAAAGTTGTTGGCACTTTGCAAAGAGACAATTAGATTGAGAGCTTTGATGTTTGCGACTCTACAGTCGACTTCTAAATGGTTAGTGGAACAATTACTATTTGCAAAACTTATTGTTTTCAATGACTTTCTCTCAAGGCAAAGGAAACAGAAGTTAGAGCAAGAACTTGAATCATCCAGCCCATGAACTTGAACATGAAAGGCTTGATGAGATGAATTGGCAGTTTTAGCCTTGCTACCAACCTTCTTCCGCATGTGTAGAGAGGCATCTTGCAAATTTTGTTTCAATTGTTTTCTCTTCTCCTGATGACCTTGCACCTGAGCCTTAAATTGAAATGTGACTGAAAAGGAGATGCAGACAACCTATTTGTTTCACTATGGCACTGGCTAGGAGTTGTTGGAGTAGGAGAAAAATAGCCAAAACTGGAACCACACTATAAAGACTCACTAGAGCATCGTTTGTTGGAATCTTTGTGGAAAGTATCTTGGATGTACCAAGTCACTTTGTTTGATATAGTCAGGTGAGTAGATGGCTTATGACAAGGAGACTTTTTATGAATGGATGAACCACACCTAAGACAAATGCAACTCTTTCTTTCTTTCTTGAAGTAGGCAAACTTCCTTCTTGAGTAGATGTAAGAATGATCACGGCTAATTTATTGGTTGACAAAACTTGAGAAGTACTAAAGGAGGTCAATGAATGTGCAACCATATTGGTACCAGCAAACGTCTTACGTTGTTGCATCTGTCCCTTGACCACATCCAAATCTTGCAAGAGAATTTCGTTCTCTTTTTCCAATTTGTCCATAATAATTTTGAAGGTCTGACATTTTGAGTTACAATTCTCATATTGTTGAGATACCTCTTGGAGTTGCTTGAGAAGTTTTGCATTTTGATTTTCAAGTTTATGAATTAGAGCCTCAGAGTTAGTCACTTTAGATACAAATTTTAGCCAGTGTTGCTGTAACTAATCTTTGAGATTGGGAATTTCATTTTCCAACACTAAAATTCGAGAAAACGTCTGAACCTGTGTTGGGTTTTGATAGCCATGGGGAAAGTATTTATTCACCACAACTTGCAAAATCTCTACAAAGTTAGGCACGTGACTGCTGATTCCAATTGATAGCTTTCTGCTAGCCAGTATATCAAAGATTGCATCCTCAATTCTCGATAAATCAAGCATAAAGTATGCCCATTCTTGTACAATTGCATTCGAAGGAGATGGCTGCTCTAAATAACTTGACAATGCGTCATCATCAAATATATCACTAACATCAGAGTAATTTTCATAAACCACATTAAAGGACCTATAATGATGATAGTTAGGCAACAATGGTTCTTTCCCCTTGCCACGATAAGGACTAGGCTTTGAAGATGAAGATGTTCCCTTGTAAGTCCTAGACCCCTTCATACTTGATATTATAACCTGCCCACCATAGAACCACCCACAAAGAACAATCTTCAACAAGAACACAAACTAAAAGCCAAATAAATTGGAATGCATCGAGCAGATGGTGTTATAGGAGAGCAATTGACTGACGAGCGAGCATAGAGACTAAATTAATGCGGGAGGAACAAACTTAATGACACAGAAAGAGGGATACAAGAATACCAAAGAAAAAACCAGCTAGAGTTGGATAACAAAATAGAAAGTGAGGACACAAGACTCCAAATTGAAAAGAACCAAGAGTTAAACCATGAGAAAAACAAAGGCAATCAGACACGGACAAGAACCAAAACAGGCTAGAACACAGGAAAAATCGAAAGTCCAAAGATAGATATAGGAAAGTACAAGAACGTCAAATCCAAAAGCCAAAATTGAAACAGAAACAGAAAGAACAAAACAGAAATTGCACATATAAAAATAAAAATACTGAAAAAATAAACGCTAGAAATTAAATAACAACCAGAGCATGATAGAAGATCAATGATAAACTTAACGAGGTGAGAAGCTATCGGAAGGCAGGGGACTTAGCAATTCGGCGATTCGGCTCTCCAGCAAGTGTGGTCAATGATTGTCAAGGGACTGGGGTCAGGATCATCGGGGCTCTCCATCTCCATTCAAACAAGGTAGAGGGCTAGCGGAATTGTCGAGCTGGGCGACAGACGCAGAAAAGATGAGTCGCCTAAATGCACACATTAGACTTGGGCTTATAGAAGAACTAATTTTTGTCCCATAAATTTTTGGACCAACTGAAATTATAAAATTCGTTTCTACGGAAAGTTGCAGTTCTCATGTTGCATATTATTAGTTCAAGAGACCTTCGGCGCTATCTAACATCAAAGAAACCGCCGTTTTCTCAGGGTTTAAGAAATGACAATATTAAGCCCAACGACGAGCTCACCAGAAGCAGTCTCTAATGGGTGGCAGAATTCGACAATGCACAAAACCTAGCATAATTTGTCTGCCGGGACTTACTGTTTTATACAACAGACATCCAAGTATGAAGTAGCTGTTATCAAATTACACACCTGAAACACAAGCCGTCTTCTCCTGGGCGTGCATTTACCGTATCCGTACAGAACGATGCAAATGTAGGGAACAATCTATTGTAACATCAACATTGACACTACCACAGGTGGAACAAAGCCGATCATTTTGCTACAAGCTTCGTAACTGACCATTTGATAATGGCTCTGGACTGAATCCTCAAGACTCCATAAACAGATTTTAGACATGGTTGGCTGACAATTAAGAGACGTTTGGATTACCAGTGATCCATATTGCAAAATGAAAAACACATCTCAAGGGGCATGAAAGAGATAAAGGAAGGAATTACCCTTACAGAACTTCAGAATTGATTCTACCCCCATTGGCCTCGATAGCTCCACCTTCACCAGGAGGTGCATAGTTTGATGCATAATCTGAGTTGTCCATGCACTGACTAGAATTTGAAATGTCAGCTATGGAACAAAGATTTTCAGATCCTTGGTAAGTGATATATTGTTGGACCAGACCACTTTCCGGTGTGCATTGAATTGGTGGGTTCACTAAATTCCCTGCTTTGCGCCCACCTGAGAGCCTAGAAGAAGCAGGTAATTCAGGTGTGTCAGAAAGCTTAATCGGGAATTCCAGCGGCTGGTGAAATAGTAAATGCGCCACAGTACGATCTATAGGATTGGTCTCTGTTTCTGTGTCGCCAGCCCTGCATCATTAGATACATGTTTTAGGTGCTCATCATATATGCTGCATTTTAACGGAAATCATACTGAATATGCTCCAGTTTTCAAAGTTATAACCTGCTTCCGACTAAAAACCCACCAATAAACTCATAATATCTTCACTAAATTGTAAATCTGGTGAGGAATGGATTTTTCACTCTCGTACTAACTGGGAAGGTTAGACTTATGAGGCATTTGTTCTGATTTCAATTCATGAGTTTGAAATATATAAATTAGCAACTTTTGGAGTTTTGACTGAGCAAGAAAAGTGCATCAATAAGCCCTATCAAACCAACAAAAAAAAAAGAAAGGAAACAGCTATACGCAAGTTGAAAAGAACAAAAGTGACGCAGGATAACAAGGGATAAAGGGAACACAAAAGCCTTCCCAAATTTGATACTAATCCACTAAGATACCAGATTTACTAGGATAATAATTGAACTGCAATGCTAGGCAACTATGGAGAGACAGTTCAATAGACAATACACATCAAAACTTAAGGTCCAGCTATTCACCAGTTTGGAGGTCTGTCTCCAGTGTGCTCTAGCACACTGGTGAAACAAGCCCTTATGAACCAGATGTTTTGGTCATGGCATGAATCCTGGCTGGTGATATTGCATTAAAGAAAATGCTTTGGGGATGAAGCAAAACGCTCTATTTTCATCCACATAGCAGGTAGAAGATGAGGTTGCCCAAATAAAATGCATGCTAGAACCTGAGCTTAAGTTGCTAGGAAATGCCATCCAGGAGTTAACTGAGGTTTGTGAACAGGTGAAGGCCACTTTACATAGTGGGGATAATGCGGGAGGGTTCAAGGAATTCAGTCAAGAAACAACAAGAGTATGGTTTGTAAACTTTGTAATTCAGCTTATAGAAGCCAAAATTCTCAGGGAACGTTATAATTACCCCCTAAGGTTTACCCTAACCTACAGTTTGCCTAATTTATTTTTAAAAGCCTACACTTTGCCCACGAAACTGTAATTTAAACTATACGATAGTTATCTTCCAGTTATTTTGATCTTTGCAATATTTTTTTATAGTTACTAGACATTTTAAATTATCAATTTTTCCCTTCTGTAAATGCATTTTTCTTCCTATACATGCATATCAGTATTTTTTAAAGGTCGGTTGGCTATGAAACTAAAACACAATTATCAGACAGTTTAATTTAGGGTTTCAAAAGTTGTTATCTGACACCATAAAGGAAGTAGGGGGTAAAGTGTACGTTTTTTAAAATAGAGATAGTAAAGTGTAGGTTAGACCAAACCACAAGGGGGGCGTTTGTAATTTACCCAAATTCTTATGGGATTAGTATTACTCTCTCTGTCTCATTCGGTTTCTTACTTTTCAAAATTTTGTGGCCCAAAATGTGTTACTTTTCCATAACTATGCATCTTCTTCCAAATGCACCCTTCCCATTATACAAATGCTATGAATGCTCCTTGTTGTAATTACACGGTTTATCAAAGGGTTATCATGGAGAAACATGTCTAAGATGCTTATGTTGCAGAATATCCAAAATATTTGAAAAAAAGTCAAAAGTGACAAACATTATGGGATTGAGTACTGTTACTTTAATGATGACAAATGAGTGGACACCTATGACATGATTCCAAATCTATGAACAATCCTTTGTCACCAAGTAGCCAATTTATATAGTGCATCATTCTTGAGAACAGGAACTCAATTTGGGAAATAACTCCGAAGCACCATGCAAGATCACAACAGATAAGACCAATCTGGTAGAAAAGAGAGCCCTTCTCCCCCGATCAATTAAAAATGTACTGCAGCATACCGTTTACATACCTGTCATGGCCTCTAGTTTCCTCCATAACAAAAACTTCATGGTCTTTCCAGCCACCTTTGGTAGTACTGCTTGTATCACTAGCATAATGTCTCTGAATTGCACATTGAGCCAATCGGAACAGGCTATCCCTCATACAGAGTCTGATTCTTACATCCAACTGCGACAAAACATTGCTCTGGCAGGTCACTAATTCCACATAACTCTAAAAGGAAAGAGATACTGAAATTGAGCAGCATATACCTTAGAGATAACTTCTTGAAGCCCATGGAGTACTTTGTACTCTCCAGAAGAGTCATCAATTGTTACAGAAACAGCATTAGAATCATCCTGTTCATAGGGCGAGCTTGGATCAAAAGAGTGAAGAGTGCTTGTTTCCTCAATATCTGGTACTTCAACCCTTCTAATTTGATCTTCTTGAGGTCCACCTATAGCTAAAGATCGATTGATCACAGGAACGTGATGACTAAACTGCTGCTGTTGTTTTTGAATTGCAAGCAATGCTTGCATTTGCTGGCGCCGTCTCAATTTTTCAATCTTCTCTTGTGGTGTCATGGTTGAAGTTTTTCCAAGACCCTCCTTGAAACTATTCAAAAGATTCTCATTAGCATTGCTTAGATAAGAAGAAAATCAAACAAATAGAAGAATGAAATTCACATACTGGATGCTGGACACCACAGGCATTGCTTGATAAGGATTTATTTGACTCCCATTGCTTGCATGGGCTATGAATGCATTAGACATGTGCTTTTGTGGCCCAGAGTCAGGTGCTTGAGGTTGTGTCTGCTGACTCACAGCATATGGAGAGGATTTTGATGAGGAATATGCTAATTGATTAGCATTAATCACTGCACTTCCAGATGGAGTCCAAGAACCATGGAAATCGTGCAATAGTTTTCCCTCAGCTATTTCATCTGCCCTTTTCTGATACTTTGAAAGCTTTTTCTCGCCATATGGAGGCATGCAGGACTTGAAGAAATGGAATATATGGTAAGCATTTCAAGGAAGTGTTCACGGTGTACGTTAAATTACATTGAATCATTTTCACATAAACTTTCTATGTTCTACCTTATCCTCACACATAGCCAAGACTGTAAACCACAATGACAACTGTCAGACACCTTTATCTAAAGACATCAATATTCTTCCCAAAGGTAGCCAAGATTGTAAAACTCAATGACAACAGTTAGAAACCTTTATCACAAGACATCAATATTCTTCCCAAAGGCAGGAAAACTACCAATTAAGATCCCGTTCCCTTGATTTTCCAAGGTTGTTACGCCATTAAAAAAACTATCAATAGCCATATGTACCAAAGCTAAGGTAATTATGCTATATGTATGGGCATTTGTTTGTTGTGTGTGTAATGTAAAATTATTCCCATGCCTGAGCTGCATGGCCAGCATAGAAAATAAAAATGTCATGACCAAGTTCTAAGAAAAGTTCTCTATCTTCCAAACCTGCTTGCACAATATTTAAAAACGGCAGAATCAAGGTCTCTATAGCTTTTTGTTGGCAATGCCAACCAGAGTTATTAATATGGCGTATGACTTAAGAATCATAAGTAATGAATCTAATATGAGAATGGTTGCAAATTATTAATAAAACCTATTACCTTATGTGAAACATTATTAGGAATTGAAACCCGAACAGGAGCAGGGCGAGATTTGGTTGCAGCGGCCTTCCCACCAATTTTGACATTTGTCTGCAAATATATAAAGCAAGAAGGGCCATTTCCTCAGTTGATTGGTTAAGTGAAAAACATGAAACATGGATAACTATTCTCATAAATATCTCAGACCTGCCCCTTAGGTATGGATTTACTTTTATCTCCAGCATTCTCTAGAACATGAGATGCAGGATCAACCATATTCCCATAACTAAGAGCACGAGCGTGATCATCCCGTTGCTTGCATTGTGTTTCAATTTCTGCATTCTGACTTATGCTCTTTGTCCTTGATACTCCTGATCCCAAACTTGTGGAGTCAGCAGTAGTATGAAACGATTTTCCTGGGCTATCAGCATCCTTCGAGGAAGACCATAGCTTGTCTGCACTAGGGAGATTTACATTGCCAAATATTTGCTCATCATTGCTGCAAAATAAAAACTTGTGAGAATATCAAGTCAGAAAAACAGTTGTGTACCATTGAGGGATATGAGTGAGCATATATCATAAAATCATTTTTTTAGACTCTTACAAAATTTGGAGTACACAACATGTTTACATATACCAGCAACAGCTGTCAAGCTCTATACAATGAAATTTTTCTATGAAATCTATCAAATTGCAGAATGCTAATCAGATCAGGATAAGCTTCACTAAGATATTTTGTATCTAGAGCTACCACTTTACCTGAAGATTCGATCAAGGTCATCAAAGCTTCCAACATTAGCCCAGCTATAGTCAACAAAATCACCTTGTTCCTTACCTTCATGCAGATTTTCGAAAAAAGGCCCTTTGTCAAACACATTTGTCCGTCCTGTTAAGGAATAATTTACTTGTTAGATTGCTAAAATCGTGGAACACATTGTTCTTTCCAACTTTTATCAATTAACAAGTAGCTCACCACTGGTTGAACTATTTGTTACTTCAGAAAAATTGCTGGAGGGCTTGGCTGCTGCGGAGTCCTGCTTGATTTTTGATACAGACAACTCGGACCATGAGTCCATTCTGAATTCTGGGGTTGAAATTCCTTCACCGGGGTTGACAGACGAACCATTTTCCAGTTTTATTCCATCTGCATCAGCTTTAGCCACAGGTAATTTCTGCTCAGTCAGCTTGGCAGCCGTACTTTGTTCACTCCATTCCTTCTTATTGCAATAATTTTCTGTGCCCGCTTGATATGGCACTATATGGTCATCACTCTCAGTAGCCTGACCCCATATTATACTAGTAAGCTGAAAATAAATAGGAACTGTTAACAAAACATCAAAAGAAGCAAACCAGTATATAAACACACAGTTAAAGGATTTGGTTCATTTATGCTAGGTTATGGGACTACTCATTGGGCCATGCCTAACATTGTTGATTGAAATTACATGCTTCCTCAGTCCCAAGAAGAACGGTAACTTTTCATTTTTTTCATACATATTAGTTTTGCTATGCCACATGACTCGTATTTGTGTCACCCTACCAGTAACTGCATGTACAACCAAATTAGTTGCTTGGCATGCTAAGGGCAAAAAATAGACTATACAGTTTGTTCAATGTCCATGCCATTTCTTTAGAACACATAAACTTGAAGACAAGATATCCTTTTAGCAGTGGAGGTAGTATTAACGTCACTCTTTCCTGCTCTTACTAGTTTTTTGCATGTTCTTGTTTCCCTCACTTCTTGTGCATATGAGTTAAGCTCATAAAATGTTTTCAGTTAGTCTAATGGAATTCATCCCATGAGGTACAGTGATTACAAATAAGAAAATGTCTGAATAGACCCCCTCAGGGGCTGAATGGGATCAGCAAAGGAGATAAAAAAGTATCATTACCCTGGTACTTGTAATATTGTACCCAAAGAAAGTACGATAACTGTTCAAAGCTTACTAAGGTTCATACGTCACCAGCAGAAGAAGATCAAATCTTTTTTTCAATATACAACGGGGAAATCAGAAGAAGAAATTAGTCATTGGGCACTGATATTTTAAAATTCATCATCATCTTCATACGCATAGCATGTCAACTTCAACTTCACTTCTCTGATTATTCAATAATATAAATAAGATAAAGGAATACATTAATCAAATGAGCAACAAGAATAACAATCATCATCATCATCATCATACTGCATCTCAATCATAACTACGTTGGGGCTGGTGGCACAAAGTTTATAGTGTCAATTATCTGTCAAAAGACAATCAATGCTACTAGCTGATGCTAGAGCAAAGTGGCAGAATTTTTAAACAGAATGATCTTCTCGACTCAATCCTCTTACGAGAGAATAATGAGATGAAATTTCGATAATTTCATAATCATAGGTTGTCTTCCAGTTGCATGGAAAAATATCATGAGACGATGATGAGTTAAGACCATTGCTAATTGCTATAGTCACGTTCTATTACAAGAAATAAAACCTATTTATATTTCATGACACAACCACAAGTACTAAACAAGATTGATGCACAGGCTGTTCCTGTCTAAACCATTGTCAGGTTCCTACTGTCAACAGTTAGAATACCTGATAAAATAGGGGGAAAATGGGAACTTCACATCTGCTTCCATAAACAACTGCCACAGCTTCTTATTTGAGTAAAGTTTTACCAATCTTGAAAATTAACATAACAAACTTCTAGGACGAAATAGAAAAACACACAGACTACCTCAGCAGAATAAGTTCTCCTTTGCAACCTAAAACCTAGGAGTTAATTTAACTAATTTGATTTCTGTCCTACAGTTTCAGTGGGCTAAAAATTTGGAGTGTACTACTTTGCTCTCCCTAAGAGCATGCATGAATGTTATAGTATCCCCCCCCAAAACCAAAAGAAAAAAACCACACACACGCAAAGGAAAAAAACCAGTTAATGCCTTTTGTCATTCATTCCCTTGTTAAAATAGTTCTACAGCTTTATTTCCATCAGTCAATTACCGCATTTAACTCTATGTCTCTGGAGTCAAACAAACCAAAATAAGTAGTGTGGCAACATTCAAATGATTACTCCTTAAATACATACATGGTTCATCATAATTGGCACCTCCTTCACAATTATCTTTCACAACAGTGATAACCAGTTTCACCTCCCTATGTGCTTACTGGATCCATCCCAGTACTAGTTTCATTCCAGTTCTGTTAAATTCCCCATGAAGGGGGGTATCCAGTGGATATATACAGTGGTAACGCACCCAGTTATTTCCAAGTGGTTTTAGTTTAGGTGCTTTAACAACTTCCATGCCTCCAGAAGACAACCCCAATGTCCAACCCAAAAAGTTTGCCTTCCATTGCCTCCCTCCATCCTAGATAGGTTTCATGCACTCGAAACCATAATTTATCCCCTGACAGCGATGCTTTGTTAGCACACTCAAACCAGCATTTGCAATTGTCTTGGCATCTTGAGCACTGAAACCAGAAGAAACCTTGGAAAATTATGTGAAATTAGCCATGTCCGATGTTTGGAATAGAGTCTAAATCTTCCACCGTCTGGAAATATGTTCAACACCTGCACCTAAACCTGAATCTGATAAGGTAGACGCTAATAATTTTCTTTCACATATCCAAAAGCTGCTACTGAAAATTTTTTAGTCCAAAGCACAGATTCCGAACAAGCTTAGTTGTTTCCAACACCATCCTGAAATTCAAATAAAGGACTTCGCCATGCACCATTTCATGCACTTAGAAAGAGCACCTAAAGCGCAGAGTAAACACACAAGAAACGCGCAAACGATCTAGAAACTTCAAATGAACTCTTAACCTGACTTAAAGTTTCTCGGAACAGAGCCGAAGAGTCAAACATATGAAAACGAAAACGAAAAAGAAGAGAGCAGAGAGAAACAGATCGCCAACCTCCTCGTCGTTCCAATCAAACATCTCCAAAAAAACAGCGAGAATCCACAGAGTCGTCACGAAACCGCCGCAAAATTTCCGTGCACATCTCAGATTCGCAGGCGAAAACGAAAGCTGTTAAACCAGACACCTCGGGAGCTCAGCAGAGCGAAGCATCAACAGCGCCGTCGTCGGTTTTCACGAACTTCGCAGGCGATGCGAACTCGGCCAAAAAAGAGGATCAGGTGAAGGTGTGGAGGATTTTATTTTACAGTGATGCAGGGAGTTTTCCAGAGAGAGAAAGAACGGACAAGAGAGGGAGGGAGAGAGAAGTGTGGGTCCCACTTAGAGTGGTAACTCGTGGTGGTGGGAGGTGACACGTGTAAGGGGGCGCACATGAAAGTGTTGGTTACCAATGAAGGGGGATCTTTTGCTCTGACGTGATTGGTTGGCACTTGGCAGGGGTCTATATTTGAGTTTCATTTGCATTACGGTTTCATTTCCATTACGGTTTCATTTCGTTTTTATGTTTTCCGTTCTCTTTTTCTTTTAATTCTATGTTTGACTCGTAGGATGAAGGTACATTTGGTCCTAGGCGTTTGTTTTCCTTTTCCGCCCCCTCTTTCTTTTAATTCTATGTTTGACTGGTAGGATGAAGGTACATTTGGTCCTAGACCTTGACTAGACTTCTCAAAAGAGTCCTAATGCTTTCTGATTGTACTTTCGAGTCCTGAACCCTAGTGTGTGTTTGCACTATTTATGAGCGGATGAGTACTGTAAATCTATAAATCTATAGTAACCAAAATTGACCACCTAAATTTAAAAGTTTTTATCCTCTAGGCCACAAAACTTTGCTTCCTCACTATCAGACCCTGGAGCAACAAATTGCTGCAACAATGCACGATCTTCTACCTAGTTTTTTTTAACCAAACCTGTATTAATTTTTAACATTTCAAAAAACATAGTCCTTGCAAATGTGGATAAATTATTTACATAGGTACAAGAAATTTAGTATTTCTCACACATATAGCAGATAACGATAAACACAAGAACATGTTTCTCATCTTGTCAAGGATAAATTACAAAAACTCCCAAAAGATTTGGGTAAAATTCTACATTGTCTCCTATTTTAGATACATAGTAAATATCTAAGCAAGGTTATCAAAGCCAAGATTCTATATAGATTTATTTTTTTTTACACTATATAAAGTCATAGAGTTGAAAGATTTGACAAAAAAGGCCTAAAAACTCTAAAAAAAATAATTACTATCCAAATTATATTTTTCAGTTTATATTTCACAATATTTTCAATTACTATGAAGAATGTGTCATTATAAACCTAGGAATTAAGATTTAAATGTCTTGTTATCAATTATGATAAAATATTTTTGTGATTGTTTTGGATGGTCATTTTAGATAATTTACAATGTTGGAGGCTTAAATGAAGATGAGGTAAGAGCTGGATGAATTCATGAAGTTTTTTTTTATGGGGATGAATTCATGAAGTTAAGTGAGCATTCGAGGTTAGGCTTAAAAGAAATGGGACTGCAAAATAAAGGAAGATGAAAAAGAGAAGATGGTGGCTTGCTTGGCGGAGGGTAGGCCTTTGGGAGCTTAGTGGCTTGAGCTACTGTTTTGGCCCATACTGGTGGTAGGTGTTGCCATCAGTGATAAAAGAGATTGTAGGTGGTGACAGTACTAGATTCATGTTGATAATATGGGGTTCATATGGGGTTTCAGGAGCCATAGAACTCAACAAAAATTAACTAAAATCTTCTAAGATTCAAGTGAAACGGGGTAAATTGGGTGCTGAAAAATTCTATACCTATAATGAAAAATTCTATACCTATAATGAAAAATTCTATACCAATTATTGAGCCGAATCACAAAAACTTGAACAGTTAACGTGTTCAAGTTTTCTACGGTATCCACACGAACCACTAGGATCACCACGTCTCCACTATGTTCCGGTAGATGCATTCATCTTGTGCTTATAGTGCTAGTTTGTATCCTCCAATGTATGACAAGAGGAGAGTACGGTTGGAACTTTTAGAACCATTTTGATTTTGTCTAAGGGAGACATCTACGAAAATAATCACTATATAACATATATATAGTGAAGTGTATGTCACTCTTGTATAACCTAATCTATGGTTTCCTGATTACCAAGTAGATTGACTTAAATTGATGACATTGATGCTCTATATCAACTTATCCGAGCATAACTAGGCATTTCTTCAGTCTCACTCAATCAAGGGGCCCGAATATATCACTTTCATTACATAAGAGAGACAAATTTCATCTTGATCATATAAATTCTTCCACATGATATGTAACATACCAAATAACTACCTTTATGTTCACATATTTACAAGCAAAAAGGGAAAGTATCAAAGTATGTGACTCATATGCAGGGGATCTTGATGCTATAAGGTCAAAGGACTACATATATCATGATGACTATGAGAATCACTTATGACACTCATATAATGATCCATGTAGCGTTCTCATTATGGGTCGGTCCAGTGCATAGGTTCTCCAACTTATACCCGTATGTGGACTACACATCTTATATTAGTCTTCACATATGCTAGTCTTTATGTATTATTACAACTTATTCCACAATAATACTAAACCATGAATGTTTCAGAATACTATTATTCTAGAGTTGTAATTATATTTGATTATGTTACATAGAAAGAAATAACAAATACAATTATTGGAATAATGCCTCAATAAAATATCACGACTTAATGTGTAAGATACAATTATCTTATGATTGGCTTTTGGGACAATACTAACAGTTCATTGACCCCTTTTTTTTCTAGAAAAATGTTAATGAGAGATGCATAATTAAATAATTAAATCTCTTCAAATTTTTTAATGGAACCCAATAATTTTTGTAGTATTTGTTGGAACAAAATAATATGTCTATCTTACCTTAAAAAATAAAAAAATGAGTCAGCCTTTTATATCTAGTGACAATTAGGATCATGCCAAAAGTTCTATACTGCCCCTTTAATTTTCACACATTTTTTTTATCTAGGCCTTGAAGTTTTTTTTACCATTCTTTTTTCTAATTCAAACATAGGAAAAATTGCGAAGCTAATCAGACACAAGACAAAGTTAATAAGCTAAGTGAAAGATGTATATAAGGGCTAGATGAGATTTTTTTTCTCTTAAATTCTATAAAACATGAATATCTCATTCATCTTCTTTATAATTTATATATTTTTCTAGTTGTTTGACCAAAGATAGAAAAAAAAGATACTAAATTAAAGCATATTTTTAGATTTTCATCTAAAAAATATTTTTTCAACATTATATGTAGCATATGAGAATTTATAATATTCATTATTTAATGTTAATGTTTAGTAGTTATATATGTATACAGATTCCTATTTGTAAAAATTTTGGATCCGTGACTTGGTGGTGAAGTTGATGGAGTAACAAAGTATTTGGCACAAAGTTGTAAGGGGAAAGAGAAATGGTCTGCTCTGCTACTTTAATCATGGATAAAAGAGAAAACAAAGAGTTTGGCCAGGTTATATTAAATGTAGGCTTCACATCTTCTATATCCATTATCTATTTGGGCATATTGTTGGGTAGAAAAAATCGTACTCCAAAACTCTAAATTTTAGTTTTTGGTTCAATATTGGTATACCGTGGTGGAGTAGTAGGATTTAATAGTTTTCACAACTCTACAAGTAAAGTCACATTTTTATGTGTTTTTAGCATCAAATATATTTTAATACAAGTTGAGTCAATTTTTTGTTGTAAATTCTTAAAGTGGTACATCTTTACAATCTAAGATGTACTTTTAATAAACATGACATAATTAGTGGATCAAAATTATTGCCTAATAAATGTTAGTGACTGAAATATTAAATAAAATAATAAATAATTGCAATAACATTTCTACCATAATACTCTAATTAGTAAAAATAACTCTAGAAAAAAATACCATAAAGAGTCTGATTATATCAGTCATTAAATTGATAGGTCAAGTGAGTAAATGATTAACTATAAATCCATTGATATATTTTAATAGGTAGAATTACATTTAAATAGGTAGAAATATAAGATAATGACCAAATTATAACTTAACGAAGATTCATGAGGATGTTAATGCAATAAAAATCCAAATAATAGAGTGTAGTTAGAGGGTCCTTAAAATATTTTGGTACTAAAGAGTGAGTAAAAAGGTTTTAAAAAGATCAAAGAAACTTCATAATTAATGATTCCAACCTATTATTTAGGTTTCTCCTTTATATAAATAATATAGATTAATAAGGAAAAAGCAAAGCTAAGTTTTCAAGACAAATATTATTTAATTACCGAAAAAATGTAGTGCGATAACTAAAAGTAAAATAAGGTTGTATGAGGCAAAAATGTTGACATCTACGAGGCGAGGCGAAAGACTAAGTAAGTGAAATTTTTTAGTGGGCGTGATCTCTTGCGCCAAGTTTCAATACAAACAGGGAATGGTTGGCTGGATTAGAGTACTTGTGTATGATCTATTTGACATATCCTTTCTACAATCAAATATAATTAGGAATTATCAAAAACTGGTATATAAGACACTACAGTTGGTAAGAACGATAAAGTAGAAAATGATTAATAAGTAAGAGTGTTTGAGCAATTAAGCCGAGATGGCATGTAACAAGATCGATAGCCTGGTTAGGCTTCTTTCTCATGTGAGTTTGAGACCACCATTCATTGAATTCAGGCTCCTATCCATCCCTTTCTTTTATCTACAATAACTTATAGTTAACATTTGAAATAATTATATACGTAATTTAAAATAAATTGTATGAAAGAAAGTTTTGTACCACCCAATCTTAATGCTTCCCACCGGGAATGGAGCTTATGGTGAGCTTCCGAATGATTCATGAGGAGTTAGCCATGTGTTTGATAGCCGCTCAAACCACCAACCACCTCTTCAAGCTCTTCCTAATTAAATGGTCACACAAATGGCACCACAGATACAAGTTATAGGCAGAGGGAATGTGCTTCCACAGGAGTGTATAGTTGATGTTGTCCCAAAAGTTTTGACCTTATCCACTACCTCCTTCTTCCTTTTATAAACCTAGTTCGTCAAAGAGATTGAGCTATAACTAATGTGAACCTTGCAAATGTAAACATAATCTTATAGCACCCACTAATAGTATCACTAAAATAAATGAATGTTAATGGGTAAGTTTTGTTAGTTGGACTACAAAAGATGATGCAATGACAATCACATCGCTTAATCAAATAAAATTCAGAAATTTGTCAAGTTAGATGTTCTGATCTTACCTAGAAGCAAGAAACGTACTCCTCTCGTCAAGGTTAGAGTAATTATGTCCAATTCACCCATAACCCATCCCTTAGCTTCCTATGAATGGACATGATGATCCATTAAATGGACTATTCTGTCAAAACTAGAGCTGAATAGGGGCCAGGTTTTTTTTTGTTAGCTTAAGCTCCAATTAAAGCTTTTCAACTTAGGCCTGATTAGGCTCAAGCTCTGAAAATAAGTTCAAAATTTTTTTGGGTTGAGCCTGAGCTTGAAGGAACAATGCCCTATAAAATAATGGGCTTAACGGGCCTCATAGTACATGGCACCTGGTGAGCCTTTGGGAATTTCTCAACCAGATTTCCAAATTCAAGGAGGCCTTCATCTTTTTCTAAATTTTTTGTTACATGATGTTTTTCTCAAAATGTCTGGCACTTCCAAATATGTTTCTAGCTTTTTTTTTTATATTTCCTTGGCTATTGTTTTTCTTGTGAGTTTAGTGTTATTGTGGTTTGAATCGTGTGGCCAATCTAGGGTCCCATGTCACCTTTACTTACAATCTTATTAAAGGAAGGGAGATTAGCTTTTGTTTGAGCTAATTTTTATTTGTTAATGCCTATTTATGGGTGCCTTCTCCTATTTTTTTAACCCTTGGTTGTTGTCTTTAAATGGTTTGTCTTTGTTTGTTTGGGCTGGCTAGGTGACCGTAGATATGTCAATGCTTGGAAAATGCAATGCGTTTGAATGGCCTAGATTTTTATCACACCTGGGCTAAAGAATAAAGATGAGGCTATCTTCCTAAGCTGAGAAATCAACACGATAATCGGTGGAGGACTGTAGTGACTGCAACTCTACTGTCATGCCTTGAGGAAGATGATGGATCATTTATGAAGTTGTCAAATTTACGGTGGAGTAACAAAGAATTAGAAAGTATAGGATAAGTTTTATAATTTTCCCTTTTTTGGATATCCATGTAGAAAATTTCAGATTCAGTCCACATCTTTCATCTAAGTTAGAATTCGATGCTAAAGGTTTATATATGTCATTTGAGCTTGGTGAGCATTTGGGCTGAGCTCGAGCTTGCCAAAAGCCGAAAAAATTGGGCTTGAGCAATTCCAGCACAAGACCAGGTAATGCAGCCAAGATAAGAGCTAAGCTCAAGCCTAGTAAGTCCAGCTCGGCCCAGCCCATATTTGAGGCTATTAATGAATTAGATCAAAAAATAATTAAATTAATAAAATGTTTATTTTAGAAAAATGTGAATAGTTATTTCTGTAGAATGATTATAAGATGCTGGTTTGGTGGATGAGGTGACCAATCATTAATCATCGTTGATCCACATGGTGAAGTAAAGTTCTTAGGGGCCCATGAGCATCTTCAATCTATTTATCGTCCGAGGATGGTCGGATGTTGGCATCTTGCTAATGGACCTTTGCCTTGTGGTTGGTTGCTCATATTTGAGGTATCATGCTGGCCTATCTATTTATACTACGTTATTCCAGACAAGAATGAAAGGTCCGAATTATACGAGACTTGGGTATCAGGCAAAATCTAAGCCAACGAGGTGCTAACCCATAAGTATGTGGCACATGAATCCATGGCACTAGGTGGGTTGCAAATGGCTCAATTCCATAGGTATGGTGGTGGGATGAGATATTGTGACTGATAGACTAAATGTTCATCGAGCAAGGCCACATGGTAGTTAAGTTCTAGGTTGACCATGTCTCGGATCCTAAAGAGGGTTTAAGGTGCCTTTACCTAACTCAGTTTGTCTAGATCCGTGATATCTTATCCTCAAATATGAAAATTTTGGCATAATTGTTACTCTTTTACTGTTAAGTACAGTTAAGTCATTATTTACCAATTAAGTCTTTGCAGTTGTTAGCTTTTTACAATTAAGTACATGTAGTTATAAATTTTGTACCTTTAACTCCTATTTTTGAACTTTTACAATTGAACTTTCCACAATCAATTCCCTCTAATATTCAGCTTCCTTAACTTAGTCCTTGCAATTTTATGTTCTTATAATTAAGCTCTAAATTTTTTTTATTTTTTTTACGATTAAGTCAATATAAATTTATTCATTTAAGAACCGAATGCCTCTGACCTTGACCTTCTTGCCTGAACCCACCCTACCCGCACGAGCATTGACCTTCCGCTGTGCTTCCTCCACCCCCAACCTACCACCCCCAGCCCCGGTTGGTCAACTTTGCCTCTCTTGAGCATTGGTCTACACAATGGATCGAATCTAGCCTAACAGGTAAAGTAGAGAGAAATATGAAACGGGTTCTAGGATTGAGGATAGTGGAGGCAAGGACGGCACCAAGTGCAGTAGGTTGGGGGTGGTCCGGGGTGGGGGTTGGTGGTGGAAGGCCAAGTATGTTGCAAGTGGGGTGGGTTCATGCGAGAGTCCGTGTGGTTGAAGGAAGAGAAAGTTGTGAGGCTAATGTGGGTAGGAGGGCAAATTAATTCAAAATTAGGTGCCAAAACCGGGCTAGTCCATGGTATGTAGGACCTGGTTAAATGCCAAAGTTAAAGCCCCTAGCTTAATTTATTTTAAGCCTAGCAGAATTGGCTCAAAGTCTTCAGAAACCTTGATAATTAACAAAATTCTCTTCTTAAAAGACAACAAAAGAATATTTTATTGTTCTAAAAGCATCATTAATCAACCGAGTACATTTAATAATTGTCATTAGTACATCAATCTAAAATTGAATGTACAAAATATTTTTCAATCTTCAGTAGCTCTCAAATCTAAATAATCACATACTTATACGTTAGAAATCATGTTTATAATACAACCTTTGGGCATCAAATAAATTAAATTAATGATCATATGATCAATGGGGTTGCCTGAGTCGCAGAGCCACATAAGCCAGGAGCCTATAACCCACCAACATTATGGCCAAAGCAACCACATCCCCCCACAAATTATCAACTCCTAACAATTTGATTCCAGGAAAATCCATTACCTTGCAACGCAAACCCCTCCCACATTCATAAACCTCATCCCTTGTATATTGAACACCCACAAGAAGCTTGTAGCAGTAGTGGCTAAAAGAAATGTACTTTAACCAAGCAATAAAAGGAGGAATGTGCCGGATGTAGTACCCTCCTGCTAGTAGAAACACAAGCATTGTGACTGATGCTAGGGTTGTGGCCTGTTTTACCTCCATTAGGATTGCCCCAAGTGCGAGCCCTAGGCCTTGTGCGACCAGGACGTTGTAGAGCATGATCAAGAGGGTTAGGGCAAAGGTGAGTATGGAGTGTTTTAGGCCTCCCATCCAGTATGTGATGGTGACGAAGATGGTTGGAAGCACAAGCTCCATCGGTAAGTCCCCGGCTATACGTGCAAAGTAGTAGGAGGAGAGATGGTACATTCCAGAGGAGCGCTCTTTGATTAGCATGGGGCGTTCTTGGGGGAAAGCAAAAATTGCATTGAAGAGAGGGAAAAAGCCCCAAAAGATTGAGAAGAAGAATAGGAGTCCTACCTATCACAAACACAGAAGATAATTAATCTATTAGCTTGCTTGCAAAAGAAGATTACTCCTTCGGTCCTATACCTATTAAAACAAGTTAGTTTAGCACGGATGCTAAAAAAGTTAAAAAAGTTTATATATTGTTTCCACTTTTATCTTTAACTTTTTATACATAATTCAAAGAAAGCTGAAAAAGTGAACATTGAAACGATAGTTTTAAAAGTAGTTGATAAAGTAATTTATTAAATATGAAAATCTTGTAAAACAGAATATGTCTCCGTTTCATATTCTTTGCATCATTCACTTTTCAGTAATTAATCTATAATATTTTATTTTCAACATTTTAGTATATAAATGAAAAAATTTTATATAAGAATGATAAATCAAAACATATAGTTTCTAAATATATATTTTTTTAAAATTTTTCAAACAAATATTAATATGAATAAATTCAAGTCAAACTAAGTGAAAAAAATCAAATGATATAAAAAATATAGGACAGAGGGAGTAATAGTTTTGGGATGGACAAAGTATTAGAGAATTCATAATTTTTGCATTAAATTAGTACCTGATCTTGAATATTTGTTGTATCAGAGCGCCACCACAAGAGGCCCGAGAGGATTGAAACAGACATGACTTGGAAAATTTTTAGGCCAGAATAGGACTCATGTTTCCTCTCTTGCAAACCTCTCCTAAGCAACACATTAAATTGCTCCCACCAGGTTGTGCTCCATTCAACTTCGATACCTACTTGCCCACACTAAATGATTAGAACAAGTTAACCAATGGATGAAACAAGTACTATATGTTGTTAGTTATGAAATAGACTTGATTTACTTCCTCTAGATGATGTCCGGGAGGTAACTGGTCGGGTCGGGTCACCGGAGTTTCGATGAATTTCAGCCTTTAAAGCAGGGTATATGATCATTTTGTAGGACAGTATTAGGGATTGGTTCCTGGCATTTTGGTCCTCATGGTGCTCTACTCTGCCACAAAACTCCGATTCATCTCCTTGTGTTGCATCATGTGTAGTGATGCCTGCAAATTAACCCACAAATCAAATCTTGGAATTGTGATCAAGAAACTATTTCAAATACTCCTATCATTTTTTTCCTTGTAATAATGTTTTTGTTTATCACTATGAGCAGAAAGAAGTGATCAGCTAATTTATATGTGGGTATTCGAATCAAGGTGTAGACACTTCATCATCAAACTTTCTTGTAAGTCCTTCTAATTCTTATGAGTCTTTTACTTACAAATATTCGGAGTATTTAGGTAAACTTATTGAGAAGTCGTTGCTATAATGATTATTTTTATATTTATTGATTATTTACTTAAGTTGTATGCCAATTGAAAGACCTTGTCATGTAAGCAGCCAGAAATTTTTTTTTAAAATATTTTTTAAAAATACTTTTTATTAATTTTTTAAGCTACAATAAGAAAAAGAAATTATAAAACTTATTACCCCTGCCAATATTCGACCCCTTTCCACATCCGTACTTATTTTGACACGAGTCGATTCATCGATCGGTACTTTGGCCATTATGATTTATGAGCCCTAAAATGAGGCAGAGGCTGGAAAAGGAAGAAAATATGAACTTTTTTCAATATTTGTTGCTTTCATATTCTCAGGTTATTCGTGATTCAATAACTTTTTGCGACTTTATTGTGCACCATAAAATGTTTCCAAAATGATTTCAAATCAATTATGCAGCATAAAGCAAATTAATTTTTATATAAACTACCATCACCTTTTTGTCATTGGGTTCAACTATTAATTTTAGACAATTCTAATTTTGCTAATTGTTCTTTCCCGTAAAAGATTTTCGTCCATTTCTGACGGTTACTGGCGGCATCGATTGGATGAGGTCGGAAGAAGAATCGAATGAGGGAACGAGAGGTTATAAAGGTCATTTTGTTTGCTGAAGCTTTCTAAAAGAAAGATTAATATAAAGATTTGTAACTACTCAAAATAGAAAATAAAGTAACGCTTCTAGATAAAGAGAGAATTTTAATCGTAGAGCTCTTATAAACATAATAAACAAATCACTAAACCAACACTTGATTAAGTAAAGAATAGAATTTCTCACATCCACACGTCCATACAGAAATCATTAAAAATAATGAAAAGTTTAGGTAAATACATATCATAACTAAACATATGATTGTTAAAATTAAAAATTGTATTTCAAAGTCAGATAAGATAATATCAATCCTAGATAAATCCATATCATATCAGAACCAGACAAACATATATTAAAACTAGACAAATAAATCTCATTAATAGACAAATAACTAAAATGAAAGAAATGTATCTAAAATCTAAACAAAATGTACTTAATTCTAAATAAACATTTATCAGAACTAGGCAAATGTATTTTAGAACTAACAATATATATTAGAATAAATAAATAAATCTTAGAAATAAATATACAATAAAAAAGCAAATATATTTCAAATCTAAAAAAATGTTATCAGAAGTTGATAAATGTTCATTAGAATTAGATAAATGAATATGAGAAATAGATATACAATTAAAGTGAAACAATTATACCTCAAACTTAGACAAGATAATCCCAATCATGGTAAATATATCTTAGAACTAGATAAGTTCATCTAAGAAATAAACATATATTCATAATGGAATGAATATTTCTCAAATCTAAACAAAATTATCTTCATTTTCAACAAATATATGTCCGAACCAGATAAATAATTTTTATAATTAAAAAAATACATCTCATTATTATAAATAGATGTAAGTGTAAGGACGTACAACTGATAAATGACAAACAACCTTGTTTAGACAATGATTTTTACCAGTTATATACTATATGAGTTTTCCGTATTTCGTTAATTTAACAAAATTCAATATGCCACTAGTATTATCAACATTAATTGCAATAAAGTAACTTCTTACCACTTGCAAGATCCAGCAGAAAATCAGCGGGATTCATGAAATCTAACCCGGGTGTGTAACCAATCGCACTGAAATACTCCATTACCTGACCAGCTCGCCCGCTGTAGATCGGGCACCCATCCGCCAGCACAGCCACCTTATCGAACATCCGGTACAGCCGACTCGACGGCTGGTGGATGGTGGTGACGACGGTCCGACCACCCCGAGCCAACCCCCGCAAGGTGGTCACAATCCTCAGGGCCGTCGTCGAGTCGAGCCCGGATGTAGGCTCGTCCAACAACAACAAACTCGGGTTCACCAACATCTCCTGACCGATACTAACCCGCTTCCGCTCCCCGCCAGACAGCCCCCGGAGCAGAAGCCCCCCCACTACATTATTCCGACACCTAGTCAGCCCGAGCTCGGTCACGACCAGCTCCGCCTGCTCGATCTTCTTCGCTCGGCTAAGCTCCTTAGGGAGCCGCAACAAGGCGGCGTAAGTCAAGGTTTCAATAACGGTCAGGTGGGGATAGAGAACGTCGTCTTGGGCAACGAAGCCCGTGTTTCGCTTCATGGCGCTGGAAAATGGTCGCCCGTTATAGGTTATGAAGCCTGAGAATTTTCCCGGTAGACGGCCTGCAAGTGCCGTCAAGAGAGTGGTTTTGCCGCTGCCGGACGGACCAAGCAACGCAAGTAACTCCCCCGGTCGGACGACGCCGCTGACCCCATTAAGTACAGTTTTGGTCGACTTCGGTTTGTCTCGTCCGCAGCAGCTTCCAACTGATCTGGTGCGATTTGACTTGATATAATATGCAACATCATCAAACTGCACGTATACAAGTAGATATATACATACATATTAATACGAGAAAATTTTATTTCAAATTTACATGTTTATGGAAGGGGTGAAAAATGTCCGACAACATTATACTCACCTTAAGTGTAACGGGACGTAAGGATTGCCTCAAAATAGAAAACCTAATAATATGTTCTTCTTGTTGTTGTTGTTGTTGTTTTTCGGATAAGAGATCTTCGGGACATGGTACGACGTTGGAAGAAGTATTATGATTACCAAAATGTTCGGGAGGTGATGGAAGAGTTTCGGTTCGAGTCTGGACGACCATGACGGCAAGTTCATTGCTGAACATTTTCTGGAGGATCAGTAAGGTTGCCAAGAGAAGTCCTGATAAGAATTGAAGAGGAAAATTCACATGCAAGAGCAAGAAAGTACTTGTAAAGATGAAGGGAAGCACGAGAAGAGTGGTGGTGATATATGGGCGAGAAATTACTGGAATTAATTAATTTTTATTTTTCCTTTTTCTTTTTTTTTGGGTTTTTTCTTTTGGTTGGGGATGTGGTGAGGGACAAGGGAGATGTATTTCATGGATTACAAAATCGATGCCACTTTCTAACCTCTCTACGTGTTTCAATTGCATTTGTAAATGTCCTAATTACACTGTGCTCGCATATGCTAGTGTTGGTACTTTTCCAATTCTTTTCCTTTTCTACCAAAGGAGAAATAAAGAGGGTAAAAGAAGTTATAATTTTTGAATCTTCTATCACTTCAAGTGATTTTGAAAAAAGATAATGTTCCCCCATCCAAATTGTTTTAACTTTTCCTATTATTTTTTTATATTTTTAGATGTTTATCAGTTTTATTTATATATATAATTTTTCGTTTACAAATTTCGTTCTCCTTTTTAAGCCACTCAAATATGTAAAGGTATGAAATAAAAGAGAAGAAATAAAAAAAACTTAGACTGGTTTTCAAACTTTCATATTGTTAATTAAACCTTACATAGTTTTAAACATTTCATATAAAATTAAGATGATTGTGTTTAAATTTCACCCCAAGATTAAAATAATCCTGTCTAAGATTTCAGAATGATTTAAATTAGTTGATTGTGTCATTTGTCAATGGTAATTTTGAAAAAGAATATATAATATATATATGTGTGTGTGTCCCAACACTAGTAATTTTTACAAAAAGAAAAAATGAAAAATGGCAAATATTTTGAGACTAATAAATGGTTTATTGACATAGTTTAGTCTTCAAAATTACACTGTATCCCTTGATTTTGGTTATTTTATATTAAAATAGTTTTTTTTTGTTTGTCAACATTTAACATCATCGGAAAGTTAAATACCTTTATAGCTTCTTTTAAAAATATTCTTTATTAATTTTGTTTCTGTACTTCAAAGAAAAAGTAAGTTGAATGTTAAATTCCAAAAAAATGTATTCACTAAAATGATAAAAAAAAAACATTAATTTACTAGTGGAAATAAACGCAGTTGGCCCTCATTTCTCGAATTAATTAAACAAGCATGTGAACGTTATAGTTTGCACTTTTTAGTACTCCGATTATAAAGTTGGCTAAGACAAAAATTAAAGTGTGTAAAACTTTTTACACCATTTTCCACATTTGCTCCCTCCTGTGAAAATGTTGGTAACTTTTAATAACCTATTTTTTGATCATTTTGTAACTCTTTTGAAAAATAGAAGGACTAAATAGAAGTACTGCCCTCTCTGGTCACCTCCACTTGTAGGTACTTTTAAACTAAATGTTGATGGAGCTGTTAATCCCGCTGCAGCTAAGGCAGGAGTTGGGGTTTTAATTCGGGATCATATATATGAGGAATTTGTCATTGGTTTTGCTAAGAAATTAGGGGAAGTTTCTACCCCTCCAAGATGATATTTGGGGCCTCCTTAAAGGGCTTCGAATGGCAGCCCGTATGGGAGATATTTCCTTATTTATTGAAACTGATTCTAAACAATTGTGTGATTTGATCCTATCTGACAATGCCGGTATGCACAGACAAATGAGGCATTGGCTGAAGAACTTGGAAGATAGCGAACTAGTAGTTCTTCTTTTGTAGCACGAGAAGATCAGGTGGAACAAACAGCAGCCGCACATGTACCAAATACCATCCCCCAATCTCAGTCACACTCCCGAACGAGAGTTTTAGTTGATAGTGATGATTTCCATGACTGCCGCCCTCGGGCCAGACACCATGTCAGGCCTCCTCCCGGATCAGATGATGAGCCGCAGGCTACTCCAAAATCCTAAGTATCTAAGACCCTAGCCCATCCTTGATTGAGGATTGGCCCTCATGGCAACATGTAAGTATACAACATTTACCATTTCCATAGTAAAGAATGTACGACTTTGTTTTATATAAATATTAAAATAAATAATGATGAATGATCATAACAATATTCAGTTGATAATTTTATATAGAATTTTTCTATCCAGGTTCCTTCCACTTGAAGCTACTAGGTTGGTCATGCCATGCTTCACGAGTCACTTTAAGCCATATCGTGACTGGCCACATGTACTGGCAATAGACATTTAGTAGTGGTGCTATGTTTTTGAGGTATAGATAAATTTTCTTAAATAATATACTTATAACTTAAGAGGTCCTACTTTGTGTATGCATTACAATATAACAATATTTCTAACATTTTAAAATTTTACAGAGGAAATGTGAGTGGGATTCGGACCACCATAATGAGGTGTATCGGATATGACATATATTGAGTGCTAAGCATTACTAGAGTGTCATGGCAGAAATCCGTCACATGACTAATCTTATCAAGCAGTGTGTGAAGGCTGCATTCATGACTGGCACCGCGTACGCGGCTATGGTGGCCTGGTGGGCTATACTCGAGTTCTAGGAAAAGATCGCTAGGTTTAAGGCAATGTGAGCATCATTTAGTGATGATCATTTTGAGTTTGGCTCATGCAATGCTACATATGCAGGCGGGTCACACTTGGTTACTAGACACTGAAAATGAATGGTAAAATATACCTATATACTCTTCAAAATACCCATAGATCCAACACTATACTAGAGTGCATGATTCTTCTTAAAGAGTGAGAGACCCCGAGAAGAAAGACCCAATCTTGTTCAAGGTTCACCAAGCCATTCATATAAAGAAGAATGGAGAATATGTGAATAAGAGGTTAGAAGAAGTTACAGTAAGTACAGTGAATGCATTTTTAAATTTTAATGTCATTTGCTGATTGTCCTGTATTATTTTATGGTGTATATTAGCCTCTCACTTTATTGTTTTGTCTAGGCAAAGGTGACGTCAAAGATTGAGTATCAAACACAACTAGGGGATGATCCAAGAAGTGCAGCAGAGATTGATGAGGTAGCCATTTTTAGTTCTATAGTCGGAGGAAGAAAAAAATGGATTGTGTTTGGGCTTGGATCAAAGTAATGCGTAACTCCTAGATGTCGATGCCCCATATTTGATAGAGCCTTCCCACCAAAAAATGTAATGCAAACATCTGAGTTAAATGAACACGTTTAGCGTGTTGTGGTAGAGCAGAATGCAAGAAACTTAGCCTTTTATGGGAAGAAGTTAGAGTGGCTGAAAAGAAGGCAGCAAGCTCAGATGGAGGCGAACAAGGCTCAAATATAGGCTACCCAAGCTTATTTAGAGATGATATATTGATCCCTAAAGCTGTCTTGTCCTCTACTTCCACTGGTAACACACTACAATGATGAATTTGGATTAGATGATGATGTGGAGTTAGGGTCGGTCTGACTTCATAATGCATAAGGTACGAGGTCATTCCAATCCTAGATGTATAGACTTCTGAGTATTTTAATTTCTGTTTGTCAAAACTTGCTACGGGCTAAATGTATGGAGCATTACCTTAATGAGAGTTTGTTAGTATGATGTACTAGTTGTGTGTGATTTTTAGTAAACGGGATTTCTGTTGTTTCGGGTCATATTTAATTTGTGATGTGATGTTGCTTTCATATTTAAATTTGTAAATAAAAAGTTTCACAATAGTAAATTAAAATAAAATTGGTTACCAACTATTGGGGCCATTGGTAACTAAATCAGACTTTACCAACTATTTGAATCATTGGCAAATTACCAACTGTTAAAGCTATTAGTAACATCTAAAGATTTTTAACAGTTGGTAAGTTACAACTGCTTAAACAGTTGGAAAAATTCCAATGGCTCAATCAGCTCGCAAGTTATCAATTGCTTAAACAATTAGTAAGTTTGGCAGTTTGCCAACTCCTCAAATAGTTGATAACTTACCAATCGCTTAAACAGTTGGTAACTCACCAACTATTCAAATAGCTAGTAAAGTTTTGGCAATTGCAATTATTGAAACAGTTGGAAATACCAACTATTGCTTTTACCAATTGTTTAAAGTCAGAATTTTCCAACTGCTTCAGTCTAGACTATTGGTAACAAAACTTCCAACACATGCTTTACCAACTTCTTTTTAGCAACTGCTGTAAGTCGGAAAACCAACAATTTCCAACTTATAATCATTGGTAATAACAGTTGGTAAAATTAGTTTTTTTTTGTAGTGACCCTTTTTCCTGTACTTAAAAAATATTGTGTTATAATGTAGGTCTTTGATGGGCAGCATAAGGGTGTGCCAGCTCTCTTATGTGCCAAGACTAGTAACCAAGCTGCTAATGGCTTCACAAAGTTAGGAAAGTAGATATGGAAGACCTTTCTGTCTTTTAATTATTGCCCTGAAAGTTTAAAGAAGTGTGTTCAGCTGGATGTTGCCTCCATTGTGTCTCAAGTAGGTTTAGATGGCAGCCAACCAGTCCCTAGTAGTCACGTTTCATCCCATGTTATACTCACTGCTCCGTTTAGTAGAGGCAAGAACACTGTGTAGTTGTTGTCTTTGATCTTCCTTTTTTCCATAAAAATAAAAAATAAAAGTACAAAAGTGCATAAATCCCTAGCAAATGTTGGATTTGCCAAAGCATATTGTACAAAATCCAACCTTACAAAATGTAGAATCACAAAGTATGGCCCACATTTCCATGATATCAAATCTACAGCTAGTCAAGGAATTGCCATCCACATTTCTTAGGCTTCTTGCTAGTTTGCCTCTCAATCAAGTTAGAAATCACTTGAAAACCTTAAACACTTGATCTTTTAATTTCAAAGTGTATATTTATGTCTTTCAAGAATGTTTATTAATAAAAGTTGCAAAGTATCGTGCATCACCAAGTGGCTTTAGGATTAGTCCACACAAATCTGAATGTACTAGATTTAATACATTCTTCATTCTCAAAAGAGGGGAATTCTTGAAAGCCTCTCTGTCTTGCTTTCCTGCTAAAAAGTCAACACAAGTTTTTAAATGGACCTAATTGAATCCAAGTAATGTGTTCTTCTTGGCTAGATGAGTCATGATTTTCTCACTTATATGACTCATTTGTTGATGTGATAACTTTATTATGCTATAATTCCCCATTGTATTCAAAATGTCCTAGGATAACTTTGCCGACATTACGTGTAGTTTTGAGTACTTTGTTCCTTTTGCTACCACTAGAGATCCATTAGTGAGCTTTTACTGGCCATTAAAGAAGGTATTACAATAACCTTTATAATCAAGTCTGCCTACAGAAATCAGATCCAAATGTAGATCTAAAACATGTATGATATCCTTCAAGACTAATCATGTATCATTCTCAGTCTCTAGAGAAACATTTCCTTTCATTGTAACTTTTCATTTCCTATTCTTATAACATGAAAATCACCTAGTGTATAAAATGAGAAGAATTGTTTTCCAATTGTAATATGAATGGTAGCACCACTATCAATCATGCAACTAGTCTTATGAGTTACAAGATTGACAATATCACCATCAATGACAATGTTGAACTCATTGACAACATTTGCATGTTCATCCATCATCGTTGTCATTTATTTTGAGTCCTTAATTCTTTTAATCATTCTTGAATTTCTAGTAGAAATACTTGATGTATTTTTTTTTACAGTAATGGCATTCCATATTTGTGTACTCGTTTGACCTTTCTCTAATTTTGTTTATTTGCTATGGCCCCCTAGTTTTATTCTTCCCTTTGAAAATAGCTACAAGGACTTCTGATTGTGATGGAAAGGATTCATGTAATCTTTTTAATTTTTCTAGCCATTTGAGATCACACATGAGAGCGTAGAATATACAAATTAAATTGGAATAAACAAAATAGTTGACCTGATTTAGGCTCTATCAGTAAATATAGTGGAAACAATATCGATGAATGCACAAGGCTCCTCCTTTATTCCAGTTGGTAGTACTTCTAATCAACAGAAAACTATTTT
Organism: Aquilaria yunnanensis; assembly: GCA_039654915.1. Taxonomy (NCBI): domain Eukaryota; kingdom Viridiplantae; phylum Streptophyta; class Magnoliopsida; order Malvales; family Thymelaeaceae; genus Aquilaria; species Aquilaria yunnanensis. The sequence continues at coordinate 78,384,694 of CM077593.1, forward strand.
CACATACAATGAAAAATTTTGCCCTAATAAATTATCTAAGGGAGGAACCTAGTTCTCTATTTATATAAAAGTTCATGGGCCTATCTGTTGTTGGCCACATGGACTCTATTGAGTCACACTTAGATAAACCCACATTTTTTATCATAATTGGAGTAATTAACCTATTTTTAGATTAGTTACTATATGGGCTCTATATGTTTTATTTAACCAATTTTAATTCTTAATCCAATTAAGTAAAAATAAATACAATTAATATAGCCCACATATAAGAAAATTCAAATTCTCCCACTTGAGCATATTAATTGTCAATTATTTGAAAGCAAAACCATTTTTTCAAATTATGACAATTAAAAAAACCTTATGAGTGTTTTATTTTAAAAAATAATTGGTTATAAAACAACTTTAGATACTATTCTATCTAATAAGGTTTTAAATAGTGGGTAGTGATAGCAACTGCATTATTTAGCAATGTAAGACCTTCAGTGGTCAACCACATTAATATAGCTTATCGACATGAACATGATGTAGAAGTGTGGCAAGTGACAACAACCTTCACTTTATGATCTAATTGTATTGTTGCCTACTTGTTGTTCTCATTGATTTCTCTCTTTAATCATCAAAAGCAAGTGTGAGAAATCTTTTATCACTCTTTATTGTGCTTGTATGTCTTTATAACTTTATGTATCTTGAGGTACCCCTTTATGTATCACATTAGGCATACAACCATATGGCCACAACCAATAATGCCCCAAGCCTTTGTTTAAGATTGGCATTCATCTTAAGACTTTATAACATTTCATAATGAAGAAACTTTATGACTAAAAAATATCATTCATTATAAAATGTCTTAAAAAATACATGAGTCAAATGTGTACTCAAAACAAAGTAATAAATCAACTACATATAACTCTCATTAACCAAGTGCATCAGAGGACATTACTGATCCCATATTAGTAACATGGCCGCTAAAACTTTCAAGGCAAAGTCCCTTGGTTAGAGGATCATCAACCATATACTCAATCCCAATATGTTATATCACAACTTCACATTTTCTTGGTTGCTCCTTAGTGGTTATATATTTGACTTTCAAATGCTTAACCCTAGAAATACTTGTATTGTTCTTGTTAAATAGCACCGTTACAAGATTATCATAGTATAATCGAATGGGCTTAGCAATCAAATTCATAGTATACATTTCAGTGAAGAGATTCGGCAATCATGCGGCTTGTGTATGAGCTCCAAAATGCACTATGTACTCAACATGCATGGTAGAAGATGTCACAAGTGTCTGTTTGACACTTTTCCATGAAACCACACTACTTGCCAATATGAAAATATACCATGATGTGGACTTTTTTTCATCTCTGCAGTTGGCATAGTCAGAATCTATATAACCAACTAGCTTAAGATTCTCAACCCTTTTATAGTTGAACATGTAATCTTTGGCCCCCTTTAGATATCTCATAAGTTTCTTTGCAGTAACCCAATGCTTGTGGTTATGGTTAGGATTTGACAAATGTCTCACTAGGAGACCTACTGTAAATATGATTCCAATCTAGTGCAAACCTGAGCATACATCAGGCTCTTAACAACACTAGCATATGACACATCCTTCATAGATTCTCTCTTACGATCATTCTCAGGACATTGTGTCAAGCTCAAGTTTTCATGCTTAGCAATTGGCACATTCGAAGGTTTATAGTTTTTCATATTGAATCATTTCAATATCCACTCAATGTATGATTTTGGAAAGAGATCCAATAAGTTCTATGGTTTGTCCCTGTGGATTTTAATTCCAAGAGTAAAAGGTGCTTTACCAAGATCCTTCATGTCAAATTGCTAAGACAAAAACTGCTTAACCTCATGCAGCATACCTAGATCAACTGTTGTGAGCAAAATATCATCCACATAAAGGACTAGAAAGATAATTGTGCTCCCATTAATCTTATGATATATGCGTCTATTGGCTTGGTTTTCCACAAAACTAAATGATGTAATTACCTCAATAAACTTTAGGTACCATTGATGAGAAGCTTGCTTCAGACCATAAATTGACATTAATAGTCTACATATGATATGACTAGCTACCTTAAAACCTTCAGTTTCTTTCATATAGCCTATTCTTCTAGGTTCTCATTTAGAAAGGTGGTTTTAATGTCCTTATGGAGTAACTCTAAATTATAATGAGCTAAAAGTGCCATAATAACTCAAAATAAGTCTTTAGAGGACACATGAGAAAACAAATCAACAAAGTCAATTTCTTCTCTTTGAGTGTACTTTTTGGCAACTAGTCTAACTTTAAACATCTTAATATTTCCACTAGGATCCCTTTTAGTCTTATACACTAATTTGTAACCATGGTTTTATAACCCTTGGGTAGTTGAACAAGCTCCTGGACTTGATTGTGTTGCATGGATTGCATATGATCCCTTATTGCTATTTTTTAGCATGCTCAAATTTGACACGACTAACATCAGTTGGACATAGCTGGATGTGGTGAAGTTCCATTTAGGAGAGAGGGATTTCATGATGAGTTTGGATGAGCCTAGGTGGCGTTGTAGTTTCTATGCCTAGGAGTTCATTGATATTGTTGAGCATCAAGGCTCGATTTGTAAGTTTGGTGCCACCATCCCTACTTTGAATAAGTTTTGGCGCAAGATTACTAAGGATGCAACTATCTACTGGCCCACAACATCCAAGGCATATGTTAAGATTGTCGACAGTCTAATAAGTGCATTAATTGATCACCAACTCCATTGCTGGTATGAGGGAGAGCACGGACGTGATGACAAAGACGGACCTGTTTTACCTTATTGCATTATTCATGAAGTGCATTGTCATTTGGGTGTAACCTTTTCTTAGTAAGTGAGAGACATTGCTTGCCACATGAGGACTGGGGCTATTTGTGCGTCCCTACCCCAAATAGGGCCCTCCCCGAAAAACTATGGAACCAGAGTCTCATCTTAGTGCAGTTGGCTAGTTAATTACTTGCCCTATTTAAAACCTTCCATCCATTTAGTTATTAACCTACAATGTAGCATACATAGGCTTGCTTTGACTTTAAGTAACAAACATGAAAAGAAGTTAAAACATTGTGCGCAATTTATTAAAACAAATTTAAAACACAAGTCAAAGCATAAAAATAAGTGTATTTACTACAACTAATAACTGTGCATGTGTATTATTACATTAGTTACGACTATGCACATGCCCAAAAGCAATTAAAATGCTACTTGGCCTAGAGACATTGGAGGCCAAACTAGTATACAAACATATACTGAAGGACTACTACTAAGATCCATGGTCCACTATGTCCATCCTTATGCCACTAGCCTCTGCAGGGCTGTAAGCCAACTATAGTTAGTACAACACATAACCAACAATAAACTAGAATCAATAACGATTCATTAGGTGGGTACTTATAATACAATTGTTAGCTAGACAACCTTCTAAGGTTACTAGCTTCTTAAAAATATAATCTACACAACAAAACTAAAGGGAATGAAAATCCAAAGATTCCCAGTAAGGGATTTGGGTACCTACAAAGAAACATGAAAAACCTACAAACAAAAACCTAAGGACAATCAAATATATAATATATGAAATTTATTGTGGACCTTGTGCAGTTTGAGGCCTAACATATGCGCATATATTCAAGTCCCTTGAGACCCTACCTTTTCCTAGTCCTCGCATGGGTGTCACCCCATGCAAAGTGAGTTTTTGGCCCCTAACTCACTCATAGCAAGCCTTGGCTTGCTGATGTCCTAGTGAGCTAAACTCATTAAAAATCCTTTCCTTTGTTGTTGTATAGGTGAACATCGTGGATGCTCCTTGTTAGAGTTCCAAGAAACTCTTACTAGGTGTACTAAGCTCCCATATAGTGCCTTACTAGGCTGCTATGGTACTAAGCCTCCACCCAATTAGCCGTACTAGGCTCCACGTGGTGTCTTAAGCTAATAAGCTCACCTAGACTACCAAGGTACTAAGCCTTGCCATTTAACCTACCAAGGATGCACTAAGCTTTCACTTGTACCTCAACTCACAACTTGGCTAGGCAATAAGTGTACTAAGCCTTCATCCATGGTGCTCCACTATCTACCATTACTTGGTTCACCCTATTATGGTAAGATTTTCTTTGGATGGACTCAATTTACTAGGTTTCATAGAACCCCACTTGCACACTAGGGTTTCCCATTGGTGTCTTATGCTCAAAGGTTCCAATTAGACTAGCAATGGTGGTAAACCCCATTAACCTTTCTTAATGTCCTTATTATAGTGCTCTAAGCTCTTCTTAGATCACTTTCCTTCATGTTTTCTTTGTACCCAATAAAACTTAATCCACTAACTAGTGCTTTAAGGAGCTATAAGGGGTACTAAGGTACCATTGGTCACCTTCCACCTTAAGGCCCTTTAAGCACACATTGACCCCTCATTTTGAAGAAAAATAAAAAAAAACCTAGGCCAATTCAGCCTTGAGCAAAGGCATGAAAGATGTAGATCTTTCTCTTAGCTTCATGTGGAATGTTGAATCACCTTGATTGGACACTTGAGCTAAAAGTTATGGTAAAGATACTACAGCATGTCAATGCTATCGAGTGTTGGCACCTACATGCTAGAATCGGTGCTATAGTGCCAGAGGCCATTTTTCTTCAGGTTCCAAATGGTGTTCTGGGTACTGCAGCACCCCTTGGTGGCACGGTACCAGGCCCCCAAGCCCTGCACTTCCAAACTTCATCCATAGCATGTTTAGGGGCGTCCCAAGCCACCCAAACCTTTAAACCAAGCCTTGTCAAGCTCCAAATCCTTAGAACTACTACAATAGGCCATAATCAAGCCAAACTACCCAAGCATCATGGGCTCAATTGCACTACCCAAGAGCTTGATTGCCACTAGTCCATCACAACAGAAATCTCACCATAACGATGCGTATCTTGCAAACCACTTGAAACCAACATTCAAGTAACTAAGACATGCATTGTCGGAATATGTAAACCAAATCCCTTACCTTAATTGAGAAGAACAAGCAATATCAAGCATCCAACCAAGCAAAATGGCTCTTCTAAAGGGTTTTCCTATGGTTCCATACAAATTCAACACAATGGCACCAAAATAAGCTCAACCAAGCTAAACCCTAGCTCATGGAACCTTAAGAAACCAAGAAAAACTGAAAATCAACAAGTCCAAACTAAAACTAGAGGTTACCCAGCTCCAAAACATGATTTTGAGCTCAAACTAAGCAACTCATGCAGAAACAAGCTTATTTCTACTTGGGTTCTTCATGAGGCTTTGATTTCCACCAAGAATTGATAATTTTTAGAAGATTTGACCATGGAATTGAAGATGAAAGGAAGAGCTACAAAAATGGAAGGTTGAAGATGATGAATATTGAAGCCCCAAACCCTTGAAAATGGTTTAAAATGCCTTTCTCCTTCCTTTAGCCACACAACTTCTTTAATTTTTCCAAAAAGACCCTATGCTCAAAGAGTGCCATAAGACTTGGCAATTTAGTCTAACTATTTGGTTTTTTGTCACTAAGGTCTAAAAGAACAACTTATGAGCTTAAATACCAGTCATATCACCTTAGGGTACAAAATGACCATTTTGCCACTAGTGACACTTAGGTGCCAAACTGGCTTAGGAATCATCTAACCCTTAATAAACTTGCTTGACTTGTTAATTCAAACTAATTGAGGAGTTAAACTAGGGATTTTGACTTGTTTAACAAGTCTTACTTGACTATTGAAGGTTCGTTGCCTAGAGGGCCATAACATTCTCCCTACCTTGGAGAATTTGATCCTTTGAATTGGATCTCCCACCTTGAGATGAAACCTAGGATATGGTGCCAGGGATATCCCGTTCAAACCTATCAAAGGGTGCCAACTTCACAACTACTGGCCCGGTGTTCACCTACCCAACTTGCTCAACTAATTCCCTTTGACATTCAAGTCGGGTGCTCACCTATATAGGTACTATAGCTGATGCTATAGTTTGTGCTCATGCAAACTGGCAACCTTAACTACATGGCTCATGGTTCCCCCACCTTACTTGAGCTTGCTTGGTCTAAAAGCACCTTAGTGCTACTTCACTTTGAGGACTATGTTATGGTACTCCACTATCCTCGGCATACAGACACTACTGAAGGACCTTTGATAACTCAACTCTATTCCAGTAAGTCGAATGACCTACAACTTCTCCTTACTTCCCTTGGCGCCAAACCTCCTAGCACAAGTTAGCTTAACAAGTTTGCAACTTGTCCACCAGCGCTTTCACTTTAAAAGTCTTAACTTAGGCTCAACACTAGTTCTCCTATACCAAACCCTTTAGTGCAAGATAACTTAACAAGCATGAAACTTGTCCACTAACTTTCACACTCATGGTTTTTCACCATAGGTTTGGTATTTGACACTCTAAACAACCACTAGACTAAGTCTATCACTAGTGCACTATGGCCTCGCCATAACACACTTATAGCACCCAAGGCATACTCCACTCTAAGCTCCACTATACTCTAGGGCTTTTCCAATCAAATAGTCTACCAAGAGTCTTAAGTCTTAGCACACCTTAGAGTATGAGTCTTTGATACTTCTCTTAGATAGCCCCCATGTTTCAGGCATCCTAGTGTACCATGTGGGATACAAATGCACTACCTAAGCATTGTAATCCTATTACCATTCTGGAGTCCTTTACACTTGTATTGCTACTAGACAAAATTTCTTTGGCACAAGTCCCAGAACCTTTAAGTGGCCGGTAGTCCTTAGGTCTCACCCATGCCTCTGCAGCTTAGGTCTCCTAGCACCCAGTAACGGGATACCAATTTGCTACCTGAACCAAGGTCTTGATGCATTAGTTGCTCAACTCATAGTACCCTTGGTGCATGAAAGCCTACACACTAAGTCTTCACTTTTTTAGGTAACTCGGCACTTCATTGCTACCAACATACATGGTACCTTCTAATGATCATTAACTACTTAGTCAAACTATGATCATAAGAGGACCACCTTTACTTCCATATATAACTGCCATACCATGAATAACACCGTGCCAAGCTCTCATTGGGATGATGTATGGATAAAATCTAACACCACAACATAAATTTTTTTCCTAGGTGAGAGAAGTGACTTCGTCACTTTACTCAGTTCCCTATCGAGTGGTGGCCAGCCACAGGAAACTCTTTGGGGGGCTCATTTGCTACAACTCTACCCATTGCATCAAAGTGTTTCTTATGCACCTTAGGATGCATACTATCCCTTGAAGTTGTGAGCCTTACCCACTAGCCCATCATCTAGTCTTGTAAGTCACTGGCCCTTCCTTTGTGAGGCACTAAAACTCACACTTACTTTGGGCTCTCAATTTGCTTAACCCAACCTTCTCCGAATATGGTTTCATCCTTTGACTTTTTTGTACTCCAATGAATGCCAACTACTATTGTAATGCCCACAAATCCTAAGTAATTAAGCTTCAAGCTATAAGGATTTAAGGCTTAAAAAAAAAATCCTTAAATCAGGAATTAAGCTCATTGAGATTGGGAGACACTAAATTAAGTGGGATTGGGGAGTATAATGAGTATTGGAGATTTTCAGAATTTAAACTTGGCTTAGGCCAAGTTAAATGATGAAAAATTAAGGTGAGGGACTTAATTGGACAAAAGGGGACTTTTCGTGGTTGGGCTCAATTGCCCAAATGTAAGGAATTGAGGGACTGAGAGGGGGATTAGCCATTTTTAAAGGCATTGGATGCCATGGCTGCCACCTCCCTCCATTGTCCATTATTTTGATCCACCTCCCACCCAACTCATTACTTAGGATTCCTTCCCTCACCTACTTGTCTCCCACTTTTGACAAATTCTCCCAATTTTCACCAAAGTCTTCCAATTTGTCCCCTACTTTTGACTATCTCACCCACCACCCACATAAGTCTTCCAATTTGTCTCCCACTCACCCCCATGTGAATCACCTGGTTTCACTCTATATATACTCCCATGGCCGGCCATACAAGTTCCATTTTAGTCTCCATTTCACTCATTTCACTTACTTACTCTAAAACACTAATTCTCTCCTCCTAAAGCTCAAACACATCTCCAACTCTTTCTCCCACAATACCATTCGACCAAGTATTCCTCTTGGTGTTCTTGAGTATGAAGCTTGTATCCTCAATATTCATAAGCTTCTAAAGTCTTCCAAGGCAAGGAATCAAGTGGCAGGAGGAAGCTTGAAGGAAATCAAGCATAAAGATTTGGCCATACCTCATTTGGTTGAGGTATTGTGTGTTCCACCAAGTTTTCTTGGTATATGTAAGCTTTCGAGCCACAGTGATGCAAGAATATACTTGCTAATAATTCAGCCATTATAAGTTCTCAAGCTAGAAATTAAGTTCTAGCTATGACAAGCGAGGAAAAGGAAAAGAAACAAGTTTCTAAAGCTTTCGGGCGACAAAGTTGCTAAGGGTTTTATGGTAAGGATTCCCATACTCTTTGAGTATTCGGGCCCTTGGGTGATGGATATTGAATGCCATGTGATCCTAAGAGTGCTACAGAGGGCTATGTTTTGTTGCTTAGGCAACTCTATGCTAGCTAGTTCCGTGAAAGCATTACGGCTAGGAATTGGGTCGGCCAACTCAATTCCCAAGCATAATGAGATCTCAGATTAATACGGAAAATATGTTCATGCTTGCTTTTCCCTTCAGAGGAATATGGTGTTAAGTGGTGTGTGTGTTTGTATGCTTCTTTGTTTGGATGTGCATGCTAACCCCGATTATGATGATTATTATTATATGTATATATCCTGTATTTTTTTTGCCTTAGTGTTTTCTTTGCAGGAGCATGGAGTATATTTTGCCATGTTATTCTTGGCTATGTTAGGCTCTATGAGCTGTACGGAATCCTTACTGAGTTTATAACTCACTAGCCATTCTCTACTTTTTTTTTTAGGAAAAAGGCTTACTTGAAAAGCACTAAGGTCAAGAGTATTTTATACTCTTTCTGTTGGTAAAGGTTTGTGTACATATGTGTTTGCTCAATATTCTAAGTATTCTAAGTGTTATGGGTTGCTTGTGTAACAAGCTAATAAGTGCGGACTTTATGTGCAGGACTTGGAGTCTAAATTGTGGGAACAAAGTCTCTAAGGTGGAAAGTGTGCTATTTGGCTCTTTGTGTGGTTTGCCATGTTTGCACATGTGCTATGATGTTGGTATTGTCTAAATGACCAAACTTGTGTTAATGGCTTGTACATGGACAGTTGGGCCTAAGTAAAGTTGATGATGGATTTGCATAATCGTATGTTTATAAGCCTATGCTTGTTTATGAAAAACATGTGCATAATAAACAAGTTCTAAAACTTGGATTGGTGTTTTGGTTACCATGCATGTACTTGGCTATGTTTGATAACGAGCTTGAAATGAACACACAAGTTCCACATAAGTATTAGCTTGTTTCCGAGAGCACAATATCAACCTTTAAGTAAATCATTAATGAGCTAGTATTAGTAATATCCAGGGGTTCATGCCCGTATGTTTAATATTGTTTAAATGCCCCTTTTTTTGGAATTTTGCTACATAGTTATGTAATTGAGCTCAAATGGCCAGGGGCTAGGTTGGTCATGACAACTACTAGAGTTACTGCATAAGTTCCTGAGCACAACTGTACTTATACCAGACTTGGCACTTTCAAACTACTAAGTGAATCACTTAGCTAGGTGGGATATTTCACTGCGGCCATCCTAAGCCGTCTATTGATTATTCAAATTTCTTGAAGGGTCTAGGCGAGGCTTAATCTTCCTGGCATCGCTTGGTCATTCCTGACTTATGGTTCAAATTTCCATAAACTTACTGGCGTAAAAAGTAACTAACAGGTACCATAAGTTACTCGGCCCTATCTTGTAGTTAGTCCTTCACTTACTTGGCTAGCCTTACTAGTCGAGCACTTTTCTCCCATAATTTATCTCAGTGGCACTCGACTCCACTTAACCTCAGGATGGTGGCTACAAATTGGATACTATCCTTTGGTCCATGAAAGTCATTCCTATTGCTTAGGTTCTCTACCCAACCTCACCTTGCTGACCATGTGTCTGCCTCCACTAACTCCATTCCGAGCCCTGATGCCTTACCGAACCACTTGTCAGTAACTCCACATCCATACTCACAGAGAACCTCCATAGTGGAAGCTTAAGGCCTTGTTGGTAAGCTTAAGGCCTTGTTGGTTTTGACCTCAAACTCCTACTCTCATAGAAAAAGGGTATGAGAGTGCTCCTCTACTTTGCTATGTAGCATGCTTGAGCAAAAGCTCTCTGGTCTTAGTCAGTGCATCCTTGCCTCCATTGGTGTTGCCTAACCCATCCACAGTTGGTGGGTTCAACTCCTGAAACTATGGGGAATTCCTCAGCTTGGAGGTCCACACCTTCTACCCCTACGAATAATGTTGCCTACCTCATTTTGAGGTTCTGAAAAGCTTCCCCTAAGATGGTGGTCACATCCCACTACTTGCACCAAGGTGTTGCCACTACCTTGGAGTAAGTTGAATAATCTACCCTAATGTTACCAAAACTAAACTGCTAGAATTCACTTCGAAACCTATAGCATCTGAAACTACATCTAACCTAGTTTTACCAATGCAACGTGTAACCAAAGCAAGATAGTGCACATAGGATATACAAACTACTGGTTAGTGCTAACAATCCTAGCGCAATGACAACATCCTGATCTCATTCACCTAGCCCCCAACAACTCTTACTCGAGTTTAAAGCCTTGCTCTGATATTGCCTGTTATGTCCCTACCCCGAATGGGGCCCTTCCAGGAAGACTACGGAACCGAAGTACTACACTAGTGGCAGTTGGCTAGTTAATTGCTTGTTTCATTTAAAACCTTTTATGCATTTAGTTATTAACCTACAATGCAACATACATGAGCTTGCTTTGACTTTAAGTAACAAACATGAAAAGAAGCTAAAACATTGCGTGCAATTTATTAAAACAAATTTAAAACACAAGCCAAAGAATAAAACATAAGTGTATTTACTATAAGAAATAACCATGCATGTGCATCATTACGTTAGAAATAACTATACACATACCCAAAAACAACTAAAATGCTACTTAACCACCAACAATAAACTAGAATTGATAACGATTCACTAGGTGGGTACCTATAACACAAATGCTAGCTCAGCAACCCTCTAAGGTCATTGGCTCCTTATAGATACAATCTGCACAACAACACTAAAAGGAGTGAGAATCTGAAGATTTCTAGTAAGGGATTTGGGTACCTTCAAAGAAACATTAAAAACCTGCAAACAAAAAGCTGATGACACTCATATATATAATTTATGAAATCTACTATGGGCCTTGTGTAGTTTGAGGCCTAACATATGTGCATATATTCAAGTCCCTTGGAACCCTACCTCTTCCTAGTCCTCATACGGATGTCACCCCATGCTTAGCGACTTCTTGGCCCTTAACTCACTCCTAGTAAGCCTTGGCTTGCTGATGTCCTATTGTGCTATGCTCACTGAAAATCCTTCTCTTTGTTGTTGTACAGGTGAACATGGTGGATGCTCTTTGTTAGTGTTCTAAGGAACTCACACTAAGTGTATTAGGCTCCCACATAGTGCCTTGAGCCATTGGCTCACCTACGCCACTACGGTAGTAAGCCTCCACCCAATTAGGCGTATTGGGCTCCCACATGGTGTCTTGAGCTAATAAGCTCACCTAGAGCACCAAGGTACTAAGCCTGGCCATTTAACCTACCAAGGATGTACTAAGCTTTCACTTGTACCTTAAGTTACAACTTGGCTAGGCAACAAGTGCACTAAGCCTTCATCCATAGTGCTCCACTATCCACCATTACTTGGTTCACCCTATTATGTTAAGATTTTCTTTAGATGGACACAATTTACTAGGTTTCATTGAACCCCTCATGTACACTAGGATTTCTCATTGGTGTCTTATGCTTAAAGGTTTCAACTCAACTACCAATGTGCTAAACCCCCTTCTTATTATAGTGCTCCAAGCTTCTCTTAGATCACTTTGCTTCATGTTTCCTTTGTACCCAATAAAACTTGATCCACTAACTAGTGCTTTAAGGAGCTATAAGGGGTACCAAGGTACCATTGGTCACCTCTCACCATAAGGCCTTTTAAGCACTCATTGGACCTTCACTTTGAATAGAAATACAAAAAAACCTAGGCAAATTTAGCCTTGGCTGAGCATGAAAGATGTAGATCTTTCTCTTAGCTTCGCGTGGAATGTTAAATCGCCCCAATCAGACACTCGAGTGAAAAGTTATTGTGAAAATACTACAGTATGTCAATGCTATCGAGTGCTGGCGCCTAGGCACTAGAATCGATGTTGTAGCACCAGAGGCCTCTTTTCTTTGGGTTCCAAATCATGTTCTAGGCACTACAGTGCCCTTTGGCACTGCAGCACCAGGCCTTTAAGCCTTGCATTTCTAAACTTTGTCCATAACATGTTTGGGGGCGTACCAAGCCACCCAAACCTTCAAACCAAGCCTTGCCAAGCTCCAAATCCTTAGAACTACTACAATAAGCCATAATCAAGCCAAACTAACCAAGCATCATGGGCTAAATTGTACTACCCAAGAGCTTGATTGCCACTAGTCCATCATAACACAAATCTCACCATAATAATACATATATTGCAAACCACTTGAAACCAACATTCAAGTAACTAAGACATGAGTTATAGGAGTATGTAAACTTCCCTTACCACAATTGAGAAGAACAAGCAATATCAGGCATCCAATGAAGCAAAATGGCTTCTCTAAAGGGTTTTCGTATGGTTCCATACAAATTGAACACAATGGAACCAAAATAAGCTTAACCAAGCTAGACCCTAGCTCATGGAACCTTATGAAACCAAGAACACCTCACAATCAACAAGTCCAAACTAAAACTAGAGCTTACCTAGCTTCAAAATGTGATTTTGAGCTCAAACCAAGCAACCCATGCAAAAACAAGCTTCTTTCCACATGGGTTCTTCATGTGGCTTTGATTTCCACCAAGAATTGAAGATTTTGTGAAGATTTGGCCATGGAATTGAAGATAGGCGGAAGGGTTACGAAAATGGAAGGTTTCCCCATACCCTTGAAAAAGGTTTAAAATGCTTTCCTCCCACCTTTAGCCAAACAACTTCTTTAATTTTGCCAAAAAGACCCCATATTGAAATAGTGCTATAAGGCTTGGCAATTTAGTCCAACTCTTTGGTTTCTTGTCACTAAGGTCCAAAAGAACAACTTATGAGCTTAAATACCAAACCTATCACCTTGAGGTACAAAATGACCATTTTTCCCTTGGTGACACTTAGGTGCCAAAATGGCCGAGGAACCGTCTAACCCTTAATAGACTTGCTTGACTTAGTAATTCAAACTAATTGAGGTATTAAACTAGATATTTTGACTTGTTTAACAAGTCTTACTTGACCATTGAAGGTTCATTGCCTAGAGGGCTGTAATAATTTGTGTTGGAGCATTCATGAAGATGATAGCCCGAAACCTCAAGTCTCTTTCTCCAGGAAGGTTGATTATAGAGGTGGTGAGGCTAGGACATGCCAACATAGATTCATTAAGGTCGATAAGGTTGTTGAAGAATACCACACTTTTTTATGCCTTGGAGAAGTTTATATTAAAGACCCAGAAGGACGTACAGGAGGAAAAGGAGGCAGATGAGGCCATTACAGTCAGACCATCGACTGCTGGAGCTATTAAGGAGGGAATTGTGCCGAGTGGTGCAGTTATTGAGCAGAGGGTGGAAGAGAAAGTTCTAGGGTAACCATTGCTACTAAGGATGTTGGAGAGACTGGCGTGGATCCCATGGCTGTGGAGTCGAGTATTAAGGTCAGGGCTACTGAAGATCCCACTGCACCTACACAGATGATGATGGCTTTGAGCACTTCTATCGATCCTTTTACTGATCTTATGCAGAAAGTTCAATTAATTACCCAATTCATGGTTTTATGGTTTTAAAGGTTAAGGATAGTGAGCTTAAGTTTAGTGTGATTTGTGCTTTTTACTTTGCATGAAAATTTGATGTTCTCTCTTTTAGCTTCAAAAGATATGAGTTGCTACCTTGAGAATGAATTGTTCCCATTTATTATTTTGTTTTGAAAAGTGTTAGATTGAAGGTATTACATGCTCGTTAGTCTTGTTAACTTCTCAAGACCCTTAAATTCTCAATCCTCTCTATACCTTTTTTACTCAAGAGTATGATTCAAGGATTTTATAATTTAATGGTTTTAAAGTTTTGATTTTTCTTGTTCAATTTTTTCTTTTGAGTTTTTGCTTAAGGGCAAGCAAAAGTTCAAGTGCAGGGGAAAAATATGATATGTTCATATTTAGTCATGCTTTCTATATGCTTTTTGCTTATATTTGCTTGTCTTTGGAGAAATTTAAGCTAGGATATGGTACTTAATTGGTTTATATTTGATTCTCATGTTACATTTAAGCTTCATTTGAGTTAGAAAGGATTTTTGCAAAGTCTTAGAGCTAAATTGCAAGTTTTGGCAAAGTTTGGAGTAGACATGCCTCACAACATGCCCTAGTACATGTCTGAGTTACATGCCCATGTTCTAAACTGTGTTATATTTCAAAATATTTTAAGTTTTAAAGGCATTACATAGCCTAGAACATGACCATGTACCAAAGTATGTTTGCTATTTTTAGGGTTTTTGGGTTATTTCATAAAGGAAGAATAGAGAGTATTGGGGAGGTAGAAAAATAGCATGAAAAAAAAAGTATTTGAAGAGAAAGGTTGTTGAACAGCAGTTATGATGATCAACAATATTTAATGCACATCGAATTAAGGATTCGTTAGAGGAGAAGCAATTCAAAGATGAAGACTTCTTTCCTTAGTTTATCTTTGATTCTATTGTGTTCATTTTACAACACTATGAACTAAATTTTCTTACTTATGCTTAGAGTAGATGAACCCTGGGATGATTTTATGAATGTGATGACTTTTTAGTTTAATATGGTTATGTTTTTCTTGTGATCTATCCAATGTTCTTTGATGCGTTTATTAATAGTAGCCAGCCTATTAACTCAATATGGTATGATGAACATGTGATAAGTAGTGTCCCGTGTGTTTGTTGTGGATCTCCGTTGGATGGTAGAGATATTATTGTAATCGGGAATAATAGGTGCGATATCATACCTCTGGACTTGGGTGAAACCTAGTAATGGGTTGTAGGACTAGTAATGCATTTGTAAGAAGCATGGTAGGCTTAGACACCCTATTGGTGACTTAAGAATAGTGATTAGTATAATGGTAATAACAGGGAGCTAATCTAATTTAGATACTAGTCCACGGTCCAAGTTAATTATAATCCTGTTAAACCGAAGTAAAATCAACCCATGGGATTTTTAGGGGGATTCAATTCTAAGTGTACGATATCTTATTATTGATTGTCTGAATTGTTTTTCCACCGCTGGTAGTTAGTTGTTAATTATTTTTACTGCATTAGTTTAGTTTAGTTGATTCCTAGTAGTTAAATAAAAAAAAATTTTTAATTTCGGTTAGATAATAAAGAAAGGTCAAGCAGAGTAGACTATCTCTGTTCTTTGGGGAAAATGATCTTGGTACTTGCCACTGCTATACTTTGATAATAGGTAGACTTGCTTATGAGTTCACATAGGTGGACTTGCCTGTGAGTTCACATATTTATAACTATAGAGAGATTTGACACTTCCATATTTATTATAGTGTAATGGGTAAGGTTTATGTGAATTATGAACTTACCAGTGTGACATAAGTTTTAAATGAATGCAAAGTATGCCTATGTGGGTTAGTTGGGGGATTGAAACAGGTTAGGAACCAGAGCTCCTAAGAGCGTGGTAAAAAAAGCTCTTTTTGAAAGGCATAGCTGAGAGGGCGAAGCAACTTGAGTAAGGCCTAACAAGATATAGTAGTGTCATGTTAATCGATGTTGGGTATGCGAGGCACCTAAGTAAAGTTGGCATATGGTGCCAAATATGAATCTTAAGTGATTGAAGAAACCTAAGGAAGGGGCTGTAGTGGCTAAGAGCACCTTGCTGCCAAAGGAAGCCTAGTTGTATAAAGAAAGACTCCTAAATAACGAGAATTTAAAAAGACAGTAAAGGTACCTTAACAGTTAAAGACTAAAACAAAAATTTTGTTAAGCGGCTAAGGGATAGCAAAGGGCCTAAGTGTATTAAGAGATTTTCCTAGATGAGTCAATCATTGAAGACTTGGGCTGTGTGTATCACACCCAAGAAAACTTGAGAGTTGAAGAGTCTGTATGGGCTAACGTGCCCATGTCAAGGCTATAGGTGTTAAACTTGTGAACCTTTTGGAGTTAATGGATCCTTGGGTAGTAATTGCTAATAAACTATCTAAAAAATCCAAAAGTAAGCTATCATGAAGAGTTGTGTCCCTAGGGCACTAAGGGGGCAAAAACCCTAAGTTATACCTAAAGTGGATTAAGTGCCTAAGTTGGTATATGAGTTGTTAAGTAAAGAGTGTCATGAGCACTAGCAAGTGGTGACCTAAGAAACACCTGAGTAGGTCTTGAAAGCCCAAGTGTGATGTAGGGTTGTGTTATGTCCTACCAAGAGTTGATTTCATAAATGTGAGACCAAGCGCTCTTAGAAGTACCTTATAGGGAGGTAATAGGCCAAAGGAGAGCAAGTACCCATACACTACTTAGGCCTACGTGAAGAATGGGAGCTTGGCGAGCTGCCTTATGAAGCAAGTTAAAGTGTTCAACCCATAAGTCAAGCCTTTACTGAAAGTCTCTGGAGAAGTACCTTAAAATGTTTCTTAACCAGTAAATCAAGAAGCTAAGAGTACGAGATAAGCTCATGGTTAAAAGCTATGGATTTCCATAGTAAGCAAATGATGATGGGTAAAAGCTAAATGGGATGTAAGAGAAGTGGTAAGCTCGATTAAGAATCAAAATTTTGGGGACCAAATTTTTATAGGAAGGAAGAATGTAAAGGCCTTCTAAATATAGACCGTAGCTTGGATAGGGCAAGTAAGTGAAAAATCCTAGGAAATTACTCAATTTATGTTCTATTATCCAATTGAAGCATGTTTGTTAAGTTTTAGAAGGTTATGAAGTCATTAGAGGCACCTAAGGCTTACAGGGGGCATTTTCATAATTTTTCCCAAAATCAGCGACAAGTTCATAAATTCAGTGAAAATGAGGCCATGAGTGTAATTCATGACCTAAGTAAGCAAGAACATAAGTTTTATAGCCTACAAGAACCAAAGAAGTTAGTGAAAGGGCTTAAATGTGCAAAGTTGTAATTTTGAGCTAAATGTGATAAAATGGACACGTAAGGCTAAAATTGGCTTGAGCTAAGTTAAGGAGGCTAAGTGGACTTCCTTATATCTTCTTTTAGAGTCCATGAAAGGTCTAAGAAAGGCTAAAAATGTGGCTAAGAAAAGTTTTGGAGGTTAAGTGATCAAAAGATTGAAGTCGAGGGAGTGGATGGTGCATTATGGCTTTAAAAGGGGTTAAGGCATAGAAGAGATGTACTGTTCATCATTTGCTACACCTCAACCTACGTTTTTATCCTCCACCTCCATAGCCCAACCTCTAAACTTCAATGAAAATGTAATCTCATGAAGGAAATTGAGTCCCTAAGTGTGTATAATAGTGCTTAAGCATTGTTTTTGAAGATTGGTGTGTTGTGGTGTTCATGGAGGTTTAAGCTCAAAATCAAGTTAGTTGCCCATTCCCTAGCTTAAGTTTGGTTCTTGCTTGATTGGGTAGCACATATTATATATTTTTCAATATTATTATTTCATCCGTTTATGTTATATCACCTAATAAATTACATTAGAAAGTCGATTAGCCTTGGAGTTAAATGCAATAAATTTTCTCTCACCATATCCAATGTTAACTTAAACAGATTACGCATTGAATAAATATTTATTAATTTTTTTTCCATTGACACACTAATTCATGTTTAATTAAGTAAGTTAGATCTGTTTATTGAAATGAGTTCAATCAACTGGAAAATATAGCAATCTCGAATACAAACATCATCTTCCCATAATGCGATTCGTTAAAATAAATTATCACAATTGATTCAAAGAAATTAATAAATGATGTTTTCATTAATGGCTTCAATTGAGATAATGCGCTACCAATTGCATATTTAAATTTGGAAATATCATTTCACTTTATAATATATTAATAAAAAACAAAAACTTGGAAAGTGTACAATTAGCTTTAAAAATCGAAATGGTGCGAAATATAAAATTGGACTTCAAAATCATCTTTAAAAATAAAATTTTAAAATTGCTTAACCAACTTTTTAGATGAGCGTGAAATTTAAGTTAGGGATAAATTTAGAAATATCATGTAAAATTATTTGAATTATGAGTTAACTAAATTAAATTTTATTTATTTTATTTCTAAATCAAATTTTGGATGGAAGTAAAAAATGATGGCTTTGACTGCTGCGTATTATCACCTTATTGCATTAGAGGGTTAGGGGGCATGTTCGATAATCCAAGTGTAAAATATTGCTGTTAATTTACAAAAAAAAAAGAAAAATCCGCTATGTGTCATATCTAGAGTATGCTTGTTATGAGAAACCTCAACAATACCTTACTTAGATTTTCCTGCTTTATATATATAGATTAGCTAATTGTAACTAAGTGACTTGAGTTCCAATGGCTCAGGCTAAGCACTTCTGCATGCCTCTGGGTTAGGCATTCCATCACAGTTATGAACAACTATTCCACGATCCCTTATAAATCATTTAGATAATCTTACATGGATGCACCTTTTTAGTATTTCACCCATGGCAATCTTACAAAATCAAATATTTTCTGCCGGTTTTTGAAGCTTATAACTCTTTAAGCTTGTTCGAAAATGTCCTTGCATGAGTCTCCGCATAATTGTGGTTTTATGCATTATCTTTGACAAACTGTAGGATGAAATCACATACTTGTTCATGCTCAAATGCTCAATCCTCATCTCTACTGTATTTGGTAAGTACATCTCTGTCACATATAAGAGATCATTGATCTTATTTCTCCATGTGATAATTCAAGCCACTTAAGCTAATCATCGTGCTTGTCTCTGTGTCCGTGATTCTAATCAATGCATAGTATCAAGAAAAAAATGACAAATAGCAATGAATTTGACTTATTTTTTGAGTGGCAATTAGAGAACATACAAAAAGTATATATAAGCAAGTGACTTTGCTTTAATTATAGTTGTTGGGCATAGCTGATGCCAACTTTGAGGGCAATATGATCATTAAAAATAATATTAAAAAATTTATATGATTTATCCTTAATTTTGAGTTACGTCCATGAGACAAACTATAAGATTTTTCATTATTAAAATAGCACATGCAAAGAGAGAGAGAGAGATAAATTTCTCTAAAAAAGGTTATGGGTGTAAAGTACTAATTAGATATACCCAAAATAATAATTCTCAAATATTTTCCAAATAACCCAAATAGATATCTCAATATTTTGTCAGTTAAAAAATCTTTCTTATTCACAATATTTTTTTCAAAGTAAGTATTTTTTGCATTCACTTTTGTTTGTCTGCTAGAAATTGAAGAACCAGAGGCTATGTATAGGAATTCCATTCTATTAACTACTTTTATTATTCACCTTGTTTTATTGTTCGTCCATGACTACTTTTCAGCCACAGTTTATTGTCCACATAGTGGCATGCCACGTTTTCAATAAGAACTAATAAATTGTAAAATATGTGTATGACCGATTCCTCCCCATCTTCGCATCTAGGGCAAGTGGACTGCGTTGCTACACGCCTAATAAGCAGATTACTGCTAGGAAGCAAGGCATTCTAGCGCATTGTCCAAGGAAAATTCTTGAGCATATTAGGGAAGAACTCGCCTAACATTTTTAGACTTGTGGAGTTGTGTAGAACAAGAGTATTCCCTAGGTGACTCATTTGTGTCATTTCTTATCGTCTCTTAGTATCAAACGAGGTTATTTTCTACCCACATTTTATAGTGGGTATTTTTTTTCTGAAAATTCTTGAGCATATTAGGGAAGAACTCGCCTAACATTTTTAGACTTGTCGAGTTGTGTAGAACAAGAGTATTCCCTAGGTGACTCATTTGTGTCATTTCTTATCATCTCTTAGTATCAAAAGAGGTTATTTTCTACCCACATTTTATAGTGGGTATTTTTTTTCTTAAATTTATCAATAAAATAAATAGTAATAATAAATAATTAAAAAATTCTTAGCCATAAACTTATCCTAATAAATTAAAATTTTACTTTATTTTAATTTTAAGCTAGGTTTTTTTTATATCATGTTCTTATCATTCAAATGATTAGTTATAAAATGATGAATATTTTTTCTTTAACATAATACATATACATGCTTTGAAATGATGAATATTTTTTGTGTTACTAAAGAAGTGTTTACTAAAAAATTTCACCTTCTATCAATTCAAATTTCAATATTTAATATTAGTAAAAAATTTATTTAGAAAAATTTGCTTTCAATTTTACCAGTTATGGACAAAATTACTTTATTAAACCATATAAATTTTGAATTAAATAACTCAATTAAAAAAATTAAAGGAAAAATAAAAAAATTTAAGGAGTAAGAGATGAAATGGAAAAGTTTTTAAAATTTAATAATTGATAGTGACCAATATATTACTTTAAAAGATAAAAAAAACAATAATAAAATATTTAGGACTGAAAGAGCACATAAAAAAAATATAGTTAAGTAGTTATTATTTATTAAGTTTGTGATTAAAACATAATATGGGTTGAACTTAGTGACGAAAATGGGAAAGAAAAGAAATTCAGGAAGTGAAATTGTAGTTTAAACATAGGAAAAAGTGAAACAGTTTGAGACCCTCAAAATTACAACATAGGCCCCTATGACACAATTTCCTTTAAAGAAGAGGACCAAGCTTTAAAAAAAGTCAATCACGTCCAGCAAAAAAGCCAAAAAAAAAAGGAATCGGCACTGTTGATGAACAATGTTTGGCACTATTCATCAACAATGCAAAACTCTTGAATTTTAGAATATAAATATAATGACATTACGGAGAAAGAGTCCAGACTATTGTGTCTTTCTCATTAGCATCTCTATATAAAAAAAAAAATGGTAGATATGACCTCCACTTCCTCTTCATGAAATAAATTTCTAAGGTTTTCCAAATTCCAATGTGATTTTGCGTCTTTAGTTCATAAAAACTCTTCCCACTATACTAATGAATAATGTGGATGTGTCAAATCTCTTTATACTTAAAAAGATATGAACTCACAGGCAAATGCACCTATCATCAAAGTATGACAATGATAAGTATCAAGATCATTTTTTCCGAAGAACAAAGTTGTCTACCATGTTCAACCTTGCTATATTATCTAACGAATAATTAAGAGGGTTGTTTTGCTAACTATGAATTAACTAAACCAAACAATATAGTAAAAACAAATCAACAAATAATTACTAGCAGTGGAAAATAAGTAGAAATTCAACAATAAGATATGTCATACTTAGACTCACATCCCCCCAGAAAGCTATTGTGTTATTCTTTCTTTGGTTTAATAGGCATATGACTAACCTGGACTATAGAGTACTACCTAAATAAGATTAGCTTTCTATTTTCCCCACTCACTAACCCTTATTCTCAAGTCACCAATAGGGTGGCTAGTCTTACCATGCTTCCTAAGAAAGCATTAATAGTCCTATGACCCAACTACTAGGTTTTACCATAGTCCAAAGGTATTATAGTGCACTTATTATTCCTGACTACGATAATATCTCTTCTACCCAACAGTGATCCTCAACAAACATACCGGACACCACCGGCATATATTCATCATCCCACATTGAATTAATAGGCTAGCTACTATTAATCAATACAACAAAGCACATTGGATAGATTAAAAGAAAACCATACTTATATTAAACTAAAAGCAATAACAATTACAATATCATCTTAGGGTTCATCTACTCTAAGTTTGAGCATAGAATTTAGTTCATCATGTTGAAAACTAAACACAACAAAAATAAAGACAAGCTAGGAAAAGAAGCCTCCATCTTTGAACCACTTCCCCTCTAAGGAATCCTTGACCTGATGCACATTAATCGATGTTGATTATCAGAACTACCTCCAGTAGCTTTATCCTATTAAGATTTAACTATTTTTTTTTTTGTATATTTTCACTTGTTTCCCTCATCTCTTCTATTTCTCATCTAAATTAACTCGATAAAACCTTAACAGGAAGCAAACACAGTTTTATGACATAATAGTGTTCAAAGCCATGTTTGACTTCTAGAACGTAAAAATCATGTACTTTAATGATAGAGTTAGGAACATGGGCGTAACAACAAACATGAATGTGTTTGGCATGAACACAGGCATGTTTACATTTGACATAGGCATGTACCAAGCCATGTTTGACCTAACTTTGACCAAAACTTGCAATTTAGCTCAAAAAGTTGCACAAAATACTTTCTAACTAAAAAAAAAACTGAAATATGACTTGAAAATAAAATATGAACTAATTATGCACCAAAATCTACTAAAAACACATAAAAGACAAGCTAACATCAAGAAAAAGCATATAGAAAACATGTATAGAAATGAGCATATCATAATTTTCCCCCATACTTGAACTTTTGCTTACTTTCAAGCAAAACTTCAAAGAAAAATTTTGAAAAAGAAAAATAAAAGCATACTCTTGAGCAAAAAAAGGATTAGAGAGGATTGAAACTTTAAAGGTCTTGAGAAACTGACAAGACTACCATGCATGCAATATTTCTAATCTAACCCTGTTCAAAACAAAACAATTTCATGAAAACAACTTATTCTCAAGCTAGCAACCCATATCTCTTAAAGCTCAAGAAACATCAAGTTTTCATGGATAGTAAGCCAAAGCTTACTATGCACAACCATTCAAATCATAAAACCATGGATATGGGCGAATCATCGAACTTTTCACATTCTTTTATTTTTCTTTTTCAACCATTCGTCTTCATATTTCTTTTCATATATTGATAGATTTTGTAACAAGTGTACATTATAGGAGCTTTGTCTATACCCAAGCCATTTTTCAACACAATCCAAGATGATCTTTGAACATACTCATACATCTAATATCTATTCGAGCTGTGATCGACTCTTACCTTAGGAGAAAACCTACACCTTACATCAACACTAAAAACAGTGGAGCAGTAACTTATTCATACTTTTTTTTTTCTGTATTCAATAATCAACCACATATCCATCAACCAATTCTTACCCCTAATCCAACATAGAAACTCAAAACTTAGCATGCTTTGAACAGTGTAGTAAACAAAAACACTTGATGCAAAAATGGCTTTTAAAGACCATCTTCTACTAGCTTGCTAATGAATTGTAAAAATATTTTAAAAATAGTTAAGCACAAAAGTGAAAGACTTCAAGAATCATTTACTTGATTTCCAAGTTAAGAACTAAAGACATTAAATTAACAATCATTCCCCATCTATAGAAACATGCTCAATAATATGATTGAAAAACAATTAAGCCCCAAAAAAAGTTAAAAATTTTCAGAAAATCATGAAAAATTATTAAAAAATTCATAAAAATAAAACTTAGGGCCTAAGCTGGCTACTCTCCGACACTTAAAATGTACATTGCCCTCAATGTACAAACATGGAAAACAAAGTTAAAAGAGGTCAATAGAAAATAATGCCGCCCTTAAAAGTTCAATTGCTTGGTGTGCAAGTCAACAGTCCAAAAGATCCATAAAAAGTTTGTTTGAACTTCGGGTTCAATAGGAAGGCTTCCATGAAAATAGAAAAGATAATCAATAGCAAAAATATGATAAAAACAATCAAATAGAAAAAAGTAAATGAAAATAAAGGGAACTAAAGTAGGAGCAACCGAAGCTCCAACAACAATGTCAAACATAAACTAAAGCAAAAAATAAAAAAAAGTCATATGCAAATGTCTCTCAAAATGATAATATGGTGATGAAAGTAGGAACTTTAAACTATGGGCAGATTAGCGATGTAAGCTGCAAGAGTGGTCTTCTCCTTGTCATCTTTATCCTCATTAGGGCATTGCAAGATAACGATGCGAAATGGTCCTCGTGGAGAAGTGATATGCTGTGCTATCAGTAGTTCTTTGATCAACTATAGGAAGACAATGGGTAAAGCCATATTAAAAACAACCCTCGTAATCATCTGCATGGTAATGAGTCTTATGCTAATTGACCTATTAGACAGGATGGCGTATAGTAAAAGTGCCTGCTCCATAGTGACTAAGTCCGCAATAGGGTGGCAATATAAGCATTTACTTAGGAAGAAAAACCAAGGTTGTAGAGTGGCTAATAGTTGCATTGGTAGGAGGTAAAGGCTATGTCCTATAGTGGTGGTCCAAGCAACAGGTGGGCCACAAAGGGTCTGACCAAGCTCACTCAGTGTTGGCTAAGGAAAGCAGCCCTGGGTGTGGACAACACCTAGGTGGCAGTGAATGTCATTAGCAGAAACATCAAACTCTATATCCTGCATGGGTACCTTCATTGAAATCTCAATGAAAAGACCCTAATAAGTTCCATTGGCATAGAACTTCCATACCAGAGTCATTGAGGTAAACATAGAGGGTTCACACAGACATGCCAAACACCAATAGACTGCACTGTCATGAATCTCCAATGGACGAGTGGTAAAGTGGTTAGAGTGCAGTTGGAAAATAATTGCTTTCTCCAAAGAGGCTTCATGTAAGGAGAAGGCTTTAAAAGACACATAACATATAGTGATACCTCCTCCCACGGAATTGCCACAACTTTTGGACTTCTAAAATTGATTAGACAAGGAACACAAAACTATTGGGAATGTATATTGAATACCTTTCGATCTACACATGAGCTAGGCTAAATAAATTTACTTAAATGAATGTCATAAAGTGATTAACATAAATGGGCAATCCCTAGCCATAACGCATTCTAGATCTTAGCTGAATAACACCTATTTAATCCAAATTCCAGGCATGGATCGAGCAACTACTCACAACCAATTTTTGCTCAATTAATATGTACTTTCATTAAATCTATGATGCAAAGAAGCATAGAATCGAACAAAGATGAAAAAAATTTTGAATCAAAAGGAAAATAACAAAATCATACCTTGGAAGGATGAAAATCAGAAAAAACAAGCATTCCTACACATCTTCGGGCATAGGAAAGTTGAAAAGTGGGTGCGTGATTACAAAACAAGATGAAAAATCTATTTTGACCAGGTTTTGTCGAACACAGTTTAAAATACGGGAAAGTAGGTGAGCATGTCACTTAAATTTTTGGTCTTACATAGGTTGAAACATAGGCATGTCCTTGACCATGTAAGCTTTTTAGAGATAAATTTTGTGTAATCAAAATATGAAATATGGTGAGCTTCATAGGCATGTCCATGACTATGTAAGATGGTCATAGATTGGTTCATGGCCATATCCATGACCATGTTGAGCTATTGGAATTTTGAATGTCGAAAAGGAAAGGCCAACATGGGTCGAGACACAGATGTGGTCTTAATCGTGTTTGCTGAACATGGTTTTAGACATAGTCATGTGAATAACTGTGTAAAGTTTTTATTGCTCAAAACATCTGACAACAAGGGGATAACACGCTTCTAAAAATGGGGGTAAAAGTACCCATGTTTTTTGAACATGTTTCATGTCATGGGTGTATTTGAGGTAGTGTATTTTTGCTGGAATTTTAAACTCTTGATGAACATAGGTAAGAAGATAAGGGTGATAGAGACCGTGTTTCTATAACACGCTTATAAGCATGGCCGTGACAATAATCGTGTATAGCTACTGAATCTCACAATTAAAAATAATCATGCACCTGGAAACACAATTATGGTAAAAGCTATGGATACGACCATGTTAGGTAGCATGATGAGAGACATGAGTGTATTTGTGACTGTGTCATTTCAATGTTTTATTCCACTTTTCATGATTTTTTTTTGCACAGTTCCAAGGTGATTTAAAAAAAAATAAAAAAAAAAATTTAACTACGAGGTGTTAGGTTAACTCCCAGAAAATGCTTGGTTTACTGTCGTCAACCTGATGTAGATAGTGTGTTACATGGTGCTAGGTGGAGGATGGTGGAGGGTGATATCTTCTTGTTGTGCTTCAGGAATTTCACCTCTAAGATACTCTTTATGTTGATGGTTGTTCACCTTGATTGCCCTTTTTTGGAGAAGCTTAATCTTTATAACACCAAATGGGGAAACTTTTGTTACTACAAATAGTCCTAACCATCATGATTTAAGCTTGCCTAGAAAGAGTCACAGACAAGCATTATAAATCTAAGCCCGATCCCTAAGTTTGAACTCTTTCCCTTACTTGATTTGATTTTCATGTAATTTCTTCACTTTTTCTTTGTAAATCCTGGACTTCTCATATGCTAAATTCCGCCACTCATTGAGTTAGTTTAGCTACATTAAGCATTTTTCACCTGCACACTCAAGGTCAAGGTTAATATTCCTTAAAGCCCAACATGCTTTATGTTCTAACTACACCAGAAGGTGACATGCTTTTCCACAAACTAGGCAGTATAGGGTGGTTATATTTTATTCTATAGGCCTAGAGTACATCATCTAACTTAAATGACCAATCCTTCCTAGACACAGAAACCACATTTTTTAGTATGCGCTTAATCTTTCTATTAGAAGACTTGGCCTGACCATTAGCTTTTGGGTGATAAGCGGAAGTGATTTGGCGAGTGACTCCAAATTTATGCATAACTTTTTCAAATTGGGAAATATAGAAATGGGTACCTTTATTGCTAATGATGGCTTTTGGGGTTCCAAATTGAGTGAATAACCTCCATAGAAACTTAACCACGATGCTCACATCATTTGTAGGCAAGACTTGTGCTTCTACCCACATAGAGACTTAGTTTACCACTACCAGAATATACTTACTCCCAAAAGATGATGGAAATAACCCAAAAAATAAATCCGCCAAATGTTAAAAGACTTCACATATCTAGATTCCTTGTTGCTGCATCTCATTTTGGCTAGAAATATTACTGGATCTCTAACAATTATCCCATAAAGCTGCATATCATCTCACATCCTTGAACAAGGTAGGCCAATAGAAACCAGATTCTAACACCTTCCGTGCTATGGTGTTGTCATGGAAATGGCCATAGTTGGACCCTTATGGCAATGCTTAAGAATTCTTTTGGTATCTGGGAAGCCTATACATTGGTGGATAATTTGATCTACACAAATTCTAAATAAAAATGGCTCATCCTAGAAATAGTATTTTAATTATGGAAAAAAATTCTTTTTCTATTGATATGTCATGCCCTTGGGTAGTTTATACCAAATAATTAGCAAACTCAACAAACCATGGTTCATCCATATGTTTCAGACTAAGCATATAAAGATGTTCATCTGGGAACGAATCATTAATATCCTTAATTGGTTCTCTTTCTAAATTCTCTAGCCTAGATAGATGGTCTATGGCTATATTCTTTGTGCGCTTTCTTATCTAGAATTTCCAAATTAAACCCTTGAAGTACAAGGACCCATTAGATCAACCTCAGCTTTGCATAATTCTTATTTAACAAATACTTCAAAGTAGAATGGTTAGTGTACCCGATAACTTTAGTTAAGAGGAAATAGGATCAAAACTTATATATGGCGAACACCACAACCAATAACTCATTCTTGGTGTAGTATAATTCTCTTGTACACTAGTTAATGCTTTATAAGCATAGTATATAGGTTGGGAATGTTTATCCTTACACCGACCCAATACTACACCAACTACCCAATCACTAGCATCGCACATTAATTTAAATAGGAGAGACCAATCAAGAGATACCATTACAGGTGCATTAGTTATGCATTCCTTGAGAATATTAAAAGTAGAAAGACACTAATCATTGAAGTCAAAATTTGCATCTTTTTCCAATAACTTAGTCAATGGTTTTGCCATCTTAGAAAAATCTTTAATAAACCATCTATAGAATCCTACATGACTAAGAAAACTCCTAATTGCCTTAACTGAAGATGGTGGTAGTAATCTAGAAATACTTTTAATCTTTGCTTTATCCACCTCTGCTCCCTTATTAGATGATGGCCAAAGGGCCACTGTCCTTACTTGACCCTAAAAGGACATCTCAAATGCTGAAATAGTACCTTGGCTAGAGAAAAAGGTACCATGGCATATATCAATCGCTGAGTACCTCCTATTGACTGAGATATGGCCTTTAGACAATGACAACACATCAGCTGGTAAGCCCAAGGAACCCCACCACCTACTAACAAACCGTTATACCTATACAACAAAGGGCGTACAAGACGCCCACTCAGCTCTGTTAAAATAGCTAGTTATAGAGGTTGGTTAGGATAAGCAGGCTATTGGTTCTAAATCCTAGTAGCACAAATTGTCGGCTAATCTAAGGCATTTTGCTCATGCCCTCGCACCTAGGGCCATATATAAACGATGTTCTTTACAGAATAGACGTAAGCTATCCTCTCCCACCCACTACACACTTCTTCCCGCACCCTTAGCCTGATTTAGGCATCAAAGGATCCCTCCTTGAACACTCTATGGGGATCCCTTTTGCCCATTTGTTTTTTACCTTTCAGGTCTACACTGATGTGAAGAAAGCTTCTCGGTGAGGACTCCACCGACAAAAAAAGATCAAACTAGCCAGCAAAGTGCTCTACTCAAGGTTGATCGCCCGATCACCTTAATAGTAGGATTTCTATGCGAGTTTCAGCACATTGTTGACTTTGAAATCACTCAACATTTTTTATAGTTGAAAGGCTATCAGCCACGAAGACCTCCTCCCTCTGGGGAATCTAACACCACCATCGGGACTATATAACACCAACCTTGGAAGGAATCTCTCCACCAACCTCAGTAATACATATGGCGGACTCTAGGAAGAAGGCTCCTTGCCACCCTTAGATTTGAACACTACCAACCTCGGGATTATAAGTGTACTTTCCTCAAAAAAGGAAAAGGTCTTCCAAAGATGGTGTACCATTCCGAAGGGCCTTCCACACTAGCCCTCGGGGAAGGTCCTTGTCCGAAAGGGTCTCACACTTCCGAAGGGGTCTCACAGAAAAATGATAAATACAGTTTAGGGGTTTCTGACATAGAAGCCTTGCACATGCCCCTACCCTTTGGCCGAAACTACCTACGGCCAGTGGAGATGCCTATCTCTGAAGTTACAGATCTGATCTAGCCGAATACGTGTCTTGATCTGAACAAGTTGTGTAAAACGGCCTTCTCCCTCCATCCTCCTATAAATACTCAGGAGGCTCCCATGTAAAGGACACGGGACTCTCTCCTTTATACTCTTTACCATCAAACAACTTCTCCCCCATATACTGACTTGGGTGTCCGAGGCTCCTCGCCCAGAAACACATTTCGGGGAACTCCTAACCCGCGTTCTTTAAGATCTTGTAGATACCTTCTCACCGAAAGTCTTTTTCAGGCTCAGCATGTCATACAATGAAGCTACCGCCGGGCATCATTTGGCACCATTTGTGGGAACCCATTCCCAGGTCGCTGTTGTTGAGACTCGGTGTTCAAAGGACAAGGGACTACCGAGGTCCCAGTCCATGCCGGAAACTCAAGCAATGACTGAACAGCTTGCAACGGAGACTTCCTTACCAGAGGACGAGTGTCCTCTGACGGTCCTAATGGGCTTCCTCCATGATTTTTAGTGTTCTATCATAGCTGAGATGACACAACAACTCAATCAAAGGTGGTCAACAGTACCTCCAAAAGGAAGAGCATCCTCTCCAGACGCACGTCCGAGTGCATCTGGAGAAAAGTCACAAGTCACCTCGTCAGAGTTCTGGAAGCGAGGATTCTCATGATGAGTCCTCAATGGAGAACATACCGCCCCAGGGATGTTGCACTACGGGAACTGGGTCAAAAGAGCCCAGAACTTCCCAGCGATGAAGTTTATCCTCAGACGAGAAGTTCCAATCCTCGCAACAGAGAAGTTACTCGCCAAAAAGAAGACATCATTCTCCATTGCTTATGGCTTCTAGGCAATGAGGACAGGAAGGTACTATCATCTTGATGGAGAAAATCCTGTAGAGGTTGGAAAAGGTGGAAAACTAGGTCTCTCAAAAGCCTGTCTGGTCAAGGCTATTGGAGACTGATGCGAACCCCGATGGTATAAAGACCATGAAACGCGCCCAAGATGTGATTCAAGCTCCACAAGACATCAAAAAGACTAGGTTTGAAACCCCCACCCCTAATCAACCTGTGATTAGAAACAAGAAGTATAGAACTCCAAGAACACAAGCACACTTGTGCACCAAGGCAGTCCGCCAAGAACCAAAGAGAAAACCTCTCCAAAGAGCAATATTATTTTGGCAATAATCTGTATGTTTACATCCAGAATATGTGCCTTTATATAAGCCTAAACTAGGGTAAAAATCTGGGCAAAATTCGCAGCCCAAGTCACCTAGGAAACCTAGTTACAAAGGACTCAAGAAAACCTAGTCAAACTAGGACTCTAACACACTTTTAACACATGTTTAAGGTGTGCAGCAAATTCCTTTTATCCTAAATGACCTGAATCACTTCCATGGCCTAAATAAAATCCTAAATAATGTAAATAAACAGGAAACTAAAATGAAATACGTTACAAAATAAGATTGGCCATAAAAACCCCAAAATAGTCTTCTCAGGTGGTTCCTGCTTGTGTCTTCAACTTCAAGCTGAAATTAGAACTTGATGCAGCCATGATTTCTCAAAATTCAAAGAATGAAAGTTTTAGATCTATTTCTTAGCTTTGAAATGACACTTAACCACACAAAGCAGACATCTAAAGCCAAAGATATACCCAAAATACTGCAACTGATTCTGAACCAGCGATAACTCGTAAATCGCAACTTTGAAGCTAAATTGGACCTCCTTAACGTGCAAACTGGGTTTCATGGTCTTCATATGATTTTCAGCTCCAGATGTTAGCTTTCCAATGAATAAATAATTACTCAATTCTGATCTTTTTAGCTCAAAATATGATTTTTCTACCAGAACATCGCCAATCTGTCAACATCCAAGCTTGAAGTGCACTAGTGAGCTTGTTAGCCTTCTTCCTTGTCAATGGTCCACTAGTTATCTTTAATGGATCCTTGCCATTCTTGGTTGTGCCTTCTTGGATCATATCAGCTCCCCCCTCCTTAGAAGGATTCATCCTCGAATCAAAACCTGCATTAGAAAAGGGAATTGAATCAATAACAATGAAATAATCAACACATAAGCACTTACCTTTCACATAAGAACCAATAGCATGGAATGCTTGTGTATGGGGCTTTAATCTTGTGCAAAACCTGAACCAATATCCAAATGCAATGATACCTCCTGGATCAAAGACAAAGCTTGAAACAATTAGCACAAAAAATCTGAATGTTTGCACAATTTTCATCTTAACTCTAGGCATCACTTTCATTGCCTTTACCATCTCAAAAACATTATTCTTACAACAAGTAAAAGTGTAGGAATAATTTACCTTAGGGATGCTGTATACACTCAAAACAAATGGACCTAAACTCACACAAGTGTTATGGTTATGAAAAGCACAAGTTATGCATGTCAAGACAATAGTTTGCATCGGCCATTCAAGCAGACAAGAATTGAACACAATGTTGCCTAAACTAATAACAAAACAAGGATGCACGAATTTCAAAAAAATCCTAAGCATTTTAAATGAAACAAGATTGGAGTAGATAGGATGAAGTGAAACCAATTCAGTAGCAAACTTATTTTTGCATGTATATGCACAACAATGCATGAAATTTGTGAATGGGATGTGACATAAAACAAAGGAGTCAACATACCTCCGTAAAAGGTTGAATTTAAAACCAGAATTTTCACTCAAAATAAAAACTTTCAAGTTCGGACATAAAGCAAAAAGATCAAGACTCAAAAGTTTGTGTAATGCATGTGTCATGACAAAAAGATACTTGCTGGAAATTAAAGATTGACATACAAAAATGGGCTGAACATGAATGAAAATCAAAGAAGTATGAAATGCATGGGTAACAACCAATTTATGCATGCAAAATTCCAAAGAAGAAGATTTAACTTGAGACAAAACAAAACAATGTGACATGGATGCAAAGCAAACAAAATAAAAAACCAAAGACACCAAAACAAATTTTTCTTTAGAGGAACTCATGGAATTCAAAATATGACTTGATAAAACCAAAGAATTAGAAGGCTTAAAACCATATTTTGTCAAATTTCCATGCTTACTTCCTTCTCTTAATCTAGTTTCATGAAAACCATTCTTCAAAATAACATTGCAAGCAAACACACATTGTTTGAGATTTTCATGCAAAACCACATCATATCTAAGTGTAAGGAATAAATACATTACAACG
Source organism: Aquilaria yunnanensis (assembly GCA_039654915.1). Taxonomy (NCBI): domain Eukaryota; kingdom Viridiplantae; phylum Streptophyta; class Magnoliopsida; order Malvales; family Thymelaeaceae; genus Aquilaria; species Aquilaria yunnanensis. The sequence continues at coordinate 78,417,043 of CM077593.1, forward strand.
GTTGGACTTAGTCTCCAAGTATCTTTCTTTGGAACCACAAAATTTTCACCTTTGCACTTAATGGCTTCGGTTGGAGTTGCATTAATTTCATCCCCTTCAAACATAGGATAAGAAACAATGTTAGGCAAACTTTTGCATATGAAATCACTTGGACTCACCTCAAATTGTTCCTTTTCAACCTCCTTCATTGGTTTGATGCATGGGACATGGCTTAGAATATTAGGAACACCAACTTCTTGGATGGGCAGCAACTCACTTGATTCTTGTAGCTTATCTCCACTTAAGTCCTAAAAAGAAGACAACACAACAGTAGAAGAAGACTCCATTATGTTAGATGAAAGTATGGCTTCTCTGTAGGTCTTTCTCTCTTCATTCGGCTTAGGTTCATTGCACTCTTGTCTTCTCTCAACTTCACACTCAATTTCTTCTCTCGGGAACTCTCCACTCTTCTTCCCCTCATATTCACTCTTCTCACTTAATCTCTCGGTTGTTCTCTCAACTTTCCCCTCGTCACTCTTGCCCTCAACTTTCCCCTCATTTACTTTTCTCTCAACCTCACTTTGAAATTTTCTTTGATCCTCCAAGACTTGTTGTGGTGAAAGTGGTACAAGCATGATTGACTTTTCTTCTTGACGCCGAGACAAGTCTCCTTTTGTGGACTCCACTTTTGGCTTGGGTACTTCTCTCACATCCTTGGTCCATGCTCCTCTCCATGTGGAAATTCCTCCTTGAGACATATTGGATGCCTTGGACCTTTTGATGATCCTTTCGGCCTTGGTGGCATAATGAAGCAAATCCTCCCTGTTGAAATAAGGTGCCATTTCCACTTTGTTGGCAATCTCAGGATTGAGACCATTAATGAATCTAGCAATGGTGGTCTCCTCATCCTCCATGATGTTGGCTCGAGTCAAGGTTATCTCCAAGTCTTTATGGTAGTCCTCCAAACTCCTTTGGCCTTGCACTAGCTTTTGAAGCTTGAGGCGTTGATCTTTAGTGTAGTAGCTAGGCACAAATCTCCTCCTCATCAAGGCTTTAAGGGCTCTCCATGTCTGTATGGGCTCCTCCTCATTCCTTCTCCTAGAAATAACATCCTGATTCCACCATACAATAGCATAATTAGTGAACTTTTTGGTAGCCAATTTAACCTTCTTTTCCTCGGAGTAATGATGGCAATTAAACACCATCTCAATCTTTTGCTCCCACTCCCAATATGCATCGGGATCACTCCTCCCTTGGAAGGATGGAATGGTAAGCTTGATGGAGTTGAGATTGTTGTCCTCCCTTGGCATACATCTCCTTGGAAACCCATGGTCATGCCAAACTCTTTCTTCCTCGGGTTTTTCTCTCCTTGGACCTCTCCTTGGTTGCAAGATAGGATTAGGTTTCCTTGGCAACCTCAAATCAATGTCCTCAATCTTCCCCACAAGTCTATTGAGAGTTTCTTGAAATTCTCTCATGGTAGGCTCCTCATTGTGTCTCACTTCCAGTCTCCTATCCTCCTAGCCCTCCATACTCCTGAAAATAACAAAGATCCTCACAAACACTCACCTCACGTGTTTCACTCAAAAGATGAACACTCAAACACTCAATTTGTTAGTGAGATATTGCTATTCAAAGTGTTCTCAAAAGTTCTAAGAAAACTATCCTCAAAGCACACAAGAAAACTTGAATTTTTGAAGAACTATTTTGACTCCAAAAGAGGTGGGCTAAACAAGCTTTAAAAGACTCTAGGAAGCTCTTGCAATTGATGATCACAAGAACCAAAAAGAAAGTTTTTTGGCTCAAAAACAATGGGATAGGTTTTGGGGCACAAAACTTTCAACACTTTGTGAAAAACTCCTTTTTTTTTTTGCAAGCTCTTTTCTTTTCTTTTCTTTTTCTTTCTCTTCCTTTTTTTTTTTCTCTTTTTTTTTTTCTCTTTTTGCTTGCTGTTTTGATGCTAAACAACGTTCTCCTTGAGGTTCCTTGCTACCAAAGACAAAAATTCAGTTTTCAATTCGGCCAAAACAAGAAACTATGAAACTTGCACAATTTTGAAACAACTTTTGTTGTACCGAAACTTCCTCAACTTGGGTCCTTCTTTTTTTTGGTGTTTTCTTGACTCTAGAATGCTGGAAACAGTGAAAACAAGAGAGATTAATAGGGCTGGACATGAAATAGAAAGGTAAGGAATAAACAAGAACAATTGAAATGAAACCGAGAACACAAGGTAACACGAATTGATTTCTTTTTGTTGTTTTTGTGATTTTCGGACTTGAACAAGGATGGAATAAAAAGGACAGACCTGAAACAAGACAAAAAAGGATTAAAACAGAGGATTAAGACATGAAATTACTGAAAAAATTTAAAGAAAAATGCAGAGAAACAAGAACACAAAGATATGTCCTTCAATGGAACTTGTGGCTCTGATACCAATTGATGCGAACCCCGATGGTATAAAGACTATGAAACGTGCCCAAGATGTGATTCAAGCTCCACAAGACATCAAAAAGACTAGGTTTGAAAACCCCCACCCCTAATCAACCTGTGATTAGAAACAAGAAGTATAGAACTCCAAGAACACAAGCACACTTGTGCACCAAGGCAGTCCGCCAAGAACCAAAGAGAAAACCTCTCCAAAGAGCAATATTATTTCAGCAATAATCTGTGTGTTTACATCCAGAATATGTGCCTTTATATAAGCCTAAACTAGGGTAAAAATCTGGGCAAAATTCGCAGCCCAAGTCACCTAGGAAACCTAGTTACAAAGGACTCAAGAAAACCTAGTCAAACTAGGACTCTAACACACTTTTAACACATGTTTAAGGTGTGCAGCAAATTCCTTTTATCCCAAATGACCTGAATCACTTCCATGGCCTAAATAGCATCCTAAATAATGTAAATAAATAGAAAACTAAAATAAAATATGTTACAAAATAAGATTGGCCATAAAAACCCCAAAATAGTCTTCTCAGGTGGTTCCTGCTTGTGTCTTCAACTTCAAGCTAAAATTAGAACTTGATGCAGCCATGATTTCTCAAAATTGAAATCATGAAAGTTATAGATATCTTTCTTAGCCTTGCAATGACACCTTAACCACACAAAACGGACATCTAAAGCCAAGGATATGCCCAAAATACTGCAACTGCTTCTGAACCAGCGATAACTCGTAAATCGTGACTTTGAATCTAAATTGGACCTCCTTAACGTGAAAAATGGGTTTCATGGTCTGCATATGATTTTTAGCTCAAGATATGATTTTTCTACCAGAACATCACCAATCTGTCAACATCCAAGCTTGAAGTGCACTAGTGAGCTTGGTAGCCTTCTTCCTTGTCAATGGTCTACTAGTTATCTTTAATGGATCCTTGCCATTCTTGGTTGTGCCTTCTTTGATCATATCAGAGACCTTCACCAGAGAGGAGTCACCCTTCATTCAAATGATAGTAGAAGCACCAATGCCCAGCAACTTCTGAGTACCACGTATGGAGACATATGATGGGCGCAGCGATCCCTAAGCCCACTTAACGAAATATATGAGGAGCATGGTTCTGCATGGTGCCGATGATGCAACCTTCTGTAAATGTTTCGAAGTCACCTTGTTAGGGCCGGTGACTGTGCGGTACAACTCCTTGGCCCTCAGAACCATAATGGGTTTCTAGGAGTTGTCGACCGCCTTTACCCAGCAGTTCATCAGAAGCACACCAACGGTGAAGATGCCCGTCCAGATGTTTGATATAGTCCAAAAGAATGGGGAAAACATTCGCGAGATTTAACAGAGAGGCACTGAGTGTTCTCAACTTTCAACCCGAGATCGGAATCATCGTTATGACCAAGGGCTTAAGGAGGGACTTGCAGCTCTTCTAAGAGTTCTCCAAAGATCCCCCTGACACCCTCGAGGAGTTCTACCAAAGGGCCGAGCAACACATGGCTGCCGAAGAGCTAAGGAGGGGCGGCCCAAAGTCTGAGCATAGTCATTTTGATGGTCAGAGTCACCAACCTCGGTATTCGACGACGGAGGGGGCAAAGCTCGGAAAGAAAGGGTGAAGAGGCCAGCATCATTTACTCCCCTAAACACAATAAGAACGAATGTCTTGATGGACCTGGAAAGGCAAGGAACCGCAATTCAATGTTTGAAGGCCATGACCTTGGACAACAAGAAGAACATGAAGAAATTCTGTCAATTTCATCGGGATCGTAGGCACGATACCGAGGATTGCTTCCAGTTGAAAAAATATATTGAATCTTTTATCAAGCAAGGGTAACTTCGATGCTACTTGTGGATGCCTTCGCCCAAAGCCTGAGAAAGAAAAGAAGAAGATAGAAAAGGGGACGATGAGGATTATGATTCTGACCAATGTCAAAACTGAAGTCCCAGGAAACACCCACCACTTCTGGCAGGTATAATCTAGACAATCACAACTGGAATACCCTCAACTGAGAGGAAAAGGAAAGCTCATGAAATTGTAATAATGGAATTCGACAACCCAACGAATAAGCTTGTTCAGAAAGATGGGTCGATAGTGAAGTTTCCACACGATGACCCTTTCCTGATTATGGTAAGGATAGGAAGCTGGGATGTCAAGAGGGTGCTCATTGATGATGGGTTGAATGCTGACATTTTGTTCTCCCATTTGTTGCTAAACTTAGGTATCTCCAAGGGTGATCTTAAACCTGTTACCTTGCTTACCTTTGGCATTGGTCCCTCGGAACTCCCAGTACTCGGGTGGATTGATCTACCCCTGATGCTAAAGGGTAACTCAGTCCAAACTAAGGAAGAACGCTTTGCTTCTACCATGATAAGGTTCATTGTCATCGATGTCCCATCTTCATATAATGCCATCCTCGGAAGCCAGACACAGGGTAATCTTCACATTAGACCAGAAGTGAAATACCTAACTGTCACATTTGGTGCAAAGGACGGTGATGCAGAAATATTCATTAATCGACTCAAAGTCAGAAAATTTTTTGTCAAAGCAAGAGTGAGCCCTGCGAAAGTTCATGTTCAGACCTCGGCCAAAAAGAACGTGTTAGGCCAAAATGAGATAGAGAGTGAAAAATGTGATCTTGAAAAGATAGAAACAAAGGATTTAGAACTTGTCCGGGGCCGAAATACCCAAGTTGGGAAAAAACTAGCTGAAGGTGACAAGGAACAACTTGTATTCCTTCTATTAATGAACAAAGATCTATTTGCTTACTCTCCAAAGGATATGCCCGGGGTAGACCCAGGTATAGTTCAACATAGTCTCAAGGTAAAACCTAAGGCAAGGCCCGTTCAGCAGAAAAAGCGTAGCCTCTCGGTATTTAAGAACAATTTTTTCAAATCCGAGGTCCAACAGCTAATGAAGGCAGACATAATAAGGTAAGTCAAGTACCCTAACTGGCTTAGCAACGTTGTTGTTGCCACAAAGGAAGGGAGCAACAAGCTCCGAATGTGCATTGATTTCTGAAATATAAACCATGCCTGTCCAAAAGACTCGCATCCTTTACCACCAATAAACTAATTGGTGGATTCAACTGCTGAATATGGTCTAGTCAACTTCCTCGACGCTTTTAGCGGATTCCACCAAATTCCTGAAGATGAGGAAAAAATTGCCTTCATCACTAAAGTCGAGATCTACTGTTACGTCAGAATGCCCTTCGGCCTTAAAAATGCAGGAGCTACATACCAAAGGCTGATGAACAGGGTGTTCGACTCCCAAATTGGGAAAAATATGGTAGTATACGTCGATGATATGATAGTTAAGAGCAAAATACCTAGTAATCATGTCATTGATTTGGTGGAAACATTCCGCCAGCTTTGGAAATTTAGAATCCGTCTTAACCCCGAAAAGTGCGTGTTCGGGGTAATAACGAAGAAGTTCCTCGGATTCATGGTATTTGAAAAAGGTGTAAATGCCAACCCCGAAAAGGTTGACGCTCTGTTAGCATTCTGAACTCCAACAACCACAAAGGATATACAAAGGCTCATTGGAAGAATAACTTCCCTGAGCAGATTCATATCCAGTTACGGAGACCGATGCTGGCCATTCTTTAAAGTGCATACGAAAGCAGAAAAAAATGAAGGCAACCTTGGAACCAAGGAAACCCTTGGAACTAGGAATGTTAGAACGCGTAGGAGAAGCTCAAAATTTACTTGTCTTGTTTGCCGACACTTCGGCAACCAGGGGAAGGAGAACCGCTCATCTTCTACCTCTCAATAACCGAGAAAACTGTGAGTTTAGTTTTGGTTAGGGAGTAAGGAGGGAAGCAGTGGCCAGTGAACTACGTGAACAAGTCCCTGCATGGTGCCAAAGTTAGGTACCCTTTTCTGTAAAAGGCCATCTATGCCCTAATATTGGCAAGCAGGAGGCTTCGGCCTTATTTCCAAGGACATCCCATCACAGTGCGAAGTAACTTACCTCTTCAGGATGTCATGCGGAAGGTAGACCACTCGGGCCGATTATCAAAGTGGTGCATCGAGCTTGGTGAGTACAAAGTCACTTATGAGCCAAGAAGGGCAATAAAAGCCAAAGTGCTGGCAGATTTTATTGCCGAGGTACCTGAAACCGAAGGTACCCTAGGAGACCTCAGAAGTGACAAACTTGAGTGGACATTATTCATCGATTGAGCCTTAAGATCCAAACACTAGGGAGCTGGATTAATTCTCTGTGGACTCGAAGGTATGGAAGCTTCAAAATCCATTAAGTCCGATTTCAATGTAAGCAATAACGTTGCCAAATACGAAGCCCTCATAGTAGGCTTGCGGCTAGCAAAAAGAGTCAGTGTGAAAAATCTGAAGGCCTATAGTGATTCTCAGCTGGTGCTTCGGCAGATGATTAGGGACTACGGGGCAAAACACACTAACTTTGCAAAGTACCATAATCTCGTAAAGGGGCTCATTCAAGAGTTTGACAAGGTACAAATAAAAAATGTACCTTGACGAGAAAATGTGGAATCGGATACTTTGGCAAAATCTAAGCAATCCACCGAGGTACTAGATTGCCCGAGCATAGCAGTATTAATCATCACAACTTTGGAGAAAGGGTAGAAGGATCCAATTGAAGAATATCTCGTGACTTCGGAATTACCCGAAAACCCTTTAGAGGCAGCGAAGGTGTGAAAACGCTTGGGTAGATACTTCCTAGTTAGAGAAGAATTGTACCGATGAGGGTACGCAAACCCATTGCAAAGGTGCATCAGTGAAAAGGACGCCAAGACAACCCTTAAAGAAGTCCATAAAGGGGCTTATGGGTCTCATATCGGGACTGACACCCTTGCTAGAGTACTACTTCAGCAAGGATATTTCTGGCCTACTTTATGAAAAGATGCAAGGTAGTTTGTCAATAAATGTGACAAATGTTAGAGACACACACCCATCCAGAGGATACCCTCGGAGGTGATAACTTCGGGGAACTACCTTTGCCCCTTCGCTATTTGAGGTATTGACCTCATTGGGCCTTTCCCAGTTGCTCCAGGAGGAGTGAAATTCTATGTAGTTGTAGTGGATTATTTCACTAAATGGGTCGAGGTAGAGCCTTTGGCAGCAATTTCGGTGAAGGACATACAAAAATTTGTCTTAAAGAACATCATATGCAGATTCGGTATGACAAGGGTAATAGTAGCAGTTAATGGTTCCCAGTTTACTGATAAAGGATTTCAGGAATTCACAACCAAACTTGGGGTAAAATTGCACTTCGCCCCAGTCACTCATCCTTAGAGCAATGGACAAGTTAAAGTGTCTAATAGGACAATAAAAGATGGTCTCAGGAAAAGGTTGAAAGAAGTAAAGGGAAAATGGCCAAGAGAACTTCCGGGTGTGCTGTGGAGTTACCGAACAACTCCCAAAAGGGCTATTGGTGAGACACCTTTCTCACTCATCTTCGACACAGAAGCCATCATCCCTATCAAAGTGGTGCAACCATCTATTAGAATACAAGTGTTCAATGAAGAAGGGAATAACCTTCATTTAAGAGCCAGGTTAGATATGATTGACGAATATAAAGAGATGGACGAACTCAGAAGAAAAGCTTTTCATCAGAGGGTAGCCATTGCTGCGAACTTGCATGTTAAACCTAAGGGGATTAAGAAAGGAGACATTATTCTCTGAAAAGCTGCACTGGAACCCCGAACACCATCTCATGGCGTACTTCGTACAAATTGAGAAGGACCTTATTTGGTCCTCGAGGAAGTTCGGCTAGGGGTCTATAAGCTTGGAAATGTCGAAGGAGAAGAGTTCAAAAACACATGGCATTCAGACTCTTTGAAAAAATTCTACACTTAGAAAATTACAGGTGAAAAATTACTTAAAGTACACCAAAGGAGGTTAACTGAATATGGTTGCTTCTGAAAGTGCATAAGTAGTATTGTGCAAGTTTTACCGAAGGTGGTCCACCGAACATAGTTGATCCCGAACGTACCTAAGTATTTTTGAACAAAACAAGTCTTCTGAAGAAGGTTGACCGAAGATGGTTGATCCAAAGTGTGGCTAACCAAAAATGGTTGATTCTATTCTTAAACACTTAGGACAATATCCATTACTCACCAAAGATAACTGGGCATTGCCTTTGGAGAGGCTAAGGTTGTGAATCCTTGATAGAATCTTTTAAGGAAAATACGCGACCGAAGGAGCTAAACCCCGAAGGATAAAATAGTACCAAAGGTCGTACCCATCATGGACTTAGCCAAAATTGTGGAAATAAAGATTCCATTATGAGAGGTAATACAAGAAAAAAAAACAACAAGAAGAAGAAGCAATGTCCTATTCATTATCAGGCCCATCATCAAGCTCCTCGGCATTAGCACCCTCCACGTCCTCATCTTTGGCGCCATCATCATCTTCATCATCAGCAGCTGAAGGTGGCAAGGTTGGAAGGTTAAGGTACTCAATTCTCAACCAAGGTGTGGAAGGACTTTCAAGAATGTCGAAGGCCCTTAGAAAGGAGATGTCGAGGTCCGGGTACTGGGAAAGGACTTGATGATGGGCAAGGCAGAAGCCATCTTGAAATGAGGACTTGGTTGCCTTATCTGACTTTGCCCTTTCAGCCTTCAGGTTATCCAACTCCTTCTTCAACACCTTAACCTCCTTCTCCAACTTCTTCTTCTTCTTCTTCCTCTCCTTCTTCAGTCGCTTAATCTCAATGAGAAATTCGGCATTGGTCTCCAACGACTTGTTGAGGTCTGTTACTACGCATTCTTTTTCCATCCGAAGGGCTTCCCCCTCTGAGGTCAGCTCGACCATCTTCACCCCGAGGTCAAATATTTTTTAGGAGCACTCATCAATGAGCCACCTCTGGCCCTCCAGCACTTCCTGGCAAAGCTTGGCTAGGTCCTCCCTTGCCATCTTGTTGAGCTTGCTATATTTCAAGACTGAGCTCACAAATAATTCCTTGGCCTTGGCCAAGTTCTCCTCCGACTGACCTCGGATGGAAGACTGTTTCACTACCCAAGCCCAAAAGTAGCCTCCATATGCTGGAATCTGCAAGTTGAAAACAGCTGATATGAGCTCCAACAACTTGAAGATTTTGAGAAAACAAAATTTCTCCAAGTACTAAAGATTACCTGGGTAGCATGCTCGGCTGTCCAAGCTACAAAAACCTTCTCATTTGGGCATTCCTCAGACAAAGTCTGGAAGGTGGCATTGGTCATGATGCCCTTTGCCATCCGAGGAACCATCTTCTGGTAATCCTCAGAGAATAAGTCCATGTTCTTAGTGAAGGTCCAGAAGGGTTCCCTTAAGACCTTGTCCTTTGGGATCTTTGAGTCCCAAATGGCTCTCCACCAAAGGTTGTCCGTCATTCACACAGTTTGGGCCCTGTCCTCTACAAAGTCACGCCGAAGTTCCCTTATTACATTATCCCTGAGCCAATCATCTACAAGGTCTAAAATACCAAAAAATCCAAAACTCATAGATGAATGGCTAAAAGACAAACCTAGCAAGGGTTTGGCATCATTTCCATAAGAGTCACTAACTTCGTGGACCTCGGCAAGAGCCTCCTTGCCCTTCCTCTTTCAGCGTTTCTCCAGTTCTTCAGCCGAAATCTTCCCGAGAGAGGTCCCCAAGGTCTCCGCAGCAGCATCGGAGCTTAGATGGGCAGAAACAATTGCTATTCCTTGGGAGGGATCTTTGCCCTTGGTAGAACTGCTTTTATCTTCCACAGTGTCTTTGGGGGAGGAGGGAGAAAGTCCTCCTTCGTCTTCTTCATCTACGGCATTACCGAAGACTGACTAGAGGGCCCCTTCTTTCTTTTGGGAGCCTTCTTCTTTTGCTCCCCTTTCTTGGCTTGACCGAGGAAAAGACCCTTATAGAAGGCCGCTAATTTATTGCCCATCTCTACAAAGAAAGAAACATCAGTGTAAGTACGGAGAAATTCCAAAAAGAAAAGTGGGAAAAAAGCTTACTCTCTACAAATGCTGAGTAAGTAAGTTTGCACCGAAGAAGCATGACTAGCTAAGACTTCTTCCCGTGCACCATTGGTTTTAGCATTTTCTTGTCTGCAATATGTCCCTTGATGACCCCGAGCTCCGAAAGTACCTCTTCGGTCATAAGGCTTTATTTTATCAAGAAAGGATACAGTGGACGTGAAGAAGCTTGGTCTAACCAGTCATTAACTTCCCGAATATGGGTGTCAAATTCCTCGAACTTAGATTCAAGTTTGAGAGTGAGCAGCTTCAATGGGTCTATCATGTCGATGTCAAGTGTTCCCGAAGCCCACTTCACGGGCATGTCCTTGCACTTTTCATATACCTTTAGGAAAAAATACTTATTCTGCCACCTTCGCCAGCTGTCTTTGGTGCCAAAAGTGAAAGTAAATTTCTTGTTCCCGGATCCCTGAGGAAGCAAGAAGTAGAACCCACCCTTCGAGATGGGGTGAAGTTTGTAGTATTGCATAAAAAAGATAAAGTGCGGCTCTATTTTAAAGACCCCACACATGCAAAGAAAAATGTTAAAGTAGGAATAGGAATTTGGGGGAAATTGGTTAACGGCTATGCCATGAAATTGGAAAAAGTCACAAACCATCTTCGGTGGAGGATGCTGAAGACCCACCTTTAGCTATGCTCTGAAGATGGTAATCTCGTTATGTCGAGGAAAGTAGCTCAGCTCACCAAGACCAGGGAGCCTAGTGACAGAGTAAAAAGGAAGGAAAAACTTAGCTAACCACTTTTTCAGTTTTTCTGAAGTAGCACAGCTCGGATGTGAGTTAAGAGGAAGCCAACTATCTGGAACTGAATAAACTTTGCCTTGCGAAGAAAACATGTTCGGGGATCTAAGACCCTAACCTTGGAAGTTCTATTAAATAAGAAGTGACTTCGGGGGCACTAACCTATAAAGACTGTCATAAGAGGCTGTCGGAAATCGCTCATTTGCTAATACCACCATAGGAAAAAAATGGAGAATAATAGCGAGCTAGAAAACAAGAAGAATGAGAGTAGAAGAGTGAAAAAACTCTGAAGGGAGATGGCTTTATATAGCCCGAAGAAGGCAGGCGAAGTGTCGCCATAATGAGCTTTCATAAGCAAAGGGGCGTAACCAATGTAACGGACACGATTGATCGCCAATGATCTATAGACACGTGTCACATGGCGCAAGAAACAAGGGCACACCTTCTGACACTAGCAGGCCTATATTTGCTTGTCCCAAAGTGATGTGACTGCTCGATTAGAAGATAGGACAGTTCACTAGCAGAAAGCATGAATGAAAAAATCTGAGGGAAAAATAGCTCCTCACCATCGAAGATACAACCTTGGATAAATTGAGAGTTCAGCTTGAGGAGTAGAACAGCTTCTCATATTACGATGGTGCGACCTTGCTAGAAGTAAGAACACAAATAAGGAAGTCCCAAAAAATGCCAAAGATATTACATTGGCCAAAGCAAGTGTCTAGGCCAAGAAAGCTGGTTACGCCGAGGAAACAACTTCTAATAGGGACAGCAGTAGCTTCCCAGAAGATTAGTATCGAAGATACCATTTCGGTAGTCCAAAGGGGGGGCACGTGATAGTCGAAGGGCTATCGCCCACGAAGACCTCCTCCCTCTGGGGAATCTAACACCACTCTCGGGACTTTATAACACAAACCTCGAGAGGAATCTCTCCACCACCCTCGGTAATACACATGGCCGACTTTGGGAAGAAGGCTCCTCACCACCCTTGGATTTGAACACTACCAACCTCAAGATTATAAGTCTACCTTTCTCGACAAAGGAAAAGATCTCCCGAAGATGGTTCGCTGTTCCAAGGGCCTTCCATACTAGCCCTCAGGGAAGGTCCCTGTCCAAAAGGGTCTCACACTTCCAAAGGGGTCTCATAGAAAAACAACAAATACAGTTAAAGGATCTTTGATACAGAAGCCTCGCACATGTCCTTACCCTTTGGCCGGAATTGCCTACGGCCAGCTGGAGATGCCTGTCTCTAAAGGTACAGATTTGATCTAGCCGAACACATGTCCTGATCTAAACAGGTTGTGTAAAACAGCCTTCTCCCTCCATCCTCGTATAAATACATCGGAAGCTCCCAGGTAAAGGACACGAGACTCTCTCCTTTATACTCTCTACCCTCAAACAACTTCTCTCCCATATACTAACTTAGGCGTTAGAGGCTCCTCCCCCAAAAACACATTTCGGGGAACTCCTAACCCGTGTTCTTCAAGATCTTGTAGATACCTTTTCACCAGAAGTGTCTCTCAGGCCCAGCATGTCATAGAACGAAGATGCCGCCGGGTATCAATTTTGAGCATCATATACCGTAAAAGCCTCTTAGGAGTGATCTTACACTAAAAAATCTCTCAGTCCAGCTAAAGGTACCTTAGTACTTCAAATGGGAGTACTCAGGATGAATCTCACTTTGAGAGCTCGCCTCTTTATGGCTGAAAAAGGGACAAAAAGGAGAAGAATCCCATATCTTTTGTGCAAAATTCTTTACACTAGAGGACTCTATTGGCACACAGGAGGGCTCTTTTACCTCGTCAGTGTGAAGAAAACACGTCAAACTCCATCACGATGAAGCTCCTAGAGAGGATCGACAAAATGAAGGAACAAATAACATGAAAACTGGCATTGACACATCTCTCTAGAGCACCAATTGAAGATGAGGACCCCTTTATGCCTGTGATCAAAGATGCTCATATCGCACAACACTTCAGAGTCCTTTAACTAGACTCTAATGATGGCAGGGGAGATCCTCAAACACATATCTCAATGTATAGAATGTTGTGATGAATGAAGTTGATGAGGTAACACTGTGCAAATGATTCAAGATAACTCTTTTAGGCGCAGCCATAGCTTGGTATAGCTTTTTATCCCTTGTTCTATCACTTCTTTTCATGAACTATCCACTACTTTTACACACCAGTTCATTGAAAGTTGTCCTTAGGCCAAGAAGGCTGCCCAGTTATTTAGCGTAACTCAATAGGACAATTAACCTCTTTGAGATTATGTCAACCATTTTAATCAAGAGGTGCTTAAGGTCATTGATTTCTTGCCTGAAGTTCATATTCTGCACTAGTGAAGGGACTTAAGAAATGCTTCAATTTGGGCTTTTGAGCACTGAAAGCAGATGTCCACCTCGGTGGGAGAGCTATATTAGTTAGCCAAACAGTATATGATAGTAGAGGAGATGACTACTAATGATGAAAAGGTAGACATAAGGAGAAGTGATCAGGGACCCCAATTTAAACATCAAGCAAAAGCTAGTAGTAGCAAGCAATTTCAAAAAAGCCGTGGAAAAAAATAGCCGTCGGTCTTCATTGCCATAAACACCTCTAGGGCTAAAATCCTTGCAGCTCTCGAAAGACAAGGAGAGGTCTGAAGGGTTAAATTGATGTCCGCCAGCAACAAAAAGGACATGAAGAAGTACGGTCAGAATCATTGGGACCATGGGCATGATATTGAAGAATTTCATCAACTGAAGAAGAACATTGAAGCCTTATCAAGAAAGGCCAGCTATGAGGGTATCTTCGATTCGCTTCATGCAAGGGGGGGGAGAATGAAAATATGGAGCATGATAAGGACGATTATGATTATGATCTTTAAAGGAACCACTAAAGTCCTTGAAGGCAACTACCTTTTCCTACCAAGGTCAATAAAAAAATCACTATTGATTTTTCTTTGACATAAGTTAAAAGGAAAAGAGAGGGAAATAGCCACCTTTAGCTTTGGTAAAGTGGGAGATCAATTGACAAGGCCTAATGGGTCTGTCATCAGCTTTCCTCATAATGGCCCACTCCTGATCACAGGTCGAATAGCAAATTGGGATGTGAAAAAAGTACTTTATGATGATGGATCCAATGTTGATGTCTTATTCACGCATATATTGATAAAGTTGGGCATCTCGGTTGAAAAGATAAAGTCACTAAACTCTCTCACTTTCAGTGTAGGGCCAAATGAGTTTCCTGTTGATGGCAGTATTGATCTGCCATTCATGTTGAAGGGAAAGGCTATAGGAGGTACCAAGGAGCTCTATGCTTCCATAATGACAAAGTTCATTGTTATTAACATACCTTCACCTTATAATGCCATAATAAGCAAACAGATTCAAGGAAGCCTTCACATGAGATCAGATGTCAAGTATATGACTATCACATTGAAGGTAGAAAGGGGAGATAAAGTTATCTTCATTGGCAAAGCTAAGGTTTGGAAGGTTTTCATGAGAGCTCGTCAAGCCCTTTCGATGAACTAGGTCTATACATCAAAAGCCACATCCTTGGAAGATTCTTAAGCAACTGAGGATTATGGAGTGAAAGAAATGGATGTAGAAATAGAAACCTTAGAGCTCATTAAGGGCCGAAGTACAAAAATTGGGAAGAATATCCCAAAGAATGAAAAGCCAAACTTGTAGCATTTTTAACATTAAACATATATATTTTTGCTAACTTGCCGAAGGATATTCCTGGGATTAACCCAGACATTGTTTAGCATAACTTAAATGTTGATCCCGATGCACAGTCAATAAGGTAAAAGAAATGCAATATCCTCTTGAACGAGAGGGCCTTTGTCGAACAAGAAATTCAACGACTCTTAGAAACGGGAGTTATAAGAGAAGTTGAGTATTGAGACTCGCTAAGTAATGTCATGATTAATATGAAGAAGGGGAGTGACAAACACTGGATGTGCATAAACTTTACCAGAGCCAATGATGCATGTCCAAAAGATCTATACCCTCTACCTTCAATTGATCAATCGGTAGACTCAACTTTAGGATACAAGGCCTTAAGTTTCCATGATGCCTTCAGTGGGTATCATCAAACACAAATGAATCTCACTGACGAAGAGGAAACATAGTTTATAACTGATGAAGGTACCTTTTGCTACATATAGATTCCTTTTAGGCTAAAAAATGCTAGTTAAAGCAAAGTCCCAACACTTGATGGATAAGGTGTTTGCCAAGAAAAATGGAAGAAATATGGAGGTGTACATCGATGACATGATCATAAAAAGCCATAACACATCAGATTACATCACGAATCTCAAAGAAACATTTTGACAATTAAGGTAGTTCAGCATTCACCTGAATTTAGAAAAATGCACGTTCGACATTGGCTTTGGAAGGGTTCCTTGGCTTTATGGGTTTTGAACAAGGAATCAATGTGAACCTGGACAAAATTTAGGCCTTGCTCGAATCAAGAACCTTGGAGACAATCAAGGATTTCCAAGGACTTATAGGGAGGATAACTGCACTCAGCCATTTTATTTCCCATTATGGTGATCAATGTTGGCCTTTCTTTAAGATCTTTACAAAGGAAACAAAGGGTTACATGGATGCGAAAGAGGGAGCCTCCTATTGGAAAGAGCAATGCCAAAATGCTTTGGGGAAAACTGAAATCTTATTTGGCTGAAATACCAACACTTCAATAACCGAATGAAGGAGGACCCGTATACTATACCTAGCCATAAGCAGAAAAGCCATAAGTTCAGTTTTAGTTTAAGAACAAGACAAAAAAAAATAGTGGCCGGAGTGTTATAGAAGGCAATCTACGCACTAGTGCTGATAGGACAACAACTCAGGCCCTACTTCGAGGGACATTCCATTATTATCCAAAGTACTCTACCACTCAGAGACATCCTGAAATGGCTTGACCATTCAAGTTGACTCTCTAAATGGTGCATAGAACACAGTGAATATGACATAGTCTACAAATTTTATAGTTGAGCTACAACCAGGAGTAGAAGCTGAAATATCTGTAGGGGATGAAAAGGAGCCGGAGTAGTCCCTCTTCATCAACGGAGCATCGAGAGACGAACATCAAGGCAATGGAATTATGTTGCAATGCCCGCAAAGGATGGAAAGTTCTAAGTCCACCAAATTCGGGTTCCAAGTGGCAAACAATGTTGCCAAATATGAAGCTCTTATCAGAAGATTAGGGCTCGCCAGAAGCATAGGCATAAGATCAGTCTAAGCTTGCAATGATTCTCAGCTTCTAGTTCGAAAATTGAAGGGGGAGTATAAGGTCAATGAGCCAAAGCTAAGAAAATATTTTGACCTTACCAAAAAGATGATGGAAAATTTTGAAAAAGTCATTGTTGAAAAAGTTCCAAGGTTAGAAAATCAGGGTAGATGCCTAGCAAAATCTACAAAGTACATTGAGGAATGAGTTACTCCAGACTTTAGTATACTTCACTTATGATGCCTAGAGGAAGGCTAGAGAGCACCATTCTGGAGGTACTTAGCTGAAGGCAAGTTGCCTGAAGATGCTTAAGAAGTAGTAAAAATTAAAAGGATAAGTGCCAGATATTTCCTTATTGTTAAGGAGTTATATCAACAAAGGTACTTTAGTCCTTTACAAAAATGCATTGGAGAGTAACGTATGGAGTCAGTCCTAAAAGAGGTACATGGAGGAAGATGTAGATCTCACATCGGAACTAATGCCCTGGCGGGGTAATACTTTGGCAAGGCTACTTCTGAAAAACATTGAGATAAGGCGCGCGGAGAATTCTCAAACACTGTGATAATGTCAAAGGCATGCATCCATGCAAAGGGTTCTTTCTAAAGCTATAACCTTGGTGAGCTACCTTTGTCTTTTTGCTGTATGGGGAATAAACCTTGTCAGTCCTTTCCCTAATGCTCTAGGAGGGGTGAAGTATTGCATAGAATGGTTGATTACTTCATAAAATGGATAGAGGCAGAATCGTTGGTAACCATATCAGCTTAAAAAATCCAAATGTTTGTTTGGAAAAGTATCTTTTGCAGGTTCGAATGCCCCAGAGTGCTAGTAGTTGATAATGGAACATAGTTTGCTAACATAGTTTTCCCCAGAGTATCACTTTACATTGGTAGAACATCCATAGAGCAACAGTCAAGTTAAAGTGTCAAATGAAACAAACAAAGATGAGTTGAAAAAGAACCTGGGAGACGCCAAAGGAAAATGGACAAGGGAGCTACTTAGTGTGTTGTGGAGATACCTCACTACTCCAAGACAGGCTACCTAGGAAATTCCATTCTCTTTTGCCTATGAAAGTAAGGCCCTAATACCTTTTCAAGTGGCCCATCGTTCTGTAGAGTTCAAGTGTATGAACAAAAACTGAATGAGGTTAGCTTTAGAGTCAAACATAACTTGATAGAAGAGTACTAGGCAAAGAATAACACTTATAGCTAACCAAGAGGTAAGGCTAAAAGGATTCACTATAGGAGATTTGGAACTTTGGAAAGCTAAGGCAGGACCTCAGAAGCCCTCACATGAGGTACTTTGGGTGAATTGGGAAGGTCCATACCTCATCACTGAGGAAGTAAAATTAGAGTCTTTAAGCTCCAAAAAGAGATCAGAATGGATTTAAAGAATACTTGGCTCACTAATTGCCTAAAAAAAACTATGTGTAAGATTGCCGAAGTGCTTCCTTAGGTGGAAATTAGTACAAAAAATAAAGAGAATAGAAAGATCTTAGTGATCATTGTACTAGCCAAAGATGCAAAAAAAAGGCAACAATTTTTCCAAGATATTTCAAACATTTAGAAAATTTTGCATGAAAAGAATTTTGCCTACAGCGAACACGTGCGTAAAAGGCCTTAAGTTCAACTAAACTAACAAAGGAGGAAAAGAAAAAGGGAAACCAACTTTCCCAAAGTATTTAGGTCAAGGTTGATCGAAATGCTCTGTTTAAGAAAGACAAAACATGAACTTGGAATCAAAAGTTGAAAAGTTCAGAGGCACTAGTGTTCGAAAAATAAGTTATGGGAGCAAAAACATAAACTTAGAAATACAGAGTGAGATAATCTAAATAAAAGAATAAAAAAAACTGAGGTGCAAAGCTAATGGATAGAAAAGGCAAAAATCAAAGGCCAAACATCCTAAAAAAATGCTAAGAGCCAAAGTTAAAAGATAAAAAAAAGTACTTCATTTATATCAGTTGGAGGATGAAGAATTACAAAGAGTCAAAAAAAGAGAAGAGAAAAGGAAAAAGAAACGAGCAAGGAAAAATGGGGAAAAAGACTAAGCCTCTTGATCAGGAGCATCAGCTTCTTCTTCTTCTTCTTCTTCATCCTCCTTCTATTCTTTATTATCTTCCTCACCTTCAGTAGGCAAAGGACCATCAAGTTCACCTAAATACTATTCCTTTGACTAAGCCAACGCAGGACCTTTGGGTCAATAAAAAATATTCAAAAATGAGATATTGAGATGGGGGTTTTGCTATAGGACTTTGTGCCTCATGATGGCTGTCATAACCCACCAAAAACTAAATCTGATTTCACTTAATTTCTTTAGCAGCAGTAAGACTATGTCAAACCCTAGAGACTAATGTAGTAATTGATTCTTTCAAACCAATAAATTAACACAAAAAAACAATGGGGGAGAGTTTGTACGTTGAAAATTAGAAATCAATAGAACTAAAGTGAAAGTAGCAAGCAAGTTATTAAATTGATAAAATTTAGATCAAAAGAGCATTAGAGCAATTATTGGGCTGATCATCAACTTTCAGAATTTAATTCCTGTTCAAGTACATAGCCTATATATTATATGGAAAAGCCATAATAATCCTAATTCTTCCCTTACCACACTAACCATAGCCTAGCACTATGATTAGATCTAGTTATTAACCAGTTAGTGTTGAAAACAACCTAGACACAAATCACCAATAGCATGAATGATCTAGGAAGAGACTAAGACAATTAACAATAACACCCAGCATTCATTGTCTAAACTGCACTATATTTTCTCTAGGCAAGCTCATCATCTAGTCTACTACTTTCACCACCCTACAAGACACTTACGGATCAAGAGGATAAGTGCAGCGATCATATAAACAAAGATCTAATAGGCCTAGTTATGAAATTTTTATGCATAAACATTCAACAAAAAAAATATAGAAACTTGAATTGAAATCAGAATAAGAACAGCAGCCTAAGTCTCACAATCTCAACGATTGAATAAAAAAACTCATCTAATTTGAATGAAAAAAATAAGCTAGCATGTGAAAGAAAAATAAAACTTAAGAAAAGGTGATGAAAATATGATGAATAGCTTTGGAATTCGTAGCTCTAGCCCCTTTAAATAGTAGCTCCCACTTAGAGTTTTTGAAATCCTAAATAGACTCAACTTCTAAGGCCCTTTAAACTTGGGTTGTCATTTCAATGAGATTCTAGACTTTCTTTAGTAAGATTTTGACTTTGGATCCTTTTTGGATTTGTAGAGATTTCTCTTAGATTTAAAATGACAACTGAACACCCAAAATGGAGGTCTATAGCCCAAGTTATGGCCTAAATGCTGAAAGTGCTCTAGAACCAGTGACTGCACACAAGTCATGAATTTGAAGCTACATTGGTCCCCCTTAATGTGCGAATTGGGTCTCATGGTCTGCATATGATTTGTAGCTCTAGATGTTAGCTTTCCAATGATTCAACAAACACTCAACTTGATCTTTGTAGCTCATGATATGATTTTTTTACTGGAACATGACCAATTTGTCAGAATCTTGAAAGACAACCAATGAAACTTGTAAAATTACAAATTAAATCCACTTTTGATTAATTGAGTCCAAATATGCTCTAAGCTATAAAAGCTCAAAATAGATCTTTTAAGGTTCAAAACACATTAAAATATACTAAATATGAGAGAAATAAATATAATAAATGTATGGTCATCAAATTGCCCTTAGCTTTTGCTCATCATCGAGCAAATTAATCCTTAAACTCAAATGAAATATAGCTTTAAAAAGATAGAGACATACTTTTGAGCTAAAGAGATAGTAAGATAATTCCACATTCATGAGTCTTGAAAACTCAATAAGAGGGGTTAAACATGCAACCTATTAAGAAATAGCAACTTAAAACAAAAATAAGCCCATGAAAATAGTTTCTTCACAAGCTAGAGACAATCACCTCTCAAAACTTAAAAAAAGAACATCAAACTTATGTACCAAGTAAAGAGAGTAAACCAAGTAGACAAGAAGTCAAAAAGTACAACCATTTTTACTACAAACCTATGGACGATAAAAAATCAATTCACAATTTATCTCTTGGTATGATTTTTTACTGATTTTTTTCTTCTTTTTTTTTATGTTGCCTTTTTCACATGTTTTACTGTATATAAGAAGGGCTCTACCAGACCCAAGCTAATAACTCAACACAAGTCCAAAGTAATCTTTAACCATACTCATGCTTCCAGCATCTTTTCAAGCAATGAATGACTTTTACAGTAGGAGAAAAGCCCTACCTACTTCAATGCCAAGAAACAACGGAGTAACAACTTTTTTTTCAAGATAACCATTTTTCTTTACTCTAAATGATTCAAATCATCTATAACTGAAAGAAAACACATATCCAACTCAATAAGCTCATAATCTAACAAGGTTTAAATCAATGTACTAAGCACATAAGTTGGTGCAAAAATTAGCTTTTCAAAATAACCACCAATTAGCTTGATAGAAAATTTGAAAAAAAAAATTAAAGAAAATAAGATCTAAAAGTTGAAAAAAGACTAATAGATTACTAACTTAACACTCAAGCTAAGCATTCAAGAACCAAAAAGTGAAGTTATCTTAACAATTTAGATTAACGCTCAAAAGTATGAATAAAAAAATTTTAGTTTAAATATTTAAAAATACAAATAAAAGTTTAGATAAAAAGGCTAAAGCTAAGCTACTCCATCATACTTAAAGCTTACATTGTCCCTAATGTAATGCTAAATGAAAGAAAGATGTAAAAATGATAAAAATATAAATATGAAAGTAAAAAGAAAAGGAACAAACCCCCCTTAGGTTGCTTCCCAAGTAGTGCTTCTTTTTAATGTTATTAGCCTAACCAATGGCTTCTCTAATCCTCAACTAGGGGTGCCTTTAAAATCCCTCACGGAAGGGCTTCAACTTTTGTATCTTAGTCTTGAACACTTTGTTTGTTTTCAAACTTTTAAGCCTAACTACACCATAAGTAGAAATATTAGTAATAACAAATGGTCCAATCCAATTAAGCTCAGTCCTACCCGGTAGCACCTCCATCTCTTCAAGTATTTGCACAACACTTTTTGTCCTACCATAAATGGCATTTCCTGCTCTTGTTACAACTGGGCCTTTTCTTTCTTACCTTTCTGTGCCAACTTTGCTTGGTTTTCAGAATTTAGGCCTGATTTATTCTACACTACAATATCAATTTTTCAAATAAAAGAAACAGAACTATCATTATAAGGTTCCTTCAATGTGTCAAAATAGTGAACTATGCATACTTTGCCATCAAGTTCCATTTTTAGAGTGCCAGTATCCATATCAATCTTAACCTTGGATGTCTTCATGAATGGTCTTCCTAGCAATAAAGGAGTAGGATTAGAAGAACCATAATCTACAATGTTCAAAACATAGAAATCTACTAGAAATATTAACTCCTGTACTAAAACATATTCAACAATACCTGCAGGATACACATTTGAACAATCAGCCAATTGAAAAACCACTCGAGTCTCTTTTAAGTTACCTAGATTTAAAGATTCATAAATAGACAAAGGCATAACCTTAATTTAAGCACCTAAATCCTGTATGACTCTTTCAAATCTGGCTTTGCCTATTTTATATGGAACACTACATGTACCTAGATCCTTGCATTTTGAAGATAATTTCTTTTGGAGTGCCACTGTACTATTAGTTTGTAATTATGACACATCCTCTTATTTTTTGTACACATATGCTTCATAAACATTGCATATCAAGGAACTTGCTTGATACCATAACTTCAGGTTAAGGATTTAGCTGAGGTACTTCTTTGGAATTTTTAGTTTTTACTTCATTCTGTTTATTTTGCTGAATTTTCTCATTCCTTACAGAATTGGGACTATGAACTTTCTTCTTGCTTCTTAATGTTATTGTGTTGGCATTCTCTCTTGGGTTCACTAGTGATTGTGGAAGAAGTCAGTTGGAAGCTTGTGCCTCAAGTTTGCTAATTACAATTGCCATCTGTCCTTTTTTTTTTTTCAAAATTCTGAATGGAGGCTTCTGTATCTCGTTGGAATGCCTTTGTATCCTGTTGAAATTCTTGAGTATTAGTTGTCAAGTCCTTCACAATTTCCTTTAAAGACATACCTTAGCTTTAAGGCTGAACTGGTTGTTGTTTGGGTTAGAATGAAGGTTAGAATCAATTATGTTGGGCACCATAACTCAATTTAGGATAATCTCATGAACTAGGGCTATAGGTATTTGCATATAGATCATATCTACTTTGTGATTGGCCAGAAAACCCTCCAATAGCACTAGCTTACTTTATGGGTTCCTCTTGAAGAGTTGGGTACATGTCCATCGGATGTCCTATAACTGAACAAATCTCAGATGCCTTCATTGATTGTATATTAGCTACAACCATTTAATGAACAAGAGAAGTTAAACTAGCAACTTGCTCTTCAAGGGATGAAATATTTACCTCATTAACATGCTTAGATGAGGAATCAAGCCTATAGCCAAATTGTTGAGAATTTTCTGCCATGGTTGTAATTAAATTTATGGTAGCCTCAGGAGTTTTATCCACCAAAGCTCCTTCACTAGCAGCATCGATCATGCTTCTATTAGTAGGTAAAAGGCCTTTATAGAAATATTGGATTAATAGTTGCTAGTTAATTTGATGACTTCTTGAACCTTTCCCAATGCTCATATAATGTCTCCCTGTGGTGTTGCCATATGCCATATATCTCCTTCCTTATCTTGCCACCTTTGAAGCTAGGAAATACTTTTCAAAGAACAATCATTTCATTTCATTCCATGTATTGACATTCCCTAAAGGGAGATAGAATGGGTGAAAAGAGATTAGCCTTTTTTCGGGTAGCTTGAGCTCGAGCTCGAATTGAGGCTTATTGAACCGAGAATTTTTTAGCTCAAGCTCAAAACGTAGGTTAGAACAAATTTGGGGCTAAGCTTGGGCCTTAAAATATCTGGCCCTATAAGCTCACGGGCTTATTGGGCATGAGTTCTTTTATTCATTTCCCATTAGGAGCTTATTCTGCTCACATTCTTTCATCCTCCAAAATCCTTACTCCCTTCCTTACTCCCTCTTGGTCTAGTCTCCACATCTTCTTGACCTCGCCACTGTCAAGAGCCCAACTAGATCCACTGCCTACCTTCTCCCCTTATGATTGCACCAAGGATGCTCATAGCGTCGTCATCTCTCTCCTCTTTGGTGTCAGTTATGAAGCCGATTCAATGATCATGATTCTTTCTGGAATGGTAACAATTTGATTCTTTGCTGGCCGATTTGATGATCATGATTCCTCACCGGCCGTTTTTAGGAGACCGAGGTCGGCAACTTCACTTTTTACCCTAGGTTGCAAGTTTCGCCTGGGTTTTCTAGTTATTACAATTGAACTTCTTGTCATTAAAACCTTGACCATGAGCTTTTGTGAGTTGGAATGGGTTCAGGATTGAGGGATAAAGCTGAGGACATCTTCCTAAGCCTAGAAATTAATGCGGTAGTCAATAGAGGCTGTAATGGCTCCTTAGTTGACATTTTGAGGAAGTTGATGGCTCATTTGTAAATTTTTCAAAATCAGGATAAAGTGGCAAAAGATTATAAAGTTTGGGAAAGATTCTGTTATTTTCTCTTCTCTGGTTATTTGTCTACAAAATTGCAGATTTAGTCACTATCATTTGTCTAGGTTGTAAGTATAACACTAAACATTTATTTGTGTCATTTGAGCCTAACTAGCCTTTGAACCGAGCTCGAGCCTAAAAAAATTGAGCTCAAGTAGTGCCAAACAACAAAAGGATGCGCTCGAGCTCGGCTTGGCTCATTTTCACCCTAGCGCATACTACAACCATTCTTTTGCTGAATCCTTTAAGGAAAATGGAAAAGCCCCCAATGTAATTTGCTCTTCTATGACTCTAGTAGATTTCATGTTCATGCATACTACATGGAACTACTTAAGATGTTTATGAGGATCTCCATGCAAGACCATGGAAATAATGCTAAAGATGTATCAGTTTAGAATTTTGCTCAAAAGCAACATTCCCAACTAAAGCTGGAAAAGTAATGCACAGAGTTTGTTGGTCTAATATGGGGGAAGCAAGTTGCTTCAGTGTTTGATTTTGGTTCTATTAGAAAGCCATCACTTTCTCCTTTACAACTTCAGGCTCACTAAAATTAGAGTTTGGAAGCACTGAGTAGATTCTGTTGTAAGCTACTCATCCCCTTCTCAATTTATTGATAGTTCTATCTATCTCTAGATCAAACAACAAATCACCTTGGTTAGAAGATTGAGCTACAGGCATAAACAATCAAAAGTGCTCCAAAGAGCCATGAACAATAAATTCAGAAAAGTATAAAGTCAAAGAAAAAAAAATTTTAGTATAAAAACACAAAAATGTCAAGAAAGAACCAATTAACTATTAGTCCCCGGCAATGGACACCAAAATTTTGATGGCTACCATAACCCACCAAAAATTGAATCTGATTTCACCTAATTCTGCAACAGCAGTGAAACCGAGTCAAACTCTAGATACTAATGTAGCAATTGTTTATTTCCAACCAATAAATTAACACAAAACAAAGAAATGGGATGGGGTTTGTATGCCGGAAATAAAAAATCAACAGAACTTAAGTGAAAGTAGGAAACTAATGATTAAATTGAGAAACCTTAATCAAACAAAATTCAGATCAGAAGAGCTATAGAAAAATTTTTGGATTGATCACCTACTTTTATAATTTAATTCCTATTCAAGTACTTAGCCAATATATTACATGGAAAAGCCATAATAATCCTAATTCTTCACTTACCATGTCGACCATAGCCTAGCACTATGATTAGATCTTGTTATTAACCAATTAGTGTTGAAAGCAACCTAAACACAAATCAATAACAACATTAACGATCTAGGAAGAGACTATGATAGTTAACAATAACAACCAGCATACATTGTTTAAGTTGCACTATATTTTCCCTAGGCAAACTCATCAGCTATTTTACTACTTTCACTACCCTGCAAGACAACTGCGGACCAAGAGGATAATTGTAGTGATCATATAAACAAAGACCTAACAAGCCTAATTACATAATTGATATGCATAAGCATTTGACATATAGAAATATAGATCCTTGAATTGAAATCAGAATAAGAACAACAGTATGAGTCCCACAATTTCAACAGTTGGATAGAAAAGCTCCTTTAATCTGGGTAAAAACATAAACTATCATGATGGAACATGAAATAAAAATAAAATTATAAAATATCAAATATGATAAAAGGCACTCTACGCCTTTGCCAAGTTGACTCTAAATACTCATTTGCATCATGATGAAGCCACGATAATATTAGAAAATAACAAATAATTGCAAAAAATGAGAAGATGTGGACTTATTGATAAGAAGGAATGATTAAGAAAAGACTTAACTAAAAAGGTGAAAGCTAAAACTTTGAAGGCATATGATATGTTTGTATTTAGTTATGTTTTTTATAGGTTTTTTTCCTTGTATTTGCTTGTCTTTTGAAGTGTTTTTGCTAGGATATGGTGCTTCATTTGTTCATATATTTTTTTTCAGGTCATTTTTCAACTTTATTTGAGTTAGAAAGGATTTTGGTAAAGTTATAGAGCTGAATTACAAGTTTTGATGAAGTTTTAAAGCTTATACACCCTCTTACACACCTATATAGTGCCTTAGATGCCCATGTTCTAAATCATGATGAAATAAGTGAAATTTTAAGTTCCAGAGGGGTAACACAACCTGCTACACGGCCATGTACCAATCTGTGTTTGCCTAAAGTTCACGGTTTCTCAAGTTATTTTAGAAAAAAAAGGAGAAGAATAGGAAGAAGGCGGAGATAGACAAAAAAATAGGGAATTTCTTATGAAGGAAGACTACTGGAGGCAATTTTGATGACCAACACCGTTTTATGAGTGCTAGATAGAAGATTTCTTGGAGAAGAAGAAATTCAGCCATGGATTATTATTTTCATAGTTTTCTTTTGATTCTTCATTGTTTATTTTACTACACTATGAGCGAGCTAAACTTTTCCTACTCATTCTTAGAGAATATGAATCCTAGAATGATTTTGTGATTGTGATTATTTTTTATTTAATATAATTATGTGTTTTACTTACGATTTATCCAATGTGGTTTGTTGCAGTGATTAATAGTAGCCATCCTATAAATGCAACATGGGATGATGAATATCTGTCAGGTAATATCTTGTGGATCATGATTGGATAAAAGGGATATTATCATAACTAGGAGTAATAGGTGCGATATAACACCTCCGGAGTAGAATGAATTTTAGTATTAGGTCATAGGATGTCTAATGCGTTCTTAGGAAGCGCTGTAGGCCTAGACACCTTATCGGTGACTTAAGAATAGGGTTAGTGTAATGGGAATAATAGGCAGCTAGTCTACATTAGGTAGTACTCTATGGTCCAAGTAAATCATAATTTTGTTAAACCAGAGTAAAAGCAACATAAAGAAAGTTTTACGGGGATTCGATTCTAAGTGTGAGGATTTCTTATCATTGATTGTTTTGATTTTTTTCCATTACCTGCTAATAGTTAGTAGTTTAATTTACTGTATTAGTTTAGTTTAGGTAGTTCATAGTTGTTACTTAACAAATCCTCTTAATTGCTGGCTAGATAATAGGGAGATATTCGCTATGGTAAACAACCTTTGTTCCTACAAAAAAATGACCTTGATACTTGCTACTACTATACTTTGATGATAGGTGCACTTACCTGTGAGTTCATATGTTTGTTTGAGTATAGAGAGATTTGAAACATTCACATTACCAAGTTTTCAGCACTGTTGCTGAGGACATTTTTTTAGTTTGCTACTTGAAAAGTTAATCTCTACTAATCTAGCAATTTATTTTTTTTTTAGTATTTTTCTTTGAGTTTTTTGTTATTTTTAGTTTGTTGATTTCTTCTTTTTTCTTGTAGGAAATTTGGTGTATGACTCATAGCCATCCTGGTAAAGGGGTTGAAGTAAATCCAAAAATTGAAAGAATTTTGGGGAAACTCTTATCTTTGAGAGGTCTTGTGTCACAACCTTCACATTTTGAGTTAGAGAAATAAGAAGAGAATCAAGAAGGATTAATCATAAAGGACCACAGTCAAGTAAGGACTATGTCAGAATGTACTAAACCTTATTTTGAAGAGATGGAATTGAGTATGGTTAAACCCCCTATTAATGCCAAAAAAATTGAGATCAAGCCTCATATTATTCAGATGGTGCAGAACTATGTTCCATTTGATGGCTTGGGGGATGAGGATCCTAATGCTCATATTGCTAGTTTCCTAGAGTTATGTGATACATTTAGAATTAATGGAGCTAATAAGGAAAACATTCAGTTAAGACTATTCCCAGTTTCATTGAGAGGGAGAGCTAAGAAATGGTTCATTACACTTCCAATAGGTTCTATTACCACTTGGAATGCTCTTACCGAGAAGTTCTTATTAAAGTATTTTTCTCCAGCCAAGACTACAAAGTTTCGAAATGATATTTCTACTTTCAGTCAAATGGATTTTAGAGGGGTTATATGAGGCTTGGGAAAGATTCAAGGAACTATTAAGAAGGTGTCTGCATCATGGATTACCTACATGAGTGCAAGTACAAACGTTCTATAATAGTTTGAGTTATACTTCCAAGCAGATGATCGATGCAGCAGCTGGTGGAACTTTGAATAGCAAGACACTTGAAGAAGCTCAAGAGTTAATTGAGGACAAGACGATGAACAATTATCAATGGCAATCATCATCTAAGATGAAGTTCAATAGAACAACCACAATTCAAAATTTTG
Organism: Aquilaria yunnanensis; assembly: GCA_039654915.1. Lineage (NCBI taxonomy): Eukaryota > Viridiplantae > Streptophyta > Magnoliopsida > Malvales > Thymelaeaceae > Aquilaria > Aquilaria yunnanensis. Next base: position 78,445,173 of record CM077593.1, read on the forward strand.
ATGCTTATTCAGCTATAGCAAGTCATATTAAAGCTTTAACAAGATGGTTTAGGAATTTTTCGGCTAGTAAAAAACAACTTGTACCAATGTTGTATGATAACTGCCATGGATAGCACTTGACCTGGGAGTCTCAAGTAACCAATTAAAGGAGCAAGAATGAGTTTGTTGACTTTGTTGGAACATTTATTTGAGACCAAGATTGGAGAGTTACCCGACAGATAACTGGAATGTTCAAGGAAGGGTCATGAATTTCCAACAACCTTTTTCTTCCACAAATTTTCAAGAAGTAGTAATGGGATTTATGAGCAATATTTAAGCACAATATCAAATTCCAAAGGACATTATTGAGAGGCAACAGTCGATATTCAAGCATAATGTCAAATTTATGATGGAAATCAACAAGGCAATCATGACACCAATCGCTAAACAGTTAGATGCTATCACTCTTCATAGTTGTAAGAAGATGTCTGATAGAAAAAATGATGAGAGAAAAAGGATGATAAAAGTTGAGAATTCACATCAAAAGCTCCAGCAATAAGTCACACCACGCAAGGAAAAAGAACCACTAGAACCAGCAAGGAAGAAAGAGGAAGTCAAGGAGTATCATCCACCATTGTCGTATCCTTCCTATTTATCAAAAGATAAGGATGAGGGAAATTTTGCTAAATTTTTTGCTTTGTTTAAGTAACTCCATATTAAAATTCCTTTTGCAGAAGCTTTAGAATAGATGTTATGTTACACAAAGTTTTTGAAGGAAATTTTGGCCAAAAAGAGGTAGCTGGAAGAATTGTCCTTAGTGATCCTGAATAGAGAATGCTCAGCAATCATTCAAAATAACTTGGCAAGGAAGATTGGTTATCCAGGGAGTTTTACTATTCCTTGCACTATTGGTCTTTTGTTAATTGGTAGAGCATTAGCGGATTTAGGTGCTAGTGTAAATCTAATGCCTTATACTTTATTTAAAAAACAAGAGTTAGGAAAGCCTAAGCCAACTAGGATGAGTTTTCAGTTGGCCAACAAATTGATTAAATATCCTAGGGGAATAATTGAAGATGTTTTGGTGAAAGTTGATAAGTTTATTATTCCCCCTGATTTTGTCATACTAGACATGGATATGGATGCACATGTACTTATGATTCTATGACGGCCATTTTTAGCTATTGCAATAATGTTAAGTAATGTTCAAAATGGTAAATTGGTTTTCAAGATAGGGATGGAAGAGACCTTTTTTCATATTTTTAATACCTTGAAAAATACTCTTGATAAAGATGACATTTGTTATTCTCTAGATTCAATAGACATTGATGTTGCTTGTTGTTTTAAGGAATATGTCTCAAAGGATTGGTTGGAGGTGTGTATCACTCAAGAGAATGAATTCAAAGTTGATACCCCAAAAAAGAGAAGTGGTAGTCCAATTGGATATTGAAGGAGTTACTGGTCATGGAGAAAAGAAGGAACACATTTCTCCAAGCATAACAAGGGGGAAGACATCGATAGAGGAACCATTAGATTTTGGGTAAAAAAAGTTACTCGATCATTTGGAGTATGTTTTCTTAGCCTCGAATCTTAGGTTACTAGTGATTATCTTCACTTTGCTAATCGCAGAAAAGAAAAGGAAATTGTTGTAAGTGTTGCAAAAGCAAAAAGGTGCAATAGCTTGGTCTATCACAAATATAAAAGGGGATAAATCCATCCTGTTGCACCCAAAAGATTTTGATAGAGGAAAATCATAAACCAGCAATGTAGCCACAATAAATATTTAGCTTGAATGTCAAAGTGGTAGTGAAGGCTGAAGTAATTAAGCTATTGAATGTTGGAGTAATCTACCTCATCTTAGGCTGTGTATGGGTGAGCCTAGTTCAAGTTGTGCCCAAGAAAGCAGGAATGACCATCCTTCAAAATGAGAATAATGAACTTATTCCCACTTGAACGATCACCACATAGAGGGTATGTATTGATTCTAGAAAATTGAATGATGCCACTAGAAAGGAACACTTCTCTCTTCCTTGAAGACCACATTCACTTGTCCTTATGGTACATTTGCTTACTAAAGAATGCCTTTCAGTTTATGCAATGTCCCTACCACCTTCATGATGCCCTGCAGCATCTTCATCATGTGACATGGTAGGAGCGAGGGGGACTTCCGGTGAAGAGGAGCGCCTGAAGTGGAGATTTCCCAGGAGAGGTTACCTGAAAGGCTTAGAAGACAGAGGTCAGGAGGTCCCCGGAGTTTTTTTTCCGGGGAGGAGCCTCTGATGCCCAAGTTAGTGTTTAGGAGATATGGAGGTAGTAAAGAGTGGAGAAGTATGGTCTCTGGTGCTCAACCCCTTTACCTCGAGTGCGTACCGAGTATTTATAGAGGGGCGAATAGTAGTAGCTCTCCTCACGTAGCCGGCCTAGATCGTGACACATGTTCGGTGGGATGCGGTCCACGTCTTTGGGGAAAAGGGGAACATCCAGCCGACTATAGGCCGCCTGGCCAGGAGCCTAGGCAACCCGAGAGTGGCGTACTATAGTGTTTCTGCAGGCGGCGTGTCAAAGTGTGTCTGGGGGCGGCGTGTCGGGGATGTGTCAGAGGCTCCTTAATTGCTCCTGTCATACACCCGAGGTCCCTTTAGTAGAAGAGACCTCTTCGGAGAAGAACTTGTCTCCCAAGGTTACTTTAGTATCGTAGGAGTATATTTCCCGAGGGTGGTCTTTCTCAGGGATACCCCCCACTTCCGAGGATGGTTTAATCGTCCCTCCAATATTGGCACTGCCGTTTCCTGGAACGGAGAATTGCCGAGGTTGGATTTGGGGGGTTGAACGTCCTTCTTTCCGTAGCAGGTGGTTTCTCTTCCGAGGTTGGTACCTTGTCCGAGCCTGTGGGTTCGGAAGGTGATGGGCACTTCGGCTATCACATGCCCCCTCCTTGAAATTCGAAGCGGAGGCTTTGGCTTTACGCTTTCGGGAAGGCTTTTTTGTCGAACTCGTGGTCAGAGTTCCACTGAAGAAGTTGCTCCTCTCCAGAAGGCGTCCCTTCATAGCCGAGGTACCCTTCCCTAGTTCTTTGGTGACCTCGGGGCACGTACAACCTTTGTTTTCACTTTTTCTGCTACGGGTTAGTGAACCGTTGCATCCTTTGGCCAGACATGTCAGTTATGGATAAGCGTGCCTTGGTTTTCGCGATGTCAGAGGGGCGTGCCTGAGTCCTTCGTGTTGGGTGACATGTGGCAACTAGTGGATGGTGAACAGTTACGTCAGTCATGTTAATTATGTCTCTTCCCCTTCAAGAAGTAATAATGAGGCCGTTGCGTCTTCGAAGGGTAATAATGACGACGTTTCGCTTACCCTCTTCGGTCTATATAAGCGCCCCTTGCCTCATTTCTTCCTACTCTTTTCTTTTGCCCTCATCTGTTCTAGAGCTCTCTCCTGTCTTTTCTCTTCTTCCGGTGACATTTTTAGCGGCCGAGTGATTTCCGGTGACCATTCACGACGGCGTCCAGGAATCTTGACTTCGGCAAAACCTTCGGTGGGTCTTTCCTTCTTTAGTTCTTCTTTCTCCTCGAGGTTGTTTTAGGTTTTGCTTTTCTGAAGTCCTTCGACCTTCTTCCTTTTTGCCCCAGGGTTGTTCTCCTTCTGTTTTTTGAAAGATGTCGAGTCCAACTTCTCTGGTGTTCGTTCGTCCTCTCCCCGAGAGTTTTCTCCCTCTTGAGTCTCACCCGTGCTGCACTACTTCAGAAAAGGTGATGAAGTGGATAGCCAAATCTACCTCCCCTCATACCTCGTCCCGAGGTTGCCCTTCCCGGGCTTATATAGTTTCATGGCCCATTCGGGTGAAATCACCGTTTACTGAGCTCAGTTGAAAGCCGGTTTTCGGTATCCTCCTCATCGGATGATATGTGAGTTTTGCAAGTTTCACGGGATTGCCGTGAATCAACTTCCCCCTAACTCTTATTCTTAATTTAATTCTTTCCTCTGTATGTGCAGCATTTTTAAAATTCAGCCCCACTTGCTTTTCTTTCTTCAGTATTATAAACTTCACCCGATCCTGAAGGGGGGTTTTTACTTCTTGCTTCTCGAGGGTTTGGGAGCAAAAAATTCACTTTCACCTTCGACAATAGAGATAGTTGGCAGGGGTGGCAGAAGAAATTCTTTTTTGTGTCGATTCCTGAATCCTGGAGCCACGTACCGACTAGATGGGTTTTCGGGACGCTTAAGATCGACGTTGTTGATGCTAAGAAGCTTCTAACCTCGGGTCTATTCACCGAGTTTGACAAGTTCGATCGGTGCATTTGGGCGGTGGCGGACTGGGATCCTGAGGCCCCTCCGCGTTCTCTATACCCTTTTCCCATTAAGTGGGACCTCATGACCGAGGAGGTCCTTCGGGAACTGGGGGTAGTGAACGCGCATAAGTCTGATCTGAACATGCCTGTGCCTGTTCTTCCCAGAAAGAAGGCATGGATAGTGATGTTCCTTCGAGGCGAGATCTCATATGAGGCTTTTTCCGAGAGTAAGTCATCTTCCAGGTTTTGCTGTCTGTTCCCTGTTTGTACTTACACTGATGTATTTTCCTTTTGCAGAGATGGGCGATCATTCAGCTGATTTTTACAAGTCCCTCTTTCTCGGCCAAGCCAAGAGGGGGGAACAGACGCGCAAGAAGATGGTCGCTAAGAGGAAGAAGATGACTGGCGGCCCGTCTAAGGAAAAGAAGGCCAAGGTGGATATTCTCCCTCCCCCCGAGGTCGTTGTGGAGGTGGAGGATAGGTCTCCTGCCCAATTTCCTGCCCTCGCCGACCCTCTTTCGGACCATGCCACTCTCGTGGCAACTCTAAGCTCCATCCCTTCTGCCGAGGCTCTGATCGAGCATACTTCAGCTCGAGAGCTCGAGGAGAGCAGGAGGAGGAAGGGCAAGAATATCCCTGATGAAGTCCGAGGAGAGGATGAACCTGAGGATGACGTGGCTGAGGTTCCACTAGGTTGGTTCCTTAGCCGTTCTTCTACGAATCTTAGTATTTTTCGTATCTATGATTTTTTAGATGAATGGCTAAGGGATGATGTACTGACGGAACTTCGGCCCGATTTTGCAGAGGATGTAGCCCAAACTCCCTGGCTGGAGCCCCATGCCCGCAGAAGGGCTCTTCGGGATAGGGGTATCCCACAGGATAAGGTGCCGAGGGAGCCATTCTGGACTTTCACGGACGACATAAATTTGTTCTCTGAGGATAGCCAGTTAATGGCTCCTCAGATGGCAACTAATGTGCTGACGAATGCCACCTTTCAATTGCTGGTCAAGGAATGTCCCAACGAGGAGATCCTCGCAGCGACGATGATCGAGCATGCCGCCCAGGTGGGTTTTTTGTCCTTTTCCTTAGAAAAATTTTGTCTTTGTCTCTTATTGTCCCTTATTCGAGATTTCTTCTTTGCCTGTAGCTTTTGACGTACAGCGGGTACTTCCACTCCTGGGCGGTGAAACAGACCGAGGTCTGTTCTCGGTCCGAAGATTCTTTTAGGAAGGCGCGAGACTTCTGTGCCAGGTACGTCCTGAAATTCGGCAAGCTGAACAAGATTGTTCGGGATGACATGGTGAATCTTGGGGCTGAGCTCGAGGGGAGTAAGAAGGAGCTCCTTCTTGACTTTTCAGCTAAGGTTGACGATCTTGGCTCAAGATGTGCAGCTCTCTCTTTGAAAAATGAGGCCCTTCAGAAGGAAAAAGGGGAAGAAGCAGAGAATCTTACGAAGGCGCTTGCACTAAACACCGAGCTCCAGGCCGAAGTTGATTCGTTGAAGAAGGGGGCCAAGAGCAAGAAAAAGAAGAGGCTGGAGAAGGAGGTTGCCGATCTCAAGGCGGACTTAGAGGCGCTGGATATCGAGAAGGATAAGTCAGACCAGATGGCGAAGGTCTCCTACCAGGACGGCTTTTGCCTGGCGCGACACCAGGTCGTCTCTCGGTTCCCCGGGCTTGACCTCTTCTTCCTGCCTGCATTGGACTTCCCCAAGGCACCCAGGTAGACATGGTCGAAGCTGGAGTTCCTCAACCTCCCTTCTGCGCCTGTGGCTCCAGACGAACATGCCCAAGAAGCTACCGAGACCGAGGAGGCACATAACACTTCCGCCCCGCCTTAAATTTTTCTTCTTCTTTCTGCTCTTGTAATCCTGTAATCTTGCTCCTTGATAATGATATTTCAAATTTTGGCTAAGTCTTTGAGCAGTGCTTTTACTTCCCAATTATCCTGACCACTTTCGGTCAAGAGACTTCGGAAAAACTCCTTCGCTCTACTGGCCGTTTCCGTCTTCGACGAATTTCCTTTTTTGGCCTACTTGTAATCAATCTTTAGAAGGGTTAAGTGAATTTCGCAAGCTCTTGGAATTAATCCTTGTTCGGCACGAGCTCTTTGGTGGAGGGAAAGGTTCTATACTTAGAAATTTTTTCTAACTTGTATATTTTATCAAGATTCTAAGTATAAAATTTCTTCAAGGTGTCTGAATGCCATGTATTTTCAGTTTTCCACCTTCGGGGTTACCCAGCTTGAAAACTCCTTTCCGAACCTCATCCAGGACCAATAGGGTCCTTCCCAGTTGGCGTGAAGTACTCCGTGCGACGGTTTTTGAGGTTCGAACTCGGTCTTTCGGAGAACGAGGTCCCCTTTCCCTATCCCTTTTGGTCTATTGTGCAGGTTTGCAGCTGCAGCCACTCTCTGCTGGAAGGCCTTCCTTCTGAGTTCAGCCATTTCCCTGTGTTCGTCAATTAGGTCAAGCTTGGTTCTCAAACCAAGGTCGTTTCCTCCTTCGCCAAACACTTGTATCCTGAGTGATGGCTGAACCACTTTGACAGGGATGATCGCTTCTATGTCGAAGACGAGCGAAAAAGGTGTTTCCCCCGTGGCCCTTCGGGATGTTGTCCGATAACTCCAGAGCACACTAGGAAGTTCTCCTGGCCACTTTCCCTTTGCTTTTCCCAACCTCTTTTTCAGACCCTCTTTTATGGTTCTGTTAGATACCTCTACTTGCCCGTTGCTCTGGGGATGAGCTGCCGGGGCGAAGTGCATTTTTATTCCGAGGTTGGTGATGAATTCTTGGAACCCCTTGTCTGTGAACTGGGAACCATTATCGGCAACTATCACCCTCGGTATACTGAACCTACATATAATGTTTTTCCAGACAAACTTTTGTATATCCTTTGCCGAAATAGTTGCTAGGGGCTCTGTCTTGACCCATTTAGTGAAGTAGTCCACTGCTACTATGCAGAACTTCACTCCTCCAGGTGCTGTTGGGAGCGGCCCAATGAGATCTATGCCTCAAACTGCAAAGGGACAAGGATAATCTGCCGAGCTTATTAACTCCGAAGGCAGTCTTTGGATGCTGGCGTGTCTTTGGCAATTGTCACACTTTTGGACGAACTGCCTTGCGTCCTTTCTCAAGGTGGGCCAGAAGACCCTTGGCGCAGTATTACTCCTGCCAAAGCGTCAGTTCCGATATGGGAACCACAAGCCCCCTCGTGGACCTCTTCGAGTACCATCTTAGTGTCCTCCTCGCTAACACATCTTTGCAGCGGATTTGCGTACCCTTGTCGGTATAATTCTTCCCCAATTAGGAAATATCGTCCGGAACGTCTTCGCACTTTTGCCGCTTCGTGAGGATCTTCGGGAAGTTCTTCGGTTATAAGATACCTCTTTATAGGATCTTTCCACCCTTTGTCTAGAGTTGCTATACTTAGTGTTGCTATGCTCGGGTGGCTCAATACTTCGGTGAACCTCTTTGATTTGGCCAGGCTGTCTGCTTTGGCATTGTCTCGGCGAGGTACATTTTCAATAAGTACTACGTCGAACTCTTGGATGAGCTTTGATACATATTCATGATATTTTGCCAAAGTTAGGTCCTTTGCGCTATAGTCCCCTGCCATCTGCCGCACCACTAGCTGGGAGTCACTGTGGGCTTTTAGATTTCTCACACCAATCCTTCTAGACAGGCGTAACCCTGCTATGAGAGCTTCGTACTCTACCATATTATTGGTGATGTTAAACCCAAATTTGATAGATTTCATAACTACCAGGCCTTCGGGGCCACGAATGATTACCCCAGCTCCTTGGTGCCCAGAACCGGAGGCCCCATCTACAAACAGAGTCCATTCTGGCTCAGTTTTGCCGAGGTCCAATTGTTCACCTTCGGCCATAGGCACTTCAGTAATGAAGTCTGCTAGAGCTTGGGCTTTTATTGCTTTCCTTGGTTCATAAGTAATATCATACTCACCAAGCTCTATGCACCACTTGGAAAGTCTCCCCGAATGATCTACTCTCTTCATGACGTCCTGAAGAGGTAGGTTACTTCAGATAATAACGGGGTGTGCCTGAAAGTACGGACGCAGTCTCATGCTTGCTAACACTAGGGCATAAATAGCCATTTGTAGCAGGGGATACCTAACCTCGGTGCCATGCAGGGACTTACTCATGTAGTATACTGGCCATTGCTCCGCCCCCTCTTCCTTTACGAGAACCAAGCTTAGTGCTTTTTCGGTGACCGCGAGGTATAATACGAGAGGCTTTCCCTCTCGTGGTTGCCGGAGAGTGGGTAGGCTAGCTAGATAGATTTTGAGCTCTTCCCAGGCCTTTTGGCACTCCTCGTTCCAAGGATGGTTGTCGTCTCCGAGGTTGCCACCATTTTTTGCTGCTTTGGTAAGGACCTTAAAGAATGCTCGATAGCGATCCCCATATTTGGAAATGAACCTGCTAAGGGACGTTATTCTCCCTGTGAGCCTTTGCACATCTTTTATCGTAACAGGAGTTCGAAACTCCAGTAATGCCTTGACTTTTTCTGGGTTGGCATCAATACCTCTTTCCGAGACCATGAATTCGAGGAACTTGCCTGAGCTTAGCCGAAGACGCATTTTTCTGTATTAATGCGAATTTCGAATGCTCTAAGCTACTGGAAAGTTTCTTCCAAGTCTGTGATATGGTTGCCAGGCAACTTGCTCTTGACAATCATATCGTCAACATAGACTTCCATGTTTCTCCCTATTTGGTCTTTGAAGACCTTGCTCATCAGTCTTTGGTAGGTGGCTCCTGCATTCTTGAGCCCAAAAGGCATTCTGACGTAGCAATATGTACCAACTTCAGTGATGAAGGTGGTTTTTTCCTCATCTTTAGGGTTCATTTTGATTTGATGATACCCACTGAAGGTGTCGAGGAAGCTCAGGAGCCCGTGCTCAGCAGTTGAGTCCACCAACTGATCTATTGCCGGGAGTGGATACGAATCTTTAGGGCAAGCATCATTTAAATTTCAGAAGTCGATGCACATTCGGAGTTTGTTGCTTCCTTCTTTTGTGGCAATGACCACGTTACTCAACCATTCAGGGTACTTGACTTCTCTGATTACACCTGCATCCATTAAGTGCTGGACTTTGGTTTTCATGAAGTTGTTTTTGTGTGCCGAGAAGCTTCATTTTTTTTGTCGAACAGCCTTTGCTTCTGGGCTCACTTTAAGGCTATGCTGTATTATGCGAGGGTTTACCCCTGGCATGTCTTTGGGTGAGTAGGTAAACAGATCTTTATTCAATAGTAGGAAAGATACAAGTTTTTCCTTGTCTCCTTCGGCCAGTTTTTTTCCTATTCTGGTACTTCGGCCTAGGACAAGCTCTATTTTTTCTGTTTCTATTTTTTCAGAATCCTCTGTTCCTTTCCCTTTCAATTCTTCTGCGGGTACGTCCTTCGTTCCCATGGTTTGTGCATAGTTGGTCATTGGAGCTTTCCTCGCCTTAACGAATACCTTTCTCACCTCCGCCTGGTCGATGAAGATCTCGCCTTCTCCATCTTTGGTGGCGAAGGTGACAGTCAGGTACTTCACATCCAGACGAATGTGAAGGTTTCCTTGTGTTTGCCTTCCAAGGATGGCGTTATATGATGAAGGGACATCTATCACGATGAACCTTGTCATTACGGAGGCAAACAACTCATCTTGGCTGTCCACCGAGGTTCCTCTCAGCATCAGGGGGAGGTCAACCCAGCCGAGAACGGGGAGCTCGGTGGGTCATAGTCCAAAGGTAGGAGAAGCGATGGACTTGAGGTCGTTCTTTGATATGCCCAGGCTTGGTAGCAGGTGTGAAAATAGGACGTCTGTATTTGAGCCATCATCAAGCAATACTCTCTTGACGTCCCAACTTCCTATTCTGGCCATGACTAGTAGCAGATCATCATGGGGAAATATGATGGTGGACCCATATTTTTGAGGAAGCTTTTTTGATGGGTTTCCATACTCTATTACCAAAATTTCCCTGGCCCTCCTCTTTCTTTCTGCCGATGGCAGCCCTATCGTGATCATTTGTATCACCCCAGCCGGAGGTGGCGGGCGCCTTCTTGGACTTCGGTTCCGGCGTCTGTTGGAGTCATACTCCTCCTCATCTCCCTTCTCCTCCTCCTCTCTTCTTCCCTTTGGGGAGGGCATGTGCAAGTAATGTCAGAGTTGTCCTTGCTTTATCAGGGATTCAATGTACTTCTTCAGCTGGTAGCAGTCCTCGGTATCGTGCTCGTGGTCCCGATGGAATTGGCAGAACTTTTTCATGTTTCTTTTGTTGTCCGGGGTCAGGGCCTTCGGTCGTTGGATCTGGGTTCCTTGCCTTTCCATTGCCATGAGGATGCTTGTCCTTGTGGTGTTCAGAGGAGTGAAAGCCAGTGGCTTCTTTCCCTTAGGCTTCCGAGGTCGTCCCCTCGATTCGATTGAGTAGCGAGTTTGCTGGCTTGTCCCTTCGGCGTGAATGTGGTCCGTCCTTGGGCCCCTCATCCTTAACTCTTCGGCAGTCATATGCTGTTCGGCCCTTCGGTAGAATTCACCCAGTGTGTTAGGGGGATCCTTGGAAAACTCGTAGAACAACTGAGAGTCTTTCCAAAGTCCTCGTGTCATGGCCAGGATACGTATCTCTCGCCTGAAGTCTGGAACACTCAAAGCTTCCCTGTTGAACCTTTCGACATAGTCGCGGATAGTTTCTCCATTTCTCTGCGCTATGTCGAACATCTGGACTGGCATCTTCGCTATGGGCCGGCTTCCGATGAACTGCTGTGTGAAGGCAGTAGATAACTCTTGGAACTCCATAATGTTTCCCGGAGCAAATGAGTTATACCATGCCGTTGATGGTCCGGCGAGGGTGACCTCAAAGCATTTGCACAAGGTTGCGTCGTTAGCACCGTGCAAGACCATACTGCGCTTGTATTTGGTCAGGTGAGCCTGGGGGTCGGTCCGACCATCGTAGGTCTCCAGCCGAGGTACACGGAAGTCACTATGCATAGGTGCTTCAACCACTGCTCGGGTAAATGGTGACTTGTCTCCATTGAAGGTTTCGGATAGCCTAGCCCAGACAGGCTTCCGAGTCACCTGTTTCTCCACCCTTTCTAGCCTTTTTAAGATTTTCTCCACAAGGAGTGTGGCACTGGGCTCTTTTTCCTGCTGCCTGAAGGTCTCCGAAAATGGAGATCGACGCCTCCTTTTTGGGGACTGACTTCGGTGCCGAGGGGATGGCGACTTTTCCTCAGGTGAGGAACTCCTTCGGCGGGGAGTTTGGGGTCGTTTTGACCCTGTTTCTTCCGTGGGTCGCGTCCCAAGGGGCACATTTTTCGTCGAGGATTCGTCACATTGATCCCCGCTTCCTGAGCTCCTATGCGTTGATCTAGGACTCTTTTCCCGGCGAGGTACCGGCGAGGGTGGCCTTCGGCCCGAGGCTAGGTGTGGCCATCTTCGGTCCAGCTGCTGTGTCGTTTCAGCCACAACGGAGCATTGAAATTCACCTAGGAAGCTCATGGTGATTGTTAGGGGCCGTTCATCCTCCCGCAAGGAAGTCCCTACTGCAGTTTGTTCGATTGCCGGCTGAACCTCTGGCGCGGATGGGTGCTTCGGAAGCCCCTTGTCCTTGGAACGCCGAGTTTCAATGATGGCAACCTTGGGGTGGGTTCCCACAGATGGCGCCATATGATGCCTGGTAGCATCTTCATCATGTGACATGGTAGGAGCGAGGGGGACTTCCAGTGAAGAAGAGCGCCTAAAGTGGAGATTTCCCAGGAGAGGGTACCTGAAAGGCTTAGAAGACAGAGGTCAGGTGGTCCCCGGAGTCTTTTTCCGGGGAGGAGCCTCCGATGCCCAAGTCAGTGTTTAGGAGATATGGTGGTAGTAAAGAGTGGAGAAGTATGGTCTCTGGTGCTCAACCCCTTTACCTGAGGTGCGTACCGAGTATTTATAGAGGGGCGAACAGTAGTAGCTCTCCTCACATGGCCAGCCCAGATCGTGACACGTGTTCAGTGGGATGCCGTCCACGTCTTCGGGGAAAAGGGGAACATCCAGCCGACCATAGGCAACCTGGCCAAGAGCCTAGGCAACCCGAGAGTGGCGTACTATAGTGTTTCTGCAGGCAGCGTGTCAGACGAGGCTAGTCTTTCTCAGGGATACCCCCACTTTCGAGGATGGTTTAATCGTCCCTCCGATGTTGGCACTGTTGTTTCCTGGAACTGAGAATTGCCGAGGTCGGATTCAGGGGGTCGAACGTCCTTCTTTCCGTAGCAGGTGGTTTCTCTTCCGAGGTTGGTACCTTATCCGAGCCTGTGGGTTTGGAAGGTGATGGGCACTTCGGCTATCACTTCAGAAATGCATGCTTGCAATTTTTGATGACTTGGTGTAAGACATCATGAAGGATTTATGAATGATTTTTCTATTCGTGGTGATTCATTTAATAGATGTCTTTGTAGTTTAGATAAAGTGCTAGAAAGGTGCAAGGAATTGAATTTTGTTTTAAATTGGGAAAAATAATACTTCATGGTCCAAGAAGGTATAGTTTTAGGACACAAGATATCTAGTAAGGGCATAGAGGTAGACAAGGCAAAGATTGAAACTATTTCAAAACTACCATCGCCATATTTAGTTAAGGTGATTAGAAGTTTTCTTGGTCTTGCAGCTTTCAACAAATGGTTTATTAAAGATTTCTCTTAGTTAGTGAAACCACTCACTAAGTTGTTAGAAAAATATGCCATGTTTTATTTCAATGATGAGTTTTTGCTAGCCTTTAGCATTCTCAAGGGCCATTTAACTAATGCACTTGTAATGGTGTCGCCAGATTGGTCAATTTCATTTGAATTAATGTGTGATGCTAGTGATGGGACAGTGGGTGCCATCTTAGGGTAGCATAGAGAAAAACATTCCAACCAATTTATTACTCTAATAAGACACTGACTGGTGCACAAGAAAACTACACTACTACTGAAAAAAAAGTTGTTAGTTGTGGTTTTTACTATTAATAAGTTCCACCCTTATTTGCCCTTCTCTAAGGTTATTGTGTACATTGACAACTCTGCTTTGAAGTATCTATTGAATAAGAATCACATGAAGCCAAGGTTAATTCAGGGATTCTTTTACTGCAAAAGTTTAATTTAGAGATCTTAGACAAAAAGGGAGCGGAGAATCTGGCTACAGTTCACCTTTTTTAGGTTAGAGAATCCAAAAGAAGAGTCTATGAAGGAGAAGGATATTAATGATTCATTTTCTAATAAACATCTTTGTATGCTTAATTCTAAACATAAAGATGAACCTTGGTTTGTTGACTATGCCAATTATCTCATATAGAGGGAACTACCTCGAGATATGATGTACCAATAAAAGAAGAGGTTTTTTTTTAATTAAGATATAATTTCTAGGATGAACAAATTTTGTTTAGAATTTTTGCAAATCAAATCATCCAATGGTGCGTATCTTTCCTTGATATGGAGAAAATATTGGAGCATTATCATAAAGGCCAACAGGGAGGTCACTTTCAAGGCAGCACTACAGCAAGAAAATTGTTAGAGTCGGGTTTTTTATGGCTGACCCTATTCTAGGATGCGAGAAGATATGTAGCTCCAAACTATAGTTACCAATGGTTTGGTAACATTTAAAAAAGAGATAAGGTGCATCAACATGGAATCTAGGTATGCGAAGTATTTAACATCTAGGGCAATGATTTTATGGGTCCTCTTTCATTGTCTATGGGGAATAAGTTTATTTTAGTAGCGGTGGATTATGTCTCTAAGTCAGTAGAAGCACAAGTGGTACCTACGAATGATGAAAGTGTAGTGGTTACATTCGTACAAAAATTGTTTACCCAATTTAAAACTCCAAGAGCCATCATTTGCAATAGGGGCGCACACTTATGTAACTTTTAATTTAAGAAAGTGCTTAGTAGATTTGGAGTCACCTATAGAACAACCATTGCTTATCTCCCACAAACTATTAGTTAAGCCGACATGTGAAATAGAGAGATCAAGTGTACTTTAGAAAAAGTAGTGTCCATATTTAGGAAAGATTGGTCTCTTAAGTTAGATGATGTGTTGCAAGTGTATCGAATAGTGTATAAGACACCCCTCAGAACGACCTTGTATTGTTTAGTTTATGGGAAACCCTATCACCTCCCGGAAGACTTAGTACATAAGGCATATTGGTCTATAAAGAAGATTAACTAGGATTTTGAGCTTGCAAGTTAGAAACATTTGTTGTAGTTAAATGAGCTCGATGAGTAGATGAATGTTTCCTACAAAAACTCTAGAATTTATAAAGAGAAAGTGATGAAATGGCATGATGTAAAGATCAAGCAAGGAAAAAATTCCAAGTAGGGGATCAACTGTTAATGTATAATGCTCGACTCTGACTCTTTTTTGGGTAAGCTTAAATCATGCTGGTTTGGGCAATTTGAAGTAGCAAAGGTTTTTCCTTTTAGTGTTACAGAAAGCAAGCATCCTTAAAAAGGAATATTTAAGGTGAATGGCCACCATCTTAAGTGGTATTTTGGAGTCAAGATTCCTAACATCAAGCTCAAGGATATCATGTTCAATTTACTTGTGCTAAGTTTTGATTAGGACATTTAGGATGTTGGGCTGACGACGTTAAACTAAGAGCTTTTTGGGAAGCAACCCAAGCATTGAGTCTTTTGCTTTGCTTTACTAATTACTTTCTTTTGAGGTAGGTTGATTATCATTGGGTGTCCTGTGATCTTATAATCTATGTTGTGATGTAGGAATCTAGAGTATTTCAAGCAGAAATTATGCTCAAAGTAGAGAAAAAGGTTAAGTTTTATTCTGGGTAAGTTTGCAAAATTTTTCAAAGTTCAAGGAGCCAAACACGCCTTTGAACACGCTCATATTAAAGGCTGTGTTAACTAACATGGTTTCAAATGTAGCCATGTTTGATTTATAAGAAATAATTTTTCATGAAAGATTTTTATTTAAGCTATAGTAGCAAAACACGGGTTGTGTCTAGACTATGTATCAAAGCATGTTTCATAAGATGGCCTTAGACATGACCATGTTATTACCCATGTTTTTCCAAACTTTAAAATTCAAGAGCTTAAACACGTGCACATATATCACCCTTCATAAAAGCGTGTTTATTTAACAAAGACTCAAACACGACCATGTTTGGAAGTGTGTTCCTAGTCTAAGTTGATTAAGTTTTGATCTCTAGAACATGAACACGATTGTTTACATGACTACATAGCCACCGGTGTTGATGAACACAGTTTTAAACATGCCCATGTTTGCCTCTGTATTTCTTTTTTATTTCATAAATATTGTAGGATTTTAGATCCTAAACATGAGCTGTAACATGCTTATGTTTGAGGGCATGTTTCATACACATGGCCAACTACACACCCATATCTGCACCCGTATTTGCCCTCTATGTGAACACGCCTCAACTTCCAGTAGGCAAAGACGGTTCAAGACACGCCCATAGCATAGCCTGTGTACGTCATACACAGTCCATAACATGACCGTGTATGCACATCATGCCTTGTAAATTGAACGCACATGCAATGAATTTAGGAGCCTAACACGGTCTACAACAGGACCATGTGGACACCCATGCTTCCTAAGAATTTTAAGTAACACGGTCTTGTACGTACTTGTGTTTGACTCAAATAGGTTAAAAAAAGAATTTTACCCTTTACTGCAATCTTAAACACAAATTCCTATTTTCTTGAGACCCAAGGTGCCTGAAACCAATAATTTCCTTTTCTTGTGTGCTCTCCAAGGCATGATTTACATCCTTTTTCTTTTTGATTCAAGTTTGTTTCTTTTTTATGTTTTCAATGTTTTTCTATCAAAGAAGTTTATAGAAATACATCTAGATTAAGGCTATTTTTTTTGGAATGTTCTTTGTCCTGTTAGGGCCATGATCTAGTTTATTTGAATACAATCAAGCTATAGGTATACCTATCATTTGGCCTATTGATTGATGTTTTTAAGGAGTCAATTTGGCTATGATGTATATGTGTTAAACTCTCTTACTTGCAACCCAAGTAGTTTAACTTACTAAGTGTTTGATATTTGTTCTCAATGGGTTGTGCAGGCTATTTTGATGGTTTTGCTAACTTTTAGGATTGTGGCTAGAGTTTATGATGAGATGGATGACCTACCATAGGAGATCTCCACACGATTTGTCACTGTTAAGGCATACTCATTCCACGGGGCCTTTAGGGGCTAAGTGATAATTTTTCAGCCATATTTTGATTACTTCATCACCCTTAAGATGTAGGATATCATGGTCTGACATGGCTCGATGCATTTGTGCAAGCCATCTACATTTGCTTCCATGACTCTGGTGTGAGAGTTTTACACTAATGGCACTTTCATGGGTCATTGCTCTGTGATTTCCTTATGGCGGTTCATGCACAACAAAGAGCTCCACATGTATGCGAGTCATATATAACACCATATCGGTATCACCCAATTTCTAGATCATTTCCCACAGCCTACTCAAGCAAAGTTGACGTAGTATTGTGTGGTCGCCCAACGGCTTAGACTTCTATGCCAAGGCATCACCCTATTGTTCTACCATCACAGCTATTGCCTACTATTCATTCATGGTTCATCTTTCTAATTTAACGCCTTTACTGTCAGCCATGTGCTGATTCTGCCATTGAGGTGCAGGCGGTTTTACTACATGCCATTCTACTGATCACCCAGTGACCATCGGTTATGTGATCACGAGGATTATTGTGAGAGCTTTCCATGACCTAACATTACACATGGTTTTCCCGCAGTTGATTATAGAGCTTTTACTAGCACAACATATGATTTATCTTGCTGGAGCATTCCTAGTGCTCATTCCACTGCGGCTACTAAAGCATGGTGATGCTTTGAGAGATGCTGAGGAAAATGCCCTTGCCGACGCCACCATTGACCCTGCTCTGGCTTAGAGCTGCTACTTTCATCATAACATTATCCATGTCCTCTATTATCACAGACTTACTGTTATAGCCTTCCTAGCGGAATGCTTGGTGAGCAAGGTAAATTCATAAATCCCTAGTTTAAATGCCATAATTAGAGGTGGATTAGAAAAATCAAGTAAGTTATTCAAAGGTTAGTTGGTTCTGAGTGGTTTATGACACTAGATTTACCTGCACCTTGAAGGCTTGGAACATGCCCCGGGAGTAAAAATGGCATTTTTAAAACCCAAAGCCCAAGTTACCAAAGTTTGCCAAATTTTTTAATTACCTAGTTACTATTTAGGGAAGGGGTAAATTTGCAAGTTTTTAAAATTTTTGGGGTGGAAGAGGGTTTTCTTGTTTAAAATAGTAGCAAGGCATAAGTTTTTGGCACTATTCACTGATCCTTTCCCTTCCATTTTCGCAGCCCTCCTTTCTCCACTCCATCTCTTGCTCAAATTACTTCAATTTCTTGATTTCTTGAAAGAATTTGGAGGCTTTCTTGCTACCCATAAGGAGGATAGCTTGTTTTATGCTTATTTTGTTGTTTTCAAGCTTGTTAAGGGGATTTTGTGCTTGGGCTCCATTTTGTATGTAAGGTATGGTTTCAATCCATGATTTTACTTGTTTCTTGAGTTATTGGAAGCTTGGGTTTTGTTGGATTGGTGTTAATTGAGTGCCATAAGCCTTGTATTTTGCTTGGAACCTGCGAAACCAAGTGGAACCCTTTGAAGCTTATGGTTTGAGCTTGTGGTGCTTGATTGTTGATAGTTCAAGGTTAGTTGAGGTATGGGATTTACGATTCATGCTTCATTAATGCCATTCATTACTTGCTCGGAGTAGAATTCATGCGAATTGGTGAATGGTATTGTTGGTAGATGGCATTGGTTATGGTGGACTAGTGAGGATTTAATGATTTGTGTGGTGTTTGTGGACACCATAGGATTGGTTTAAATGGTGCATTGTGGCCTAGTACATGTGTACATGTAGGTTTGAGGCAGGTGGAGGCATTCCTAGGGCCATTGGTTGGCATTGGAAGCCCCCAAAGAGCCTTAGGCCCATAGGAGAAGGTTTAGGCCATAAGGGCCTGGCGCCAGGTGCCGTTGTAATGCCCAGGACCCTATTTTGGGACCTGAATAAAAATGGCCTCTGGCGGCTCAGTGCCGGCTTCGATGCTTATGGACCTGCACTTAACAGCATTAAAAAACATGTTGTAGTGTTTTCACCATAACATTTCGGTCGGGTGTCGGATTGGGGCAATTCAAGGTTGACGTGAAGCTAAAAGGGAGTACTATGATTTCCATTCCTTAACCAATCTTGAATTTGACTAGGTGTTTTTGTTTTTTTGTTCAAAGTGAAGGTAAGTTTGGCCATAATAAAGCACCATTAGTTGGGTGTAAGGTTTAGTACCATCGGAAGCCTAGTTAGGCTTTCAGATTTTAGGCTTAGATAGGTTTGTACCTTGAGTAAAGGTTTAGTGCACTTGTGGCCTAGGTAATATTACTTGACGTACAAGTGAAAACCTTGTGCACTCTTGGTAAGGTTTTGAGGTGGAAGCTTAGCACACAACCTAGGTGAGTTTGAGGACTTGGCGCACTATATGGAGGCTTAGTACACCTAGTGAGTTCCTTGGAACTCAAGTGAGTTGCATCCACCATGTTCACCTACAAAACAATCAATGGAAGGTTAAGTTACTACATCAGTAAGCTAAGGCTTACTAAGAGCAAGTTAGGGGCTAGAACTAGCTAGGCACGGAGTGACGCCCGTGAAAGGACTAGGAAGAATAGGGGTCTTAAGAGACTTAAATGTATGCGCATATGGTAGCCTTCAAAATGCAAGTGCGTGTAGTAGATTTCATAGATATTGTATATATGTGTGTCATCAGTATTTTTCTTGCTTGTTGAGGGATCTCTTACTGAGAATCTTTAATTCTCACTCCCTTAGCATTTGTTGTGCAGATTTTAGGTTTATCGAGCTGACAACCATTAAGGGTTGTTAAGATATGCTCACAGGCAGGTATTGTGTTTATTTGAATCTTCATGATTCTAGTTTTTTAGTTTGCATGTTGGTTAGGTTATGGTGCTAGCTACAATTATTTATTTGGCCGACAGAGGCTAAAGAAGCATATGGGAAGGCTTACGGAGCCTGCCATCGGAAGTTTGCTTTAAGGCGGGAGCTTAGTTGAAGATCTCAGCAGTAAATTTCAATGTATAGTTTTCATACACTAGTTGCCTCCAATGTTCATGTTGAGCAGTGCACTCTACAGTTATGGATGCTTGCACACGATTCATTATATGCAGTTAATTTTGCAGTTATTTTGTATGCTTTAACTACTTTGAAACTTGGTTTTTAGTGTAAAGCTTGGGCAATGTTTTATGATTTATGTTCATACTTTATAACTTATTTTGTTACATAATTCAAAGTATTGCTCATGCATGGTCGTATAGTAGAATTAATTAACTAGAAGCATAAAGGTTTTAACTAGTGTACCTATAATTAATTAGTCAATTGCAACTAGTGTGGGACAAGTTCCCATAGGCTTCTTGGGCAGGCCTATGAGGGGCCGTGTCACTTACTTCCATGATATGTTTATTAGATACCTATGTTTGGCTTTGAAGTGTCAATTGCTCCTAATTTTGTTTCATACTATTTCTTATTAGTCTCATTATATTTGCTTATGTTTCTTTTTTCAATATTTTGTTATTAACCATTTTTTTTATTTTCTTTGGAAGCTTTTAAATCTTCAATTGGAAGGCTGATTCAACACTCTTTATGGAACTACTTTTGTGTTTAGAACTCTAACTTGCGAGATAAGTAATTCATTTTTGTTTTTTAGGGTAGTATCAGTTTCTATCACTCATTTTTCACTTTATTTTCCAAGCTAGTACATTAAGGGCAATGTACAATTTAAGTGCGAAGAAGTGGATTTTTTTTCAGCCCTTATTTATTATGATCATTTTTTAATTTATCTTTTTGGTGATTTTTCTAAAAATTTTTAAAATTTTTGGAGCTGATTTGTTTTTTAATCATTTTATTGCGCATATACTTTTTAGAGAGTGGTTGTTAATTTAATATCTTGAGTTCTTAACTTGAAGACCTAGTAAATGATTCATAATCTTTCAACTTTAGTTCTTAATCTATTTTTCAAATATTTTTGCGATTCATTAGCAAGCTAGTGGAAGATGATCTCGAGAAGCTATTTTTGCATTAAGTTTTTGTGTTTATTACATTGTTCAAAGCATGCTAAGTTTTGAGTTTCTATGTTGGTTTGTGGAAAGTTTGGCTGATGGATTTGTGTTTGATTGTTGATAAAGTAAAGTATAAGTATGCTACTTTGTAGTTTTTAGTGTTGAAGTAGGTTAGGGTCATCCCTTAAGCCAAGGGTTGATCATAGCTTGAAAAGATGCTAAAAGTATAAGTATGATAATAAAAAAATCATCTTTGATTCTGTTGAGAATTAGCTTGGGTATAGATAAAGCTCTTGTAGTATATACTTGCTACAAAAGTTTTTGACACATGACAAGAATTGTTTGAGAGGAAAAGTTATTGAAAAACTCAATTAATCACCCAATCCATGGTTTTGGTTTGAATGGTTGTGCATAGTGAGCTCCGACTTAGTGTGGTTTATCGTTTCTACCTTGCATGAAAATTTATTATTATTCCTTTTGATTTCGAGAGATACGGGTAGCTAACTTGAGAATGAATTGTTAGCATTTATTTTGGAACTACTAGTTAAAAGGAGAGGCACGCTTGGCAGTTTTGTTAATTTTTCAAGAAAATTATAGTCTCAATTCTCTCTATATCTTTTTGCTCAAGGAAATGACTTTACATTTCAATAATTTTAAGGTTTTAAAAAATTTTCAGATTTTTTTCTTGGCTTTTGGTTGAGGGCAAGCAAAAGTTCATGTATGGGGGAAAAATGTGATATGATCATATTTAGTTATGTTTTCTATAGGTTTTTCCCTCGTATTTTCTTACCTTTTGATATGTTTTTGCTAGGATATGGTGCTCAATTAGTTCATATTTTGTTTTCAAGTCATATTTCAGCTTTATTTGAGTTAGCAAGAATTTTGATGATGTTTCAAAGTTAAATTGCAAGTTTTAGAGAAGTTTTAGAGTTTACATGCCCTTGTACATGCCCATGTAGTGCTTTACACGCCCATCTTCCAAACCAGGTTGAAATAAGTGAGATTTTAAGTTCCAGAACGATAACACGATCTACTACAACTCCGTATACCAACTGTGTTTGCCGAAATTTTAGGGTTTCTTCAGTTATTTTAGAAAAACAAAAAAACAAAAAGAGATTCTCATGAAGAAAGGCTGTTAGAGGCAATTCTAATGATTAACACCATTTTGTGAGTGCCGGATCAAAAATTTGTTAGACAAGAAAAAATTTAGCCATCGATTATTCTTTTCTTAATTTTCTTTTGATTTTTTGGTGTTTATTTTATTGCACTATGAGCTAAATTTTTCATACTCATGCTTAGACTATATGAACCCTAGGATGATTTTGTGATTGTGATTATTTTTTGTTGAATATGATTATGTGTTTTGCTTACGATTTATCCAATGTGCTTTGTTGCATTGGTTAAATATAGCTAACTTATTAATTTAATATTGGATAATGAACATGCTTTAGGTAGTATCCGGTATGTTTCTTGCAGATCACCATTGGATAAAAAGGATATTATCATAGCTGGAAGTAATAGGTGCAATATACTACCTCTAAATGAGGGTGAAACCTAGTAGTGGGTCATAAGAATTTTTATGTGTTATTAGCAAGTGAGGTATGCCTAGACACCCTATCGATGTCTAACGAATATGCTTAGTGTAATGTTAATAATAGAGCGCTAATTTACATTAGGTAGTACTCCATGGCCTAGTGAATCGCAATCTTGTTAAGTTAGAGTAAGAGCAACACAAAGGAAGTTCTAGAGGGATTCGATTATAAGAGTGAGGATTTCTTATTGTTCATTGTTTTGATTGTTTTCCATTGCCTACTAATAATTAGTAGTTTATTTTACTACATTAGTTTAGTTTAGCTAGTTCATAGTAGTTAGTTAACAAATCCTCTTAATTACCGATTAGATTATAGGGAGATATTGAGTACTGTAGACTACCAATATAATCAGTGAGCTTAGAGGCAATCATCTCCTCATTAGAGAAAGTCTTTGTGAGCTCTTGGAAATTGCATTGGTAGTGAATTCCTGATAAAGTTGGGGAATCATTTTCCCCAAAATGTCATAGTAAAAAAGGGGCATGTTTTCAGTGACATCCCAAATTAGCAACTTCGGCACTGCATCTTTGGGTAGGCGGGCATTTTGAGCTCACAACGTGCCTCGTGCTTGGTAGCCCAACCTGGCTTTGAAGTCTCACCTAGATGACCACACTGGAGTTTATTGATAGGGTCAGTCCCCAAAGAATCCTCTATTAACTCATAAATATTGGAAAGACCAAAAGAAATAGGAAAGTTGGCGAACCTGGAATTTTGGCGAAGGGAAGAACCTGCTCGTCATTAGCAAACTCCACGACTTCAACAGGGATATTAGCTACCTCTTTGCCCTTTTTATTCTTCATATTCTTTTTCCTTGGGGACGTTGAAGAAGGTGCAGAAGCATCCTCTACTATAGCTACCAAGAGCATAACGGCAGTTTGGGGGCTTGAGGGGGGGAGTAGGAATGGGCACTTCCTTGCCCAAATCTATTTAGACTTCAACGGTGGATTTCTCAATGTCCAAAGTCACCACTTCCTCAGCTTCCTTGGCGGGCTCAATCGGCTATTTCTTTGAAGGCTTTTTGCCTTCTTCTTTATCTTTTTGGACTTTTGCTAGGAAAACCTTCATTGACAAAAGTCCTTCCTAAAAAAACTTGGCAAAAAAACAATCATCCATACCTGCATAAAAAAGGACATCAGTGTGAGTACTTAGGAAAATTAACAAAAAGAAGGACATAAGCACATGAGAAATAAAAGACAAATAGGGAAGGACCTACCAAAGTCATTGGACAAAAAAGGATTTTTCTTTGCTAGAATGAGGGTCCAGATCGATCGGATGAGCCAAGTAAACCTCGAGCTCCTGAAAAACTTCTTTGGATATGAAATCGCACTTAATGGGAAATGGATAAGGCTCCTCCCCTTCCTTTGATTCTAACCAGTTTGCTACAGCTTTGATTTTAGCATCAAACTCTTGGAAGCGCTCTTTAAACTTGCCATTAATAAGAACTAAAGGATCTTCAACATCCATCTCAAGAGGGCTCAACCACACGTTGCTTGATATCCCCCATGAGTTAAGTACTATCATGAAGAAGTACTCATTCTGCTAGTTGTGCCACCCATCTTGCATGCCAAAACAATAATTGTACTTCTTGCTTCTTACTTCCCTTGGGAGCATGAAGTAGAAGGAACCCTTAGGTTAATCCTAAAGTTTGTAATACGGCATGAAAATGAGGAAGTGGGGTTCAACCTTTAACACCTTACACACACAAAGGAAGGCGCTGAAGTACGAATAAGAATTTAGAGACAACTGGTTCACTGTTATTCCATAAAACTCTCAAAATTCCTTGATGACTGCATGCGGGGGATGTTGGAGCCTGACGTTCAGTTGAGTATTGAATACGGTTATCTTCCATAGCTGACCCTGATAGGTCATCTTATTCCTCCTCGACACCTATACTTCGGTTGTGGAAGGAATAAAGTACTTCTTCTGCCACTTCTCCACCTTTTCTGTAGTGGAATGGCTTGAATAAGAGTCGAGAGTCTCCTAGTTGCCATTTGACTTTGAAGGTACTTCGGCCATAGGATCACTTCAGTGAAGGATAAAAGGAAAAAATAAAACCTACCTTACTCTAGAATGCTGGAAAGGATTGATTGGATAAAGTTGATGGGGACACAACAATGACGACTACATAAAGAAGAAATGAATGCCTGAGCACTTGCCAGAAAAGAAAAGAAAAAGATAGAGCTCAAAAGCAGAAGAAAGCAAAGAATAGTAAAATGAGGAAGTGAGGAACTCTTAAAATAGGAAGGGGTATATATACTAGTGAAGTGGGAAACCTATGAGACGCATTAAAGGCAAACGTTGTAACGATTAAAATGCCTTTCTAAACTAGAGAAGCACACCTGACATTGAAGTACTAATCACTAATTGACATGTGTACCTTGAAACCTGAATCCAGGTCACATTCACATCATAAGGATCTGATGAAGTGGTTGATAGGGTAATGTCATTCGAACCAGATGAAAAGATGTAACAGACACTTGATGAAGATGAAATGTCACATAGTCTTGACAGGCTGATAAGACATAATGGTCACTTTGGGGAAGCCCAAATGACGTGAATATGAGGAAGAAATGAATCCAACATTGACACCAATGTAATGAGACCATTCAAAAAGAAGACCTCCTAGCTGAAGTGCCTACCAGTCATTAGCCTTAGGGGTGCATGTGATGGCCAAAAGGCCATGGCCTTTGGAAGTCCACCATTGAGGTAAACCAAGCCCGACCTTAGAAGGGCATGTTGGACATCTAAATAGTACCTCAGTTAGAGGATAAGGTACCTCGACATATATCAATCGTCAAGATACCTTTTACTGACCAAGATAAGGCCTTCGAGCAATGAGAGCATATCGGCTAGTAAGCCATAAAGAACCCCACTGCCCTCTAAAAAAACTATTATGGCCATGCAACCAGGGGCAAGCAAGACACTCTCTCTACTCCTGTCAGAACAACTGGTTGCAGAGGTTGGTTGGGAAAAGCAGGCTTTTTGGCTCTAAATGCTAATCAAACATGTACTCGGCTGATCTAGGGCATTTCCTTCAAGCCTTCACACTCAGGACCCTATATAAATGGTGTTCTTTATGCAATTGAGGTAAGCCATCCTCTCTTACCCACAACACACTTCTTCCCACACCCTTGGCCTAACTTGGGCATCAAAAGATCCCTCCCTGGACAATTTATGGGGATCCTTCTTACCTTTTTTTTTTTACCAATCAAGTGTTCAATGACTCGAAGAAAGCTTCCCAATTAGCCTACCATGTCAGTCTCAGATTTTGGCAAGAGCCTAGAACACCATTAGATATCCTATGGTGAAAGACTATACCCTTTAAACCGTGAAGTGATATTTCTCTGATTTGAGCACAAAATTGGTTTCTTCAAATCTTTTTCAGACCCTATCTAGATTATGGAAACATTTGTCAAACAAATCACATGAATAGAAAAATCATCCATAAAAACCTCCATGATGTCTTTCATAGAATCATAAAAAATTGTACATACGCTGATGTGTTGCTTGTTGCCCATGGATACTAGTTCCAAAGCATACCCGAAAGTCTATTCCACCAACTTGGTCCAAGAAAGAGATATTGAGCAAGGGAAAAAGAAAAAAAAGTTAGAAATAGAAGCAAAGATGAAAAGTAGAATTGTAGATGGTAAATTAGAAGAAATTTGATTGGAAAAGAAGAACTTATTAACAAGTGCACCAAGAAGTTGAGAAAGAACAAGAGAGAAGAGTATTGCTCAAGACAACTTTAATTTTATTAATATGCTTGTAAAAAGACAAAATATAGGTTTTATTTATAGTTAAAAGGCTAGGGCTTTTGGCCTTACACAAGTTAAATGAAAGAAAAAAACTGTAAATCGAGCAAAAGAAGCAATCCTAGTCAAACTAGGCTTTGAAAACACGATTTGATCACTCATCCACATAGAATCCATATGGCATGTGTCCCATGTGTCCAAACTTGTTACATAGCTAAATAACATATCCGAAAATTAAACTAAATAAGAAAATTGGAAAAGAATTCTCGAGCATACAAGAAAACCTAGAAGAGCTCCTAGGAGGCTCTCGAGTGCTCCATAATTGTCATTTGGGGTTTTGGCTAGGGCCTCCTATGTTCAATGAGCTTTCCACTGTTTCTCTAGCTTATATCTTCATTATATGGTATGTCATAAAGTTCTTGAGGTCCCGTACACAAAAGGCTTAACTAGATTGTGAAATGGTGTGGGAGGGTTCTATGACAGGCTTTAAGTATGCCAAAATAAGAACTTAGAGTGTGTTTTGTGTTTCTTTGGCCCTTTGGTTTGTGAGAGCTCCCATGCTTATCTTCACAAGATCCTTTGATGTCTTGGAAGCCTCTAGGTTGGATGGTCTTTTGTCATCTCCCCTTTCATTAAAGACATTTGTCCTTAAATGATCACATATGTCAAACAAAGATAGGTTAGAAACATTGAAGGTTGTACTCACATTGTGCTCACCTCTTAAGTCCAATTTTTAGGCATTATCATTGCTCTGTTCCAACACTTGGAAAGTTCTATCTCCTCAAATTTGAAGCTTAGACTTTCTTTTGTTAGATCATCTATCCACAATCACAAAGATTAAATCCTTTCCATTTTTTGTCCGAAGGAGTCCTACAAAAAAATCCATAGAAATATCAATCCAAGGATAAGTAGGTATAGGTAATGGAGTATAAAGTCCATGAGGGTTTAGTTTTGACTTAGCCCTTTTACATTCAAGACAACTAGCATATAATCTTTCAACATCTATTTGCATTTTTGGCCAATAGAACTTCCTTTTGAGCACACTTAAAGTCTTTTCAACCTTAAAGTGTCCCATTAAGCCTCCTCCATGAGCTTCTTGGAATAGAAAATATCTCAAAGAATGCATAGGAATACGCATCTTATCTTGCATGAAAAGAAAACCATCAACCTTATAGTACTTGTCAAAACCCAAATGTGCACACTTTGTATATAGCTCACCAAAGTCAAAATCATTCTCATATAGGTCTTTCAAATAATAAAAACCTAAAACCTTATAATCTAAAGAAGAAAGAAGAACATACCACCATGACAATGCATTCTATTCAACTTTCCTTGGCCTTTTAAGTGGTTTAAAGAATGGCCCATATGGATGATGAATTCATTGGGCCACAAATAGTGTTTCCAAGTTTTAAAAGCTTTCACTATGGCATACATTTCATTATCATAGATAGGGTAATTCAAGATGCCTCTACTCAATTTCTCACTAAAGTAAGCTATAGGCCTTCCTTCCTACATTAAAATAGCTCCAATATTATGTCAACATGCATTACATTCAAGTTCAAAAGTCTTAGAAGAATTAGGCAAAGCTAGGATAGGTGCATTACTTAACTTGTTCTTAAGTGTCCTAAATGCATCTTTTTATGCTTTTTGCCAATTAGAGCCTACATTCTTCTTTGCTACTTCATTTAAAGGAATACTAATGCTTGAGAAATCTGTTATAAACCTACTACAAAAGCTAGCAAGGCTATGAAAAGATCTTACCTCAGAAATAAACTTAGGAGTTGACCACTCTTGTATAGCCCTTACCTTTTCTTAATCAACCTCCATACCTTTTAAGCTCACAGAAAAACTAAGAAAGATCACACAGTTAGCACAAAAAGAACACTTCTTAAGGTTGGGATACAACTTTTGTGCTCTTAAGGTTTCTAACACATGCCTTAGATGATCAACATGCTCATGCAAGCTCTTTTTATGCACTAAGATGTCATCAAACTAAACAACTACAAACTTTCTAATGAACTCCCTTAAAACATGATTCATGAGTCTCACAAAAGTGCTGGGAGTATTAGATAAACCAAATGGCATGACTAACAACTCATATAAGCCAAATTTGGTTTTAAAGGCAGTTTTCCATTCATCCCCTTCTGATATCCTAATTTGATGATAACCACTTTTAAGATCAAGTTTAAAGAGTATAGTGGATCCATGCAACCCATCTAGCATGTCATCTAGTCTAGGACTTTCCATTACATAGCCCTTCGAAAGTAGGCCTTTAACTTGCCTTTGGATTACCTCAGTCCCTCAGGGTTACTCCTATAGGCTGGCTTGTTTGGAATAAGAGCTCTAGGGATGACATTTATTTGATGTTCAATGCCCCTCAATGGTGGTAGTCCTTTTGTCTCCTTGGGAAAGACATCTTTAAAGTCCTTCAACAAATAAACAATAACACTAGAAAGTGTGTTAGTTAAGTCACTTGATAAGAACAAAGTTTCTTTGTATTATGAAAGAGGCACTAGCTTTTGTGCCTGAAGGGCTTTCCTCACATCACTAATCTTTATTACCAAGCTCTCTTTTGTTATCTCAACTTTCTTCTTTCTACCTTTATGAAGAGAAGTCTTAGTACTCTTCTTCCCCTCTAGGTCACTCACCTTACACTTACCTTTAAGTCTCTTAACATTCCCCTCTTCACCTAGGCCCTACTCTCTCATTTTCTTCTTATTGATTTTTTTCTCAACCTTACCATGTATTTTCCTTCAATCCTTCATGAATTGTTGTGGTGAAAGTGCTAGCAATATGATGGTTTTGTCTTTCAATTGGAAG
The DNA here is from genome assembly GCA_039654915.1 of Aquilaria yunnanensis. Classification (NCBI taxonomy): domain Eukaryota; kingdom Viridiplantae; phylum Streptophyta; class Magnoliopsida; order Malvales; family Thymelaeaceae; genus Aquilaria; species Aquilaria yunnanensis. The sequence goes on from CM077593.1 coordinate 78,473,707, forward strand.
GAGCATCTGTTCTTAAAACCATCCTGTATGACTATTCTATCATATTGCCATGGTCTTCCTAAATGAATGTGCTCAACCTCTATAGGAACAACATCACAAAGCACTTTATCTTCATATCTTCCATCTTGAAGGCTACCTTGACTTGCTTTATAACCTTCAATTCATCTTCATTCCTAAGCTATTGAAGATTCTAGGGTCTTAGGTGTCTTTGTGGTAGGCTGCTGTAATTTCTCAACCAAAGTAATGCTAGCAACATTAGCATAAATTTCTTTATCTATAATCATGCCACATACCTTTCCCCCAATGTAACACCGAGTATGAAAAAGGTTTTCCTTTTAATTGTGGTCCACCTTGATGTGAACATTCAAGGCTCCCCTTGCTACTAGTGTGACTCTTTCTTCCACAATGTCTATCTCAGTTTATCTTCCATGATTGGCTCTTTATGCTCCTCTCCATCACTCTCGTCAGTGAACGCTTCTCCAACATCATTGAACACCACATTTCTTTGATTGACATAATCTATCTCTTGATGCCCCCTACATTGGCATTTAAATTAATTCTTGTCATGGTTTTTAGCTCCAAACTTATTTTCAACACTTCCTTCTGGAAGCCCTTAAGATTGGCTCTTCAAGAGTGCTATGAGTTTGGCTTTGAAGTCCCCCATCCTTGGCTCATTCTTCTTCCCATGTTGGCCTTGGGTTATCTTTAGGTTTTATGCCAAAACCTTACTACCCCTCTCTTTTTAAGTTGCCTCTCCATATAAATGGCTGCATGTACCATACCATCAAGCTCCACACAAGAGTACAGCTTTACTAAGGTCGCAATGTTAGGGTTTAGGCCATGCAAAAATTTGGCCATGGTGGCTTTTTGATCCTCCTATATGTTTTCTTCCATCAATGTTACCTCTAAATCCTTGAAATTGTCCTCCAAAGACTTTGTTCCTTAAGTAAGTCTTTGGAGCTTTTGGTGTAGCTTTCCTTGGTAATAGCTAGGCAAAAATCTCTTCCTCATTGTGGTCTTCAACTCTTGCGATGTTTGCAATAGCTCCTCTTGATTTTTTGTTTAGAATTTACAACCTGAGTCCATCAAGCAAGAGCATAGTCAGTAAACTTTAAAGTGGCAATTTTTATCTTCTTGTCCTTTAGATAAGTATAGCACTCAAAGATCATCTCCATTTTGGCCACCCATTCAAAGAAAGCCTCAAGGTAGTTCATTCCCTTGAATGGTGGAATTTTAAGCTTGATTGTCTTAAGGTTGGTGTCCTCCCTTGGCTGCCTCCTTATAGGTCTCCTAGATGGTGGTGGTTGTGCTAGCACACTCTTAAGCTCATCATCCTTTTAGTTGGTGACTTCATGGCTTGTAGATAGATCTGTCCTTAGAGGCACCTCAGGTAGGTGGCCTATGATGCCTCTTTGGGATGCTTTGGAAGCACCTTGCTCCTTCCTTTAGTTTGACTCCTTTAACCTCTCCATCCTTTCCATCATGGCTTGGAGTTCAAAACATAGGTAAAGGATGGCTTGCATAGGGGAAGCCTCCATCTCATTCTTCATGTCTTGGCCAACTTCTTTAGACATGATATTTGAAATCAAAGATCCTCACAAGCACTATTTTTCTTTTAATTTATTAGTGTAAAGTTGCATAAACAATGAAAGCTCCCAACTTCTAAAACAACTCACTTAAAGCACACAAGCACTTTAAATCCTTCAAAACCTTTCAAAATCCTTCTTGATGGAAAGAAAATAGATTAGAAAATAATTTGAAAAGTGATGACAAGGTAAAAATAGGATGCCTTTCCAGTGAAAAATTAAAAAAACAAGAGAGAGAAAATTAGGGTTCTAGAGATTAAAGTTTCGGGCAACTAGAGTTTTTGCTAAAAACTAAAGCTTTTCCTTCTTTTAACTCTTTTCCAACCTTTGTTTGATGGATATTTATTGATTTTCTTGCTAAAATTGAATTTTTAATACTTTGAAACACCTTTTACCATAAAATAAAATGATGGAATTAAGACTTTGCAATAAGAGAGAGAATGTAACCTGTACTGAAAGAAAGTAACTTGATGAACAAGGATAAAACATAAATAGAATGAGAAAAAAATATTTTTGGTATTTTGTAGATATTTTGGATGAAAATACAAAGGAACAATGAATGGAAATAGCACTTTGATGACTTGAATGAAAAAGAACAAAGAAGGGCTCAATTAAAGGCACTCTAAACACACATGAAGGAATATGAAAAGGACTATCAAAAAATAAACTAGGCTGGATAAAATAATGCAAGAAAATAATGACATAAAGGTAAATAACACATGGATAGGATAGATAAGTCTAGCTTGTAGAACTTTAGCTCTAATACCACTTGATGTGTTGCATGTTGCCCATGGATACTAGTTCCAAAGCATACCTGAAAGTCTATTCCACCAATTTGGCCCAAGCAAGAGAAATTGAGAAAGGGAGAAAGAAAAGAAGTTTAAAAAAGAAGCACAAGTGAGAAGCAAATTTGTAGAACGAAAATTAGAAGAAATTTGATTGTAAAAGAAGAACTTCAAATGCACCAAAAAGTTGAGAAAGAACAATAGATAAAAGTATTACTCACAATAACTTTTATCTTATTAATCTACTTATAAAAGCACAAAATAATTCCCTTATTTATAGTTAAGAATCTGATTTTTTTAGCCTTACATAGCATGAATGAATGAAAAAACCCTAAACCTATAAAAAAAAAGCAATCCTAGTAAAATTGGGCTTTGAAAACATGGTTTGAACATTCCTTCACTTAGAATCCATGTGGCATGTGTCCCATTTATTCCAAACCTGTTACTTAGCTAAATAACATATAGGAGAAACAAACAAACTAAGAAAGTTGGACAAAAATGCTCAAGCAAATAAGAAAGCCTAGAAAGGCTCTGAGGAGACTCTCGGGTACACTGTATATATGTCACTTGGGGTTTTGGCTTGGGCCTCCTATGTTTGATGCGCTTTCCATCATTTCTCTAGCTTGAATCTTCATTATCTTGTATGTTTTGAATTTCTTAAGGTCTTGGACCCCAAGGGTTATGGTAGATTGTGAAACTATGTGGGAGGGCTCTATGGTGGGGTCCAAGTGTGCCAGAATGAGCACTCGAAGCACGTCTTGCGCTTCTTTGGCCTTTTTCCCTTGTAAGAGGTCTTATGCTTATATTCAATGGGCCCATTGATGAATTGAAAGCCTTTGAGATGGATGGTCCTACATCACATGCATCTTTGAAAACTGGCAGGGGCATTACATAGACCGAAAGGTATTTTGGGATAAGCGAACATACTGTACGGACAAGTGAAGGTCATCTTATCTTGATCCTCAAAAGCAACTAGAGTTTGGAAATAACTTACCATGCCATCCAAAAAAAAATAATAACCATGACCAGCCAAGCATTTGAACATTAAATCAATGAAAGAAAGTAGAAAGTGGTCCTTTCTAGTGGCATCAGTGAACTTCTTGTGATCGATACACACTCTCCATCCAGTTATTGTTCGTGTAGGAATAAGCTCATTTTTCTCATTCATAACAATGGTCATCCCTCCATTCTTTAACACAACTTGAATTGGGCTTACCCAAGTACTGTCTAAACTAGGATAAATTATCTTGATATCCAACAATTTTATCACCTCCATCCACCTCCTTAACATTTGGATTTAGTCTTCATTGTGGTTAGACCATTAGGTTGTAATTCTCCTCCATCAAAATGTTGTGTGTATAGGAGGATGGGGTTATTCCCTTTATATCGTCAATTGACCAAGCTATGGCTTTTTTTCACTTTTGTAGCATTGGTAAAAGCTTCTTCTTTGGTTTCCTGTTCAGTTGTTGAAGCATCCACCACCATACTCAGGTACTGTAGGACCCACTTCACTCACATTTAGAGTGAGGCCTCCCAGGATCTAATGGTTCCTCATTAAGCCACTACAATGTGGAAGCTCATTCTATTACTTGCATTACCATTTTGTTGCTCAACTGTACAATAAAACATTCACATAGACTTAAGCTTTTTAGCTTAATTCTAACAATAATCATGCATGAGTAGCTTTGGTATTCATTTTAAACACAAAATATACAATTGCAAACCTGGCTAGCCAGCACTTAGAAAAAATTCTAAAATAGTACCAAAGCATAAAATAAATATTTCCTTTAACCAAATTTAAGCAACTATCCCTCATACATGTCCTATACCGTGTGGACTAGTACATGCAAGTTTCTTTGTTCAGCAAGATACAACGTTGCTAGAGGCTTCACTTTCTAAGGCATACAATACCTTATATGGGGAAGAATCATAGTACAAGATCCATACTATAGCCTTATACTGTGTACCTTTTAGTACCACAGTGCCCATGGTGTCTAATTACTTTTACTGCCTTCATGTCTAATGTCTGCTACCTTGACCACTATGAGCAAACAATGCTATAGTTACTAGGCTCCATATCCACATTACATACACAAAATTGTAAAGGGTGAGTATTCTATGAATACTCAAAAAGGTTTTACATACTTGCAAACAAACACTATAGGACTCTATGTATAAAACATATACATAGTTGTGATACTGGATCCATTCACTTTTTAGAGCACTCCAGTAGTGATCATCCAATGTTAGAGGGCCTCATAGGCTACCTCCCTCCTAGATGGTATGCTCCCAACCACTAGGTCTCAAATGTATGATCACCACGTTTAAGGGTCCAATTGGAACACCTTGTCTCTAATTTCCTCATTTGTCCTATTTATAAGAGAATTGCAAGTCTTTATCCTCATCAAGAGGACCTACCTGGTTTCTATTTTGTTTATAATTACTAGCTCATTGCTACTATACTACTTGTACAGATGGCAAAATCTGACCCGACCCAATGACCTAGCCCAACCCACCCGAACCCAAGCATGACTTGACCCAATTTGACCAAAAATGTTAACGACCTAAACCCGAACTAGATGAAAAGGAAACCTGAGAAAACCCGAACCCAAATGGCCTAAACCTGCTAAAACCTGAAATACCCGAACCTGAAATGACCTGAGCCTAAATTGACCAAAACCAGAAATCACCCAAACCCAAGACTGATATGACTTGAACCCGAGATGACCCAATGACTACACTCGACAAGACCTGATTTTAACCTTCACCTTAAACCTTAACTTTCCTCTTTCATTATCTTCCATATTTAGTAAGTCCTAAATATAGAGATTTCCATGTTTAGTAACTTTTATTTTTTGAGACTTTTATATTCAATATGTCCCATATTCAGGAATGATAACTTCTGTAATTAGTAATATCCATTTTTTTGTACTTTCATATTTAGTAGTTTCATTTTTTTTAGATGTTCATGTTTAATAATTATTATATTTTGAGAGGGAATTTCCATATTTAGTAACTTCCATTGTTTGAGGACTTCTATATATTATAGCTTGCAAGTATCATATTTGGGGAAACAACTTCAATATTTAATAAGTCCTATATTTGATTTTTTTCCAACAGAAGTAATTTTTATATTTAGTAAGTTTAATGATCTTAATAAGCAATTGATAAAATTGCAGTATTCAACCCTAAACTTTTAAGTATAGTGCAATAAGGTACTTAAATTTTAAAAAATTTCATTTCAGTCACCCCTAATAATTACAACATGGGACCTTGAGCTTTTGAAATCTTTGCACTTTCACCCAATTTTTTTTAAATTTTACAGTTTAGTCACTAATAGTGAAGTTTATTTGCATTTTGCAGTAATTTCAAAGAAAATTTATCAAAACATAAGTATAGCAAAATTGTTGTAGTGTATGTCAGGATGATAGCTGTGTGAGGATTTGAATGATTTGTACAATGATATTTGAAGGGTATAAGTTTAGAAAAACAGTCAAGTATTACTAACAATGTTAAATTGCCTAAATATGTACTAAACTATAATGAAGAAGATTTTTATGAATATTTTAATTAAATATTCCAAAAATGAAAATTTTATTTAAATTAAATCACACAAAAAATTGAATTCTTTGAATTAAATTTTAACAAAAATTGGAAAAAAAATTGAATCGATTCAATCGTTTTGGCCTATACACAAGTAACTTGAGCAAACACAAAAGTTGACCCGAATTTGACCTGAAACATGGCCTGAAGTTACTCAAGACTGAAATTGACCTACCTATAGTGAACCCGAACTCAAATAAACCCAGCCCAACCCAACTCGAACCCGAAATCAACTCAACTTGAGATTGACCCGAACCCAAATGACCTGACCTGGACCCGAATTCATGCTAACCTGACTAAACCCAAACCTGAAAGACCTGACCTAAAGCTGACCTAACCCACCCAAATGCCATCCTTAACTATTGACCTTGCTAGTATTCCATTACCATCCAATTTACTTTTCCCTTTTATGTGAAGGAATATGTATATTGGCAAGCTAATTTATGTCAAAAATGATGTACTGCCCCCTTAGGACCCCCTAACTTACTTAAGGCACCCTCAGCTTCATGAGCTCTCCTGAGGATCACTTAGGTCTCGTAGAGATTTTAGGCCATTTAACACTTCTTTATCTGCACAATTGTTCCACGGTGTCGGTGTATTCCACACCAATTTCTAATCGTGAGCTACCTTGTTTTTACTTACATTTCTCATGCTTATTTCATGAACAATGTAGCCAATTGTAGCCATATAGAAATTTCTTAGCTAACATTAACATAAATAAGCAAGGGATAAATAAATTTAACCTTTACCTTAGCAATATTAAATGCAAGCATTCCATGTCTAAGCATTCCATGTCCTAGCCAATTTGTTGGCTGTGTTGGTTCTAGTCTCCTCTAAGGTCTTCCTATAGTGGCTTGAATAATGTTCTATAATTGATCATTTGAAAATACAATAAATCATTCCTAGGACAAGATTAAACAATTACCCAAATGGTTTAAGTTACCAGAACGTAACCCTTATCTTCAACTCTATTGATGGCCGAAGAGCTATTGCCCTTCAAACCCATAAGCTCGGGCAGAGCACCATCCTCGGTAAAGGTGGGCGTCACCCCCGAGGAATATAACACCAACCTCGGGAATATAGATACCTTGAACATTCGACCTCGGTGATCCATCATCACCCCCGGGGAGTGACAGTACTGACCTTGGGAATATGGTGCACTACCACCCTCGGTAAGATGACCTAGCTAGCTTCAGAGGAGGTAGATTCAATGTCTTTGGCAGGGAAAAACACCCCCAATATAGATCATCCGTGCCGAGGGAACTCACGGATAACTGAAGCGACCTCGGAAAAAAGGCCTCTTATTGTCTCTTCTACCAAAGGGATCTCAAGAGTACGGCAGAAATGATTAAGGAGCCTCTGACATACCGCCTCATACACACTCTGACATGCTGCCGCCGTACACATCCTGACGAGCAGACCTACCCCGACCCTGGCTTCTAGCCAGGACGGCCTATAGCCGGCTAGAGGTCCCCACGCCCGAAGGTACGAATTGCATCCAACCGAACACGAGTCATAATCTAAGCGGGTTACATGAGGCAGACTTCTCCATTACACCCTCCTATAAATACTTGGGAAATAACCTCGGCAGGGGGACGGGACTCTTAAGGAAAACACATTTTCTACCCTTTGCTCACTACTTTTCATCTCAAAAAATACTGACTTGGCCGTTAGAGGCTTATTCCCCGGAAAAACACTCCAAGGACCTCCTAACCCTTGTTTTTTGAATATTTCAGGCAATCTCTCTCCGCAAGTCCCTTCTTCAAACGTTCCTCCTTTACTAGAAGTCCCTTCCAGGCTTACCATGTCATACAGCGAAGATGCCGATGGGCATTATCTACATATCCAGCCCTTAAGTTACTTATAACCAAAGTTTGCTCCAATTTCTTGAAAATTAGTTTATATTATTTGTTTTGCTTACAAAGAACTAAAATGTGTATTTTCTTACTGCAATTGAACAAGGAATTAATTTGGAAAACAATACGAGAAATTAAACAGACACCCAAACCTTAACCCATTCGGTCCTAATTCACTTTTTCCACACTTACATGTTTCTGTTCCTTGTTTCTCTAACATTTCCTAGTAATAATAATTAAAGATATTTATCCTTTATTTATCTCCAACCCATTCCAGCCAAACAAACCAATAAATAAAAGCAAATAAAATCAAGTCGGCCTTCTCCTTTTAACCCACCAATCGGCGACCTTGTATCTTTAGAACTTAAGTTTGTTTCCCAAGCATTCCAATTGTTTGTTTCACCTAATAAGTAAGGATGGAATTGGCACACATCAATAATTCTAGCTGCTGCTACTTGATAGAACCATTAAATCATGGAAGAATGCAATTAAAGCATTTACCAAGCTAATTAATTCATACCAAGCTACTTCATGCATCATGTTGTTTTCTCTTCCATTTTTCCTTTGATTTTGTGGTTAAATTTGGTTGGATTAGCTGGGTTTAAACTTTTTTTTTTTAGCTTCAGGGTTCAATTATGGTCGTTTGGGAGAAAGGTAAAGGGTTTAGGGTGTTTAAGCAGGGAAGAAAGTTGCAGAATAAGCTTAATCGGCCTTCTACCACCTCACCAACATTTTCCACGCAGCTAGTGACATAATTAGCTATTTTGGAAATACTAGCAAAATTGTGCAACACAGTGGAGAATTAATGACCAAACATAGCATTTAGCAGTGCTCTATTTCCTCTTAGATTTAATTACATGCCTAGCCCCCAGATTGTAGGAACGAGCAAAGTAGTCCACAGATCTTTAACAGTTTGCACTTAAATGACTTACGGACAATCTAGCTAGTCCACAATTTCATGACGATAGAGCAGGAATCACGAAAAACTGTGGCACCTCAAAATCAATATTTTCTCATACTCTATCCAACCTTGCAATAAAAATGAGTTATTATTTGAAATGACCAAAATGCCCTTCTTGGCCCAGTTTGTTTAAATGATCAATTTTATTCATTTTTAGCTGCTACACCATACTAAACCAAGAATCTAGCTTGCAAATAATATTATAAGTATAATAATTACCAAAATAATCTTGTTACCTTAGTAATCCGAGTCTACCATCTGAAAGGTCATAACATTCTCCTCACCTTCAATAATTTGGTCCTCTAAATTCCTGCTTAATTGAGCATCCCTAGGATATTGTGCCACATATCCCACTCAATTCTACCATGTGATGCATTTCCTCTATATGGTTTGATTCTTGGGTCACAACCACTGGCATCCCCTTAGTTTTCAACCATTTGCTTACTTGTCTAGTACCAAGACAGCCTTTGAGTCAGATTTTTTTCTATGTTGGTACTTCAGTTAATGTTGGACCATTGTCTTAACATTTTGATTTTTGTGCTTTTCCTTAAGAGTAAGAACACTGTTACTTGACCCCATGAGTCTAATGCACCTCAGTACTGATTAAATCCTTAACTTTCAGTCAAGACATCCTTTTGTTGTTAGAAGTAAGACTTTTATGTTTAACACACCCTATTTTCACAAAGATGCATACTCAGCACAAGGTTGTGTTCCAAGTATGACGTCTCCAATGTGGCCCACTTACTTAGGCTTTAAGGAATTTCTATGGAACTCAAGTCCTCTAGAAACTTCTTTGTGCTATACCTAAGCAACATCCATGTACTTATATGTGTCAATAGATGTCCTCAAGTATTGCTTAAGTTTAGCTTCTTTAGCTTATTTCAGACTCAGCTTACCTACTTCTGTCAGTACCCTTGAGTCACAACATCTATCATGAACTTAAGGCAATCTGTATATGCCTTTACTAGGGTGGTACCCTAGCATATCACCTGTGCACCATTGATGCCTATATAGGTTCATGACTCAATGTGGACTTGGTGCATATTGGCCTAGCCATTATGCACACTAACATCTTTCAAGTGGTAATTATTTGCAGCTTTAGTTTTCTTGTAGTTTCATTATACTTCAGGGTTCCATGTACGTCCCTATACTAGAAAAATCACTCTTTGGTGCACTATGTTACTCTAGAGTACATTTGACTCTAACATCCTCCACTTCAATCCATTCGCTAGTGCTTTTCAAGCTCTAGATTTGCTAGTGTAATTATGTGTAATCCCATCATCTACCTTAGCCTTTCCTCTAGAGTGCCCCTTATATGCCCACACATCATCACTGAGTTTTCTTTTTTCCTTGATGTGCATCACAAGATGCCTGGCACATACACCTCCTAGCCTACCCTATGCCATTACGGCACCATTTGGCCCCTAGGCTAAGATTTTATGCATGCCCAGTCTACTGAGTCAATCTCCAGAGTGTTGAAAGTGAATCATATTTTTAATGATATCACAAGGTTTGAAGGAGTCTTTCTTCCAACCATTAGCTAGTAGCTTTATGCTTGTGACTACTTCTTTAGGTCACTTGAAACTATAGTCACCTATGGGCACTTATATATGCATTAGTTTCTATAAGCCACTTGGTAATTCTTGATTGCCTTAACTTCCAGCAGCCTTGCATCCTTATTGATACTACTCTCTTCTTCTTTTGGTGGGAGAGATCAACTTTGAACTTTCAATCAAATAATTTTTTGAGGAGCTGGTTGGTCATGAGAGCTAATATAACTGCTCTTATCTGACTCTATGTAGTGCACCATGTTTTAATGCACTGGGTTATGAGCTTTTCATGCTATTCTCTTACTTAAGGTCTTCTGATCCATCCTTGGCAACCCTTTTGCCTAATGACTAGTTCCTATTAGAATTATGTTGGTATAACCTTCACCTTCATCCTTATTAGACTTGGACCTGCTCTTGGTGAATACTTTTTAGGTTATACCCCTTATATTCTGCTTAGTTCCACCTCAGGTTTTTCTTAACCACACTCCAAGCTCCTAAGCTTAAAGTCCATGTTCGCCAAGTCCAAGTTTGCTCTATGTGACATTACTCCTCTTAGAACCATTAGGGTACTGATGCACTTGCACATATGCACACTTTGCATTATGGCCTTTAAGTCCCCTAATTAGTTTGTACATTCTAGGATTCAACATAACCCCTTGATGTTAGTCTTTAAGCGCATGAAACATATACTCTTAAGGTCTTTCAGGATGGGAAACATTATGTCATGCCCAGCCTAGTCCCCAGCCCATTTAGGCCCAATTAATTACTCATGCAGCAGAATTCCATGAAGGGGCATTTATTCCTTATCAAATATACGGGCATGTTCCTAGGATATTACTAGTACTAGATCATTAATTATTTACTTAAAGGTTTATATTGTGCTCTCGGAAACAAGCTAGTACTTATGTGGAACTTGTGTGTTCATTTCATTACTCAACTATCCAAGTACATGCATGGCAACCAAAACACCAACTTAAGTTTTGAAAAGTTTGTTTGTAATGCATACATCTTGCATATATGTGTCTTGGTAATCCACTATTGCACATAAATACGTACATGTCTTTAATTCCACTGGTTACCATTTTAGCTTATTATAGGCATGCATTTCCTTTCTAGTTCTTGTTTACTTAATGTTCATCTTTAAACATACATATAAGGCCGAGACATACATAATTCCATATTTCAAACATTTGTTTAGAACACATAATCATGCATATCTATCAACTTTTTACTTAGGCCTAAAGATGACTATTAACCAGAATGTTCAAGAGTTCACATATATGCCATTTTACTTAAGTACCCGAAAGTGTCCATAAGCACTTAAATTCACAAATTTGGTTTTTAAGACAAACCAAAATATATAGCCCATGCTTATACATGGCAAATCACACATAGAACACATTTCCACCTTAGACACTTTGTTCCCACAATCTCGACTCCAAGTCCTGCACATGAAGTCCACACTTATTAGCTTGTTACACAAGCAACTCATAACACTTAGAATACTTAGAATATTGAGCAACTACTACACATATGCATAATAAATTTACCACAAAAAGAGTATAAAATACTCTTGACCTTAGTGCCTTTCAAGTACTCCTTTCCCTACATGAAGTAGAGAAGGGCGGGTGAGTAAAACTCAGTAAGGATTCTGTATGGCTCCCAAAGCCTAACATATGGCTTCCAAAGCCTAACATAGCCAAGAATAACGTGGCAACAAATATTCCATGATCCCACAAAGAAAACACTAAGAAAAAGAAGATATAGGTACATGCATATAACAATAATAATAATAATCGGCGGTTAGCATGCACAACCAAACATAGAAGCACACAACACACACACCACTTAACACCTTATCCCCCTAAAGGGCAGAGAAATCATGATCCATATTTCTCATTTCTTAGGTTAACCATTTTATTAATCCATTTTAAAATCTAAGCTCTTTATGCTTGGGAATTAGTTGGCCAACTCAATTCCTAGCTATAATGCTTGCATGGAGCTAGCTAGCACAGAGTTGCCTAAGCAACAAAACATAGCCCTCTGTAGCACTCTTAGGATCTCATGGCATCCAAAATCCATCACCCAAGGGCATGAATACTCAAAGAGTATAAGAATACTTACCACAAAACCCTTAGCAACTTTGTTGCCCGAAAGTTTTAGAAGCTTGTTTCTTTGCCTTTTCCTCGCTTGTCGTAGCTAGAACTTAATTTCTAGCTTGAGAACCTACAATGGATGAATTATTAGCAAGTATATTCTTGCATTACCATAGCTCAAAAGCTTACATATACCAAGAAAACTTGGTGAAACACACAATACCTCAACGAGGGAGGTATGGCCGAATCTTTATGCTTGATTTCCTTCAAGCTTCCTCCCACCACTTGATTTCTTACCTTGGAAGGCTTTAGAAGCTTATGAACATTGAAGACACAAGCTTCACACTCAAGAACACGAAGATCAATGCTTGGTCGAATAGTATTGTGGGAGAAAGAGTTGGAGAAGTGTTTGAGCTTTAGGAGGAGAGAATGATTAGTTTAGAGTAAGTAAGTGAAATGAGTGAAATAGAGACTAAAATGGAAATTGTATGGCCAGCCATGGGTGTATATATAGAGTGAAACCATGTGATTCATATAGGAGTGAGTGGGAGACAAATTGGGAGACAAATTGGAAGACTTGTGTGGGTGGTGGGTGAGATAGTCAAAAGTAGGTGACAAATTGGAAGACTTTGGTGAAAGTTGGGAGAATTTGTCAAAAGTAGGGGACAAGTAGGTGGGGGAAGGAATCCTAAGTGATTAGTTGGATGGGAGGTGGATTAAAATAATGGAAATTAGAGGGAGGTGGCAGCCATGGCATCCAATGCCTTTAAAATTGGCTAATCCCCCCTTTAGTCCCTTAATTCCTCATATTTGGGCAATTGAGCCCAACCACCAAAAGTCCTCTTTGTCCAATTAAGTCCCTCACTTTAAGTTTTCATCGTTTTGCTTGGCCTAAGCCAAGATTAAATTTTAAGAGTGTCCAACACTCATCATACTCCCTAATCCCACTTAATTTAATGTCTCCCGAACTCAATGAACTTAATTCCCAATTTAGGAAAATTTTTTCATATCTCAAGGCTTAATTACTTAGGATTTTGCGGGCATTACACATTAGGGTCAACAACAATTTAAGGTAGCAAACCTACCTTCTGGACAATAACTACCCTAGGCCCTTGATGCACACTGGAGTATTCTTCGGTACAAGTTGTCTAGCCCTAACCATAACCCCAGTTATACACTAGGCCTTACCTTCTATTCCAGGTCTTTACCAGTTCTTGGCACACACTTATAGGTGCACCTAACTCAGCTCAACAAGCTAAGCTTACCAATGTCCATTGTTGCCTCTAGTGAATGCTGGTTTGCAACAGGTAAAGGTCGTCCAACCTTAGCCCTTCCAGCCATGTCACCATAGGATGTCTAAATATATGTCTTTGATCACATACCCCTAGTGTGTTTTGGGTTTAGACTACATAAGACCTATTATTACCCCAGCTAGGCAGCGACTCACTAGTCTTTTAGGTGCTCTCTGGGTATTCTTGGGTTGAAGGCTATTAAGCCCTTGCCCTACTTAGCAATGCCTTTTAGCCAAGCATGCTCTTGACTCAGTCAGTGTCCTCTATAGTCACCCTTATGTGAATCTAGGTCTAACAACCTTCCTTAGCTACTCATCCATTCATGGAGCTTTGGAGCTACAAGTTGGGTACTACGCTGAAGGTTGCATATCCTTAGCCCATATATCCATGTTCCTCCTCAAGCATAGCCAAGAAGTCATTAACCTTCGACACTTGCACCTGAAATTTAGAAAACATCGCCAACCATTTGTAGTACATTATGCCTATGTTCATTTGGCACTTTATTCATTTTCTTGTTTGGCATTTTTATAAGGTAGGAGAATCACCTTGTACTTGTACTATAACTATTTCCATGTATTCCTAGGCTAGTTATAGTAAACTCTTTCTTGTGCCTTACTGCTCCACCTCTGCTTTAGGTGGCTATAGCAGTCATCCATTTATTTGGCATATTCTGGTCATTCCTTTAGGCAACTTTTAGTTGAATGACCAAAATCCCACTTAATTACACCTCTAATCAAAACCCATTTATGGATTGTGCAATTAAGTCACTAAGGTTTCAAGAGCAACACTTAAATAACCTTTTGAGGACCAAAATGGTAATTTTCCTTTTTCCTCACAGATGAAAGCAGTTACGCTCATCAAGAAAACCTACTTTAAAAATTATTTTAGCCTTCTACTCCCATTTATGAGATAAAATTTTTTCATAATAAAATTACGAAAATACCCTCCTTTTGAATCCTTTTAGTATTCTTTATTCACTAATTCTGGCAATCCACAACATACCGTATTAAGTAGGGAATGTTGTTTTCTTATAGACCGTTCTTAGAACATGGAATGAACTACTAAACCTAAGCCTTCTTTGGCCTTTATGAGTCCTAGCTTTTAGTCCATTCTATGCTATTCCCTTGGTTAATGCCCTACATTCTCATGATTTCTTAGGAATAATTCACTTAGTAATGCTCATGCATTATCTTTAGGTGCCATAAGTTTCAAACCGCATGTGCTTAAAACTTTGGCATCTTACATGTGTCTGTACAAGACATTCTTTAACTAAGTTGTACTCCCGCACCTCCCTTATGCTTGATAAACATGCATGCCTATAGCACCATTAAGGAAGTGAAACCATTATCCTTGGTGTACATTGACTTCCACCATAATTATGTGGTATGCTTGGTAGTACTGCGTTTAGGGTCCACTGGCCATATGCATACCTGCGCACCCTATAGGTCATTTAGTGTACATACATGCACCAAGCATCCTTGATGCATCTCTAGGATCTTAACCAACCTTTTAACTTATATACACGTGACCATATTGTGCTAGCCAGCAGATGCCAAAATGTTTGTGTCAAGGTCAACTCATACCTTGCACTAACCCATCTCTTGGCCCCAACTTAACTGTAGGGCCCATAGGAGCATTCTTTAAGTTTTTATATTCATAATGCTTTACTTGCATAAGACAAATTATAATACAATATATATATATATATGATCAGCAGTAATTACACATAGCACATGAGCCCACCATAGGATCCTTGTACTCTTATGCCATTACACCTAATGCCTCTAGTAACCACTGCTCTAATACCACCTGAGGCGTCCACTACCTTACCTGGGTACTGTAGGACCCACCTCACTCATATTTGGAGTGAAGCCTTCTAGGATCTAATGGTTGCTCATTAAGCCATTACAATTTGGAAGCTCATTTTATTACTTGCATTACCATTTTGTAGCTCAGTGGTACAATAAAACATGCACACGCTCTTAAGCTCTCTAGCATAATTCATGCTTAGGTTTAGTATTCATTTTAAACACAAAATATACAATTGCAAGCCTGGCTAGCCAACATTTAAAAATAATGTTAAAATAGTACAAAAACATAAAACATATATTTCCTTTAACCACATTTAAGCAACTGTCCTTCATACATGTCCTATAACATGTGAACTAGAACAAGCAAGTTTCTTAGTTCAACTAGATAAAATTTTCCTAGAGGCTTCTACTTTCTAAGGCATTAAAGACCTTATATGGCATAAGAATCCTAGTACAAGATCCATACTATAGGCTTACACCGTGCACTGTTTAGTAATACAGTGCGCGTGGTGTCTGTCTACTTTTAGTGCGTTCATGTCCAATGTCTACTGCCTTGACCCTTCTGAGCAAACAATGTTATAGTGGCTAGGCTCCATATCCACATTACCTGCACATAATTGTTAAGGGTGAATATTCCATGAATACTCAGTAAGGTTTTACATACCTGCAAACAAACACCATAGGACTCAATGTATAAAACATATACATAGTTGTGACACTGGATCCATTCACTTTTTAGAGCATGTCAGCACTGATTATCCCATGTTAGAGGTCCCCATAAGCTACCTCCCTCCTAGATGGTGAGCTCCCAACCACTAGGCCTCAAATGTATGATCACCATATTCAAGGGTCCAATTGGAACACCTTGCTTCTAATTTCCTCCTTAGTCCCATTTATAAGAGAATCATAGGTCTTTATCTTCATTAAGAGGACCTACCTGGCTCCTATTCTCTTTATAACTACTAGCTTAGAGCCAGTATACTACTTCACTTACTAGTATTCCACTGCCATCCAATTTACTTTTCCCTTTTATGTGCAGGACCAAGTATATTGCAAAACAAATTTGTATCAGATATGATGCACACCCCCTTTAGGATTCCTTAAACTACTTAGGGCATTCTTAGCTCCATGAGCTCTTTTGAGGATCTCTTAAATCTCCTCAGGATTTTAGGCCATTTAACACTCTTTTATTTGCATAATTGCTCCATGGAGTCAGTGTATTCCACACTAATTTCTAACCATGAGCTACCTTGCCTTTACCAATTCTTCGCATGCTTATTTCCTGAACAATGTAGCCATTTGTAACCATATACAAATTTCTTAGCTAACATTAACACAAATAAACAAGAGATAACTAAATTTAACCCTTACCTTAACAATATTAAATGCAACCATTCGATGTCCTAGCCAATGTGTTGGCTATCATGGTTTTGGTCTCATCTAAGGTCTTCATATAGTAGTTTGAATAATGTCCTATAATTGATCATTTGAAAATATAATAAATAATTTCTAGGCCAAGATTAAACAATTACCCAAATGGTTTAAGTGACCAAAACCCAACCCTTATCTTGGACTCTACATATTCGACCCTTAAGTTACTTATAGCCCAAGTTTGCTCTAATTTCTTGAAAATTGGTTTCTATTTGATGGCCTACAGTGGCTTCATCGTATGTCATCGTTTGAGTAGGGAGGGCTTCTGATGGAGGAGAACACTTTGAGAGGAGATTCCCCAGTGGAGGATACTTGAAATCCTTTCAGAAAAACACGGGTTAGGAGGTCCCCGGACTGGTTTTCCGGGGAGGAGCCTCCGACGCCCAAGTCAGTATTTTCAGATAACTGGATTATGTGTCCTTTTTGGTATTCAAAGAGAACTTTGTTATCTTACCCCTCTAGAATGCTTTTTTGGGTGTTTTATACAGGAGGCGTGCAAAAAGCCATTCCCCTCTAGCGGCCGTCCCTGATTATGACACGTGTTCGACGGGATGGGATCCCTGCTTTTTCGGGATCGAAGGGGCGTGTATCTCAGCGAAAGTCACTGTGCGGACAGCCCAGTCATTCCGAGGCCGTCATATCGAGGCGTCCCTCTGATAGCGTGTCCCAGTGATAGCGTGTCAGAATGTCCATGGGAGACAACTTTATGGGGAGGTGTCAGAGGCTCCTTAAATGCTTTGTTCATACCTTCCGAGGTTACTCTAACATTTCGGGGCATATGTTACCCGAGGATGGTTCCTCCGAGGGATACTCCTGTTTCCGAAGAAGGTTCAATCGTTCTACCGAGGTTGGCCTTCCTATTGCCTGAGGGAGCGAATTCCCTATATTAGGGCAGGGGGATCGTTAGTTCTTCTGATCACGGCTGGTAGTTTCCCTCTACCGAAGTCAGTACTCCGCCAGATTTGGGAGCTCAGCCGAGATGCGTACTTCGGCTATCACATGCCCCCTCCCGGCGAGCCGGAGCGGATGCTTCGGCTATGTTTTCGAGAAGGTTCATTTTCCGATCTGGCGGCTGAATCCTTTCTCGGGAATAGGCGTCACTTCAGAAGTCGCTTGCTCGGAGGCGAGGTACCCTTCTCCAGTTTTCTGAGCACCCTCGGAATGTCTGTTACTTTTTCGTTTTGCTTTTTCTGCCACGGATCTGTGAATCGTCGCGTCCTTTGGCCAGGCGTGTCAGTCATGGGTGACCGCGCCTGGGTTTTCGCGATGCTAGGGGGACGTGCCCTGGTTCCTCGCGCTGTGTGACACGTGTATGCCGTTGGATGGTGAAGCATTTATGCTGGTCATGTCAACTGCACCCCTTCGTCTTCAAGGAGCAATAATGAGGAGGTTTCTTTTTCAAAGGATGATTATGACGACGCTTCACTTATCCTTCTTCGGTCTATATAAGTTTCTTTCGTCTACTTTGTCTCATTCTTTTGTTTTAGCTCTTGTCTGTTCCAGAGCCTTTTCTCGCCCCCTTTTCCTTTTTCCGGTGGTGATTTTTGCGGCAGTGTGAGCTCCGATGATTCCTTGCAGCGGCGTTTCTCAGGTTTTGGCAAAGTCTTTGGTGGGTGCTCCTTTTTGTGGTTTTATTGTTGTTATCTCTCTTTTTCTTATTACCATTCTTTTTTTTGAAAAATGTCAAACCCAACTCCACTGAGTCCGATCCCATTGATGACTGTGCGCCCCCTTTCTGCAAACCTTGCTTCCCTTGAAGCTTATCCTTGCTCCACTATTTTAGAAAAATGAAAAAATGGGTGGCCAAGTACTACCTTCCTTCTTATATCACGCCGAGGCTACCCCTCCCGGGATCTTTTGGCTACGTAGCTTCTCCGGGGGAGGTTACTGTTTACCGGGCTCAACTGAAAGCCGGTCTTCGGTATCCCCTTCATCACATGATATGTGAATTTTGTGATTTTCACGGCATTGCCGTGAACCATCTTACCCCAAATTCTTACTCTTACTTCAATGCCTTCCTCTGCATGTGCGGGGTGTTCGGCATAAATCCCCACTTCATCTTCTTTATGCAGTACTATAAACTCCACCCGCTCCCGAAGGGTGGTTTTTACTACCTCCTTCCCCGAGGGTCCGGGAGTAAGAAGTTCATGTTTACCTTTGATAATAAGGACAGTTGGCGAGGGTGGCAGAAGCGGTTTTTCTTTTTGCGGGTTCCCGAGTCTTGGGGCTACGTTCCTATTAGATGGGCCTCCGGAACTTTAGAGGCCGACGTTGTCGACGCCAGGAAACTCCTTACTCCGGTAACGCTTCCCGATTTTGAAAACTTCGACAAACGTATTCGGTCAGTGTCGGACTGGGACTTCGGGGCTCCTTCGCGTTCACTCTACCCCTTTCCTATTAAGTGGGATCTTATGTCTGAGGAAGTTCTTCAGGAACTGGGAGTGATAACTGTCCACAAGAGTGACCTCGGTATGCCCGTGCCTGTTCTTCCGGGGAAAAAAGCCTGGATAGTCATGCTCCTTCGGCGTGAAATTTCTTATCAGGCTTTTTCCGAGAGTAAGTGATCTTCCAGGGTTTGGCTTCTGGCTTTTCTTTTGGACTTACACTGATATTTTACTTTTCTGTAGAGATGGGCAACCAGTCCACCGAGTTTTATAAATCGCTCTTCGACAGTCAGGCTAAGCAAGGAGAGCAAGTTCGCAGGAAGACTTCCGGTAAGAGGAAGAAGTCGACTGCCTGCCCTTCTAAGTCCAAGAAGGCCAAAGCTACCACTCCTACTTCTCCTTCCCCCGAGGACGTAGTTGAGGTGGAAGATGAGTCTTCACCTCAATTACCGACGGCCGATAATCCTCCTTCGGAGCCTGATATCCTCGGGGAGACAATCAGTCCTGCGCCTGCTACCAAGATTCCAGCAGAGCGAGCGTCTGCCCAGGAATTCGAATAGGGCAGAAGAAGGAAGGGAAAAAACATCCCTGAGGTTGTTCGGGAGGTCGGTTCTCAGGAGGGCGTCCCCGAAGTTCCACCAGGTTGGTTCCTTAGCCATTCCGCTACAAATCTCAGTATTTTTCGTATCCACGATTTTTTGAATGAGTGGCTAAGGGATGACGTTTTGATGGAACTTCGGCGTGACCTTGCAGAAAATGCCCCTACTGCTTCCTGGATGGAGACTTATAACCGTCGGAGGGCTCTTCGGGACCGGCGGATTCCACGAGGCAGGGTGCCACGGGAGCCTTTCTGGACGTTCACAGAGGACATGGATTTGTTCTCTGAGGATAGCCAGCTGATGGCTCCACAAATGGCGGCGGGGGTATTGACCCATGCCACTTTTCAGTCCCTTACCACCGAGTGTCCTAACGAAGAGATCCTCGCGGCGAGGATGACCGAACACGCTGCTCCGGTGATCCTTCCTTTTTGGGAAATTGTTCTTCTAAGCTGTCACTATCTTCCAATACTTTTTTGATGCTTCTGTTTTTCTGCAACTTTTGGCATACAGCGGGTACTTTCGCGCCTGGTCAGCAAAACAAATGGAAACCCGTTCTCGGTCCGAAGATTCCTTACGCCAGACGAAGAAGTCTCTCACCCAGTATGCCTTAAAATATGGCGAGTTGAACAAGCTTGCGAATGAGGACCTTGGGAATCTTCGGACCGAGGTTGTGTCCAGCAGGCAGGAGCTTCTTACTGATTTCTCAGCGAAGGTTGAAGACCTCGGTTCAAAGTGCGTGGCTCTCACTCTAGAGAACGACGCCCTTCGGAAGAAGACCGCTCAAGATAGGGAGGATCTTGCGAAGGCCCTTGCTGAGATTGAGTCACTGAGGAAGAAGGAGACGAAGAGCAAGAGGAAGAAGAAGCTGGAGGAGAAGATTGTTTCGCTGAAAGCTGACCTGAAGGCTCTTGGTGCCGAGAAGGACCGAAGCGAGCAAATGTCGAAGACGTCCTACCAAGATGGCTTTTGCTTGGCTCGTCATCAGGTCCTCGCTCGGTACCCTGGGCTTGACCTTTCTCACTTATCTGCCTTGGATTTCCCCATAGAGCCTAAATCTTCGTGGTCCAAGGTCGAGCTCCTTAATCTTCCTCTGGCTCGCCCTGTACATTTGACTGAGTTCTCCAGGGGTGATAATGTTGAAGAAACATCGGATACCCCTGCTTAGTCATAGGCTTTCTTCTTATTTCCTCTTTTGTATCTTTTGACTTATCATTTTTAATGAAAATTTTTTTTTCTCCATTCTTCGTTCTTTCTTCCGAATATGCTTTCCCAGAAGCTGGTACGATTCTAAGCACCTTATTTTTTCGGAAGGAACCTTTTTGGACTGCTTTCTTGCTCGGGCGAGTTTTTAAGCCAAATGAGGAATTTCGTAAGGAAGATTCGTCAGGTATGCTCTTTTGGTGGCGGGGACATATTCGTCATTTATTTTTACTGACTTCTTCAGGTAGGAGTATCTTACAGGCTTTCTTCAAAAAGAAATGTCTAAGTATAGAATTTTTTTAGAGAGCTTGAATGCCAAGTATTCTTCAACTCTACTCCCTCAACGTCACCCAACTTAAAGACCCCTGGGCGAACTTCATCAAGGACCAAATAGGGTCCACTCCAATTTGCCCGAAGTACACCTTGCGATGGCCTTCTTTGTTCGAATTCGGTTTTGCGGAGAACAAGGTCGCCCTTTTTGATCTCCTTTTTCCTTACATGTAAATTAGCGGCGCGCGCTATCCGCTGCTGGAATGCCTTTCTCCTTAACTCATCCATTTCGCAATGCTCTTCGAGGAGGTCTGTAATGCCCGGACAATCCAAAGTGATTAGGTCCCGGGTTAAATGGATTTGGAGCATAAGAATTTTTCCTTAATCGGGAATTTAGCTCAATTAAATTGAGAAGACAATATGGCATGTGCATAATTGAGTGTTGAACATCTTAAAAATAAGCTTGGCTTAGGCCAAGAGAAATAGTAATGAAAATGGTGGTTTTTAAAGATAAGGGACTCAATTGAACAAAGGGATTTTTAGTGGTTGGGCTCAATTGCCCAAAAATTAGAAAGTTGGAGGACTAAAGGGGGAATTAGACCATTTTAATGGCCTAGGATGCCTTAGCCAGCCATGCCCCTCCAATTCCCAATATTTTATGTCACCTTCCTCCAAATCCTATTATTTTAATCCACCTCCCATCCTTAGTCATTACCTTGGATTCTTTCTTCACCTACTTTTGACTTTTTCTACCAAACTTACCCAAAAGTCTTCCAATTAGTCTTCATTTCTTTTAATCTTGTCTCCCACTCATTTCAAACACATTATTAATTTCCTACTATTTTAATCCACCTCCCATCCTTAGTCAAGACTTTGGATTCTTTCTTCACCTACATGTCTCCTACTTTTGACTTTTTCTACCAATTTACACAAAAGTCTTCCAATTAGTCTTCCATCCATTAAATCTTGTCTCCCACTCTTCCAAGCACATTATACACTCATTTTCCTTCCCATATGGCTGGCCATCACCTTCCCACACATTAAAACATAATCAACCCACTCATTCAAAGTCATTTGCTCTCAAACTCTCTTCTTCTCTCTCCATTTTCTTCCATACCAAGTCTCAGCATTCCAAACACATTTCCAACTCTTTTCCTCATCTAAATATTCATCCATAGCTAGAAATAATCATTTCTCAAATTAAAACCAAGTATTCTTGGTTGAATTCAAGCTCTAAGACCATAAAAAGCAAGAATCAGGTGAAGAATTCAAAGAAAACCAAGGATGAAAATTTGGCCATTTCCATTTCTTGGAGGTTTTAAACTCCACTCAAGGAGCTCTTTGTGTGATTGAGTTCCTAAGTTCATTAGAAGCAAGAAATCAAGAAGAAGCTTGAAGAACATCAAGCACAAGAAATTGACCTTACCTGTGAGGTTCTGTAAGTGTACACCAAGTGTTCTTGGTATTTTGTGTTATTTGAGTTAATCACCAAGAGTTCTTGGTATCTTATGCTTACTAATAAAATTCGGCCCATCTTGGTTCTTATGCTAGAAAACAATTTCTAGAGTCAACAAGCAAGGAAAACGAAGGAAAATAAGCTTCTAAAGCTTTCGGTGTTGTGGGTAAGGATTCCTATACTCACTTTATTGCATGGCCTAGTTCCATGGCCTTTTTATGTGAGTATTCGGGCCCCTAGGTGATGGTCAAAGAACCATGTGATCCTAGGAGTGCTAAGAGGGCTTAAGTTATGTTATTGCTTTGGCAATTCTGTTTTGCTCATGAGCTAAGTTAAGTAAGCAAGCATTATGGGCTAGGAGTTAAGGCGGCCACCTTAATTCCTATGCTAAGTGAGCTCTCCGAAAACATTAAGTATATGAAATTAATGAATTAAAACTTGAGGGATGCTTGCTGCCCTTCTGTGAACAAAGTGTTAAGTGGCGTGTGTTTGTGTGCTTCTTTGATTTGTTGTGCATGCTACCCCCGATTATGATATTATTGCTATATGCATGTATCTTTTTGTTTTCTTTGTCTTTATGTTTTCTTTGCAAGAATAAGGATTATTTTTCCATTACATTCTTGGCATATGTTAGGCCTTGGAGGCCATAAGTTAGGCATTGGATGCCATGGAATCCTTATTGAGTTTTATAACTCACCCGCCCTACTCTACTTTTGTAGGTAAAGGTTTGCTTGAAAGATCAAGCTAAGAGTCTTGAGTACTCTTTCTGTATTCTAAGGTTGGATTTGTGTATGGTATTGCTCAAAATATTCTAAGTATTCTAAGTATATAAGCTGCTTGTAAACAAGCTAAAAAAAATGTGGACTTTCTGTGCAGGACTTGAAGTTTTAGAATTGTGGGAACAAGGTCTATTAAGGTGGAAATTTGTGTTCCATGGCTTTGTGGATCTATGGCTTGCTTTTAAGCATGTTTTTGTTGGTCTAACTTTAGTGACCAAATTATGGACTTAGCTAAAATTTGGCCAAACTTGGCTTTGGGCTTGTATTATGGACTTGGACATTTTTGGGTATTTTTATTGCTTGGTGGACTTACCAAGGCCCATGCATGAATTTATGGGTTATGTTTTCATGAAACTTGAAGCATGTTGAAATTGGGCCTAAATGTACGTTTTGGGCTTAAATAAGAACTTGAAAATTTTGATTTTATTCTTGGTTAATTTTGGGCCATATGCATGTTAAGTACTAAAAGGCCCATAAGCCCATGTCTTTGTTAAAAGCATGCAATGTTTGGCTATGTATGCTCACTTAGTAAAGAACATGCAAGTAAACTTAGAAAAAGCATGAAATTGGATGCTTGTGTAAAGTTTGGCTAATAAGAAATTTAAGTGCACGTATGTGAATTAATACATGCCTAAGCATTAGTTGCATCTAAAGGCATTAAGTGATTATGTGCACTAGTGAACACCAAAACACATAAGCATGCAAAGCATATGCATGAAAATAAGTTTTCAAACTTAAGTTGGTGTTTTGGTTGAAATGCATATTCTTGGCTAAGCTTGGTAAAGACCATGAAAATGAACACATGAAATCCACATGGGTGCTAGCTTGTTTCTGAGAGCACTTCAACTTAACCTTAATTAAAAAACTTAACGAGCTATTACCGATAAGTATCCTGGGGTTCGTGCCCATAAGTCTTAGTGAGTTTTAAAAGCCCCTTCTGTGTAATGAAAACTTCCGCTGCATGTTTTAAGTAATCAGGCCCAAATGGGCTAGGGGCAGTTTAGGGCACGACAAGGTCCAATTTTGCTCTCAGTCCAAGCTCATTTCCTCCTTCATCGAACATCTGAATTCTTACCGAGGGGTGCGTGACTTCAATGGGAATAATGGCCTCAGTCCCGTATACTAGCGAGAAGGGAGTCTCTCCCGTGGCTCTTCGGGGAGTCGTTCGGTAGCTCCATAGTACACTTGGAGGCTCTCCTGGCCATTTTCCTTTTGCCTCCTTCAGCCATTTTTTTAGACCATCTTTTATTGTTCTGTTAGATACCTCTACCTGCCCATTGCTCTGAGGGTGAGCTACCGAGGCAAAATGTATCTTGACGCCAAGATCCTCCATGAATTCCTGGAACCCCCTGTCAGTGAACTGGGTCCCGTTATTGGTCACTATAACCCTCGGAATACCAAATCGGCATATGATGTTCTTCCATACAAATCTTTGAGCGTTCTTCACCGAAATTGATGCTAGTGGTTCTGCCTCTATCCACTTAGTGAAATAGTCTACTGCAACAATGCAAAATTCTACTCCGCCGGGGGCGGTTGGGAGAGGCCCGATGAGATCAATACCCCACACGGCGAAGGGGCAGGGATAGTCGGCCGCATTTATTCTTTCTGAGGGTAGCTTTTGGATACTGGCATGCCTTTGGCAATTGTCACATCTTCGGACAAATTGCCTTGCGTCCTTCCTTAAGGTAGGCCAGAAGTAACCTTGGCGGAGTATTACTCTTGCGAGGACGTCTGTCCCTATATGGGAGCCACACACTCCTTCATGCACTTCTTCAAGTACTTTTTTGGCGTCATCCTCGCCTATACATCTTTGCAGAGGAGTTGCGTACCCTTGCCTGTACAGTTCCTCTCCAATGAGGAAGTACCTTCCTGCACGCTTTCGGACTTTTACGGCTTCTTTAGGATCCTTGGGAAGTTCTGAAGTTGCCAAATACTTTTTGAGGGAGGTTTGCCATCCCTCCCCCGAGGTTTTTATGCACATTAACTCCGTGCTGGGGTGTTCTAGCACTTCAGTGGGTTCCTTAGCCTTGGCCAAGGTATCCGCTTGGGTATTATCCTTCCGGGACACGTTCTTTATGTGTACCGAATCAAAATCCTCAATAAGTTTTCGAACGAGATCGTGATACTTAGCCAAAATTGGGTCCTTTGTGGCATATTCTCCCCTCGTCTGTCGGACTACTAATTGTGAATCACTGTGGGCCACAAGTTTCTTCACACCTACTTTTCTGGCCATTTTCAGTCCGGCTATAAGTGCTTCATATTCGGCAATGTTATTGGTAACATTAAAACCGAATTTGACTGCTTTAGAAGCTTCCATGCCTTCGGGACCCTGAAGGACTATTCCAGCTCCTTGATGCTCTGCGCCTGACGCTCCATCGACGAAGAGCTTCCATTCTAGATCAGTTTCTGTTTCTCCCCCCACTAGTGGTTGGATCTTTTCAATCTCAGGAATCTCGGCAATGAAGTCTGCAAGTGCCTGAGCCTTTATTGCCTTTCTGGGCTCGTAAGTAATGTCATATTCACCGAGCTCGATGCACCATTTTGAGAGTCTTCCCGAATGCTCCACTTTTTTCATCACATATCGCAGGGGAAAATTACTTCGTACGGTGATGGCGTGTCCTTGGAAGTAGGGTCGTAATCTCCTACCCGCTAGTACTAACACGTAGATGGCTTTTTGGAGCAACGGATACCTCATCTCGGCGCCGTGCAGGGACTTGCTTACATAATACACCGGCCATTGTTTCCCAGCCTCTTCTTTCACTAAGACGGAACTTACCGTTCTTTCAGTGACTGCGAGGTAAAGGATGATGGGTTCCCCTTCCCCAGGTTGTCGAAGCGTTGGGAGGCGGGTTAGATAAGTCTTGAGCTCTTCCCAGGCTTTCTGGCATTCTGCATTCCATGGGTGTTCCTGGTTTCCAGAGGTACCACCTTCCTTGGAGACTTTGGTGAGTACTTTGAAGAACGGGCGACATCGATCACCATACCTAAAGATGAATCTACTTAGGTAGGTGATCCTTCCGGTAAGCCTCTGTATGTCCTTGATAGACGTAGGTGTCCGAAAATTCAGCAGGGCTTTTACTTTCTCAGGGTTAGCGTCTATTCCCCTTTCTGACACCATAAACCCGAGAAATTTTCCCGCGTTTACTCCGAACACACATTTTTCAGGATTAAGGCGAATGCCGAACTCCCGAAGTCGCTGGAAGGTTTCGGTTAAGTCGGTGATATGATTACCGGGCACTCTGCTCTTGACTATCATATCGTCGACGTACACTTCCATGTTCCTACCGATCTGTGCGTCGAATACTTTGTTCATCAGTCTTTGGTAGGTAGCTCCTGCGTTTTTGAGCCCGAAAGGCATTCTGACATAGCAGTAAGTACCTATCTCTGTGATGAATGCTGTTTTTTCCTCATCCTCGGGGTTCATTCGGATCTGATGATACCCGCTAAAGGCGTCGAGGGAGCTAAGAAGTCCGTACTCGGCAGTTGCGTCTACCAGCTGATCTATGGCCGGTAATGGATATGAGTCTTTTGGACACGCATCGTTTAAGTTTCGGAAGTCGATGCACATTCGAAGCTTTTCACTGCCCTCCTTTGTGGCTATAACCACATTGCTGAGCCATTCGGGGTATTTTACTTCCCTTATTACCCCGGCCTCGATGAGGCGATTAACTTCGGTTTTGACGAAGGACCTTTTGTGAGCTGATAGATTCCATTTTTTCTGCCGAACTGGTCTGACGTGTGGTTGCACTTTAAGATTGTGATGGATTATGCTCAACCCCCGGCATATCCTTCGGCGAATAAGCAAATAGATCTTTTTTCATGCATAAAAAGGATACAAGCCTCTTTTTGTCCCCTTCGGCCAATTTCTTTCCAACTCGGGTGTTTCGGCCGGGGATTAATTCTACAACCTCTATTTCTATTTTTTCGAGGCTCTCCTTTTCTTCTGCCGTTGCCTTTTCGTCCATCAGGACCTTTTTTCCTTCTGCCGAAGTCTGTACTTGGATCTTGGTCGGGCTCTGCCTGGCCCTCGTGAAGACTTTTCTAACCTCGGCTTGATCAGTGAAGATTTCAGCGTCTCCGTCTTCGGTGGCGAAGGTGACCGTTAAGTACCTTACATCTGGCCGAATATGAAAATTACCCTGAGTCTGCCTTCCCAGAATAGCGTTGTATACTGACGGTACATCAATGACTATAAATCTTGTTCTGCCGGAGGCAATCAAGTCTTCTTTGCTTTTGGAAGAGACTCCTTTCAGCATCACGGGCAAGTCGATGTACCCAAGGACTGGGAGTTCGGATGGTTCGACGCCAAAGGTGGGGGAACTAACTGGGCTAAGATCATTTTTTGAGATATCTAATTTTCCCAGCAGATGAGAAAAAATGACGTCGGCGTTCGAGCCGTCATCGAGGAGTACTCTCTTGACGTCCCAGCTCCCTATTCTTGCCATGACAAGGAGGGGGTCGTCATGAGGGAATTTTATCACAGATCCATCCCTACAAGTGAGCCTTTGGGAGGTGTTCCCGTACTCCATGACGGAGACTTCTCTCATCTTCCTTTTCCTCTCGGCCGAGGGCATCCCCGTAGTGATGGTTTGGATGATCCTGGCCGAGGGTGGCAGACTTTTTCGGGGACTTCGGTCCCGTCGTCTATCTGAGTCATAGTCTTCATCATCTACTCTCCTTTGCTCTTCTTTCCTCCCCTTCGGAGAGGGCATCCGCAGATATCGCCGTAGTTGCCCCTGTTTAATCAGGGACTCGATGTACTTCTTCAACTGGTAACAGGCTTCAGTGTCGTGGCCATGTTCTCGGTGAAATTGGCAGAATTTCTTCATATTCCTTTTCTTTTCCGGGGCCATGGCCTTTGGCCTTGGGATTGTTGCCCCTTGCCTTTCTAGGCCAATCAAAATGCTAGCTCTTGTAGTGTTTAGGGGAGTAAATGCTGCGGGCCTTTTCCCTCTTTGCCTGCGGGACCATTCTCCCTCGTTCTGCTGGCGCGGCTGGTGGCCAGACCCTTCGGTGCGAAGGTGTTCTACCTTCGGTCCCCCCATTCTGAGTTCTTCAGCCGTCATGTGTTGTTCGGCTCTTCTGTAGAATTTCCCAAGAGTTTCTGGGGGATCTTTGGAGAATTCATAGAACAGCTGGGAGTCCCTTCGCAGTCCTCTGACCATTGCCAGGATGCGAATTTCAGGTCGAAAGTCTGGTACGCTCAGTGCTTCTCGGTTGAATCTTTCAACATAATCGCGGATGGTCTCTCCTCCTTTCTGCGCTATGTCAAACATTTGCACTGTCATTTTTGCAGTTGGCCTACTGCCAATAAACTGTTGAGTGAAAGCAGTAGATAGTTCTTGGAAGCTCAAGAAACTTCCCTGTAGCAAAGAGCCATACCATGCTGTTGCTGGCCCTGAGAGAGTCACCTCAAAGCATTTACAGAGCGTGGCGTCGTCCGCGCCATGGAGCACCATGCTTCGCTTGTATTTTGTCAGGTGCGCCTGGGGGTCACTTCGCCCATCATACGTTTCCAGACGAGGAACCCTGAAATCACTGGGCATAGGCGCCTCTACTACCTCGCGTACGAAAGGCGACTCCTCTCCGGTGTAGGAGTCGGACAACCGGGACCAGACCGGTTTTTGGGAGATCTGGTTCTCGACCTTTTCCAGCCTTCCCAGGATCCTTTCCATGAGGGCAGTAGTGCTGGTTTCTTCCTGCCGCCGTTTGTTTGCTGGTAGCGGCGAATTTCTTCTTCGCCTTGGGGAACGACTCCGGCGAGGGGGAGAAAGGGACCTTTGGTAAGGGGATGCGCTCCGTCGGCAGGAGGCCCTGGTCTCTTTTGGGGTTCCCCATCTGTTGAATATGCGTCAAGGGAGTCTCCACTCCCTGAACTCCGGTGAGTAGATCGTGAGCTCATTTCCCGACGGACGGTCGAGGGTGAGGCTCTCTGAGCAGGTGAAGGTTGGGGCAACCTCTGATCAAGTTGCTGAGTGATTTCGGCAACGATAGAACGCTGGAAATCCTGTAGGAAGCTCATCGTTACCATTACTGGACGGTCGTCCTCCATCATGGATGCTTCTGCCACAGGCAAAGGGGTCGCCTGTTGAGTCTCAGGTGCGAGGGGGGATCTTGGAATCCCTTTGTCCTTCGAGCGCCGAGTCTCCACGACGGCAACATGGGACAAGGTTCCCACAGACGGCGCCAAATGATGGCCTGCGGTGGCTTCATCGTATGTCATCGTTTGAGTAGGGAGGGCTTCTGATGGAGGAGAACACTTTGAGAGGAGATTCCCCAGTGGAGGATACTTGAAATCCTTTCAGAAAAACACGGGTTAGGAGGTCCCCGGACTGGTTTTCCGGGGAGGAGCCTCCGACGCCCAAGTTAGTATTTTCAGATAACTGGATTATGTGTCCTTTTTGGTATTCAAAGAGAACTTTGTTATCTTACCCCTCTAGAATGCTTTTTTGGGTGTTTTATACAGGAGGCGTGCAAAAAGCCATTCCCCTCTAGCGGCCGTCCCTGATTATGACACGTGTCCGACGGGATGGGATCCCTGCTTTTTCGGGATCGAAGGGACGTGTATCTCAGGGAAAGTCGTTGTGCTGACAGCCCAGTCATTCCAAGGGCGTCATATCGAGGCGTCCCTCTGATAGCGTGTCCCAGTGATAGCGTGTCAGAATGTCCATGGGAGACAACTTTATGGGGAGGTGTCAGAGGCTCCTTAAATGCTTTGTTCGTACCTTCCGAGGTTACTCTAACATTTCGGGGCATATGTTACCCGAGGATGGTTCCTCCGAGGGATACTCCTGTTTCCGAAGAAGGTTCGATCGTTCTACCGAGGTTGGCCTTCCCATTGCCTGAGGGAGTGAATTCCCTATATTAGGGCAGGGGGATCGTTAGTTCTTCTCATCACGCCTGGTAGTTTCCCTCTGCCGAAGTCAGTACTCCGCCAAATTTGGGAGCTCGGCCGAGATGCGTACTTCGGCTATCACTATTATTTGTTTTACTTTAAAAAAATTAAAAATCATTTATTGTAGCCCTAATAAAACTAGGAATTAATCAGGAAATAGTATGGAAAATTAAACAAAAACCCAAACCTTAATCCATTCGGTCCTAATTCACTTATTCTACACTCACATGTGTCTTGTTCCTTTTTTCTCTAATATTTCCCAGCAATAATAATTAAAGATATTTATCCTCTACTTATCTCCAACCCATTCCAGCCTAACAAACCAATATATAAAAGCAAATAAAATCAAGTCGGCTGTCTTATCTCAACCCACCAATCGACCACCTTGTATCTTTAGAACTTAAGCTTGTTTCCCAAGCTTTCCAATTGTTTGTTTCACCTAATAAGTAAGCATGGAACAAACATACATCAATAATTCCAACTGCTGCTTTTCCAATTGTTTGTTTCACCTAATAAGTAAGCATCAAGCAAGCATACATCAATAATTCCTACTACTGCTACTAGATAGAACCAATAAAGCATGGAAGAGTACAATTAGAACATTTACCAAGCTAATTAATTCATATCAAGCTTCCTCATGCAACATGTTTTTTTTTCTTCCATTTCTCCTTTTATTTTGTGGTTCAATTTGGCTAGATTAGCAAGGTTGAAGCTTCTTTTTTCTTTTAGCTTCAAGGTTTGGCTATGGTGATTTGGAAGAAAGAGGAGCGGTTTTCGCTATTTGGGCATGGAAAAAAATGCTGGAATAGGCTTAATCGGCCTTCCATTGCCTTACCAACATTTCCCATGCAATTGGTGACTTAATTGGCTACTTTGGAAATGTTAGCAAAAGTGTGCAACACGCTGGAGAATTAAGGACCGAACACTATAGTTAGCCAGATTTAATTGCATGCCTATGCCTTAGATTATAAGAATGTTCAACTCAGTCCCTAACTCTTTAAGGGTTACACTTAAAGCACTTATGGATAATCTAGCCAATTCACAATTTCACGATGATAGAGCGAAAATCACGAAAAGCTGTGATACCCCAAATTCAATATTTTCTCATGCTTTATCCAAGCATGCAAGAAAAGTGGGTCACTAAATGAAATGTCCAAAATGCCTTTCTTGACCCAGCTTGTTTAAATGATCAATTTTATTCATTTTTGGCTACTACACCATACTAAACCGAGACTCTAACTTGCAAATAGTATTCTAAGTATAATAATTACCAATATAAGCTTGTTACCTTAGTAATCCGGCTTTGTTGTAGGAAGGGTCATCACAGCTATACAGAGATAATCACTGGTGATTTGGAGTTTGGTACAAAGAATGCATATTCTAAATGGTCAGGTAGCTTTTTCAGCTCCAAATCCGATGGTTCTTCTATGATGATCTTTCTCTTCATTATACCTTGGGTAACTCTTTCCATATTCTCCTCACATTTTGAGCCTTATTGACTTCCGATTGAACAATTAGCTCTTCTTTGTCTGGGCTATTTATTCCAAATTCTTTTCCTTGAGCTATATGTTAGTGTTGTGCCTAAAGCCAATCATGAGATGAATGTGTTATGTGCATTGAGTTGTGATATTTTATTGAGGCATCATTCCAATAATTGTGTTTGTTGTTTGTTTTTGTGTAATGTAATCAAACATAATTAGAACCTAGAATAATGATATTTTTAAATGTCCCTGGTTTAGTATTATTGTGGAGCAGGTTGCAATAATACATAAAGACTAGCATATATGGAGACTAATATGGGATATGTAGTCTACATATGGCTACAAGTTGGAGAACTTGTGTATTAGACGGACCTATCAAGAGAACACTACATGGATCATTCTATGAGTGTCATAAGTGTTTCTTTTGGTGATCATGGTGTATGTAGCCCTTTGACCTAATATCATCAAGGTTCCCTACATGTGAGTCACATACTTTGATATTACTATATGTTGCTCCTAACTGAGTGAACATAAAAGTGGTCATTGGGTAAGTCATATATCATACGGAGGGATTCGTATGGTCAAGATGGAATTTTTTCGTCCTAAATTTGATAGAGTGAGACTAAGAAAATGCATGGCCATGCTTGGATGAGTTAATATACGATATCAATGTCATTAGTTTAAGTTAGTCCACTCAGTAATCACGAAACCATAAATTGGACTATACGAGAGACACATTCTATGCCTCATGCTTGGTCTTGATTTCTTGGGCAAAGGGATGTTGGCATATATGAATAATGATCATAGAGGTTTAGTCGAATCACTGACTATCTTCTCACTTGGGTAGCAATGATGTGTTGCTAGACACTGCTCATTGTTTATGATCGTACATGTGATTTATGAACATTGCCAATGTGGTAGGAGCCTATAGGGTCGCACACTTATAGCCAATTGGATTATTTGAGTGCATAGGCCAAATTGTTTGGTTTTGGTTTCATGATAATTCCAGATTAATAATTGGCCCAAAGGTTGAGCCATTGTTAAGTCCAAAATTAAACCTAATTGGATTAGGGTTTTGAAGCCCATTAGGCTTGGGAGCTTAAACCTCATTATATATACATCATATAGTAAGGATTTTCATACCCTAACCCTAGCCTCCTAAGAAGGACAAAATTTGAAGGGTTCTGGAAGGTTCCAGTCGCACTTTCCTCTTGCCTTTCCTTGGAAGATACAAGTTAGCACTGCGAGCGCAAAAAGAACACACCTGCTAGGATGTGGTGGAGGTGTGGTGATCTAAGAGGGTCGTGTGAATACCATAGAGAGCTTGAACATGTGAAATGTTCAAGTCTTTGTGATTCGGCTTAATAGTTAGGTGAAAGATCTCAGCCAACTAGGTAAAAATTTTGAACACCCAATTTACTCCATTTCACTTGGATTCTTGAGGGTTTTGGTTACCTTCCACTGTGCTTGTTTGGCTCTTGAAACCCTACACTATACACTCTTCTAGTTGATTTTCCAAAACACATTACTAAAAATAATGAGCAACTTCAGTGTTAATGGAATCTAGAGAGTAAAAGTATCATTTTTATCAAGAGTATGTTTCATAGTATCTGAAATATGAAAATCAGCCACTTCTGTTCCTATTTTTAAAACTAGTTTACCATTCTGAACATCAATCAACACACTAGAAATGGGTAAGAAAGGCCTAGAATAATAGGAACATACGAATCTATGCCCATTTCCAAGACCACAAAATCAACAAGAATGATAAATTTATCAACTTTTACTAGAACATCCTTAATTATTCATCCAAGATATTTAATTGATCTATCAGCTAATTGAATGCTCATCCTAATAGGTTTGGGCTCCCCTAGTTCTAATTTTTAAAGAAGGAATATAACATTAAATTAAAGCTAGTGCGTAAGTCTATTAATGCTCTACCAATCGTCAAATGACCAATAGTGCTAGGAATAGTAAAATGCCTTGGATCACTAATTTTACTCAGTAAATCTTTTTGGATAATGGCTAACCACTCTCCAGTCAAAATTACTCATGACAATTCTTCCAACTTCTTTTTCTTGGCTAGGATGTCCTACAGGTATTTTGTGTAGCAAGGCATCTGGTCTAAAGCTTATGCTAAAGGAATATTAATATGAAGTTGTTTACACATCACAAGAAATTTGGTAAATTGGTCCTCATCTTTATCTTTAGATAAATAGGAAAGATATGGCAAAGGAGGTTGACACTCATTGACTTATTTCTTCTTTGATAGTTCTAGCTATACTTCTTCTCTAGGAGGTGTCACAGCATCTTCCTAGGTCATTCAATTTGGTTTTCATTATCTGATTGCTCTTGTCTTCTAGCACTCTTCCTAGGACCCAATTGCTTTGTTTGTTGGTGACATGATTGCTCTGCTGATTTTCCATCACCATATATGGCATTTGGTCCATCTGTTGATGGACCACCAACTACTGCTTTTCCATCGTGTCCTTGAGACTTTAGCATTGAGCTTGAATACTACCCATAAATCCCATAACTACTTCTTCAAAATTTAAGTTTCTCATCGAGAGTTGTGGACCTTGGAAACTTGTATTCTCCCCTCAGTCTACCCAAGTATTTGATGAATAATTTTCCCATATTGGTTCACCCGACCTATAATAAACGTTGCTTTGTGGCCCTAAAAACTTCTTTATAAAATGTACATTTTCATTCCAGCTTTTCTACATGTGCATTTAATAATGCCAATTTGAATGCTCTCCTCCATAATTGTCACATTGTATTCCAACTAGTTGTTTTTAATTAGCAGCAAAATAGGGAAGTTTTATAAAGATATGTTGAAGTAAAGGTGGCCAGTTATACATGTATGGTTCATAAAGTTTGTCTATTGCCTGATAAAGTGTTTGTTTGTTTGTTGTTTGAAAATGTATATTGAGAATGCTTCCTAGATGCTTTGGAATCTGCATTCAATCCATCACAGTGGTAGGCTGGAAGATGGGTCATTCAGATATTTTGGTGGGGAAAAGAAGAGTATGATAATCCAGGAGTACTTTACAAGGTATGAACATGTTCTGAAGTTAAGCAATGTAGCTTAGATCTAATACAAGTTGAACTAGGGTTTGTTAAGAAAATGAGAGGATCTAAAGTTGATGTTTGTTGAGGCTAGTGCAGTTGAATTTGTATAGCAGACTATGAAAATAGAATGGGCTATCTTTTATATTGAACATTGTAAGGAAGGATCTAGGAAAGAAAATTATCTAAGGCATGATGTGGCTAGTAGGGCTAGTACATCCAAAGTAGTTAATAATTTGCCTAGTGAGGCTGGTGGGTAAAGTACATGTGAAGTAAATAAAGAAGGTGGGGTTGGTGAAATTGAAAAAGGTGTTTTTTAGGAAGGTACAGCTGAGGGGGTGGTGGTCAGTAAAGGCAAGTCCAAAAAGCAACCAAGAGAAAAGTAAGCCAAAAGTGTGTCAAATGCATACCATGATGATGTGGCTACTTTTCTAGATGATATTAGATATTTTTTTTATTATGATGAGGAATTAAGGCACACTAGGGAGAATCTTAGACATTTTGAAACCTAAGAGAGCTAGGCACAAGGATGGGCTGATGTGGGGAATCTTCTAGTGATGATGATGATGATGATTTCTTAGAGGCAGATGAAAAGGAAAGTGAAATTGAATATGGTGGTTTGTCTCAGTTTGGGATAGATAGTGAAAGGGATGACACTGATTATATTGAATTTTCAGATGTAGGCGGTGGTGAGTCTGGCAAAGATTCAGAAGAAGATATGGATGTAGAAAGATTTAGGTTTTGGAGAAGTAGATAGCTTATGTATAATCCTTCAAATGAGAATCTGAATTTTGAGGTTTGTACAAAATTCAATGATCATGTGGAGATCAAAGAATTAGTAGCCAAGCATGTGGCTCGATCTCATAGGAATGTCTTTTACAAGAAAAATGAAAGCAAGAAGATTTAGGTAGTATGTTATGAAGGTTGTTAGTTTGGGATCTGGGAATCACACAGTACAAGGCTAAATCATTTTGAGATTTGGTCTATTAAAAAGGGGCACACATAAAAGAGGAGGTTCAAACTAAAGTTGGTAAGTGCTAAATTGATTACATCATGTGTTGTAGACAATAAAGGATGAACCAAATATGAAAGTAAGCGAGATCAAGGTCAACTTGAAAAATGATAAAAGGTTGGCAGTGAGTTATGACATGGTGAAAAGGGCTAGGTGGTGTGTTCATAGTTCACAAAAAACCTTTCCCGCTACACTAATAAAAACTTGGATGTGTTAGATCTCTCTATACTACAAAATATGTCAACTCACAGACAAGTGCACTTATCATCAAAGTATAGCAGTGGCAAGTACTAAGATCATTTTTCCCAAAGAATGGAGGTTGTTTACCTTATTCCACTTCTCTTTATTATCTAATTGACTATTACAGAGTTTGTTTAACAAAATAATATGAATTAACAAAACTAAACAATTGTAGCAAAATTAAATTACTAACTATTGGAAGCAGTAGAAAACAATTAAGACAATCAAGAATAAGAAATCTCATACTTAGAATCAAATCCCCCTAGAACTTCCATTGTGTTGCTTTTATTTTGGTTTAATAGGAATGTGATTAACTTGGACCGTAAAGTACTACCTAATCTAGATTAGCTCCCTATTATTCCTATTACACTAATCCAGTTCTTAAGTCATTGATACGATATCTAGGCCTATCACACCTCCTAAGAACGCATTATAAGTCCTACAACCCGCTACTAGGTTTCACCTTAGTCCACAGGTATTATATCACACCCATTAATCCCGGTTATGATAAAATCCCATTTATCCACTAGTGATCCTCAACAAATATATTGGATGTTGCCTGACACTTGTTTATCATCCCACACTGAATTAATAGGCTAGCTACTATTAATCAACGCATCAAAGAACATTGGATATATCGTGAGGAAAACAAAAATACATTAAACTAAAAAATTATAACAATCACAAAACCATCCTATAGTTCATATACTCTAAGAATAAGTAGGAAAAGTTTAGCTCATAATGTCACAAAATAAATGCAGCAGAATCAAAAGAAAACTA
Organism: Aquilaria yunnanensis; assembly: GCA_039654915.1. Classification (NCBI taxonomy): domain Eukaryota; kingdom Viridiplantae; phylum Streptophyta; class Magnoliopsida; order Malvales; family Thymelaeaceae; genus Aquilaria; species Aquilaria yunnanensis. Next base: position 78,510,843 of record CM077593.1, read on the forward strand.
GTCAAAGTGTTATCCATCTCTGAATTACTTCTCATACAAGAAATCTCCGATCCAGCATGCATTAAACACTGTTGATCATCAAAACTGCCTCTAGTAGCCTTTTTGTAAGAAAACCCTCTTCTTTCTCTATGTTTTTTTTTTTTTGCACTATTCTCCCTTCCTTTAAAATAACCTAAAAAAACCCTTAACATAGGCAAATGTGATTTGGTACATGGCAATGTTAGAGATTGTGTAACATTTTTTAAACTTAAAATCTTGTGAAATGAAATGTGGTTCGGAAAATGGGTATGTAACTCAAACATGGGTGTGTAATAGGGCATAAAAGGCATTACATGGGTTTGTTGCCAAGTGTGTCCGCTCCAAAATTTTTCAAAACCTGCAATTCAGCTCCAAAACTTTGCAGAAATCCTTCCTAAGCCAAATGAAGCTAAAATATAGCCTAAAAATGAAATAAAAGTTAATTAAGCACCAAATCTTAACAAAACCACATCAAAAGACAAGCAAATACAAGGGAAAAACATGTAGAAAACATGACTAAATATGAAGATATAGATGGAGGCTTCCTTGTGCAAGCCATTCTTAACCTAAGTTCCAACTCCAAGCCATAATAGAGAGGATAGGAGAGGTTGAAGGAGTCAAATCGATGGATTATTATTTTTTTACTTCATTTTACGTCATGCATCTCATTTATACATCATCTCTTTTACTTGCGCATGCATGCACATAGTATCATGCTTAGGATCATATAGTTTATGTTGTGTTTCTAGGAACCCTATGTGAGTAGGTTGTCTATGGATTGAGAATTTGTAGTTGATGTTGCTTGCTAGGTTCATTATGTAAATTAAGTTGCATTTTGTTGCTTAGGGTAGAGATTTTTAGCTTGTGAGTTTTTTAACAAAATTTTTTTTATTTATTGAATTCCTGTTTGTTGAGAGTGTTTGGTTTTGTATTCAATCTATACCTTGCTTGAAATACTTTTCCAAACCCAATTTTGTTATGTACTAGCTTAGGAATCCAATGGTACTTTAGGTTTTATCCACTAATTGATCACATTTTCTATTTCTTGATTCTTAGGATTTAAGGCAAACATGCATTACGAGGGTTGAGAGAAGGAATGCAAAAATAAGAGTAGAGTGTATAGAATTAAGTTTGGAGGAGGGTCATTTTCTTCAGTATGATCCATTGGTTTGTCAAGGTAGGGTTGATCAGTGAGTGAGTGGGTGTTTCATGAGTGTGCTTTATGATCAAACCGTAGGTGAACTTCTTTCGTCATTTTCCCCTTTGATAGAAAGGCTAAGTAATTCATAGTGAAAAAGTCATTGCCTATTTTGATTTCAAAAAAATGAAATGAAATGAAAATAATGATGATAAAATATGATGAAACTACGCAATAAGTTTAAGGGATAAAGATATGCATGTTAATGTCATGAGTTGCATTTTTTTATATCTTATGTATACCTTAAGGGTTGTGCATTAAGTGGTAAATTGAGTCTTGAGTGTTTATGTCTTAGGTGCTTGCTTGGATTCACTTTAGCTCCACATTATAAAACCCTTCAACTGAATGTAGTTCCAACCAAACCTAGCCCTGTTACCATCTTGTAAGACCATCTACTTATGTTGGTGCATAACTCTTTTAGGATTTTTATGGGGCACTTTAGAAAATCAAGCAAGTTTATGGAAAGAATGCAGAATCAAGCTATGGTTGCACACAATCATGACCCTTGAGCACAAATTGTCAAGTGAAACACTTAAGAAGCGGTCCTCTACCTTTTGCAACGAGGCTTATATTTTCCTTGCCTATTGAACTTCCTAGCAATTTTGATTGTAAATTACCTTCATCCATACATGTTTTGAACTCACATTGTAGCATGTGTGTTATGGTTGTTTCTTTGTTGTGTGTTTTGTTTTTAGGTAGGTGTGTTTGTTAGAGACTAGCAAATGTTTTTGTTTTAACATGTGTTGAGTGCACTTTTTTCTATATATATGACCCTTTACCACAAATTGGTGAGTTAAACACTTAAGGAGCGATACTCTACCCTTTGCATTAGGACTTCTACTTTCTTTGCCTATTGAACCTCTTAGCAACTTTGATTGTGAATTACCTTCATCCACATATGTTTCGAACTCATATTGTAGCTTGTGTGTTATGGTTGTTTGTCTTTTGTGTGTTTTCATTTTAGGTAGGTGCATTTGTTAAGGACTTGCAAATATTTGAGTTTTGAGGTATGTTGAGTGCACTTTTTTTTTTGTATATATGGCCTTTAACTCATGCTTATAATGTGTATATTTACTAGTACTTAGTTCTTGTTTAGCTTTTTTCATGGAAAATGAAGGTCAAAAAGTGTTTAAATGGATTAGTGGATGTGAAATTCTGTGAGCCAAGTGCAGCCCAAAAGGTTGAACAAAACAAAGCAAAATAGGCCAAGAAAATGATGTCCAACCCTTCACCATGCCATTATGGTGCATGCCATTTGCAAGCCTTGAGGATGAAAGGATTTGGAGCTAAGACGAATGGATACAATAGGCCACCATGCTACCACCTTTCCAGAGGAGCAATTTGGATGTGTAGAGTGTGTGGTACCAATAGCTAAAGCCATGGTTAGCCGCTAGAACACACCCACTTCACCATGCCATCACCACAGCAAAACAACATGCATAGTGAGGGTGGGGAAAAACTTTTTTCCTAGATTTTCAAGAGGTTGAGCATCATTTTCTCCATCTTGTAGGCCAAGCACCAAACCACTTTATAATTGGTCCAACATGATCTTTAGATATTTTGGATGTTTAGATTGTATAAAACATGGATTTGTAGATTTAGAATTTATCTTTGGGTCTTGGATCACTCTATATTTAGGTTTTGAGAGTTTAGAACTCTATTTTAAGCTTTGAGGGATAAATGTCACACCTTTACACCTCAGTTGGATGAATCATCTCTATTTCAAGGTGATTTCTATTCTTCGGTACAATTTCCTTCATTTCTCATTTTTATTACCCTGCCTACTCTTACGTTTCTCTCCTTGTTTGTACCTTCATTATTGACTGAGTAGTTACCAAACTCCTTAGGGATTGGGTGATTTATGGATTAAATGATTGAATCTTGCTTGTAAATATGTTTATAGCATAACTAGTGTCCATTTCTATGTTTAAGCCTCTTGGTATGTTTGTTTTGGCACCGCAAAGACACACCACATAAGGTGTTCATCGTGGTGCAATGAGAGAAAGATTTCCAATAGCCTTGGCTACTGGAATGGGCTAAGGTGGCTTGCTTGAGGGTAAGAAGACCAAAGAAACTACCTTGGCAGAATATATTAGTGCTAAGGCACCAACATTTGATGCATAAGGCATGAGAATGTCCTTGGTCACTTGTTAGGAGACTTTCCTAGACCAAAGATGGCTAGGATTGTACCCATAGGAACTATCACACTAGGATTCTCTAGACATGTAGTAAGTGATTCCATTCATGAAACAATAACCTAACCCAAAGGGGTTATTTTAGTTCATTTCAACATCTTGTCTTGTGTTTTTACTGTAGCTTGTACTAGCTTAGATACTTTAGTGTTAGTTGTTGGATGGTTGGCTCTTTTTACCTTCCTTGTTGCTTGTTTGCTACCATTTTCATTGCATTATCTTGTTACTTATCTTACTTTCACCAATCATTTTATGCATTCCTCCATATAGTCTCTTAGGAACTAGTAATAACCTTCATTTAGCACCAAAGTCCTTGTGGGATCGAGCTCTACTTACTACACTATAGGTGACACCCGTTTGTTTGTGATTAAGGTTTGGGATTTGAAACTTGGGGTTCTTAGCACTCATCATCCATTCTCACAACAATATTGTCTTTACACTTTGGCTCCATAATTGTTCCTCTTTAGCATATAAAAGGCCTAGCTGCTTCTATAGCTTGTTATGCCTAAAAGCCAATTCAAGTTCCTTCTTAATGTCCTTAACCTTTGACTGAATCTTATTGGTACCCTTTGTCCATTCCTTAAATGCCTTTTGCTAAATAATGAACTAGGTTGTACCATTTTCCTTCAATTGTTGCCTTATCACCCATTCTTACTTGGCTTCCATTTGTCCACATGGACTAGAAACACCAAATCTAATTGTAAAAGATATTCGAAGTCCTTAGAAAATGTAACTATATGCCACATAAAAGAAGAAGTGCACAGCTTAGGCCTTCTGATATATATTTTTGAATTCCAAGTTCCCATGAGAATGGTCAAACTGTTCATGCACCAAGATTCCTCCAAAGAACACATGTTGCAAGGTGAAATCAAAACCATGAAAACCAAGATCAAAGAATTGTGTGTCACTACCTCTTGAAAGGCATCCATTTGCCAAAATGCTCAAGGTCTACCCCTCTTCCCAAATGCCCATAATAACTCGTTGAAATGCCCAACTACTAGCCATGGAAGTTGGGACTATGAATATAATAAATGTAGAAGGGACCAAGATTAATGTTGTAGCTCAAGCTCTGTGTAGCCAAAAAAATCCCATCAACCCCCTCATCAAGTCAATTACTAAGACCTTACGTCTATATGATATTGTGAAAGGGAGAACAGTTCTAAATTCCACCTAGCTCTATAATCACCACAAGCCCTATCCTTCATCCTTTATATAAGACCGCAATACCAAACTGAAACTAGAGCATTCTCTAAACCCTTTCCATTTCAGGCAAAGTCTTTTGGGTTTCTATAAGGAAAACAACATCTGAAGTCCTTTTCATAACTACCCTATGTAGGGCATGAACTGTCTAAGATGACACAAGCCCTAGGTAGTTTAAACTAAATAGACTCATCATGACTAGTAAGGCAAGTCCATGCTTAACCCAACAAGAAACTGCATTCCCCTACTCTTTTTTTAGTGTATTGACCATCAAAATTGCCGTCTTGGACCACTTTTCACTTCGAAGGGGAAAAGAATTTCTAAGTTCTCCCCAACCTCAATAATCAAGCACATTTTCGGGGAACAAATATGCAACCCTACGAAACCCCTAGCCCTTGCCCACTCCCTGATGTTCTTTGCTCTAATAAAGGACCTAAGCATTCTAACTCCTGAGCCATCTCCTCATGTCAAACTAAATACAAAAATTGACTATACTAGCCGGATAACTAGAATAGGAGCAACAAGGTTTGGCAAAGCCTATTTTAGATGAATGATGGCTCTTTTTTTCTTTGGAGTTGTATGGGCAACCCATATTCCAAAATAGGGGAGCTCAAACCTTAACTCCTTATTTTTCCCATGACTTAGTCTATTGCCTACAACCAAGGATGGGACTAACATGAGCCATTACTATTCCTCATTTCTCTTGCACCTTTGGCCTGCTTTTGGCCCTACCTATGGACTCATAAGATGCCCCCTCAAATAAATCTCCCCTAGGTTATTTATTATTGCTTGCCATAGCTTAAGGGAAAAAAAGCTTGCCAAAGCTAGACACCTTGGCACCTTTTTCCATCCTTGTCCTACACCATTAAGCCACATCATAAAGGTCGTGGTTTATCTATGTGAACTTGAATCCTCAAGGAGGATGTTGAGAAATCCACTAGAATAACCACCCTAAGCTTACTACCCAAATTTCAATCTCCGTACTGAATGATTTAAACGGTGCATCAAAGATGTTGACCCAAAAATCCACCTTATTGAACTCAAGGGGCCAAGGCTGGTCCTTTTCTGTAGTCGCTGCATGACAATTACGTGGTTATTGAATAACCAAGGTCTATTTTAGAACATCGTTATCCTATTCTTCACTCACGTAATGTTTTCAATAAACAAGTTAAAATTCAGGTTGGGGCTTGCGACTCTCATGATGAACAAGATTTAGTACTCCCATGCCTTCCTCAGTGCCTTCATCAAGTTTTCTAGTTAGATGACCCTATTAGACAATGCCTCCGTGGCCACCATTATGTCTGAAAACCCCAACATGATTGACGCATCAACAACAACCAACACATTGACTATTGCTCCACTTTCAAACTCATGCTAGTAAACTCTTCTGCCAACACTTCCATCATGCAAACTAGAGTAGCTGTAAACAAGCTTTCTCCCTTGCCAAACACAAACAGTCAACTAAACATAAGTCCAAATGTAGTCATAAAAACTACTTTGAAATATGACAAAGACATGCTAAAAGAATCCCACAAGCAACCCAATTCCAAACTGAAAGGGAAAACCAAACCTTAATTCACAAGGAAAGAAACTATCATAGATGGACTTCTTAAAATGCAACATTTTAGTTGGTCACTAAACAAAATAAGGGTAAATTTCATTGATGGTCCCTAAACTTTTTGCATCATCCTAAACGGGTCCCTAACCTTTATTCTGTTGTCTTAAAGTCCCTAACCTCTATATTTTTGTCCAATCATGGTCCTTCCGTAATTCTTAGCATTAACTTTGATAGAATTTTTATGAAAAATGACAACATTGGTCCTACATTTTCTTATTCCTACTCAAATTACCCTCACACTAATAAATTTACCACTACAACCATCATCTCCCCCTCTCTCCCTCTTTCACAATCTCCGGCAGCCACGTTCCCAGCTCATTTACTTGAAATCACATCCTTGTATCCTTATCCCCATTTGCTACCTAAAGTCCTCTCCCACCTCCAAAATATCCCTTTCTTCCACTGCCAGCCGTTGCCCTGCCTCCCTTAACAGTTTATTTACCCATATTTCAATCTCTTGCTCGCGAGCCATAGGGCCAACAAGCACCAGGCAGTCGCGTTTTCCACATCACCTCAAGTTCGAGCTGTCTTTGCCCCAGACTAGGCGTTCCTCACATCACCATTGGCGATCTTGACACGGTCGTCCTTGGCCCCTGTCCAGAAAGCCTATGAGAGCTAGTCTCACGATGGTTGCAATTGGCTAGTTGTGTATGTGTGCGGATTAAAATCCCGTGATACTAGTTGATTAACCTAGAATATGGAAAATGCATGCTCTTCATGCTTTGACTTTAATTAACAAAATTTCATAAGACATTGACTTGGCTAAAACATTTCCAAACAAAATAAGTTCAAATAGCCAAAGCATACAAAATCAACATTTATGTGAGTTTACTACACATAAACAATTGTGTGGGAGCATTCATACATAAAGTAGACTAATGCCCTCACCTAAGAGCAACCCTAAAGTCTAGGACTCCTCAAAACATAGACAATGGAGGCAGCTAAGAGTACTATATATACAAGCCTCAACTGAGATCTTCTTGAACTAACTCCCACCTTGGATGCAAGTCCCAGTGGCGAGTCACAAAAGTCTTCATCCACGTAGTGCTAGGCTCTGCAGCCAAAGAAAGACTGTAGTTAGTACTGTTACTTGACCAACGAGTTACCTATGTAGGCTAGAATCATAAAGATTCTCAAGTGTAATACGTGCAACAAAAGCTCCTACCTCGATAACCCTCAGTGGTTACCCAGCCTAACAACTTCAAAATCTGCACAACATAACTAGGAAGTGAGAATTCAGAAATTCTCAGTAAGGGTCTTCACTGTACCTGCAAGAAAATTATTAAATACTCCGCATATGATAACATATGTAACCTGCTGTAAGCTCATACAGCTTAAGGGTCTAGTATATGCATATACCTAGGTCCCTTGAGACCTCTCCTCATCCAGGCCCTTGAACTACAAGGCATTGCCTTGTCCTCTAGCAAGCTTAGCTTGCTAGCCTGGTCCTTGAAGAGGGGCATTATGGTGGGACTATTGTAGACTAGGCCATAAAGACCTTGTAGACTAGGTGCACTAAGGTGTCTCTTTGCAACCTCGTGGCTAAATGCATGGCTAGGCTACCAAGGGTTCTAAACCTTTCACCCAAGCTAGTGATGCCTAGTTGTGATCCTTTGTAAACTAGTTTTCTTGCTTATGGTACAAGTAACCATAAAGCTTCACAAACTCAAGAAAGCTCTTAGGTCTTAAAAGGACTTTTGAAAATCTCGGAGTACCCCCGGAATGCTTAGACCTCAAGGTATCCTAAGAACCCCCTTAGGACTCTCCTTGACCTTCCTAGCAAAACTTGGACAATTCAGCCAACATGCCTGTGGTGACACGTCACCAACTGTAATGATGCATTGCCACAGTTGTCGATGTTCTACCAACTTTCTAGCATTGGCGACGCGCTGTGGGCAATAGTACAAAGCTGGTGACGCATCGCCAATCTGTGAAACTGCAAAATTTTCCCAGATTTTACTGTTATGAACTTTGGACACTTACCAAATGTATCAAACATGCTTGGTTAGCCTCCAAATTTCATATACATGTAAAACATGTTGCATAGATCACAACCAACTATCACAAGCCAATCTAGGATGCATTATAACATCATCCCAATCATCACAAACCTCATAGTCCACCATAATTCAACCTTGCCCAGTAACTAATGTTATTGCTAGGACTACTCGAATTCTTCCAGTAAACTGATTCCAATAGCATTAATTGAACTAAAAAATGCAACTCCCTTACCTCAACTCCAAGTAACAAGCAAGGAACAAGTAACTCTTCCTAAAAAATTTGAGTTCTACAAAGCTCCACCTATGTTCCAAGCAAAACATAGGCACCAAACATCAAATTCTTGCTTTCTAACCAAAATCCAAGTTCCTAACTAACCAATAAACATGAAATCAATCAAGAACACATTGGTTACCTCGTACTAAAAATAGGGGATGGGAGAAAACATGCTTTCAAGCTCTAAAACCATGATTTTATGCTAGAAATGAGCTCCCAATGGCCTATATACTTATGATGGCTTCTCTTTTCACTAAGAAACTTTTATTTCAAGCCTAATTGGGTGGAAAAATAAGGGTGGAGAGGATGAACTCGGGTTTATGGCAGCCACCCCTCCACTTTACCCTCTTATAACCCTATTTTCAATCTAAGCCATCAAAGTATTAGACATGATACACTTAAGTCCCCATCTTTTGGTAACCTTAGCTATTCGTGATTAATCCTTGTTTATTTCAACTAAGTTTGGGTTAAAGTTAAAAGTTAGGTTATAAAAAATCATTTTCAACCACTCGGGACTTAGCCCAACTTGTCGAGATACAAAATTACCATTTTATCCCCAAACCTCATTTAGCGCCTTAACCTTCTTGGAACTTAGTGAACTTTGCTAAACTTTCCTATTCTTGCTATGTAAACATGGATTCAAGTTTTAAATTTAATTTAGAGCACTTCATCTTCCTCAGGCATGCTTCCCACTAGTAGGGCCATAACAGATCTAGTTTGTGAAAAGCTCACATTGGTTGGTCGTCAAAATCGCCAAAAATAATTCTGGTCTCCCTAACAACTTAGAATAAACAAAATTGTAGTCTATCAGTGAAAACCAGGTCAAATCACAAGGGAAATTTCTTACCCCAAAAGCTTCCTGTAAAAAAAAAACTGAAATAAAAGGTTGGGAGGTTTTCTTGAAATGAATGCTGAAATAAATTAATGGTAAAATCAAAATGAGATTAACCAATTCTAAAAATGCTCAGTTCAAGGTTAATTATCCATTCTAATCACGCAGTTGATCATCGAAAGAAAATATTTCTTCAATCCAAGCAAATAAATAAGACTCTCTTTAAAGCTAAAAAGAATCCTAAGAATTCAACAGTAAAATTAACCAGAAAAAGCTTCAGATTAATGTCTTAATTTTGAGTAACCAGATATTGAAAAGCAATTTCTAATAAACCCAAAATTAGCATTAAGAACAATGAATAAAAGTTTATTCCAGACAATAATCCAAAAGCTTGAACAATTTAACCTATCTTACTTCTTTGTATGAACTAACAAAAAATAAACATAATCTCCAATCAATTCACTTGCTTCTAATTGAATTCTTCACCTAAGCGGTTGAAAGAAAATCAAGCAAATTTGCAATCGCATAACCAGTCCAACAAGCGAGAACAGGAAAATTAATTGCAATAAATATGAACAACAAAGAAATAAATACTTGAATTTAAAGAGAATTTAAGCAAGTAAAATCAATCCTTACAACTGGTGTTGGCGATAGAAATCATCCCTAGAACTGAACCAAAAAATTACTCACTCATGATTGGAAGAAAAACAAAGAAGAATGATAATTGAAAAAAAACTAAAATTCCGAAAAAAGAAAGATGAAGCCAGGAGCAGCTGGCGGCAGCCACTTCTTAAAAACCTAAAAAAGATTGCCTAGTGTGCTAAATGCACAAAATTTCCTTAAAATTTCTATATTGTTACAAAATTATCCCAAACAAATAAAAAGATTCAAAATAACTAGAAGGTTTCAAAGTTATCAGTCAAGCAATACTCTAGAACAGCAACAGTAACTTCAAGCTGATATTCGACATTGATACAGGAAGTATCACTCAAAACTCAAATCATGAAAGTTGTATATCTCCTTCTTAGGTTCGAAATGACACCTAAATCGCATAAAATAGACATCTACAACCAAAGATATGTCCAAAATACTGCAATTGTTTCTAAACCAGCAATGACTCGCAAATCACGACTTTAAAGCTGAATTTGACCCTCTTAACGTGTAAACTGGTTCCATGGTCTAAATGTGATTTGTAGCTCTAGATGTTAGCTTTTCAATGAATCAAGAATCACTTCATTCCGATCTCTGTAGCTAAAGATATGATATTTCTACTAGAACATCACCAATCTGTCAAAATACTAAAAGAACACAACCAAATTAAAACTTGTAAAATGACAAATTAAATCCACCCTTAATCAATTGAGTCCAGATATGCTCTAAGCTACAAAACATACTCAAAATATATCTTTAAAGTTCAAAACATACTAAATATGAGAGAAATAAATATAATAAATATAAGCTTATCACACATCTTCTAGTCATCTCTCAAAGCAGGTTCGTCCATAGAGGCATGAGCATTGATGATCAACTCTGGTGGCCTCATTGACTAGCATAGATCTGGAAAAGAACCCACTGAGGCCAATGCATAGGAGAACTTAGATTTAGAGGAGAACTTGCGAAGTTGTCCATGGAGGCACATGAGGGTAGGAAAAGCTGAGGCGAAATTGAATGGGGTCAGATATGTTTTCTTCGGTAAGTCACGAACAGAGTCCAATTAACTACAACAACCATCCATGGTGGCTTTGTGGCTCACCGGATGCCACAAATTTGGTCGAAGAGAGCCTGATTAGAGGCTTGTTTGTTTAGTTGAATTTTGCTTGTTTGTTCTTTTATTTTTTATCATTCCTGTCATTCAATTCAATTACCAAATGGAACTAGGTTAATGGGTTCTGGTTTATAAAGATAGATTTGGATTTTGAATTTGAACTTCAATCATTCTTTATCTATGTCTGATCTGGATTAATCTTGAGCAAACCTAGACAAATGTAGTGATAAATTGGCCGACTTCAGGTAGCAAATAGGGATAAGGATACAAGGATGTAATTTCAGGTAAATAGGTTAGGATCATGACAGCTGGAGATTGTGAGAGAGGGAGAGGAGTGGAGAAGATGGTTGTAGTGGCAAACTTATTAGTGTCAAGGTAACTTGAGTAGGAATAAGAAAATGTATGACCAATTTTGTCATTTTTCATAAAAATTCTGTCAAAGTTAACCATAAAAATGATCGAATGACCATGATTGGACAAAAATATGGAGATTAAGGACTTTAAGATGATAGAATAAAGGTTAGGGACCCCGATTTGGACAACGCAAAAAGGTTAGGTACCATAAATGAAATTTATCCTATAAAATAATCACTTATCAATTACCTTCATATATACACTTTTAACCGCATTAACTATTGTTTCCTTTGATCAATTTTTCTAAGTTTTCCTTCACTTTCAAGTGTTACAATGGGTTTCTAGGTTAGTATCAATTCACCTTTCTTTAAGGTAGTATTTCTCCACGGAAACTTTTTGCATCAGCAAGACACTTATAAAAGATTGAATGTTGAAATAAAGCAAGAAGAATCATTTCTTAGGTTTCAGGACATGGATCAAAATCATGGAATTCAGTTTAACTACAACCCTGACTTTCTGTAATTTTTCATTTTTGTTTTCCCTTTTTCTTCAAGATTTAAAACCTAGGTTTTCCCACGTTATTGTCTATGTCTAATATACTATTACCCAACTCTTTCAACAAAAGAAATTTTCGTTTTAGCTAGAGGAAAATAAATTGTGTAAGAAAAATAGGTCTTAGTTTTTATCTATATATTATGTTAGTAAACATATAAATTTTAAAGTTTCTAGCATAGATCCACATTTTTGTCTAAAAAAAACGAAGACAATGTAAACCAAGTCATTATTACTACTTTGAGAGTGGCTTTCTTATTGAGGAATAAGCCTTTAGCTAAAGATAACACTAGGGACTCCAAAGTTCTTGACTCAAGCAAGCATCCTATAAGAAATTAGCTGAGAATTTGCGTCCATTACTACATGAATCAGTGCATGGTATCCTAGTCATCACTCAATAGGCTCTTAGTCCTAGTCTCCGTGGCGGACATGATGGAAACACGCACTAATCTCCTAACTGCCTCTGTATAAGAATCTTGTACAACTGGACATAATGTGTCAATAAAGAAAACATAGATTAAAAATTTCATGAAAGAAGATACTACTTTCTCCGTCTCAGAAGAGTTTGGTCTTTTTCCTTTTATGGCAGTCCCAAAGAAGTTGACTTCTTTCCTTTACAGGTAAGATTATTTACTAAGACGCTGTTAACCTAATTTGAAGTAGTTATTGGTGGCAACTTTTGTAAGCAAATATTAATAATTTTTACGTTGAAAACATATGAGACCCATGTTAGAATTGCTTCAAGCTAGGAGCTGTACATGTGAGACATCTTCTTTCTTTTCCTGATGAAATAAATACAAAATCAAAGCTCAACTTTAATATTTGTGCATGTCAAAAGAGACCATGTTTTTAGAGACAGAGGAAGTATAAGTTTCGACCAATGCATTAATGTAACTAATAATCTTTTTTTTTTTTTTTTGTATAAAAAGTATCACATGCACAGTTACAAGATAGAGTTATTCCATGATTTTGGTTGCTCAATAGGTTTCCTCCATGGGCATGAATCCAAACCTGCATTCGTTTGAATCTTGGCTTCGAAACTATTTTATCTAACATATGCTTCCATATATTTGTGAGAATTCAAAATCTAACTTCAGAATTAGAGCTTATAACATATCTCTACCAACTAAATTAAGCTAACTTTTCGATCCTAAGCAAGAAAAGAAAGATAAAGTTATAATGTTAAAGGCTGGTAGTGGCAAACATAGCTAGGTTCTTTGTCTCCTTTCTGCGTGGCAACTACTTGTTCAGCAAGTGCGGTGGTGGTTGAGATTGTCATGATTCCAATATGAACATTTGCATGACATTTGTAGGGAAAGAATATGGAATAATTTTAAAAATCTGTAAGAGGTTTTTGAAATGGGTTTCATAATATTGATTAAGTTGTAAAATTTATAAACACGATTTATCTTTAAGCTATATATCAAAATTTTACAACATATATAAATGAATGTATGTATTATGTATATGTATGTACACATACATGTTCCAAATTAATTGGCATTTGACCTTTTTCCACGAAAGTTTAAAATAACTCATCTTTTAATATTTTTTGCATAAAGCATAAATGATGAACCGTTGTGAATATAGTGTTTTTATAATAATCACCGTGTTCATCATTTATCTTTGCTACAAAAGCATTAAACGACAAGTTGTTCTCAAATTGTGTGAAAAATCAAATGATTAAGTACTTTAAAATCGAGGGGACTATACTTTTTTTTTGTAAATTTAGCACATCTTTAAATTATACAAATATTTTTTATGAAGTGTACGTACATGGATTAGAATTAATTCTCGAAAAGTAACCTATACATTAACCTTTTTTAATACGCTCCAAACTATTGTACCAGTGATGGAGCTTTTGAGATTTTTTTTGTAATCAAAATCAATAAAGTATGGAGGAGGATTAAGAGAGTATAGAAAATAGCAAGTTGATGAGTGGAAGTAATTTTTTGCCTCAGAACCATGATGACAGAGGAATGCTAAAAGTAATTGAATGGTTGCACAGTTTGTTGGATTGAAGTAGTGAGGAAGTTGATAAGAATTAGAGCACCAATGAGCTTGTGAACAATAGAATTCAAGAGTTACACAGTTTGGTGGACAGAAGTAGTGCAAGAGTTGCTAAGAAATAAAACACCAATGAGCACCTGGAGAACCTACGAACAATCTATTAGAGTTGTTATTGAGGTGAGGTCGTGTGTAGATGTGAAAAATATAGTTTTATGGATTGCCTGAAGTTCTGCCTTTAGGGCTAATTCACAATGAGGAATAAGAAAGCCTTTCCGACTATTTGGAGGGCCGTTGACGCCTAGCAAAACCCAAGCTGCTAAACCAAGATCGTTCGAGCTTTGCCATACCTCATCTGTGATACAAATTTTTGGCTTCAACGGGGCTAGTTGTCCCTACCCTTACCCCAATTTGCACATAGTGCGGGAGGAGGATTATATGGAAAAGAGGCAAACTTCCATTGAAAATCTCTTGCCAGAGAAATCTAAAACAAGAGCTCATCTACTTTGATGATAAAAGATGGGGCATGAAAGGTAGCATGTTAGAGAATGCACTCATTATGTGTTACATCCCTCTAGGCAACAGGTAGGTATGACAAAATTTTACCCGACCCAAAGACCTGACCTGACTCACCCGAACCCAAGCTTGACCTAACCCGATTTGACCAAAAAAGTCAACAACCCGAACCCGACTATACCCAACCTAACTTGAATCCGAACCCGATTAAATTGAAATTGAGAAAACCGAAACTTGAACCCCACCTGACCTGAACCCGAAATGACCTGATGATTAAACCCGACAAGACCTTTTAACTTAAATTAACATAAAACATATGGTCTGTAAAGACTTTAGAAAAATTATGATTTAATGTATATAAATGAGTTTCTTATATTTTTTTGATCTATTTAACATTGTAGAGCGAGTGAGTGAGAGCTATGAGAAATGATTAGTGAAATGGTGATAGAGAGATAAGAATAATTATGTTTTAGAAATTATAGTACTCATTCCATCCTATATTCTTTGAAATATTTGACTTTTTTAAATAGTTTGAATTGAATTTATTTATATTACTCACTCTGTTTCAAATTCTTTACGCAATTCATATTTTAACAATTAATCTATAATTTTTTATTTTCAAAAATTTAATATATAAATAAAAAAATTTATACATGATTTTTAAATATAAATTTTTTTAATTTTTCAATAAACAATAATATAAATAAATTCAAGTCAAACTAGTCAAAAAGGTAAAATGGAGCAAAAAAAATGGGATGGAAGGAGATTATTTGTTAGAAAAGAATTTAAAAATTATATATTTAGAAACTATAGGTATTTATTTATTATTTACTATAATCATTTTTTATTTATATACTAAAATCTTAAAAATAAAAAATTATAGATTAATTATTGAATAGTGAATGTTACAAAAAACTTGGCAAAGAGATAGTATTTTATTAAACAAATTATATATTAATATATCTTCATAAATTTTATATTTTTTTTTATATCTAGTTAAATTAAATTTTAATCAAAATTAAACAAAAAAAAAATTGAAGCAATTCAGCCATTTCGGCTTATGCATCAGTGAACCAAGTAAATCTGACAATCAAGTTGATTTTGGTCTAAGGCCCGATAACTCGACCTAATTGAATCTGAAACCAAATAAACTCAGACTGACCCAACCCGAACCTAAAATCTACTCAGCCCGAAATCAACCTAAACCCAAATAACCTGATCTGAACTCGACCTGGACCCGAATACATTCTGACCCGATTAAACCTGAACCTGAATGACCTGACTCAAACTTGACTCGACCCAACCCACCCAATTGCCACCCCTAGCAACAAGGCCACAGTGGCTAGGTTAGACCTTTAATTAATTCAAAATCTTCAGGTTAATGCCTTAATTGGTTTCAATTGGCAACTGAAGTATGTTTGTTAAGGGTTAGATGGTTCCTATGTCATTTTTGCACCTAAGTGTCACTAGGGGCAAAATGGTCATTTTTCATCCCAAGGTGATGAGCCCAATTTTCAAACTCATAAGTTGTTTTTTTGAATCCAAGTAACAAGAAACCAAAGTGTGGGACAAAATTGCCTAAGTAAATGGTACAATATGAGCATGGGGTTTTTTTTACAAAAATTAAAGAAATTGTAGGACTAAATGGAGAATGGGGCTTTTTCAACTATTTTGGGGGTTTAGGGCTTCATTATTCATAATCTCTTTTCCCAAAATCGTAGCCCTCTCTCTCCTCTCAAATTCCATGGCTAAATCTTCACCAATTCATCAAATCATGGTGGAAGCTAAAGCCTTATGAAGTGCACAAGTGAAAAAGAGCTTGCTTGTGCATGGGTTGCATGAATTAAGCTCAAAATCATGTTTTTTAGCTAGGTAAGGTCTAGTTTCGGTTGAGACTAGTTGTTCTTTGATTGCTCTTGGTTTCTTGAGCTTCCACAAGCTTGGGTCTAGTAAGAATGAGCTTGAATTGGTACATTATGTGTTGATTTTTCTTGGAGTCATAAGAACTCTTACTGGAACCCAATTTCTTGGTGTGCTGCTTGATTGCTTGCTTGTTCTTCTCAATTAAGGTAAGGGATTTAGTTTACACACTTCATCAATTGTGAGAATTGCATTCAATGTTGTGTGGATTGTTCATGGTGGGATAGCTTACTTCAAGGCCTAGTATAGTGTGTTGAAGCACTAAGGGCTAGGCTTTAAAGGCATAGAAATGTCCATTATAGCCCATAATAAAGGTATAAAGCTTGAAGAAGTGAGCCTAGAGCCATATAAGGCTATTGGAAACCTCCCAAGAAGCTAGGAAGCATGTTTACAATAGTTGGGCATGAGGGACTGGTACTAGGGCACCTCATCGATTATGCGGCACCTAAGAACTAATATGTAACTTGATAGAAGTGCCTATGGTGCTACAGTATTGGTTCCCAACGCAACGGCAGCAGGTCTTAACAGTATTTTCACTCAGGTGCCCAATTATGACGATTTAAGAACCAACGTAAAGCTAGAAGAAAGTTTTACAACTTTTATGCTTTCAGCTACGATTGAATCTACTCGGGGGAGAGGACATTGCACTTGGAAGCGATGGAATTATGACAAATGAGCATGAGCATGATTAGGTGACCAGCATTGGTGACCTACTATGACTAAAATAGGATGCCATTAGTATGAATGAAGCATTTAGTGTCGTTGGTAGCCTAGTTTGACTCTTTGGGCCTAAAATACCAATGTAGGATCATAATGCACTCAATGAAGTTGCTTGGAACTTAGTAAGCTAGTATCTCATCATGGATAAGCTGAACCAAGTAATGGTGGATAGTGGAGCACATAAGTTGAAGGCTTAGTGCACTTGTAGCCTAGGCAAGTTATGACTTAAGGTACAAGTGAAGGCCTAGTGCACCTTAGGTAAGTTCACGGTGGAGGCTTAGTACACTAATGATGTGAACCCCATTAGTGTATAACCAAGAAACATGCCTAAGATGCTACATGCTCCACAAAACACACTCAAAGAACAGAGAATTGACCCCCACCCCAAAGCAACTTGTGGTTTGAAATGAAAAGTATAAAGAAGAACAAAGAAAGCCAACCTTTTTTATGCACCAAGACAAGTTCACAAAGAACTCAAATGAGCAACTTTTTCAAGAAATATTTGACATATTTTGAATTTGGTCTTTTACAAGAAAATGTGGCCTTTTTATAGTGATTCCTAAGCTAAAGAGTTTGAATTATATGGGGAACAAGCTAACTAAAGCCCTTTTGAGCTAGAAGTCCTAAGACAACTAAAACTTAACTCAAAGTAAGTTTAAAACATTAATGAAACTTAAATAATAGCTAGGTAGGCCATCCTAACAAAAATATGTGCAAAATACACAAAATGAAAAGTTCACACTAGCTCATACGTGTTCACATTACCTTAGTTTGATTATCTATTTATAAGTGACATGGTGTAAAGAACGAGAGCTTTGTACCAAGCTTCCCCCATAAAGTCCTCAAAATGTGACTCAAGAACTTTAGTCTCTATCAGACTATGGTCTGTGGAACTTCATCAAGCCGAACCACCTCATTGAAAAACAACTCAGCAACATTCACAGTATCATTTGTTTTGTTGCATGAAATAAAATGTGTCATCTTAGAAAACCTATCCACTAAAACAAACATACATTCTTGGCCTTTTCTAGTCCTAGGTAAGCCTACTATGAAGTTGAAAAATATATCTATCCAAGGATGTGAAGGTATAGGAAGTGGTGTGTGCAACCCTTAGGTTGTTTGTGATGACTTTGCTTTCCTACATACAATGCAATGCTTATAAACCTTATTAACATCTTTCACCATATTTGGCCAATAATAATCTTCTTTCAAAACATGCAAAGTCTTACCTATACCAAAATGATCCATCAAACCACCAATATATGTCCTTTTTGTAAGCAATTCCCTCAATGAGGTCGTAGGCACACACAACTTGTTTTCTTGGGGAAAAAAAAAAGCCATCAACCTAGTAAAAATTCTCAATGGTTGTTAAAGCACACTTAGCATAAACCTTACCAAAATCAAGATCAAAAGCATACAAGTCTTTCAAATGTTCAAAATCAAGCACTTTAGCTTCTAAAGTAGAAAGTGAGACATACCTTCTTGAAAGGGCATCCACCATAACGTTGTTCTTGCCTTACAAATATTTGATGACATATGGAAAAGAATAAATAAACTCTACGCAGCTTGCATCCTCCTATTCAACTTGCCTTGTCCATTAAGAAATTTAAGGGCTTAATGATCCACGTGAACTATAAACTCCTTAAGCCACAAATATTGTTGCCAAGTCTCCAATGTCCTCACCAAGGCATATAGCTCCTTATTACATGTATGTAGTTCAATGCGGCACCATTGAGGTTCTCACTAAAGTAGGCAATAGGGTAGTCGTTTTGCACCGAGACAGCTTCAATACCTATTCCTGAGCCATCACACTCAATCTCAAAACTTTTAGCAAAGTTAGGAAATGCTGAAAGTGGTGCATTTTTCCATAAACAACAAGAAAGCATCATTTTGTGCCTTTCCTTACTTAAATCCCACAATCTTCTTAATTACTTTAGTAAGAGGTATAGTATTAGTAGAGAAATTCTTAACAAACCTCCTATAAAAGCTAGCTAACCGATGAAAAGATCTCACCTCAAAATTGGATGTAGGAACAGGCCATTTGTGAATTGCTTTCACCTTTTATTGATCAACCTTAATACCTTTAGGACTTACAACAAATCCAAGAAAGATTACCATATTGATATACGCATATTTATTTATGTTTTCTATTTATTTTTCCCTTATATTTGCTTGTCTTATAATGTGTTTATGCTAGGATTTGGTGCTTAATTGTTTCATATTTTATTTTTTAGGTGATATTTCTTCTTTATTTGGGTTAGGAAGCATTTCCACCAAGTTTTGAACCTAAATTACAAGTTTTGGTCAAATTTTGGAGTAGACATGTTTTGTTACATGCCCATGTTAATGCATTTACATACCCGTGTCTCATTCCTACACACCCATGTCTCCTAACTTATGTCCTTAATTTATGAGATTTTAAGTTACAAAGCTGTTCCATGGCCTTGAACACGGTTGTGTTGCAAATCATGTTTGAATGCTGTATTTCATTTTGTTTAGTGAGAATAAAAAAAAAGGTACAAGAAGGCAAGAAACTGTAAAAAAAACAAAAGAGTTTTCATGGACACTAGCTACCAAAGGCAATCTTGATGATTGACACCGGTTAATGCATGCTAGATTAAGGATTCCTTGGCAGAGATGCAATTCAGAGATGGAGAGTTCTTTTCCTAGTTTTCTATTTGATTCTGTAGTGCTTATTTAACGGCACCATGAACTAAACTTTCGTGCTCATACTTTGAGTATATTAACCTTAGGATAATTTTGTGATTGTGATTACTTTTGGTTTAATATGATTATGCTTTTCTTGCAATCTATCCAATGTTTTTTGTTGCACTGATTAATAGTAGTCAACCTATTAATTTAATGTGGGATGATAAACATATGAAAAGTAGTGTTTGGTGTGTTTGTTACGAATCACTGTTGAATAGAAGGGATATTATCATAATTGGGAGTAATAGGAGCAATATAATACCTTTAGACTAAAGTGAAACCTAGTAGTTGAGTCGTAGGACTAGTAATGCATTATTAGGGGGCATGGCAGTTCAAGACACCCTATCAGTAACTTAAGAATATGGATTAGTCTAACCGAAATAATAGAGAGTTAATCTAAATTACGTAGTACTCCATTGTCCAAGTTATTCACAATCCTGTTAAACTGAAGTAAAAGCAACACAAGAGAGTTCTAGAGGCATTCATATTTAAGTAAAAGATTTCTTATTGTTGATTATCTAATTGCTTTAAGTTGTCAGTAGTTAGTTGTTAGTTATTTTTTCTGCATTACTTTAGTTTAGTTAATTCTTAGTTAGTTGGTTAAACAAACTCCTTAATTTTCGGTTAGATAATATTGAAAGATTAAGTATGGCAGACAAGCTTCATTATTTGGGAAAAATAATCTTGGCACTTCCACTGCTATACTTTGATGATAGGTGAACTTACCTATGAGTTCACATATTTGTGAGTATAGAGAGATTTGACCCATCCACATTATTTATTAGTGTAGTGGGAAAAGTTTGAGCAAACTAACAAACGCACCAAGTATTTGGCATCATTGTTGGGAAACTTTTGTCGAGATTGCTACCTAAATAATTGATGTTTATTAATCTAGCATCTATTTTGTTGTAGTATTTTTCTTTAAATTTCTAGTTATTTTTATTTTATTGATTTCTTCATTTTTTTCTTGCAGGAAATCTAGTGGATGACTTGTAGCCATCTTGGTGAAGTCGTTGAAGTGAATCCAAAAATTGAAAGGACATTGAGGAAAGTTTTATCTACAAGGGGTACTGAGTCACAACCATTATATCTTGAAGTAGAGGAGCAAGGAAAAATTTAAGAGCATCTAATCATGGAAGGCCGTAATCAAGTAAGGACTATGCCTGAATATGCTATTTCTCTTGCAAGCATTGTTAGACCTCTTGTCAATGCCAAAAATTTTGAAAATAAGCCAAATATTATTCAGATGGAGCAGAATTGAGTTCAGTTTGATGGTTTGGCAGATGAGGATCCTAATGCTCATATTGCTAGTTTCTTAGAGATTTGTGATACTTTTAAAATTAATGGAGCTAGTGAAGATAGCATTCAGTTGAGGTTATTCCTATTTTTGTTAAGAGGAATAGCAAAGCAATGGTTGACTTTACTTCCAAGAGGTTCTATTATCACTTGGAATATCTTTGTTGTGAAATTTTTACTAAAATATTTTCTTCTAGCTAAGACTATAAAGTTCCATGATGTTATTTCTACTTTTAGTCTGATGGATTCAGAAATATCATATGAAGCTTGGGAAAGGTTCAAGGATCTATCTTAAAAGGTGACCACATCACGGATTACCAACATGGAAACAAGTGCAAATGTTGTATAATGGTCTAAGCTATGCTTCTAAGAAAATGATTAATGTAACGACTGGTGGTACTCTGAATAGGAAGACACCTAAAACAGTACAAGAATTAATTGAGGAGATGGTTATTAACTACCAATGGCAATCATCGTCCAAGATTAAACCAAGTAGAGCAGCTACAGTTCAGAATTCCAATGCTTATTCAGCCCTGCCAAATCAAGTTGATACCTTGGTGAAGGAGTTCATAAATTTTTTGGCTAGCCGAAAGCAAACTATGATGCAATGCAATGCAAAGTGTATGTAGAAGGACTTGCTAGTAATGATTGTTAGGTGCATAATTAGTTGAGCAAAACTAAGCAAGTAGACTTCATTCAAAATCCACCAAGGCCAAAAATCAATCCATGTAGGAATACATATACTATAGGATATAAGAACTATCCTAATTTTTTTTAGAGTAATTAGAGGCAAAAACTACCTGGTTTTCAGCCTAGAAAACAACAAGAAGTGAGGCTAGCTATGGAAGAATTAATCTCCAAGTTGAAGCAAGAATCATATGCTGGAATTGATGAGACGGAGTCAGAGTTGAGGAACATGAGAGCAAGCATACAGAATTTTGAGATGTGGTTAAGCCAACTGGTCAAGATGTTTTCCAAAAGGCCGCAAGGAGCTTTATCATTGAATATGGAGCCTAACCCAAAAGAATTTTATAATTCAACCTTCCGACATAAGGTGACTAGTCATGTTGAGATCAAAGCTTTAGAGAGGAACGAAGATCCTCCTTGATTTATCAAGCATCACATAGGGCCGATGACATTAAACCAAGCACTTCTTGGGAGGCAAACTAAGTGTTAATCTTTTTGTTTAGCTTTGTTTTCATTTAGTTTTTTTTTATTAATACTAGGTTAGTCACCTTTTGATTATCCTGTGATCTTATAGTCTTTGAGTTTTGGTGTAGGAGTCTAGAGCATTTCGAGATGAATTTTGTGTTCAAAGTTAGGAAAAAGGCTAAATTCAATTCCAGCTTTGAAACATTTTCTAAGTTCCAAAGGCCAAATACATTCTTAACACATCCACGTTCTAAACCGTATCACCCAACATGGTTTTAAGCACAACCATGTTTGATTTATTAAATTGATTTTTCACATAGAATTTTCTTTGAGCTATAATAGTCAAACACGGTTTGTGTCATGACTGTGTATCAAAATGTGTTTAAATACATGGCTTTTATCATGTCTGTGGCAAAAGAGGGTCCTAGTGCCTTAAATGCAACCACTGGTAGGCTTTTAGGGAACTATGATCTCATTTAGGTTACAATCAGCTAACTATTACTTGTAAAGTAATTTAAATCATTACGTGCAACTAATTACTTGGCCTAACCTACACAAAAAATATACATGTAATAAGTAAATAAAACTATAAAGGAAACCATGGAGCACTAGTTAATAAAACATAAGTTAAAACAAGCAAAGACACAAAAATTGTTGTTGCTTTAACTTCAAGTCACAACTATGCATATATATCTTAACCTTATATGCACCCAAATGTAATCCTATTGTTATAAAAACCAATGGGCACTAGTAGAGGCAACACTTATTATGAAAAATTTCAGATATACAATAATGACAACATTATCTACTAAGATCCACCCCTAGTTTTCCACCCAAGCAACCTAGCTTTAGGTGGCAAGCCTCACTTTCCTTGCACAAACTCAACTTTGAAACCTGAATAGACAACACTTTGGTCAGTACTAACTTACATTCTAAGTAT
The DNA here is from genome assembly GCA_039654915.1 of Aquilaria yunnanensis. NCBI lineage: Eukaryota > Viridiplantae > Streptophyta > Magnoliopsida > Malvales > Thymelaeaceae > Aquilaria > Aquilaria yunnanensis. The sequence goes on from CM077593.1 coordinate 78,534,106, forward strand.
TCATTAACCGCAAGGTTCATTCTTAGAGAGCACCTTCAAAATGAATAAAACTTAGCACTAAATGTTGCCCCTCACCAACTGTTAGGCCCAACTACCCTTATAAGAACCTGTACAACACTTAAGGGGTGAGTACTTGAAAGTACTCAGTAAGGGATTTAGCACCAGCAAGGAAAACATATGCAAGCATGCAAAGCAATATATATAGGCAAACAAATCAAGAAATCAAACAACACAACAAACAATAAGCACAAAGCAATTAATAAACAATAATAATAATGCAATGTAATGTATGGATGGATGAATGAATGCGCATATTTATGCACTTAGGACTTTCCTACACCACAAGGTGTTCTTAACTACTATGAGCTCATATAGTTGGGGTACTTGGATACTAGCCCTCGTATCCGATGCTAGCACCTGATTAAACCCCATGAAGTCCTTTTTGCAGGTGCCTTAAGTAAGTCATCGCTTACTTGACCTTGCCCGCCTTTTGCGGGCTACTTAGAGTAAGTCATCACTTACTCACCTATTACCTATAAATTCCCCTTACTAGTTGTGTCGGGTAATTTAACTTAGTGGCCAACGTCACTGATAGCCGAAGTGCTATTGCCCTATCCACTAACTTTGAAGAAAGAGGGAGCCAAACACATGAGGTATGCGACCTCGGAAGCCCCATCGTACCAACCTCGGGAAATTACCATATCGCCTCTCCATCGGAGGACGAATGAACCGACTTCGGAAGAATAAGACACCCCGAAGAAACAATATCACCTCGGGGAAAGGTCCTTGTTCGTTCCCCCTAAAATATAACGTCGGCCGAAGGGACCTCGGAGGAGCGATGGGTGCCACGAAGGAGTCTCTGACATATTCGCCCGTACGCACTAGACGTCGACCTCAAAGCACTCTGACAGGCCACTGCAGTCTGCACTCTGACACACTGCGACACACCTCTCGATAAACCACTGCCCGAGAAAGCCTGAAGGCAGCTGACCACTCTTCGGGTCAGAGGTACGGGCAGCATCCGTCCATACACGTGTCACAATCCGAGGGGCTCATTTTCTCCTATTTATAGTAGGGGAGTTTTTTGGGGTCAGGCGGTTGGCTACCCCCCCTTTTTTTCTCCTCCAGACTTGCCGGAAAAATGCCTCCGGCGAGATTCTTGCCCTTCTGAGCATATCAGATAAACGCTCCCGGCAAGCCTATTTTGTGCTTACCCTTTGTCACCCTTTAGAGACACTGACATGGGCGTCGGAGGCTCCTCCCCGGAAAACCACTCCGGGGACCTCCTGACCCCTGTTTCCTGCGCGTTTCAGGTGATGACTACTTGGGGACATTCACGTTTCAGGCTCTTTCCAGCACCGGAAGGCTTTCTCAGCTACTGTTATCCATCACCGGACGGCCCCGCACGACACACCTCAGGAGGTCCTTGCTATTCCCGTCGTGTAGCCACGGTGGAAACCTCTACAATGGCCATGCCACGCCATCATTTCTACAATGGCCACTCCACGCCAGAACCTCTACGATGGCCACGCCACGCCATCATTTCTACGATGGCCACGCAACGCCATCATTTGGCGCCGTCTGTGGGAACTTTTCCAGGCAGCCGTGGTTGAAAAACTCGGCGTTCTAAGGACAAAGGCTCCCTGAGGCCCCCGTCCGCGCCGGAAATCCGCCCATAGGCCGAACAATTAAGCGCGGGGACTTCCCGTCCCGAAGATGATTCCTCCTCTGGATATCGCTGTGGTTTTCCTACATAGTTTTCCACGCATCGCCGTGGTCGAAGTAAGTGCAGCAGGTAGACCGAAGATGGTCATGTGCAAATTCGAGCCACTCCCCGAAGCATGAACGAGCTCAAGAGAAGTGTTTTCTCCGAAAAAGATGGCCGTGAGGGCAAAATTGCACCGAACGCCAAAAAGAGACCTCGTTCTCCGAAAGGCCAAGACAGAACCCCGAGAACTACCTCAGGGGAGAACTTTGGCCACTAGGAAACAGGACCTCGCTTCTCGGTTTGACGACTGAAATCGACCGGATAGCCAAACATCGATGGAAGGACAAGCTCGGGAGGGATGCTCGGTAAAGGAAAAAATAGCCTCGTATTGGGGAACCAAATTCGAGCCACTCCCCGAAGCATGAACGAGCTCAGGAGAAGTGTTTTCTCCGTAAAAGATGGCCGTGAGCGCAAAAATTGTGCCGAACGCCAAAAAAGAGATCTCGTTCTCCGAAAGGCCAACACAGAACCCCGAGAACTACCTCGGGGGAGAACTTCGGCCACTATGAAAAAAGGACCTCGCTTGATTCAGGGCGAGGTCCGAAAGAGAGGATTATCAGCTTGGCAGCATCAATGGGAGAAAATTGAGAAATATCCTAGAAGAATTCTATACTTAGAATTTTATTCTATACTTAGAATTTTTAGATGAACAAGCTATACTTAGAAAAATTTCTCTTCTCTCCTGTAACAGGTTACCCGCTGAACAAAGCTGAAGCACACGTGCCCGAAGGATATGATATGTTTTCCTTCTAGAAAAGAAAAAGCACGAAGTCCATCAAAGGCAATCAACGAGGACAGACTAGAGTTCGCTTGAAAAGTCTTTGTCAAATCAGAGTGTCCGAAAAAGCCAGATCGGCCAGCAGAAAGAGCAAGGATGGGCTTTCCGAAATCCCCTAGCCGAAAGTAGCCAGGGCAACTGGAAAACAAAAAATTGCTCAAGTAAGACAGAGCGAAGAAATGAACAAGAATCCATTAAAGAAGGTCTTTTCATACAAGAGGAGTACAAGAGAAGCACGAAAACGAAAAAGCCTAGGATGTCTAAGGATCCCTAGTGACACGAGAAGTTCCAGCTCCCGTATCTCTAGCCGTCGCCTTCGGTGCAAGTAGAGGAACAGGTGGCAGGTTGAGGTGATCAGCTTTCGACCAAGTCCACCGAGGACCCTCGGGAATGTCCAGGGCCGCAAAAAAGGAGGTCTCGAGGTCCGGGTATCGTTGCAGAAATTGATGACGAGCTAGACAGAAGCCGTCCTGAAAGGACACCTTCGACATTTGGACGGTTTTGTCCTTGTCCACGTCGAGCAAGTCCACCTCATTCTCAAGACCAGCAACCTCTTTCTTGAGACCCAGGACCTCCTCTTTAAGATCGGCAATCCTCCTCACTAGTCCTTTTGCGTTCCTTCTCTTCATCGCACTCCTCCTCAAAAAATAGACCCTGGCTTGAAGAGCCGCTTTTTCGGCAATAGTTTTCTTCAGAAGGGCAGCTTCTTCTTCTTTCTCCTTCTGAATAACCTTATTGGCCGAAGTCAAGCGCACAACCTCCTCACCAAGGTCCCGCATTTTACGGGAAAAATCCTTCAAGAGGTCCGATTGGCCTATTAGGAACTCATCCCGGAGCTGAGCCACCTTCTCCCTGGCTATGCGCCTCAACTCGACATTAGCTATGTCTGAGTTAATACAGAAGAGCCTGGCCTTCTCCAATTCGCTGTCAGCCCGAGCTCGGGCAGAAGACTGCTCCGCCGCCCAAACTCGGAGGTGCTCACTGTACCCCAAAAGCTGCGAAGAAGAAAAAGAAAATCCTCAGTAAAAGCAGCATAAGGGAAGGCAAAACACTTGGGCAAAAAAGAGAAGGCCAAAAAGATCACCTGAGCGGCGCGCTCAGAGACTCTAGCAGCGAGGATATCCCCAAAAGCACACTCCTCGGCAATGACCTTGGAAGAAGCCTTGGTAAGAACACCCCTCGCCATCTGGGGAGCCATCTCTTGGCAATCCCTGGAGAACAAGTTCATGTCCTCCGTGAAAGACCAAAACGGCTCCCTCGGAACCTTGTCTTTTAGGAGAAGGGAGTCCCGGAGAGCCCATCTTCGGGCATGGTCAACCATCCATTCTGAGGCCGCGAGGTCCTCTGCAAAAATGGAGGGGCGCAAGTCAGGAAGGCCTCCCTGGAAACACAAGTCATGAGGGAGGAGGTGTCAAAAAAGAGTTCGACGCAAACCTGGCGCAACCTTAGTACCCTCCTCCACAAAAGCCGGAATATGCTTGCCTTTGTCCTTGCGACGTCTCTCCAGCCTTTTAACAGTAGGACTCTCAGGCAAAGAGCCTAAAAGCTCCACCGACGAAATAGGACTCGACGGAGTGAAAAGGGTGACTACTCCGGCCGGCACCTCGGCTGCAGCAGTATCAGCCTGAGAAGATGTCGCAGCTACTTCGGAGGGGGCAGCAATCCTGGTGGATATCGGAGTGACATCAACCATGGCGAAGGTCGCAGTAGCATCGGTGGAAGTGGCTATCCCATCGGTTGAGATAGCAACCTTGGTGGAAGTAGCAATAACTTCATCGACCTCCACCACATCCTCCGAGGGTGGAGTAAGGGCCCTCTTCTTTGACTTCTTGGCAGAAGACGGTCCACTCCCAGTAGACTTACGTCTTTTGGAACCACTTTTCTTTGCTTGTTCTCCCTTCTCTACCTGACCAAGGAAGAGACTCTTGTAGTAGGCGGCAGAATCATCAGCCATCTCTGAAAAGGGGGAAAAGCATCAGTATGAGCCCAAAAAGGCACTGAAGCTGAAAATGTGAGTCCAAAAACAGTCCAAAAAGGAGCTTCAAGAAGAAAGGAAAACGTCAGCAAAAACCAAAAAAATACGACTCCGGGAGGTTGAGAAGATAACAAAAGCCGAACGATTCCCGAGAAAGGCACTCACGAAAAGCCTTGCCAGAGTTAAGATTCCTGGATACCGTTGTAAATAATGGCCGGAAATCACTCCGCCGTGCAGACCATCGCTGGAAGAGATGGAAAAGGCGAGAGAAAACGAGAGCAAGGGCCAGAGCAAATAAAAAACAAAGGAAAAGAATGGCAGGAGGAGGCTTATATAGAGCAGGTAAGGGCAATTGAAAAAGCGTCATAACTACTGCGCGGGAATGAAACGTCACCGTAATTACCCTTCCCGCGCAAAAAGACGTGCCATCCCAATTGACGCTTGCCACGTGTCGACCATCGCGAGAAACTAGGGCATGTTTTCTGACATCCTGAAGATTTGGGTGCATCCCCAGATTGACACGCCCAGTTTCGAGGCATGACAGTCCACTAATTTAAAACAGAAAAATTAAGATGGGAAATCTCGAGGACGCCGAAAGGCAGGTCTGCGACATCCGCCCGAACAAACTACACGCTTTAAAGGGCGAAGTACCTTCCTTGCAAACAACATAAGCCGGATCCTCTAAAAGTGTTCTTGAAAGGGTTGTAAGCCGAAGTTACACTCCGGCTTTCCGAAGGACAGCATGTGATAGCCGAAGTGCTATTGCCCTATCCACTGACTTCGAAGAAAGAGGGAGCCAAACACATGAGGTATGAGACCTCGGAAGCCCCATCGTACTAACCTCGGGAAATTACCATATCGCCTCTCCATCGGAGGACGAATGAACCGACTTCGGAAGAATAAGAACACTCCAAAGAAACAATATCACCTCGAGGAAAGGTCCTTGTTCGTTCCCCCTAAAATATAATGTCGGCCGAAGGGACCTTGGAGGAACGATGGGTGCCACGAAGGAGTCTCTGACATGTTCGACCGTACGCACTAGACGTCAACCTCAAAGCACTCTGACAGGCCACTGCAGTCTGCACTCTGACACGCTGCGACACACCTCTCGATAAACCACTGCCCGAGAAAGCCTGCAGGCGGTTGACCACTCTTCGGGTCAGAGGTATGGGCGGCATCCGTCCATACACGTGTCATAATCCGAGGGGCTCATTTTCTCCTATTTATAGTAGGGGAGTTTTTGGGGGTCAGGCGGCTGGCTTCCCCCCCTTTTTTTCTCCTCCAGACTTATCGGAAAAATGCCTCCAGCGAGATTCTTGCCCTTCTGAGCATATCAGATAAACGCTCCCGGCAAGCCTATTTTGTGCTTACCCTTTGTCACCATTTAGAGACACTGACTTGGGCGTCGAAGGCTCCTCCCCGGAACACCACTCCGGGGACCTCCTGACCCCTGTTTCCTACGCGTTTCAGGTGATGACTACTTGGGGACATTCCCGTTTCAGGCTCTTTCCAGCACCGGAAGGCTTTCTCGGCTACTGCTATCCATCACCGGACGGCCCCGCGCGACACACCTCAGGAAGTCCTTGCTATTCCCGTCGTGGAGCCACGGCGGGAACCTCTACGATGGCCACGCCACGCCATCATTTCTACGATGGCCACTCCACGCCATAACCTCTACGATGGCCACGCCACGCCATCATTTCTACGATGGCCACGCAACGCCATCAGTCACCAAGTTCCCTTGAACTCAACTTGGGCAACTTAGTGTATTTTCTTACCGAGCCCGTCAACTCGGTTGGGACCTCTTGGTTACTGTTTGATGCACAGAGCTACCTAGCCTAGACCCTTAGGTCATCAAGGGTCCTGAACTCTTCTTGAGTCCCTCTCTAATGCCGTAGGTATATGACCTCACCCCTTGGCCAGTGGAGGACTCATAAAATACTTGGTCCCCTCTTAGTACCCTACTTGTGATTTAAGGTATCTAACTTATCCACTTTTCCTTAGCCCTCATAGCCCCCCACTTATTGCCTACTTATTCACACATAATTAAATATTAAGAGCTCCTTTAAGCCATGATAGCATGCCACCACCTCAGCCTTAGGAATTGATTTGGGACACTTAGAAATAAGGTTGGCAAAATTCAAGCACAATGTTTAAGCATTGCATATTTGTGGTGCGACAGCATCATGATTTTATCGAAGTTGCTGGAAATGGTATGATGGCACTAGAATAGTTTGTGTGACTGCATTGCAAAATTAGCCATCCTGTTCTTCCACTTGAGCTCGATGTGATTGCATCAAATTTTTAGTGCGACCGCATTAGCCCCTAGAGCAACATTTCTTTCCCGGCCAATCTTACCCAAACCAGTTCCAATCACTTTTGGCTCATTCGAAATCACTCCCAAGTGTTTTGACACTACTTATTAATCATTTAATCATGCCATAACATAAATTCATTACCTCAAATAAAGATTTTCCCAAATCAAGCAACTATTCACCTCAACCTCAACCTAACTCTAATGGCTTCCAATTTCGATTTCTTCACAAATCAAGCACCACAATCAATTTGTCAAGGTCATTTCCAATTCATTCATACCATTAAAACCAACCCATAGCTTAACAAGTGGCTTACCTCATGAATTTAACTTGAAACCTCCAAGAACAAGCTGGAACACTTCCAATGCACCAAGATAGCACAAATTCTTACTTAGGGCTTGTTGTTATAGCTTTGACATCTTCATTTTCATGAAAACCATAGGCTAAAGTGAAGAGTTGAGGTGGGATGGTGTGGTGGAGGAGAAGGCTATGTGTTTGGCTAAAGGATGGAGAAGATGAATAATACCTTCCTTCGTCCCAAAATAGCTCCAACAACCTAACCTCCATTTATCCTTAATCTTGCTTAGCCCCTTAATTAGCTTAGCTAAGCCCTTCACTAAAGCTTTAATAAACTCTTTTTAGCCTTAAATGAGGGAGTCATAACCTTTCAACTTAGCCTTTAGGCTAAAAACACACTTAAGGCAATCAAAACACTTAAGCCTTAACTTCCTTACTTGCTGCAAATAAGCCTTTCCTTGTCCTTGCTTGTTCTAAGGAGTCACGACAGTTATGGTCTTAAGTAACTTAGTCACTTTCACTTACATGACAATAATTTCACCAAAATTATCGCCAAGCCACTAATTTGTGTTAAAATTACCATGTTTCCCATCCAATTCTTAGGCACCAATTAACACTTAGGACCCTTTATGGAGCTCACTTTAGTTACTCAACTTGCTTAATAACAGAGTTACTTGATGGTCAAACTTGGGATTTACTTACCTTGGCGCCCAAGATGGGGGAAGTACTTAGAGGGCCTTTACAATGCCCATGTTCTTACCCATGTTTTCAAAAGCTTAAAATTCCAGAACTTAAATACGCACACAAACATGACCATGTTTTATAACATTTTCAATGCCAACAGTTTACTCATGCATTAGATAGGAAACACGTTTCTTTTTTATGTTCAAAAGTTTCAAGTTCCAAAGCACAAACACAGTTCCTTTCACAACCGTGGAAACCAGAGTGTTTTACTAACTCCATGTTTGTCATGCCATTTCAAGACCCATTATTCTTTCGACTTCAAAATTATTGAGCTCCAGTCGTCAAACACGGGCAGATTCATGCTTGCGTTGGAAAGCATGTTGCATATACATGGTCAAATTCACACCTGTTTTATTCCCATGTTTTAGTTCTAAGTTTTTAAAAATTTTAGGGTTCAAACCCCAAACACGGCATATAAGCCCCGAAACTGAAACCCTAACTTCCTTGCATCTTGAGTAAGGTTTTCCATCCTTAGAAGGCCACATTTCTTGTCCAAATTTCTAATTTTCATACTCATATCTTTGTTTTTCTCTCTCTTGAGGTAACTTTCTCTTTCTAAGTTTATTTGAAGTTTATGAAAAATTGGATTGATTTATAGTTTTGGGTAGGTCTTACATGACTTATTTGATTGATTTTGCATGCTTATTGATCTTTGTTTTGAGTTGATAGCATGGTTTTTGAAAGTTGAAATTTCATTTGTTATGTCTGGAAGAGGAAGAGTTTGAATTGCATGTTTCATGGAATTCTAGTTTTGCATGTTGATTCTATGGATCTTATCACTTGAGTAGAAGTTTATATGACTTATGGTTGATTGACATTGCCTTGACTATCTTATTTACTTTGGAATTTCATGGATTCTAGGAATTGGTAGTCCTTTGGTGTGATAATGGATAGGTTTTTTGGGCAGCAAGAAAGAGCTAAATTATGGATTACATTGTCTTCAAACCTAACAATTTTTTTATGAATTTAGCTTTAGTTGTTAAGCATGATCACCATAATGCCTAAAGTTTAAAACAGATTGCTTTATATTGGGGAATGTTATTAATTTTTTATTCGAGCCCTTTATTCTTGATATTGTTGTGATGATATTTCATATTTGAGATTACTGTTGCACTGGGGAAATATTTTTCATTTTTCACGATGTCCAACAATGATGGTTGGAATGAACCATGGTGGGAACAGGAGTGGGACCACAATAGATTTATATCCTCTAAAGCCCTTCGAGTTTAGGAAGCCACAATAAGAAGATAGGCAATTCATTAACTGTGCTTTGACTTTTGTAGCCTTCACAACTAGCTCATCATGGCCACCATTTGATGTTGTGGGTGGCAAGGTTTTTGTAAGCCATCAGGCGTTGCATCATTGACATTAGTGCACAAGTTTTATGCAAATCCCATGCCAGTGGCCACTTTCTGGAACCTTTGGTGTAGGTCAAGATGCGGAGACGGTAATTGACCATTTTTATTGACTAGATTAACACATTCTTTGGTATTCTAAACATTTGAGGATTGGCCCACTACTTATCACCTGAGGGATTATTTGTAGTGCTTTATAGGAGGCTAATTGCTTGGATCACATAGCTCGGGCTCCCACCTACACTCTCTACATTACAAATGGGTCATTACTTTCAGGCCTAGCTACCATTCATTAATGCGAATTTGCTTCCAATTACATGGACTCCGGATGTTACAGAGGAGAAGGAAGAGATTTTGTATGTGCTAGCTATTGATGGCCCGATAAATGTGGGAGCACTTGTCTGGAGCAATCCCAGAGAAGTTGTGAGTGATTTCCGCCTTTAGATGGTTTTCCTAAAGATGGTCACATAGTTGATGAGGCAACAAGGTATATAGGATTATAAGGATCATGAATGACTATTTTCGGTGAAAAATGTAATTTGTGTAAGATCGTGCAAGCGGTCCTATGCATGTGGATGGGGACAACCAGGTTTTCATGTTATAGCAAGAAGTAGAGAATGGTTTCATCCCTAGCAAGAAATGCAGGACATTCATTTTCTTTTAATTATTCTGTCTTTATTATGGATATTACTACTTTTCTTGCTCTAGTTTTGTTTTATTTTCAATAGCTACATTTGACTTTGTTTTTGGAGCATCAGTTGTTCCTGCTTCTATTTCATTATATTTCACACTAGTTTCTATATTTTCTATTTCTTTTGCTATATTTTGTAATTGATCATCTTTGTTATTTTCCTTTAAGCCTTCAAACTTCAATCTGAAGCTCTATAAACCCTTTTTATAAAACTTTTGGAATGTTGACTTGCACAACAAGTAATTAATTTTTTTCAAGGGCAATATCAGTTTATATTACTCCTTCTTTTTCATTTTGTTTTCTATGTTAGTACATTGATTGCAATGTACAATTTAAGTGTAGGAGAGAGAGTATTTTCTTTAACCCTTTTTTATTTTTTTTATTCTGGAATATATCTTTTTATTAATTTTTTTAAATTTTTGGAGCTTATTTGTTTTGAATCATCCTACTGAGTATGTTATTATTATTAGAGAGTATTTGTTGATTTAATGTCTTGAGTTCTTAACTTGAGAACCAAGTAGGTAATTCTTGAAATCTTTCACTTCTATGATTTTTTTTTTTTAAATGTTTTTATGATTCATTAGCAAGCTAATGGAAGATGATCTATAGAAGTTTTTTTTGCATGAAGTTTTTGTGTTAAATAAATTGTTCAAAACATGCTAAGTTTTGAGTTTCTATGTTAGATTAATGGAAAGTTTGGTTGATGGAATTTTGGTTAATTGTTGCATAATGAATAGCAAATCATAATATGCATGGTATTCCACTATTTTTAATGTTGAAGTAGATTAGGGTCTTCTCATAAGACAAGAATCGATCATAGCTCAAAAAGATGCTAAAAGCATGAGTACGATAAAAGATTATCTTGGATTGTGCTGATAATTAGCATGAGTATAGACAGAGCTTCGATATTGTACACTTACCATGAGAGCTTTTGGCACATAAAGAGATTTGGTTGAAAGAACAAAAAAAAAGAAAGGAAAAATAAAAAAAATTAAATTAATCACCCAATCTATGGTTTTGTGGTTTGAACGGTTGTGCATAGTAAGCCTTGGCTTAGTGTAGTTTGTGCTTTTTACTTTGCATAAAAATTTGATCTTTTTTCTTCCATTTCGAGAAATATGGGTTGCTAGCTTGAAGATGAATTGTTTTCATTAAATCATTTTGTTTCAAGAACGGTTAGATTAAAAGTGTTGCATACTTGATAGTCTTGTTAATTTCTCAAGACCCTTAATGTCTCAATCCTCTCTATATTTATTTTGCTCAAGAATATGATTCAATGGCATTTGATAATTAATAATTTTAAGGACTTTGCTTCTTTAGATTTTTCTCTTGAGTTTTTGGTTGAGGACAAGCAAAAGTTCAAGTGGGCCTGAAAAATATGATATGCTCATATTTAATGACATTTTGTTTATGTTTTTCCTTTTATTTGCTTGTCTTTTAATGTGTTTATGTTACAATTTAGTGCTTGATTACTTCATATTTTATTTTCAAGTTATATTTCAGCTTCAATTACGTTAAAAAGCATTACTACAAAGTTTTACAGCTAAATTGCAAGTTTTGGGTAAAATTTGGAGCACACACGCCTTTTTATATGCCTGTTGACACCCAATTTCGTCCGACTTTTTTTTTAAAAAAATAAAAAATTTTAATTAAAAATTAAAAAAATAATAATTTAAAAAAATTATTAATTAATTATTATACAAAGAGAAAATTAAATTAAATAGTTTTGGGGGAGGGGCATTTTGTTAAGTTAATATCTATGTGTGTATATCCAAAAAAAATTAAAATTAAAAATTAAAAAAAGTTAAAAAAAATTAATTATTAATCAATTATTTATTATTATTACTGAAAAAAATTTTAATTAAGTTAATTAGTTTAAAATACATTTTGTTTTATAAGTGTTTAGTTAAAAATGATATATGTGTGTATATATGTATGTATGAAATACAAAAGAAACTCCATAAAAAAATGACAAAATTGAAAAGTTTGGAGTAAAAATGACAAAATTAAGAAGCTTTGGAAAAATTTGACAAAATCTGAAATTTTCAGGAGCATTTGGTAATTTTTCGCATCAATTTTGGGCCAAACAGACGATTCTGGCCCAAATTGACAGAAAAAGATAAAATTGTCTCAATTAGAAGTTTCAGGAACATCCCCAATGTCAAAGAGACATAAAGGACTGAAACTGTCATTTTACCAAATTAAGAGATAAGTCTGTTTCTAATTAAATTTTGAATTTTTTTAATTAAGGGAATCCAAGGCCCCTTCCCCTATAAATACGGGGTGAAATATGCGAAGAAACCAAGAAAAATATTAAGATTAGTGCCGTTTTAAAAAAAAAAGGGAAAAATGTAGAAAACTCCCTAGCCTCTGCCCCTTCACTAAAAAAAAAAAACTGAACTTTCATTCCTAAACTCTTTTTGCCGTTAGCCTCTCTCGCCGTTTTCGCGTGTTTTCGCACCTGTCACCCTCCGTCGCTCGCCGTACCTCCCTCCTCCGCACCAGCCGCCGTCTCGCCGCTTCCGTCGCTCGCCGACGCCGTCTCCCCCTCTCCTCGCCTTCCGCCGAAATTCTCTCTCTCTCTCACCGTTGTTCTCCTCTCTCTTTCTTCCCCCTCCCCTTGCTGCCGACGCCGTCTGCCCCTCCTCGCCGCCATCGTTATCTCTCCCAGACGCTCCAGCCGCCGTTTCGCCACCTCCGTCGCTCACCGGCGCCGCTCCTCCTTCTCCCCTCCGCTCTCTTATCTTCCCTTCTTTTTTTCCGTTCTTCTCCTCCGTCCACCCCCAGCTCGCTGCCGGCGCCATCGCCGCCTCCGGACTTCCCCTTGCTCGCCGTCGCCGTCGCCTCCCCTGCACGCCGTCGCCGTCGCTTCTATCTCCCGTCGCCCGGGAAGTTTAAAATTTTACTCTTTAGGTAAATTCTATTTTAATCCTTCATCTTTTTATATTATTTCATTCAAGTCACTAACCTTTTTATTTTTCAGAATTAACACTAACTTTTGTGTGATTTATTTATTTGTTCTTATTTTTTTTTTTTCATGGAAGGTTATACCTCCTAATTTTTAGTGGATGACCAAAAAGTCCCACTTTTCTTTATTTATTTAATTTCCTGCAATAATTAATTTATGCACTTTTATTTTTTTTATGGAAGGTTATACCTCCTACTTTTTTTAAGTGGATGGCCAAAAAACCCCACTTTTCTTTATTTATTTAATTTCCTACAATTATTTAATTTATGCATTTTTTTTTTTTATGGAAGGTTATACCTCCTACTTTTTTTATTGGATGGCCAAAAAGCCCCACTTTTCTTTGTTTATTTAATTTCTGCAATTATTTAATTTATGCATGTTTATTTTATATGGAAAGTTATACCTCCTATTTTTTTTATTCTAAGTGGATGGCCAAAAAGCCCCACTTTTCTTTATTTATTTAATTTCCTGCAATTATTTAATTTATGCACTTTAATTTTTTTATGGAAGGTTATACCTCCTACCTTATATTTTAAGTGGATGGTAAAAAGCCCCACTTTTTCTTCATTTATTTAATTTCCTGTAATTTACTTTATGCAATTATGTGGATAATTAAACTTATTTCACTTTTAGCCATAAAAGATAATAAATAAATAAAAAAAGAAGATTTTTTTTATGTGAATCACTAACCTTATCTCACTTATTTTTAGTGCTAATTAAGAATCCATTTTTACAACAAAGCCCTCATCCTTTATTATTTTGGAACACATATATTTTTTTTAAAATAATAAAAAGTTAACCTTTTATTCCTTTTTTTAAGAATAAAAACTAAAAAAAAATCATAACCAGACAATAAAAAAAATCAATTTTTTAGTATATCTTTTAAAAAAAAATCTTTCATCAAACAAAAAAGAAAAGAATAAGAAAGAAAAAGAATTAAAAAAAAAAAAAGAAAAGAACAAAATAAGAAAAAAAAACAAAATAATTTTTTTTAAAAAAAATTAAAATTAGTTAACATTAAGGTTATTAAAAATCCAAAAGTTCACAAAAATTTATGACAAATTAAGCATTAAGTTTTTTTTTAAGTTAAAATCCATGTCCAAGTGATCCGATAGGATTCATGACTTAGAGAAAACATAAATTTTTAAATGAAAATTAAGTATCAGAATAAAATCCATATTCTGATAATTCTGCAGAATTTATTATATGGATTATCAGAATAATTTTTTTTTTTTTTTGAACAAAGGAATATAAAAGTTGAACGTGAGAATCAAAGGAAAGCTAAAGAGAATTGACTTTTTATTTATGGGTAAGAGAATATAAAAGTCTTGGGTACAGATGAATAACAATGAAAGTGTGAGGGAAGAACACTTTCTTTGACAACTTTGATCAAATAAACTTTGGTAACCCTGTATCCACTTTTTCCCTTCTGTCCGAAAATTTCTTCATTATGCAAAGTATTTCTTTACTGAATCTGAATTTACTGGCTTTGGTAACTCTTGTCCATCCATTTCTGTCAGAATTAGAGCCCCTCCTGAAAATGCTTTCTTCACGACATATGGCCCATCATAATTTGGTGTCCATTTTCCTCTAGAATCATGCTGGATGGGTAGAATTTTCTTGAGCACTATGTCACCCTCATGAAATTGCCGTGGGCGAACCTTTTTATTGTAAGTGCGAATCATCCTCCTTTGATAAAGCTGCCCATGGCAGAGGGCTATCATTCTTCTTTCATCAGTTAGGTTTAATTGCTCGTATCTAGCCTTGACCCATTCTGCTTCTCTTAATTGAGTATCCATTAGTACCTTTAATGAAGGAATTTCAACTTCAATGGGCAATACAGCCTCCATACCATATACTAGAGAAAAAGGTGTTGCTCCGGTAGAAGTACGGGTAGAAGTTCTATAAGCATGTAATGCAAAATGTAACATCTCATGCCAGTCCTTGTAAGTGACGATCATCTTTTCAATAATTCTCTCGATATTTTTATTTGCCGCTTCTACTGCACCATTCATCATCGATCGATAAGGTGCCGAATTAAGATGCTTGATCTTGAACTGTTGGCACAAAGTCTGCATCATTGCATTGTTCAAGTTCGTGGCATTGTCTGAGATGATACACTCTGGCAGCCCATAGCGACAAATGATTTCTTTCTTAATGAACCGGCATACCACCTTTTGAGTTACATTTGCATAAGACACAGCTTCTACCCATTTAGTGAAGTAGTCTATTGCCACTAGGATGAATTTGTGACCATTAGAAGCTTTGGGGGTAATGGCTCCAATGACGTCAATTCCCCACATGGCAAAACGCCAAGGTATTGCTGTTACATTAAGAGGAGCAGGTGGAGCCTGGATCTTGTTGACATATATTTGACATTTGTGACATTTTCTTACGTGATTGATGCAATCACTTTCCAATGTGAGCCAATAGTAGCCAGCCCTCATTATTTGTCTTGCCATGGTATGACCACTAGTGTGTGCTCCACACATTCCAGAATGAATTTCTTCCATGATCTTTCGTGCTTCATGAGCATCTACACGGCGAAGTAGCATCGAGTCTGGGGTTTTCTTATAAAGTATGTCTAGGTTTAAAAGAAAACCCATTGACAATTTTCGTAGAAATTTCTTGTCATTTTCTGATGCTTCTGGTGGATACACTCGTTCTTGGAAGTATTTCTTGATATCGTGATACCAAGGTTTCCCATCCAATTCTTCTTCGATGCTCACGCAATAAGCTGGGGAATCTATTATTTTCATTTCGAACACAGGAGTATGCTCAGGGTCGCTTATCTTGTACATAGCAGCTAAAGTAGCTAAAGCGTCCGAAATTTGATTATCTTCTCTTTGAAGATGATGAAAGCTTATACTGTTAAATTTTCGAGCCAAGTCTAGTATGAGCTTTTGGTAAGGGATCAATTTTGAATCCCTTGTCTCCCATTCTCCATTGATTTGATATATGACTAATGCGGAATCCCCATAAACTCGGAGATCTCGTACTTTCAATTCCAGTGCCATTTGGAGTCCCATAGCACATGCCTCATATTCTACTATATTGTTGGTACAAGGAAATGTAATTTTTGCTGTGAGGGGAAACTGCTCTCCGCTTGGAGAGATGAGTATAGCTCCAATCCCTTGTCCCAAAGCATTAGATGCTCCATCGAATGCCATTTTCCATGTTTCATCATCTTCAGAGACTTCCTGTTCTATCGTCATTATATCTCCATCAGGAAAGTCCATTCTCATTGGCTCATAATCATCCAATGCTCTATCAGCCAGATATTCAGCAATCACACTCCCTTTTACAGCCTTTTGGGTGACATACTGTATGTCGTATTCAGACAACAGCATTTTCCATTTTGCGATCGTGCCTGATAAAGCGGGTTTCTCAAAAATGTACTTAATGGGATCAGTCTTGGAGATCAGCAATGTGGTGTTGTTGAGTATGTAGTGTCGTAGTCGGTGTGCTACCCATGCAAGGGCATAACAGGACTTTTCTACTATTGAGTATTTCACTTCATATGTGGTAAGCTTCTTGCTCAAATAGTAAATTGCATGCTCTTTCTTGCCTGTCTCATCACGTTGACCCAATACGGATCCTAATGAAGAATCCTGTATGGATAAATATAGAATCAACAGTTCTCCAGATCGAGGTGGTACCAAGACTGGTGGATTTGATAGATATTGCTTGATTTTCTCGAATGTTTCTTGGCATTCGTTATTCCACTCGATCGGATTGTTCTTCTTTAGTGATTTGAAAAGAAGTTCACACTTGGACGTCAATTGTGATATGAATCTTGCTATGAAGTTGATTCTGCCCAGAAAAATTCTTACTTGTTTTGGAGTTTTCGGGGGTTGCATTTCTTGTATAGCCTTAACTTTACTTGGGTCAACTCGAATCCCATCTTTGCTTACCATGAAACCCAATAACTTTCCTAAAGAGGCTTCGAAAGTACATTTGGCAGGATTCAACTTTAGTTGATATTTACGAAGTCTATCGAATAGTTTTCTTAGCACTTTTAGATGCCCCCCAGCAATGAAAGTTTTGGCGATCATGTCGTCTACATATACTTCAATTTATTTATGCATCATGTCATGGAGTAACGTGACCATGGCTCTTTGATATGTAGCACCAGCATTCTTTAACCCAAAAGGCATCACCTTATAGTAGAAGGTACCCAAAAGGGTAATAAAAGCAGTTTTTATTATATCATCTGGATCAAGTTTGATTTGATTGTACCCAGAAAAGCCATCCATGAAGGAAAAGTAGGAGTTTCCTGCGGTATTATCCACCAGCGTATCAATGTGAGGAAGTGGGAAGTTAACTTTAGGACTGACCTCGTTCAAGGGCCAGTAGTCCTGACAAACTCTTAGTTTCCCACTTTCTTTCTTTTCGATTGGAACTATGTTAACAACCCATTCTGTATATTCAGCGACCCCAAGGAATCCTGCATCCCATAGCTTTCGAATCTCATCTTTTACTCTCAAGATTAGAACCGGCTTTAATCTTCGTAACTTCTGTCTGACAGGCTTTGCCCCAGGCTTCAAGGGTATTTTGTGTTGCACTATGTCTGAGCTTAAGCTAGGCATATCTTGGTATGACCAAGCAAATACATCCACATATTCCTTCAATAAGTAGACTAATTCTTCTTTCTCTTCAGGAGGAAATAGAGTGCCAATCTTGACTTCTTTTACATCCTAACTGTCTCCCAAGTTGAATGCCTCAGTTGGTTCCTGACTTGTTGCTCTTTCTTTTTCATCTCGCTCGATCATTTTTAATAGCTCAGGAGATATTTGAAGATCTTCGTCATCCGAGTCGGTAGTGTTTACAGGATTATCAAAGCTCATTCTTTCATTGTCATCAAAGAGAGTTTCAGGTCTGCATTAACCAGAGAGAAAAGATAGAGAAGAGAAAATGGCAAGAATGAGATGGATGCAAACTGGTACTTTATTTATAGTGTGCATAAATCATAACTTTATTGGAATGAAAAGCAATAACTAAAAGGTTCACTTAAGCAAAGACTACACCCTATTGATTGAACCTTTCTTTAGGAAGTTTTTACTATTAGATTACTTTGAAAAGCTCTCGATTATAACAGGCAGTTCTATCGCCTCCCAATTGTTCAGCACATCCCGTGGGCTACAGGGTTAAATGAACTCCTCATCTTCGGGTGAATCACTGATTATTGCCTGAATAGAAAAACTTTCAAAAGACTTGTCGATGTTGATGGTCAGTACACCTTCATTGTCATTTTTCAAAACTAAGCCACCATTCACAAATGTTTCAGTGATGTTAGGGATATCCAGATTTCTTTCCTCTAGAGGATGCCCTGTTAATCGTGCAATCCTCTTTTCTTTCTTTTCAGCTATCGCCTTCATTTTGTCTTGCCTTGTCAGTGTGAAACCTAGGCCGTATTTCCCTTCATTTTCAGAGATTTTCAATGGCTCTGGGGTTCCTTGTAAATCTTGTCTCAGACCTAACCCCGGTGAGTATCCTCCTTTCATCATGAGTTTGGCGATCATGCAACTTGTTTTGGAGATGCTAGGCACGGGTTCTTCTCCATATTCACTGACATAGGTAGCATTAACAATTTCAAATGACCTGAAAGAGCAATCAGGTATATCTTCATTAACCTCGACGTATTGAGCATCCCTAGGCCTAGATAGCAGAATGTCTTCTTCAGCAAAGACTGTGATTAACTTTCCTTCAATAATGAATTTCATTTTTTGGTGTAATGAAGAAGGAATTGCTCCAGCCATATGGATCCATGGTCTTCCCAACAGACAAGTATAAGAAGGATTAATATCCATAACTTGGAATGTGATGTGGAAGACACAAGGGCCAATCCCTATTGGCAGCTCTATTTCTCCAACAACATCTCTCTTCGTCCCATCAAACGCTCGAACAACGATATGACTGTTGTTGAGGTATGATGGGTCTATACCAAGCTTGTGTAAGGTTTCAAGTGGCATTACATTTAGAGCTGACCCATTATCAATAAGAACTCTAGCCATAATTCGATCTTTGTACTTAACCGAAATATGTAGAGCCTTAGAGTGACCCCTTCCTTCTGCTGGTATCTCATCGTCAATGAATGTGATGAGATTCTGTGCCATGATGTTGTTGACGAGGTGGTCAAAATTATTTACGGAAATATCTTGCTCAACATAGGCCTTATTCAAGACTTTGAGAAGGGCTTCTCGATGAGCATCAGAGCTTAAGAGTAATGAAAGTATGGAAATCTTTGCTGGCAGGCGGTTTAACTGCTCCACGATGCTGTACTCACTTTGCTTTATGAGTTTGAGAAACTCAGTAGCTTGTTCATCTGTTACCGCTCGAGGCATCTTTTGCTCTTTGGATGTATTTGTATCAATAGGTCCACTTGTTGGGTCTGTAACATTCTTATCTTGTTGGAGCTTGTTCATTTGCTCCGGAGAATAACACCGACCACTTTTAGTCATGCTCCCAACTTCTAATGGAGTTGATGTGATGTTGGAAGTGTAATCATAGCTCCATGGAACAGTTTTGTCTGATTTGTAGGGGAATGGCCTCGGGACTTGAATTCTTAAAGGCTTAAGAGTAGGTTTTGAAATTGGTATGACTAGTGGTCTTGGCATAGCATTAACTTCTTGTTCTTTAATGATCACATTCACATCATCATCTTTATCTGACATAAAAATGATGAGTTGGGATGAGTCTGTGAGTCTTTGTAGATTCTCACAGAATTCTGAGCATTCCTAGATAAAATGACTCTTACTGTCATGAAAATCGCACCATTCCTCATCTTCGACTTCTTCATGTTTAAAAGAAAACTTCCAAATGATGATCCCTTCTTTCAGAAGGCATGAATATACATGCTTAAGAGGGGTTATGATATCGTTGACTGACTTCTTTATCAGCTGGTGGTCTTCTATCATATTGACTGGTTTAGCTTGATGAGGTGGCAATGGGTTGTGAGTGACATTCGGTTCATCAGAAAAGTCCAACCACTTTGACTCGATTAATTGTTGGACTATACGTTTCAATGCTATGCAATTTTTCAAGCCATGGCCTGCAACGCCCTCATGATATGGGCAAGTTATGTTGGGGTCATACCACCTTGGATACGGGGTTTCGAATGGCTTTGTAGGAATTGGAGGGGTAAGTTGACTTTCAATGAGTTTTGGATACAACTCAGTGTAAGTCATAGGAATTGGCGCAAAGACTTCTCTTGGTCTTTGTGTGGGTACTGTAGGGGTTGGATCAGGTGGCCGTAACTGATTAGGCCTGTTGAGAGGATAATTGTTGGGCCTATTAGGAAGATAATCATTGGGCCTATTGGTAGAATAGGATAGGCGAGGCCCAGTAGCCACAGTACCCACGAGGGGAATCCCTCTTCCGCGTCCTATTTGTTATACTTCCTCATCCTTTTTTCTGGATGGTCCTCCTCTTTTCATGGCATCATTAAAGGACTCAGTGATTTTTCCGGTCCTAATTCCGTGCTCAATTTGTTCTCCAGACATGACAACATCTGAGAAATTGGTTGCCGAATTGCCAATAAGTTTGTCGTAATATGGATACTTCAGTGTTTGGACAAATAAAGTAACCATTTCTCTCTCCGTCATGGGTGGCTGAACTTGTGCGGCTAAGTCCCTCCACCTTTGAGCGTATTCCTTGAAGGTTTCTTGCTTTTTCTTCTCCATATTCTGGAGAGTTTGGCGATCCGGGGCCAAGTCTATGACATGTTTGTAATTGCTGATGAAGGCCTGAGCAAGGTCATTCCATGTTCTGATGTTTCTTGGACCTTGACTTAGATACCATTGTAATGCTGACTTTGTAAGGCTTTCTTGAAAAAGTGCTATCCACACCTTTTCGTCTTTTGTGAGTGGTTGTAATCTTCTTAGAAACAACGTGATGTGAGTGATGGGATCACTCGTTCCATCGTATTTCACAAAGTCTGGTACCTTAAAGTCTGAGGGAATTATAACATCTGGCACTAGGCAAAGATCATCCACTGATAGAGATCCGAATATAGTGCCTCATTCGATGGTCTGAAGTCTTTTCTCTATTGTTTCGAGCTTTTGAGATTCTCCTTCTTCCTTTGATAGTGTTTTCTTCTCTTCATATACAGTATCTTGTTTCAGGTGAACGCTAGCAGATGGACCTGATTCCTGAAACAGATTTTCCTGAACTGAGATCTGTTGTGGGGTGAATCCTGGAGGATAAGTGGGATCTTGTGGTTCTTTGACGGGAACTTGGGTTGCCTTCCCCTTAATCAACTCCATTAGTTGTTTCATTTGTTCTGCCATGTTTTCCATCTTAGACTCAATATCTGTGAGACGACCTTCGGTTTGCTCTACCATTAGTCTTGTTTGGAGCCGAGTTGAATATCGATGTTAAGGTCCAATTTTACCTTTTTTAAAGTAAGATTTATTTTATTAGACTCTACATGTATGTGATTGATGTAATGTATGCATGCAATGAGTGAGTTTGATTATCTACTATCGTGGAACTTCAAGAGTTCTAGTTATTATTAGAAAGACCAAAAAGTTAGCATAGTTTGATGCGTGGTTTTGATGCATGAAGAATAATTGCACAGAACGGAAGTATAACAAAAGAAAAATAAGGTTATTAAGAAGTTAAATAGCAATTAACAACTCATGAACTATTATGGAAAAATGAAGTCAAAGCTATACAAAGAAAACAAAAGGTAAGGCAACAAAACGGCATAACAATGACATGCTTATGGCGTTGGTAAATGATAGGAATTCTATGGTCAGTTCTATGGTTAAGTGAGGAATTCTATATGCATAAGGTGGTTTATCAAAAAGGCCAAGGGTAGTTCCCGAATCCCATCACTAAAGTATAGTGACGGCCCAATTCCTTACCCTCTAGGGTTTATGTAAGGAAGGGATTAATTCGAGTCGTAGCTTTTCGTGGGCCCATGCAGAGACTATCCGTCTCAGGAGGCAATACACTACTTCGCTACTTGAAACCAGTAAAGGCTTGGAGACCATGGTCTCACAAGGACAACAACACCAATTCCGCTTTGAAAGAACGGGTTTAAATTGATGAAGCTCGGGTATAGAGCTTCATGTCATGAATGCATTATGCATGTTTATAATAAGTAAATATAGCACATAAATCCACATAAAAATAAGTAAAGCAGCACAAAAGAAATCAACTATTAGGCCTGACTCACTGACTTAGTTCCCCAGTGGAGTCGCCAAGCTGTGGCAACGTGCGGGTTTTCGGGAGTCGCCACCAATCAGTTTTCGCCTAGGTCGATTGGATACTTAAAAATGGTCTACGATAGTTCAAAGGTTCGGGAGTACGCTTACGCTAAAACAACTTTGTTATAGTGCCCAAAAATTGGTACCTTAGTTGATTTCAATTTTGTTTTGCTTTGCTTTTCAATAAATTCAGTTAATTTTCAAAACCAGAAATTTTAACTGAAATCGTCCAGATGTGGATTTAAAAAAAATCTTGATAATTAATTTGCGCAATTTTATAACAAACTTGATATTTCCGAACCATGGATTCTGTCGAATCACCCGGACACGGAATTTAACGAAATTTTAGTTAATTATTAATTAATAATCCATATCATAAATTCTGCCGAATTATCAGAATATGCATTTTATTCTGATACTTAATTTTATTCATTTAAAAATTTATGTTTTCTCCAAGCCATGAATCCTACCGGATCACCCGGACATGGATTTTAACTTAAAAAAAAACTTCATTCTTAATTTGTCATAAATTTTTGTGAACTTTCGGATTTTTAATAACCTTAATGTTAACTAATTTTAATTTTTTTTAAAAAAAAATATTTTGTTCTTTTTTTTTTCTTATTTTGTTCTTTTCTTTTTTTTTTCTTTTTTTTCTTTTTATTTTTTTCTTTATTATTCTTTTCTTTTTTGTTTGATGAAAGATTTTTTTTTTAAAAAAGATATACTAAAAAATTGATTTTTTTTTATTGTCTGGTTATGATTTTTTTTTTAGTTTTTATTTTTAAAAAAAGGAAAAAAAGGTTAACTTTTTATTGTTTTTAAAAAAATATGTGTTCCAAAATAATAAAGGATGGGGGCTTTGTTGTAAAAATGGATTCTTGATTAGCACTAAAAATAAGTGAGATAAGGTTAATGATTCACATAAAAAAAATCTTCTTTTTTTATTTATTTATTATCTTTTATGGCTAAAAGTGAAATAAGTTTAATCATCCACATAATTGCATAAAGTAAATTACAGGAAATTAAATAAATGAAGAAAAAGTGGGGCTTTTTACCATCCACTTAAAATATAAGGTAGGAGGTATAACCTTCCATAAAAAAATTAAAGTGCATAAATTAAATAATTGCAGAAAATTAAATAAATAAAGAAAAGTGGGGCTTTTTGGCCATCCACTTAGAATAAAAAAAATAGGAGGTATAACCTTCTATATAAAATAAACATGCATAAATTAAATAATTGCAGAAATTAAATAAACAAAGAAAAGTGGGGCTTTTTGGCCATCCAATAAAAAAAGTAGGAGGTATAACCTTCCATAAAAAAAAATAAAAATGCATAAATTAAATAATTGCAGGAAATTAAATAAATAAAGAAAAGTAGGGTTTTTTGGTTATCTACTTAAAAAAAGTAGGAGGTATAACCTTCCATAAAAAAAAATAAAAGTGCATAAATTAAATAATTGCAGGAAATTAAATAAATAAAGAAAAGTGGGACTTTTTGGTCATCCACTAAAAATTAGGAGGTATAACCTTCCATGAAAAAAAAAATAAGAACAAATAAATAAATCACACAAAAGTTAGTGTTAATTCTGCAAAATAAAAAGGTTAGTGACTTGAATGAAATAATATAAAAAGATGAAGGATTAAAACAGAATTTTACCTAAAGAGTAAAATTTTAAACTTCTCGGGCGACGGGAGATAGAAGCGACGGCGACGGTGTGCAGGGGAGGCGACGGCGACGGCGAGCAAGGGGAAGTCTGGAGGCGGCGATGGCGTCGGCAGCGAGCTAGGGGTGGACGAAGGAGAAGAACGGAAAAAAAGAAGGGAAGAGAAGAGAGCGGAGGGGAGAAGGAGTACCGGCGCCGGCGAGTGACGGAGGTGGCGAAACGGCAGCTGGAGCGTCTGGGAGAGATGACGACGACGGCAAGGGGGAGGCAAGAAACAGGGAAAAAAAAGTTTTCATGGAGACAGGCTACCGAAGCTAGTTTTGATGAGTGACACCATTTAATGCACCACAAATTAAGGATTCCTTGAAGGCAAGCAATTCAAAAATGGAGACTTCTTTTCCTAGTTTTTTCTTTGATTATGCTCTATTTGTTTTATGGCCCTATGAATTGAACTTTCTTGCTCATACTTAGAGTAGATGAACCTTAGGATGATTTTGTGATTGTGATTACTTTTGGTTTAATATGATTAGGCTTTTCTTGCAATTTATCCAATGTGCTTTGTTGAGTTGATTAATAGTGGCTGGCCGATTAGTTCAATGTGGGATGATAAACATATAATAGGTAGTATTATGTGTGTTTGTTGTGGATCACTATTGGATAAAAGAGATATTATCGTAACTGAGAATAATAAATGTGATACAATACCTCCGAACTAGAGTGAAACCTAGTAGTTGGGTCATAGGACTAGTAATGCATTCTTAGGAAGTGTAGTACGCCTAGACACCCTATCAGTAACTTAGGAATATGGATTAATGCAATGGGAATAGTAGGGAGCTATTCTAAATTTGGTAGTACTCCATGGTCCAAATTAATCATAATCCTATTAAACCGATGTAAAACCAACACAATGGATTTCTAGGTAGATTTGTATCTAAGTATGAGATTTCTTATTTTTTATTCTCTAATTACTTTCTCCTGCTTGTAGTTAGTTGTTATTTAATTTTACTGCATTAGTTTAGTTTAGTTAATTTTTAGTTAGTTAGTTAAACAAACTCCATAATTGTTAATTAGATAATAAAGAAAGGTTGAGTATGGTAGACAAGCTCTATTCTTTGGGGAAAATGATTTTGGTACTTGCCACTGTGATACTTTGATGATAGTTGCACATGCCTATAAGTTCACATATTTATGAGTATAGAGAGATTTGACACATCCACATTATTTATTAGTGTAGTGGGAAAAGTTTGTGAAAACTAACGAACACACCACTTATCAACATAAAAAAAACACTTCTTCAAGTTAGCATACAGCTTTTGTTCCCTCAATGTTCTTAACACTTGCATTAAGTTTTCCACATGATAATCTAGGCCTTTGCCATAGACTAAGATATCATCAAAGTAAACAACAACAAACCTACCTATGAAGTCACGTAAAACATGATTCATAAGCCTCATAAATGTGCTAGGTGCATTAGTTAAACAAAATGGCATGACTAACCACTCATAAAGCCCAATTTGATTTTAAAAGTTGTCTTCCACTCACCCAATTCCTTCATTGTTATTTGTTGGTATTCAATCTTTAAATTTATCTTAGAAAACAAAGTATAACCATGCAAGTCATTCAACATATCATCAAGTCTAGGAATGAGGTGTCTATACTTTATAGTGATTTTATTGACAATCCTACAATCCATGTACATGTACTAAGAACCATCCTCCTTAGGCACCAAAAGAACATGTACATTACATAGACTCATGCTATTTTTAACAAAGCCTTTGCCAACAAATCCTTCACTTGCCTTTGGATTTCCTTGGTATCTTCAAGGTTGGTCCTATATGTGGGCCAATTTGGAATAAGAACTTTAGGAATCAAGTCAATTTGGTGCTCTATACCTCTTATTGGTGGTAAACCCCTTGGCTCATCAGGGAAAACATCTTCAAACTCTTACAACAAAGACACAATAGAACTAGGAAGAGAGGTTGGCTCATTTATAGCAAGAAAAGAATGTTTGTAAAGTAAAAAAAGCATTAGTCTTTGTGCTTGAATGACTTGCCCCACATCTCTCACTTTAGCAATGCAACACTTTTCTTTTCACTCATCTTCCCCTCATACATTTCTCTTAGGAAGTCTCCATACTCCTTCCTTCAATTCCACTCTCCGTACATTTCCTAAAGGTTCTTCTCTCAACTTTCCCTTCATTTATTTTTCTTATAAACTTACTTTCAAGCTTGTGTTGATCCTCCAAGACTTGTTGTGGAGAAAGTAGAAAAACTGTAACCAGCCTTCCTTTTATGGACAAAAAGGTACAAATTTTTAACACTATCATCAGTATCCTTCCTATCAAATTGCCAAGGTCTCCCACATAAGATATGCCATGCTTGTATCGGCACAACATCACAAAGAACATCATCATAGTAAGTTCCAATCTTAAAACCAACAAGAACTTACTTTACCACCCTTACCTCACCTACATCATTCAACCATTACAATCTATATAGCTGTGGGTACTTTTGTGTAAAAAGTTGCAACTTTTCCACCATTGCTGAGCTTGCCACATTGGTGCAGCTTCCATTATCAATAATAAGGCTGCACATTTGTCTTTAGGCTCAGCATCTAGTATGAAATATGCACTACCCTTGGTTGGTCACCTCCTTAGCTTGCACAACTAAGGCCCTCCATGAAAAAAAGGCAAAAACTCCATCTTCAGCCACCAATTAGCTCATGGGAATGTTGTCCAAAGGTGGCATGTCATCAATGTTGTCTCGCAGGGCATCTTCATCCTTAGAAGTCATCTCTTCATCCTCTCTAATGATCATGGCCTTTTTATTTGGGCAATTTTTCATGTAGTGCTCCTTGCTTATACATTTCAAGCACTTCATCTCTTTAGCTTTAGGAAAATTCTTAGGTTGAGTTATCGACTTTTCTTAAGGCTGAGACATAGCACCCTTGGTGTTAGGTGTTGCCTCAACTCTCGGCCTTGGCACCTCTTTCTTTTCATCTTTCCTCTAACATCCTTTTCAAGTGGAACTTTCTTCTTAAGTTATCCTTGCTGCCTTTAATACTTGAAAAATCTTCTCAGCATTAATAGCATGATGTAACAATTCCTCCAACGTGACATAGGGCACCATTTCCACCTTGTTTTCAATTTCAAGATTAAGGCCATCAATGAATCTTGCAATGGTAGTCTGTTCATCTTTAAGGTCATCTCTAACTCTTTATTGTAGTTCTCCATACTCTTGTTGCCTTGCACTAGTCTTTGAAGTTTCAAGTATCTATCTCTATAGTAATAACTTGGGCCAAACCTCCTTCCCATCAAGGATTTGAATCTCTCCATGTTCTTATAAGATTCTTTTCATTTTTTCTCCTAGAAGTCACAACCTGATTCCACCATACAAGGCATAGTCAATAAACTCAACATTAACTAATTTTAGCTTCTTCTCATCCAAGTAGTTGTAACAATCAAACACCCTTTTAATCTTCTACTCCCACTTCCAATGTGCATCTGGATAAATCCTCCCATGGAAAAATGGAATGGTGAGCTTGATCGAGTTCAAATTGGCATCTTTTTTTGGCTCCCCCTTATTTGTTGTCTAGGTGAATTCCAAGCTTCCTTTTCCTCATCTTCAAAAGCCTCTATCCTTACTCCTCTCCTCAGCATAAATAAGGGGTTGGTCCTTCTTTACACGTTGGTGGATGAACCCTCCTTGTTGGTCAACTGGGAACCAATCTCTTTTAGCATTTGGCCATTGAAATCCATCCTAGACATCAAATGTTCCAACGTGCCTTGCATGCTCTAAAACTCAAATATGGAATCACACTCCCTTTCTGAACTTTTTCCCATATGACCTAAAAACATAGAATTCTTCCTTACAATGCTTAAACTCATAATTTTCTTAGTAAGAAAATTGCTATCAAAGAAATCTCAAAAGTTCTAAGTAAACTATTCTAAAAGTACACAAGAAAACTTAAATCTCTTTAAAAATGAAGTTTTTAGGTCAAAACTAAGGTAGGGTTACAAAATTTGAAAAGTTTTGGAAGCTTTCACAATGAAAGATCGTAAGAACCACAAGAAAGAACACAAAAAAAAAAGAACCAAATGGAAACTTGGATTTTGGATGCAAAATCAAAGGAAATAGTGCAAGCTTGTGTAATATTTTATGGAATAATGTTTTTCTTTGATGTTTTGTTGCTGGAAATATGTCCAAGATGTTTTGTTTCTGCAAAAGGAAGAAAAATAATTAGTTAATTGCAGCAAAGATTCAAGAAACCCTATTTCTTTTGAAACAAATTTTATGTAATCAAAACATGTTCCTGGGATTTTTATTTTTTTTTTGAGTTTTCTACGTTTTGAATGCAAGAAACCAAGACAAAATGAATCACAAAGGTTATAGATGTTTTGAAACGAGTTTGGATGTCAAAGCACTTTTTGCGTGCAAAAGATGCTTGTGTCGATGAATTTGTGCACTGTCCTGAAACAATCAAGAATTGAATGGAATGGATTAGATATGAATAAAACTAAAAGAAATTGAAGAGATATGAAAGAAACATAGAGGTTTGGACAAAAATAATAAAACAAAACAATGTTGGACTTTAAAAAACTCAAGGAAACTAAATGAGTGGTAAGAACTGAGTTTTTCGATTGTTCAAAGCTGGGAACAGGTTAGAATGGCCTGGAACAATGGGAAAAATATTAGAATAGGCGAATATGAAACAAACCATGAACTAGAATGAAAACAATGAAGGCAAATGCTACTAGACTTAATGAAAATTGAAGGAAACAAAAAAGGATGCAAAAGACACAAGTCGGCTGTTTTTGTTATTTTCTTGATAGGATGCAAGACAATGGCTAGAATGAATGGGAAAGCACCTAAAAAAAATAAAAAGACTTGATGAAAACAAAAAGAAAATAATTGGAAAATTTTGAAGAAATAAAGAAAGAAACAAGAAAAAAAGATGTCATTGGCTTGGAACTTATGGCTCTGATACTACTTAATGTGAACCCCACTGGTATATGACCAAGAAATGCACCCAAGATGCTATGAGCTCCAAAAAACACACCCCAAGAACTAGGAATTGACCCCCACCCCTAGCCAACCAGTTGTTAGAAATGAAAAGTATAAAGAGGAGCAAAGAAAGCCACACTTTCTTATGCACCAAGGCATGTTAAAAAAAACTCAATAGATAAATGTTTTCAAGCAATATTTGGTGTTTCTTGAATCTGATCTTTTGCTAGTAGAATGTGGCCTTTTTATAGTGATTCTTAGGCCAAGTAGTTCAAATTATGTAGGAAACAAACTAGCTAAAGCTCTTATTGAGTTAGAAGTCCTAAGACAACTAAAACTTAACTCAAACTTGGTTTAGCTTCAAAACACTAATGAAACTTAAATAATAACCAAGTCTGGCCATCCTAATAAAAACTTATGCAAAATACATAAAATAAAAGGTTCATAATAACTTGCACATGTTCACGCTAGCTCAATCATGAGCGTCCCAAATATGGTAACTATAAAGGAATATGAGGCTATATTACTCTTATGGCCAACTCATGTGAGTTCTTTAGGATGCGTCTAAGGTGGTTTGGGTGCATTATTAGACTCAAGAAAGTAAGGGCTAGCTTCCCAGCAACTTGAACCATGTTGATGTTTAGATGTGCATTTGAGCCTCATAGTGCATGCTCCTCAAGTGCATAGCTGCTTTCAAGCTTCAAAGTTGCACACCATGCTATGTCTACACTTTTTGTTTGACCAAAAGGTGTTCCAAGTGCTCTATGTGAGTTTACAGCTCCATCTTGCATGAAAAATTGATTGACAAGTCCACTCTTCCTTGTGATAGATCCACTTGTGATCTTTAAAGGGTCATTGGAAATGTGTCATTGATGTGCATCAAGTAGTGACCATGGATAGCTTTATAGCTCAAGTCATTACGTGAGAGCCTAGTATAGGCGAGGCTTAGTACCTTAATGGCCTAGGTGGGCTTGGTAGCTTGAGGCAATAAGTGGGATCCTTGTATGCCTAGTGTCGGTGGAGGCTTCGTACCATAGTGGCCTAGGCAAGCTACCAACTTGAGGCATTATGAAGAAGCCTAGTACACCTAATGAGTTCCATGGAACTCAAGCATGCTCACCTATGGAACAACAAAAGGAATGATATTTGGTGAGCTTAGCCCACTAGGACATCAACAAGCCAAGGCTTGCTAGGAGTGAGTTAGAGTCAGAACTTTTTAAGTGTAGGGTGACGTCTATTCGACGACTAAGTAAAGGTGGGGTCCTAAAAAGCTCAAACACATACACATATGTTAGCCCTCAAGCCTCATAGGCCTCGCAGTAGATTTCATATAATACATATATGTGTGTCATCAGGTTTTTCTTTACAGGTACCCACATCCCTTACTACGAATCTTTAGATTTTCACTCCCTTTAATGTCATTATGCAAATTTTTTCTATAAGAAGCTGAAGTCCATGAAGGGTTGTTAAGCTAGTTTTGGCATAAGTAAACCATCTTATGAGTCAATAATCATTTTAGTTTTACTGTTTATGTTGCTCATTGCTAACTATAGTTGTTTGCGGCCTACAGAGTCTAGTGGCACAATGAAGGACATAGCTAGAGCATGGATCTCAGTAATTATAGTCAGTATACATATGTATGCTAATTTAGCATCCAATGTCTTTATGTCACATAGTATTTTTGTTACTTTTGGGCATGTGCATAGTCTTTACTTATGCAATGATGCATGTGCATGGTTATTACTTATAGTAAATACACTTGTGTTTTATGCTTTGACTTATGGTTTTTTATGTTTTATAAGAGCCGCAACAACATTTTGATTTATCTTTTAAAAATAAAATCCAAGTTGAAGAAATTCCATGCATAGCACATATTAGGTTAATAACTACATGAATGAAAGGTTTTAAATGGGACAAGTGATTAACTAGCCAACTGCAACTAGTGTGGGACTCCGGTTCCATAGTCTTTCTAGGAGGAACCCATCCAGGGTAAGGTCACTACAAGTGGTATCAAAGCAAGGCTCTGGACTCGATTAGGAGTCATTAATGTATAGAAGTCTGTGATCCAAAATATTGTCCTTGTTCTAGGACAGTTGGCTCTATCTAGTTGTACGAGTAGTTTATGTGCATTGTCTTGCTTTGGTTGTAGGTTCTTGTGGTCAAACTAGGTCAAGTGCAATTTTGGGTACTAGAGGTTCTAGAATGAATCCTAGGATTCTAGTTGTCACAACATTGAGGCCGGTAGTTTGACTTGCTCCAACATAATGGCAACACCTTGGTACAAGTAGTAAGATATGACCACCATCATGGGGAAAGCTTTTCAAAACCTCACATGAGGTAAGAGACATGATCCATAGGACCGAGAGGAATTAAACCTCCAAGGTGAGGAGTGACCCATGGCTTTAGGAGTTGGACCCACAAACCTTGGATGGGTTAGGCTATTATGAAAAAGGACGAGGATTTGGTGACTGAGATAGAGAACTCTTTTACAAGCAAGCTACATTGCATAGTAAATGAGCACTTTCGTATCTTTTTTTTTTCTATGAGAGTAAGGCCTTGAGGCCAAAACTATCAAGGCCTTAAGCTAGTCCTATAGGGATAGTTGAGGAACATTGACCTGATGTTATCAATAAGTAGTTAAGTAAGGCATAAGTTCTCGAAAAAGAGCAAGGGAAGTTGGATACACAATGCGGCAAAGTGGAGGTTGGCACACCCAACCCTTTAGGAGCATGGGCAAAATTCCCATAGTGTGGAAGTTGGCTTAACATCAAGAATGGATCACAAAGAAAGTAGGCTTACACCCATGGTGTAGAAAGATAATGGTCCAAGCCTTACACCCAGGAAACCAATTTTTTTTTTGTTGAGTTATGGCCAACCTAGGAAATACCCCCTCAATAGTAGTTGCCACAATGAGTTGACCTACTACGCCTAAGCAGTAGTTCAGCTTTCACCTTGGCCAGTTAAGTGGTCGAGGAAGGCAACTGCCACATAGGTGCCACACTAGACAAGGCAGTCGTAGTGGACTCGCAGGTAGGTTGATGCTAGGGTGAGGCAAGTTCTTAACCTTTCACTAGTAGTTTAATTTCATTGTTGGTAGTCTTTGGCGTCTGTGTACTAGCATAGTTTTGTTTGCATTTTAGGTAGTATTCTCATAAAGATTGGCCCAACTACATTATGGCCCAAAAATGCACTAAGTGTCAGGATGATAGCTAGAACCCACTTGCTAGTGCATAAAACCACACAAGTAGTTCTAAGGTTCCATAGGCTACATTCTTTCATAATTTGGCTTAGTTGGCCTAAGTAGTATTAATAGTGGGCTAAATAACTAGATGAGTTCTTCAAATTAGCCAAATAGTGGAGTGGTTCAACTAGATCTAAGAACATGAATAGGTAAGTTTCATTCTTATTTCTAACAAGGAAATGTAGGTGGAGATGGAAAAATAGGAAAAGAGTGAAGAACTTGTCCAAGGGTATTTAGGTGTATAGGACTATTACTCATTAGTTATATATCCTAGCCTGTAGCCAATAAGGGCAAAATAGTTGCTGAATGTTGGTCGTGGCTACCAAGTGGTTGTAAGAAAACCTGAAAAACATGAATGATTATCATGGATTGAGAGATAACCTGTGATTCATAGTCATCATCTCAGGGTTAAGTGGAGTCAGGGGCCACCAAGATGACTTATGGGAGAAAGGTGCTCAACTAGTAAGGCTAGTTGAATAAGTAAGTGACAAAGTCCTAGATGGAGCTGACGAACTCATGGTAGTGGCTAGTTGCTTTTTGTGCCAGTAACTTAGTGGAAAATTGAACCATAGGTAGAGAATGACCAAGTGATGCCAGGAAGGGTAAGCTTTCCCTAGATCCTTTGAGGTAGAGTTAGGTAGGCCTCGTATGGAAAAGCTCACTATGACCGGTCAAGAGATGACTTGGGATAGCCATAGTGGAATCTCCCACCTATCTAAGTGATTCACTTAGTAGTCAAAGTGCCAAGTCTAGTATAGGTACAGTGTGCTCAAGTGGTCATATTTGTGACTCGTGTAGTTGTTGGCATTAACTAGAGCAAAGGAGACTCAAAGGTTGAAACCATAGTCAGAGAAGGTTGGGTTAAGCTAGTTTAGAGCCCTAAGTAATCGTAAGTTTCATTAGATCCTAGTGCCTCATAAAAATCCATTGACTTACTAGATTAGATAATGGGCTAACGGGTTAGGCTCATAACTTCAAGGGATAGTATCCATCCCGGGGTGCATAAAAAATGCTTTCATGCAATAGATGGAGTTGTAGTAGGTGAGCCACCTGAGGAGTTTCTTATGGGTAACCACCTCTTGATAGTGAACCAAGTACAGTGATGAAGTCGGTTCTCCCACCTAGGAAAATTAGGTTATAATGATAGATCACACCCACACATTGTCCTAACGAGAGCTCGGCATGGTATAGTTCATGGTATGGTAATTGTGCATGCAAGTAAAGGCGATCTTTCTATGATCATAAATAGACCAAGTAATTAATAATTACTGATGGTACTAAGGTACTTGGTAGTGGGAAGGGGCTAAATGGCCTAATAAGGTAGGTAAGACTAAAGGCACATCAGGGCCTAGAGGTGGGTTGAGGCATTTTGTTGGCTTATGAGCCAAGGATACCTAGGATGACCCAGGATTGAGTAGCACATTGTGACTCAGCTAAGAACCCTAGTAGTGCCTCAAGCATGGGGTAAATGTTGCTGGCCAAGGAGCAAGTGTGATAAGGACACAACCAGGATGTTAATCTGGTATGTGTAGTTAATAAGGTTTCGAATGCAAGTCAAGAAGGACTTTATGTGTAGGCTTTGTGCATGAAGGATAATCTAAGTACAATGACTAAAGCATCAAGACCTTGGTTAGGGTTGCATATTGATATCCTATTACTTGTTTCTAGGAGGCCTGGGCTGAGGAGGCATGGATGAGGCCCATGGACTACTAGCCAATTAAAGATTTTGGCACTTTTGTTGGAAAAATTTTCTCTAGCAATAAAGTAAGTGTAAGGGACTCTAATGTGGCGAAGGTAGTAGGCAACAATGCGCAAGTAGTGCATAAGTATGTTGCATGGTGCACTAGGATGCTAAAGCATAGGGGCCACCCAAAAAGCCAGTTGAATACTCATACTCTAAGGTGTGCCAAGACTTACAACTCTTGGTAGACCACTTCATTGAAAGAGCCCTAGAGTATGGTGGAGCACAGAGTAGAGTATGCCTTGGTTATTAAACGTGTATTTTGGTAAGGCCATAGGACACTAGTGAAACACTTAGTCTAATGGTTGTCTGCACTATTGACTACCAAACTTATGATGAGGAACTGCTAGTGCGAGAGTTAGTGGACAAGTTTTGTGCTTGTTAAGCTATCTTACTTTAAGGGATTTTGGTATTAGAGTGTTAGGAGCCAAACTTAAGTTAAGACTTTTTGGGTGTAAGTGCTAATGGGCGAGTTTCAAAACTTTTTAAGCTAACTTACGCTATGAGGTATTGACACTAAAAGAAGTATGCAAAAATTCTTGGCCACCAAACTTACTAGGATAGAGTTGAGCTATCAAAGATCCTTCAGTATTGTCTGTATATTGAGGATAGTGGAGTACTGTACCATAGCCTTCAAACTGAAAGTAGCACAAAGGTGATTTTAAACAGAGCTAGGTCAGCCAAGGTGGGGAGAATAGTGAGCAATGTAGCTGAGTTTTCCATTTGGCGTCACCATAAAGTATAGCATCAGCTATAGTATGTATACAGATGAGGGCCCAACTTGAGTGCCCAAGGGCATTAGTTACGCAAAACGGATAGGTGAACACTAAGTTGGGCACTGCTAGCATCATATCCTAGGTTTCATCTCAAGGTAGGGAGGTCCAATTTCAAGGACCAAATTTTCTAAAGTAGGCAGAATGTTACGGCCCTCTAGGCAAAGGGCCGACAGTGGCCTGGTAAGACTTTCCCTTGAGTCAAAATCCATAGGTCAATACCTTAATTAGTTTGAATTAACAAGTCAAGTAAGTTTGTTAAGGGGTAGATTGTTCATAAGTCATTTTAACACCTAAGTCTCACAAGGGCAAAATAGTTATTTTACATACCAAGGTGATTAGTTTGGTCTTTAAGCTCATAAGTGGTTCTTTTGGACTTACGTGCAAGAAACCAAAGTGTGGGATAAAATTGCCTATGTTAATCGCACTATTTGAGCATCGCGTTCTTTTGCAAAAACTAAAGATGTTTTAGGACTAAATGGAAAATAAGGTCATTTTAACCATTTTGGGGGGTTTGGGACTTCACTATTCTTCATCCCCTTCTCCAAAACCCGTAGCTCTCCTTTTCATCTCAAATTGCATGGCCAAATATTCACCAATTCATCAATTCTTGGTCGACGTCAAAGCCTCATGAAGTGCACAAGCGGAAAGGAGCTTGCTTTTGCATGGGTTGCTTGAATTAAGCTCAAAATCACATTTTTGAGTTAGGCAAGCTATAGTTTTTATTAGGACTAGTTGTTCTTTTATTGTTCTTAGTTTCTTGACCTTTCATGAGCTTGCGTCTAATAAGAAGGAGCTTTAATTGGTACCTTATCTGTTGATTTTTCTTGGAACCATAGGAACACTTAGTGGAACCTAATTTCTTGGTATGGTCCTTAATTGGTTACTTGTTCTTCTCAATTAAGGTAAGGGATTTAGTTTACACACTTCATTGATGCATTTCTTAGCTTGCTTGTGTATGGGTTTAAGTGAATTGTAACAATTGCATTGAATGTTGTGTAGATTGTTCATGGTGGGATACCTTGTTTTAAGCCTTGTGTGGTGTGTTAGAGCACAAAAGGCTAGGTTTTAATGACATAGAAATGTTCAATGTAGTCCATAGTAGAGCTATAAAGCTTGCCATTGGAAGCCTTCCAAAAGGCTAGGAAGCATGTTTGCAGCAACTGGTCACAATAGCCTAGCGCCGCAGCATCCAGGAACAATCTAGAACCCAACAAAAATGACTATGGTCCTACAGCACCAACACCTGGCACCGCGCCCCCAGGACTCAATTACAATGACATGCTGTAGTATTTTAACAAAAACTTTTTGCTCATGTGCCTAATTAAGGTGATTCAAGAACCGACATGAAGCTAAAAGAAAGATTTACAACTTTTATGCTTTCACCCAAGGTTGAATTAGCCCAATGAAGATGGCATTTCACTTAGAAGTAAGGGAATTTTGACAAGGGAGCATAAGTGAGGGAATTATGACAAAGGAGCATGAGTATCATTAAGTGATTAGCTTTGGTGAACTACTATGGCTACAATAGGATACTGTTAGTATGAGTGAAGGATTTAGTGACTTTGGTAGCCTAGTTTAAGGCCTTAGGGCTAAGATGCCAATGTAGGAACCTAGTGCACTCAAGGAAGTTCCTTGGAACTTAGTAAGCTGGTATCTCACCATGGATAGTGTGAACCATGTAATGGTGGATAATTGAGCACCTAAGGTGAAGGCTTAGTGCACTTGCAGCCTCAGCAAGCTTTAACTTGAGGCATAAATGAAAGCCTAATACACCTTTGGTAGCTTCACGATGGAGGCTTAGTACACTAGTTACCAAGGAGAGCTTTATAGCTTAAGGCACTATGTAGAAGCTTAGTACATGAAGTATAGGCAAGGCTTAGTAGCTTAGTGGCCAAGGTGGCCTTAGTAGCTCAAGGCACTATGTGGGATCCTAGTATGCTTGGTGTGTGTGAAGGCTTAGTACCATATTGGCATGGGCAAGCCAACAACATTAGGCATTATAAGGAAGCCTAGTACACCTAGTGAATTCCTTGGAACTCAAGCTTAGAGCATCCACCATGTTCACCTGCACAACAACAAAGGAAAGGATATTTGTTTAGCTTAGCTCACTAGGACATTAGCATGCCAAGGCTTGCTAGGAGTGAGTTAAAGGTTAGAAATCACTAGGCACAGGGTGACATTCATGTGAGGACTAGGAAGAGGTGGGGTCCCAAGGGACTCGAATATATGTGTATATATTATCTCTTAATTTTTATGGGGCCCACACTAGATTTCATATATTACATATATGTGTATCCTCAAATTCTTCTTTATAGGTACCCAAAATCCTTTACTAGGAATCTTTGGATTCTTAATCCCTTTAACATTGTTTTGTAGAGTTTGTCTGTAAGGAGCTGTTGACCTTGAATGGTTGTTAAGCTAGTATTTGGCATAGAGATAAACCATCTAGTGAATCAATAATGGTTCTAGTTTTACTAGTTATATTGCTTATTGCTAACTATAGTTGTTTGTAGCCTATAGAGGCTAATGGCATAAGGAAGGACATAGAGCATGGATCTCAGTAATTGCAATAAGTATAAATATGTATGCTAATTTAACCTTCATTGTCTCTAGGTCGAGTAGTATTTTAATTTTTTTTGGGCATGTGCATGGTCTTTATTTATGTAATGATGCACAAGCATGGTTATTACTTATAATAAATACATTTATGTTTTATACTTTGACTTGTGGTTTATTTATGTTTTATAAGGTCATGGAAACATTGTGATTTATTTTTTAAAAGTGAAATTTAAGTTGAAGCAATTGCATGCGTAATGCATATTACCTTAATAACTGGATACATGAAAGGATTTAAATGCGACAAGTAATTAACTAGCCAACTATAACTAGTGTAGGACTCAAATTCTGAAGTTTTCCTAGAAGGACCTCATTCAAGATAGGGTTGCTGCATTACAGCCAATATAGATGGTCCAAATAATGTAGCAAGTAAATAAGCTAGTCTGGAGGGTAATGCTTCAATTTGAGTCAAGAGAAAAGCAAGCCATGTCTTAAAAGACAAGTAAACAGATTACTAAGGGCTCGAATAAAAATTGCCCCAGATATCTTGAGATCCTGCACATTTCAAAAAATGGTGGAATAACATCTCTAGGAAAGAATGGTATTGAGGAAATAAAAGGTCCATTAGACCCCTATTGGCAGCATGGTTTACCCAAGTCGGCAAAGAACCAAAGACTTGCAAATGATGCAACTAGATGCAGTAGTCATTAGGAAGACTAGCTAAGAAACAAAGATCATGGGAGTAGAATCCAGAGAAACACACTCCACAAAAGCAGTACACCAAGCACACATATGACAACAATAAACCTAAGTGCAAAAAGCTAACATAGAGCATGTCAAGAAACAATCCCACAAACAAAATGCCTCTAGTGGAAACAATCCAGGGATTCCCCTTAAT
This sequence comes from Aquilaria yunnanensis, assembly GCA_039654915.1. Lineage (NCBI taxonomy): Eukaryota > Viridiplantae > Streptophyta > Magnoliopsida > Malvales > Thymelaeaceae > Aquilaria > Aquilaria yunnanensis. Next base: position 78,572,088 of record CM077593.1, read on the forward strand.
GATATGGAAATCACAAATCAAACTCTCACAACTTGGAATTCTCATTCTTGAAGATATTTGTTGCTTAGGATGATGTTTATTTGCTAATTATGTTGAACAAAGAACTTGCTTGCAGGACCTATTTTTCAATTGAGTTTGATCTTTGTATTTGAATAACATCAAAAGTGTCTGTTAGTCACCTGACAAGTGTCAACAACTAAACTAACAATTGTGCTCTATGAGCTTTTTTAGTTGGCAAAATCCATTTATTTAGTTACTGTGATCTCTACCACTTAGTATCTTTTACCTGAAAATTGTCTACCGAACACTTAAGAAATGTCACAAACAAAATTGATAAGTCTCTACTATGAACTTGTACCAACTTATGCAACTGATTTATTTCTTAAGGAACCAAACAATTGTCTAATGTTACTTGAAAAGTGTCCTTTAGTCATCTAAGAAGTGTCTACTATGAAACTAGGGAAGTTTTCTTAGATTACACAAATCATTTATTTGTTGAACATAATCATTTCCAATAAGTATCACTTTACATGCTTTGAATGCATTATTTGGAAATTATGATACTTACATAAGCTAAAAAAACACTATTAGCCCATGTTCAGTGTCTAACATGACTTTCTTGAAATGCATTTGATAGGTCACTTATTATGTCTTCTTTTAAAAGTAACCTTAGTTGCCCTTGCCTTGTAAGCCAATGTACATGAAAATGTCTAAGTCGGGTAAAGTTAAGTATATAATCGACTTGCTTTCCAACATCCAATAACATGTTAATTTTATATAAGAGCTTGGCTTCTCTTTACTATTTAGCAATACATGCACAAAGCTATACCTAACCATGGTTTAGTAGCAAACTAGTTGGCTCATTAACAAGATTGATTACAAGCATTATGACTAAACCTTTAGAGGCAGATGAAAGCTTCAAAGTCAGTTGCATCATCTATGTTTTCATAAAGCTACTTGAATCAACAAACTGATCAAGTAGCAACCAAAGGGTGCATAAGGCTATGAAGGATGTCACCATATAACTTTAACTAAATCTCTGTGGTTGTACATTGAATACCCTTGCTACATAGATTAGCCAGTAAAGAGATGACCCAACCAACAACCAATGCATATGTACATCTTTGTACTTTCTTCAGGTACAACTCTACTTGATCTTCAGTGCTGAGTATAGTAATTAAATTGGTGATCAAGTTAAGAGTTATTTGTAACTCTCATTTATTTTCTGAATATGTTCTTTGTTACTAACTATCTCTAACCTATCTGTACTTAATCTGAAAATTATCTTCTACTAACATAACAAGTATCTACTAGTTTCAAATAATGTGTTCCCTCTAGACCACTCATAACTATCTTCAAACTCCTTGTGCAAATATTTTACTTGGATAAAGTAATGTTTAGAAGGAACACTCTTGTCATAACTATTATTCCTACTATGAAATGGTGGATAAATGACATTGTCTTTAAAATACTAAATGAAGAAATGAAACGAGGCAGTTTTAAAGTGAGGACAAGTCATGCTCAGTAAGTTGGGTTGTTTGTGCCACCAAAAAGGAACATGAATAGCAAGCATAAAAAAAAGGCCAAAGAACAGACAAGCAACAATCTAATGTTGCTACATATGTTATGGCCCTTCTAGTGGGAGGTGTGTTTGAGAAAGGTAAAGTGTTTTAATTTAAGTTTAGAAGCTTAATTCAAGTTTACATAGCAAGAATAGAGAAGTTTACCAAAGTTCACTAAGTTCCGAGAAGAATAAAGCACTGAACGAAGTTCAGGGGCAAAATGGTAATTTTGCATCCTGAATGGCCGGGATGAGTCCCGAGTGTTTTAAAATGAATTTTTAGAACTTAACTCTCAACCTTAACTCAAACTTGAAAAATAGACAAGAATTAAATCAAGGACTACTAAGTTACAAAAATGGGGGACTTATTTGAAACAAGCTTAATATTTTGATGGTTTGTGGGTTAAGTGAGGGTTTAAGAAGGGGAAAGGAGGCTTTGGCTGCCATAAACCCGTTTTCCACCTTCTCACCCCCATTTAGCTCTCAAATTGAGCTTGGAATCAAGAGATTTTGGTGCCAAGAAAAGCAATTCAAAGTATATAAGCTTGGAGAAGTGATTTTCAAGCTTAAAATCATGTTTTTGAAACTTGGAGAGACGTTTTCTCACATCCCCTATTTTTGAACGAGGTAAGAGTTGTGTTCTTGATTGAATTCATGCTATTTGGTTGAATTGGAGCTTGGGTTTTGGTTAGAGAGCATAATTTTGATGTTTGGTGCTTTGTTTTTGGATTGGAACTTGTGTAGAGCTTTGGGAGCTTGGTTGATTGAAAAGGAGGGTGATTCTTGCTTGTAACTTGGAGTTTAGGTAAGGGAGTTGTGTTTTTAAGTTCATGGAATTCCATTAGCTTGGATTTGCTTGAGAAATTTGAGTGGTTTTAGCTAAGGCATTAAGGAAACGTTTTGGTTGAATTACGGTGGACTAGAGGAATTAGGAGGATTGGATTGATGTTACAAGACATCATAGCTTAGCTTTTGATAGTTGGTTATGTTCTATGCAACATGTACTATGTGTGTATGAAATTTGGAGGCATTCCATGCATGTTTGGTATGTGTAGGAATCGTCCAAAGTTCATAGTAGCAAAATGCGCCAATTTTGCATTTCTGCAGATTGGCAACGCATCTCCAATTTCAGGTCAAAACCAACGACGAGTCGCAAATCCAGAAAAACTGTCTTAGAACGTCGACAACTGTGCCGACGCGTCGCCACAGTTGGTGACGCGTCGCCGAGACAGCATCTGACACCCGATTTTGTTTTTAGCATAACTTTTCGCTCGGGTGTCCGATTGAGGTGATTCAAGATTCCATGCGAAGCTAAGAGGGAGTACTATCACCTCAATTTTTTAAAAACACTTAAATTGTCCCAATTTTAGATTTATATTAACTCAAAGTGAAGGCAAGTTTTTAAGGAAACTATGTTGCAAATGAACATAATTAGCTACCACTAGCTCAGGTGAGAGGTTTAGAACCCTTTTCGGCCTAGCCATGCCGTAGCCACAAGGTCACAAGGTGAAACTTTGTTCATCTAGTCTACATCAACGAGGCCCTGGGCCTAGTCTACAAAGCCCCACCATAATTCCCCTGCAAAACAACTATGGGAAGGCTACATGATCGTTTGCAGTAAGCTTCGGCTTGCTAGGCAGTAAGCTTCGGCTTGCTAGGAGTGGGTTATGTTTGTAACTCGCTAGGCGCGGAGTAATACTCCGTGATGAGGACTACTTGAGGAGAGGTCTTTGACCTAGTTATATATGCATATATAATAGCACCCTCGTGCTGTGTGAGCTCGCAGCAAGAGTCCTAGGGTTTTCTTGTAGGTACATTGAAGATCCCTTACTGAGAATTGTCGAATTCTCACTCCCTGGTTTGTTATGCAGAGCCTGAAGTTGCTGGACCGAGTAATGGTTGAAGATTATCTCAGTAGTACTTTTTTGTGTGTACAGGTACGGCAATTAAGAATCCTTGTGATTCTAGTCTACATAAGTGCTTAGTTGGTTTGTTGGTCAGGTAGCAGTACTAACTAGTTTCTTCCTTTGGCTGCAGAGCCTAGTAGCACTTGGCAGAAGACTTTTGAGACTCGCCACTGGGACGTGTGTCCAAGGTGGGAGCTAGGGTAAAGAGATCTCAGTAAAGTCTTGTATTTTGATACAGTACTTTGGTTTGCCTCCATAGTCTATGTTATATAGAGTCCTTGACTCCAAGATTGCTCTTGGGTGAGGGCATTAGTTGCTTTATGTATGAATGCTTTCACGAGTTGTTTATGTGTAGTAAACCCACACAAATGTTGATTTTTGGTATGCTTTGGCTGTTTGTATTTATTTGTGTAGAAAGTACTCGGCCGAGTTATTGTTTTAATGTTTTATGGTTTTAATAGACCAAGTCAAAGCATAAGAGCATGCATACTGCATATTCTAGGTTAATCAACTAGTAGCATGGGATTTAATCCGCACACATACACAACTAGCCAATTGCAATCCACCGTGAGACCGACTCTCATAGGGCTTCCTGGGCAAGGGCATGGGCGGTCGTGTCAACATAGCCTTAGGAAAAACTTGTTGAACCTGAACACAAGCAGGCTTAGGGGTCTAAAGGGGCTGCACTAAGCTCGAGCCCACTGGCTCAAGCTCAGCTCTTTATCTTATTGATACTATCTGGGCTCAAGCTTGAATTACTCAAGGTTGAATTTTAAGGCTCAAACTTGGCTCAAATATGGCATGAGCTTGGCCCGTAAGCCAGTGAGGCTCAAATTTACAATTATGACCTAGATGTGTGAAGTTAACACTTGGGCAATAATATGACAACAGCACAATCTCAAAGACCAATTTTGTAATTATTCTTAAAGCTCTTCCAAATGGAAAAAAGAAAAGTACAAATCTTTAGGGTAGACCTTTAGTATTTGATCACTACCACTTAAATTCATTGCATTTTCTTGTTGCTCAATCAGATTCTTATCTCTAAATATTCAATCCAAGCCTATTTTTTTAGTGCTCAATTATCAAATTTGGACCACCAGATGTCTAGGAAACTAGCAGCGATGATGGCAATTGATGCTAGCCTTCAGTGGACAAGCCACACTTTAATTAAATGCATTATCTTCATTCATTCATCATTAGAGTATAAGGTTCTTCCTTCCTTTTCGACCACATCTGTAGTTAGATAAAAGGCAAAATCAAGGGCACTAGACTGAAGGAGCATCCCATCAGTTCAATTGTGTGGGTATGCCAGATGAATGGCTCTTGGTGGCCAAGGGAAATACTTGCTCTCAAAGAGCTACCAATGTCTCACTTGAAATATGTCGCACTAGGACACTGGTTAAGTGTCCAATAGAGATGGGTAGGGAAATGTTAGGGGACAAGCTTCCAGTAGAGAAGGGATAGGGGAGAGATAAAAAAAGGTTAGGGTTTTTTGGGTTTCGCTAAATTTGGGGCTCCTAGAAATTGGGCCTAGGAGGATGTTATATGAAGGCTCGATTGGGCTTGATAAGATATAAGGCCAAACCTTACCATGCTTGGGCTTGGCTCATTTAAGTACCAAGCCTAAAAATAGGCTCAAGCTTAAGCTTGAGCTTGATAAGGCTTGACTCGATAAGGCTCAAGTCAAGCTCAAGCTTGAGTAACACAATAAAAGCTTTACCTATTTACACCTATAAGCAGGCTGCAAACATGGCTTTTTTCCCTCCTAAATTGTAGTAGGAAAAAGCTGCTAAAGCTGACAAGATCAATGGCTGTTAGAACTCTTTTATAACCCGAATAAAATAGCTAAACAACCATCTCCAAGAGGCTTCCAATTAAAAGAATGGAAGAAGAAATATCAATGGTTGGTGAATTGTTTCTTCTTGCAAAAACACAGCTTTGAAAGTTTATATAGAGATTAAATGAGCTGATTGTAGCCCATGTGATCAAAAATTTGTGCTATAACTTGATAAAGTGCTTGAAGCCATAAAATATGCAAGGAAAACATATGTTGCATTATAGTTATAAAAAAATGGTTTTTCAACAGCTAAAGAAGAAAATGAACATGATTAGAAACTTGAAGATGTTGAAAAGTCATTCATTCTTGACCTGCCAGATGAAGAAGAACAACTATAATAATAATAGATTTTGATATTAAAGCCAACTCATCATTCAGCCTTAACACTGATGGAAGCCTAACTAAGCACAAAGATAAAAGGCCATGCAGTGCCAAGAAGAAGTTTATATTGCTCAAAGGGTGAAATCTATTCACTATGCCCTAGCTTTAATGCTTGTGCTAAAGTGGTTGCTTACTTCACCTTGTGCAATATAAAGTTCTTTTACCTCCTAATGCACATGTTATCGTAGTCCCTTCTATCAATTTGTAATCTCATATGAAAGTTGATGGCAAGGTAACTATGTGGTAATCCAAAATGCCAAATGGCATCCCCTCTCATAACAAAAAATGACTATATTGAAAGAATAAAGAGTTTCAGACTAAAATTGACACAACCACATAATTTTAGGGTTTTCTAACATATAGTATCTTGAACTTCATCTTCTCCCCCAAATATTTTAGGTTTCGTAGAATAGTTGTTGCCTTAATGGGTTTTCTGATGATGGCGCCACCACATCAAAATTATTTTTGTTGAGAAATTTGATTTATTTACATGATTTTAATCCTCTTATTCTTTTCTTTAAATTTCTTTAAAGAAGTTTCTTCAAAATCACAAACAATTTTTGTAGATCGGGGAATTTGAAGTTTTGAATCCAGTGAATTAGCACAAACCTTTGCATAGTCCCTCCACAACTGCCAACCTCTAAATAGCCTATCCGACAATATGCCAACTTTTGCCACCATCCTTCTCCTCCTCTTCCTCATCCTTCTCACAACCACTTCAGCCCCGATTCTTTACATGAGGTCCTTGACCCACCAATTCCAAGTACACCTTGATGGCCCTTTCTTCCTCATTGACACCATTCCTTCCTCAGCTTCTTCCTCTCCACCTTGATCATTTTCTACCACTTTTACATCATCTCCCCATCCACCAACTACTATGGCTCCAATGCTCATCTTCCTAATGCCTCACCTCCTACATCTCACTTTCTTCCCCTTCCTTCTCCCCGTGCCTATCCACCCCCAATTCTGTGAAGAAATTAATTTGTTGGTGAGATTTGGTTGAGATTTGGGAATGGTTTAATTTTAGCAGGCAATAGGGAAGATACGGTAAGAACATGAACTTTATGCTAATATATGTTTTAAACACCTAAAATTATGTGTTTGTGTTAATTTTAGCCTGAAGTGTTTTATTCTTTCAGTATACCCATTTTTTATCCCATGTCAACATGCAAGTCCCAACGTCATCAACTTTTTTCTAAGATAACAAAAAAAACTGATGGAATGGACTACAATAGAATGTGCATGAGGAGCTATTGGACTTTATGATGACACAGGGTGAGGTAAATGGCCACTTTAGGATAAGCCTTGAAGCTAGGAGACTGTGAATATATTTTACCTTGTGCTCAAATCACTATAACTCCATCAATTTAAAAAAAAATTGCATTTATACTTGACTAGCAATCAATCAATCCTTATGGACTATGAATGAAGAACAAAGCTCTTAGAAAGTAATGTCTAGCTCTTTCTCCTTGCTATTTTTGTTCCTTGTCCAACATTACAACTGCAGTTATTTATTAGCTGAGTTTGATCCTTGTTGATGAATAAATTAAGAAGTCTACAGTTGACTTGGGAAGTGTCAACAACTAATCTAAGAACTGCCTACTATTAGCTTGCACTAACTTGAACAATCCATTTATTTACCATGTTCTTTGATGTTACACTTTATTTGCTAAATAACCTTATAAGTGTCTACAGGCCACCTAAGAAATGCCATCTATGAAACAAAAAAAAAATTCTAGTAGGTGAGAAAGCATTCAACCGAACATAAAACACAACTTGATATGTCGAGGTTAGGGTCAAGCCTGTGAGTAAGAATTTGTCATTTAGGTTAACCTGAACCCATTCTATTCTAAAGAAAAAAATGGTTGGTTCAAGTCTAACCCAAATTAATCTGAAATCCAATTCCCTACCTAATTCCTAAGCCCAGTCCATCTCAGCCTAACCCAAAACTATCCCTAATCCTATTTAACTCCCAAACCCACTCTGAACCCACAAATGATTCCTCCTTATTCTTTTCACTCTACTATGTCTAGTCCTTCGCAGCTTTTAGATTCCTCTACTTATCTAACATCTTCCTTTTCACCTCCTTTCTCCTTAATGTCTATAACTCTCTTTCTCCTCTACTCATCCTTTGTCTTTGTAGGCAACGAGCATGTCCTAAAAAATGGTGACATTAAATAAACTCCTCCTCCACTTATCTTTCACACTGACACTAAAAATTGTGGGCAAAATTGTTACTTGAAACAAATCTTTTTGACAGATACATCGAAGAAGAAGTGGGATGAGAATTGAGTAAATTGATTACAATCGTCTGTTAGGACTTGCTGTTGCAAGAACGATGGCTTTTCTGGAATGTTTGAAACTCAAGATGGATTTCTACATCTGACTGTCAGATTTTGTTGTGTTACCTTAATTTGATTACTTGATTCAAATTCCTCTATGTTTATTTTATCTAAATTCACTACTGTATATTAAAGGGCATAGGCCAAATTACTGTTCATGAACAGTAACATCCTTCTAGTTGCCTTTTTCCATTTATGGTCAAACTCCTATTTCAGTCACTAAGTATGTTATTTCTAACTTTTTGATCCCCAAAATTCCACTATGTGATGATCGGGGTCCCCAATTTGGTTTATTATTCCAGAGATGTCAATGGACTGGGTTTGGATCAAGATTAGCTTACCCAAACCCTCACCATGAGTAACTGGGTTCAAATAGTACTCGTCCCATGAGCAGGTGGGTATACTTGTTAACCCATTTAAGACATGCTTAATTTTTTTGAGACTTCTATTTTTATACATTTTATGTATGTTTTCAAAAGAATGTGTATGTGTGTAGTCAATAATAACTAAAAAATCATAAACAAAAATAATATATGGCAATTTATGTTATTATAATTTTATTTTGAAGTGAAATCATATTTAATCACGGACCTAACTATCAAATAAAGGAGTGTAGGGACTAGAGTTTAAATAATAGACTTATGAATTGGATGAGTAGTTTGACCATTACTAGAAAAAAGCCTAAAAAAGCTAACTTTGAACATGAAACTTTTCCCCGCTATAATGCATGTGGCACGTAAACCTTGTTACTATTATCTATTGTAGAAGAATTAGGAAATGGGGCCATGTTAAAAGAGGGAGGGAGATAGAAAGATATAAAGGGGGAAGAATGGTGCTGTTGTTTGTGAAGGGCTAGTGTAGGAGTTGAAGAAATGGTGCCGATGGGTGTCAGGCTGCATTAACCCATCTCGATCCTAACCCAATTTTCATGGGTTAAGGTTAGTTTGGATTGGATGCCCAATTTGGTTTGAGTTTGGGCCATGAAATGGTTGCTATGAATGGGCTAAAAAATTGCTAGTTTGGGCCCCAACCTAATCCAATGACCTGAACTTACTGCCTTAATGATTAGTATAAACTTGAGAATTTTCATTCAACCATATGAAAAGCGTCTACTATAGAATTGGAAGCATTTGACATGAAATTATGTTGGGTTACACAAACCTATTTATTTGCTTAACAAAATCATCGTTATTGAGTAATGGTTTAATCGAGCTGAGCCAAGCCTGAACATCCTAGGCTTAAAGCTTAGCTCATTAAGGATTAGTTGGCTTGAGCTTGAGTTCATGTTTGATCAGATCGATAAATGGGGCTTGAAGCTTGGCTAAAAAAGGCTCTAATTATCTTAGTGGTCCATCAGGGTTGAAGGTCAAATACGGACTCCCGATTCTAGAATCTTTTGCAAGCTTCAATGCACAACACCAACTCCTTAAATTGGGTCCAAGAAATTGAATTAGGAAGAAATAAAAGAAGCTAGAAATAGATTGGGTTTAGAAAAGAATTGTAGAAGCGAAGCAAGAAGAAATTTGAAGAACTACACTAAGAAACTCTTCTTAGTTTCATTCAAGATTAATAAGTTCCAAAGAACTCAAGAAAGTAGATTTTCCCAATGTAAAAATAATCAATAATCTACTTGTAGAAAAAATAGAATGTTTCCCTCTTTAATGGGCTCAAAAATTTGCACAACTACACATAAAACCTTAAGTCTAATGCAACTAAGAGTCCTAGTTGGAGAAAACCTAGAATAACTAGGAGTATTAATCCTAAAAAATTAGAAACTCTTAGAAATAATAATTAAATTAAATTTTCTAGCTAAGATATATTAAAATATTAAATATAGCTACTAGACTCAAATCCTAATTTGGCAAATATGCAATTCACACTCATAAGCATATAAAAGTGTTGTATGCGTGTCCAACATGGCAAATTGTTTCTATGCAAATTTTAGTTGTTCTTGGCCATATTCCAAACTTATTATACCATGAAAAAAGTTGTAAAACATGTCTTTGGAACCTTTAGAGGTAGCACAAACATTGCTCTTAGACTATCTTCTTTTTAGGCTTCAATTATGCATGATGGAACAAATGCTTGCACATGAAGTGATCCCTTGGTTATGGGCAGCAAAACCAACTTTACCATGACATCCTTAGTTGGAGATATAGATGTTTACAAGAAAATTCATCTTTGATTTGATCATAGGTGCTAAAGCCACAAGTATACTCCACAGGGTGTCCTTGCATGTGAGCTAGGGCTATTTCACTCCCTTTCTCTTACAAAAATTGTTTTTTTTCCTAGAAAATAGATTTTGGAATATGTTAAACAAGTCACAAAGATTTCTTAAGATTTTGGGTTGAAAGTGTGTTTTCCAAACTTAGTTTGACTAGGTTTGCCTCTTTACTAGGTTTATGGTTTTTATCTTTGTAAGGCTAAATATCATAGCTTTCTAAAATATAAATAAAACCAGTATTTCATGGATTTTACATAGATTAATAAGATTAAAATTTTCTTTGAGCAATACTATTCTCTCTTGTTCTTTCTCAACTCCTTGGTGCACTTGTGCAACAAGTTCTTTTCTTCCAATCAAATTTCTTATAATTTCCATTATACAATTCTAATTCTCAAATTTTCTTTTGTTTCTAACCTTTTTTCGTTCTCCCTCAATCAATTTCTCTTTCTTGGACCAAGTTGGTGAAGAATCAATTTGAATACTTTTTGGAACTAGGATCCCTGGGCAGCAAGCAACACATCAAGTGATATCAAAGCCAAATATCCACAAGAATGACCTATTTATCCTATCTTCATGTCACTTACCCTTATCTTATTATGTTCTTGCATTATTTCATCTATCCTAACCTATTTTGTCCTTATCATTTTTAAATTCCTTTGTATGTGTCCAAAGTGCCTTCAACTAAGCCCTCCTTTGTTCTTCTTCGTGCAACTCATCCAATTGTTGTTTACATTCAGTGTCCCTTGTGTTTTTGCATCCAAAATATCCAAAAAAAATATATCAAAAATGCTTCATTCTATTTAAGTTGCATCCTTGTTCATCAAGTTACTTTCCTTTAGTAGAAGTTACATTCTTTTTTTGTTGCAAGTCTTGACTTAATTACTTTTCTGTTGCAACAAAAGGTGTTTCAAAGTTTTAAAAAGCCAAGTCCAGAAAAAAAATCAATAAATATCAATAAACAAAGGCCGAAAAAAGTTTGAAAGAAGGAAATGCTTCAGTTTTCAACAAAAACCCTAGTTGCTTAAAACCCTAATCTCAAGAACCGTAATTTTCTCTCTTTTGTTCTTTCAATCTTTCATTGGAAGAGCATCCTATTCCTAACTTGTATTACCTTTTCAAAGTGTTTTCTAATTTTTTTTATTTCTTTCAAGAATGATTTTGAAAGGTTTTGAAGGATTTAAAGTGCTTGTGTGCTTGGAGTGAGTTGCTTTAGAACATGAGCATTTTGATTGTTTGAGCAACTTTCCACTAATAAATTTGAGAGAAAAAAAGAGTTTGTGAGAATCTTTGATTTTAGATACCATGTCTAAGGAAGTTGGCTAAGACATAAGGAGGGAGATGGAGACTTGCACAATGCAAGCCCTACTTGACCTAAGCTCAAATTTCCAATCCATGATGGAGAGAATGGAGATATTAGAATAGCAAAACAAGAGATTAAGCATGGTTCTTCCAAAGTACCACAAAGAGGCACCCTAGGCCAAATACTAGAAGTACCCTTGAAAAGGGATCCATCTACAAGCCACGATGTCCCCACCTATGAGGAAGATGACCTTGAAAGCTTACCATCACCACCACCATCTAAAAGACCTGTGAGGAGGCAGCCAAAGATAGGACCCCAACCTCAATAAAATCAAGTTAAAAAAATTCCACCATTCAAAGGGAGGAGTTACCTAAAGGCATTCCTTGAATGGGTGGGCAAAGTTTAGATGAAAGACCATGTATGCTTCAATTATTGAGGTCCTTGAAGACATTGAAAGATATGGTATGTTACAAGATCAAATAGTAAAAGCACATCATCTTTTAAAACAATCGGGAACATTTGACTCTGTCTTTTGCTTACACTTACTGGTCAAGATCTTGAGGCTCACAAATGATATGAATTTGGCATTACAAAAAACATACCAAAATATTGTCAATGCAATGTCACTTGTTAAAGTTGCTAGAAAAAAGTTACAAGATATGAGAAATGAAGAATGAAAACTTCTTATAACTGATGTTTCTTCATTTTGCAATAAGTATACATTCATATTCCAAGCATGGAAGATTCATATGCTCCAAAAAAGCGTAAAAAATGTTCAAAGGTTAACAACTTGCACTATTATAAAGTTGATTTATTTAATAATGTCATAGGTATGCAACTTCAAAAGCTAAGAAGTCGTTTCAATAAAGTCAATACAGAATTACTTCTTTGTGTTGCTTGTTTGTGCCCATCTAAGTCCTTCCATGCATTTGATGAGGAAAAGTTGTTTAGAAGGGTTGAATTTTATCTAGTGGAGTTTACCGCGGCTGAACTTGCAGCACTTAGATATTAACCTAGGAATTATATTATAGATGTGCATGGAGATGACAGGTTTATTAATTTGAAAATGATTGGAGACCTTGCAAAAAAGATTGTAGAAACGAAGAAGCATATTATTTATCCTCTAGTGTATCTTCTTTTGAAGCTAGCATTGATTTTACCTGTGGCAACATCAACTGTAGAGTGAGCGTTTTCAGCAATGAAGTTGATAAAGAGCAAGTTGCAGAATAAAATGGGTGAAGAATGTTTAAATGATTGTTTAGTGGCATATATTGAAAAATATGTATTTGACGGTATTAACAATGACACAATTGTAAAAATTTTTCAAGCTATAAAAACTCGTCGGGAACAATTGTAATGGTATATTGTTTTATCCTTGGAGCATATAACCAAATTTATAAATTTCATTATAAAGTTTTAGTATTTAGTATTTATGTATATATACATATGGACCCCCCTTCGAAAAATTTTTGGATCTACCACTGACGATGGGCACATCCTTCAAGCCTTATGCCACCGACGATCCTCCTCTTCTCCAGCCAAAACCTTCCATTAACGACCCCTTAATTGGGATTTGATTTCACGTTGAATTTTCCTCCTTTTTTTAACCCGTCTTTCTTATTCTTGAATCCATCTCTGTCACGCTTCAATCTTAGCTTCAACTATTGGTTTAATATGGAGTCGGGGTGGAGATGGACATCAAAGATGGAAGGAGATCGGACGATGGAGATGGAGGGAGGGCAGTGATGGGGCTGAGGCGCTAATGATAAAGACACCAACGAGACTATGACACTGACAATAGAGATCAGACCCTCTTTTGGTAAAAGTCTCAAAGGTCTTGATATTTTTTGAATGATACATAATAACAACAAGATTTCAAAATCTCCTATTTTTATCATTTTTATTATTTTTTAACGAACAGTGGCATATTTGAGTCATTTTTAAACATTAGTAAGAGATTGGGTTAAAAAAAACTATTGTGGCAGATCTGCGCCCGAATCCAAAATGTTAATGACAAATTTAAAATTTCTGTCTTAATTTTATTAATAAACATTTATTGATATTTGAAAGAAAACTTATACTTATATATACATACATACACGCACACAAAAACACCTTAATTATTGAAAGCCGTACAATGTCGGTATCAATACTTTACCGCACTTTACCATTAAAAAATTAATATGCACCATTCAGCATGAGATTCAATTAGTCTAAAAAGCCAACATATTATGGCCCTATTTAGTTGTGGAGAATTTTCTAATTTTTCCAGAAAAATTTTCAAAAATTAGAAAATGAAAAGAAAATGTGTTTAGTTAAATAATTTTCTTTTTCAGTTTTCCTAGAAAATAATTTTCTATGTTAGTAGGAAATAGAAAACTTGGTTTAAGTTGTTTTCTATTTTTCAAAAAGCATCGGGCTCGTTTTCTTTCGTTCTCACGATCGGCCCCCTCCCACCAGACGCCTTCGACCTTCTCCCTCCTGGCGCCTTCGACTTTTCCCTCCCGGCGCCTTTGGCCTTCTCCCTCCCAGCGCCTTCGAACTTCTCCTCCGGTACGATCTCTCTGTCTTTCCCTTTGTGTCTCTCTATCTATCTCTCCCCCATCCTCTTCTCGATCTCGTTTTCTGGACTGATTTCTCTTTGGATTTTCATGGGATGGTCTGGTCAATCCAAGCATGCCCTATTTTTAATTCACAATATTTCGTTCAGAATTACTGGGTGGCTGATTATTTCGTGTTTTTGCAACCTCTTCCTCAATGTTGATTACCTAGTTCAGAATTTCTTCATTTCTTTTTAGATTTTTGTTGCATCTATTTTGTTTAATTCTGGGTCACTCAATGTTATGTTTCTTGGCTGATATGAAGTTAAAGTGATCATGTTAGCTTGTAATGTTGGTTCATGATCCTCAAGTACATGACTGGTGAATCTTCTTGTAGATAAAAGAGAACATTGAAGAGACTATTGGCATTGGCAAAGGAGTTACCAAGCTTTATGCCACCATTGATCTTGAAAGGGCTAGAGTTGGAAGGACTAGAATAATTGAAAAGGAGGCGCATAATCCCAGGTGGTATGAATCTTTCCACATTTACTGTGCCCACATGGCTGCCAATGTGATTTTCACTGTCAAAGATGAAAATCCTATTGGAGCAACTTTAATTGGAAGAGGATATGTTCCTATTGAAGACATCGTAGATGGGGAAGAAGTGGATAGGTGGGTTGAACTTCTGGATGAACACAAAAAGCCGATATCACATGGTTCGAAAATTCATGTTAAACTTCAACATTTTGATGTTACAAAGGACCGCAATTGGGGTCGGGGCATCCAAAGTCCCAAGTTTCTCGGCGTTCCTTACACATTTTATTCGCAAAGACAAGGATGCAAGGTTTCTTTATATGAAGATGCTCATGTGCCTGACAAGTTTGTTCCTAAAATTCCTCTTGCTGGTGGCAAGAATTATGAACCTCACAGATGCTGGGAATATGTGTTTGATGCAATCACAAATGCCAAACACTTGATCTATATTACTGGTTGGTCTGTTTACACTGAAATATCATTGGTGAGGGATTCACGAAGACCAAAGCCAGGGGGAGATATCACTCTTGGTGAGCTGCTGAAGAAGAAAGCAAGTGAAGGTGTTCGCGTCCTTATGCTTGTCTGGGATGACAGAACATCTGTTGGTTTGCTGAAGAAGGATGGACTTATGGCCACCCATGATGAAGAAACTGAGCACTACTTCCAGAACACCGAAGTGCATTGTGTCCTATGCCCTCGTAATCCCGATGATGGTGGAAGTTTTATCCAAGATCTGCAAATATCTACCATGTTCACCCATCACCAGAAGATAGTTGTAGTAGATGCAGGAATGCCTAATGGAGATCCAGATAACAAGAGAATTGTGAGTTTCGTTGGGGGCATTGATAAGAGGAGATACATGCTTTCTTTGGAATTGTATTACATGTTGGAAAATACTATGACTAAGAAAACTCTATTTATCATGTGAACATGTTTTTTTTCTTTTATATGAGTATTGCATTTGAATGTTTTAACAATGTAAAAATATAGAATTTTGTTGTAAAGAAAATTTTCTTAACTAAACATATTTTTCAATTTTTCATTTTCAAAAAACTGTTTTCTTGTATAAACAACCAAACATGTTTTCTGAAAAGCATTTTAGAAAACTATACATAGAAAATGAAAAATAGAAACAGAAAATGAAAATGAAAATTGTTTTCTACAACCAAACGTTACCTATCATTGTTGGCCCGCCACATCCGAAAAGAACAAGGAAATCTCCACCGGAATATGATACGTGGCTTGCTTAGAAGCAAAGGAGCAGCATATGTATCGTGCTCTCAACGCACACGAATTTTCCATTTTCCTCTCCTTCGCGGGAAAGTTGAGAAGCCAATAGCGAGCTAATGACTGGGAAAACTTTTCAATTTCTGCGGGCATTCGGGGCTTCGGCGAGAATGGAGATGCCGAAGGTGGCAGTGGTGGTGTTCGTTTTGAAGGGCAAATCGATTCTCCTTGGGCGCCGTCGCTCCTCCATCGGAGACTCTACCTACTCCCTCCCCGGCGGCCACCTCGAATTTGGCGAGAGCTTCGAGGAGTGTGCGGCCCGAGAACTGCGGGAGGAAACGGGATTGGAAATCGGCAAGCCGGAGATGCTCACTGTTACGAACAACGTCTTCCGGGAAGCACCCAAACCCTCTCACTATGTAACTATTTTCCTGCGTGCAGTGGTCGCCGATCCTAATCAATCGCCACAAAACCTCGAACCCGAGAAGTGCTACGGTTGGGATTGGTTCGATTGGGATCGACTGCCGGAACCCTTGTTTTGGCCTCTGGAGAAGATGGTGCGAAGCGGCTTTAGCCCGTTCCCAGCTGAGTAGAATTTAATATTATTGTCCGCGGTTTTAATGCTTAGGTACAGTTAGTGGGAAGAAGTTGAGCCGTATGCTGAAGCTTGTAACTCAGTCTTGTTTATCGGGATTGAAATTCTGAGTTTCTTAAGATGGTATTTACGACCTCAATCAGGAGTCTAACTGTTAAAATTCCCTGCGTAACTGATCTATTCCTAGCTCATTTTCTTATTGTCTATTGCAGTCGTTTCAGACAATTGTTCTTGTGTTTTTTATTGTTCTCCTCTTTGTTTTTTTTTAACATAGAAGCATTACATATGCACCCAGTTATGTCTTTCTGAGAGTTGATCCATGGCATTATTGTTCATGTTAGATGGTGTTTGCTACAGGACTATGGAAGTCATGAGACTTTCATTGGACTTGTTACATGTTGATATTTTAAGGACTTCTTTTACAATTTTAATTGGGAGAGCTGTTGGGATAACTTGTAACTGGGTCATAGTATTAAAGGTTAAAAAAGATTGCTTTAGGTTTGAGCTTGCATATGGAGTATATACATTGGAAGCATGTTGGTCCTTTACCAATGATATTCTGCTTTTTATGCTTTCTGGTCTTTATACTGTTTGTTCGGGTGTTATTTCTTTTTGTGTCTTGCCCTTTTCATCAAAGAATGGCGAGAAATGTTATTGGGTTCTTCTTTTTTAGTGGGGTGAAAAGTTGATACCGCATTTGGACAATTTGCTTTATGTAGTTGACTGATGAAATACAAGTGCAGCGGATATTGATGACTTCAACCAGCAAATGGTAATGGTGGTGAAGCTATTGGAATTATGATTATGGAATGTGTATCAAGTCTTTTATTAGAGTTTGCTAAAGAGCAACCGCAGATTCATGTTTGTCCTATCAACTTTCTGCAATGCATGGAATGATTGAAATCTCGATTAGGTGCCTCAGAGGAATTTGGTCTTGAATTTCTCTCTAGCAGGATGTTGTTGAGGCACATAGTGTAGATGCAATTGTTTTCAAATTTTAACCAGACTGTCTTAGTTCATTCAATGTATCTGCACTAAGGTTATAAGTCGCAAATGCCATTTACTGCTAATCTTGTAATTTAAATATGAAATGACTCCATGTTTTATGTGAAAACATTGATGGTTCTACTGTTAGTTTAGTTACGTTCTTATATAGGCATTTCATTTTTCTTTTCAACAGAATGGCTGGGAAATTCTAAAAAATTGGATGGTCCCTGTTAGGTTCCTGTTTTTTTAGTGATTGTGCAGAAGATTAGCTTCTGGAAATAAAAATGAGTTTCTTCAATTTGGTAATTTGGTGAGGATTGTGATGCTTAAATTATGCCACTTGAAGGCTGGAGATCACTAGTACCATTATTTCCAAAAAAATGTGTAATCTTTTCAAACTATTCATTTTATGGCATTTATGCACTCTTTTGCTCTTTCCTTTGTAATTTGTTATGCATTATGATTTTGTCATAGTAGATATTAGATTACTTCAGCTTTTTCTTCCTGCTTTTGTTGAAAGCTTAACTCGAGTAGGCAAAGTCTTTCTTGAGTTAATAGAGCAAACCTGGGTGGCCAGGGCATTTTGCCCCACCTTTAAGTACCAATGAGGTTGACAGTGATGGAATCAATAACTGTGAACCAAGTTTTTCCTGAAACAGATACTATAAATTCACGATCCATTCAATAACTTGAGAAACACAGAGTTGCAACTTACAAATCTACCACAACCGGAATATGTTGCAAACTTCTTTTATTGCCAGAGAATTTTGTATAGAGGTGTAATATATTAAGATGTTTATTGGAACTTGAACGTGGTATTGGAGCTAGGTTGTTCCCCCTGTTCATCTGTTACCATTTAGTACTCCACAATTGATATTGCAGACCGAAGCATGTTTAGCAGTGTGATTCTGTGTTGTTAGGTTTGTTGAGCTCTTAGCTCTACCATCATTCTATAAGAGGTTCTCTGAACTGTCATGCTTCTATATCATCTCTGTATTCGACTGGATATGCTAGAATGCTGCCTACCACGAATTTACATAAAGTTTACAGTCATTGGATCCTCCAATATTGATGTTTACCATTTAGGATCATACCAGCCAACTTGATGGTCTTAATAGCAGAGGTGAAGTACGCAACAAAACAGAGAAATTTATGCCAGAACTTCATCCCTGTCCTAGAGATGCTCGAGCATTCTCTCGGTGCACAATTTTGTTCTGGTTGGTACTTCTCGTCCTTATTCTAGTTGTTTTTTCAATTACACTATTTTCTGTAGTATTCTTCTGGCCCTACACCTTGAGCTTTTCTCGACTGACGTAAAGATAATAGAAAAGCCACATATCGTCTATAAATTACTCCATCAAGATTGAGGTTGTGGAGCATCTCTGTCAGCTAACTTGTTCAGTTAGAACTAAGAATGCACTATAACTCAGATTTCATTTGCTGCAGTTTCAATTTTTGTTATTTTTCCCATAGGATGTGAGACATTTTGGCAAAATCAGAGGTTTGGTTCTGACAATGAACTGGTAACCTGTAATGAGTCAACAGCAAAAAATACAAGTACCTAACTACAACCAACAAAGAAAAAATTCTCTCAAATTTCTGCTAGCACTTTTCGATTGCTTGTAGGGCTACTGGTAAGAGGAGCATGTCTGTAGTTTATGAGGAGTTAACAGACGATTCTCCGTTTCATATTCTCTTCTAATCATTTATTGACTGATTTGTGAAAACAACCCAGTCAATTTCTTTCTCTCTCTCTCTCCCCTCTTTTTTTCCGATGAAAGTCACTTTCTTTCTTCTATACTATGGTCTCATGTCACTCAGAAACTAAATCATAGACGTCCATAAGGACTTGTATAACGTATTATATGTATTTATAATCTTTGTACCATTTCAATAAAAATCTCATGTAACTCTCTTTGAAAGTTTCAAGATATGAGTTTTTGAATAACACAAAACTGTAGCTACTTTAGTATAGCTGTTCCCGAGTCTAGATAAAGGAGAGTTGGAGTTTGACTGCTGATGTAGAAACTTGTCACAGCTATAGACATGGATTACGTGCATATTTCTGTTGGGGCATCCCCTACACCAACCTTACCTTTAGTGCTAACTGGATGACCCTGCATGTTATGCAGAATGAGAAGAGTTTCCCTATTTAGATGGACAAGTGGGAGGTAAAGAAGCCATTCTTGGATAAGAAGTTAAAATTAGTTGCTTTAAATGTAGGATTGTTGAGTGAAATCCTCCGGAGTTATTGGACACTTCAAGGAGAAGAGCTAATATAGCTTGATACAAGGAACTTGGTAGGATCAAAGATCAGAAAACTAGAAACTTGGTGTATGAACTTTGCTATATGGCCTGTAAGCAGAAAACCACAGAAATGGGTATGTATACTTCTAGACCAGGGACGGGAGTAGAGGCCAATAGAATAAGCAGTATAATCATAATGGCTGATTTAGCATAGTTTTTAGTGCATATAAACCTCGAGTAGGAGAATATATTGATACCTTGTTACAAGAAATATTGGATGAAGAGGACTTTGGTGGAGGAGATCTAAATGGTCGTTTAGGAAAAAGCAATATTGTCTTCGATCCGGTACATGACAGTTGCCAGACGGTTTTAGCTACCAGGACAGAAATGAAGATTATATTTGTTTTAGCTCCATATGTAATACCAGTACTCAATGCTTTAAGAAATTTGAATCGCATTTAGAAACATAGACTACCCTTCAGAAATTCTGCATGATTCCAGCCCAACAACTAGCAAATGTAATTTTTGTTTCAAGTCGGGATTTGAACCTTGATTCGTCACATTCAACATTAATGTCTATGTCATTGTGATAGTGCACTGTACCTTTTCTGGAAAATATAGACCCTGGTCATCTCAGCTTGCCTTTTTATATTAGTTTGGTTACTGGGTGTTGATCAAATCACATCCACTTTGCTCACTCTACTTTATTTCAGCAGTTTTGGCATTATAAAACTTCTGGACTAACGAAAATCTTTGAGTCTGGCATATTTGGTTGGTCATCTAGGCATCACATACGTTAGCTTCTCCAAATTCTTCTTGTTTTCTTTAAAAAAAAAAAAAGCAAAAAACGATCATGACGTTTTCCTGTTATTGGTAATTGGCTAGTTTTGTTTTAGATTTCTGGTTAGAACCACTGGAAATCCTGACAGCGACTTAAAGCTAGTTTTGAATTTTTAGCTCAACTTGTTACACATAAATTAGTTGTTAGATTATCTGTGGATTTTGTCGGTCCTCCCTAATAGAAAAAACAAATAAAAAAGGGGCTTAAGCCTGTGGTTTTCTAACTGTACTCATGTGAATGAAGACCTTAATCATTTTGGCTCTAATTTCAGCCAGGTTTGACCCACGGGGCCTAGTCTTGGGACACATGTGGAGCATAAGCAGGTAAGATTAGACAAACTTTCCAATTACCATTTTAAACTTGGGATCCACCAAATGTTCTAAATTTCAAAGGTAAGTAGTTAAATGTCCCCTATCAAGCACATCTTTTAGAGAGTGTTTTGTTGGCTCAATGGTTATGATCAACCATGATCTCATTGCTTTTTGACATTGATAGTCCTGGGTGAAACTTGCGCACAATTATGTCATGTTAGTGTTTATATGTATGTATGTATGTATGTACGTATGTATTGTTGATCTTATTTGTTCCATATTCTTTAATGGGAGATTAAGTTACTAGTTGATACTCAATAATCTCCATTTCAGATGCCACTCCATCCATCCACATACTAAAATTTATAAAAATGTCACGATCTATATTTTTACATAATAGGTTAAGACAAAAATGTTAACTTCATGTTTGCCCTAGAATACTTATATATGATTTTGAAGATTATGCAACATCCTTGGCTCGGATTCTTTAAGAAATGAATAGGTGATATCTGATTTTTCATATGTTTTTCGTATCTCTAGTTAAGTATAAATAATATGTAGCTCACATGTTATGATTGTGAGTTGGCTAATGAAGTATAAGCCGGTCTTCAGTAGACTGATTCTGGATTATAGTGCGACAGATTTAGAATAATCAAATCTTAATACCAATAGTCTTGGTCCTGTATTTAGAGTATAGAAGAATTATACGTACTTTTTCTAACTTTATATATTTATGTGTTAAATAATTACGAGACAAGGATTTTTTTTTTTATATATATACTCTTTAGAATTACATTACAAGGCCTTGAGAATTAAGGAAAAGAATAAATACTTCATCTGTCTCAAAATAATTATAACATATCTTATATATGTTGTGCAGTTTTAAATTTTTACAATTTTTCTATATTCAGTAAATTACTCTCTCATACCACCCCTGAACCTGTCATTTCAATCTTTTGTTTTTTTTGCAATTTTTCTTAATTTACGTATAAAAAGTGGAAGACGAAAGTAAAAAAAAAAATTTCACTTTCTTAATTTTTGTGTCAAACTAAATGATTCAATAGATATGAGACAAAGAAAGTATAAATCTTTTATTGCAAAATTTTTACCAGCCTTTAAACTGAAAACCCTTGAAATGACCAACCTTTTGTCTACTGAGGCACAAATGAGATGGGATACAGCTGCCAGAATTAACAATCTCACAACCCAAGAAGGATAAAACCAGAGTCCACAAAGCACGAAGGTGGCATGGCTGTAAACAGTCACATTGGCAAGAGAAACAAAAAGGGTGGGTGTTGGACTTAGGCATGCTTGTTTTTTGTTTTGGGAACATAGAAGGGCGGTGTTCAATTAGGTTAAGCTAGCGCAAGCTTGGCCCTGGTGGGTGCTGTTGGATATTGCCTCACCTGCCTGGCTTCCAAGTTGCATCTCATTCTTTTTTCCAGCGCCTCACTTTTCTCTCACATGGCCCCCAAGCCCAACACTTTCCTAGTTTCAGGTCAGCCCTCACTAGCCACTAGGGCCACTACCGTATGAATATGATAGAGAAGTTACACAAGTCGCTTTTTCTTTATTTTATCTTTACATTTACAAGTGGAATAATCAGTCATGGTGCTCTAGGATGTGGGTTTTGTCCTGAGTTTGAGTTATGGGCTTGGGGCCTTAAGTACTTTTGTTTTTTGGGATGCTTTAGTCTTGTAAGTTTAAGTTGGATTTAGGCTCTTTGAGTTTTGAGGAGTTTACACCATCATCTTTTATTTTAAGATAATGCTTGTATCTCTTATTTGATTTGTATTTTTTCAATAAAATATTTTTACTTTGCGGATGAAAAAAAGAAAGGTATGTAGCCACGAGATCAAAACTATGATTAGTGCTCGTGGATTAGTTATAAGGATAAGGGAGACAGACATTTCACTTGACGACTCTAATCCTAATATATCTTTCAATTTCAAGTCACATTTATGAATATGAAAGTTTTCTGTAAATGTTGAAGCAATATCTTAATTTTTAAGCATAAGATCGTTGTTTCTTTTTTTTTTTTCTGTATTCAGAATCAAGTACACAATTATAGTGTTTAAGGAGGTATTTGTAGTATAAGGAACACACCGATGCTTCCGCATGTTCCACATTACTACATCCCCATTTCAAATCTCTATCTCCATATCATATCTATTCCACCACTAATTAAGTTCTTGTCTCTCATTGATCTTCTCCATTTTCTTTGTTAGGTGGGACTGTTCAACTTCCTTTATGTCACGATTCTCTTCCTAGCCCAGTTCAAGACCCGCAAGTCTGACAAAAAATATTAGTATCCCAAAAAGAAAGTTCTATACATTAATTAAATTCACTTCACATGACCCACTCCCAAATAGAAGAACCAAAGCCAAGCTTCTCGTATTTAATAGCTCCTCTTCTTTCTCTTTTTAGTCTCACACAACTTTCGGCTTTCTTTGTTTCTTTTTCCAAGTTCTTGAAGAGTCGACTCTGTTTTTCTTGTTCCTGTTAGATGAAGACAATCACAGCTAAGGGTTCCAACGATTCATCTTTCTCTTTCTCGAGAAGATTCCTCAACTGGAAAAAGAAATTCGAAGATGAGGACAATGACGAAGAATTCCTGACCTTTAGCTCATCTTCTCACTTCTCTGAGGATGAGGAGCTGAAGATCCCAGCACCTCCACAAGCCGCTCCAGCCCCACCGCCCAAAAGGAAACGCTCAGTCATCCGCTCGGCCCTTACCGTCTTCAGTAAGAGCCGAGGGCCTTCAGGCCACTATCACTCGGGTCTAGGCACCCGAGTGATAGGCACTCTTTTCGGGTACCGGAGGGGTCACGTCCACTTTGCATTTCAAGAAGATGCAAGGGCAAGCCCGGGATTGCTCATCGAGCTAGCAATGCCAACTAGCGTCCTTGTCCGCGAGATGGCTTCCGGGCTGGTCAGGATTGCTCTCGAATGCGAGAAGAAGACTGACAAGAAAGGCGTTAAGCTACTCGAGGAGACGGTCTGGAGGACATACTGCAACGGAAAGAAATGCGGGTTTGCAACGAGGCGCGAGTGCAGCGAGGAAGAGATGAGGGTGCTGAAGGCAGTGGGGCCGATTTCGATGGGCGCCGGCGTGCTTCCAGGAGGTGAAGATTGCGACGGAGTTGGGGAGGAGGGGGAGCTCATGTACATGAGAGCCAGGTTTGAGCGAGTTGTTGGGTCAAAAGATTCGGAAGCTTTCTATATGATGAATCCAGATGGAGCTGGAGGTCCAGAACTAAGCGTTTATATGATCAGAGTTTAAGAAGTTTTGGTTCCCTTCAATAAATGTTTTTGCTCCACCATATATTAACGTTAGTTACTAGTAATTTTTTTGAAAAAAAAAATACTTTTTTCTGGGTGTCTAATTAAATTATTGTATTTCAGCTCTAAGGAAAATTTACTGCTTTCACGGTTTACTTTGGAAGAATTTTTTGGATATAAAATGAACGTTTCTATCATGTTTTTGTAATTGTGGACTATGTCAAGTCTAATAACGTATGATTTCTTTAGATGCTTAATGAGCAAGTAAATAATCGTCTTAATTCATTCAATGGAAAATAATCGAGTCCAAAGCCAAACATAACAATTGGCAATTTGGCATTTCATAACATCGACTTATAAAATGAATGGGTAAACTTTATCAGTGGTCTCTAATCTTTTTGTGTTATTTTGAATAATCTTTATTTTATCTTTTTATAGTCCCTAATGTGTCAGATTTTGTTTCAATGATAGTCTTTTTATCACTTTCGTGATTAATTTTAACAGAATTCTTATGATAAATACCAAAACTGGTCCATACAATTTCTTCCTTCTATTCAAAGCTCCCTCAAGCCTGTAAATTTAACACTTCAAACCCTAAATTTAATACTTCTAAATACAAACAAAAGGATTGACGAATCTTGGCACTGCGCTCTCGTCATTGGCCCTAGAGAGTCTCCTCGCCAAAGCTGGGGTGGGATCGGAAAAGGAGCACCTGAGAGCCAGCAAGAATCCTCTGGCCTCCGTCGAGGTGTAGACGGTGACAGAATCTAGTAACGGAGAAGCAAAGGAGGCTCTTGGTGGCATGTGAAGCGGGTGATTGTGCGCGTCGATTCCGAGCGGCAATTCTTGATTCAGTTTGGCAGAGGGCAGCCGGGAGGGGATGGTGGCGCAGGCTTCCTGAGTTGATGGGTTCTCTGGTCGATCTCCGGAGTGACTTCACTTTTGATGGCGTGTGGTGGTAATTCGACTCGGCGGTGGAGTTAGGCCAAGAAGGAATCTGGATATGGGAATTTTCTGCTGTCTTTAATTATTCGATGGAGATGGGATATAATAATTTTGGGTTCATGATCATACGGGGTGGAGCCAGAATTTTGATTTAGGGCCGGATTTTATTTTGAAAATTGTTGAGAAATAATATATATATATGTATATACATTATTTTTAATTTTAAATTGTTTTAGAATCAATATCATTTGAAAGTTAATATCCTACCTATCTAATACTCACTTGAGTCATATATTTTTTGACAAAAAATATATTTTGGACTCTCTTTTCATATTCAGCTTTAAAAAATTAAAAATTAATAAAAACATTATTGTCTTTTGTGAAAAAAAATGTTTTAAAAGTGATTTTTTGGGCTTTTAAAGTGTAGGGCCCCGATTGATGCATACAAGTTGAGCAAATAATCCGCATTCATAAAAAAAACACTAACAATTATTTATAAATAATTTTCACCAAATGTAGCCTAAGAACACAAACACAAAAATTGACCAAGAAATGGTCCCTTTATTATTTACCTTAGTTGGAGAAAGCAAGAAATTTAAAATGATCCATCATCAAAAAAATTAAAATTTAATACATTATTTGTCATAGGATATAAAAATTGATGATTAGAAAACTTCATGAATGAATTATACATAAAATTACTAAATGAAAGACCATCAAATTTTCTATTGAAATAGAAAAAAATTAAAATAATTAACTTTTTATGTTCCAATTCTTACAAAAAATAAAGAAGGCATCAGCATATATGAATAAGAAAAAGTTTGAAGAGCGAATGTGAGAATGTGGACCTAGAACAAGCAAAAAGGAATGAAGAGCCATCTTCTTACATTCCCAAATATTTCAAAGATATAAAATAATTAATTTTTTTTAAGAATATAAAACTAATTATTTTATGTTAGACTTTTTTAATCATAGTCACAAAAATCAAGCATATTTATGGAGAATGTTAGAAAGAGATAAAGTTATCGAATTTGAATATTACTTTTATTGCTTAAAATTATTTGAGAATACTAGCTAAAACAATTATAGGACGGACCATAAGAGGAAGGAAAAAAGTTATATAAGTTTTAACCTATGAGACATACATTTTGTAAAAACTTAGGGGAGGCTAGGCAGCCCCTAGCCCTCATATTGGCTCCACCTCTGGGTTTATAATTGTCATTTGCTTTGTTTCTTTTAAACTTCCACCATGATTAGTTTCTCGCATTATACATGAAGATTTTTAGTTGCAAACATTGCCGCAATGAAGCAATGATATGAATTATGAAGCATTGAACCATGAAAACTTGTTGTGTTAATATGCGAATACGAATTATTTTGTAATTTTCATTGTGGTTTTGTTCAATGGTGAGCCCCATGTTCGTGCAGTCGAACCAGCTGAGGTTCCATCATTAGGAGTGACGGCTACAAAGAAGGTCGCTCAAATTAGGAGTGTTGCTGTCGCCAGATGGGTTAAGCCGGAGGTGAAGGGGAAGGGAAATGATGGGGAGAAGGAGATGAGGGGTGAAGGAGATGAAGGGTATAGGGGATTAATGTGTCGGGATGGTTGCGGCCGGGATGGTGAGAGAGGGAGAGAGGGGGGATAATGATTGTAGTGGTAAATTTACTAGCTTGAGGGTGATTTTGAGTGGAAATAAGAAAATGTAGGACTAATGTTGGCATTTATCATAGAAGTTTCATCAAATTTAACCTTGAAAATAAAAGAAAAACCATAATTGAGACAAAAATAGGAATGTTAGGGACTTTAAGAGGATAAAATAAAAATTTAGAATTCATTTAAAACAACACAAAAAATTATGGATCACAAATAAATTTTACCCTAAAATGAACATTTTTATCATGTTTTAGTAATTGTGGATTATGTCAAGTCTAATTAATAACAGGGAATTATAATTATATGAGGGCATTAAAGTGGTCAGATAGTTAATGGTAAGCAACTAACTGTGTTAATTCATTCGAAGAAAAATAATTTTGTCAGATGCCAACTATAACAATTGGCATTTCATATAAGAATTTTGACAATTATCAAGTTAAACCATTATCTTGATTCATCTTTGATTCATTCTTCCACAAAACTTTGACCCGACCATGATTTTTCAATGATAAATTAGTACGAAGAAGTCTCACGCGACACCAGAGCATTAACGTATTTTTGGAACAAAATAATTGAGAATTTCCAACAAGACAGGCGCTCTTCTTAAATTATTAGAGTATAGCTGGGCGTTTGGAAGCATAAAAGATGTTTGTGGTGGTTTTGTAGCTATTTGACCAAAAT
This sequence comes from Aquilaria yunnanensis, assembly GCA_039654915.1. Classification (NCBI taxonomy): domain Eukaryota; kingdom Viridiplantae; phylum Streptophyta; class Magnoliopsida; order Malvales; family Thymelaeaceae; genus Aquilaria; species Aquilaria yunnanensis. The sequence continues at coordinate 78,599,484 of CM077593.1, forward strand.
GTGGGCAAGGCCGATAGACTCCAGGCTAGAGTTGGGCAATCGGCCCGGCCAAATTAGCCCAGCTCACCAATTATGTGGGCTGGTTTATGGGCCTGATGGAAAAGACCCATTGGACTTCCTGGCGGAGCAGCCCACTTTTATTATTTTTATTTTTATTTTTTATAAAACCCACTTTTATTTAAAAACAAGTACTTTTTTTTTTTTTGAAAAATTTTAATTAAATATGTATTGACATATAAATAACAAAATGTGTAGTCGAACGAAAATTTTATTACTGTCCATGAACAAGCTCATGAATAATGCCTTTTTTTCCCTTTTTACCTTTTTCAAGGTAATGGATTTTCAACCCTTACACATTTCTTTTCTATCATTTTGGTTTCTACATTGTTCAGTCTAACAATTAGATCTTGAGACACAGTACAGAACAATGGCGGAATCAATAGATCTATAAGTTTAGGAATTGTAGCTACCAGAGAGAAAAATTACAAACACTTTCTTCAGGTTTTGTCTGTTTTCATATTTTTTTTGTGCTTAAATCGTTCCAACCCTGAGTTGTTGATCTTTTGCATTTCAATCCTAAATTCTACCTATTTGTCATTTTGGTTCTTTTTCTCCCATTTCTTTCATTTTTTTCCATTTGCTCTATTGATCCCAAAAATTTACTATGACTTTTATGCTAATGCTTAAATATCATTTTTTGTGATGGAATTATTTCTATATTCTAAAAAAAAAAATTTATCGTTATGGTTTGTTTGATTTTAACCATGGTTTGGTTTGTCCCCATACTTACACTTTTCGGTTTAAACCCCAATCTGTACCTTTTTTTATTACTTTTTTTGTCAATGATTAAATACTAACGGTAATTGCTAAAATCTCACTTTTTACCACCATTAATCACAGTTTTTTTTTTTTTAAGTTTTTCACATCAATGGTTAAACCTACTTTTAATTGTCAAAACTCTAATCTTTTCTCCCTTTATCTGTAAACTATATTATTTAATAACTATTTCTACTATGTTTACATCCAGTTTAGTAGGAATTAATTCAACCACTTTTAACATGTTTTCTTTGCAAATGATGGAGATACGCTTCGGGGTCTATGGATTTATTTCTTTTTTGCTTGGTTTGTTTACTCTAATTAACTGGTAACCTATCACTCATACACTGCACTCTGGATTTAGAAGAACTAAGCCCAAGGCAACATTGTAATTTGAAGCAACTTTCAGAATAAACATTGTTAGCTTCCACATTGCCTCATGTCACATCAGCTTATCCACTTTAACTTTTTATTTTACGTTAATGCAAATAGATCAATGTGTTATTGGGCATGTGTATGCAAACTGATTGTAAATTGCGCTTGAAGTTGGCTCAATTTACAGGTAGAGCCATCACCCCACCACACACGTCCCTCATTTTCTGCACGCTGCTGCCATGCAGCCAGATCCATCCCCGTCCAGGCTTTCGGTGACTTTGGCATCCTGGCGTCCACCCCGTCCCTGCCTCTGCCGCTGCCCAGCCAAATCTCAGGTGAGGTCGAGGGTGATTGTATTTTATTTCAACCATAGGAGGAAGCGCAGATGTCCTCGAAAGAAAGTAGAGTGGAGCGAAAGGGAGACGAGTAATCATATGAGATTCAAAGGAAACAACAAATTAGAAGGAAATCTTCGGGCAAGCAGCAATTTTTGCTAGTGCTCTTTTGTTATGAATTGGCTGATGGAATAGCGGTTCCGCCTTTATTGGATCTAAAGAAGACAAGTTTGACTTTTCCGAATTGGAGGTTTGTTAAATAAAAAAGGCAACGGAAGCATGATTATTGTTGAGGTGAAAACTAAGGATGTCGCAGTAGACATAGGCTCATCAACAATAACAAGATAAGGAGGAGTCAAACTCAAATCGAAAGAAGCGAAGCGGTGCAGAAGTGGAATGGTAAAATTAGTAGGCCAAGGATCCAGTAAGAGAAACAAACACACCCAAGGTTTGGGTCAGGGATATCGGCGTCGGAGAGAAGGCAGAAATCATGAATTCTGAGGCAGTCAAATTGGAGGGGAAGGCGTAAAGTGGCGGCAGATGTGTCCAATGGAGAGATGCCAAATACAATGTTTTAACTTAACTCAATTGGTTTTTAAATAATTTTTTTTATTCTTATATTTTTTTTACCTAAAATTAATTTTAATTAAAATTTAATATTATATAGTTGCAATAATCTATTAAAAATATAATTTTGGTAATCTTACTAATTTTTTATGAATTTTTTTAGTTTAAGGCATTAAAAAAAATTCATAAAATTTTAACAATATCATGAAAATTTATTTTCAAATAGATTATTACATCTACATAATATTTGTTTTTAAATGAAATTGGTTTCAAGCAAAGAATATATAAAAGTAAAAATAAGTCTGTTGACTTAAGTTAAAACAAATTAGCCTTACATCTAATTTGTTTTAACTTAAGTCCATTAAATTTCAAATAGCTTATTTTTATTATTACGTTTTTTACCAAAACTAATTTTAATTAAAAGCTAACATTAATTAAGTGTGATAATACATTGAAAATACATTTTTTGTAATTTTATTGAATTTTTATGAATTTTTTAAGTTTTAGGCATTAAAAAAGAACAATGTATAAAAATTTAAAAATATCATAAAAATTTACTTTCAAATGAATTATTACATTTATATAATATTAACTTTTAAATGAGATTGGCTTCTAGCAAAAAAAAAATGTAAAAGTAAAAATAAGCTAGTTGACTTAAATTAAAATGAATTGGCCCTAAAGACAAGACTAAGGCTAATTGTAATTACTCAAAACTTTAGGAAGTATTGTAACTTGTGGAAAAGTGGGCCCATGTAAAACGAGTTCATGCAAATGATTTAAATCAAAACAAACAGCCTGTAAAGGCAAAAATAATAAATAAACCACTAACGTTTTTGTGCTAGCCCAATTCACTCACTAATATATATATATTTTTTTTTGTGAAATAAACCACTAATGTTTCTGAGTCGGCTCAAATTGGCTACTTTTGTAACTTTTTCCGTCAAGTCTAACTGAATCTTAGTATAAAATGCCAAGTTTAGTCCCTACATTTTAAACTTTTGCTCCTAGCGTTTCTGAAGTTTATTAATCTAACATTTGAATCACATTTTTCAAGCTGACATCGATCTTCAAATTCCATTTGTGAGTGGTAATTGAGATTCTGCTGAACTTGTTGATAGTGGCCACGATCTTCCTCCTTTTACTCTACCTCATATTGTATCATAATCTTACGTTAAGCACTGATATGAACGCGATATCATTCTGAAGTGGCAGTGTGGAGCCGGAGGCATCCCATATTGGGCGACGAAGATGGTACACTTTGAAAGAGCTAGAACCTGCAAAAAATAGACTGTGTCTGGAAAATGTAATTGTAGAAAGTGGTTATGGAGTTTTATAAATGGTGAAGGCAACTTATTTGAATTGTTTCAAACCAAGTGGAGCTATTTTGTTAATTTTAAAAAGTTAATGATAGAGTTTTTGTAATATTTCAAGAGCTGAGTAGCTAAATTGACATATTTGAATAACGTTAATGGTTTATTTGGCTATTTTAAATAATATTAGTTGTTTCTTCAACCCAAAAGTTACATTAATAACTGATTCAAACTAGGTCCAAAATATTAGTAGTTTATTCGTTATTTTTGCTGCCCCGTAAATGCTACCACATCTCCATAACACATGGACAAATAAACCTCGTATAGATCATTTATCAAAATTACTGGCCTAAATCTAGTAGTGACATGCATGCACACACAATTATTTGCAAAAATTCTAAAATATGCAAGGTGCTCTACCCAATTTGATAGCGTATAAACGCAGATGAAAGAATTCGATACTGCGGCACATGTTGGGGGCATCAATGGCTCCATATATTATCTCTAATTCTCCAAATCATGACTTTTTATATAGGTTCTGTTCCAGCAAATGAGATTTTGACGTAATGGTTAATATTATAAGAACCTAGCTAATATTAAAAGATTTCTGGTTCAAAGTTTAAGATCATGTGACCGTCAATTCCTTCATATAAAAAGTGTGGCATTAACTCGTTAATTTTCTGCCATTATTCTGATTAAAGTGTTTTTTTCCCTATAATTTTCGGTTTCCAAAAGCCTTAGTCGGGCCCCAGTTAAAACAGACTGGAGCCAGATGAACCCGCTTCAAGGACAGAGTTCTCAATTCATAATATTCAAATCCGAGAACTTACTTAATGATCCTTTATCCTTAATTAACAAACTTTGGTTATAAGTTAAATTGTGACACTAAAAAGATGCTCCCTGGGCAAGTGGGGGCATAAGATTCTTGTTCCTCAATCCAACTCTTGGGCTTTGCTATATATATGAATGGAAGAGGCAAGGGAAGGACAGGGAAGAAAGAAAAGGGCGGCCAAACACAAATATTAACCAACAACAACAAGAATGGCTTCGTTGAAGGCTGAGAAACCTATGGGCACCCAATTGTTTGGGCAGATCAAGCAGGAAGCTGTACCCAAGCCCAATGAAGTTGGTTCTAAAGCTCCGGCTTCCAAGCCTGGCACCAAGAAGGCCGCCCGAAAGCCTCAAGAATCCAAGAAGAAGGTCTCTCTCTCTCTCTCTCTCTCTCTCTCTCTCTCTTCTAGATCCATTTCACTTGATTGGATTTAAATAAAATTTTCTCTTTTAGAAAAAAAAATATATAAACATTTATTTATTATTTATATATAAGAGATTTTGTATTTATATACTAAAATGTGAAGATAAAAAGTCATAGATTCATTGTTGTAAACAGTCTATTGTACAAAGAACTTGAAATAAAGGAAATATATTTTTAAATCAAACTGTCTACAAAAAAGGTCTTTCTATTTTTTAAAAACAGATTTTACTGTGTTTACCTACTTTGATAAATGATGGAGATGTATCGACAGGTGTATAATAACCCATTTTTTTGGCTGCTTCTAATTGAGAATTTGCTTTTGGTTAATGGGCAGGGGAAAGGAGGTAAAGCAGCTGCGAAGAAGAATTAACAGCAAAGCAGCTGCGAAGAAGAATTAACTCCCAGTTTCAATATACTTTAAACTTTACGCTTGTTGTTTTTGTTGAACCCTTGTGAGTTGTTTGCTTTTTAAATTATGCTAATCGAATAAAGTAGACCAAGACATGTTTTCCTATTAGATTATGCAAAACCAAAAAGGCAGCCTATATTTTTTGCGTTATGTTTGTTTATTTGTTCTTGTACTTATGGGCCACTTTTTGTTTAATGTTGTCACTTAACTTTGGTGAAGATTATTAAAAGTGATTTTTTAAGTATATATACATTTTCGACCTGAATTTTTCATTTGAAAATATACTTAAAGAAGCTTGAAAATTACTTTTAAATTTTCTTTTTTTTTTAAATAACAATTTTTTTTAATTATAGTTTATTTCATAACCTTTGAATGGGAATATTTTAGAAAACTACTTATTTTTTAATATTTTATTCAAATGATTCTAGATATATATGTGTGTGTGTGTGTGTGTGTGTATGCGTGCACACCCCCTATTTGAGGAGAGTTTTTTAAGATCAACATTAGAATTTTGAATAATTTATTGCTGATAAAGGAAATTTAAGTGCACAATTAATGAACACTTCCATTTCTAGAATATAGAATAAATGCGGAAATTAAGACATAGTTGATTATCATTGTAAAACTAAGTGATGGTCTCTTTTATAAAACATAAATATTTGTGTATGTTGTGAAAGACATGACTTATTGTAAACACCCAAAATTAGATATCTAATTAACTTAAAAATATAAGTAACTAAGTATGCTGGTTCAGACCATATACTCAACTGGAATTCTCTTTATGATGATAGAGAAATGTGTGAGGTGAAATAAAAGAAGTAGAGTCTCTAGAAGTTATATTCACAACTACATATGCACAATTCTATTGTCCTTTATTTATAGAGGTAAATTGGTACTTATGGAAGGTCATAACCCTCATAACTTTATAAAAGGTTGTATTATTTCGCTAAGAGATGTCATTATTCACCCATAACTTATTCTCTTGAAATAAGTCAATAACTACTCTTAGAAATAATGTGTTGGTTTAGTCATAGAGTCACAATTTTTCTAAGAGTTATGTCTCCTTAAATCAATGTCATAACAACATCTTAAAAGTTGTTAAATTCACCTAAAACATGACCCTTCACTAAAAGTCATGTTATTTCAGTAATCAAGGTAGTTATGGTGTATAACTACCTCCTCAAGGGTTATATATGTTAGGATGGACATGTACTTTTATCTAAAGATCATATCTCTTCAAAATATAAGTAATTATGGGATGATTATTAAGCAATTATCCCATGTGTCAAGATATACATGTACATATTATATAATCGTCATATGATATTTTCCTATTGATTTCAAGATGATGATGTGTGACACACATGTGTCATATCATCCTAACCACCTAACTACCTTTAATTAATATTAGATGCGACAATATGAGTTGGTACGATAGTACGAACATATGATGTGACTACACCAGTTAATAAAACAATAAGTATATCTTAGTAAGTCTATAAAGTTTAATAATCACTTTTACTAATTAAAATTCCAACAAATGATGAAGATTAAATCACTAAGCTAAAAACTAAAAGCGACCTTTAAATAGCTTTTCTAGAACTTTGGCATTAATTCCTAATGGTAACGCCAGACAGAATGATAAAATATTAGCTTTCTCCTTTCGGCAAAAAAAAATAGAGTTAGGTTATTTTAAAAAGAATAATATTAGTTCAGAATTAAAAAAGTTATTTTTTTATTAACAGCTAAAAAACCTGCCATGAGTTCCAGTGCTTCACCCATTTAGCCTCAAATACGACAAAAATAAAAATGAAAATTTCCTTTTTCCGCTCAACCAGCAAGCATAGGTGTTCAACGGGCTGGACCGGACCAGACCGGCTGGTCCTGGGCCTGAGGTTTTTGGGCCCGGGACCAGCCCGTGTTGCCACGTGCCGAATCCGAGCTGGCCCGTTAAATTTTAAATTTTAAAATTGTAATTTTTAATTTAATTTTAAGTTTTAGTTTTAATTTTTAATTTTTAGTCTTCACTTTTAAATCAATAACTTAATAAAAATAAGAGTCTAAGAGTTTTTTTATAAGTGATATTTTATAAGTTGTTGTTTTTGTTGTTATTATTATTATTATTTGGTGTAGGGACTTTGTTCGTTTCGTCTCTTTACTGGATGCTCATCTTGTTCTTGCTGTGAAAGAACGCAGTAATTTCTACCCCATGTTTTGCGAAGGCAGCCCTGGGGGCTCATGAGGACATAAAAAACAAAATGAAATTGGGTTACGCTCTGACTTTTGATTTTTGGGTACATTAAAAATGGGGTGACAAAGTTTGGAGTTGAACTTAGAACCTAGCTTATCAATTAAGCTTGTCACTAGTTGAAGAAATATGTGGAAGATGTAATCTTCTTCAAGGTAAGGTGTTGAAAATCGAAGAAAAATAGTTAATATAATTGTATTGAATTTCACTGTAATTATACAAACTATTTTTCTTATGTACTTTATTTTTATTTTATTAATAAAATTCTTCGTTTGTTTGTAAAAAACAAAAAACAAAAAAAAAAACAAATTCTTCTCTTGTAGACTAACAATAAGTTGCATTGGAATAATGGGCGCTTATACTTCAATTTATTTTTCCATGTAATCGAGTTTTTTTAAAGTAAAACTAATTCGATACAATTACCAAATAAATATATAATTAATTTTTATGCTTTATTAATTTCGGACGCATGCGAACCCTGAAGTGGAAGTGTGGTGTGTGTGTGTGTGTATGTATAATCATGAAAGAACGAAATGATGGGATTCAAATGTGTGTGTGTGTATGTATAATCACTGCCAGGCCGGGCCGGTCCCGTGCCGGTCCCTGTGCCGGTCTCCGTCACCTCTTGGGCTGTGCCGAGCCCACTTGGCTCCCCCCCATTTTCCAAGCCCATGAACGGCCCAAATGAAGCCGGTCTTATGCCGTGCCCGTGCCGAGCCTGGGCCGGGCTTGACGCACTCGGGACCGGCCCAATGAACACCTATACCAACAAGGCAGCAGCACACAAAGTATTCATAATTAGGGGTACGTACACGTCATAAATGCATAAGGAAAGGTTGTCCCAGTAGAACAAGCCATTGCATGGGTGTGTACGCATAGTGATGGCAACTGGGTGAGTCAGGTCAGATTTGGGTCAGGTTATTCAGGTTCAAGTTTAATTGAGTTATCACATATTCGGGTCCAAGTTGGGTTCAGGTCACATTATTTGGGTTCGGGTTGATTTCAGGTTGAGTAGATTTTGGATTCGGGTTGAGTCAATCCGGATTTATTTGGATTCAGATCCAATCAGGTCAGATTATCGGGCCATCGACTAGATTCAACTTGATTATCAGATTTACTTAGTTCACTGATGTATGAACAAAAATAGCTGAATTGCTTCAATTTTTTTGTTTAATTTTGATTAAAATTTAATTTAGCTAGATATAAAAAATAATATATAATTTATGAAGATATATTAATATATAATTTCTTTAATAAAATACTATCTCTGTGTCAAGTTCTTTGTAACATTTACTATTTAATAATTAATCTATAATTTTTTATTTTTAATATTTTAGTATATAAATAAAAAATGATTATATTAAATAATAAATAAAGACCTATAGTTTCTAAATATATACTTTTTAAATTATTTTCTAACAAATAATCTCCCCCGGTTCCATTTTCTTTGCTCTATTTAACTTTTCTAACTAGTTTGACTTAAATTTATTTATATTATTTTTTATTGAAAAATTAAAAAAATATATATTTAAAAATCATGTATAAATTTTTTTATTTATATATTAAATTGTTGAAAATAAAAAATTATAGATTACTTGTTAAAATATGAATGGTGCAAAGAATTTAAGACAAATGGAGTAATATAAATAAATTTAATTCAAACCATTTGAAAAAGTTAAATATTTCAAAGAATATGGGATGGAAGGAGTACTATAATTTCTAAAACCTAATTATTCTTTTCTCTATCACAGTTTCACTAATCATTTTCCATAGCTCTGACTCGTTTGCTCTACAATGTAAAATAGATCAACAGAATAGAAGAAACTCATTTACATATATTAAATCATAATTTTTCTAAAGTCTTTGCCGACCATATATTTTATATTAATTTAAGTTAAAATCGGGTCTTGTCAGGTTTAGTCATTGGGTCATTTCGGGTTCGGGTCAAGTTGGGTTCATGTTCGGGTTTTCTTGGGCTTCATTTCAATCGAATTCGGGTTCAAATCGGGTTGGGTACAATCAGGTTCAAGTCGTTGATTTTTTTTGTCAAATTAGGTCATGTCGGGCTTGGGTTCGGATGCGTTAGGTCAGGTCTTTGGGTTGAGTCAAATTTTGTTATCTCTATGTGCGCATATTTAAAATTAGGGGTATGTATACGTCAATCTTATATGTCCTCATACTAATTAATTTTGAATACAATAAAAACAAGTTAACTAATTAATCCTATACGTTCTTTTAAGTTGCATTTAGTTATGTTTGAGTTCAAACCAATGAAAGAAGATGATATGTATTATTATGCTTTAATTATTGTGATTTTTTTTATATTGTTCATCTTCGATACATAATTTACCCAATTTGAAGTCTCATTCAATTTATATTTCTCCACTATATATTCTACACTTTACCAATATATTTAACTTAATTGTTGATTCAAATTAAGTATTTGTTAATCATTGAATTATAGAACTTTGATTGCTCCAATATTTATTTAATTATTACTTGAAGTGTCAGTACTTACCTTATTAAGTCACTTGAGCCTTAATTAATTGAATAGCGCACTTAAATGACTAATCTCTACTCCAATGTTTTAACTCACTTAGTAACTAAGGGCCATTTTCTACGATAAGAGTCGATCTTTGTATAAAATGGCAAGAAGAGCCTTAATTGAAAAATCTATGCAAAAGAAAGAAAAGAAAGATGATTCAAGTAAAGGAAGTGTTGAAATGGGGTCATTCTAACCTACTTGTTAAGTTGTTTCACTTATCAAGTCATATGAAAAATAAATTTTAAAGATGGAGTAGTTAATGCTAATCTTAAAGTGAAGTAATCCATTTATTAACATTTATCGATTTTGAGCAGCACCAGTCTAAGTAGAATTGGTCAAACACACACTTTTACATGGGAAACTATGAAATTAGCAATATCGATTAAGTTGAGAATATGTACCAAAAACATGAAAGAATCAACATGATCATTACATTATTTTGATTCTTGAGGCTTAACATCAAGTATGGCTAATGCAAGCAACTTTTATAATCAGACGTATAGTTCATTTAGCTTTGGATGTGATTCTTCATTGTTTACTTTGTAAGTTTGTATTGTTAGCATAGCTTGTATAGTTAAATAAACTTGTATGACATGATAGGGTAGGTTGATTCATTCATTTTTTTATTCTTTACATCATACGTTATTCAATATTCTTTCATTTTCTCGAGACAAGCAAAGCAATAACTTTGGGGGTGTGATACATAGACAAAGTTTATGTATTTCTGGCCACATTTTTTACAATTTTGTATATTTTTATACATGTTTGTTACTTAGTTTTGTATTGTTTTTGTAGTTTAAATGAAGTGGAGCACAAGGGGAATAAAAAAGCAATTTTAAGGAAGGAAGAATCATGAGGATGAATAAAGTTTCATTTTGCAACCCAAATTTTGAGTTCATCCTTGCATTTTCTAGCTCTATACCATTATGATAATTATAGTCCTTCCTTTTAGCTTCATGTGAGCTCTTGAATCGTTTGATTTTGATACCTATGCATAAAGTTAGGGTCAAAATACTAAAAGGTATTGAAACTTGCAAGTCCCAACACCGCATCAGCACCATAGCATTGAGACCTGCTTTGTTTTTAAAATCCCTCAGAAAATAGTCATGAAAATGAGATCCTTGTCGCCCCTAAACCCACTAAACACATTTCTAGTCTAGTTTTTTTAGAGTTTTTAAGGATCAGGGAGCTAAGAGCCCAATTTGATGAAGATTCTTCCTTACATTGGAGTTAGAGCTCTTTTACGATAAAGATTTCTACTCGAATCTAATTTTCCTAATTGTAACTCTTTTTTTTAGTTTGGAATTTTTGTAAATATGTGTAGATTTATTATTTCTATAATTGTTCTGAACTACCTGGGATGATTTTATACTTGTAAATATATAACTCATTGATTATTTCCATGATATGCTAGCTCTTTTAGCTTGTGCTTGAATGTTTTCTTTATTTGTTGGCCACTTGCATTTAACAACTTACTAGACTTAGGAAAGACTTGATAGAGGTCTCCTAGACTGAATGAGGGCTAAAAGAGCATGGATAGTGGGTAAATTCAAAAGAACTATCGATACTATGAGGCCTTAGAGAAAAACTTGAGCTTGAGGGTTCCTACGAAAACTAATTAGCATGAAAATGTCTAATTAGGTTTTAAGAAACTAATTGGCCCTACCTTGAGAGAGGATGGCTGATACTTTAAAGTTTTCTGGCCTGTAAATTTCAGGAAGTATAATTTGGATTATGGAGGTACTTGTGCCAAAGCTATATCTATACAACAACCCATTTGGTTAGAACTCCTTAGAAACCTTATAAATATGTATTTAGAATAGTCGTGTTATTTGTTTGGTTTGGTGGTGGGCGATCAACAATTTTGATAGTTTAGCCTTTTATTCCTTATATCCACGGTTTGTTTGTTCTAACTAAAGTAAGGTCATTATACTTTGGTATTTGATAAAATTCTTTGCTATACAATTTTTTGTAGGATTGACACCTGATTCACCACTACTATAATTGACACTGTATACTTATAAGTAAGATAAAAGTCAAGGTTGAAAATGTTTTTTTATAAACTTTTGTCTTTCAACATTGGTATTACTTGGTTAATAGGAATACGGTTAGCTATTTCAAAAAAAAAAAAAAACTAAGGAGAAGCATAAAAAGTATACTACTAAAGGTGGTTGATCAAATCCTTCTAGTGACAAAAAAGAAATTTCTATCTCTGAATGGAAACAAGGTGGAAGATGAGTTGGTAAGGATACTTATAATCAAGGAAAAATCCTTCTAATTTGCCAAGACTTCTTAATCCAAGAGAGGTTGCGTTTGTGATTAAACTTATGCCTGGGGCTGTACCTATTTCTACTCCTCCTTATAAGATGTCAACCATTGTGATGTCTGAACTTAAGAAGTAGCTTGATGAGCTTATAAAGAATAGTTTCATTAGGCTAAATGTCTCCCTATGGTGAGCACCAGTGCTATTTATGAAGAAAAAGGATAAAACTCTTAAGTTATGCATTAACTATAGAAGATTTAATTCATTCATTATGAAGAACAAGTACCCTTTACCAAGGATAAAAGACTTGATTAATCAATGAAAAGGTGCAAAATTCTTCTTAAATATTTGAGGTTTGGATACTTTTAGTTAAGGGTGAAAGAGGAAGATATTTTAAAGGCAACGTTTAGAATAAGATATGGACATTTTGAGTATACAATAATGCCATTTCAAGTTACTAATGTTTTTTTTTTATGGCCTTGATGCAAAAAGTATTTAAACCCACCTAGGTTAGTTTGTTGTAGTATTTATAGATGATATCCTAGTATCCTTAAAAAGTGAATAGGAGCATGAAAAGCACTTAAGGATAATGTTGCAAACTTCAAAGAAATATAAATTATATGGCAAGCTGAGCAAGTGCCATTTTTGGACTACTGAGATAGCTATCTTAGGACATGTGATTAATGGCCAAGAATTGGCAATAGATCCTGAGAAGGTAAAGGCATTATCTGAATAGGAAAGGTCCCAGAATGTGAAAGAAGTAAAATGCTTCTTAGGAATGGCTGTGTATAGCAAAAGATTTGTTCAAAAATTCTATATGATGGCTTCACCCTTGAATTAGTTGACTAGGAAGAATAAAAAGTTTTATTAAGATGAGAAGTGTGAGGCAAGATTTCAAGATTTGAAGATGAAGCTAACCACAGCCCCTGTGTTGACTTTACCTAATCTTACAAAACCTTTTTTGGTGTACACAGATACTTTTGTGATAAGGCTAGGTTGTGTGCTTATGAAAGAAAAGTAAGTCACAGCCTATGGCTCAAGACAATTAAGGCCATATGTGAGGAAATATCCTATGCATAATCTTGAACTAGCTTTCATAATCTTTACTTTGAAGAAATAAAGACACTATCTGATAGGGAGTAGGTTTAAAATCTTCACTAATCACAAAAACTTAAAGTATTTGTTTACATAGATTGAGTTAAATATGAGACAAAGAAGATGGCTAAAATACATAAAGGATTTTGATTGTACCATTGATTACATAGCTAGGAAAGGAAATGTAGTTGCAAGTACACTAAGTAGGAAGTACACTAGAGTATTAAAAGCTAAAGATGGTTCTGAGAAGGATGAGCTAAATTGCTTGACCATTCTAGTTGATATGTGGAACATTGGGAGCAAAAGCAAGTACAAGTTTTGACTATACAATCTAGTTGGATAGATGAGATCAAGATAGCACAATAAGAATACCCTAACCTAGACAAAGTATTTGGACAGATTTATGGCCAAATGCATAAAGGCTTTAAACTAAGGCAAGGTTTGTTGTACTATCAAAGCAAACATTATGTTCCTGGTAGGGAAGGGCTGAGAAATCAAATTTTGAATGAAGCACATATGAGTAAATTAAGTGTGCTCTCTAAAAAAGATGAGACGTGAAAGGATCTTAAACCAAATTTTTGGTGGCTTGTAATAAAGAGAGATTTGGAAGCTTGTATGGTGATGTGTTTGACTTGCCATGGAATCATGGTTGAACATCAGAAGCATGAAGGAACTCTACAAAATTTATCTACTCCTAAGAGGAAATGAGGGTCTATATCAATGGATTTTCTCACTAGATTATCTTTGAATAGGGCAAACATGACACAATCTAGATGGTAGATGATAGGCTAAGCAGGTCTGTCCACTTCCTAACAATTAAACTTACAAATCTTATAGATAAATTGGCAAGGCTTTATACATAGAAGATAGTCAAACTTCATGGAATTCTAGATGACACTGTATCAAATAGATATCTAATGTTTGTCTCTAGATTTTGGATTTCATGCCAGCAAGCCTTGGGGACTCAAATCAAGTCAAGTTCTATTTATCATCCTCAAATAGATAGGCAAACTAAGATGATGATCCAAGTATTAGAGGATATGTTAAATAGTTGTATGATGGAGTTCAAAAAAGATTAGATTAATACTTGCCATTGACAAAATTTTCACACACCAACAGTTACCAATTAGTTACGAAAATGACCCTTATGAGGTTTTGTATGGTAGAAGGTGTATGACACCTGATTATTGGTTTGACACTAAAGATAAACTTAAACTTGGACTGAAGATTGTTCACAAATCCATAGAAAAGATTAAGAATATTTAAAAAAAATATCAAGGCAGCAAATTAGAGGGAGAAAACTTATGCAAATCTAAGAAAAAGAAGGAACTTGGAGTTCCAAATTGGTGACTAAGTGTGCTTGAAAGAGTTTCTTAATACAAGAGTAGTCAGATTTAGTAAGAAAAGCAAATTAGCTCCTGATTACATTAGACCATTTGAAATCATAGAATGAAGTGGCTAGGTAGCCTACAGATTTTCTTTACTAACTAGCTTAAGGCACGTCACAATGTACTTCATGTGAATGTTCTTAAGAACTACCTACATGATGCTAGACATGTAATTTCAGTAGATAAAATACCTTCATCTTTTTATTTGAGTTATAAGGAAAAGCCTTTAAGATTTTCTAGTTAAGGATGTAAGAAAGCTTAAAAGGAAGTTCATACCAATTAAGAAGGTTCAGTGGACTAACCATGGGGAGGAAGATGTTACATGGGAGATAGAAGAGGACATAAGATTGATATCCAAATCTGTTTCCTAGCCTACTAAAAAATTTGGAAGGCCAAATTTTATAAGGTAGGGAGAATTATCACTTCTACTTTAAGTAGCCTACCCCTAGTTGTTTATGTAAGAATTTACTTGCTAAATAAGTTTATGAAGAAGGTTAAGATAATAGAGTCATTGTTAATGACTTAATTGCAAAGGAAGTGTGAATTTATCTATCAGGTCCTTAAAACTTAGAAGACTTGATTAAATAAATCATAGGCCTTTAGGCCTAAACTGTACATGGATTTTAGCTGGGGGACTTAATTTCAGCAAATGGTAGATTTTCTGTTTAAATTTGCCTAAGATGACTAGCGTGTCTGAAAGGTCAAGGATTTTATAACATTTAAAAAAGATCAAGTATTGAGCTTGGCATTTCCCACTTTCTTGAACAGTTGTCAAGCTTGCCTCCATTACATGTTTAGCCAAGTTTGATCTCTGGAGCTACTCTTTTCTTATTCAAAAATGAAGGAGAATGACAAATATTGGAGTTTAAAGCTTGGTTTTTAAGATATTTGGGAGATTGGCGAAGATTTTGGTTTCGGCCATTGAGGGTTTGGTGTTTCCTTCATCAACAAGGCATTATACTAACCTAGCCTACTTAAAAGGTTTGTTGCTTTTGGTTTACGGAGGTAAGGGCTAGATTCTATCTTTATTTTTGGTTAATTTGGCTTAGGATTAAGCTATATTGCAATGGAGGACTTAGGGCTTTGAGAGATGGCTTATAAGTGAAGTGGACTCTTGAGCTTGTGATTAGGGGTTGTTTTGATTGATGCCCAATGTGCATCTTTGATCTGTTTATGGTTAAATTTAGCTAGCTTCTATGAAATGGAAAGTAACAAAAGATAATCAGTAGCTTGGGCAGCTCTATTAAGCCTTGGAGCTCTCTGATTTTGTTGAGACTAAGTGGTCTAGTTGCTTGCTAGGGCCACTCTGCCTAGTTTAGGTGAATGTGTGTTTTTGCGTGCATTTGTGTGCTTTCTTGCTCTATTTGTGCATGTTGATCCTATAGGTTTATTGACATGATATGTATATGCATATGCTTTGTATCTTTCTTCCCTTTCTTTGAATACAAGTTAAGTATGTAGCTCATAAAGCTGTTTGAAAAGGCCATATAGCCATGTCCACCCTTACTGAGTTCAAGGAACTCATGCCCCTTTCTATTTATGTTGCAGGGAAAGGCTTAACTGAAGGACCTAACAAAACAACATGGCTAATTATTGGTTTTGTTTCAAGTATTTATCAAGTTCTCATCAAATTTCTAATGCTGCTTAAAGTTCTATTAACTTGTGTAGCTTCTGCTATAATGTTATAGTATTTTGTGCAACTATTGCAGGGGGAAATGGTACTAAGTAGGGTGTTGAAAGCTAGTTTCAGTGTTAGCCAATGTAATTGAGGTCACTTAGTAGTCTCAGAAGTAAGACAAGCATATATATATATATATATACCTGTTCTACATGTATGTGTTCTTGTAATAGTCTGTGTGTGTATTTTGTACTAGCTAGCTAAACCCAGTTCTATAAGGGCTTGAAGCCGTATTTTGATTTCCTAATGTCACAATAAAGTATTGAAGTTATTTCCTAGATTTATAAATGCTCGAGTTTGTTGAACTAGTGTTTGCTGTACAAGAAGCCCAAAACAGTATTCTAGTTCTTTGCTAAGTTGACTCGAGTCTTGACTTTTTGATTTATCAAGATTATAATTCATTTGGAATTTTTCAAGAGTTCATCTCAATAATTTTGACTTTTATGCAAAGTTTCATGACATTCCAATAGCTAGAACTCTATTTTTTACTTAATTGGCTAAAATAGCATTTTCTACACAACTCTATTTGATTGAAACTATTTGTATGTTGTTTTTGTATATTACTGCCTAAAATGCCCATGATTTGTTAAAATCAAGCTAGGAAATGTTAATCTAGGCTGAAACATAGAGGCTATGACCCTAGATAGTTTAGGCTATAACAGATAATTTGCCACTACGAGGTATGGAGGTGCCTTCTACTTTTCTTATATAAGGCTCCCATCCAGAATCAGTTGCACACCTGTTAATAACTTGCCCTTGTTATGCCCAGTCTAGCCCTAGCCCATTTAGGCCCAATTACTTAACCATGTAGCGGAATTTCACAAAAGGGGCATTTGTTTATTATTAAAACATACGGGCTTGAACCCCAGGATGTTAATAGTACTAGCTCATTGATTATTTACTTAAAATTTTATATTGTGCTATCAGAAATGAGCTAGTGCTTATATGGAACCTGTGTGTTCATTTCAAGTTCGTTATCAAACATAGCCAAGTATATGCATGGCAACCAAAACACCAAATTAGGCTTTGAAAAGTTTGTTTATCATGCACATGTTTTTCATAAACAAACATAAGCTTATAAAAATACAATTATGCAAATTCACCATCAACATTATTTAGGCCAAAAATGTTCATGACCACCAAAAGTCTAATAGTCCATGTACAAGCCATTAGCACATATTATGGCCAAATGTTCTTAAAGTCCATTTTTAACACAAGTTTGGTCATTTAGACAAGACCAACATCATAGCACATGTGCAACCATGGCAAAACACACAAAGAGCCAAATAACACACTTTCCACCTTAGAGACTTTGTTCCCACAATCTAGACTCCAAGTCCTATATATAAAGTCCACACTTATTAGCTTATTACACAAGTAGCCTATAACACTTACAATACTTAGAATATTGAGCAAACACATATGTACACACACAAACCTTTTTACCAACAGGAAGAGTATAAAATACTCTTGATCTTAGTTCCATTCTAGTGCTCATTTCTTTACATTAAGTAGGGAATGGCATCAGTAAAACTCAGTAAAGATTCCGTACAGCTTATAAATCCTAACATAGAATAAGTATATCTTGGCAAAATATAATCCAAGCTCCTGCAAAGAAAACACTGAAACAAAGAAAATACAGGATATATGCATATAATAATAATCGGGGTCAGCAAGCATAACCAAACATAGAAGCACACAAACACACACACCACTTAACACCATATTCCCATGAAGGGCAGAGCAAGCATGAGCACGTTTTCTTTAATTTCAGTTAACCATTTATTAGTTCGTATTAATATGAGATCTCTTTATGCTTGGGAATTAAGTTGGTTGGCCTAATCCCTAGCTGTAATGCTTGCACGGAGCTAGCTAACACGGAGTTGCCTAAGCAACAAAACATAGCCGTCTGTAGCACCTTAGGATCACATAGCGCCTAATATCCATCTCCCAAGGGACGGAATACTAAAAAAAGTATCAGAATTCTTACCAAACCGTTTGTAACCCTCGTTGCCTGAAAGCTTTTAGTAACTTGTTTTTCTTACTTTTCCTTGCTTGTAGTAGCTAGAACTTGGTTTCTAGCTCTAGAACCAACAATGGCTGAAATATTAGCAAGTATATTCTTACATCACCATAGCTCAAAAGCTTACATATGCCAAGAAAACTTGGTGGAACACAATACCTCAACCAAAAAAAGCTATGGCCGAATCCTTCAGCTGGATTTCCTTCAAGCTCCCGCTCATTTTTTCTTAAATCCACCACTTGATTCCTTACCTTGGAAGGCCTTAGAAGCTTATTCCCAACAATGAAGCTCACTTCACATTCAAGAATGCCAAGAACAATACTTGGCCAAAACTCAACCTAGTTGATGACTTCTAAAAATGTCACATTTCTTCAATCTGTTTTTCTATTCTTGTTCGATGTGTTCTTAAGAGTTTGTAGACACCAAGAACACTTAGTAAAATCTCAAGGATGCTCAAGAATGAGTCTTGGCCAAATTTAGAAGGAAGAAGAAGTTTGGAAGAGTATTTTAGAGTTTAAGGCAAAATTTGAGAAAGAAAATGAAGGAGTTTTAGTGAGAGATTATAGAGAGAAATGGAAAAAAGTTAAATGAAGCAATTGGAGTGTTTTTGGGCATGTAATGGTCGTCCATATGGAGGGGAGAGTGAGGGTAATCATGTGATTCACATGAGGTGAGTGGGAGACAAAGTGGGAGACAAATTTGAAGACTTTGGTGAAAGTTGGGTGAATTTGTCAAAAGTGGGGGACAAGTAGGTGGAGGAAGGAATCCAAAGTGATGAGTTGGATGGGAGGTGGATTAAAATAATGGGAAATGGAAGGAGGTGGCAGCCATGGCATCCAATGTCTTTAAAATTGGCTAATCCCCCCTTAGTCCCTCAATTCCTCGCATTTGGGCAATTAAGCCCAATCACCAAAAGTCCCCTTCGTCCAATTGAGTCCCTTACCTTAAATTTCCATCATTTTGCTTGGCTAAGTCAAGTTTAAATTCTGAGAATATCCAATACCCCTCATACTCCTCGGTCCTACTTAATTTATTGTCTCTTGAACTCAATGAATTTAATTCCCAATTTAGGAAAAATTCTTCATATCCTGAGGCTTAATTACTTAGGATTTTACGGCATTACATTTATGCCATGAAGATTCGAGCCTATCTCAATTTGAAGACATCCTATTCTCCAACTTCATTTGTTTTTAAGTGGTTTCTAGGATAGGTGTCCCAGTGGGGATGCTTTTCATTACCAAGTGTTAGTTTCTTTAGTTAATCGAAATAAAGTAGTGCACAAATCCATCAAGCAGGCTTGTTGAGGTGATAAAGGTATTGATTGCAAATTGGGAGGCTTCGTTCATATCCTCTTCATGGGGCTTGTAACTCCATCACCCTTCAGATAGTCTCCTCCTTCCATGTGTTACATAAAGATCAAAATGGACATAGTTACGTCTTCTCCCCCAATAAATGGGGGGTTTTATTGGGCTAGTCTTTTTACATTCAGAAGGCTCCCCTATTGCATATTCTTGAGATCATTTGCAAAGTAGAGTGACCAACCTAGTTTGATGAAAGCTTTGGCCATTCTATATACACTATTAGAGGCATAGATGAACGGTTTCTAGAGGATCATTGTGGAATCTGCTATTGCCACTTTGGTCCCCAACTTGCACACTACTAATCGTTCCTTGCTCCATCCTTTTTTAATTTTATTAGATGATATTTGACTTTTAGGCTTATATTTTAAGTCTTGTTCTTTATCTATGTTTTACAGTCCCTCAATTCAACTATATATTTGGTTGCGTGAATGAGGCTTTCTATTGTTGCTTGCATTAATTGGCTTCATCCATATACTTTGTGGTTGGATTCCATACTTTTTAATTAATCAATGAATGTATCTTTATTTCATAATGAAAAACAATAATTGAAATATCAAATCAAAAACACTAACTTTCAAAAAATCATAAATCATACTCTCTGTAATAGTCGATAGAAGTGTCTAGACCCTGGCAAGTTGCTCTGGTGAACAAAGATGTTGCATATAAAGATAATGTTAGAGCCCTAGGATGTTTTCTTGAGGAAAACCCTCCGATGGTTAAGTCATTTTTTCATAGACTAGAGGAGCAATAAGATATTTGGTTGAAATCTTGTACCTCAAGATTAGCGAATAAGGTGGTCTTATATAGCTGAGAAAAGATCCGAAAAGTGCACTTCTGGATGGAAATCCTTTTAATTAATCCTGTAATTTTAGGATCTCTTTCCTTCATGGATGGATTGCCTCATTGGCCTACTGGGCCACTTGGTTATGATCCATTTGTTGTGGGTTTACTTATTATGGGCCTAACATTGGGGCTGTGTCCTACCAATAACTCTCCCCTTTAAGAAAATATGGGTTGGGACTTAATATTTTCTTGATTAAGCTAAAATGTTGTCGCATCCCTCAAAAAGTTCCTTGAAGGTTAATATTTTTATGAGGGGGTATGACACCTACCTGTTCTTTCGAGGCTATATTTCCTTGTGCGGTGTCATTTTAGAAAGTCAGTACGATGCCCCTACCAATAACTTTTTGAGGAAGGTGCTTAAATGTTATCATTTTCAGATGAGCGCCCACTACCTCGTGATCTTTGTTACACATGACGATTTCACTAGTCGGGTGAAGAGATGAAGTGACGCCCATTAAATGCAATTCCCAGAGATGTAATTAAGAAAGGTTCCCCGGTGGCTATTTTTCATCACGTGTCCCATTTTTAGTCGCCTAAATGTTTACCCTCATGGTGATGGTTTTCGAGGAGGGCGCTCAAGAGTCAAGTCTTTTCCCTATATAAGGCTTAGGGTTTTGTTACCCTTCTTCTTCACCGTTTAACTGTTCTTTACTTTTTGCTCATCCTTTTGTCTTTGCTTCTCTTCTACTTCTAGTTTCACCTTCATCTAAAGTGTTGCTTTCATTGAGCTTTTTCTTTTTTGTCCACTTCTTGCCTCTCTTTGAACATTCATAATCAAGAAATGAATGTTGGTTTCTCTTATATATTTCTATGGTATAGTGTTATTCCTTGTTATTTTTATTGCATCTTCAGTTCAAGTCTTGTTATTCCTTCATTGCCCGTCATATGTTGGCGACAGCCTTTACCTCCTCTTCGTCAGTCTTTCCAGATGGCTTCTTCAAGATTTTCTTCAAGGGCTGCCGCTGGCCATGTCTCTTCATCTTCTATAGACATCAAAGTTTCAAAAGGGCCATTAGTCCTCAAATTTTCTGTCTTGAAGGGAGGCCAAAAACACAACTTACCTTGGAGACCCTTCTGACCAATCTCAAACAATACTTTTGGCCAAACGGGGTCATGGCCGCCTTTACTATAAGTACGGTACTAGATGAAGGAGTCCTTATTGGGGGGAACAAGAGGTTTGGCGTCCTCACCATCTTCGTCAATCAATTATAAGCGGGGCTTCAGTTCCTCCTTCATCCACTAGTGGAACAAATGTGTGCCCACTTTCAAGTTTCGCCTTCACAATTGACTTCAAACTCCACCACGCATATAAACACCTTCATCTCCCACTGCAAGATGGCAATGGTAGTCTTCTTACTGGAGGTTTTCCTCTAGTTTTACATGTTGGACTTGAAGAAGGGTTCTCTTTTCTTCCACCTTGCCATCATCAACCAAGGAGGGCCCAAATCCTTTACCTTCGTCACCTGGAAAAATTCATGGCAAAGTGAAATTAGTGTTTCTTCTATATGCTAAAGGAGCTATTGTGGACCTTTCCCTACATGTTTGCCAATACCTTCTAGCAAGCCCTAGCAAAGAGGCCGTCCCTACATATAGAGTCTGATGGCCATCGAGCATACACTGGTCTCCTCACTTGGCTGCTCCTCACTTGGCTGGAGTCAGTGGTGGGGAATGACAATTTCATGAAATCATTCCCCATCCACTACACGGAGATTAGAAAGACAATGCTCAAGTAGGCAAGGATTAGTAGGGCCTATATGATGTACCTGGATATGCTGTACCCCACCAAACAAGCCTTAAAGTAGAAGAGGCAGTTGGTGGATTCTTACAAAATATCCTTTCGTGCTCAATGAGGGACACCAGATCTTAAAAGTTGTATTCTAAATGCATATATTTGCCTTATTTCTCACTTATCGAGATGGTTCTAACTATATTCCTCCCATTTTTCCCTTTGTAAGAATGGGCGATCACCGATCGGCTGGCCAATGCTTGTAAGCTGTCGATCTTTCCAGCAGATGTGGCCATCCAACCTGGGGGTGATAAGTCATCTACTGCCAAGGCTGCCTCCCAGGTGGTGCAAGTGGGCAACTTTTCTTCAAAGACTTCGTTGATTCAAAAGAGATCCCGATCTTTGGACATAAAGAAGGTTCAAAAGAGATCCTGATCTTTGGGCCTAAAGAAGACCGAAGCCTCCCAAAATAGAAACAACGATATGACCAGTTTTGATGATTTTTCTTTCCTTGGTGTCAATTTTATCGATTTGGCATCATTCTGTATTGATTATGGGCCTTTTCATCTAGCTTCCCCTACAAAACAATCTAGGAGGATCAAGCCCTCCATCGGTGGAAGCCTGAAGCCACTAATGGTCTCCTAGAAGCAAAAAACAGTTAGAGAGGCATCACAAAAGCAAAAGGTGACTAGGGATATGGTGTCCCAAAAGCAGAAGGTGCTTGGCTCACTTTCATGATAAAGTCATCCTAGAAATGGCACTTTTATGAATGTCCGATCCCACCCGTGGAAGCCTCCTTGAGCTCAAGGTGGATGACTGCCTCCAGCCCTACAACCTAGCCCTTAAACAGAGCCAAGCTTAGAGGCAAAGTATGGTACTTAAGGTGATTATGCCAGACCATATGTTCAATCCCTAGTGGATGGTGGGCATCGATGAGTTGATCTTAGAAGATTGTTTGGATATCTATCACAATATCTTTGAGGGGTTAAAGACTCCAAGAGATTGACACCTCCTTATCCATCCCATTCGAAGAGATGGGTCTCAATTGATCGGCATTGCCTTCAGAGTTCTTTAGATGTATTCATTGTTGTTTTATACTATGCAAAGCACTCATGTTAAGATACTAACTGGTCTTTCTTATAAGAGGCCATTATCACCTTCTCCATCAGGGAGAGGTGCATTGTTTACAATAGAAGCAGTTTGATGTTAACCTCTCAGGTTACAAACTTGAAGCTTTGAATTAGTCCCTGATGAAGGAGTTGGAAAGCTAGTGCGCTGCCAAGGAGGCGCTGGTAAATAAGGTGCAAGACTTGAAGGATGACAAAGGTAAGGCCAATGCTTGCTGCTAGGATATGGAGTTGAAGCTGAAAAAATCAGTGGAGGCCTTCGAGAAGGTTGGGGAGAAAGAGGCCATTGATAAGGCTGAGGTTTATCGGCTAAATTCTCTACTGCAGGTTGTCAAGGGCAAAATAGGGCTCATGGAGCTAAGTCTTCCGATGGACCAATTGGTTTCAATGTTTCCCCTAACTGTTCAAGGTGAAGCCAGGTCAAGCTCAACTGCCCATATGATGCTCTTTGTGGAGCGGATCTTGAGGGTTGGCTACATCGAATGTCAGGGGCATGAAACATACTAGGGGCTTTGGGCCAAGGCCAATGCCCACATGAAATGAGCTCATCTCGCTTTTTTGTAAAGAAAAGAATGAGTTGGGTAAGGAGCCCTTCGAAGAATTTAAGGAGGGTTTTCTTACCTACTACTTTTAGGTCGAGCAAGCACATTTGAACCTAGACTTATCCTCCTTATCATCTTATGAAGTTTAGAGCTCTGACTACAATGTATAGCCAAATTAGGGGAAAGCAAGAGTGGTACCCTTTGATGAAGAATCATCAGTGACAGATTATTATAGCCCTACTAGTGGAACGCTCAGTGGATAAGGTAAGTTCATAAATCCCTAGTTTAAATTCCTTGATTAAAGGTGAATTAGCAAGATTAAGTAAGTTATTTAAAGGATAGATGGTTCCTAGTTTAATTTGGCACCCAAGTGTCACTAAGGGCAAAATGGTCATTTTGTACACCGACGTGATAAGTTTGGTATTTAAGCTCATAGGTCAATCTTTTGGACCTAAGTAACAAGAAACCAAAGAGTTGGACTAAACTAAAGAAGTTGAAAGGCTTAAGTGATAAGTTGGCTATTTAAACCATTTTGAAGGTTTTGGCAGTCACTATTCATCATCCCCAACCTCTGAAATTCGTAGCTCTCCTTCTCCTCTGCAATTCCATGGCAAAACTTCGATTTCTTCATCAATTCTTGGTGGTTTTTGGTGCCCCATGAGGTTTATATGCATGAAAGGACTTCCTTTTGCATGGATTATGTGTGGTGAGCTTGGGATGACGTTTTTTAGGCTTATGGAGCTTAGGTACATTTTGCCCAAATGGTTTACTTGAGTTTTTCTTGGTTTCTTGGGCTTCCATGAGCTTGGTTCTAGTTAGAATAAGCTTGAATTCGTGCCTTATAAGTTGAACCATAGGAAACGTTAGTGGAGCTTGGCAGTCGAAGCTTGAAGCTTTGGTGCTTGATTCTTGCTAGTTCTTATGTAATTGAGGTAAGGGATTTATGATTCAAGCATAATTGATGCCATTCCTAGCTTGGTTGCTTGTTAAATTCAAGTACTTTGATGGATGGCATTAGTTGGTGGATGGTAATGAACATGTTGGACTAGGGAGTTTTTGAAGATTTGTGTGGTGTTTATAGACACCATAGGATTGGTTTGAATGGTGCATTGTGATCTTTGCAACGTGTACTACACGTATGTGAAGTTTAAAGGCTATCCATGCATATTTGATATGTTTGGAAAATGTTCAAAGTTCATATCAGTAAAATGGGAAGTTTTCTGGGCATTTTGCAAGTTTGAAAACGTGTCACCAATCAATTCGAGTTCCCATGATGTGTCACCAATATCTCAGAAATTGGCATAATGTCGACAACTGTGGCGACACATCGCCACCACAACATTGACACCCTGTTTTGTTTTCTTCATAACTTTTTGCTCGGGTGTCTGATTAAAATGATTTTAGATTCCACACGAAGCTAGAAAGGAGTACTATAAACTCCATGGTTTCAAAACACTTAAAATGGTCTAGTTTTAAAGTTATTTTAACTCAAAGTGAATGAAAGTTTTAAAGGAAAATATGGTCACAATGAGCACCATTAGTTAGGTGCAAGGTTTAGTACCATCAAAAGCCTAGTTGAGACTTTGGATTTAAGGATTCGATGTGGAAACCTTAGTGCACCTAGTTGGCGTTCCAAAGAACCTAGTAAACGAGTCCAACCATGATCATTGCCACTCCACTAGTGTGAACCAAGTAATGGTGGATAGGAGAGCACCATGGATGAAGGCTTGGTGTACTTGTTGCCTAGCCAAGCCGTGCGTTGAGGTACAAGTGGAATCCTAGTACATCCTTGGTAGGTTAATTGGGTGAAGGTAAAGTACATAATGACCTAGTCAAGTCTAAGGACTTGAGGCACTATGTGAAGGCCTAGTACACGTAATGGATTTCTTACAGTGCAAGCAAGGAGCATCCACCATGTTCACCTGCACAACAATTAAGTGAAGGCTACATTATTGCGTCAAGTAGTAAGTTAAGGCTTACTAGGAGTAAGTTAGTGGCCAGAACTTGCTAGGCACAGAATGACGCCTCGTGAGAAGGACTAAGATGAGGAGAGGTCTTAAGGGACCTAGTTATATGTACATATATCAGACCCTCAAGCTGTATGAGCTCACAGCACATGATATATATGTTCTCATATATTGAGTCCTCAGGATTTTTCTTGCAAGTTAAAGACCCCTTACTGAGAATATTTGATTTTCACTGTCGTGCCCTAAACTGCCCCTGGCCCATTTGGGCCCGATTACTTAAAACATGCAGCGAAAGTTTTCATTACATAGAAGGGGCTTTTAAAACTCATTAAAACTTATGGGCACAAACCCTAGGATACTTACCGGTACTAGCTCGTTAAGTTCTTTAATTAAGGTTATGTTGAAGTGCTCTTAGAAACAAGCTAGCACCTATGTGGATTTCATGTGTTCATTTTCATGGTCTTTACCAAGCTTAGCCAATAATATGCATAGCAACCAAAACACCAACTTAAGTTTGAAAACTTATTTTCATGCATGTGCTTTGCATGCTTATGTGTTTTGGTGTTCACTAGTGCACATAATCACTTAATGCCTTTAGATGCAACTAATGCTTAGGCATGCATTAATTCACAACATATGTACACTTAAATTCCTTATTAGCCAAACTTTACACAAGCATCCAATTTCATGCTTTTTCTAAGTTTACTTGCATGTTCCTTACTAAGTGCGCATACATAGCCAACATTGCATGCTTTCAACATGGACATGGGCTTATGGGCCTTTTAGTACTTAACATGCATATGGCCCAAAATTAACCAAGAACATATTCAAATTTTCCAAGTTCTTATTTAAGCCCAAAACGTACATTTAAGCCCAATTTCAACATGCTTCAAGTTTTATGAAAACATAACCCATAAATTCATGCATGGGCCTTGGTAAGTCCACCAAGCAATAAAAACACCAAAAAATGTCCAAGTCCATAATACAAGCCCAAAGCCAAGTTTGGCTGAATTTTAGCTAAATCCATAATTTGGTCATTAAAGTTAGACCAACAAAAACATGCTTAAAAGCAAGCCATAAATCCACAAAGCCATGAAACACAAATTTTCACCTTAATAGACCTTATTCCCACAATTCTAAGACTTCAAGTCCTGCACAGAAAGTCCACATATTTTTTTTTAGCTTATTTATAAGCAGCTTATATACTTAGAATACTTAGAATATTTTGAGCAATACCATACACAAATCCAACCTTAGCACATAGAAAGAGTACTCAAGACTCTTAGCTTGATCTTTCAAGCAAACCTTTACTTACAAAAGTAGAGTAGGGCGGGTGAGTTATAAAACTCAATAAGGATTTTGTGGCATCCAATGCCTAACTTATGGCCTCCAAGGCCTAACATATGCCAAGAATGTAATGGCAAAATAATCCTTACTCCTACAAAGAAAACATAAAGACAAAGAAAACAAAAAGATACATGCATATAACAATAATATCATAATCGGGGTTAGCATGCACAACAAATCAAAGAAGCACACAAACACACGCCACTTAACACTTTGTTCACAGAAGGGCAGCAAGCATCCCTCAAGTTCTAATTCATTAATTTCATATACTTAATGTTTTCGGAGAGCTCACTTAGTATAGGAATTAAGGTGGCCGCCTTAACTCCTAGCCCATAATGCTTGCTTACTTAACTTAGCTCATGAGCAAAACAGAATTGCCAAAGCAATAACATAACTTAAGCCCTCTTAGCACTTCTAGGATCACATGGTTCTTTGACCATCACCTAGGGGCCCGAATACTCACACAAAAAATCCATGGAACTATACCATGCAATAAAGTGAATATAGGAATCCTTACCTACAACACCGAAAGCTTTATAAGCTTATTTTCCTTCATTTTCCTTGCTTGTTGACTCTAGAAATTATTTTCTAGCATAAGAACCAAGATGGGCCGAATTTTATTAGTAACCATAAGGTACCAAGAACATTTGGTGATTAACTCAAATAACACAAAATACCAAGAACACTTGGTGCACACTTACAAAACCTCATAGAAGAGGTAAGACCAATTTCTTGTGCTTGATGTTCTTCAAGCTTCTTCTTGATTTCTTGCTTCTAATGAACTTAGAAACTCAATCACACAAAGAGCTCCTTGAGTAGAGCTTAAAACCTCCAAGAAATGGAAATGGCCGAATTTTTATCCTTGGTTTTCTTTGAATTCTTCACTTGATTCTTGCTCTTTATGGTCTTAGAGCTTGAATTCTACCAAGAATACTTGGTTTTAATTTGAGGAAGGATGATTTCTAGCTATGGACAAATATTTAGAGGAGGAAAAGAGTTGAAAATGTGTTTGGAATGGTGAGACTTGGTATGGAAGAAAATGGAGAGAGAAGGAAAGAGTTTGAGAGCAAATGACTTTGAATGAGTGGATTGATTATGTTTTAATGTGTGGGAAGGTGATGGCTGGCCATATGGGAGGAACAATGAGTGTATAATGTTCTTGGAAGAGTGGGAGACAAGATTTAATGGAAGGAAGACTAATTGGAAGACTTTTGGATAAGTTTGGTAGAAAAAGTCAAAAGTATGTGAAGAAAGAATCCAAGGTAATGACTAAGGGTGGGAGGTGGATTAAAATAATGGGATTTGGAGGGAGGTGTCATAAAATATTGGGAATTGGAGTGGCATGGCTGGCCAAGGCATCCTAGGCCATTAAAATGGTCTAATTCCCCTTTTAGTCCTCCAACTTTCTGATTTTGGGCAATTAAGCCCAACTACTAAAAATCCCTTTGTTCAATTGAGTCCCTCACCTTTAAAAACCACCATTTTCATCACTAATTCTCTTGGCCTAAGCCAAGGTTATTTTTAAGAGTGTTCAACACTCAATTATGCCCATGTCATATTGTCTCCTCAATTTAATTAAGCTAAATTCCCGATTAAGGAAAAATTCTTATGCTCCCAATCCATTTAACCCGGGACCTAATCACTTTGGATTGTCGGGGCATTACACTCACACCCTTACTTTTTGTTGTGCAGTTTTGGGCGTCGTTGAGCCAGCAACTGTTGAGGGTTGTTAAGCTAGGCTTATGAGCAAGTATTTAGTTTATTTGAATCTTTATGATTCTAGTTTATGGGTTGCTTGTTGGCTAAGTTATGGCACTAACTACAATTTTTTTTTTTGCCTACAGAGGCTAGTGAATCACAAAGGAGACCTTACGAAGCTTGCTACTGGGAGTTTGCTCTAGGGTGGAAGCTTGGTTCTGGATCTCAATACAATCATTTAGTGTATAGTTTCGATACACTAGTTTGCCTTCAATGGTCATGTTGAGTATTTTACTGTAGAGTCGCTCTTGGGTGTGAGCATAGTCTACTCTTGTTTGGATGCTTGCACACAATTGATTATGTGTAGTTAATTCCACTTAAATGCTTTGAATGCTTTGACAGTTTTGATATTTGTTTTATTAAATTATGCCATAGCAATGTTTTAAGTACCATTTCTTTATTTTATTAATTAATTCAAAGCATAAACTCATGCATGACTGCATAGTAGGATTAAATAACTAAAAGCATAAAGGTTTCAACTATTGCACATGTAATCAATTAGCCAATTGTGACTAACGTGGGACAAGTTCCCACAGGCTTCCTAGGCAGGCCCACGAGGGGTCGTGTCACGGACATTCAAGAAGTGCCTCTTGATGATAAATTTTTAGTAGCCTTATGTACATTTCTTCTTCTAACAAGGTGTTAATGAAGCAACCAAGATGTTGAACAGAGGTACCTCCAAAACTGTTTTTTAGGAAGGGCATCATCAATTGTGGAAGGGTATCTACAATATGCTTTTTTGTCTCGAGGCCTCCGAATGATTTGCACATGTTGCCTAATATCCCTTTAAATCCTTTAATCTTTCAAAGGCTTGGCATGACATCTCCATGAAGACCTTCAACCTCTCACGCTCGTATGATCCTTCAAGTCTGTGTGTTGCCTTTAGTACTAGGGTCATAATTTTCTCTTTGTGGCCTTTTGTATATCATTGTTTTTATAAAGAATTCCAAAGATTGCTTTAATGAAATAGTTATTGCTTATTTCTAATATGTGGATTCTGAACTTGTTTGTCATGCTAGTCTAAATATACTTCATTAGCAGTTGCGTTCTTAAGGTTCGTTAGTTATAAGTGGGGAGGCCATCCTTAAGGGTCTTCAGCCATTTTTTATTTGGTCTTGTTTCCTTTACCATTTTTATTGCCTTTATGGCTATCGCCTTTTAGTTTTGACCTTTTTTGCCTTCATAATTTTAACCTTTTTCACCTTCATAGTTTTGGCTTTTATTGTTTTAGTAAGTTTGGGTTAGCCTCAAATATGTTAGTGGATTGTTCCTTTGATGGCTAACCCTCAATTTATGGATCCTTCTTTTATCAATTTGGTGACCAAGCTAGTAGCCTCGTTGGATGATTGGTTGAGAAGTAAGTTAAAAAAAATAAAGTTTTCATTAACTTTTTTTGTAGATATAATCAAATTCTAAGAAATAAACTGATCCATTAAAAGGTAAATAAGACGACATACTTCGTTTTACTTTATAAGAGTAAATAACATCATTATCATGCAATGTAAAGTAACAAATCGTCTGAATGGTAGGTCCTGGGCATCGTTCTTCCTTTGGCATCTATTAGTTTAAAGACTCCATCTCTGACCTTACTCTTGACTATGTAAAGTCCGTCCCAATTTGGCATCAACGCCCTATGATCAAGATTTCTGCCTGTCAATTTTGCTTTTTTGATGGCCTTGCTCCCTACTTGGATATCCTTCTTCTTGATCCTCTTATCATGTGTCAAGGTAACTCATTGTTTAAAGGCCCTCATACAAGTTCTAGCATTTTCTCTTAACTCTTCTAATAAGTGCAATTAGCCTTCTAGTGTTTTGTTGTTTTTTCCTAAATTGAATGTCTGGACCTATAAGGTTGGGTATGTGACTTCTACAGGTATAAGTGCATCTATGCTATAGGCTAGGATGAAATGGGACTCACCAGTGGGCTTTTCATGGCATCGTACTATAATCCCACAGAACATTAGGCAATTTTGCCATCTACTTCCCTTTGGCTTCTCCCAACCTTTTTCTTTAAACCTTTCTTGATGGTTTGGTTGATGACTTCTAGTTGTCCATTTAATTGAGAATGGGTTATGGGCATAAAATAAAGTTGGATGCCTCTTATTTCTATGAACTAACAGACTTGCTACTTGTTAAACTGCCTTCCATTATTTGCAACAATGGCCTAGGAGCACCTAAATATACAAATTATATTCTTCTACAGGAACTTGATAATCTAAGAGGTTGTTGTTGAAGCCAAGGGCTTTACCTCCACCCACTTGGTGAAGTAACCTATAGCTATAATGCAATATTTAACTTGGCCAGGTGGCATAGGAAGTGCTCCAATATGATCTATTTCCCACATAGCGAAAGGCCATGGCTCGGCAGCTAATGAGGTTCTAGAGGACAATAATCTTTGCACCCTAGAGTTCAGCTAACAAGGGTGGTATCGTTGGACAAACCTTTGGGAATCTTCTCGGATGGTGGGCTAGAAATATCATTATCACAACATCTTATGAGCCAAGGAATTAGCGCCAATGTGTGCTCCATAGTCCTTTTGGTGAATCTTTCGGAGCACTTGTTGCCTTTTTCGAGGTGTCAGGCATCATTGTAAAGGGGAAGTAAATCCTTGTCTGTACAGTTCTCTTCCAATGATGATAAACCTTATTGACTAGATCTTGGTCTTTCTTCTTTCCTTGGGAGTCCTTCTTATAATCCTATGTTCAAGGTAGAGCCTAATCAGCCTCCTCTAGTCATCCTTGAAGGCCTAGTGTTCTAGCAGCTATATTGAAGGCTTCTATAGTTTTTCCGTCAAGGCCTCTTCTTGGCCTTTTGAGAAATCATTTGCTCTCACGTTCTGGTTGATATCTTCTGGATCTACATATGGTCAAATGTCTGCATTAAATTTTAACTGTATTTAAATACTTACAGTGGGTAGGGTCTTTAATCCCTACTGTCTTGGTAGCTTGACCCATTATCAATTGGGAGTCGCTGTAAACTTGTAGGTGTCATACCTCTGCCCAACCAGCCATCCGTAACCCTGCTAAGAAGGCTTCATACTTTGGCAAATTGTTTGATACTAGGAATTAGAACTTTATTTAAAGTGTTACTTCCACACCAAGGGTCCCTTAGAATAGAATACCTGTACCTTGGTACTTAGGTCCCGATGTTCCATCTACGTACATTCTCAAGGTGGAGCTTTTCTCATGTGCTTTTTCTCACTTTCCTTGGTCACTCCTACTGGTGTCATTTCTGCAATGAAATCTACTAAGGCCTGTGCCTTGATTGCCTTCTGGGGTTTATACTGGATATGAAACTCCCCTAATTCTATGCATCATTTTGCCAATCTCCCAACTTATTAATTTTTTGGAGAAAGTCTTAAAGCGGTAATTCTATCCGAACAATAATTTGGTGTGCTTGAAAGTACGACCTTAGCTTTCAAGAGGCTGCTATGAGGGCCAGAACAGTCTTCTGAAAAGTGGGATATTGAGAATTTGCCCCCTAGAGGGATGGGCTAGTATAAAAGATAGGCCATTGTTCAGATCCTTCTTTGCGTATGAGCATAGGAGCCCTCCATTATGGCTAAATATAGGACAAGGGATTCATCGGGCTTGGACTGCTTCAACTTTGGTAGGCGCTATAGGTATTCTTTGATGCATTTAAAGGCCCAGTAACATTCTTTGGTCCATTCAAATGTTGGTTCTTTTTTAAGTACTTGGAAGAATGATCAGTAATGATTACCAAAGCATGATACAAATCGCCCAAGGGCGGTCAGTCTTCCTGCTAGCTTTTGGACATCCTTCTTGTTCCAGGGTTCGAGCATTATCAAAATTGCTTTTATCTTGTCAGGGTTGGCATCGATCTCCTTCTCCGAAACCATGTAGCCTAGGAACTTTCCAGCTTCGACAATATAGGTACACTTTTGGGGCTTTAGCCTCATGTTGAATTGTCTCATTTTTCTGGAAAGTCTTGCGCAAATCATCAAAATTATTTTTCTATTGTCCAACTCTTGACTATCATGTCTTTTATGTAGACCTTCATATTTCTCCCTAGTTGTTTTGTGAAAATCTTGTTCATGAGCCTTTGGTAAGTAGCTCCAACATTCTTTAGACCGAAGGACATTCTTTTATAGCAATACATGGTTTACCAAGTGGTGAAGGTTGTTTTTTTCTCATCTTTAGGGTCCATGTGAACCTAATAATACTTGTTGAACGCATCCATAAAAGATAGGATTTTGAACTTCAAAGTGGCATTAACCAATTGGTTTATGAATGTAATGAGTAGGGATCCTTGGGTTAGACATCGTTCAAGTTCGTGTAATCGACGCACATGCGCCATTTTCTATTCTCTTTCTTTATTAGGACCACATTAGCGAGCCATTCGGGGTATTATACTTCTTGGATTATACCCATCTTTAGTAACCTTTCAACCTTTTTTCTAATGAAATCTCACCTTTTAAGCACCAAATTTTGCTTTTTTTGTTGGATTGGTTAGGTTGAGGGTTTAACTTACAACCTGTGGTGATGATTTCAGGGTCTATCCCAGGGCATATCACTAGGAGACCATGTGAAAACACCCATATTAGATCGTAAAAACTCAATGAATGGCAGCTTTACCTCTTGTGGAAAGTCCTCACTGATATTCATGGTTTTCCTAGGACCTATCTCTATCACCTTGACTTTTTTGAATAGGGACACTAAAGGCTCATCCTCACTCGGTGCCTTTTTTCTCCCTTTTTGGTTTCAATGGGTCTTGTCTCTCTTCCCTAAGTCCCTTTAGGCTAGCCAAGTAACTTCGTCGCATTGCTGCCTAGTTTACATAAATAGTAGCATTTTTAATAGGAGTCATAAAAACTATAATTAGCCATTCAATATCTTTTCTAATGTGAAATTGTACCTGATCCGGCAGTTTAAGTATGGTGATATATGATGAAGGTACATTTAGTACTAGGAATTCTAAGTTATGAGAGTCATAGATGGTTCTCCCATTCTTGCTTGTCCCATTAACATGAGGGGCAATTTGATCGTCCCCAACATTAGAACTTTCTCTCTACAGACTCCAAATGTAGGCCTTAGAATGGGGGCCAATGAAGATCTCTTGACTTTAATCTTTTCCAACAAGCTAGCGAAGAGGACATTGGAGTTGGCACTGGTATTTAGATAAACCCTCTCGACTTCAAAATTGTTGATTATAATGGTAATGATGAATAGATCTACATGAGGCATGAGAATATAGGACCCATCTGGCTTTATTAAAACATTATTATGGTCCGCTACCCCCAATTGAGCGATCTCACACTTCTACCTTTTACAGTGCATAGAAGATTCTCTATTAATGATCATATGCACTACCTCTGTGGGGGGTCTTGGATTTTGTAATCCCTCAATGGGGATAGTTGTCTGTCCAGCTATCATCTATGATCATGATCTTCTTCCTTGTCTTTCCTTTGAGTCCTCTTTTCTGGTCTTTGACATAGGGATTGTGGCCTGGCTAAGTATTCCTTAAATTTTCCTACTTGGATTATGTCCTCCAGAAGCCTTTTTAGCTACCAACAGTCCCCAAAGTCATGACCTTTGTCTTTGTGGTATTGACAATATTTCTTTAAGTTTTTCTTATTAAAAGGGTGCATTGGTGGGTGTTATCTAGGCACCTGGTTCCTCCCCTCAAGTGCATATAGGATGTTTGACCTTGTTTCCTATAAGGGTGGTAGGATGGGATTTGGGCATAAAGGTTTCATTTGCTTGCCTCTCTTCCTAAAGGCTAACCCTCATTCTCAGGCTCTTGGTTGTTCTTTCTACAGCATAAGCTGATTAAGTCCTTTAGCATACATGTAGCAAGTAGCTCGATTAAGGAATTCCTCTACATCTCTTACAGGGATTTTATAAAGGTCCTAGGCCAACTTAAAGCCACGTGCCAGGCCTTAGGTAATGACCACCAAGTGCAACTAAGGAGACAAACCTTACACTTGTATGGCCTCAACATTGAATCTTCGTATAGAGTCATTCAAGGACTTATCCTACCCTTACCAAACCTTCAACAGGTGGGCCACCATTTTGGGGGTTTGGCTTGCTCCCCAAAAATGGTAGAGAAACGCATGGGAAAGGTCTTTGAATGAGTAAAAACGACGCCCCTATGGGTCCCAAACCAAGAAGCCAGGGTTGAGCTAAAAGTTCTACACATCATTGCATCCAAAGCCCTTTCAAGCATCATAAATGTAATATACAGTTGTAGATAATTGACAAGATCTGTCAAGCCATTCTAAGGATCAATTTTCAGCATGTGAAAACCGTTAGAAGTAGGGACTTTGATTATTTCATCCATAAAGGGTTAGATCCACATATAGTTGATATCAATGGCAGAGCCAACCCTACTATGGGGGGTTTGGGTACTGTTATATGTTGTTTCATTTGATAAAGCCTTTGTAGAATGACGCTTCTATCATTGCCAGGGGCGCCTTAGATTGCCTTATCGACGGAGGGGGTTAATAGCATGGGCCCTTAAAGTTGAGTCCCGATGAGGGACCTATTGGGGCTCATTGAGTGCCAAGTAGCTTTCTGTGACTTCCTCTAGTGCCTTGGGCAGTGCTTTATTGATCTCCTCCTAAATAGTTATTCACAATTGTTTGAAGAGGGCATGCTGGAGTGCTTAAAACTATTCATCATCAAATGGTGCAGGGCCTTTGCCTTTTCAAGGGTCATTCTAAAGAGCTGAGTGCTCCTTTTTTACTTTAGGGGTTGTCTCCTCTCCGAGAGGTACTATGGATCCCACGGGAAAATTGTTTTGATCCCTACATTGGCTTTCATTCCCATTTCCTTGCGGATCTTAGGCATCCATGCAAGATCTTTGAGCGTTCGCTGTGGCTTTCCTACAAACGGCACCAAATTAATAGTCAATAAAGGTGTCTGGACCAAGCCCAGTTGCTCGTTGTGAACGAAGATTTTGTGCACAAAGATAATATTAGAGTCTTGAGATGCTTTTCCAGGAAAAACCTTCAGACGGTCAAGTTAGTTTCTAGTTATCAGAGGAGTAATAAGATGTTCGGTTAAAATCTCACACCATGGGGTTGGCGAATAAAGTGGTCTTATGTAGCTGAGGGAAGATCCAAGATGATCACTTACAAATGAAAATCCTCTTATTTAAGCCCGTAATTTCACGATCATTTCCCTTCTTGGATGAATTGTCTCCCTAGTCTGCTGAGCCGCTTGGTTACGATCGATCTGTTGTGGGTATACTCATTATGGCCCTAATATTGTGCCTGTGTCCTACCACTCTTCTTCTCCAAATTCATTATCACACTTCCCATTTTATGATACACTTAAGCATTGTAAGATTTCATCAAAAGATATTGTTTTTATTTTTTTTTTAACTAACAAAAAATTTGTATGAAAAATATCACGGACTAAGGTCAGCTAATAAAAATTTTTATAAATTTGAAATTTAAAATTTATTTTCGAAATAATGAATTAGAATGACATTAAACCATATGAAATGTATAAATGAAAATAGGAAAACATCTGTTTTGATTTGGTAAATCGTCGTCCTAAAGCTGTGCGTTCTGGTAATGGAAAGTTTGTCTTCACCAATTTAGTTAGGAATAAATGGAAAGGCTCTTCGTCAGCACAAGTTCTCTTTAGGCTTTAAAGAACCTGCCGCATTAAAGTGCTGCTGGTGTCCTACACTGTTAGCAACTGGCTCAGCCAGCCTCAGCACGCCACCAAGTACAGCCACAGGCAGCCGTATCCTGCAACCCTAATAATGCCTCTCCAATAATCTCTCCAATTCGACTTTCAAACCATACAAATATTTACAGTTTACCTACCCATAAGCTTTAGGTAATTTTGGAAGTTGAAGATTTTACATATACTTTGAGGGGCAAACTACAAAAAAAACCATGCAAATACTTCACTTTTTCTGATATAAGTTTTATTTGAATTTATTTATACTATTAATTTTTAAAAAAATTAAAAATTATATTTGAAAAATTGCATACTATCATTTACTATTTGTGAATATAAGTTTTAAATTACAATACTTTTTATCAATATTCTCTAGGTTTTTATTTTTGTAGCTAGAATTAATTACACTACAAAGTATTAGGGTTGAGGAGTAAAGCTTTTGAACTGAGGTTTGAGCTATGAAAGGACACGGCTCTATCCATCTAGATGGGCGCTGTGGAGCAATATTCATTAGTTAACTTAATAAACCTGATTACTAGAAACCACTTTCTTACACAAGAGATTATAAGACTTCAAGTATTGACAAGGTTATAGGATGACATAGTAACATCCTTGGATATAAGTGAAAGCACAAATCTTGACTCATTGTTAAACGATGAAAACTTAGAGGAGTAATAGATGATCAAATCTTAATTTAATGGCCAAGTAAATTGAACAAGGAGTTTCTGCATGTATTTGTACTTTTTTTGGGGGCCAAAGAGCCGTTGGGTAGTTGCTAGAAATGCTAGAAAGGGCTCTCTATAAATTATGCTAGTCATTACCTTCCTTTTTTGCTGGATTCCTCAAGTTTAATATGTTAAGATGGGTTCATTTGCAATTAATTGGAGATTAATGGACTCCCATTATTGGTCTGTCAACATGGTGGGGCCTTGTGGGTTGCTTAAAGAGTTTTAAGATGCTGAATATTACATGGGTTGCCATTGGGTCGGTTTTTGTCTATTTGCCCAAACTATCACCCTTCTTTCTTCTTTCATTCGTGTATAGCAGTCCCAAGATGTTCAACAGCTCCCATTGCTACCTCCAAGCTTGATTCCACGGCAACCCCTTTGTCTGCCGTCCATCCACCAACCTTTTTGTCGGATCCGGTGTTGCCATTGCTGGATCTGACCTATGTGCCTACAATCAGTTCCAATCCAAACGGTTTTCAACCTCTTTGGCTGTCCCGTACCATCCGTCATTGCCCTTGTTACGTCGAGGTGATTTCCTCCTACTGCGGCATTATTTTGTTCCCCGATTGTTTCCTCCTTCTAATTTCACCTCCGTTCCCCTTGCAATTAATGTTAGGACTGTGAGCAATGAACTGCTACCCGACGGTTACAAGAATATTTCTTGGTGGGCATAACCAATGCCATCCTACTAATTTTGTCTTCATTCAATTTGTTGACAGGTATTGAGGGACTCGGGGAAGGCAAATGGAAGTATTAAGTCCATTGAGGCGTAATTTGTTGATAGAACCAATTGTAACCCATGTAATATTCAGCATCTCAAAACCCTTTAACCAACTCACAGGGCCCACCATGCATACGGACCAATAACAGGAGTCCATCAATTTCGAGTAATGGCATAAGAACTCATTCTTAGACTTTTAGTTTAATTGATTAAACTTTAAATTCATCTTTTAATAATTTATAACATATGGATTTT
Organism: Aquilaria yunnanensis; assembly: GCA_039654915.1. Taxonomy (NCBI): domain Eukaryota; kingdom Viridiplantae; phylum Streptophyta; class Magnoliopsida; order Malvales; family Thymelaeaceae; genus Aquilaria; species Aquilaria yunnanensis. Next base: position 78,637,820 of record CM077593.1, read on the forward strand.
ACTTTTTTAGAGCAATGAAAATGTCCAGGTGTCATCTTCTGATTGGTCTAAGTGGAGTTTGTAATTTTGAGTTAGATCTTGAATCATTCGAGAAGAAGCAATTAATAAATTAAAAGCACCAATTAATAGGTTAAAATCTGAGTTTAAAAGGTTAAAGTCCAAGTTTAATAGGATCAGCAGTTTCATACTTCGAATTAAATTGATTTAATCAATTTAAACATGTGTAATTGAATGCACTTAAGTCACAAATTAACACATGAAAGCACTTATTTAACATATTAAACTTGAAACTTCATAAAAGAATTTTTCATTTCAAAATCAAACTTAATTTAAACACAAACACATTAAATCACACATTTTTAACTCATTCTAAAAACAAGATACTTAATAAAGTTTATCCTTTTGTCTTAAACTGATACGTTCAAAACTACCATTTTTTTTTAACCAAAACTTCCAATTAAAAACACACTTCATTGGTACTTTTGAAACTCTAAAGTAAAACTTTAGTCCACCAATCAAATTTGTATTTATCAAATTTAAGTTATATTGATTGGAACAAATCCAACACAATTGATTTTTAAGCATTCATAATTTTACATTTCATCTTTTAAAGTTGAATAGGAAATTAAATAAGCATTCATAATTTTACATTTCATCTCTTAAAGTTAAATAGGAAATTACTTTCTTTTTTTGGTAATCAATAGTACAAGATATAGAGTCTAAGAAGTTATAATTATAGTATAGGGGTATGGGAATACCAATTTGTTTGACATCAAGAAGTAACCGAACCTAGTATTGAAGCATTGTTAGAGTATTAGGGAGGAAGGGATGAGGGAGATTTGGCCAGGGATCTTATGTTCCTTTGTCACTTGAACTTAGTTACTGGGACAGAAATTACTTTGTGCATGTGATGTTAATAGGAATCAAGATAAAATACTCATTACTATTCTATTTAGTTAATTTTTTGGTTTTTCAAACCTATGAACTTTATGTCTTAGACAAATCCAATAGAATACTCCCCCATTTCGCATTAATTGATCATTTTATCTTTCTTAACTGAAGTTTGACTTGAACATATTCAAATAAATATGTATTGAAAAAATTCTTAAAATGATATTTAGAAACTATAATATTTAAAGTTTCATTTTCATATAAAATATTCATATTTTTATAATAAATTTTAAAAGAAATAAAATGGTTAGTTTTTGTAAAACAGATGAGTAAAAATAACTGAATCATCTTATCAAATTTAACTAATTTATTTGGCTTTTTCGTTTTATTTGTGTAATGTTCACCCCTAAAAATATAGTTCTCCTTTTTGCTGCCATGAGATGGAATAAGATGTTGCATAGCTTATGTACTAAAATATCTTAGGAAGCATATACTTTTTTTATACTTAATATCTAAGATGAGATTTTGTGTTCAATTTTTGTTCACTACTATTTATATGATTCAATCTAGTGCCCTTGAATCCTTTTTTTTTTCCACACGACTAATCTTGCACATCAAGTTGATACACTAGAGCTCATTCCTTGGGCCATTGGGTTTATCGTATATACTTAAGGCTATAGGGTTATTATCTACACATGAGAGACACAATATACACACACTATAGTCTTGAAAATTTGGTGATCAATAGTATACCATACGGTATTTCTTTTATTGTGAAAATATGAAATAAATTATAGTTTATTTTGCACATTCATCACACTGTATACCCTAGTAGTGATGCAATGTCGCATGTAAATATGTCAAGTGCATAGATTTACTTGTGTAAATAATGAATATGTGTATCAGATACATATGTATCTGATAATATGTGTATTAGATACACATGTATATCTCGAGGTCTACGAGTAAAGTTTGTTGGTGGTCATACAAAGTAATACATAAATCAAACTTGGAATGCTTGAAAGAAGAAGATATTTTGACCAAGCTGAATTGCCTATTGTTGGGCATATATCATATATATTGATGTGTGTATCTAGTTACTTGGATTACAAGTAAAGTACAAGATAAACATAAGAAGTGGAATACAAATCCTAGATAAATATGACCATTATCTTATACTAGAACTTAGAGTAGTAGTAGAAGATGTAATATCTTTAACACACCTCCTCGATCTTAAGGGGCGAAAATGAACATTGAGATTGTCTTAAAGACTTTGAAATAATTGAGCAGCTAAGGGCTTGGTAAGAATATCTGCCACTTGATCTTTGGTGGAGATAAACCTAACATCAAGATCTTTGCATGAAACCTTCTCTCGAACAAAATGGAAATCCACTTCAATATGTTTTGTTCAAGTGTGGAAGACTGGATTGGCCATTAGGTAGGTTGCACCAATGTTATTACACCATAATATTGGTGGTTTTGGCAAGAAAACTCCAAGCTCTGAAAGTAAGGTTTGAACCCAAACCAAATCAACAGTGGCATTGGCAATAGCTTTATATTCTAACTTTGTGCTAGAATGAGAAATTGTCATTTGTTTGCGTGAGCTCCAAGAAACCAAATTGGAGCCAAGAAAGATGGCATAACCACTTATAGAGTGCCTGTCATCGGGACAAATGGCCAAATCAGCATCAGAAAAAGCACTGAGAAATGTTGATGAATCCTTGTGTATTTGAAAAACAAGTCCAGTAGTACAAACAAGATAACAAAGTATATGCTTCACAGCCGTCCAGTGGACTTAAGTTGGAGCGTGCATAAACTGAGAAACCTTATTAACAGCATAGGAGATATCAGTTTGGGTGAAATTTATATATTGAAGTGCTCCAACAGTACTTCGATAAAAAGTGGTATCTGTGAATGCCTCCCAACTGGTTCAAGATAACTTCACAGTAGTGGACCTATGAGTAAGAACGGGCTTGGCATGCAGCATATTTTTTCGAGTTAGGAGGTCCAAAATGTACTTCTGTTGAGGTAAGACAATGCCGTGTTGATCATAGAGAGCTTCAAGGCCAAGAAAATAGCTTAAGGGGCCAAAATCTTTGAGTGGAAAATGTTGTTGGAGTGAGGCAATAAACTTGTGAATTGCTGAAGAAAAGTTTCCTGTAAGTAGAATGTCATCAACATAAATCAAAATATAAAGAGTAACACAGTCTTGTTTGAAGATGAACAATGAAGAGTCCGCTTTGAGTGAAACAAAGCTAAACTCAAGTGGCTATAAAGTCAATCGAGAAAACCATGCCCTTGGGGCTTGTTTCAAGCCATAAATCACTTTGTGAAGTTGGTAAACATAAGAAGGTACTTGTGGATGAATGAAGCCAGGAGGTTAGCACATATAAACATCTTCAGTATGTAAGCCATGCAAGAAAGCATTTTGTATGTCTAGTTGATGAATCTCCCAGTTTTTTTAGAGAACAAAGGATAACACCGTGCGAATTGTTGCTGGCTTTACCACCAGACTGAAAGTTTTAGTGTAATCAATCTTATGTTGTTGCTTGAACCCTTTAGCCACAAGTCGAGCTTTTTGGTGTTCAACACTACCATCAACACGTCTTTTAAGTTTAAAACCCACTTACATTCAATATATTCATGTTCTTGGTAGAAGGGACCAAGGTCCCTGTTTTATTGTGAATTAACACATCATACTCAGCTTTCATGTCACCTCTCCAAACTTCAAACTGCATGGCTGTAAAGAAAAAAGTAGGTTTAGAAAAATCATCAATATGAGCATGATAAGCTATGGTATCATTAGTAAACTTCCTAGGTTTGCGAATATTATCCTTAAGCCTCATTCTCATTCGATGTAAGGTTAGAGCATGAGGCTTAGGTAAGGGTGAATTCGTGCTATAGCCGGTTGTGGAGCTTTCGGGTGAATGAGGTTGGGAAGTGGGGTTAAGTTGAACAGATGATAATTGTATCGTGAGTAGGAGTTGAATAGGTGGCAGTGGAGCTTGATGGTTGGTAGGCCGATCATGATTGGGCAGTTGGGAGAAAGGAAATAATGTTTCATTGAAAAAAACATTGCGTGAGATGTACACTCTTACAGTAGGTAAGAAGAGACATTTGTAGTCCTTGTGTTTGGTGCTGTACCCTATGAACACACATTGCTGAGAATGAAATTCAAGCTTAGTGGTGTTATAAGGCTGTAGATATGGCCAGCATGCACACCTAAAGACCTTAAGTAAAGAATAATCTGGCTTGACTTTGAACAAGCGTTCCATAGGGGACATGTTTTACAAAATGGGACTAGGTAATTGGTTGATTAAGGAGCAGACACTTTGGACGGCATCATCTCAAAATTTGAGTGGCATTAAGGCTTGAGAAAGTAGAGACATACCAATTTTTACTATGTAACAGTATTTGCATTCGGCAGCACCATTTTGCTTATTCGTATATGGACATGATACATGATGTTCAATGCCAATCGAGGAGAAAAAGGGATGATGTTTCTGATACTCGCCTCCCTAATCAATTTGTACCCATTTAATTTTCCTATATAGAAGGCACTCAAAATGAACTTACCACTGAAGAAAAATATTTTCAACGTCAGATTTACAAGATAAAGTATATAACCTCTCAAACTTACTGAAGTTGTTGATAAAGCTATCATAATATCAAAAACCATTAAAAAAAAGATATGTTGGTCCCCATACATTAGAAAAAACCAAATCTCAAAGATGTCTTGAAACATAAGAGGAACGATTAAACGGTAAATGATGATTCTTGGCCTTTTAGCAAGCATCACAGACAATTGAAACTGTTTGCTTCTCACATGGAAGCTTATTGTGGTGAATGACTTTGGAGATTGTGAAAAGTGAAGGATGTCCAAGTCTCTTGTCCCACTCAGTTGGACTGACTTTTTCACCAATAAGAACTAAATGAGATTGTGGTGGAACAATGGCCAGCTGATACAAGCCATTTTTACAGGGCCTTTGAAGGAGATTTTTCTTCGTATCCTGGTCCCTAACAAAGAACAATAAGGATGAAACTCAAGAAAGACATTATTTTCCCAAGTGAGTTTGCTAACCAAGATCAAGTTCTTTTTTATGCGAGGCACATGCAAGACATTATTAAGATGTAACGTGGTAGAATGAGTGAAAATTCGAGAATGACCAACATGTTCAATAGACAGACCTGCTCCATTGCCAACCTGAACTTGATCTGAGCCTATATATTTCTCATTAAGAGTGAGATTATTCAAATTAGCTATAATGTGGTCGTTTGCTTCAGAGTCTATATACCAATTTGGATCAATTTGATAAGATGAAGTCAAGGAAGCTGCTGCAAAATGACTTGAATCTTCTTGATATGAGTGGTCAAATTGATGAAGGCAAAATATGGCTGAGTGCCCAGGTTTCTTACACACTTGGCAGGTTACCTTTGGTCCATGATTACCCAAAACTCTTTGGTTGTTCCTACCTCGACCACCACAGCCCCTTCCTTTTTTATTTGAGTTTCGTCTGCCATTACCATAACCTGAATAATTGTTGTGTGTAGTAGTATTCACAGAGGTGCTTACTATTGAGGCTTGTACAATAAAGTTGTTATGTTCCAGTTTCAACTCATAACTCAGAAGGTACCCATACAAATCATTAAGACTTATTGGTTCAGGTCCAGTGGTAATAGAAGTCACAAGTGCATCATATTTAAAGCCAAGTCCAACAAGGAGATAGGATACTACCTTATACTTTTGTAAAGGCTTACCAATGGCAGATAGAGTATTTGCGAGGCCTTTAACTTGTTGAAAGTAATCACCAACCGAAATATCCTTTTTTTGCATTGTTGAAAGTCAAAGTCCGATTTGCATGATAGGAGCATAGGATTGAGAAGAAAACATTTTCTCAAGTACAACCTAGACTTCATGGGATGATGTCATGAATACTACATGACCAAATATCTCTTTTGGACAGAGATGAAAGCAGTGCGCTCAGCACCAATTTATATTGCTGGAACCATGAGAAGTAGGCTGAGTTCTCAACCAGGGCAACACCAGGCATTCCGTTTGCTGTGTCTGTGGCTCTTTCGGATGTTACTTATCTGACAATAATTAGAGGAGGTCGAGGCAGGATTCCGTCAATGTACCCAAAGAGATGCTGACCTTTGAGGTAGGGAAAAACTACGCCTTCCAAAGCAAATAGCTGTCCCAAGTGAGTCGGACATTGAGAAGGTGGCCAAGGTTTACTGAGGGAGTTGGCAAGAGAGGTAGAAAGCTCAACGACAAGGTTGAAGAGATGGAAGGAGAAGAGGAAGAAGAGCTTGAGTGAGACATTTTAACGGTAAGTCTATTTGCTTTGATACCATGAAATAAGAAGATATTTTGGCCCAGCCGAATTGCCTCTTGTTAGGTGTATCTTATATATATTGATGTTTGTATCTGGTTATTTAGATTACAAGTAGAGTACAAGATAAACATAAGAAGTGAAATACAAATCCTAGATAAATACAACCATTATCTTATACTAGAACTCAGAGTAATAGTAGAAGAGGTAATATCTTTAACAAACTGGAGATATAGAAATTGCATATTTTTTTAGGATACAACCCTGAAAGATGCTTTTGCTTCTAATCTATTCTTTTTCATTTATTTGTTTTATTTTTTTTTGCACAGCCAACAAGAAATATATATTAAATATACACAAATTACAATTTTTTCTAACCAAGAGCTAGATCATATGATGGAACCCGAACATCCCAATCCTAAAGAATTATGTGACTTTATGCCACTGACAACCGGTTTTTCACTGCCAAACTAGGATTAATCACCAATTCCTCCCAACAACAATTTAACTTTGAACATCTATTTACTAACCAAAGGAAAGATAATTCTTGAATTTCTAACAGAACTTGAGATTCCTCTACCTGCAGATTGTTGTATAGTACCTTGTTTATTTGTCTCTAGATTACCCAGACTGTGATTAACATTACCGCTTCCCAAGCTTTCTTTTGACCTTTGTTGTACACTGTAGGCATGTCTCCCAAGGTTTCTGCCAAAGATAGTCTATGGTCATCAAGTAAGTGCCACCAAAGCTAGAAATGTTTCTAAATAGCTACTGAAAACCTGAAGTTAACCAGAACATGATCCACATTTTCCAAGCCATTCTTGAACAGTACACAATTGGCACCCTCCACCATAATTCCATGCCTGTCCAAATTAAATAGTGTCAGAAGTCACTTTTTGAGGGTTTTCGAAACACAGATATTAACTTTTTACGGTGCCTAAGCATTCCATCTTGTCGGATGATCCACCTGTGAAAAAGGAAGAAGCGCATGATCTACCAAAGTTATTAGACGCTTCACTGTGAAATTCCCAGCAGGATCTCCAAGCCAACTCCATTTATTCGCTTGACTTTGTTGCAACTATACGCCTTGTAGGACCAATTTTAATTGTTCAAGCTCTCCTAACTCCCTTCCTCTCGATTCCCTATGCCAATTCCGTCACCAACTCTCACTTTCACTCTAACTCCCCAAACTCGCTTTTACTACCCTTTCTTTGTTCAACTCCAACCTAAATAACCTCGGAAATTTTTCTTTTAAACTTGTCTCCCCACCTAAACATCTAATGAAAATCTCATATTCTCTCCATTTTCCACAATCCTTCTAAACAACCCTATAGAAGGACACACTTTTCAATGTCCGACCTTTTTTGTAGAATGTTTCCCCAAACTCCTAATTTTGAGCACTCCTCCAGGTTCCCCCCAAAGGCTTCATCCTTCCCAAACATTACTTGAATAACTCTCACCCACATTTTGTTTTATATTGTCTTGTCTTTTTTTTTTGGTGTTCTTGTTCCTGGCCAAATCAATGCGAATTGAACTTGATTGATAAAGGCTTGTTTGGCATTAGCATTAACAATTAGCATTAGAGTTTTGTAAAGATTATCTAATGATAATTTTAAGCTTTTAGTTTCAGCAGTTTTATCTCTACCATTAAATTACTAGTAAAAAAAAACTATTCCCATACAGGGTCAAAGGTTTGGACTCAAGTTGTAATTCATAGGCCACTGATTTTCATATTTTGTTGGAAGTGAGTAGCACAGTGGAAGCACATGAAATTGTCTATGGCTTGGTTGTGAATGAGAAACAAAAGAAAAACGGTTAAAAATAAACTCTAACACTGACAAGAGAAACTAGACTATGATGTTATTCCTTATAACATTTAAATTTATAGCAAGGCAATACCAAAAAATACGCCTTGAACCCAACTTAGCAGCAAAGTCCTACCTCATGGTATTCTAACGCTTCCAAATTCCTGTTATTTGACCAATGACAAAACATCAAATTGTCGGTAGAAATAAAAGAGTAAGCAAAGGCCGGCTTTCCACTACAAAAAAAGAGTTAACTATAATATACGGAAATAGCTTTTGAAATTCGTTCACTTTCCCCCTTAGTTTGTAAAGATATCAGACAGAGCCAACAGTAGCACCGTTACCATATGCAGTAGGACAACAAACGAAAGCTCACAATTATAATCCGGAGACCCAGGGGAAGCAGTTGGATTAGAAATCTGTTCCAGATTTCCATTTTCATTGTCAAATTTTGCTCTATAGTTATCTTCGATCAAAGTGACATCTTTCTGGCATCTCTTCACTCCATATGGGGCATAAGTTGAAGTCACTAAACCACCTGGAAAGCAGAGATTGGGATTGTTCCAAGCCCCAAAACGCCTCCCCAGTTTCTGATAAAATTCCTCAGGGAATTGTAGAATCCCTGTCAGATTGTTCCCATCCAAGTAGATTGCACTAATACCACTCAAATTTGCTACCTTTAATGGGAGATTTCCTGTGAGATTGTTGTTGCTGAGACCTAAAAACCTCAGCTTTTTCAACCCAGTAATGGCTTCTGGGATTTCACCAACCAAGCTCATATTAGACAGGACCAGAATCTCCAAACTCTGCAAGTTTTGCCACCTTAGCCCCATCATGTCCCCACCAAAGGGATTGTTGGATAGAACCATTTCCACCAGGGAATGTAGCTTCAGCAATGATTTCCTCAACCCTCCAGAGAATTGGTTGTTGCCCAGATCCAGAATGGTCAAGTGCTTCAAGTTTGAAATCTCTCCAGGAACAGCTCCCCCCAATTGATTGTTGCTCACATCAAGTTTCAACAAAGAAGTCAGATTTTGAAAAGTCTTGGGCAGAGGTCCTGACAGAGAATTTCTACTCAAATCCAAGATCAACAACTCAGAAAAGCCACCAAAAGTGTCAGGAACCTGACCAGTGAGCCAATTCCCAGAAAGGACCAACCTTTTCAATTTTACCAAATTTCCGAGACTTGGGGGTATTTCTCCAGATATTCCATTCTGTAGCAGCACCAAAGACTGGAGCTGAGAGAGAGAACCAAAGCTATCTGGAATTCCTCCAACGAGACCAGGATTTGATCTGAACTCTAATGACTCTAAACCTCCAGCAAGCGCTCCCCAGTTCTGTCCTTCGATGGAGACCGGATGCTTGCGTGGTGAGGAGAAGCAATTGGAAAAAGTTAGGGACTTCAAGTGCTTCAGTCGAAACAACTGGTTCCTGCAATCGGCAGTTTCCTTGCAGCGAAGGGAATTCTCATGTATCGATCCAATGCTCAGAGATGTGACATACCATAAACCATCAAAGATGTCACACGAAACACCCTTAAAAGGAACAAAGAGAAAATAATCAATGCTCTATCTGTAGTATCTGAACAAAATAATAAAAAAAATAAAAAGGTTATTCTTGATTACACGGTTGAGTAAATTCAGAAAATGAAATGTGAAAACTCGGAAAGTCAAAAATTTTTCCAGATCGAGTAAATAGCAAAAAGGTGGACTTTTTTTACACAGTGTTTGATGTTGGCAATTTCCAGCTTTAAGTTCAAACACATTACGTTACAGGAACTATTTTCAGCTTTTCATCCACTATTCCACCCCAGCTCGTGACGCTATTCTTTCTTAAACTATGCAAATAGTCCTAAAAGGTTGGAACTTTATGGAGAAAACGTCATTTTCCGAGTTTTGTTCTACAAGACCGGCCAGAAAGTTCTTTATTTGAGTTGGTCATTGTTGCATTTCATGGAAATAGAATTTAAGGAGGGGAAATCCCACTTTCTGCTTTGCAGTTGCTGAAAAAAGAGAGGATTAATTGGGCACTCATCAATGGAACAGTAAAAGAAGTTTAGAGTGGTTAAAAGGAAAGTTAAAAACAGAGTAAAAAGTAAGTACTTGGATAGGCGTCCATCCACAGGGATCCGGATAGAGATCAGAGCCATTCCACCAATCACCCACAAAGCCTTGGATGGCAGAGAAGAGAGCTGCTTGCTCAGCTTCCGCCATTGGAGCTGCTGCATCAGGCTCTGCAGCTTCCCCGCAGGACCCAACAACCAACCACAAAACGCACACCGCCAAACCAAAATGATTGCTCCCAAACCACACCCTCATGGCCGAACAAAAACAATAACCACTCCTTTTGGGGCTTAACTAACTAGTCATTGAAAAAGATATTCTGGTCTCCACCAAGAAACAGAACAAAGTTCATAGTAAGTTGACTTAAAAGCAGAGAACTTTTTTGGTTTTGGGGTTGGATAATTTTGAAGAGGCAAACGGAAATAGGCAGAAAGAAGGGAAATTTACAAGGTTGAAGAGGGGGAGGGGTTGAAAAGTTGTTGTCTTGAGTGAGAAAGGGAAGTTTGGATTGGTAGTGAGATACGGAAAAGCTAAGGATATAGCAGCAAAAAAGAACAAAAAAGAAGCAGCGAGCGCTAGTATCAAAGATGGAGAAAGTAAGAGGGATATTATGTGGATTAAACAAGGGCAGAGCAAGTGAAAGGGGCTTTGAGTGATGAAAGTGATGGGAGGGAGCCTTTCGTATAGACTCTGTTTGGTTGCTGCCCCTAAGCCTGTCTCTTGATGAAGACTTTGAATTGCGCAACATGTTCTTGGCTAGTACCCATACAAACTTTTCTATGAAATCTGAAAACTTACACGTGAAACATTTAGTAGGTCACTAATTAAATCTAATACAATTTTCATTCAATTAATACATCATTTTTATTCTCCAAAAATCTCCATCATCCACACAATCTTATAGGATTCATTCTCCTAATTCCAAATTAGGAAAAATAAAAACGCATAAATTAATTAAAAATTACAATGTACCCTTGAATTTTCAAATATATGCATTGAGTCGCTAAATTTTCAAAATTTTACAAATAAACCCTAAAGTTTAGTCTCTGAACTTTTATAAAAATTCATAAATATACTCTCAAGGTTTTAAAAATTACATTTGGTTACTGCACTCAAACTTAAGAATTGTGCAAAATATCTGAATCAAACATAAGTAAGTTAAATTCTTCATTTTTTTAGGTATGAATCAAAGCTTTTTATGGATTCTCACTTTCTATGAATGTTAATTTTCTAAAATCTAAATTTTCAAGAGTTTTGAGAATTCGTAAACTAAACAGCCCTAGAATTATTTATAATATTTTTTTGATGAATCTACTTGGCTTACATTATTTTTTTTTTCTTTTAATTTTTTTTCTATTCTTATAAAGAGTTACAATTAGATGATAAACAATTTTCAATTCAGCGTAAAAAAACTCTTTTATCATCGATTGTTCGTTTAAAACATGGAATTGTGAAGTATTCTTGTTTGGCTTGTGCATTAATTGAGCGGGTGGCAGAGACGGGTAAAAAGGAAGTGGTAGTTGACGGATTTTATTGTTGGGGATGTCGTTTAGACTGTAGGATTTTCGTTAGTGCTTAGGATTAGGGTATTAAGTTGGGGACGGAACTTGGGTCCTAGGGGTTCCACCACCATAATATCAATTACTACTAAGTACCAACTAATTAATGTTTTAATGCAGTAAAATATATATTAATGCAACCAAAATTTTAAAAAAGGGTAAAATCCATCAATGGTCACTTAGTTTATTTTCTTATCCTAAATAGGTACATGACTTTTAGGCTGTCCTAGTGAGATACCTTTTCTCTTATTACGCGTACTGTTCAATTACTTTATGTCAATTTAACCATTAAATCAGATGAAAAATGCTGATATGGTATTAAATAATACTAAAATAAATTTTAAATGTCTACTTTAGCGTTCAAACTCTTCCAATCAATAACTTTAGTCCTTTATGAATTTTTAATTGTAGATTTGAAGGAGAAAGAGAGAGAAATGTCTGACATTTGCCTAGCCCCAAATAAGAAGTAGAAAAAGCTATCTTTTTTGGACATTTGGTGAGAATCTTCTTGTTCCCACCACACCCAACCTAACCCAGATCATCATCTCTTCTTCCCTTGCCCAAATACCATCTCTCAATTCCACTTCCGCTTATCCCTTTTCTGAATTAGGCTCTTTAATGAGATCCAAATGACACCACTACTGGATTGCCACAACAGAGTCTCCACTGTACTCAGAATTGGTGAGTTCGGGTTTTGACGTACTTTACATCGTGGAAGTGACAAGAAAAAAACAAGATTTTGTGTTAATTTCCGAAAAAAGAGTTTCATATTCATACTGATTAAGGTTGAGGAAGATGAGCTCCTCCTTCTTGCCATCCAATTGCACTAGGCTGGGCTCAAATTTTTCACTGTTGCCCAGATGCACTGCCTCTGATGTTCTTACCACTGTCACCTAGATTCAATGATGGTTAGAGAAATGGGAAGGGAAGCCATTCAGAAAGACGAGCAAGGATGTTGTCGGTGAAAGCTATAGACAACCTTGTTAACAGCAATGATGGTGGCAAAGACGAGAGAGATGAAGAGGCCATGGAGGTAGCCGCAGATAAAGGAATTGGCATCCCAGATGAAAGTTAGGGCGGAGGCATATGAGGGAATTCCACCAAATTCAACAAGCAAGGGATGACAGTCTTCAAGAAGGAGATATGTGAGTAGGGGCAGAGGGAGTAAGAAAGAGAGGGTGGTTTAGAAGCATAAATAATACATTTAGAATTTTAGGTTTAAAATTGTTAATAAAAAAAGTTATAGGATTGTAAATGTTATTTTACAATTTTTAGTATTTTTTACATCATATCAGCATTTTCTGTCAAACTTAACATTGGAATTGACAAAAAGTAGTTGAACAAGACGCATAATAGGAGAAAAGGTATCTTGTTAGGACAACTTAAACATCAAGTACCCGTTAGGACAAGAAAATAAGTTAGGTGACTCCCAGTAGATTTTACCCTTAAAAAATACATTGTGACAGGTTCGAGTATCGCTCCTTTGTCCCTCAATTCCATAAATACTTTAAGTGTTGTTTTGCTTATCTTTAAAAATTTCAAATGCATGTAAGGCATCACACCCCCAATAAAAAAGATATCTTCCTATGTATTATAGCCCTATATAGTTGATTCTAAGTACTAAACAAATTATAAAATACCTTATCGCCCTAGCTTTTTCTGAATTAAATAATTACTAGGCCTTACCTTTTTTAGTCTAATGACGTTATTTAAGTTGGCAATGTCAATCATTTAACATGGCAAACTATTTCACTTTTTATCTTCTTTAATTCGGCTTTAGAAAAGATAAAAACAAAGCCGATCTCATTTTTTGACATCTTTATAATTCATGAGGGTAATGACGAATCAATGGTTGTGGTGGACTAACATAGTCATTATTTTGAAATGGGTAAAATTCATATTTAGTCCTCTAACTTTAAGAGTCATTCTAATGTGGTCCATTACCTCTAAAAGTGGCTATTAAAGTCCCTTAACTCAACTAACGTGTCCTATTTTGATCCCTATAATCAATTCAGCTGCTATTTCAAATGGAAATTGCCTACATGGCACGTATATTGCCACGTGGAAACCTCTTTAATGATAAGAAATGACTAGATTAGGAGAACAATAAAGTTCAAGTTAAAATTGACACAAATAAATAATTATAGGACCTAAATTGTTAAATTTCCCTAAATCTTCTTTTTTTTTGTAGCTGTTGTGGTTCCTCCTCTCCTTGACGGCACTATCCCTCGCTTTCTCGGCTTCTATCGGCAATTAAACCTCTATTTCTTAGGCGATGACAAACCAAATAAGTCCACGATCAAATTAGTTGTATTTAGAGAAACTTTTGGGGAAGATTGAATCAAGACAATTGACGAGAGTGGACACGGCAGCGATTCGAAGTCAGAGAAGGGATGCTAGAGGCCTGAAAAGGCGAAAGGACGAAAGGGAGAAAGTGAAACACGAGAGGATGGGGGCTATCGACATGGAAGAGGACGACAGGGGCTTTGTGGAAGAAGGAAAGATGGTGGCGGCGTAGACAGAGTGTTACAAACTCGAGAACAGGCAAAGGTCAGAGCCCAGAGCCGGTAAGGCGAAGGAGGCATAATCGATGAGGGGTGACGGCGGGTGTAATCGGTAAGGGGTGGCGGCGAGCGTAATTAGTGAGAAACGGCAGCGAGATGCTTCACTGAGAAAGGTGACAGGCATGGCAGCATGTGTAATCAACGGGCAGATGGAGATGGGTAGATAAGCGAACCGAGAGATAAGGACACGAAAGGATGAAAAGGTAAGGGTGCATAGTGGTGTGGATGGTCGAATGGGTGATTGGAAATCGAAGAAGATTTGGGGAAAAAGGTTATGGGTGAAACCATGTCTTAGGACTTATGAATATGCATTTGCATCATTTTAGCCTGAAATATGTTGTTCTTTCAGTTTAGTCACTTGTTGTCATGAAATGGATGGACACGTGGCAATGTGGGCGCCATGTAGGCAATTTCCATTTGAAATAACGACTGAACTGATAGTAGGGGCTAAAATAGTACACGTTAGTTAAGTTAAGAGACTTTAATAGTCATTTTTAGAGGTAAGATATCACATTAAGATGACCCTTAAAGTTAAGGCACTAAATACATATTTTACCTATTTTAAAATGTTTAAAATGTTCAAAATGTCTGGTGAGTTTAAAATGTTTTATATTTAAAATGGGTTAATTTTTTTTTAAAATGTTTAAACTAGATTGCCCCACTTGATGGAACTCAACTTTCAAAATGTTGAATGATACCAAACCATGGGTAAATCTTTTGACTCATTTTTGTAAACTTAAGAGTACAAGCCAAATGGCTAGCCAATGAGATGTAGGAAAAATGTTTTAAATTGATTGAGTAGTTAAGGCATTTTTAGGCAACTAGCTTTTTTCTCCAGAGTTTATTATCATACTGTGCACTAAGCAATGTTACATTTTGTAAATATTATCCATGTTTTTAACCAATGTAAAGACGATGAGCTTTTGAAACCAACTGTAAAAGCAACGTAAAAGAAATGACAAGATTATTTTCAAGAAATCCCGCCCATTTATCTAGTTGCATGGGCATTAGACCCGAATATAAAAATTACGGATTGTTTCCAATTGCTAGAAGCATACTATCATGCATATCTAGGATAGAGTCAAGTTTCTGCACTTGCTATTTCTGCTTAGCTAACCACAACTTGCAAGGGTTATACAAACTCTACTCTGAGTCATTCTAATAAGGTTAGGGCAACTAAGCCAACACTGGCACAACATTCCACCTCGCCCTCCTTATCATGGTTCAACCCTGCGGCATCTATCCTCAAACAACTGAGACCCACAAACTCAGGATTGGCAGAATGGGATGACTATATTCGGACTTCATTCGATAACAATGATGAGGATATTCTCTAGTGGTGGAAGAACAAGAGAGGAAGACTTCCAATCTTATCCACAATGGCGTAAGAGATTTCACTGGTATTGGTCTCTACCAGCGCATTTGAGGTAGCTTTTAGTGCTGGAAAGAGAATCATCTCTGAGAAAAGGGCATGGCTCACACTTGAGGCCATTAAAGTTTGCGTCTGCAACTGCGATTGAACCTTTACTGCTCTAAGAAAGCAAGATTGTAAGTTTTCATTTCAAATTTTAGATTGTAATCGATCTAATTATATTGAAAAATATATGTCATAGGTTTTACTTTTCTATTTTTTTTCTAGAATGTTTTACCATTTTTAATTGTAAGGCATAATCCAAATGATGTAAGTGTCATTTGGCTTTATCCTTAATAAAATTTACATCGGCGGTGATATTTTTCCTCAATTAAAACATGTTTATTAAAAAAGCACTCAAATAATGTTTTCAACTATTTTTAAGCACTTTTGTCTTAAATTTAAACAACCCGACCTAGCTTTTGCCAATAGCTAGGCTGTGCCCGAGTCCACAATTCCCTTCCTGGCTGCGCTGACCCGCCGGGCACCTCTAGGATTAATCTATTATCGATAGAATGTAGCTATGAGACTCTTGAGTTGCTGGATGGGCAACGAGACCAAAGAGTGATCGAGATTCACTGTTTGGCTCTTTCCTCCATTAATCGACATCATTGGAGAGAGCCTTTTATTTTATCACAGTGACAATAAGTCCTAAAAGTGAACTATTGATTCCTTAAAGAAAAACAATCCTTAGATGGTCAACTTTTAGTGCCTGTTGTAAATGAATACAAGTTTTCATCGGAGGGGTGGTGATGAGCTTTGCATCCCGGTGTTATAAAGGCCAAGTGTCGCTCAAGGTTCAACCATGCATAATTGCACTGTTATCCAAAACAAACAAATGATAATAAAAGTGATTCATAAAAAGTGATAATTATATCTTTTATTTTATATGGAAAACTTGTTGGGTATTAGTGGGTGATTAATATAAAAGATTTCATGAAATTTCAACATAATGTTCTATTAGTTATCTATTACTATAATCACCTCACTAATTTAAAAAAGGAATTACAAAAGTCTTCCTTTGAGGTTTAGCCAAACCTACTGTTTTATCATCTCTGTTTCAAATACTTATACTTATCCTTTGCCAAGTTAACTCCATCATTTACTATTAATACAAAAAAGGGAAAATGACTGCCTTTGGCTTCCAAACCTTCTTCCTTAAAAAACTGTCTCCTAACCACTAAAACCCATTCACATAAAACCAATAAATATGAAAACAAAAATTAATCATGCTTCAATCCCCCTTTCTTTATCCTCAGCCATCACCACACCCTTCTCTTTCTGCCTTCAGCCATCATCTCCCATTAACCGCCCACATTCATTCCATGTTCCTCACTCATTCTCTTCCTCTCCAAGGTGGCACCACCTAATTCACTGCCATCCTGCTCAACCCAAGAATCTGAACCGATCAATCCAAGCCTCTTATGATGATTATGTAACCATAATTTTTGCCAAGGGTTCCTTCCTATGATGCTCATAATGAGGCAATTTTGCGATTTTTGGACTACTCTACATTTTCCTTTTTGAGTCGACATCAACCTCTCTTACCAACAAGGCTTCAATCATCCGTTAACTATACCACAACCTCCTCCATTCCTTCCCTTCTCATTCTAGAACGTGACCGTCCGTCACTCAATCTCGGCAATTGTAACAACCCTCAAAGTCCTAAAGCTAAATTGCTGAGGTAACCTTGGTTATTTTTTGTAATTTTAGATGCTTAGAATAATTATTGCAAGCAAAGTCTTGGTTTATTGTAAGTATAGTAGCTTAAAAGGAGTAAAATTGATCATTTAAACTAGCGAGGCCAAGAGGGGCATTTTGATCATTTTATATAATGACACATTTTTATTTCACTATTGGATGGAAGATAAGAAAATATTGTATTTAAGATATCACAGTTTTTTGTGATTCCTGTTCTATCTTCATGAAATTATGAATTGACTAGATTATTCATCAATGGTTCAAGTGTGACCCATAAAAGTCTCAGGACTAAGTCATATGTTTGCTAAATTGGAGGATTGAACATGTAATTAAAGTAAGTAGGGGCTCCAACATACTATAAAGTACAAGCAGGGGACCAGGTGCATGGCACCTTATCTTTGAGACATAAATAACGGTGCATTGGTGACTTATCATTCAGTCACCTTTTTCCCAACTCTAGCCCTTCCACAACTCTTTCTCATCCACGAAACCACCATGAACCTCCATAATCGATCTATTCCAAGCTTAAACCTAACCAAATTAACCACAAATTAACATGAATTTGGGGTGGAAATCATATGTTCTTGCATATGGAGCTTAGTTTAAGCTCAATTCTTGCAAGGTAAGTAATTGGTTATTTTTCATAATTTTTTTGGTTAATTTAGTTATATAATTGTTGGAATTCATTATTGAAATTAGTTCCTTGCTGGATTCTAAGGAGGAACAAGCTTTGAAAGCTTGGAGAGAAACTTGAGGTTAAAGGAACCTAAGCTACGATTTCAATCTGAGGAGGCAATGAAAAAAACATGTTTTATTCCTTCTGTTTTTGTATGTTTTAGTTTGTTGGAGGTTGGAGAATGAATAAGAATTACTTCTTAGTAATTGAAATGCTAGAAAAAAAAAAGGGCAAAAATAAAAATTATGTGGAGTGAAACATAAAGCATGTTAGGACTGAATGCTCAAGTCATATGTTAATTTCTAATTTTTTATAGTTCTATTCTGTTTCTAATGCGGCTAGAATACTTGGTTTTTAGCTGTCTGTAACTAAAAAAAAACAATAAAGACTAAATTTAAAGTGACTAAAACAAAAATTGGGGCATAATTAACATTAAGCGCCAATTACTACATAAGTCCAAGATAAGGGTTAAGTTAATCATTTAAACCACATTGGGAGTTGTTAATTATTGGCCTAGTTACAATTTATTTATGTGTTAAATTATCAATTATAGGGTATTACTCAAGCTACTATAAATGGTACAAAGAAGAGCATAAAACCAAGACTACAAGGATACTAAATCTTGGAATTGCTTGCATTGATTATTCTAGGCAACAGATTTAAGTTATTGATGTCCGGGGACATCTTCACTGGAAGGCATGGTGACTTCCGGGGGGATTTCCTGTGAGGGAGAGCGTCTGGAGTTGAGGTTTCCCAGGGGAACGTGCCTGCAAAGCTCAGAGAAGGGGGTTAGGAGGTCCCCGGGGTGCTTTTCCGGGGAGGAGCCTCCGACGCCCAAGTCAGTTTCCTGAGAAGGTAAGAGGGAAGCACTAGAGTTTTTAGTGGGCTTGCCTGTGTTTTCTCAAGGGGGAGGAGTCCAACCTTTTGCCAGGGTTTGTTTCCTGGTATTTATAGGAATGTCCAGCCCGTTCAGATCGTGACACGTGTTCGGTTGGATGTTCTTTGAATTTCTGGGCATAGGGGACAAGTAGCCGGTGGCAGGCTCCTTGAGTCTCGAACCGAGACAGGTCATGACAAGACTTGGACGGCGTCGGCGTGTCAAATCGCCGTTTGAGGTGACATGTAGCGTCTGTGGGCGGCATGTCAGAGGCTCCTTAAATGCTCCTGCCGTACTCCCGAGGTCCCTGGCCGAGGTCGTCCTCTGGTACGGACGATGCCCCTTCGAGAAATATGTCCGCAGTTCGGGGGTTCCCTAATTCAGGGTTCCGCCTTCGGGGAGATGCTCTTCGGCATGCAATAGCTGATTCTCCATTTCCGAAGGCGATCTGTTTAGTACCTCGGGGGGGCTAATAGCTTCCTCGCGTTGCCTGACGCTCCGAGTTCGATCGCCCTTCGGCTATCACATGCCCCCCTTTGGAAAGCCGAAGTGGAGACTTCGGTTGGTAGTCTTTCCGAGGATACTCTTTGGGAGTTTTTAGGGAGTAAAACCTGTGCCGAAGGTACCCCTTTTGCCTGAAGATATGGGCCGTTCGGCCATGGCCTGTCTTTTGGTGTCTTCGAGGTTACTTACTTCTTTCCTTTTTCCTTTTGCAGGTCTGTGCAGCGTCGCGTCTCATGACCAGGCGTGTCAGTCTGGAGCGGCGTGTCCCAGTTTTTTAAGGGTGTCAGAAGGCACGTCCCGTATTTTGGCGCGGCGGCTGACACGTGGCCTACTGTGATTGGCGGAGAGTCGCATCGGTTACAGAGGGCGAGTCTTTTCGGGAGCAGAGAGCAGTTACGGGGACCGTTCGCCTTTAGGGGATACTTATGACGCTGGTTCGTCTACCCTCTTTCGGCCTATATATGGCCCATTCCATCATAAGTTCCCTTTTTGCTTTTGCTTCTGCTCTTTTCCCTGCTTGTCACTGCTTTTGCGCTTTCTCTTGCTTTTTGCGGCGGAGCTGTTTTAACAGAGTTTTTCCGGCAACCTTTCACGACGGCGACTTCAAACCCAGATTTTGGCAAGTCTTTTGGTGGGTTTTTGTTTTCCAGACTCTTCTGATTTCTAGAGTTTTTTCCGGAACTTGTTTTCTTGCCTTTTTCCGAACCCATTTTTCTGGCAATATGCCTATTCCCGAGAGCTGGCAGCCTCTTTTATCTCATCCCTGCTGCACCACTCCCAAAAAGCTGGCAAGATGGAAGAAAAAGTTCTTTCTTCCTTCGTATGCCGTTATGAGGTTGCCTCGTTCTGACCAATTTTTCTTTTCAAACCGTAGTAATGAGGTTACCGTTTTCCGAGCCCAACTGAAGGCCGGACTTTGGTACCCTCCTACGAAGATGATTTGCGAGTTCTGCCAATTTCATGGCATTGCCGTAAATCAACTTCCGCCGAACTCGTACTGCTATTTTAACGCCTTCATCTGCATGTGTGATGTCTTCGGGATAGAACCCCACTTTATTATTTTTATGCAGTACTACAAGTTCTTCATGGTCCCGAAGGGTCGCTTTTACTTCATGCTACCTCGGGGATCTGGGAGCAAGAAATATACGTTCACCTTCGCCACCAAGGACAGCTGGCGAGGGTGGCAACAAAAATTTTTCTTTCTGAAGATGGAGGAGGCCTGGTCGCATGTTCCGACCAAATTGGCTCAGGGAAAGCTGGAGGTGGACGTTGTGGATCCGAGGATACTGCTAACTCCGGAGTTGGCTCCTATCTTTACGGACTTCGACGGCCGTATCCGTGCTGTCTCGGACTGGGGTCCCGAGGTCCCTTCGCGCTCTCTCTACCCCTTCCCAATCAATTGGAGGTTGATGACCGAAGAGGTTCTTCGGGAGTTAGGGGTAATGAAGGAGCACAAGACGGACCTTAAGATGCCAGCTCCTTCTATCGCCGGGAAGGATTCCTGGTTGGTGCAGCTCCTTCGGGAGGAAGTTTCTTATGTAACTTTTTATGAGAGTAAGTTATCTCTGACTCCCGTTGTTATAGCTTTCGTCTCGGACTTACGCTGATGCTTTCTTTCCTTTTCAGAGATGGGCGACGGCACTGCTGCCTTCTACAAGTCCCTCTTCACCGGCCAAGTAGAGAAGGGCAAGCAGACGAAGAAGGCGGCTTCCCGAAGGCGTAAAACCACTGGTGCTGGACTTTCGGCCAAACGGGCGAAGAAGACTATTCTTCCTCTCCCTTTGGAAAGTATTGAGGAGGAAAGCGAGGAGCCCGAGGTCATTGCCATCTTGCCTTCCGAGGTTGCTGCCGACGTCTTTTCGGCCGACGTCCCTCCTCAGAGCCCCACTCCATCGCAGGCTCTTCTGGATGCCGTGGTGGAGGTTCCTTCTGCCGAGGAGCGGCGTAAACGCAAGGGTAAGGAGATCTCTACCGAGGAGGCCCCGGCTTCTGACGATGACGTCGTCGAGGTGCCGCCAGGTTTGCTTTTTCCGCCGAAGTGTAATGCCTTTATTTTCCGAAGTTCTTTTTGTTCTCACCAGCTGCTCGTTTTGCCATGCAGAGGAGTCACTTACTCCAAGTTGGGCGACCGAACACGCCCAGAAGCGAGCTCTCTGTGATGCCAAAGTCCCGAAAGGGAAGATTCTGAATGAGCCTTTTTGGACGTTTACAGAGGATATGAATTTGTTCTCCGGAGACTGCCCCCAAATGGCTAAGGAGATTGCGAAGGGGGTGCTTACTGAGGCCTCCTTCAAGGCTATTGCGGCGGCTCATCCGCACGATGACACCCTCGCAGCGAAGGTTACCGAGCACGCTGCTCAGGTATGCTGGTTTGCCCTTAAAGAATTTTTTTCTAAGTGTTTGGCTTTTACTGACCTTGCCTTCATCTTTTTGCAGCTGATGGCGTACGCTGGCTACCTCAGAGTTTGGGTGGCCAGGCAGATGCAGTTCCGAAACTTGGCCTTAGAGACCTTAGAGAAAATGAAGGCCATGTGTTCGGAACTGGCCGTCAAGAACCTGTAGCTGGCTGATGCTGCGGAGAAGGAGGTTGCCGCCCTTCGGGAGGAAAAAGAGAAGATTTTGAAGGACTCCTCCCAGAAGGTTTCTGACCTCAGTTCCGAGGTGGCGGGACTGCTTTCGGCCAACGAAGCGCTTCTAAAGTCGAAATCAGAGTCTGAAGAGCTCCTGGCGAGGTTGCTGATTGAGAAGAATGCGCTTCATGCCGAGGTCGATTCCTTGAAGAAGGAGCCTGAGAAGAAGAAGAGGATAAAGGCGCTGAAGAAGGAGGTCGCGGACCTGAAGGATAAGCTCGAGGACCTGGGGGTCGAGAAGGATAAATCCGATCAGATGACTAAGGTCGCTTTCCAGGACGGGTTTTGCCTCGCTCGGCACCAAGTCCTTCAGAAGTTCCCAGATCTGGACCTCTCTTTTTTGGAGGCTTTGAAGATTCCCGAGGGGCCTCGGTGGTCCTGGTCCAAGATCGAGCATCTGAACCTGCCTTCTTCTTTCCCGGCGCCCAAGGTGGTGGAGAAGGATGCAGGGGCTGGTAGCTCTCGGGACGCCGAGAACCCTTAGTCTGTTCTAGGGCCCTTCGCCTTTTCCTCGTTCTTTTTTCTGTGCTTCTTCTTTCTAGCAATCCTTTTTCTTTGTAAGCTGGTTTTAATGAAGATTTTTTGGCTAAGTCTTTTTGCAAGTTTTTTCATTTCCCTTTGTCCCGAACACATTCGCTCAAAAGACTTCGGGAAACGGCACCTGCATTTGTTATGGCGAGTATCTTTGCGCGGTTCGTTATTTCCCATTTTTCCCGAATATGATTGCTCAAGGGACTTCGGGAAATCATCTACGCTTTCTTCGGCGAGCACCTTTGCGGAATTCTGGTTTTGTACTTCAAGAATTTCTCTAAGAAACTTTTGTACTTAGAATATTTCTCTAGTTTGTACAACACAATTCTTCCACGAAGCCTTAAGCATAGAATTTTTTCAAGGCATCTGAATGCCAAGTATTTTTTAATTCTATGCCATCGGCGTCGCCGAGTCTGTACATGCCTTTTCGTACTTCGGCAAGAACCAGATAAGGTCCTTCCCAATTCACGCGAAGTACTCCGTGGGATGGCCTTCGGGGTGCGAAGTCAGCCTTTCGGAGAACGAGGTCTCCCTTCTTGATCCCTTTTGGCCTGGCTCGTAAATTTATGGCCGCGGCCACTCTTTGCTGAAAAGCTTTTCTTCTCAGCTCGGCTATTTCTCTGTGTTCGTTGACGAGGTCAAGCTTTGTTCTCAGGCCGAGATCATTTCCACTTTCATCGAACACTTGCACCCGTACTGATGGTCGTACTACCTCGATTAGAATGATTGCCTCTGTACCGAAGACTAGCGAAAAAGGCGTTTCCTCTGTGGCTCTTCGGGGTGTTGTTCGGTAGCTCCATAATACGCTTTGGAGTTCTCCTGGCCATTTCCCTTTTGCTTCCCCCAGTCTCTTTTTCAGACCATCTTTCATGGTCCTATTAGATACTTCTACCTGCCCATTGCTTTGGGGGTGAGCTACTGGGGCGAAGTGCATCTTTATTCCAAGGTCGCTGATAAATTCCTGGAATCCTTTGTCTATGAACTGGGATCCATTGTTAGCTACTAGCACCCTCGGTATGCCAAATCTGCATACGATGTTCTTCCATACGAACTTCTGCACTTCTTTTGCCGAGATAGTTGCTAGTGGTTCTGCCTCAACCCATTTGGAGAAATAGTCTACTGCTACCACGCAGAATTTCACGCCTCCAGGCGCTGTGGGGAGCGGCCCAATGAGGTCTATGCCCCAGACTGCGAAGGGCCAGGGATAGTCAGCCGAAGTTACCATTTCCGAGGGTGTCCTCTGGATATTCGCGTGTCTCTGGCAACTACCGCATTTCTAGACGAACTACCTTGCGTCCTTTCTCAGGGTAGGCCAGAAATATCCTTGGCGAAGTATTACTGCTGCAAGGGCATCGGTTCCGATGTGCGAACCACAAATGCCTTCGTGGACTTCTTCCAGGATCATTTCAGTATCCTCCTCGTCCACACACCTTTGCAGCGAATTTGCATATCCCTGCTGATATAACTCTTCGCCGATTAGGAAGAATCGGCCTGAGCGTCTTCGCAATTTTGTAGCGTCGCCGGGGTCTTCGGGGAGCACATTTTCTGCGAGATACCTTTTTATTGGGTCTTTCCAACCTTTTCCCGAGGTTACTATGCTCAGCACTGCGATGCTCGGATGGTCCAGCACCTCGGTGTATATTTTTTATTTTGCCAAGCAATCTGCCTCGGTATTATCACGTCGCGGCACGTTTTCGATTCGCACGATGTCGAACTCCCGGATGAGTTTTGCCACCAGTTCATGGTATTTTGCCAAGGTTGGGTCCTTCGTCCCATAGTCTCCTGCCGTCTGCCGAACTACTAGCTGGGAATCGCTGTGGCCTTTCAGATTTCGCACGCTAATTCTTCTGGCTTGGCGTAATCCTGCTATGAGGGCTTCATACTCAGCCACATTGTTGGTGATGTTAAAGCTAAACTTAACAGCCTTCGTTACTTCAAGGCCCTCGGGACCTCTGATAATTACCCCAGCTCCCTGGTGTTCGGACCCCGAGGCTCCGTCAACATGCAAAGTCCGTTCAGGATCACCTTCGCCAGGATCCGGATGGCTGTCCTCGGTGGTGGGTACTTCGGCGATAAAGTCTGCCAGTAATTGAGCTTTTATGGCTTTCCGAGGTTCATAAGCGATGTCATGTTCGCCAAGCTCTATACACCATTTGGAGAGCCTTCCGGAATGATCCACCTTCCACATGACGTCCCGAAGTGGTAAACTACTTCGGACGATGATAGGGTGAGCCTAAAAGTATGGTCGTAGCCTTCTCCCTGCCAACACCAAGGCATATATAGCTTTTTGCAACAAAGGATACCTGATTTCGGCGCCGTGCAGGGATTTGCTAACATAATAGACCGGCCATTGCTTTGGCCCCTCTTCTTTTACAAGGACCGAACTCACAGCTTTTTCTGTGACGGCGAGGTATAGTACGAGAGGCTCTCCTTCGAGAGGTTGTCACAAAGTAGGCAAGCTGGCCAAGTAGATTTTCAGTTCTTCCCAGGCCTTTGGCAATCTTCACCCCAGGGATGGTCATCACCTCCGAGGTTGTCCTCCTTTTTTGCTGCCTTTGTGATGACTTTGAAGAATGGCCAACACCGATCTCCGTATCTGGAAATAAACCTGCTGAGGGAGGTTATCCTTCCAGTGAGACTCTGCACATTTTTTATTGTGGTAGGAGTTCGAAACTCGAGCAAAGCCTTAATTTTTTCTGGGTTGGCATCAATGCCTCTTTCGGATACCATGTACCCTAGGAATTTTCCCGAGGTCACGCCGAAGATGCATTTTTCGGGATTGAGACGGATCCCGAAGGCTTTGAGCTGGTGAAAAGTCTCCTTAAGATCCATGACGTGTTTGTCAGGCAGCTTGCTTTTGACTATCATGTCGTCGACATACACTTCCATGTTTCTCCCTATTTGGTCTTTAAAGACCTTGTTCATCAACCTTTGGTAGGTGGCTCCTGCGTTTTTGAGCCCGAAGGGCATCCTGACGTAACAGTATGTTCCCCCTTCGGTGATGAAGGCGGTTTTTTCTTCATCTTCGGGGTCCATCCTTATTTGATGATACCCGCTGAAGGCATCTAAGAAACTTAGGAGCCCGTATTCGGCAGTTGAGTCTACCAATTGGTCTACCGGAGGGAGAGGGTATGAGTCTTTTGGGCAAGCATCGTTCAAGTTTCTGAAGTCGATCCACATCCGGAGTTTACTGTTGCCTTCTTTTGTGGCGACGACCACGTTGCTTAACCATTCGGGGTATTTGACCTCCCTGATAACCTCAGCGTCTAGCAGGCGCTGGACTTCGGTTTTGACGAAGTTATTTTTATGGGCTGAGATGCCTCGTTTCTTTTGCCGAACAGGCTTTGCTTCTGGACTTACTTTGAGGCTATGCTGTATTACACCAGGGTTCACCCCTGGCATATCTTTCGGCGAGTAGGCAAAGAGATCTTTATTTTCCAGTAGAACGGATACAAGTTTTTTCTTGTCACCTTCGGCCAAGCTCTTCCCTATTTGGGTAGATTGACCTGGGACAAGTTCTACAGTTTCCGTTTCTGCCTTCGCGGGACTCTCTGCCTTCGCGGGACTCTCTGCCTCGCCCTTTTTTGGTGCTTTTGCTTCCATAGCTTGCGCAGAGTTGCTTGCTAGAGCTTTTCATGTTTTGACGAACACCTTCCTTACTTCGCCTTGATCTATGAAGATTTCTGCATCTCCATTCTTGGCGGCGAAAGTGACGGTTAAGGATTTGACATCAGGGCGAATGTGCAAGTTTCCCTATGTCTGTCTTCCAAGGATGGCATTGTACGATGAAGGGACATCCATAACGATGAACCTTGCCATTGTGGAGGCGTACAACTCTTCTGTCCCCATCACCGAAGTCCCTTTCAGCATCAACGGGAGATCGATCAAACCGAGGACGGGTAGCTCGGCCGGACCTACCCCGAAGGTAGGTGAGGTGACGGGCTTGAGGTCGCTACTAGATACACCCAACCTCGGCAGTAAGTGTGAAAACAGGACGTCGGCATTTGATCCGTCATCGAGCAGCACTCTTTTAACGTCCCAGTTTCCTATTCTCGCCATGATCAACAATGGGTTGTCATGGGGAAAAATGACGGCGGAACCATCCTTTCGGGCCAGCTTTTTTGTTGGACTTTGATGCTCCATGACTGCTATTTCTCTGGCCTTCCTCTTTCTTTCCGAGGATGGGAGTCCCATCGTTATTGTTTGTATGATTCCTGCAGGAGGTGGGGGGCGCCTTTTTGGACTTCGGTTTCTCCGCCTGTTGGAGTCGTAGTCCTCGTCTTCTGCCTTTCCTTCCTCATATTTTCTCCCTTTCGGGGAAGGCATGCGCAGATAACGCCGAAGTTGGCCCTGTTTTATCAGCGACTCTATATACTTCTTCAATTGGAAGCAGTCTTCGGTGTCGTGACCGTGGTCGCGATGAAACTGGCAGAACTTCTTCATATTCTTTCTGTTGTCGGCGGTCATGACCCGTGGCCGCTGGACCTGAGTTCCCTGCCTTTCCATTGTCATGAGGATGTTGGTCCTTGTGGTGTTCAGGGGTGTGAAAATGGGGGGTTTCCTTCCTCGCGTCCTCCGAGGTCGGCCTGCCTGTTCGGTGGGATACCGAGTTTGCTGGCTGGACCCTTCGGCCCGGGCGTGATCGGACTTCGGTCCGCCCATTCTCGGTTCTTCGGCTGTCATGTGCTATTCGGCCCTTCGGTAAAATTCGCCGAGGGTGTCCGGGGGGTCCTTAGAAAACTTGTAAAACAGCTGTGAGTCCCTCCGAAGGCCCCGTGTCATAGCGAGGATGCGTATTTCGGGCCAGAAGTCCGGGACGCTCAAAGCTTCCCTGTTGAACCTTTCGACATAGTCGCGTATGGTCTCTCCAATTCTTTGCGCTATGTCGAACATCTGAACCGGCATCTTCACCGTTGGCCGACTTCCGATAAACTACTGCGTGAAGGTTGTGGACAACTCCTGGAACTCCGTGATGGTTCCTGGGGCCAATGAATTATACCAGGCTGTTGCTGGCCCACTGAGAGTGACCTCGAAGCATTTGCACAATGTAGCATCGTCGGCACCGTGCATCATCATGCTGCGTCTGTACTTGGTCAGATGAGCCTGTGGATCGGTACGGCCATCATAAGTTTCCAGCCGAGGTACTCTGAAATCACCTGGCATGGCTGCCTCAATGACATCTTGGGTGAATGGGGACTCGTCCCCACACAAGGTCCCAGACAGCCTAGCCCAGACGGGTTTGCGCGCCACCTGTTTCTCCACTCTGTCCAACCTTGCCAATATTTTCTCCATAAGGGCTGTGGCGCTAGGTTTTACTTCTGGCAGGGGGGATTGTCGGTGCCTCTTCGGGGAGCGAGTTTGGCGCTGAGGGGATGGGGACCTCGCCTCAGGCGACTGGCTCCTCCTGTGTGTGACTTTGGGTCGCCTTGACCCCGCTTGTCCCGCGAGCCGTGCCCCGAGTTGCATGTTTTCTGTTGAAGACTCCTCCCATGGGTCTCTGGATCCCGAACTATGATGAGTTGGTTTGGGGCTTTTTTCCCGAGGGTATGCTGGCGAAGGAGGCCTTTGGGCTTGAGCTTGTTGTGGCCACCTTCGGTCTATCTGTTGTGTCATTTCAGCCACAACAGAACATTGAAAGTCGCACAGGAAGCTCATGGTTATGACCAGAGGGCGCTCTTCCTCAGGCGTGGAAGTCCCTGGGGGGGCTTGCTCAGTGGCCGGTTGGACTTCAGGCGCGGACGGGGACCTCGGGAGTCCCTTGTCCTTAGAACGCCGAGTCTCAACGACGGCGACCCGAGGATGGTTTCCCACAGACGGTGCCAAATGATGTCCGGGGACATCTTCACTGGAAGGCATGGTGACTTCCGGGGGGACTTCCTGTGAGGGAGAGCGTCTGGAGTTGAGGTTTCCCAGGGGAACATGCCTGCAAAGCTCAGAGAATGGGGTTAGGAGGTCCCCGGGGTACTTTTCCGGGGAGAAGCCTCCGACGCCCAAGTCAGTTTCCTGAGAAGGTAAGAGGGAAGCACTAGAGTTTTTAGTGGGCTTGCCTGTGTTTTCTCAAGGGGGAGGAGTCCAACCTTTTGTCAGGGTTTGTTTCCTGGTATTTATAGGAATGTCCAGCCCGGTCAGATCGTGACACGTATTCGGTCGGATGTTCTCTGAATTTCTGGGCGTAGGGGACAAGTAGCCGGTGGCAGGCTCCTTGAGTCTCGAAGTGAGACAGGTCGTGACAAGACCTGGACGGCGTCGGCGTGTCAAATCACCGTTTGAGGTGACATGTAGCGTCTGTGGGCGGCATGTCAGAGGCTCCTTAAATGCTCCTGCCGTACTCCCGAGACCCCTGGCCGAGGTCGTCCTCTGGTACGGACGATGCCCCTTCAGGAAATATGCCCGCAGTTCGGGGGTTCCCTAATTCAGGGTTCCGCCTTCGGGGAGATGCTCTTCGGCATGCAATAGCTGATTCTCCGTTTCCGAATGCGATCTGTTTAGTACCTCGGGGGGGCTAATAGCTTCCTCGCGTTGCCTGACGCTCCGAGTTCGGGTCAGATAGAGGCGATAGCCCTTCGGCTATCAGTTATGTTAAGTTATATTTGATGTTTTTTGCATGCTATGTTACTGGTTATGTGTTAGCATGAGTAAAGAAGAGCATTAAATTGAATTATAGGAGCCAAGTGTCTGGGAACTCACAAAGATGTTCCTATGGCTAATTTTAAGGTTTGGACACCCCAAGCCAAGGCTCAAACACATTACCTAAGTTAAAAATACATCACAATGGAGTAAATTGTTAAATGGTGGACAAGAAAGAGAAGCTTAAGAGCCAAGTAAGCTAAAGGGCCTTAAGTAGACTTAAGTGTATTGGTGCTAAGTGTGAAAGAGAGATCTTGAACCTAAATAGTACCTTGGCTAAACTATCAAGCTTGGCAAGATGAGCCACTAAGATTTAAGTGAAATTCATGTAAAATATGATAAGGGAAAGTAAAGAAGTTACAAGCAAAGTTTGCTAAGGTAAGAAATAGGTTCTTTTAAAGTAGAACTAGGTTAAGGATGAGTTTTCTGCCATAGAACCTGTGCTAATGGCCATTAGTTAAAACCTCAAAACTTTTTGAGCTCACATTAAAATGCGTATATATGTTATATATACTAGGTCCTAAAAATTTTTCTTACAGGTTTATGAATCCCTTTTTGAGAATCATTGTATTTTCATCCCTTTAAGTTTCATATTATGCAGCTTATATCATTCTAGGGCCTAACACCAAGGATAGGGTGTTATGCCAAGTTCTTGATGCAAGTATTATGTAATTGAATCATTATTGACTCCAAGATCATTAATTAGACTTTATAAAGAGCTGATTATGTTGTTTGATTAGCCTTGATAGTTAAAGGCTTAAGGTGCACAAGGAAAGTGCAGCCTTCCATCACTGGGGCCCTGAGCTCAGGTGGGAGTTTAATTAGTGATCTTAGACAAGATTAGTGAGTTGGGTACAAGTAGTACCAAGTTATGCCTCTAGTATAGACAAGTATTATCAAGACTTATTAGTGTTTTTAAACACTAAAGTTTCTTTTGGGTATACATTAAGCTAAGTGTTGTGATGTACACAAAGTCAATGTTTAAAGACTAAGATATTGGATTTATGGATTCGGTTGTTATTTTAAATTTTGTTTATTAAAGTTGTGACAATTTTTAAAGTGTTTGTTTGTTTGTTCGTTTTCAATTACTTAAAGCCAAAGCAATGTATGCATATACATACTTTAGGTTAACAAACTAGTTGCATGTAAAGTTTTAAAAAACTATAGGTATTGAATAGCCAATTGCAACTAAGCACAAGATCACAATATCTTGATTAAATAAGTTATCCTAGGCAGCGTCCCTTTCAACAGCTATTTAGGTTGAGTGTACTCCTCACCTTCATCGTTTGTTTCCTCTTAGATCAACACCTTTAGCAAAGAAGCAAAGAGGAAATGATGCCACTTCATGGGTTATGGCCTGTGGGATTAGGCAGACGAATGAACCGTGGCTCTTTAGGTTCATTGGCGTTTTTAGGATCTGATGAATCATGGCTTCAATTTGCTTTTTCTCCATTTTGCCTAATCAAATTAGCTTCTTTTTTGTCATGGTTCGCTGATGATGAACAAGGGCATGGTAGGTTTATGGGTCAAGATTATCGACAAAGATCAGGGCAACAAGATGATAAAGCACTGCGACTAAGCTTATGGGGAGGATGCGTTGGCCACGTGGGATAGGCGTTCTAATCATGTGGTGGTGAAAAGAACTGGTGTTTTAATCGTGTGGCAATGAAGGTGGCAAATCAAAAGAAGGAAGGAAGAGGTGACAATAAGGATTTGTACAAGTTGGGTGGAATCAAGGAAAGAAATGGGTTCCTGTTCAAAAGCATTAGTTTGGCAACAAAGTTTCTAAGGGAGAAAGCTAGGAGGGCAAAGTTGAGCATTTTTCCTTTTCTTTCATAACGATAAATGATGGAGTTAATCTGGAAAGAAGGTAAGTGTAGGTATTTTAAACAGTGAGGGTAAAACTATAGGTTTCGCCAAACCTTATGAGGGGTTGTTGTAATTTCCCATTTAAAAACAAAAGTGGTTTATTTGACATAAAAAGTATAGTAGTGTCAATCTAGGCATGGCAGAAGCATGGGAGTTTATTTATGATTTTCCCCTTAACATATGAGTTATTATTAAGCAAAAATTACAAATAAACCATTCATGTTTATGGCTCGACATAAGAATCATGCACCATTTTTTTTGCAGCTCAATTAAACCTCTCATATTTTTAAATTAGTCAAAATCATCCACTACCATTAACTTAATATAATATTATGTTAAAAATATTGGATGTTTTATTATATTAATCACCACTCGTGCTTAAAAAATGAGGCTTTTATCACTTGTAATTTATTTTTAATTTTTTAATAGAGGGCCAACAAGTACAAGAGCTTTAAGGATGCACAATGAGCCATTGGTGATAAACTTTAGACCTATTATAAGGAAGAGGCCCAAAGACATGTAAGAAGTGCTCAAAACACTTATTTTGGAGCATTTGGAACTCTAGACCTGTTAAAAGGAAAAGGGCCAAAGACATGCAAGAAGCACTCAAGACACTCATTTTGGAGCTACATCCAACAAATATGGTTAAATGGGAGGTTGTTGATGAGATTATACTAGTCAAACTATGGAAACATTTAGAGAGCAGATATATAAAGATATCATTGACAAGCTGCCTATACCAAAGTAGAGACTTTACAATCTAAAAATAGATGTGGGTACACTAATCAAAGACCATGTTGATGAGTTCAACAAGTATATAAGCGATTAAGGTAAAGCTTAATAAAGAAGACAATACTGATAAATGTTAATTTTGTGGTCAAACATGTTGACTTTTTGTCAACTTTGACCACAATTTTCTACCTTATCACTCAATATTTTTGGCCGATTCTTGCTTCGATCCTTCATTTTGTAGGTTGAAGAAGCGGACCATAGCATTGGAATGGCACCGGAACGAGCGGAACGAAAAACGGGAACGCAAAAATCAATGAAAATTATAACTGTAAGGCCTAGGCCCCAGGAGCGAGGCCTAAGCGCCACAGTACAGAAGTTCTTTGCCTAAAAAAGGCACCATCGAGGCCTAGACGCCACCTGAGGCCTAGGCCCCAAGCACCTACGAGCCTGGAGGCCTAGGCACCCAAGCACCTCCTCCTGCGGCCTAGGCACCAATCACCCGGGAAAGTGGTCCCCTACCTCAAATTTGAACTCAAGCTTGCTATTAGCCAAGGATTTCTATCCAATTGGTTTGGCGAGTGAAAGGGACACCTCTAAAGGGTAGAAGGATCTGGAACTAAGCAAAAGAAGGGAGCTTTATCTTCATCTTTTTTCTTCTTAGAACTAGTTTTTGGTGATCCACCATAGTTAGTATTTTTAGCTTTTCTTAGTTTTTCTTGGAGTACTCAAGGAGACTAGCTTGGAGACTTTGGATTCAAGATCTTCTAGCCATCTTGGGTTTATTCTTTCATCTTCCTTGTAGTTCTTCATGGATGTTATTATGTTTACTTTTATGATTATGTTTTATTTAGTTATGGAGTAGTCTTCTTTTGCACTTTCTATGCAGGGGCGGATCCAGAAAAATTCTCAGTGGGGGCAATAAATAATTCTTTTGTAATATGTAGCTATAAAATTGAATACCTCTGGGGTCAAGTTACAAATTTTATTAAAAATATAATACTAAATATGTAATTTGCCCAAAATTTCTAAAATTCAGTGGGGGCAACTACCCTCACTCGCTTAAACGTGGCTCCGCCACTATTTCTATGGATGTAGCTATTTTGATTGATTATGTTGGATGAATTCATGGTTATGTGATGTTAGTTTTCTACCAAATGTATGTTTATTCTTCTCTTGAGCTTAATGTTGTATTAGCTAGTTGATGGCCATAATTGGTTGCACTATAAATTGCCTCTAAACTATTGGAAAAGATTAGAAGTAATTAGACCTAGGAAAAGAATTTAATGGCTATGGAGTTGTTGGAAAATTAGTCTAAGTCATTAGGTAAAGGTAAATTGAGCTTTAATGCCTCTTTCTAATCTTGTAATCGGATGAAAATCCTTATTAAGTTTAGATTAGAGAGATTAATTCTTTCACTTGGAAAAGTAAGAATTTAGTTGAATAACTTTATCAACATACATTGGAAATTAACCCAGTCACCTAAGTTCACCAACAAATCAAGACAAGTAGTGAACCCATAGGAAGTGTTCTTTCATGATTTGATAAAAACTACAATTTTTACATTGCATAGATGCATTCTAGGTTAATAGTATTCCATTTAGTTAAGTTTAGTCATTTGTTTAAGTTGCTTACATTTCCATCCAACTTTAATTGTTTAGCTAAAGTTTACTTTGAGTAGTGGTACTTGGCAATCAATTTAATCAATCTTCATGAGAACGATACTTATTCACCCCATCTACACGTCCACCGTGCACTTGCGGAATAGTGGTTTCAAAATTTCACTACAAATATTGTTATTTTTTCTCATTTTTTTGCCATATTCATATGAACACTTTGTTGATAGCATGTGATATGGTAATGACAAAATTACTATTAATAACATGAAAAATCCTTTGCTATCCAAGAAGCTAAAGTGTTTGGCTCATATGAAGAAAAAAATGTATTCCAGTTTATTTGTTGGTAAAGGTAGAACCAATGAAAGAAGAAAAAAAAAAGCTATGGCAATGCATGGTTGAAATTAAAGCTAAAAGGACCAAGATGTTACACCTGCAAGTATTGTCTCAAAAGAAAAAATGATGGCTAGAAGGAGCCATAAGCAAGTATTATATGTACAGTTCTAATGAAGGGGAATGTGCAGAAGTACTCACAGTCAATACTTCTAGTTCAGATTATATGTGAATTCTAGACATTGGTGCATCCTATCATATGGTCCCAAATAAATGGTAGGTTTTATCTTTTTTAGAGATTGAATGGCAATGTGAAGTTGGGTGATGATAAGAAGCTTGCTATCAATAGCAATGGATCTGTGTAGATCAAAATGTATGATGGAATTTTTAGAAAACTTGATGCTTAGTATGTTCTTGGACTTTAGAAAATTTTGATTTCCTTAGGTACCCTTGATGAAAAGGGTTTCAAGTTTCACTAACAATGATAGGCAGATCAAAGTTTTCTGAAAGTGATTTGATCGTGCTAATAGGAAAAGATGCATCATAGAATATATCACCTGATGGGAAGGATGATGATGGCTGATACAGTAGTAACATCTTCTTCAAAGTAAAATGATTATTGTATAGAATTATGGTATAAAAGACTAGGACGTATGAGCTAAAGAGGACCAAAAATCTTGAGCAAGATAGTACTGCTTGATGGAGTAAAAATCACAAAATTGAATTTCTGTAAAACATATATTATGGGCAAACAATGTAATGTAAAGTTTGCCTATGGAACACACATATTTAAGGAAGTCTTTGATTATATTCACTTATATTTATAGGGTTTTGCTAAAGTCAATCACACAGCTGGTGCAAATATTACGTTACATTTTTTGATGATTTCTTAAGAAAGATCTGCGCATGTTTCCTAAAATTTAAAGATGAAGTGTTTAGCTAGTTTAAAGAATAGGAAGCCATGGTGGAAAACTATGCTGGTAAGTGGATCAATACACTTAGAATGAGTAATATCTTAAAATTTTATACTAAACCATTTGATGAGTTCTACAATAAAGAGGATATGGTGAGGCATCATACTATATAGAAGGCAACATAGCTAAATGGAAATTTAGATCAGATGAATTAAACACTTCTGCAATGAAATCGATGTATATGGTTAAACGTTGGGTTCTTAATGGTGTTTTGGGTTGAAGCAGTTAGCATTGCTTTTTATTTGATGAATTAATCTTCATCAACTATAATTAATCTTAAGACTCCTCAAGAGGTATCATATGTTACTCTTTTGCTTATTCTGGCTTGAAAATAATTAGTTGTTTGGCTTATGCTCATGTGAATAATGGTAAGCTTGAGCCAAGGGTAATAATGCATATTTCTAGGATATAAAATAGAGTAAAAGGTTATCGAATGTGGTGCACAAGACAGGTTTAGCCCCCTAAATTCATAATTAATATTGATGTGACCTTTGATGAATTTACTATGATAAGCTAGAGGAAAGAGATTGATGGTTTTGCATAAACAGACCATGATGCTAAACAGATAATAGGGGATGAAATTGTGACTCAAAAAATAGTTTTTGAAAATTCTCCAATTCAGTCAATTGATACAAAAGTTAAAGATTTTACAGTTGAAGATTCTATTTTTCATGATCAACTGTAAGAGCGACCTTATAATACAATTGCAAATAGAGAAAATCATAAGATTAAAAAGGTTTTTGAGGTATGCCGATTGTGTTGAAGCTATAGATGTTGTTACTTATACTTGTGCAATTTGATGGACCACTTTTATACCAAGAGGAAACATAAAACAATGAAGCATCATATTGGTCAGTGGCTATGAATGATGAGATACATTCTCTTTAAAAAAAAAAACTTAGGATTTGCCATTATAGCCAGAAGGTCTTAAATTTATTGGTGCTAATGAGTCTTCAGGAATAAAGAAGGAATTCTTGAGGTTAAACCACCTAGGTTTAATGCTTGATTTTTGGCAAAAAGATATTTAGAAAAGGATTTAATTGACGATCATGATGTATTTTTTATTGTTGTGAAGCATAAAACTATTTGTATTCTTGATGTCAAAATTTTGAATTTGGATCTTGACCAACTTGATGTCAAAGTAGCTTTCTTACATGGAGAGCTAAAGGAACAAATTTAAATGTCACAATTAGAAAGTTTCAACACTATTGAAAGATAAGGCCCTAAATGTTTGCTAAAGAAGTCATTATATAAATTGAAGCATTCAGCAAGTCAAATGCAGTTATGCTTTCTAATGGATATTTAGTTAGACAATTGTGTTGGTTCTAGACAGCTATAGATGGTTCTTTTTATCTATTTGCCCTTATATGTGTGATGACATGTTGATTGTAGCCAATAATAAGGCTAAAATTGGCATGATGAAATCTCAATTGAGTGGTGAGCTTTAGATGAAAGACTTAGGAACAAACAAGAAAATATTCAGCATGAAGATATATAGAGACAAAAAAGTTAGTTCTTTTTACTTAATAGAGAAAAATTACATTGAAAAGGTTTTCAAATGTTTTTGTTCAAATAACTGTGAATTAGTCAACACTCCACTGGTTGTCATCTTAAGCTCAATGCCGAGATATCACCAAAAACTGGAAAAGAAAGGGAGAATATGAGTTGAGTTCCATACTCGAGTACAATTAGTAGTCTTCCATATACTATGGTATATACTATGCTAGATTTTACAATTACCGTAAGTGTTATTGATAGATTTATGAATAACCTTGTAAGGAAACACTTGGAGGCTATTAAGTGGATCCTATGGTATTTGCAAGGTGCCACCAATAGTTGTTTGGTTTTTTATGCTATAAACTTGTTAGTGGTATTTTCGGCCATACAATCTTCGATACTGGTAAAAATATTGTAAAATAAAGATAATTCATTATATTTTTACTCTTTTTAAATCCCGGATAAATTGGAAAGTAATGTTTTAGTTGACGGTTAAGTTGTTTACCACAGAAGTTGCGTATATGGTAGTAATAAAAAGAATAAATGAGACTATATAGATGTAAGGTCTAGTTGAAAGTTTGGGTTTAAATATGCCTAAACTAGCAATCTATTATGACAGTCAAAGCACAATAACATTATCAAAAAATCCAATTTTTTATGAATGGACTAAATCACATAGATGTCAAACTAAATTTCATTTGAGACATTATTCAGGGTAAAGTGTTTTCCTTAAAGAAGATAGTGATTACAAATAATCCAAAAAACATGTTAACTAAGCTGCTACCAACTACTAAGTTTAAGCACATCTTGTTTTTAGTTAATGTTCAAAGACCTTGACGCCCTTAAGGATAGTTTTGGAAAAAGTGGAGATTTATCAAGTCAATATGGAGAATTGTTGAAAGTTTGGTTGCCTTGAATTAATTATTGCCAACCAATTTTGACCAAATTGGAGAAGAAGAAGCCTTAGGTAGCCAATGTTGGAGGCAGCCAATTTTGAAGGCGTAAACTCCACCATAAGCCTTTTAACTTATTAGGTTTATTAGAATTTGCCTCCTAAGGTTTAGGTGAAGTTACACCTTACCTCCTCCTATTTAAAAAACATATACTTTACCTCTTGCCTTTTTAATACAATCCAACAAGAATTTTTGAAATCTTAATTTAGACTGTACGGTTGTCATCTTCAAGAAATGTTAATACTATATAGTACTTTTTTATAATTATTTGAAATTTAAAAAATAATATTTTAAAAATTGAAAGAAAAATAGAAATAAAAAAATTGATAATTTAAAATGTCCATTAATTATAAAAAAATATCATACATATTAAAATTACTGAAAAATGACTACCGTAATGTTTAAATTAAGATTTTAATAGTTACTGTCTAACAACATTAAAAAAACAAGGGGCAAAGTGTAATTTCACCTAAATCTCAAAGGGCAAATTGTAATTATCCTTAACTTATTTTGTTGTCCTATTCAAACTCCATTTTATTCTAGTGAGCTCCTTGAACTCATATAGTGTGTCCTATTGGGATCCTTTCCGTCATTAACTTTGATGAAACATTGATGGAAAATGACAACTCTAGTCCCTATATTTTGTTCTTGTGAATCTAACAACTCAACCATCATCTTCATCTCACTCTAAACACTAATTTCTCTTTCTCCTCCTACCCATCAGATTATGTTCATATTTTCATGTAAACTATTCCTTAAGTTATTTTAATATTCATGCTAAAAAAAGTGGGGAATCTAAAGGCAAAAAATGCAAAGTGTTCTTAAATGAAAAGATTCTCATCCCATAACAATATTCTCGGTGTCGTCCCATCACAATCCGCTCAGGCCATTCCCTCCTTACTTCCTCACCTACTTCTCGCCTTCTCGCCATTCTTTATCCTTCACCGGCTTTGGCCCATCGCTTCATTTCTTCCACCCAGATTTGATCCATTGCCTCATTTTGTTTGGGTTCATTCCTCTGCATGAACCTCTGTTTTTTATCTTAAATTTTCCCTTTGATTGCTTGTCACCCATTGTTCCCACTGTCGTGACCCTGAATACTACGAACCCTATTGGTATATAGATCAAGAAATGCACCCCAAGATGCTAGCAAGTTCTACAAACACATGCCAAAAGATTGGATTAAAACCCCCACCCCTAACCAACCTGTGGTTAGAAATAAGAAGTACAATGAACATAAAGAAAACTGGCTTCCTTTTGCATAAAGGTATGTTCACCAAAAAGTCAAGAAAATGGCTCTCAAAAGCAATATTATTAAGCAACGAATTTTGAGTTTTATAGGCATATTATATGCCTTTATATATGCTTAAAATTAGGATAAAATAAGGCACAAACTTGGACTAGAAGCCCTAAACCAAAAAGACTTAGAAAACCTAGTCAAACTAGGAGTCCTACAAATGGTTTGTACTTATGTTTTGGGTGCAATGGATGTGGCATGTTTCCCATGTGAGAAAAATAATTCCTAGGGCCTAAATACATCCTGAATACTATTAATAAACTAGAATTAAATGGAAATTCAACCTAAAATACCAAATAAGCCCCATAAACCATTAAAGGTGCTCTCGGGTGCACTCCATGGCATATGTAGGGTTTGAGCTTGTGCCTCTTAGGTCCGGCTAGAATCTTTGAGTTTCATTGGCTTAAGACCTTCCTTTAAGACATGTAGAAGGGCCTCGAATCTTTAGGGCTCATAAATTCAAGCTGTAGAAGAAAATGGCATGAGAAGGTCTTCAATGGGGCTCCAAGGGTGCACTCTTGGGTATGCTCTTGAGCTCCTTATGATTTTGTGTGTCTTGGCACTCTAAGAATGAGCACCAAGTTGTGCCATCTTTCCAATACAACTCCTTGATTGTTTCAGCGGCTCCATGTAAAGATCCAAGTCCATCCTTCATGAAAGAGCAAGTAACAAAGGCATGAAGTGTTTAAGCTCTCTCCTTAACTCTTTTTCTTGTAGTAGGACCACTAGCTACCTTCAATGGGTCCTTGACATCCTTGAGTGTGCCTTCTAGATTCATATCAACTCCTCCATCCTTAAAAGGATTTTTC
Source organism: Aquilaria yunnanensis (assembly GCA_039654915.1). Classification (NCBI taxonomy): domain Eukaryota; kingdom Viridiplantae; phylum Streptophyta; class Magnoliopsida; order Malvales; family Thymelaeaceae; genus Aquilaria; species Aquilaria yunnanensis. The sequence goes on from CM077593.1 coordinate 78,677,069, forward strand.
CCTGAATCTACATGTTTAAAGAGAGAAAGATAAAAAACATTAAAAGTTGTACTGACATTATACTCACTTGGTAACTCTAGCATGTATGCATTACCACTAATCTTCTTAACCACTTGAAAGGGTCAATCTTCTTTTAGATGAAGCTTTGTTCATTTTTCAGTTGGAAGCTTTTCCTTTTTCATGTGTAACCAAACCTAATTTATAGGTTCAATGGTTACTCCCTTTCGGCCTCGGTTAGCTTTTTTACCAACTTGTTGATTTTTTAGTTCAATTTGTTACTTAACCTTCTCATGCAACTTCTTCACACTTTTTCCCTTTTTCTTGCCATATAAACTAGAAACGTCTTTAGTAGGCAAAGGTGAAAAATCTAATGAAGCTAAAGGGCCAATGGCATACACAATTTCAAAAGGTGAAAATCCAATAATAGTATGCATAGCTCTATTGTAAACAAACTCCACATAAGGAAAATAATCTTCCCAAGAATTCAAGTTCTTACCAATGATAGATCTAAGCATAGAACCTAGGGTTATATTTATTACCTCAATTTTTCCATCCGTTTGTGGGTGACAAGAAGTAGAAAACAAAAGCTTAATGTCAACCTTAACCCACAAAGTTCTCCAAAAGTGACATAACAACTTAGGGTCTTTATTCGATACTATATTCCTTAAAACACCATGAAGTTTAACAACTTCCTTGAAAAATAACTCAGCCTCATGCATAGCATTATTTATTTTATTGCATGGAATAAAATGTGCCAATTTAGAAAACCTATCCATTACAACAAAAATAGAATCCCAATTCCTTTTAGTCTTAAGCAAACCTACTATGAAGTCCATTGAAATATCAATCCATTGATGAAAAGGTGTAGAAAGTGGTGTGTATAACACTTATAAAGTGTGAGAAGATTTAGCCTTCCTACATGCAATGCATTGCTCACAAACCTTTCTCACATCCTTAGCTATATTCAGCTAATAGTAGTATTCCTTCAAAGTATGCAAATTCTTGGTCATACCAAAGTGACCCATCAATCTTCAATTATGTGCCTCTTGAGTTAAAAGTTCTTTCAATGAAGTCTTAGGCACAGATAACCTATTCTCTTTGAAAATAAAGCCATTAACTTGATGAAACTTCTCAAATGTAAACTTAGAACACTTAGTATAGATTTCACCAAAATCAGGGTTAGAAGCATTTAAGTCTTTCAAGTGCTCAAAGCGTAACACTTTAGCATCTAAGGTAGAAAGCAACATACTTCCTAGAAATGGCATTTACTACTATGTTATCTTTACCTACCTTGCATCCTATTTAACTTGCTTTGCCCATTAAGGAATTTAAGAGCTTGATGGTCAGTGTGAATGACAAACTCCTTTGGCCATAGGTAGTGTTGTCAAGTCTTTAAAGTTCTCACCAATGTATAGAGCACCTTGTCATAGGTAGGATAGTTCAATATTACACCATTGAGTTTCTAACTAAAATAAGCAATGGGGCGGCCTTCTTGCATTAAGACAAGTCCACTGTCTATACCTGAAGCATCACACTCAATCTCAAAAGTTTTAGCAAAGTTAGGCAAAACTAGAAAGTAGTGCATTACACAACTTTTCCTTTAATAACAAGAAAGCATCATCTTGTGGCTTTCCTACTTAACTCCAATATTCTATTAGAGGTGCAGTAACAGAAAAAAAAATTTTCTAATAAACCTCGTATGGAAGTTAGTTAACCAATAGAATAATCTCACCTTAGAGATGGATATTGGGGTTGGGCATTCTTGGATGGCTCTCACATTTTCTTGATCAACTTCAATCTCTTGAGAACTCACATCAAATCCAAGAAAAATAACTTTGTCAACACAAAAATAAAAATTTTTCAAGTTAGCATACAACTTTTACTCTCTTAGTGTCCCAAATTTCAAATGTCTAACATGCTCATTTAGGTTCTTACTATAAACTAAGATATCATCAATGTAAACAACAACAAACTTACCAATGTAATCACACAAGACATGATTTATAAGTCTCATGAATGTAATAGGGGCATTAGTCAAACCAAAAGGCATCACTAAGCATTCATAAAGTACAAATTTTGTTTTGAAAGTTATTTTCTATCCATCCCCTTCTATCCTCCAAATTTGATGGTAACCACTTTTCAAATTAATCTTAGAAAAAAAAGGTAGAATCATGTAAATTCATCAAGCATATCATCAAGTCTAAGGATAAGGTGCCTATACTTTACAATGATTTTGTTGACTGGCCTATAATCCATGCACATGCACCATGAACCATTTTCTTTGGACACCAATAAGATAGGAACATCACAAGGGCTCATGCTTTCCCTCACAAAACCTTTGGCCAGCAACTCCTCCACTTGCTTTTGGATCTCATTGGTTTCCTCAGGGTTAGTTCTATAGGCTGACCTATTTAGAATTGGTGCACCAAGGATAAAGTCAATTCGGTATTCACTGCCTCTTATAAGTGGTAACCCTCTCAAATCTTCAAGGAGCACATCCTCAAATTCTTTCAACAAAAACAAAACAACACTAGGAAGAAATGTTAGATCATTGATAGCAAGTTAAGAATATTTATAAAGTAAAAGAAGTATTAGTATTTGTGCTTGACAACAAAGACAAAACAATATTAGGGAGAGATGTTAGATCATTGATAGCAAGTTAAGAATCTTTGTAAATAAAAGAAACATTGGTCTTTGTGCTTGAATGGCTTTACTCACATATCTCATTTTTGTCATATAGCATTTTTTTCCCACCTAACTTCCTTTCATTTTTTCTCTTAGGAACTCTCATTTCTTTTTTCCCTTATGTCTACTTTTCTTACATGGTCTCTCGAATGTTCTCTCAACTTGCCCCTCACCACTCTTGCCCTAAACTTTCCCCTCTTTTTTTTTTCTCAACCTTACTTTGAAGCTTTCTTTGGTCCTCCAGACTTACTGTGGTGACAATGGAACAAGTATGATTAGCCTTCCTTGGTGGACAAAGGAGTATGACTTCTTCTCTCCATCATGTGTGACTCTTGTTTCAAATTGCCAAGGCCTTCCAAGCAAGATATGACAAGCTTGCATGGTTACAACATCACAAAACACCTGATCATAGTAAGTACCAATCTTAAAATTAAAAAAAAATTGCTTAACCACCTTTATTTCACTTGCATAATTCAACAATTAAAGTCTATAAGGTTGAAGGTACTTTTGTGTAGGACGTTTCAACTTTTCCACCATGGTTGAGCTTGCTACATTGGTGTAAATTCCCCCATCAATAATAAGGCTACAAACTTGGCCTTGGACTCGACACCTTGTATGAAATATGTACTCTCTTTGGTTGGTCTCCTCTTTAACTTGCATGCTAAGGGCTCTTCTAGCAACAAAGGCAAAATCGCCATCCTTAGCCTCGGTTGTCCCTTTAGGAATGTCCTCTAATAGTGGTAGCATTACCTCAATAGGTTAATCTTCATCCTTTGATGTAAACTCTCCATCATCTCTTAAGACCATGATCCTCTTGTTCGGTTAGTCCATTATTTAGTGCCCATTGCCTCGACACTTAAAGCACTCCATCTCCTTAGCTTTGGGGGCACCCTTAGGTGAAGGTGTGGACTTATCTTGGGAAGGTCGAGACAAAACTCCTTTGGCCTTGGATGTGGCCTCCATCTTTGGCTTTGGGACTTAATTCTTGGCATCCATGCTCTATGCTCCCTTTCATATGGAACTTTATCCTTGAGCCATCTTGGATAGTTTGGTTCTTTGGATGATCCTCTCGGCTTTAGTAGCATGGTGTAGCAAGTCCTCCATGTTGGCATAGGGCACCATTTCGACATTGTTAGCTGTCTCAAGGCTAAGACCATTGATGAATCTAGCTATGGTGGCCTCTTTTTCCTTCATGATGTTGGCTCGGGTCAAGGTCATCTCGAGTTCTTTATGATAGTCCTCCACACTTTTTTGACCCTGCACCAATCTTTAAAACTTGAGGTGTTGATCCCTATAGTAGTAACTAGGGAAAAACCTTCTCCTCATCAAAGCTTTAAGGGCATCTTGTATCTCTCTCATGGAAGGCTCTTCATTAAACCTTACCTCAATCTTCCTATCCTCTTGATCAGCCATGATTCCAGTAGTCAAAGAATCTCACAACACACATTTATGTGTTTTACTCAAAGGTGTGCACTCAAACACTCAATTTGTTAGTGAGAATATTGCTTTCAAAAGAATCCTTAAAAGTTCTAAGAAAACTATACTCAAAGCACACAAGAAAACCAAATTTCTTGGAAGCCCAAGTTTTGAATCCAAAATATAGGTGGGCTAAACAAACTTTGAGAGACTCTAGGAAACCTTTATAATAGAAGATTACAAGAACCATAAAGAAACGCTTATGCTTAAAACTGAGAGTTTTAGTGTTTTTGTAGGGAACCAAGCAATTGTGCACAAAAACCAAGCAATTGTGCAAGCTTCTTTTTTAAAATATTTCTTGAAACTCTCATTTTTCTCTCCTTTTTTTTCCTACAAATTATTTTCTTCTTGGGTCCTTGCTGTCAAAGAAAAAAAGATGCAATTACTTATTGGCAAATAAACAAGAAACCCTAATTTTACTTACATAATTGAAAAAAAAAATTTGTACATAAACAACTTAGCTTAAGGCCTTTGTTTTTTGTATTTTCTTGACTCTTGAATGCTGGAAACACAAAAATAAAGAAAGATTAATGAACTAAAATAGAAGGAATAAAAGAAAAAAAAATAACACATAATGAAATTGAAAGAAACAAGGTAACATTAGTTGACTCTTTTTATTGTTTTTCTTGATTTAGACAAAAGATTAGGCTAGAAAATAAAGAGTGCAAACCTAAAATACAAAGGAAAAGATTAGAAATAATGAAACTTAGAGAAAACAAACTGGAAAATAAAAGGAAACAAGGGTAATAAACTAAAACACAAAGATATGTCTTCGGATGAAATTTATGGCTTTGATATCACTTGATGTGAACCCCTTTGATGTATGGACTAAGAAATGCACCCCAAAATGCTAGCAGGTTCTAAACACATGTACCACAGACTGCATTAAAACCCCCACCCTTAACCAACCTATGGTTAGAAATAAGAAATATAAAAAACACAAAGAAAACTAGCTTTTTTGTGCACCAATATAAGTTCACCAAAAACTCAAGTGAATGGCTCTTAAAAGCAATATTATTAAGCAACAAATCCTGATTTTTATAGGCATATTAAAGGCCTTTATATAGCTTAAAATTAGGTTAAAAGAAGGCATAAATTCAAACTAAAAGCCCTAAACCAAAAAGACTTAGAAAATCTAGTCAAACTAGAAGTCTTACACATGGTTTGTACTTGTTTTTGTGTTCAATTTGTGTGACATGTTTCCCATGTGAAAAAATACTTCCTAGGGCCTAAATACATCCTAAATATTGCAAAATAAACTGGAATTAAATAGAAATTCAACCTGGAATACAAAATAAACCCTATAAACCCTTAAAGGTGCTATTGGGTGCACTCGATGGCATATGTAAGGTTTGAGCTTGTGCCTCCTAGGATTGGCTAGAATCTTTGAGTTACATTGACTTGAGGCCTTCCTTTAGGACAAGTAGATGGGCCTTGAAGCTTTAGGTCTTATAAATTTAAACTGTAGAAGAAAATGGCATGAGAGGGTCTTCATGGGGGCTCCAAAGGTGCACTTTTGGGCCTGTTCTTGAGCTCATTGTGGTTTTGTGTGTCTTGGTACTCTAAGAGTGAGCACTATGCTATGTTATCTTTTCAATATGACTCATTGATTGTCTCCGTAGCTCCAAGTGAAGATCTAAGCCCATCCTCCATAAAATAGCAAGTGACAAAGATATGAAGTGCTTGAGCTCTTTCCGTAGCCCTCTTCCTTGTAGTAGGTCCATTAGCTATCTTCAATGGGTCCTTTCCATCCTTGGGTGTGCCTTCCATATTCACATCGCAAGTGGTTAATTTGATAAATTTATAACTTTTATGAGGTTAGAAGCAAGATGAATAAAGTCTGGGGTGCTAGGAGCAGGATCAAGAAAATCTAGGACTGAAGTTGTCATTTTCAATCAAGATTCCATTGAAGTTAACAGTCTAAATGATGGAAATAACCCCGATAAAACACATTATATGAGTTAAAAGAATTCGTTAAGGCAAAATGAAGTTACATGACCAAGATGGGATAAAAAAAATAAGTTAACAGACTGGTCAGTCGTTAAAACCGTCAAAAATAATTCTGGTATCACTAATAACTCAGAATAAATAAATTTGTAGTATAGCAGTAGAAACCAAGTCGAATCCCAAGGAAAATTCTTTATTTAAAAGCTTACTGACATAAAACTGAAATAAAAGATTAAGGAGAATTGTTTGCAATAAAAAAAATGAAATAAAAAAAATATTCAGAGAACAAAAATTGAGAAACCTATCAAGTAAGAAACCAACAAAACAATCAAGAATTCAAACCTTGGCATCAGTCAACATCCACCCCCGAATTCCTACAACTGATCATCAATGCATAGATAGATCAATCAAGACTTTGAATATTCATCATTGGAGCTATCTTCCTATCTCTCCTTAGTCGTAGTTAATCAAAAAACAAGCGATCTAATTAACACTAACTGCTAAACAACCTAAGACAAGCGCTTTGATTTAATTTAACAATCGCATTAAAAATTAAAAAGATCGATTAAATTAAATAATACAAACACAAGCGGCTGCATTTAATTTATTTGAACATTCTCCCTTAGATCTAATGATTTCTGACGCAGTAAATCACTAAACCTCAGTTGCTTCATAGATTAGAAAAACCAAATAATTACAGATTTAATTTCTAACCTAGCGGTAGATTGAATTCAAATAACAACTAGTAGGCCTTCTAGCATAGAAATGAAACAATCATGAAATTAATCATAGAAGAACATCCAATACTCAAAATATTAATTGATGAATAAAAACAACTTTAATCTCACAATGCTAAAGAATTTGGGGTTTCAATCTCCTTAAACCAAGAATGAAAAGATCACTAAAAAAAAAAAGAAAAAGAAAGAACACAAAAAGAGTTGGGGAAAGAGGGAGAGAAGGGCGGGAATTCTTGCGTCAGCAATGCTTTTAATCCAAAAGAAAAAATAACTAGTGTGCTAAACTCATAAAAATTCCCTCAAATTTTTATATTGTTACAAAAGTACCCCAAACAAATAAAAAGATTCAAAATAGCTAGAAGGTTTCAAAGTTGTCAGCCAAGCAATGCTTTAGAACAGCAATAGCAACTTCAAGCTCATATTCGACCTTGATACAGGCAGTATCACTCACAACTCAAATCATGAAAGCTGTAGATCTCTTTCTTATCTTCGAAACGACACCTGAATCGTATAAAACGGACATCTACAGCCAAAGATATGCCCAAAATACCGCAACTGCTTCTGAACCAGTGATGACTCGTAAATCTCGAATTTGAAGCTGAATTTGACCCTCTTAACGTGCAAACTAGGTTTCATGGTCTTAATGTGATTTGTAGCTCCAGATGTTAGTTTTCCAATGAATCAAGAATCACTTCATTCCGATCTCTGTAGCTGAAGATATGATTTTTCTACTGGAATATCACCAATCTGTCAGAATACTGAAAGAACACAATCCAATTAAAACTTGTAAAATGGAAAATTAAATCTACTCTCAATCAATTGAATTCAGATATGTTCTAAGCCACAAAACATACTCAAAATATATCTTTAAGATTCAAAACATATTAAATATGAGAGAAATAAATATAATAAATATAAGCTTATCACAGACTTACGGTGGAGTTTACTCAATTTTGAAGCTAATCAAATTTGAGTCTAGAATCCAAGTTTGACAAGTGATTCTTGATTTGTGGAAAATTTCTTGGCAATTGAATTGGGCTACCAACATTGAGCCTATAAATACACTTAATCAAAGACAAGAGATATTCTTCAAAGGATTCACCCAAAACCAAGAGCTTGAAAGACATAGAGAGAATTAACAAAGCAAGAACATTAGTTTTGTTATACGAAAATTCTCTTGGTGTTAAGTGTAATAATGGGTTATATGTTGTGACAAATTGTGAGAAGCTCTTGTACAATTTGTTTTACCATGGTAGAACAATTCTATTTCCTCTGCTAGCGGACATAGGTTGTCTTGACTGAACCACATATGTTTTTTGTGTATCTTTGTTTCACTTTTTTCTTGACTTTAGAGAAAAAGAACATTATCTACAATTGATCACCATTAGCAACTACAAGGAAAGAATCAAAATAAAATGGTTTTAAAACGTTGTTGGCTCATATTAGAATGATTTCAAAGCTGGGTATGTGAACACAAAAATAAATGTAGTTCCAGGACTAAAGAAAAAAGTTTGACCCCAGGGAAAGGAGCTGTCGACCACAGCAATGTGAGGGTTCAGAGGGCAAGGGGAAGAGGGCAGGGCAGGGCATGATCTAATCCATCCAACACAAAATTTTCTCTTTTTCTTACATCGCCAGGCCTAATAAACACTGACATGTCATTTTCTGCCTCGCTTTTTTCGTTCTTCACCGATTCCTTGTGCAGCGGTCTGGTCTGGTCTGCATTTGTGGAGGGGTGGCAGCTACCAAAATGGCAACTCCCTTTCTCCTCTCATTTGGTCCTTCCAGCTCGTCCTGAACGAACCAGTGACCTTAACTTGTTTAGTGGATTACAGTTGGCTACCTTAAGGCTACGTCAACGTTATATTTTCCCTCAAAATTTCAAAGTCTACAGTCTAAACTCTTCTCTTTTACTGTTTTATACTCAGTATATTTTAACTTAAGTCAATTGATTTATTTTTATTTTTATATTTTTTTTTACCTAGAACTAATTTTAATTAAAAATTAATATTATGTAGCTGAAATAATCCATTGAAAATATAATTTTTTTTAATCTTATTAAATTTTTATGAAATTTTCTAGTTTAAGGTATTAAAAAATAAAAATTCATAAAAATTTAACAACATAATGAAAATTTACTTTAAAATGGAATATTACATCTACATAATATTGAATTTCAAATGAAATTAATTTTAGATAAAAAATATAAAAATAAAAATAAATTAATTGACTTAAATTAAAATAAATTTACTCTTAATATCGGTGGTCAGAGTTTAGCCAATTGTAAGAAGTGTTTTGCCTTAAAAAGATCTCATAAATTCTACAGTTCCTGGTCGGCAACTTAAATTTATGAATTTACATTCTGATCATTGTTATACAGCTTACATTAAAACATTCTATTGCTAATTTCTTTCTATTTTGGAAACGAATAGCTCTTTTTTGCTTACAAATAGTTAAACAACGGTGCTAGAAAAGGAGAGGAAAATGTTGGCCACGGAACGTTATGAAGACAAATGTAATTATGACATACGAATCAAAATAGGTTAAGTGTCATTTATCCCACTTTTGTTGCTAGTTTTGTTCAATACTCAAAACAAATAGAAGTGTACAACATCTAAAAGGCTAATGAGGGGTGATTTTTTTTTTTTTTCTTCTATTGAGATTTAAACTTGACTTACCTAAAAACAATTCTAATACATTTGAAGTTATCGTTAACACTTTTTTTAGGGGTCTTATAAGGCTTCTAATTTCATCATTGTCCAGCTAAGCCCCAAATATATATATATATATATATATATATATATATATATATATATTGGTACTCAAAATCAACCATACATACCATACGGTTGTACGGAGATATTTATATTGTAATGAGAGGTTGTCTAGTGTATATTTGGGGCCCAAAACTAGGTAGTAAAAGCAACACAGATTCATTTATTGTAGAGTTGGATGAGGGGGAGGATTGTACCCAGTGTCCCTAGTGCCTTGCCATTGGCTGGCAGGGACAACTAAGTCTTATATTAATGGGGAAAATTACTTAGATCCCTCGAAGTTTAGAGAAACCTATACTTATATCCTTTTTATTTCAAATACCTATACTTACTCCCCCTCCGAAGCTAACACCGTTAATGACTGTTAAGAGGAAAGAAGGAAAAAATTACTTTTAAACTCTTATCCTTCTTCGCTCAATAACTTTGGACCCAAACTTTGCACCTTGTCTCCCTCCATCCTTCCTCAGCTCCCTAACTTGTTTTATCTTCATCTATTAACTAATCCCTTATTTGTAAAAATCCCAATCCCAGAAACACCAAACTTAATCAACCTTCCCTCTCCTCCAAATCCTTCTCCATCCCTCCCATTAAGACCAACTAGCCCAAGAGACCCATCACTGGCAATAGCCGATGTCCCTTCTCCAAGCCTCCATTTTTGGCAGAAGAAGATCAGAGCATATGGAGATGCTAAGAAGATTCGCCCAACGAATTTGATTTGAGATCCAAATGTTCTAGTTCGATTTGAGATTGAATCTATTTAAAATTTGAATGTTTGAGATCTCATGACAGTGGTAGTGGGGCTCATGTAAAGAGGACGAGAAAGACCAAATCTGCCTCAGTGCTTCGTTTGAATAGTTCATTAAGGGAAAGAGGGAGAAGAGGAGGGAAGAGTGAAGCATAAAAAATAGAGAGAAGCCCATCATCCCCTCAATTTGAAGAGATTAAAAAATTGTACGTGATGAAACATGTGGAGGGATGAGAGTGTTCTCTCTTCCTCATTCTCTTCAGTTTTTTGTCTAACCAAACAAAGAAGAGAAAGTAATTACCCCTCCCCTTCCCCTTATGCCCCTCCATCCAAAAAAGTTGTTGATCCCTGGCCATTCTCTTTCTATCTTGTCTACTTGCAATGGATCCACGAGAGTCATTCATTGTTCTCACTGCTGCAGATTATGATCCCCTGCCATGTATAAGAGTTCCAAAATGTTCAGGGCCCAATTGACAATGAGACCACTTTGAAAGAATATGAATTCGAACAAGGAGGCTGGAGACAAATTGAAGTGAAAAGAGAATGAATTTGAACAGGGAGGCTTAAGACGAGTTGAAGTGAAAAAAGAACGAGTTTGAATAAGGAGGCTGGAGACGTTCGGCAGATACTTATTTAGACACTGGGTGGGGAAGGAGGAGGCGTCATAGAAGGGTTTAAGATGACTTATGCAAGAGGGAGTGGCGGCTTATGTAGAGACTGGGATTGTGTAAAGAAAACAAGTTTGAACTGTGAGCTGTCAATTGAAGTAGCAATGACGAAGGTGCAAATCTCATGATGAATCTTGCAAAGTTTAAGGTTTATTAAAGTTAGGTTTAATTTACTGGTAATGCTTGTTTCTGAGTTGATTGGGGCCGGGTTTAATTTTTCCATGATTAGATTTGAGTTCTTGTTCTTTTGGTCTTTAAGATTTCATTTTTTGTCTATGGTTTTTCTTTTCTTAAGTTGGGGGCTAAAGTTTTTTGTGAATGAATGATACAAGAGCAAAGTCAGGTTGTTTCTCATTTTTATAATAACATTGAATAACGGAATTAATTTTTGAAGAGGTAAATGTAGGTATTTGAAACAATGAAGACATAAGTGTCAATTTGTCTATATCTCATAGGGGCTTTTGGTAACTTTCTCTATAGTAATGTTACCCCTCATCCTTCTTTTTTCTCAGTCAATAATGTTACCCTTATCGCAAATGATTTTTTCTTGCTTGATAAAATCTAATGCAATGCATTTTATTTTAAGTTCGTTGCAATCTGATATCATATTGGGCCATGGTCTAGATCAAGCTTTCCATTAAGCTTAGTTCATGGAAAGGCCCATAAAAGCCTGAAAGCATAATTAAGTGATACTATTATAGAGTTCAAAAGGCAAACTAAACTCCCATCGTTCTATAATAAACATGATTACACTCATGACTGAACTAGCGCTCCTTAAGAATACCTATAGGTAAGTTTGTCATACTTTCTGAATACTTATATAAGCTTTTACACATCCTACTTACTAAAATATCGAAGGATTCTTCTTAGACATATAACTCTAGGGGCCTATGAGTCTGTCTTTGATTGTAGGTTATGAAATTTTATATCTATGTCCAACTTAGAGGTTAGGTATCATAATCTAAAGCATTCAAAGAAGTAAGATGGTTAAACAACTATTTATTTTATATATTTTTTGGTTTAAAATCAACCTGATGGTCTGTTTACTTAACAATCACTTTACTAACATTTTTTTTAACAAAATAACTAATCTTGATGATTTTTTTTCTTATACGGAATAAAAATAAAAATAAATAAAAATTACTTATTTTTTGTGAAAAAACAAATTAAAAGTGATGTTTAAGCTTTTTCAAGTATAGATGGAATACAAGTTGAGATAATTAATCAATAATAATCTCTCAAATTCGGACTTGGAGTAGACAATTTTGGTTAGATTGATTTGTCTTGACGATTTCTTATTTGAGTAATTATAAATCAAAAATGATAAAATCACAGCATGATTCTGAGAGCAAGTTATTAGGAAAAAAAAATATGCATCATATGCTTGAATTTAAGATAATGTAAATAACTGTAATATTGTCTATTACGATCTAGTAAGGATTATAAAAAAAAAAAACTATCTAACTAATGTCCCTTGGAATATACGTTCTTTTAAAGGAACAAAAAACAATTATAGAAGCAGTAAAATGTAAATTACAAGCTGGATGAGTTCCATGTCATGCTGCCGTCATCGAGTAAACCCAGCTCTGAGGGTTTGCCATACTGGACCACTGGCTGGGATGAGTTGCCAGTCTATCTAATTGGGCTTATGGTCCAATCTAAGGAAACTTTTGGGCGTGGGCTGGATTTTCTCCTCATAGGTCCTCATAGGTTTATAATTTCTTTGAAAAATAGCAAACAAATGACCATAGTTTGCGTATCCGCCCAAATAGAACACTCGTTTTTGTATTAGCTCAAATATAGCACTCGTACTTTTTAAGTGGCCCAAATTCGCCACACTTCGTGAAATCTTGACATCTTGCTTAGTTCAGCTGACCTCCAATTGATGCGGTGGCAAAGAAATGTCATGAATGAATGAAACAAAGAGAGATGCCGAAAGGACTTAAAGGCATGAAAATTACTGCTTTCGAGCCAAATTTGCACACATCAATCTTTCCACACAGGTATGATATTTGCAAATGGAAAGTTGTTTCAATTTCCTCACACATTTAACCACCTTGACACAAGAATTAAGCTCAAACAAGTAACAGGAGCTTAGGGATTAAGGGCAGACAAGGTGGCTGAATTATGCAAGTTTTTTGTGCAGTATTTTACTGCATAATTTCCTGCATAATTCGGTCATTGCTGAATTTTGGGGAAAAACATGCAATTTCAACATTGTGTCACTTCTCATAAGTTTCTCATGCTGCAAATGACTAGAAACATCAAACAAGGCTTGTTTCAATGACAATGAATTTATTAGTAGGGTCAATTGCCAAACAAAAAACTATCACTCATAAAACTCAAGCCTATCAAGCTTGTATGTAGGAAACTAGAGTTTATATAGTTTTCCAAACTCAGTCAAGTTTATTGAAAGTGGCTAATCGGCGGGCTTAGAACAAGGAAATACAAGAATTCTTGGAAAATTATCACCTCAATAGAACTGGCCTAACAAGTTACAAGCACATAATCTACCAGTTTGCATAATACTGTAAAAAATATAGTTAATGAGCTAGGAAATAAATCCACAAGTTCAGGACAAGTTTCTGATGCCCTAAACATCAGAGGAATATATACGAAACAAGGATAAAAGATTTGACATGAAAGGTCATCATACGAGTCAACCATTGTCAGTTAGTGCACAAATAAAAAACAAAGCTACAGCAGTTTGAAATCAGTTTGCATGCTAAAACAAAAGTACGTTTCTATAATTATAATTTCACATTCTCGGGTCTTGAACTGCAAATTCTCTCTGTAGAAAATAGCAGGTCACAGCTGCACATTCACACCTACTGGGAGCCTGGTGGTATAGGGTAAAGCTGCTTACAACTGGGCATTTCTTCCAGAAGGTTGCACCGTCATGTAACCACCTAGATGATGAGCTCTCACCAAGCTGAACAGGGCATGCCAAGGAAATAGTCTCAAAATTACCATCGTTTGTTTCAGCTGCAAAATAAAACAGAAAAGTACTTATTAGATTTGTTATGGCAACATATTGGAAGATCATTCTGTAGCTCATATTGTGTCTTTAATACCTGCAGTTGCATTTTTATTGCTAGTTTGAGTAGCACCCACAAATCCCTTGGTATTTATGTTTGCATTATCTAAGATGATGCTTCCAGGGCTTCCTAACCACTCATGATTCCATAACCAAATAGTAAATTGCGTAAATGATCCCTAACCTTTAACTATTATTTTATTTTAGTCCATAACCTATTGAATGTTTTGTTTTGATCCTAAACCTATTAAAAAGTTTGGTTTTGGAACTAAATCTATTAAAAACATTTCATTTTGGTCTCATTGAATGAAATATGGTAACTTAAGATATTCATTTGATAACAAATTTTTAGGTCATAATTTAAACTATTCAGTAGTTGTGTTATAATAAATTTAATTTATATAATAATTTTAGTATAGTTAATAAAAAATTTAAATCATCTTTTTTTTTTCTTTCTATAAATTGGACTTATTTTATTCAGAAAGAATAACTATTAATCTAAATTATCTATTTACTATAAAAAAATATTAAATTATTTAAATTTACTGAAAGATAGTTACTGCGTATTTAAATAAGAATTTCAAAAGTTTATGTTAGAGAGTTATTATGAGTTAATGAATTTTATTTTATGATGGACCAAAACGAAACAATTTTAATATGTGTAGGATTGGGTAAATTGCACGCACTAACCCCAACCTTTTAATTCTATTCTAGTTCTAACCCCAACCTCTATTTTGTTCATTACACCTCCTTAACGTGATTAAAATGTTCCATTTTAAACTATTTTTTGATGGAATTTGTTAACTTGGATGAAAAATGGCACCTCATCATATAATTATTGGGATAAATGTTAGTTTTAACCACTAAAAATATTTTCTTTTACTAAAATTACCTTGAAATTTGGAAATTTAATGATTAAACCACCATCTTCACTCTTATAGTACTCTTGCCCTTTCCGACCGCCACCCATTCGCCACCAGTGCCAAACTTCGTCTTTTGTCTACCTGTCCTACCACTCATCCTCTCCAATGCCCCATCTCCGTCCTCCTCCTCCTCTCCCTCCTCCCACCTTCGACCTCCCTCTCCTCCCATCTACAACCTCCAAAACTGCCGATTTGCCGGCAACAACATCCTACTTGATTACTCATAGGAATTGCTTCTTGCTGCCTGCCAATCCCCACGTGAATTCCACCAATTGCTCTAAACTCATTATTGTGATGCTCCCGAAACTCACAAAAACCACCAAATTGGGTTCTTTTGTATCCAACCATGCGAGGCATGCGGACTCTTCTTTCTAGAGATTAGACTCGATTTCGCTCAATTGGTTGTAACTCGTCTCACCGACAACCAAGTTTAGAGGGTTGATCTAATACAAAGGAGGAATCGGCTACAGATGAGTTGAGAATGATGGCTAAGATGCGATGGTTGCTTCGAATTGGCTGGAGATGTGACGACAGGGATCAATCGAACGAATCATACGACAGAATGGGTAAGCAACAAATCCTCCTCTCCTCCCTTTCACGACGTAATTGAACAAATCAGGCGCTCAATCGCGTCAGGCAAATTGAATGCAAGGGTAGGTGAGAGGCCGAATCGAATGAATCGCAATGGAATTGAACAAATCAGGTGGAATCGAACGAATCAGGCGCTCAATCATGGAAGAATTGAATGAATCGCGGTGGAATCAAAATCAAATGAATCAGGCGCTCTTGCAAATCGAGCCTCTCTCTCATGGCGGGGATGGGGCAAAGGAAGCGGGTGTGCGGCGGCGGGGATGGGTGAGTGGGGGAGTTTTCTTTATTATATTTCTAAATTTTAAGTATTCATTGTTAAAGGGATAATTTTTTAAGGGTTAAAGTTAACATTGTCTCCTACAATAATATGCTAACATAGTTTTTCCGTCTGAATCAACGACTTCTATCATAGAAAGGTTCAAAATGGAATGTTTGAACCACATTATGAGGTGCAATGAATAAAATGAAGGTTGGGGTTAGAACTGAAATAGAATTAAAATATTAAGATTAACACATGCAATTTACCTGTTTAGGACCAAAACAGAATATTCAATAGGATAAGGACTAAAATGAAATAACAATTAAAGGTTGTAGACTATTTACGCAATTTACTCCATAACCAAAGCTAACAACTGCAATTGACACAAATTTTGGCTGTCATAAAATATAGCCTTTTTTTGCTATTTTCGCCTAATTCTTTACAAGGCATTACAAATTTGTGTCAATTGCAGTTGCCTCCTATACTTTTGTTGATATTATAGTTTCTCCCTAAAGTTTGAAAATGTACTCTTTCCTCTTCTCCTTTTTCATTGTCCGGACAAAATTTATAAAATCCTAATTTAAATTGCATAATCGCCATTCTCCATTAATTTTAGTCTATTTGATACTTTTTTGTTATAATTAACAGACATTTCAAATTATCAATTTTTTCTCTATATAAATGAAAGTATGTTTTAAATCTCAAATAACTATAAAAAGTATCAGGTGGACTAGAATTATATGAAGATCATTGCTCTACAGTCTAATTTTGATTTCAAAAGCTTTTCTCAAACAATATAAAAGAACCAGGAGAAATGTATATTTCCAAACATAGGATATAACTATAATATCAATCAAATTTCAAGGCATACATGTAATAACCCTGCAAATTTTTGGAAGAGGAATTAAAGGAGGATAACCTAATAAGATGAGGGCCAACACTAGTAGACTTTGAAATGGTTATTGGGTCAAACCTTCAACTGCTAGCTTTGTAATTTTAAATATAAGGATGCATGCAAGTCATTACTCCTCTATAGGTAATTAGTGTGGTTACTTTTGGAATAAATAGAAATTGGCTCTCTAGTCTTTTCATTATGTCATCATAAAATGTTTTATTGATCTTTAATCGTCGCACGATCATTTATTGTAAAAATCCGAACTGTTCGGAGAACTGCAACCACAAAGTTCTGTTCATTCTTATATTGACTTAAACAAAGGGAAGGTAGAAACTCAGAATCACTAATACAAGAGGGAGCTATATAAGCTCATGAAATGACAAGAGCAAGCACCAACATTTTGGTTTGAAGACAAACTTCAGGAAAGGAGTAAATAACAATAATTGTCCTTAAATTATACCAATATTGTTTAATCATCCCGAAACTATTAGGCATTGCATCAATCGTCCTTAAACTATTTAATTGTTACTATTTCATTTTGTTGTCAACTAACCTGTTAAAGATGGATGGAAAAATAATGTGATTGCTGATGTAGTATGGAAAAACAACATAGCTGTTAATGTAGTACCACTTTTCCATCTATCTTTAATGATTTAGTTGATGGCAGAATGAAATAGCAACAATTAAATAATTTGAAGGTGATTGGTGCAATACCTGATAATTTTGAGATGATTAAGCAAATGAGATATCGTTCAGGGACAACTAATAGCATTTACCCTTAGAAAAACTTTGAACTACTTGCAAGTGGCAACAAGGACTCTTCTTGGTGGCTTAGAGGGCCTCCTTCCATGGAGCAGAGCCAAGTTGTCGAAGAAAAGAACGTCGCCCTTCTCCCACTGGAATTGTATGCTCTCTTCCTCTATTATTTCTCCACACCTCTTCACTACATGCTCTGGTATTTTGGTCCCGTCAGCCATGGCCGCAGAGCTAAGCTCCTTCCCATACATGCCCACAACTGTGTTGAACCACATTCTCCTCCCCTTCCTTCCCTCGACTGTCTTTGTTAGAGACCGAGGCTCCACTATCACCTTTGCAGCACCGTTTGGTTGCCACTCTACGTCCATCCCTAGAGCTTTGATCCTGTGGCATCATAGATAATTGGAAAACAAACTCTGTGAGAGCCAAGGATGTAATTGGCTCAATCAAGAAGGAAATGGTAAACGGGATGCTTTTCACATAATTGAATGCCCCAGTAATGAAAGAAAATAGTAAAGTTAGTTTGGAAATAATATTTAAAATTAGTGATAGAAATTGAATAAATTATCAATAGCTGTCACAGTTTTTTCAATTATGATAGTTTTTTTCAAACTTTTAACTAAAAACTATTATTGGATAGTTTTTTTAATATCGGATACTAAACGCTGACAGTATTTCCAAACAAAGCCTAACGTTGATCATAGAGACTAGAGAGGGTATGGAGACCTTCGTTCGGCTTCAACCGGATCGGGAGTCCCGAAAGCGTCTTGCCAGCCTCTGCCTCGCATGGAGGAGGTGTCATTGTTGCTGAGAGCAGTGAGTGAGTACTTCAATCCTTTGGCCTCCATTTCTTCCACCACCTCCGGGAACTCCTCCAACATCCTTTCTGTCACCCGGAAGCTCGGCACGAACGGCGTCTCTCCACCCTCCGGCGGTGGCACCTCGCAGAACAGAATCAATTTCTTCGGAGAATCCTTGAACTGCCCAAAAATTTAATCTACTAAGTTGTTCTCACAGCAATAAGAAAAAAACAGATGTCCAAGAAAACCGAAGTTATAAAAATCTAGTAGTAACAATTTGAGGGCCTACCAGAACCATCTCATGGTGGTAGTATATGAACTCGGAGAGAGGCCCTTCGTTGGCCGTCCACACCCGCTTGTAAATATGCGTCCGGGGGGCTGGTCCGATGTACCGGATATCCTCCCACCCGAATGACTCGATGATCTCGTTGAACTCCTGGGCATTCTTCACATCGAATCCTCTGACGAGAACAGCGCTGTGTTTGAGGAGGATCTCCTCGAACCAGTCCTTGTTGGTCTTGAGGGCCAGAAGCAGGGTGTCCATATCGGACTTTTCGGGCACCGCCGGCTCCAACACGAGTGGCATGACCTCGCCGTCGACCACTTTCTGGCCGTCGCATGCTCCCAGCTCGAAGTCCTTGCAACAGAAATCCATATGTCCCTAGCTAGCTCCGACCAACCGACGGACCACCTAATGTTTTTTCTGTGTCTTGGTCTCTGATTTGTTTATGGGTTCGTCCGGAGGGGTTGTATTATATATATAGAGTAGGTGGGTTGGCTTTTTCTCGTTCGTCATTTCCATACAAGAGAATCGATTCACCATTTTCTCGACGTTTGTCTACGGAGGTTTCAAGAGATCCATAACGTGTCCTTTTGTGGTGGAGTGAAATATATATGACACATTAGGGACCAGTCACGTCAGTTCTCCCGGTCAAAGTAATACTTCATCCGTCCTAAATTTTTTTCTTTATTTCAGATTTTTATTTAATTTAACTTGAATTATTTTACATTATTATTTACTAAATTTTTTCAAAAATTTATATTTAGATATTATAAGAATTGTAGCTTTTATATATAATTTTTTTATCAAATAATAATATAAAAAATTTAAGTTAAATTTAAGTCAAAAAACTAAATAAAGCAAAGAATTTGGGATGAAGAGAGCAATAATAATAAAAAAATTAATATTGTTATATAATTATTATTCCATCTGTTATACTTTTTTGGAAGAATTTTTGTTTCAAAATAAGTGACAGTTTAATATGTGTATGCATTTTCTTTCAATTTTGATATTTCCATTTTGCTATAAAATTGAATTTATATGTTTATACTTCAATTTTAAATTCGTGACTAGATAAGGATAATTAATATTGCAAACAAAGTATTTATATAATATAGATATGTGGTAAAAAATACTTAATTTTTTTCTCCCAGTCAAAGTAATACTTCATCCGTCCTAAATTTTTTTCTTTATTTCAAATTTTTATTTAATTTAACTTGAATTATTTTACATTATTATTTACTAAATTTTTTCAAAAATTTATATTTAGATATTATAAGAATTGTAGCTTTTATATATAATTTTTTTATCAAATAATAATATAAAAAATTTAAGTTAAATTTAAGTCAAAAAACTAAATAAAGCAAAGAATTTGGGATGAAGAGCGTAATAATAATAAGAAAATTAATAATGTTATATAATTATTATTCCATCTGTTATACTTTTTTGAAGAATTTTTGTTTCAAAATAAGTGACAGTTTAACATGTGTATGCATTTTCTTTCAATTTTGATATTTCCATTTTGCTATAAAATGGAATTTATATGTTTATACTTCAATTTTAAATTCGTGACTAGATAAGGATAATTAATATTGCAAACAAAGTATTTATATAATATAGCTATGTGGTAAAAAATACTTAATTTTTACTATATATGATTTGCCAAGAGCTAAATAGCAGAGTCCATGCAAAAGGTGGGAGGCGAGCTGTTATCTACAGTGGTTTTGAGCAGCACCTAGTTTAGATTGATTTGGTATTATGCTGTGCTAGTCGTTTTTAGTTAACTTTGGTTGTTATTTTCTTATTTTCTACAAGGATATCTTTACACCAATGTGAAAATTTTCAATTACTCTTACAACAATTGTGCTCTTCTGTATGTGTTACTATTATAATTAATCTAACCATCATCAAATATTTTTAATCATGTATGAAAATTTTTAATTCGATTAATTTTCTAAGATTTTTTTAATTTTTCTAATAAAATTTAATTCGTTCAAACTTCTAATAAAATACTGTTATACTTATGGCTGAAAAAGAAAGAACTAAAACTCCAATTTAACTACACAATTAATTTATTAGTTATTAGATAGTTTAAAAAAAATTACCATTACTTTTCACTATTTAAGGTAAAATATTTACACCAAATTCATTTTAACTTAAGTTAATTGACTTTAAAATGGTTTATTTTTATTCTTACATCTTTTTTATCTTAAACTAATTTTAATTAAAAGCCAATATTATGTAGCTACTATAATCCATTGAAAATACATTTTTTTGTAATCTTACTAAATTTTTATTAAATTTTCTAGTTTAAGACATTAAAAAATAAAAATTTATAAAAATTTAACAACATTATGAAAATTTACTTTTAAATGGATTATTGTATCTACATAATATTGGCTTTCAAATGAAATTGGTTTCAAGTAAAAAAGATGTAAAAGTAAAAATAAGTCAGTTAACTTATGTTAAAATGAATTGGCTTTATTTAATACTGTTGGTGAAAGTTTAATCTACAATATTAGTAAAAATAAAAAAAGAGAAAGTGTAGATTTTTTTGGTAATTAGAATAAAGATTAAAAAAGAAAAGAAAAGAAAAAAAGACATTAAGGAAAAGTAGAGGATGCAAATTGGTGAGCAATTAACACTTTCCACCTTAGGACCACAAGAATTGAACAATGTTGCAAAGTGTCGAGAATGTCTTGAATATGGTGAACAAGGCGGAGAAAAGTCGTACTAATGGATAATGTGCTTGAGAGCGCATGTAAAACCTGCAAACAATAAGTCAACATAGTTGTTGACGTGATGTCCTGAGCAGATGTGAAAGATATTGCTCTATGAACAGCATATAGTTCAACTTCCAAAGTTGAGTTACACTAGGGAAGTAGAATGCCACAATGGTGTCTTGGAGAGGCATTGATACCTAACCAAACCCAAGTGGCTACCCGTAAATCAGTTGAACTTCACCAAGCATCATCAGTAACAAAGATTTTTGGACGCTTGAGCTTACTTTGATCCTGATAGTGACCCCAAGAAAAGCATATGGTAGGTAAGGGATCAAAAGGGAAGTAGGAGAGCTTTCGTTGGAAATCATTAGCCACAGCCAACTGTACATATAGGTCATCCCATCTGGAGATTAAGGAAAGAACATGAAATATAGCATCCCTAAAAGTGCACTCATTATGACCTACCCAGATTGTCTATAGAATAGCTATAAAAAAGTGAAACTAGTCTGACAACTAGTGCTTTTGATGACTTAGAATAGAAATGACACATTCTTCAAACGATGCATAAACTGTGTGAGATGGACAAGAACAAAAATTGCCTTAAATATCCTGTGAGCTTAAGTATTCCCAAAACAATGGAACATTGTTTCTGGTGAGGAATGATGTCGAGGACAAAGAGGGTCTATAAAACCACCATGGATAGTAAGATTCACCTTTGTGTGCAAGGCTTTAGATAAACATTTCCATAAGCAAATGTTAAACTTCTTGCGGGGACCTGATAAGTCCAGATAACCTTGACAATAATGGAAAAAACTGGATACGGTGAGTCACATAGTGAGTTGCCTATAAGATTTAATAAAGTACCCGATTTCATCCTTAGCTCAATGCTATAATCTTGCTTTACAATGAATGAGCCCAAAGCAAAGCCAAACAATAGAATATTAATGTAGTCTCAATGTTTAACTATTATATTTTTCTTGAATATTCACCATGCAATGGTTAATTTGGGTAGGATAATTTCTAAGTTCCTACTCATTTAATAAATTATAGAATTAATATTGTGTTTTTTGGAGCTTACAATGAAAAGAAACCAACAAATTTTGGATATGTGCAAAAATGACATATGACAAACTATGAAGCAGCTTTAGCCTTTTCATTGTTACATGGTTATACCCTTTGTAATTATACAAACCTTTGCCTTTAGGGCGACATTTTTCAAAAAAAAAAAAAAAAAGAAAGTCTGGTTGATCCAGCTATTCAAACAAAGAAACAAAAAAATTTTCATGTACTTTTTTTTGCTTATTATTATTATCATAGTAATTTTTACGCTTTGTGAAATTAGCAACCCTCTGCCCTGTTCTCACCATTGTTAACTAATTACACAAGGAAGTGCTTTGTATTAAACTCCAGCCTCCTGATTTATGTTGGTTAACTCTATGTTTTCACGACCTAAAGGCACTTTCAGCCCTCAAACTCAAATGACTCGGATACTTAACCCCTTAAATATCAACTCGGTCTAACTTGGCCCATCAACTTGGTAAAATGGTACACTTAAATCTTTTCCCTCCCTTGTTCTGTTGGAAGCCTTTTGCTTTATTTTTCATTCATTTTCATCCTTAATCTCATAAGCTTTGTTATTCTTTCCCCAACCTTTCAAAAAAGCCCAAAATTTTTTTTCCTCATTTGAATCTATGTTTGAACTAAGGGTGGGTCTCTAGTTTAACTATGTTTTACATTTTTTGTTAAAATATGAAACATGTAACGAGCCAAAGGTTGTTTTCTAGTCCTCTAATGACGGGGAGCTTTTTGGGTGTATCCCTATTGTAATTGTGGTGCTCTTTTGGTGTAACATCGCACTGTGATTTGGCTCTAAAGCATGGTTCAAAGAAATAAAGGGCAACCAGGGGAAGATGGACCTGGATGGGAGAAATGACATTGTTGTTGGAAACTAACACGGTGATTGATTGTCAATGGTAGTGACAGGGTGAAAATGGCTACTTGACTAAACTCTGGTGATGATTATGGGAAAAGGAGATTGATTCGTGAAAGGGAGACTGGTTGTAAGGCCATTCTTAAGCACGATCCTTTAGATCATTAATGGTTAGCTTGAGTCAACTGCCATGCCAAAAGAAAAATTGAATTTTTTTTTCCCCAGTAAGAATTAAGGCTATAGTTTCCCAATTTTGTTTGATTTTTAGTCTGTTATATTTTTTTTGGATATTGATTTTGTTTCTAGGTCGATGTTATTAATTTGTGTTTGGTGCTTTGGAAACTTTTTCATTGGTCGAACTTTATTTTGAGAGTTTGATCATGTTTCGCTGTTTGAATTTTGCAAAGTAATCAAAGATCAAGTTTTTAACCATGGCCAAAAGCTTGTTCAAGCTTGAACATTCATTGTGTTCGTTCCTTTAATTCGATTATCTTCTTGCACAAATTTTTTATGTTTCTGAGATTTTTGCATTTACGTTGTTGAATTTTCTTTTTTCCTTTTCTTCAACTTGAAGCTTATTGAGAATCAGTTTACTTGATGAGTTTGTTGTAGGTGGGATATGGAAGTAGAGGTTAATTGGACAATTCTAGTTGAGTTCAAGTTTAGGGATGACAGTGGGTCGGGTGAAATCCGCCACCCATGGATATCTGACGCACGAATTGCAGTTATTTGATGAGAACTTTACCCGTCTAGCGGGCACGGATTTTAATTTGGCCCCGTGGGTAGACCCGCAACACTCGCAACCCGCCATAATTTTCCTTTATATGTGAATGACATATTTGTAACTTGTCAAAATAATAGGACTAACATGAAACAAATACATAACTTAAGTGATTACAGTGTAAATTAGCCAACAATAACCCTACATTTTTTCTACTTTCTGTCACTAGCTCATTGACTCCCATCTTCCTCTTTCATTCCTGAACCTGTTCTAACTTTTAAGAGCCTCAGCCATCAAGCCTCCGCAGTATATTCCAAGCCTCCCATTATGAAGCTGCCACCATATGTCCCAAAAGCACCAATGGTAAAGCCTCCACCTTACATTCCTAAACCTCCAATTGTACTGCCATCGCCATTCCCTCACCCATCAACAGTGATGTCACCATTCCTTCACCCATTAATCGTGACGCCGCTGATCCTCCCCCCACCAAGTCCTCCAATTGTGACTCCTTCTGTGTTTCCTAAATCGCCTCTGAAGAAGCAGCCTTATCCACCTCTGCCTCCGTTGTCGCCATTCTCGACGCTGTCACCTGCTCAAACGTGCCCATCTTTCTGCTAGTTTTCATTCCCTACGTCGCCAATTTCGTGGGCAATCCATGGAGAGCCCATGATCCATGGGTGATAGGCACGAGTGTCTTTTTTCACCCATCAGATCTAGCGGGCGAGCGGAAAATGTAGTGGCTCCGTGCCCAATTCATCCGTTTGCTATCCCTATTCAAGTTTGAGTAATAAATTACAGTGCCAGGATAATGGATGAATTATATTCTTTAATTAGCTCTGAGCTAATTAATGTTGGGTTTAATTCACACTTTGCCAAAATTTTGAATGTAATCATTTTTGTCTAATTTGGTGGATTATATTTATTGCAATTTAACGATTCTTACTATTTAGTTTTCCTTGTTCTACCTATCATCTTGCTCAAGAATCCATACATAGTATATTTTCTTGATGTCTTTGATTTCACCCTAGCACTTGCCTATAGCTTTGCTTGGTTATTTTCTTTTAGTTTTTCATTCATAAGATTAGGGAAAAAAAGAATAAAAAATAAAATTAAAGGACTTCTAACACATTTTACCTGATAGAGCAAACAAGGGAAAAGGGCTTAAATGTACCATTCTACAAAGTTGAAGGGGCAAGTTAGACCAAGTTAATACTTAGGGGGTTAAGTGTCTAGGTTGTTTGAGTTTAAAGGCTAAAAATATCTTTAGGCCAATTTTCATTACAAGAAAACAAAATTTTAGCAACTAAGAGGAGTAACCAATAAATGATTGCCAGGCTGTTTGTCCCTGAGTCAGTCACCCAAAAATGGATGCAACTTACGAAGCAAGCTGCCAACCGATTAGGCTATTGGGACAAAGGCAATCACCATAATCAATCAACTGTCAGTCAGCTTGTGCTCTCTTTGGCATTATACAAAAAATGAAATTGACCAATCAACTTCCATAACCTCTGCCTTCTACGAAGTTGAAGGGGCGAGTTAGACCAAGTTAATACTTAGGGGGTTAAGTGTCCAGGTCGTTTGAGTTTAAAGGCTAAAAATATCTTTAGGCCAATTTTCACTACAAGAAAACAAAATTTTAGCAACTAAGAGGAGCAACCAATAAATGATCGCCAAGCTGTTTGTCCCTGAGTCAGTCACCCAAAAGTGGATGCAACTTACGAAGCAAGCTGCCAACCGATTAGGCTATTGAGACAAAGGCGATCACCATAATCAATCAACTTTCAGTCAGCTTGTGCTCTCTTTGGCATTATACAAAAAATGAAATTGACCAATCAACTTCCATAACCTCTGCCTTCTATGAAGTTGAAGGGGCGAATTAGACCAAGTTAATACTTAGGGGGTTAAGTGTCCAGGTAGTTTAAGTTTAAAGACTAAAAATATCTTTAGGCCAATTTTCACTACAAGAAATCAAAATTTTTGCAACTAAGAGGAGCAACCAATAAATGATCGTTAGGCTATTTGTCCCTAAGTCAGTCACCCAAAAGTGGATGCAACTTACGAAGCAAGCTGCCAACCGATTAGGCTATTGGGACAATGGCGATCACCATAATCAATCAACTGTCAGTCAGCTTGTGCTCTCTTTGGCATTATACAAAAAATTAAATTGACCAATCAACTTCCATAACCTCTGCCATATAAATTTAATCCTTCGATCTTTTAGCCTATACTTTTTCTTATCTCCTACTCTTTGTTTTTCTTTGGAGTAAAAGACTCCTTTTTCTTTCTAGTAACTTTCATTTCTAGAGAAGGTTCAACTTTCATCTGTTCTTCCTTGGTGGTTGATTTTGTAGCAGCTTGTATAAGGCTAGAATTCTTTGATTCTTCCTTTGTCTTAATACTCGCCTTTGGATTGTTTGAACTGTGACCAAACTCGGCAACTTTCCATTGTTGCTTGTGCTTAGCCTTTCATTTTCTTAATTCCTGCTTCACGTTTAGTTCCCTTGGCCAATTCAACCTTCCCCATGGCAATCTTTTGGAGCTACTTTTTGGACAGTAATCTTTTTGGTTACTTCTTCCAGCTTCTGTATAGTTAGAGTTTCATATTTTTTTAATAGGAAATATAA
Organism: Aquilaria yunnanensis; assembly: GCA_039654915.1. Classification (NCBI taxonomy): domain Eukaryota; kingdom Viridiplantae; phylum Streptophyta; class Magnoliopsida; order Malvales; family Thymelaeaceae; genus Aquilaria; species Aquilaria yunnanensis. The sequence goes on from CM077593.1 coordinate 78,703,640, forward strand.
TGATTATAATAATAATGAACAAATAGGTAAAACAAAATATGGACTAGAAAGATAGCAGCCTATGCATCACAACTGAAACCGAAGAATTGAATTTAGCCTGTAATCCACCTCCCTTCCTACCCTATAATAATTATATGATATTCCTATATATTTTACACATTTTTGTGCTAAATTATTATTGAATTTGCTAGATCTTAGTTGCCTTTTATGTTTTGTAGGTTGCATTACATAACTTAAGAGTTAGAGTGGTTATACACATAAATTTGATGAACATTTGGATGAAGAAATAAATAAGGAGGACCAAAGAAAATATGACAAATAAAGTTTAGAAGAAGGGTATCTTACAAGCCAATTTTGGACCTTTTATTGATAGATTCAGGCTTTGGTTAAAGAATTAAAGTTGTAGCCCTTCTTCTTAGCTTTGCATGGGTTCTTGAATTGCCACAATCAAACATCATTAACAAAAGTTATGCTCAAAATACTGAAGGGTGTTGAAATTATCAAAATGAACAAAAAGTGCGATCGCACTTTAAAGCTGGAAAATCAACCCCAGAGGTCAAGATGTGACCGCACCTCTACAAGTATGACTACAATTTATCCAAATGTGAAATAAGGGACCATTTCAGGACTTGGGAGCATTTCTACATCAAGTGACCCTTAATTCTCACCTACATACTTTCCAATTGGCCTTTTATAAGATCACAAAGATCATAACTACTTAAAGAAGGTGTAGAAGGCTAGGATTAAAAGAACACATCTTTTGAATCTAAGGAGGGTGGAGCATCATCTTCTTCATTCTCTCATTTTTTTTTCTCATAGAGGAGGCTACCATTAAAGAGTTCACTTGGATGAGCCTTGGCATGCTTAAGGAGACTTGCTTGGAGACTTGGGGGATCAAGCTCTATTAAGTCTACTTTGGTTCTTTCTTTCCTTTTCTTCATGGCTAGCCATGGAAGTTATTTCTTCTATTTTTTTTCTTTTAGTTTGAGAATAAAGTACTTTCTCTTGTACTTCGTGTGGATGTAGTTACTTGATATGGTTATGCTAGTTGAATGAATGGTTATTTGTCTTAAATTTTCCTTTAATTCTTGTTACCTCATATCTTTGAGCTTATTTTTGTGTTAATTGATTAAGGGCTCTAGTTAATTACACCTTAGATTCTACTTAAGTCTTGGGAAAGATTAAGAAGAATTAGAATTGGAAGATGAGTGTAGTGACTATGGGCTTGTTAAAAGACTAGTCTATGCCACTAGGTAAAGGTAAATCAAACTTGAAATGCCTCTTTTGGACTAGGATAAGATGAGAGTTATTCTAGTTCAAGCTTGGGAAAGTGACCCTTAACTTGGGAAAGTATGGGTCCAATTAAATCACTTCACCAACAAGTAGGAAAATCAAGACATTAGCCATAATTCACTAACCAAATTAAGTAGTGAAACTCATAGGAAGTGTGCTTTCATTAATTTATCAAAAATCCAAAATTGCATTATTTATATTTTTTATTATTTAGTAGTAGTATAATTTAGATTAATTTAGTCTATTTTATCTTATAGCTTTGATTGTCTAACTAAAGTTAAGCCTACAATTAGTGGTACTTGTCAATCAATACAAATTTATCCTAGTGGGATTGACCTCACACTACAAGAGACAACCGTGCGCTTGTAGTTTATGTTTGGAGGGTTTTAAAACTTGAGGTAGCTTGCATTCACACATGTATATTTCACTTCAACCCTCACTCCATCACCCTTATAACCCTCCCAACTGATTCCACGGCTAGTTCTTCTCTGCCAACAAGTGATTAGTCAACCATTCAACCCAGCTACAATTTAGTTTTGTACATCTATTGATAATCCATAAGAAAGACTGAACTTCAAAAACCAGTCGAGCGCCATATCTTTTATAGTCCTAAAAAATCAACATGTTTTTCTCTATTCCAAAGACATCATGCCATAATAAATGATATTACTTATGATACTTTCCTTTAAGATGAAGTCAAAATTATTGCATGCTGACCGTTTAATGCCTCAAGCAGACTTGCACCAACTGATCCTCCTAATTGCCACCATGCTCGCACCTTCATCCAGACCAAACTTGCTTATCAGCACCTCCCCAATATATGGTCCAAAGTTTTGTCCTCCTACTTGCACAAAGGGCAGTACACATCATTAATGGCCAAACCTCGGATGCCCAGGTTAATCTTTGTAGGCAGTTTACAATGTAAAGCTCTCCAAATGCAAATATCTACTTTGCCTATAACCTATGAAATCTACCTTGTAGCTTGCAAACCATTACTTGATGGCAAGATTCCTTCATCGATTTTTCTAGATAGCTACTTCACCAAGAGCTAACCACTAGGATCGAGGTGCTAATTTGATGAGAAACTATATAAGAAAACATCCCAAGTATACTTCAAGTTCCACAAATTCACTCTCAAAGATTGGATAATTTTTTGCCTCTAATCAACACATGAAAAGAAACGATGAAGAACACACAAAGCCCACATAGTTCTGTCCATGCCAAATTAAGTTCACATAGAACCCGAGAAGTGGACCAAAGTCTCACATGAATTTTATTGACAAAATCCATTGTACTCTCTCAAATACATTAAGATGCGTCCTTTTATAAGAAGAAGTAAGGTACACATAAACCAAAATAAACCCTAAGTTTAATGCAACTAAGACTCCTAATTGTATCACACTTAGAATAACTAGGGATAATAATTCTAAAACGCTTACAAATAAGAAAATAACTAGAATTCCTAAATAATCTAGGTGAAAATAACGTACTATAGCTAGAAAATAGGAATCCTAGGGCAATTATGCTAGGAAACACACTAAAACACATTTAGGTGTGTTTTTAGCCCAAATTCATATCTTTGACAAACTGGATGCTCTTGTACCTTTAAACCACATATTTTAGGATTTAGGTAGCTTGGAATATGTCATATAATGCTTAGATTTGAGCAGGACTCCTCTTGGCATCATATGGGCCTCCTTTGGCTTCATTTGTGCGTGATGGAACAAATCCTTGTGCGTACATGTTCCTTTGGCTTTTTGACACTCCTTTGGACTAGAAATCATGAATTTGGCATGAAATATATGTTTTGGCTGGGATGTAGCACTTGTAACATGAACAAAGTGTACAATATGGCCTTTTGGGTGCACTCAAATTATCCTTAGGCAAGACTTTCAACTATGCAGCTCCAATGACTCTAAGGTGGCTTTAGTAAAGGTTTGCCTCCTCTTAGCTCTTGGGATAAAAGCTCATTTGATCTCCAAAGGTCCGCCATGTAGCTTGAATTGGTTATTTTGAGCCTTCTTGCATTATGTTCCTTTGAATGGGCCAAGGTAAACAAGATAAGGCCTTAAGATTGTTATCACAATTCCATCTGTCTGACGTACTTATAGCAAGGTTTTGCAAGATTTCCCACCACCTGCAGCAACTCCTCTAACTCTCATGTTTCTCTTACCCTCAGCTCTATCCTCCAACCTTTTTCTCAATCACCTTCATAACTTCTTTCATTAATCAAGCAATTTTTATCCAGCTCAAGGTTGTACAACCTAGGAAATTTACACCATAATGAACATGTACTTGATCCCTAACCACAATTTTCACCAAAATCTAATTTTATCACCATATTAGGCCTTCCACCTAAACCAGTTAATGAACTCTACCCCACAACCTTCTATTTCCTCACTTATCTTGAAAATACTACTCCACACCCAAAAAAAAAAATGTTCATTGTCAAAGTTCTATCAAACACGCCACTCTTCCCAAAATGGCTTTGATAACTCTAACTCAAAATGCCCCTCTTTGGTTCTAAACCTCCACCATCACTTTCTTAATAATGCCACATTTTTCACCTTCAAACTACCCATGCTCAAAACCTTTTTTTTTTTTTTAAGAACCCTTTTCCACTCGACCCATGCTAATTTTCTACCTTCTCCTTTGCTACATCAATTTGAGAAATGACAGAATAAAAGAAAGTATTCCTTTTCTTCTCTTGTGATGAAGGCCTCTATTCCTTCCCAAAAAATCTGGCACAATAACTAAAAATTAGTAAAAAAATAAAATAAATGTTAAAAATAAAATCTAAGGAAAAGTCTTTGATCTTTATTATATAGAAATAAAGTGGTGCTCATGTTTTTCCATAGGTGACCAGCTGGTTGACCAATTTTATATTAGTCACTACGATCGGTCACCCATTCTTAGCGACCAACGATATGGCGACCGATTTAGTGGCTGCTTTTATTAGCCGCCAAAAAACATAATGTTGACCGATTGACGGCCGATTCTCCGATTGGTTTTCAACTTTTTTCTTATAGTGTTTTGCAAAGCTGCTAAGATTTTGTTGCTTTCTCTTTTCTTAATAGTAAAAGTTGTATATTGTTTCACACGATTGATTAGGTTCAAATCTCAACTTAGAAAAACAAATTATATTTGGTTGGTTAGCAGGGAAGTTATAAGATAAGATATAAAGTTTTTGTAGTTTGCTTTTGTTATGCTTAGGAAGTGCAAATTAGTAGGCTCCAAACTTCATAGACAAGAATGAGACAAGACAAAGGTTTTGAGCAGCAGCCACCACCGAGTTTAGAATAATTTGATGCCATTTAATTCTAGTTGTTTTATTAGTTAATTTTGGTTGTTATTTTCTTATTTTCTAAGAGTAAAGTTTTATTATAAATCTAATGCAATTCTTTGTTTATTACAAATGTAATTGATATAAATTATCTACAAATCATATTGGAGACTTTAATTATGACAGTCAAAGATGAAAAAAAAAATTTGGTTGAATTGAGTGCATGAATTGTTTTAAGGATGTGAAAAACTTTGTTTTATAAACTTTGAAAAAGTCATGTTATTAGAAATTTTTATTTCGATATTTTCCATCTTAACACATGAATTTTAAAGTTTAGAAAGTAAGGTTTTACATATCCTTACAATATGCTATACATTCAAATTTTTATCAAAGAATTTTTTTGTTAAAAAAAAAGTAGAAATAATTTTCACATTTGAAAACCACCTAAGTATATGCAAATTTTCCAGTAAATTCCACCCGCTCAAACTTCCTTGAAAAAATAATCATAAATAGTAAGAGAATTCCACCCGCTCAAACATATATGATATATATGATGTATGTGAATAAAATTTAAAATCTAGCACACAATTTAGTATACTAACTTCTTTTTTTTTATAAAATTGATTCATTGCACGATGATTAATGGTAAGAGTTACAATTCGATTCAGCAAGGGTAGAAATAGTTATAGGGAGCTTTCAGCACATATAATATAATTGTATGTAGAAAGTCTTATGTGTGAGCTATAGTATCAGCCACTGGATTTGCCTCCCTACCCCTTATGCAGGACTTGCCACACAATGAGATATCTTAATAGGTCTCAGACTTCTTCCTCACAAGCAAATGCCTTGGAGAGACCTGTCACATTAGAGTTACTCATGTGCACCACGTTATGGGATCCATCTCCAGCACTAGCCGAGGGAGATCAAGGTCCTTGGCTTGTCTTGTAAAACTGCCTCGACACCTAATCTTTTACCTAAATCCATTGCAGCATCAATATTGAGCTAGCCTTACATAGCTCTCTTGTGGTTTGCACCAGGTGACCAGAGCCTTGCTTGGAAGGAAGACCATCATCTGTAGCATTACATCATTCATTTTCGTATGGATTTTCCATGCTAATGATGAGTAGAAAAGTTTTGGCTTACCAAAGACTACCTACTACAATTTGCCGATTGTAGCAACATGTTTTTGGGAGTCGCTTCCAATCGGTTTACACCTAGGTCGATGGGACACCTAAAAATGATCTACGAGAGTTCGAGGGGTTCGTGAGTACGGTTAAGCTAAAATAACTTTATTCTAACGCCAAAAATTGGTACCTTAGTTTGATTTTTGTTTTGCACACCTTAAATAATTTAAGTTAATATCCATACCATGGATTCTAACCGAACTACCCAGATATGGACTTCTAAACTTTACTATTTGACTTTTTTATTTGGTTTTATAAAATTTTGATATTTGCAAACCATAGATCCTATCGGACTATCCGGATATGGATGTTAAACTTAATATATTTTTATTGAAAATTTTAGATAATTGTTTTTTTCATCCAAACCATAGACCCTATCGAATCAGCCAAATATGGATTTTTGAAATTTACTACTGTCCAAAATTCATCCTACGATTTTATTGAACTCATGCGGAATGAAATTTCCTAAGTGTGATTTTTTTAGATGCATTATGTAAATCAAAATAAAAGCAAAATCTAGCTATTCTAAAAATTAAAAGAAAATAAAAGATAACAAAGAGATAAATAAATAAGAATAAAAAATAAACACCCTAAGTAAGTCTAATGGTTAAATTTAATGCATGGCCAAACAAACAAATAAAGAAAGAAAGATAAATAAACAAAGTGAAATAATCAACATCAAAAGCTTGTTGTCAATGGCCTATCTGCAAAAGGAGAAACATGTTAGTGACTTAATCCATTAAATAAAAGGTCAAAGGGCTGAAGAAGAGTTCTACCAGAGAAAGAGTTGACTGGGTCGGATCTGGGCTAGAACGGGTCTGGTCACCATGGGGGAACCGGATCTTGTCTTGATTCTCTTCTCTCCGGCGACGTCTAGGAGAAGCACAGTGGCTGGGCTTTGATGGCGTAGGCTATAGCGATGGTGGGGTGATGGGCGATACTCCTCCTGGGTGTCTTTGGCGGCTAGTGCGGCGGCACGGCGTGGAGAGCGAAAGAGAGTGCAGGCTAGAGCGGCCGACGGTGGGGGTAGTGGCGGCGGAGCTGGGAAGTTGAAACGTCGGGGGGAGGCGAACCGTCAGGGGTGGAAGGCGAAGCGTCGGGCAGCCAAAGGAGGAAGATAGCGATGGCGGCGCTATGGGGAGAAAACTAGGGTCTTCTGTGAGGGGCTGCGAGAAACCAGGGATTGAGACTGCAGTTTTACCTTTTCTCGATGGGAGCTTCGGGTTTCGTATTTCCTCCCCTTTTCATGTCAATAGTGACCCATATTTATACTAGGCAGTCTTAGGCGAGATTAGCTCCCAGTTTAAAACTGATCCAAATTCAATTTAAGGAGATTAGGATATAATCTGGTAAAATATCAGTTTAAGTCTAATAAAACTCTCAAGCTGCTAATCTTGCCCCAAATTCTGTGCGAATTTCAATGTAATCCAAAACTTCTCTAATCTGTCAATTAAGCCAAAACTTCCCGGATTTATCCAATTATCCCAAATCTTCACAACTTTGATAGATTTGCCTCAAACTCTCCAATTTTGCCTAGAATCTTCTAAAATCCCTCGATTTTCACCTAAACTTTTCCTTTGCCCCTAAATTGACCCTACAAGACCTTTATGGCTCCAGATTAGTACCTAAACTAAATTAACTCATATTTCTACCCTAGATGACGACTTTAAATTTCTAAAGATTTGTAGACCAAAATAACAATGTAATTTAAATGTGACCAGATCAACTAACTATGCAAAATCCTAAAATGACAAAAATGACCCAAACTCCAAAAAAATGACCAAATAGTCCCAAAAAATGAAAATGCCCCATAAACTAATTTTCCTAATCTAAAACTTAAACAAAAGTCAGTGCTTGGACAAAATTGGGTGTCAACAGCTGCCCTCATTTGCATGTCTCATAGAATATGACACATGTAAAGCCATTACCAAATTTTGTCCGATCTTAGCTAGACGTTGAGAGCTTTTTCACCGCCGAAACCTTGAGGAGAAAAATCTTGTTCTCATCCCCTTTGAGGTTAAGGAACCTTCCCCATTAGCTCTATGATAGAAACCTTCCTATCATTTAGGAATCTAAGGAGCAAAACTCTTTCCTCCTCTATTACCAGGCCTAGAAATTTTCCTAGCCTTTTGCAATAAAAACCTTCCTATTGCTTCCAAACCTAAGAGGAAAACTCTTTCCTCTTTTCTTGATGGATTAAGGAACCTTCCTCACCCTTGTCTCTATAGAAACCTTTCTATAGAAGAGAGAAACTTTTCTCTCATTTTTAAATTTGGTAGAGAACTCTTTCTCACCATGGTCTAAGAGGTAGAGAACCCCCTCTTTACCACCTATTCTCGCCTTAGAGGTAAAGAACACTGTTTCTTTACAACCTCTAAATTTCTTTGAAGTAGAGCACCCTGACTTTTTACCACCTCTAACTTCCTTTGAGATAGAGCACCTTGACTATTTACCACCTCTAAATTCTTTTGAGGTTGAGAACTCCGTCTCTTTACAGCCTCTAAATTTCTTTGAGGTAGAGCACTCTGACTCTTTACCACCTTTGAAAACCCCTGAGGTAGAGAACCTTGCCTCTTTACCATTTCGATATTTCTTTGAGGTAGAGCACTCTGACTCTTTACCACCTCTAAACTTCTTTGAAACCTTAGTTTTGCTTTGTTGTGAGATTAAGGAACTCTCTTTGTTATCTCAAGTAAAAAATTTCCAAGAAATCATCCGAACTTAGAATAATTCTATCAAAAGTGTGAATTTCCAAAATGGGCGAATTCAAAATTTGAAATTCCACAACATGAGCGAATTTCAAGAAAGCCAAAGATTCCATGAAATGAGTGAATCTTAAGAGAACTGAAGATTCCACAAAATGAATGAATCTTCAAAGTGAAAAGCTGGTCGAATGAGAAACCTTAAGAGTTGAAAATTTCTTCAGATATCTTAAAAAAACCTTGAAAATGTCCTAAAATAAGCTTTAAGAACAACTGCCCAAACAAGATGAAAATTGCTTTGAAAAATGGTATGACAACTTATGGATGTCCACCTGTCAAATATGCCCCCCATCATGAAAATAAACCATGATTTCTTTGATGGTGAGAACTTACCTAGATTTCGATCTTTAAAACCTTAGTTTAACCTTGGAGTGGGTGTGATGATGTAGAGAAATCTTTCTCATTTAAAACCACGTTTGACTCAAATTACGAAGAAGAGAATTACCTTCTCTTTGGAACCTCGGCTTTTTCTTTTCTTTGAATGTGATGAGGTAGAGCAACCTTTCTCATTTAAAACCTCGGTTTAACCTAAGTTACGAGGAAGAGAGTTACCATATCTTTGGAACCTCAGTTTAGCTTTCCTTTAAATGTGACGAGATAGAAAAATGCGTTTCATTTAGAACCTTGGTTTGACCCAAGTAACGAGGAAAAAAATTACCTTCTCTTTGGAACCTCAGTTTAGCTTCCCTTTAGATGTGACGAGGTAGAGAAACCCTTCTAATTTAGAACCTCGGTTTGGCCTAAGTTACGAGGAAGAGAATTATCTTCTCTTTGGAACCTCGATTTAACTCAAATGTCATTTGATCTCAATTTATGTGAACTTACCTGGACCGTAAAACTTCCTTCACTCGGATGATATCGAGAAATTATAGCCTCTAACTCTTGGCAGATGTGAAGTGATTGAAACATTCTCTCTTTTTCCTTTGTCTAAGATGCCATCCCTTAATGTGCTTGGACTAAATTTTTCTTTTGATGTCTGCACTAACCTTTATTGAAACCTGCTTGTGATAAGAGCATGATGGAAATGATATGATGATGCTCATGATGCATGCTTCTTAATCTTTGCAATTTTAGAATGACTTTAGTGAAAGCCATGATGCGTGAGTGAATTCTATGTTTCCTTCAACATTACATCTTGTGATTCTTTTCCTTGAGTTATTTTGAACTCTCCTTACCTCACCATGGATTTCATATCATCTGAAGGCTCAACCTTTAATGTCCCTTTGTTCGCTTCCTTTTCTTGTGGTCGTGCCGATGCATACTCATCTTAATGTTATAGTATGAATGATTGCTCTTCCTTGGACTCAAGTTCTGATCCATAAAACTTGCCCCCTTTTCTCTTGAGCTTCTTTGCTGGTAATACTCTTCTTGCACTCCGTAGAGACTACTTTGCCCCCTTGAATTTGGTGTCAATGTGGATGAAGGTATCATCTCTCTTTAATTTATAAAGATCATGCATTTCTAGACCTTCATGATGGCACTTGATTGTGAATTTCTCTTTCAAGAACTACACCTTTTTAAGGAAAGTCTCAAGCTATCTCCTCACTTTTAAGTCCACACACATTGATTAATAATGGTTTGGCCTTGAAGAAAAACTTTCATTAATTTGCAAAGCTTGACAAAATAACTTACAGTCTTTGTATTTGATTAAAATGTCCTGTTATTCTTCCCCTTTCTAACTCAAAGACATAAAATGTACAAGGCAAAAAGTTAGAAACATGTTTCATAATGATAGCCAACGAATGAGAATGATATCAAAAGGCAAATCTTAGGTTGAGGAAAGTTAAGTTTGAGTGGTGTGAAAGAAGGGTCTTTTAATGCCACTCGTGAGCAAATCTAATTGACTTGCAAAACTTAATAGCGACAACCTCAAACTTGCCACATTTTTCAGAAAGTTAGACCTCATCTGTTACCCCTAAACTCTCGTAATCTGTATGTTTGCTTGCTTTGAAGGTTGCTTTTATCTTCTAAACCGCCTTTGCAGGTTTTCAATCTATAATCCATAGCTCACTTTTCTTTTCTTTTTTTTTCTTTTCATTTCTTTTCCTTCATTTGCTTTAACTTTTGTCTAGGTTGTGTTGTAGACTAACAACCTAGCGAGCCCTTATTTTTTATTTCTTCCTTTTTTTTTGTGAACTATGATTGTGACGTGCTTGATAGCTCTCTTCAAGTGAGATGACCCAAGTGGCTTTACTTGCTTGTACTTGCTCTCAGTCTTTTCTTTCTTTTTAATTTCCCTTGTTACCTTTTGATGGAAGGGATGAACTTCTTTCCTTTTTAGAATCTATGTTGTGGAGAACTGAGAACATTTTCTTGTGTTGACCATTAATGAGAATTGGGATGCCACCAAAGCCATTTAATATAAGGGATACCTTCTCCAAAGGCTAACCAAAGACTTCTTGCAAGGATGTTGATAAGCACTGCAAACTTTCTTTTGTTTTTGTATGATGAGAATTGAGGTGAGACATTTAAGATCCTTCTTACTAGATTTGGCAGCACTTTCAAGATCGCTACCATCAAATCTTCCTTAACTTTCATTTCCACCCACGAGTAGCATTATTTACGAAATAAAGTGTGATGGCAATAATGGATTGTGTAATGGTGAAATGACAGTGAAATTTGAATTTTCATCGAGAAATGGCGAAATGCACATGTTATATCTCCTTATTGAAAAAGAAAAGAATAACATGTGTCCATTTAATAAAGACTACACTCTAGATTCTGGACTAAATCTATGAGATTTTTACTATTAAATTACTTTGACGAGCTCTCAAAGATACAAGTTTGCTAAAAGGATTCCCTGTCATTCAAAAGTGTGTGCGAACTGCCAAGTTGGATCTAACTTGGAGCCCTTCCAAAAATCAATGTAATCCCAGATGAAAATCTTCATTTTCAATCACCAATCACATCAAGATCTAGCAATTTAGAATCAATCAACTGTTGAACCTTGAGTTTCAATGCCACACATTTTTCAGTTGAATGCCCAATTGAGCCTATATGGTAGTCACATTTGGCATTTGGATCTACCAACTTGGAAGATGAAGCTGCTTGATCTTCGCTACCGTTGGAATGGGTGACAGCAGGTTTGACTCTATGAGCTTAAGGAGTAGCTCAGTGTAGCTTGTGGAAATTAAATCAACTTGAGTAGCTTTCTTCCTATGAGTGGTATGTGGTATTGATGAGGGAGCCTTGAAGACAACCGCCTCAATAGGACATCCTTTCACCTGTAATGTGAGTGGTGTGGGACCATAGGACTTGGAGATAATGTTTTGGACAGCTCCGCTTCTTTCATTGCAAGATCCTTCAGTTGAAGAATCGACCAGCTTTCTTGTTTTGATTCCAAATTCTATCATTTCTCTAGATACTACCATATCTGAAAAGCTACTCGGAGTGTTCCCAACTAGTTTTTCATAAAATGGTCCATTAAGTGTTTGGATAAATAGGGTGATTAGTTCTCTTTCTATCATAGGTGGTTGAACTTGTGCGGCTAAGTCTCTCCACCTTTATGCGTACTTCTTAAAGGTTTTTTGTTTCCTCTTCTCCATATTCTGAAGGGTTTGACGATCAGGAGCCAAATCCATGACATGCTTATAATTACTGATAAAAGCTTGAGCAAGATCATTCCATGTCCTAATGTTCTTCAAGCCTTGGCTAAGGTACCATTGCAATGCAAACTTTGTCAAACTCTCTTGAAAAAGAGCCACCCATACCTTTTCATCCTTAGTGAGGGGTTGTAGCTTTCTTAGGAAAAGTTTTATATGAGTGACAGGGCAACTTGTCCCATCATATTTCACAAACTCTGGTACCTTGACGTCTGAGGGAATCACAACGTCTGGCACTAAGCAAAGATCGTCCATTAACAGGGATCCAAATAAAGTGCCACCTTCAATGGCCCGAAGTCTCTTTTCTATGGTCTTGAGTTTCTGAGTATCCTCTTCTTTTCTAAGTAGCAACTTCTTTTCTTCAAAAATTGGATTGTGCCTTAAATGAATGTCATCAGGTGGGCTTGAGTCTTGAAAGAGCTTATCTTGAATTGAGACCCATTATTGAGTGAATCCGGGAGGGTAGATCGGATCCTGTGGGTCTCTGATGAGGGTTTGCACTGCCTTCCCCTTAATTAGCTCTATTGGATGTTTCAATTGTTCAGCCATGCCTTCTATCTTTGACTCTATGTCAATGAGACGTCCTTCCATTTTCTCTGCCATTAGTCTTGTTTAAAATCGAGTTGGATATCGGTGTTGAGGGCCAATTTTTACTTTCTCTAAAGTGAAATTCATTTTATTAGACTTTGCATGTATGTGACTGATGTAATGCATGCATGCAATGAATGAGCTTGATTGTCCACTATCATGGAACTTCAAGACTTTTTGTTGTCATCAGAAAGACAAAAGTTAGTATAGTTTGATGCGTGGTTTTGATTCATGAAGAAAAATTGCACTTGAAAAATCAAAAGCACAACAAAAGAAAAGCAAGGTTAGTAACATGTTAAATAACATATTTCTTAAAGATGAAGCAATTAATAACTCATGAGCTAATATGAGAAAAGAAGGTAGAGCCATAAATATAAAACACAAAGAAAACAAAAATGTAAAACAACAAAATGGCATAACAATAACATGCTTATGGCGTTGGAAAAATGATAGGAATTCTATGGCCAGTTCTATGGTTAAGTGGGATATTCTATATGCATAGGGTAGCTTGTTAAAAAAGTTGAGGGTGGTTCCTGAATCCTATCACTAAATCATAGTGATAGCTCAATTCCTTACCCACAAGGGTTTATGTAAGGAAACTATTAATTCGGGTCATAGCTTTTCGCTGGCCCGTGTAGAGACTACCGTCTCAGAAGGCAAATACCGTACTTTACTACTTTAAACCGGTGAAGGCTTAGAGACCATGGTCTCACAAGGACAACAACACCAATTATGCTTTGAAAGAATGAGTTGAGGAAGCTCGGGTGTAGAACTTCATGTCATGAATGCATATTGCATTCCTACAACGAGCAAGTACAGTACATGAGTCCACATAAAGATAAGCAAAGCAAAGCAAAACAAAACAAATCAAACTTTTAAGCTTAACTCACGAGATGTCCCCAGCGGAGTCACTAAGCTGTAGCAACATGTTTTTGGGAGTCGCCACCAATCGGTTTACACCTAGGTCGATTGGACACCTAGAAATAGTCTACGAGAGTTTGAGGGGTTCGGGAGTATGGTTATGCTAAAATAACTTTATTCTATCGCCCAAAATTGGTACCTTAGTTTGATTTTAATTTTGTTTTGCACACCTTAAATAATTTCAGTTAATATTCAAACCATGGATTCTAATCAAACCACCTGGATATGGACTTCTAAACTTTACTATTTGATTTTTTTATTTGGTTTTATAAAATTTTGATATTTCCAAACCATAGATCTTATTGGACCACCCCCGATATGGATGTTAAACTTAATATATTTTTATTCAAAATTTTAGATAATTGTTTTTTTCATCCAAACCATAGACCCTATCGAATCAGCCAAATATGAATTTTTGAAATTTACTACTATCCTAAATCCATCCTAGGGTTTTATCGAACCCATGCGGAATGAAATTTTCTAAGTGTGATTTTTTTAGATGCATTATGTAAATCAAAATAAAGGCAAAATCTAGCTATTCTAAAAATTAAAAGAAAATAAAAGATAACAAAAAGATAAATAAATAAGAATAAAAAATAAACACCCTAAGTGAATTTAATGGTTAAATCTAATGCATGGCCAAACAAACAAATAAAGAAAGAAAGATAAATAAACAAAGTGAAATAATCAACATCAAAAGCTTGTTGTCAATGGCCTATCTGCAAAAGGAGAAACATGTTAGTGACTTAATCCATTAAATAAAAGGTCAAAGGGCTGAAGAGGAGTTCTACCAGAGAAAGAGTTGACTGGGTCGGATCTGGGCTAGAACGGGTCAGGTCGCAATGGGGGAACCGGATCTGGTCTTGATTCTCTCCTCTCCGGCGACGTCTAGGAGAAGCACAGCTGCTGGGCTTTGATGGCGCAAGCTATAGCGATGGCGGGAGGACGGGCCGATACTCCTCCTGGGTGTCTTCGGCGGCTAGTGCGGCGGCATGGCGTGGAAGGCGACAGCGAGGGCAGGCTAGAGCGGCCGACAGTGGGGGTAGTGGCGTTGGAGCTGGGAAGTTGAAACGTGGAGGGAGGCGAACCGTCAGGGGTGGAAGGCGAAGCGTCGGGCAGCCAAAGGAGGGAGATAGGGATGGCAGCGCTGTGGGGAGAAAACTAGGGTCTTCTGTGAGGGGCTGCGAGAAACCAGGGATTGAGACTGCAGTTTTACCTTTTCTCGATGGGAGCTTAGGGTTTCGTATTTCCTCCCCTTTTCTTGTCAATAGTAACCCATATTTATACTAGGCAGTCTTAGGTGAGATTAGCTAGGTTTTCCCCAGTTTAAAACTGATCCAAATTCAATTTAAGGAGATTAGGATATAATCTGGTAAAGTATCAGTTTAAGTCCAATAAAACTCTCAAGCTGCTAATCCTGCCCCAAATTCTGTGCGAATTTCAATTTAAACCAAAACTTCTCCAATCTGTCAATTAAGCCCAAAACTTCCAAGATTTATCCAATTAGCCCAAATCTTCACAACTTTGACAGATTTGCCTCAAACTCCCCAATTTTGCCTAAAATCTTCTAAAATCCCTCGATTTTCATCTAAACTTTTCCTTTGTCCATAAATTGACCCTACAAGACCTTTATGGCTCCAGATTAGTACCTAAACTAAATTAACTCCTATTTCTACCCTACATGACCACTTTAAATTTCTAAAGATTTGTAGACCAAAATAACAATGTAACTTAAATGTGACCAGATCAACTAACTATGCAAAACCCTAAAATGACAAAAATGATCCAAACTCCCGACAAAGGACCAAATAGTCTCAAAAAATGAAAATGCCCCCTAAACTAATTTTTCCAATCTAAAACTTAAACAAAAGTCAGTGCCCGGACAAAATTGGGTGTCAACACCGATAGTGCTAAGATTATAACTAAAAAATGCACCCAATCAAGCTTCTGCCTAATTCTATTAGGTTCAAGTACCAACCCACTATTGTTTCCCCTGTAGCCATTGTATCAAGGTTTGGGCCCCGATCATTCTAAACATGGAAGGCAATGTGACAATTTTTCAAAGTGTGCAAGGTTGATTTGCCTTAGGCTTGGCATAAGAGGCACGTGATATCAGCCATAATCCTTCTTTTTAGAAGATTGGTGCTTGTTGGTAAGCAATCATGGGGAAAAGTCATATACATCTATATTAGCCTTCAAGAAATCAACTAGGAGCGATTTTACCTCATCTGGTAAGTTCTTTGATACCTAGGTGCTTTGTCTAGGGCCTAGTTCTACACTTTTTTCCTTGGCCTCTATGATGAGGGACATAGCTTCCTTTAGGAGTTCCTAGTTGTCCACAACCTCTACATCTCTGGGGGGTCTTCCTTTTCTATACTTCTTGGGTGGGAGCTTTGAAGTTTTGCAGCATAGGCTTTCCAGGCTGTTTCTTATAATAAGTACAGCCTTATGTGTCCCGTGGGCTGGCAAAAGTCAATGTTAGTAGCCATATATTAGAATGAATATGTAATTATACATAGACAAATTGCCCTAGCAAAGAGTTGTATGCAAAAAGTATATCCAGGACTTAGAATTCTGCCATTTGAGAGTGTCGGACCTCCTCCTCGATTTCTAGGGTTAACTGCTGTTAACATAAAGGGCAAACTAATGATTCCTCAGACTTGGATCTTTTCCCTTCCCACTCTATAGACAGGCCTTTGCGGAGGCATTAATAAGGATTTAGGTACTCCAACAGATCCCAGAGCGTGGCTGAAGATGACATTAATGCAAGCTCTATCACCGATGTAAACCCTGCTTACCTTGTATCCTGCTATCCTACTGTGATCAAGAGTGGATCAATGTATGGCACCAGGACTCGAGAGCCATTCTTTATTTTGGTTGCATGTCTAGATGTGCTTGATCTAATTTTATGATTTCACGTTCTTTTCCTTTTCTTTTGAAGGTCTCATTAGTCTTGGTAATTGTTTCAATGCTTCCGAAAGATGGAGGCATGTTCCAACCACTAGTAGGGGAAGGTTCTTCCTTTTGTGTCCTTTTCATAATGTCTGCTTGTTCTCTTGGGTGTGCCCCTGTGGAGGCATAAACTCTATAGCCCACTTGGCCGATCTCATCTACTAGGCATGATCTTATAATCTCCACCATTTCTTGGCTCCTTGCAGACAATGCTAAGTTTAGATAAAAATGATCAATTAGGATGCCCAAGACCTCAAAGATGTGCTGGCCTACAACCAAAAACAAGGTTAGAGGTTCCTAGGGGTGTGTGCTCCATCCGATGCTTAAGTCAATAAAGGTTTACGAGGGGGAGAAAGCTTAGTCAAAACTATGGCAATAGTGGAGAACGTACCTGAGCCCTTATCTGAGAGGCCTTATATAAGGTCATTTTCATGGTGATCATGGAGGGAAAACTCTCCTCGTTTTAAGATCATCCTCATGATTTCGAAAATCCTTTCTTATATTGGTCCTTACTCCTAATGGTAAACTCTTAGGTGACCAATTCGTAGGCCACTCGTTCATGACCTATTTCCTTATTTTCAATGGGTTCATACCTTGAGATGGATGATAGCCCATTTGTGTATCAGGGAGGACAATATAGTGGTTAACATTATACTATATTTCTAAATATCAATATTGATTCATTTTTTATGAATAGTGTAAAGTAGGGGGCAGGTGCACTGTTCATGAACAGTGTCGCCTCTTTCACTCTCTTTATTTATTCTTCCATTCTAACTCAGCGGACTCGATATTGTTTTCCATGTTTCTGTTTAAATTTTAATGCAAGCTTTCTTTGCACAAAGAAGTGTCTTTCCTTATTAAATTTATGGAAAATTACAAATCCCATGATTTAGTCTAATCTACACTTTACCCCATTTATTTTATGAAACCTACATTTTACCATCTCATTTTTTTACAGTGTCTGATAATAATTTCTGAAACCTTAATTTGAACTAACTAATATTCATGTTCCAATAATTTCAAGATTTTTTATATTTTTTTATAGTTAACTGACTTTTAAAAAATACTAATATACATTTATAGAAAGAAAAATACATTTTAGATAAACTATAAAAAAATATTAAAAAAATTAAAATTACTAAAAATTAATTATTATATAATTTAAATTATAATTTAAAAAATTATTATCAGATAATATAAAAAAATAAAAAATAAAGTATAAGTTTCCAAAATAAATGACCAAAAAGGTAGGTTACGCTCAGGGTAATTATAAGTTTTCCTTAAATTTATAACCTTTACTCATAAAGGAGGCACACCAAAGCACCAACATTTGGCTGCTGGGCAGGCTCCCGTGAGCCGTCTGAATGAACAAATAGATCTCACCATCTGTCGGCAGAGCTCCCTCACTCACTCTCAGTAAACTTCACTTCGCCTCTAAACAAACATGGCCACTTCAATCCTTCCTCTTCTCTTCTTCGCCAGAATTTCTGGCCTCGCTGTGGCCGCTCTTGTCCTCGCTTGGGCTCTCCTTTTCAAGTCCAGCTTCTCCCCCGCCTCTGCCTCCAAAGAAAACCTCTTTTATTCAGTAAGTTCATGTGAACAGCTCCACATTTTCGAATTGGAACCAGGGCAGGGTTCTAGATTGATCTCACTTGCTTGTCTGATTCTGAAACAGGTTCTTCACCCCCTCCTGATGGTCATTGGTTTTATTCTTATCAGTGGGGAAGGTAACAAGTATTTCAGAGCGCTAATGGCTAATGCTGTTAAAGGAAGAAGTGGGCAATTGTTTGATTTTGTGTTTCATCTGTTTCAGCAATTTTGGTATACAAATGGTTGCCTGGTTCAGGGAAATTGAAGAAATCAATGCATTTGTGGCTGCAAGGGGTGGCTTTGGCTTGTGGGGTTTTTGGGATTTGGACCAAGTTCCATGGTGAAGATGGGATTGCAGCTAATTTCTATAGTCTCCATTCTTGGATGGGTTTGATTTGTGTGTGCTTGTTTGGAGCTCAGGTGATTTCATCATTCTCTTTTTCCATTATTTTCTACTAATTTTTGGTTTATTGGTATAAATGGAAAAAATAAAAGAAATAAAAAAAGAAGTCTATAACTTTATTTTTTTTGCACACCCAAAAAGGAAGCCAATAATTGTATATGCTCCTATCACAACTTGACAAAATGCTGTCTACATCAAAAGTGTGTACAATAATTTTTTTTTTTTGGTGAATATAGAAGATGTTTGGTTGAGATTAAGAAATTGAAAAAATTTTATATGTTATTTTTACTTTTACTTTTAAAACTGATAAAGTTGAAAAAAGGAAATATTGAAATGATGATTTGAAAGCTAGTATGATAAAATAATTTATTAAATATGAAAATATTATAAAGATATAGAGCAACTCATAATAAAATATGTTAATATAATTTTAGGATGAAAAGATTATTATTTATTATTGGAATACAATTTTAATTTCATTTTCCTTTAGATAGAAATGTTACTTAAAATACTTAAACTATCTTGTTTTTATCGGTATCTAGAACTTGCAACTCTCAACAGCGGTTACAACCTTCTCCCCCTTTTAATTCCGTTGCAGTGGCTGACGGGTTTCTTAAGCTTCTGGCATAGGGGCGAGGTGCGAACAACAAGAGCTAGGGTTTTGCCCTGGCACATCTTCCTCGGTCTCTACACGTATGGATTGGCCGTGACCACGGCAGAAACCGGGCTACTAGAGAAGCTCACCTTCCTGCAGACAATGAGAAATGTGTCAAAACGCAGCCCGGAATCTATGGTTGTCAACGGCTTAGGCCTCAGTCTTGCATTCCTCAGCGGCATGGTGATATTGGCTGCTGTTCTGCCGAAACACCACACAATTAGGGATAATAAGGTTGTATATTCGTCAAACCCCAGGTGTTTGTCTTCATAGCATGGGAAGAAGATAGATGGAGACCAACCGTAAAACAACTAACGTTACTACCCTACAAATGCAACAAGCAAGGAGCTAGCTGAGGATTGCTAGCCATTTGTACCGGCATACCAGTGGCCCCGTGTAAGTGAGACCGGTAACTAGATGTTTGAGCTGTAAATCTGCATTTACAACTTTATTTCATTCCTTGTAAATGTATTATGTATGATTCGTGTTTATTTCTGAAATGAAATGGAGCAAGAAATGAGACAAGCCATGGAAAGTTCTGCTCTTCAGTTGCATGTAAGGGATTCTTCAGAAAGCTAGTCTCGATCCAGTATGCAAGCCTTTAACTTTTGATCGTTCTACTGCATTTTAACTATAAGACTTCGATCCACCAACTTGGCACCTGCTACTTTACCTTGAATTTCTGGGGGCAGATTAATCACTCGTCGCTGATCTCCTGCTTCAATCAAGAGCTCGCTTCCGCCTCTATACTGCAAATAATCGTATAACCTTCAATGAGCACAAGTCCAAATGTTTGTTACCTAAGATAAAATTGAAAGGCATTAAGAAAATGCAGAGAAGATCATTTAAGGAAGTCCCTCAACCATCTTTCAATCTAGAAATATTTCTCTAGAAGCCCAGAAAAGCAGAGTATTTAGCCAAAACTGTTTCACTATAGAGAAAGGAATCTCCTTGCCCTAAAAAACCCTATAATTGCATTCTCTCCAGAGAATCCAAAAATTGAAAGAGGAATCAAAGAAATAGCTTTATGCTATTCTTTATACGGCTAAGGGAAGGCAGAGCAAAAATTTCATCTTCAATACTTCCCACAACTACCCACTCGGGCCACTCGTCACTCACAAAAGAAAGGAACATCTTGTACAAGTGCCTTTGCCCAAGGACAGTACAGGAGAAGATGATAGACGGACTCTGCAATCTGCATCACCCTTGCACCCAAAAAAAAAAAAAATTCCATTGACTAAACTTCTGCCTTTTTTCTGAAGATTATCAACAGTAAGAATCCTCTCCCATGAAGTCTCCCACGTTCAAATGTTGGACAAATAAAAAACAAATTTCAATCTTAGAATAGCTATAAAATTTTTCTATGGTATTTGGTCAATTAAGCTTGGGAAAACTCTGCTCCTACGCATTTAAAAGTAGCCTTTTTGGTTGTAGTAAACGTTGTGCAGAACGACAATCTCTATCTTCCTTCGTAAATAAACGGTAATCATTCCCAGGCTTTGTACCTTAAACCTGATTACATTAAGTGGGTAACACGAAGTTCTGAATATCAAGTAAAGGTTTTAAGTCATACTGACATTACAAAACGAAATACAAGAACTAAGTGGCAACATTTTGCACCAACATTTTACCCCTTTTTGTGCAACACTCTTGCAAGGGAGTACCTAAAATAAACCACCAACTCAGGAAAACCAACATTTCATGTAACATATTAATCCATCCTAAAAACTAATCCTAATCAGCCATTTCTTTTTCTTTCTTTTGTAATTTAGATAACGGATAGACAAAAAAAAGTGCCACGTTTCCAGCTTTTACATGTAGCCTAAATGACCAGGGACAAATAAAACAAATTAAAAAAATATAAAAATTAAATATGGAATGGTAAACCAACATTTTAGAGTCATCCTTTATTCTACAGATGGAGTACCGCAATACTTTTCCTTAGGAGCAGACTTAAGAAAAGGTGATGCGACTGATATTTGTTGAGAATGCAAGCTCAACTAACAGCTAAACCCTGAACTTCTGAAGTAGATCCATTTTAATCATGGGATATTTATTTTCTACTACAGAATATTCATACAATATTATTCTTTCCACAACACATATTGGGCTCCATCAAGAAATCTAAATCAATTTAGTTTCTGCGGCTCTGCCCCCCCAAAAAAAGGTAAGCACTTTTTCAGAATTCTGTTTCCCAACATAACATAGGCTTTGCTTTTGTGCTTAATTTTTCCAACTCTACCTCTAGTATGTAAGCTACCAATAGGATACATGCAATGGGTAAGGTTGAAACATAAAAATGAAATACTGAAGGAGAAAAAAGAAATAACTTAATGTTGAGTTATAGCAGATCTTCATATTCGATGAAAGAAAAGATATGACCCATTTTCTTTTAAGGCAGGTGCAAAATATTTAAGTTAATTTACTTGAAAAACTACAGACAGGGTTTCTGGACTTATCTTGAATTATTAATCAAGTCATCAAACTTAATCTCACTAAAATGTATCACCAAATATAACTTTTAGGTGGTTGAACTTATCATACAGATCTCATCCAACTCGCATTTTAAAGATCTGTTAAGATTGATAATATATTGAAATTATACTAGAGCATGAGGTTACAAATAGGATGGAGTACATAGTTTTCATTATCTGAGTCCATTAGAAGCAACAAAAACAAAAATAAGAAATAAAAAATAAAGGCAGGCATGCAAGACACTACTTCGAATATTTGAACCAGTCAGTAAATTTTACAACATCATATCAATTATCTTTTACAGCAGTAGACACTTAGCAACTTCATCACTTTGTGTAGATGCAGTCAATTAGTCTGAATGACATATGATCGTGTTATTCTTCAACATAAAGGAAAAAAAAAATCTAGAATAGGCTACTAAACGTTGTTACACATCTTGTCCCAATTCTTACAAAAAAATTTAAACATTACCGTCATCTGAAATCGTAAAACAGCTTTACTTTTATTTGTGAAAACATATATTAACCAGTTTACCAGAGTTATTCAGTTTTTAATATTTATGAGCACCCTTCACTGGATATTTCTGCATCACTTGACAATAGAGAGAAACATACATTACTCAATAGAAGAGTTAAAGATAGGTCATACTTGATATAACTTGATCTCTGACTTGTCAAAGCCTGGCATGAGAAGTTCAACTGATTTACTTGCTTTATCAAATTTTACTGCTGATATCATGTGATTGCTTCGCCTTGCTAACATTAAGAGAAGATCTCGAGCACCATGACTTGTATTGCTCTGCACCAACTCTTTCCAGTCTGGGGGAGAAACCACTGAGATATGTGGAATGAGAGTAAATGGTAGAGGTGAAAACTTCTTCATGATTGTTTCCACAGATTCAGTAGTCAGTTCAAGGGAACCAATAACAAATGCCCCAGAAATTTGTGTACCAGCTTGGATTGCAGAACCCCAATAATGTAAGGCAGAATCCAGAGAGGTAAGACTACTTGGATCCATTACGACAAAGCAACTGAACTTGTTGGGATTTAAAAAAGCTGAGGATCCTCTCTGCAAGATGCATCACAAATGAAAATCCTACTCGAGTCAATAATCCTTAAACTTCAAAGGTTGAGCAATTGATGCAAGGAAAGCAACAACTACCTCCAAAATTCTATCAAGATCATCCCATATTTCTCCACTTAATTTTGCATTGAGAAGTGATCTACCAGTGCTTATATTTATTGATTCGTCTATAAGCCTCAGAACAGAAGGAGCCACCAATCTCCCTATATCGGTTTTCTCAGCCATGCTTCTCAAATATTTCAAGTACAACCTGCGGCATAGGCAAAAGCTTGTGTATCATGCATCATTCTTTACAGCATTATGAGAGCGAAGAGCACTGGGAAAGGAAAATGGAAATTCGCAAACCTTGCTTTACTAGTGGCACCAATCATCCTTAGAGTTTCCTCCGGACTGGCACCATCATATATAATTATGTCAAATTGATGACGTTGTTGCTTTCTCTGAATGACATTACCGAGGAGTCCTGCAAATCCCTCAAGTGCAATAGATGAGAAAATAGAGTCCATCCCAGGAAGAACCCCAAGCTCTTCTCCAACCACCTACAACATGAAAGATTAAAAATAAGAAGTCCATCATGGTGATCTCCCAAAGCCTGACGATTTGTTTATCCGAAGCAGAGAAAAATAAAAAGAAGAGTTATCACATACCAACCTCTTCAAGAACCCCTTGTGTCATATTAATGAGGGCATCCGCCTTCTTTAGCCTGCTGAGAGGTTCAAGAATCATCTGCAGTTTCAAGAATGGCCAACCCTGTCAAAAGCCACTGGAAGCATCATGATGACACAGATGATGGAAGGAAAGGAACCAAAAGAACACACTTTAGTTGTTTCCAACCTAATGACCAACAGGTTGTTGTTGCATTCAATTGGGGATGAACTGATCTTATGGTTCAGGAGATACTCGGCTGTGGTGTCCTGACCTTGTATGACCAGGCATGTTTTGAGTCCAGCCATTGCATAAACCTAGAAAACATGAAGTAAAAGAAAGTAATGAACAACTAATTTAGTTGTTTCCAGCCATACCACCAATAGGATGTTGTTTCATTTCCAAATGTACCAGAATCGCCAATATTATCTAGCAAATTAGTCTCATTATTCTGAAATTGAGATCTTTTTCCTCCATTTAAACCTCAAGATTGATAGAATATTATAAAGACCTAGTAAAAAAAACTTATACACCCAGTTGGGAGTTCAGATAAATGGAGAGTTGAATTCTACCAGCTAATTAATCTCTAGATGTCTGTGCTTAAATGAACTCCTTTACAATATCTCAAAACAAAATAAGGACAAACGAAAGCTCGGATGTAATTCTACACCGTGGACAAATAGAAGAGAAACCTGAGCAGCGAAAACAGCAGAGGTTGTCTTGCCGGAGCCACCTTTGCCCAAGAAAGTGACCAGTCTTGTCGGAGAATTGGTATCATCGATTTTAGCTGCGGCGGCAGTTGCATTGATAAGAGATCGACTCGATCTCCTTTTCCATCTTCTGGGATTCGGTCTTCTTGAGAAGCTGAGACGATTAGCACTGAAAATGGAGTTGGGTAGTACAAGAGAAGAATAATAAGCCAGACAAACCATTTTCAATTTGCTGCGCTCTCTCGCTCTCACTCTCTTCTGTGTTTCGCTCGGGAAGAGTACGACGAGGAGACTTGAACTTTGAAGTTTCAAGACGTTGGCACCGGATCTGCACCGCTCAGTGATTGCCTGGTCCGAGCTGAGCGCAGCATCGCTCAGTCTGGGTCGGTCCGGTCCCAGGGTGGCCGAACCTTTGCCTACCTCGGACCGGTTTTGGTGAATGTGTTAAATATTGTAATTATTATGTATACCACACCCCATAATTTTAAAGTACATTGAGCTGCATACTATTACTATTTTTACAAAAAAAATATTAGAATAGTATTTTAAGATGAAATAAATTAAATAATTTTTTTTTACAAATTTTTACATGTATTCTAATTTTTCTTATCATAATGTATCAAATATAAATAAAATATATATGATAGAAAATATTTTTTATACAAAAACAAAAAAAATGTTATACATGGACCAAAATAAATATTAGTCAACAAAAAAACTAATTTATTGATACAAGAGAAAAAAAACAATACTTTAATAATAATAATAATACATTTTCTAATACCCAAAAAAAAGAAAAAGTAACCAAAAATAAAAGTAAATATTTATTCTAAAATATGTGTATTAACTATATTTTACTATTTTATATATTTATGTATGATATTTTGATGTAAAATGACAAAAAAAAAAATCCTACACATGTTAGCAGAAAAATAAAATATTGCGGTACATACCTAGAGGTATTTGCTGTATACCACGAAAAATATACATAAAAATTTACTGGTATATGAAATACCACAAAATACCGCAGCATTTTGTATGAAAAAATGGCAAAATGTAAAAACATTTGTACCCTAGTATACTATAGTATTTAATTCTATGGTTTTGGTGTGATTTCCAGTTCGCTCCTGGCAAAAATTAGTGAAAAACCAGGGGTATTTACCTAACCTGGATAACTCACAAAAATGACCACTTCTAACCGAACTAAACTAATGATAATACAAGTTTTATGCAGGTTAGGGTTAGGTCAGGTAGTGAAAAGAAGAACCTTGTTGTACATGCGAGTTGGTTCAGGCAGTGAAAATCAAAATCCATTTAACTCGCACCAGCCCGCTTCTAATCCCCAATTTATGGCTATATAGTTCAATTATAATTTTTTCTATTTCATGGTTAACTTGGATAAATTCTTCAATTAGTATTAAAAACATTTGCTATACACTATTATGTTTTCCCCCTCTTGTATAGCTAGCAAGACTAACTAACACGTTTTGAATATTATTTGGTGTTTTGTTTTTTTTTCTCTAATAACACTTGAAAATAATAGTCACATGAATGCATTTATTTATTTAAAGTGGACTCAGGTGGTTAGATATATATAATACAATTGATTCATTTTTTTATGGAACACGATTTATTCATAAAAATTACGTAAATTGTTATTTGGAAAAAGAATTATATTCTCAACTGACGACAATTTTTAGACTCATTCTTTTATCCACAATAAAATCGCTAAAAGACCCAAAGCCCCCAAAAGATTTCAAATACTAAAAGTGGAACTTGACGCGGGCAATCTGAATATTTTATTTGTAAATATAATAGTATTCCTTTTATTTTTTTAGATTTTTATGCAATTAAGTAATTGGGACCTAATTCAAGCTATCAATACACTTTTTACATAATTCAATTTAAAAAGAAATAATCTATTTAAAATCTAATAAAAATTGATACATGTGAAACTTGATAAGAACATATATCATGTAAATATGAAAATTGAATTTCAGTAATTGATGACAGTTTTAGCCCAACACAGCACAAAAAGAAAGACTGCTTACATAAATATAGTATTACCAACCTTGATACCTTTCTTGCCCAAAAGACTGTAACAAATACATCATCAAACTTAAATAATCTAGTCATCTTTTCTTTTTTCTTGTATTTCTGAACCAATTGACGGGTAATGCTAGGTTATATGCAATAGAAATTGACATAAAATGGTTGATCACCTTCATATTTGTGAATTAATTTTTGAATTTTCTTGAATGTTGCTCACTAAGAATATAAAACCCGGTCATACTGAATCAACCCGAACTGCTTTCTATATGGGTTGCATTTTAATCGAATTTTTGGTCATATGGTTAGGGTTAGGTATTAAGATGTGCAACCCAGTCCTGATAGTTGGTAGGGTCGAGTTATGCTAGAACCTGGTCACACCTGCCCTACAAACATCCCTATGAGAAACTAGAGAAGTGTTATGGTTGGGGTATCCTCACGTAATTTTTCTTTCTTTTTTTTTTTTTATATATTTAGAAGCACTCTTATAAACACAAAGGAAGAAGGACCCAGAGAATAACGGAAATCAGCTTTATGTGACATTTTTTTGAAGGATGTGGGGAAGGCCACAGTTAAGTTCTGGACCTTCCCATAATGTTCCCAACACTTTAGCTATTAGGACAAACCCACGGGGATGTATGTAAGTTATTCTCACGTAAAAGAAACATAGGGAAAAAAAACCAACATAGTTTATTGAACATATATAATATATCACTACAAGGAATGCAAATTTTAAGATTGGTTTTGACTAACTTTTAAGACCGGTTATAACAAATCATAAATATACAATAGGGTGTCTTGCATTAAGATAGCTTCAATAACTATTCTTAGAGCATTACATTCAATCTCAAAAGTTTTATCAAAGTTAAGCAAAGCTAGTGAAAGTTCATTACTTAATTTATCCTTTAAAAGAACAAATACCTTGTCTTGAGCTTTACCCCACTTAAAACCAATACTTTTCTTCACAATTTTTATAAAAGATGCTGCAATAGTGGAAAATACCTGAATAAATCCTTTTATAAAAGCTTGCTAAGCCATAGAAAAATCTTACCTCAAAAACAGACATAAGAATGGGTCATTCTTGTATAGATCTCACTTTCTTTTAATTAACCTTTACACCTTCATAACTCATAGTATAACAAGAAAGATTGCTTTATTATTGTGAAAAGAACACTTCTTCAACTTAGCATACATTCTTTACTCCCTCAATGTACCTAACATTTTCTTTAAATGTTCAACATATTTTTCTAAACTCTTGTTATAAACCAAAATGTCATCAAAATAGACAACAACAAACTTTAAAATGTAATCACAGAAAACATGATTCATAAGTCTCATAAAAGTGCCAGGTATATTAGTCAAATCCAATGGCATTACTAACCACTCATAAAGACCAAATTTGGTTTTAAAACCTGTGTTTCATTACCTTTTACTTATTTGAATTTGATAGAATCCACTCTTCAAATCAATCTTAGAAAAGATAGTAGAGTCACGTAATTCATCAAACATATCGCCTAATCTAGAGATAGAATCTTTATACTTTATAATGATTTTGTTGACAGACCTATAATCCAAGCATATCCTTCATGATCCATCCTTTTTTGCCACTAGAAGCATAAGCATAGGACATGGGCTCATACTTTTTCTAACATAGCCCTTTGCCAACAAATCCCCTACTTACCTTTTACTTCCTTGGCCTTCTTGAGATTGCTTTTATAGGTAGGTCTATTTGGAATTGAGGTTTGTAGAATCAAGTCAATTTAATGCTCAATGTGACATGGCCCTTCATGGCCTTGCCTAAGAAGCCTATGAGAACAAGTCTCATGTTGGTTGCAATTGGCTAATTAATTATGTACACGTTGGTTAAAACTTCATGCTACTAGTTATTTAACTTAGGAATGCAATTATGCATGCAAGAGTTGTTTTTACTTGAGCAAGTAGAAAATCATAAAACATTTATATTACCTAGGCATTTTCATAAAAACCAACGTTCAAAGAGTCAAAGCATATAAAACCTTTATAACATAAACATTAATCCTACACATAATTAACTGTGTATGGGCATTTAAACAATTGTAGACTATTTCTTACACCCAAAGGCAGCCCTAGAGACCATAACTCTATTCATACAAATTGGGGACCACCAACATACAACGTACATATACAAGGCTAGTATTACTGAGATCCAATCAATTAGCTTCCACTTTAAATGAGAGATCCTGGTGGCAAACCACAATGATCCTCCACGTGTTCACTAGCCTCTGTGGCCAAGAAACTATAGTTAGTATAATAATAACTTAACTAACAAGTTGCCAAATAACTAGAATTTCAAGGATTCTCAAAGCAATATACCTAGAATAGAAACTACCACAACAATCCTTAATGATTGTTGGGTCTAACAACCTCAATATCTGCACAACATGAAACTAAAGGAGTGAGAATCTTATGTTCTCAGTAAGGGATCTTCAATCTGCAAGGAAAACTCTAAGGACAATTCATATACAAAGATATGTAATCAGTTATGAGCTCATATAGCATGAAGATAAACCTATGCACATACGTTTCAGTCCCTTAGGACTTGTTCTTTACCTAGCCCCCCTACGAGCATCACTCCATACCTAGTGAGTTAGTTCTGGCCCTTAACTCGCTACTAGTAAGCATTAGCTTACTAACGAGTTCAGGTGAACATGGTGGATGCACCTCGCTTGAGTTCCAAGAAACTCACTAGGTGTACTAAGCCTCCACATAGTGCCTCAAGTCCTTAGACTTGCCTAGGCCACTTGTGTACTAAGCTCTAACTTTAAACCCTTACCAAGAGTGCACTAGGTTCTCACTTGCGCCTGAAGTAATCTTGCCTAGGCTACAAGTGCACTAAACCTTCATTCAAGGCACAAACTTATCCACCATTACTTGGTTCACACTAGTAGAGTAGTAATGACCATGGTTGGACTCATTTACTAGGTTCTTTGGAACCCACCTAGGTGCACTAAGTTTACCACATTGGAACCTCAAACCTAAAGGCCTGACTAGGCTCTCAATGGTACTAAACCATGCACCTGACTAATGGTGCTCTATTATGGCCAAGCATACCTTCAATTTGAACTAAAATAAGTCTAAACTTGGGCAATTCCAAGCTTGTTGAAGGCATCAAAAAGGTAGTTCTCCCTCTTAGCTTCATGTGGAATCTTGAATCACCTTAATCCGACACCCGAGCGAAATGTTATGGCAAAAACCCCATGACATGTCAATATTCTTGAGTGCTGGTGGGTAGGCCACTGGGGCCTAGGCGCCAGGAGCACCCTGCTTTGTGGGGTTGAAAATGCACCCTGGGCACTACAACGCCAAACGGTGCCTAGGCGCCAGAGCCTCATGCCCTAAACCCAGAAAAAGCCTCCTAAGCCTTTTTGGAGGCTTCCATGCCCCACTAAACCTCCATGGGGCACCTCCAAACTATTCCCACATGCAATACATAAACACTAGGCCACAATTCACCATTTGAACCAATCCTATGGTGTCCATAAACACCACACCAACCATCAAACATCACTAGTCCGCCATGATCAACACAACCCACCAACTAATCTCATTCATCAAACTACTTGAATTTAACAAGTAAACAAGCTATGAATGACAACAAATGTGCATAAATTTTAAATCCCTTATCTCAATTCCAAGCTACAAGTAAATATCAAGCAATCCAACAACAAAAACAAACTCCACTAAGATTTTACCTAGGTCCCAAACAATTCCAACCAAATGGCATCAAATTAATACAACCTAACCAAAACCCAGGCACCTAAGGGCTAAACTAACAAGGGAACAACAAGAAAATCAAGTTACCTCTCAC
Organism: Aquilaria yunnanensis; assembly: GCA_039654915.1. Taxonomy (NCBI): domain Eukaryota; kingdom Viridiplantae; phylum Streptophyta; class Magnoliopsida; order Malvales; family Thymelaeaceae; genus Aquilaria; species Aquilaria yunnanensis. Next base: position 78,733,682 of record CM077593.1, read on the forward strand.
ACAAAACAAAGCCCTAGCTAAAAAACATGATTACAAGCTTCCAAAGCACAAAATTTTCTTGAAACAAGCCATCCATTGCTTAGTCACCCTTGGAACCTTTGATTTTCACCAAGAACTCTTGAATTTGAGTGAGAATTAAAGAAGAAATCATGTGGGCGAGGCGGAACTCGGATTTTGGAAGAAAAATGAGCAAAAGTGGCAGCCATAAACAACTTTACCAAGTTTTAAACCCAACAACACCCCAGCAACCAAACTTTCATAAAATTTACAAAAAACCATTTTCCTCAAATAGTAACTCTTGGCCAAAACTTGGTCAAATCTTATTTACTTAGGCTAATTTTTGGGTTTAAACCAAGAGTTAGGTTTTAAAACATATTTTTCACTCTCGGGACTTGTCCCGGCACCTTGAGATGAAAAATTATTATTTTACCCCCAGACCTCTTTTGATGTCATAATCTCCTCAGAACTAAGTAAACCTTAACTAAATTGCTTGACCTTGCTAAGTGAACTTAAAATGAGGCATTGAACTAGGGATTTATTAATTTATGCTCCTTAAATGAGCTTCCTAGTGGAAGGGTTGTAACACAATGCCTTGAATTGGTGGCAACCTTCTTGGCTCCTCAAACTTTTACAATAAAAGCACAACAACACTAGGAAGAGAAATGGTTAGCGCATTTATAATAAGAAAAGATTCTTTATAAACTAAAAGAAGCACGACCTTTCTGCTTTTATTGTTTACCTCACACCTCTCATTATAACTAAATGAACCTCTTTTCCTCTTACAACTTCCCTCTCTTGATTTTCCCTCGAATTTTCTCTTCCCTCAACTTCCCTCTCAAGTTCTCTTTAACTACTTATCTCTATCGTTCTTTTAGTTTTTTTCTTTCTCAAACTCCCTTCCTCTTTCATCTTACTTGTTTTTCTTTTATCCTTACTTTGCAGCATATGTTGATCCTCCAAAACTTGTTGTGGTGAGAGTGGAAAAAGCATGACCTGCTTATTCTTATGCACAAAAGTGTACAAATTCTTAAATCCATCATATGTGAAATTCTTATAATATTGCCAAGGCCTCCCAAGTAGAATATGACATGCTTGCATTGGCACCACATCACACAAAATCTCATCCTTGTAAATACCAATATTGAATGCAACAAGAACTTGTTTCACAACTTTTGCCTCACTAGCACCATTGAGCCATTGTAATCTATAAGGATGTGGGAGCTTTTGTGTGGGTAATTGCAATTTCTCCACCAAGGCAGTGTTGGCAACGTTAGTATAACTTCCTTTATCAATAATGGTATTATGTACCTTATCCTCAATTTGACACCTAGTGTAAGAAATGCATTCCCTTAGGTTTGTATCCTCCTTAACTTGCATACTCAAAGCGTTTTTAGCAACAAGAAGTTTTCTATCTTCAAGTGACAATTCTCTTTCAAGAATGTCCTCCAATGATGGCATGTCATCATAAATTCCTTCATTGCCTTCTTCCTTATCAATCTCAAGTTCTCCATACTCATTCATGATCAAAGCCTTCTTGTTGACACAATCTTGGGCATAGTGCCCCCTTCCTCTACATTTAAAATACTCAACATCTTTAGTTCTAAGGATAACTTTAGGTGTAGAAGTACATTTGTCCTTAGGCCGTGACATAACTTCCTTGGGCTTTGGTGGCACCTCATTCTTGGGCTTTGGTGGCTCCTCCATAGAATCCTTAGACCAATTAGGTCTCACATTAGATCCTCCAAAACATGATACCCTTGTTCTATAAAGTGCCCTCTTAACCTTGTTGGCTTGATGCACCAAATCATCCAAAATCCACATACTATTGTATCTTTACTCTATTGGCTATCTTATAGTTTATCCCATTCAATAATCTTACCATTGTAGTGTCTTCATCCTCCTTGACTCTAGCTTGAATTAATGCCATCTTCATTTCTTTATAATAGTGCTCCACAAATTTGTTTCCTTGCACTAACCTTTGTAGCATTTTTTGTAAGTCTTTATAGTAGTAGCTAGAAACAAACCTCCTTCTTCTAATTGTCTTTAGCTCCACCATGTTTGGATTAGTTCTTCTCTATCCTCATTGTAGCACCTACAATTTTATGAATCATAATTTTGGAAAATATTTTAATTTGCTAGAGTTATTTAGCAATTAATTTAAAATAATTTAAGAAATATGTGGTAAAAATATTTTTTAATTTATTTTTTCAATTAATAAAAGTACTAAACTAAATTATAATAATTAAATGATAATTCTAGGAAAACCAAAATACAAATAATGTTCCAAATTTAATAATCTATATTTTCTTAAAAAATAACACAAATTTAAAACCCAGTCCTAATTAGTTTTTAAAGGGTTACAACATGCCCTCACTCAATCTGCACACATCCTGAACTTTATCATAAGATCTAGTATACTCTGTCTCCTCAAAGTACTTAACTGAGGGAAAAAAAATGTTAGAAGGAAAGGTAAGCACCAGTTGCTCAATAAGAGAAAAGTATCAAGCCCATCACGTGGGTCCAATATTCCCTTAACAAATAACAATTAGAATAATAAAATCTAAGTTACAGTAATATAATCAAGTAAAAATTTGATACAATATCATAATAACAACATTGAAGTCCTACTAGCTTGCTTAAACTAATACGCATATGCTTAATTCCTTTTATTGATTAAATCATATCATATTGGTCAATTCATTTAATCTAATACTTGAATGTCATCGGACGAACCTAAGGTGGTGAGTGTAAATATCACCCACTCTCGGGATGACTCTTACTAGGCAGTGCCATTAGGGATGCTACCAAGCTATAACCGCTTGGAACTTCTACGCTGAGATAGAGCCTCTTGTGATACCAGCCATAAGCATGGTCCCCCACTAGCTTTGGTCAAGCAGTACAAAAATCATATCTCCAAACTCAATATCAATATTAGGTCATGACTAAGGGTGGTATGTCATCACCTTAGCTTGCCTCTTTTGTTCTCATTATCTATTCTGAACCTCTCTTCTAAATTTACGATTTGTCAGGTCATGCAGATATGGTCTGCCGCCAACCTTGCATGACAAATATCAATTATATGCAATAACCAATTGATGCATGACTGTAACTTATCTTATTTTAAACCTTTTTAGTAGAATTGCATGATTCTAGTGCATCCTATTTCTTTTATTTTGTTATCTTAGTTTAATTTTTCATAATGATATGATAATCAATGATATATTTTTAAGTACATTTATGTTAAATTTCCATTTCCTTTCTCATGAATTCTTTCCCAAATTAGTCATTTAGTATTTATGCTCCTAATACTTTATTTATCTGCTTATATAGAAGTATATTATAGCCCCAGCATGCCTCTATTGATTGTTTTCAACCTTAATTATGCTGCCTGTGAGTTTGTCAGCCCTAAACGTAGTACTAACGGGGTTTGTCTCACCTGTCTTAACCATGATATTAGTGGAGTTAATTCAAGCAGTCCTAATATATTTGTAACGTAGTTCTTATTGGAAATGGCTCTAACATAATACTAGCTCCAAACATGCATCGTATATCACATCATTACAACTATACAACCAACCTATCAAAATCACATCTCAATGAAAAATAAAATAAAATTCTAAAAAAATAAATAATTACTTTACCTATATTGCTTGTGCTTTTTAAAAATTTTGTTTAGCCTAATTATTTGATTAGAATTTATTATTTATGTTGATACTTATTTTGAGCCTACAATGGCCCATAAGAACTAACTCCCTTTTCCTCATTAACTAGTGTGAAATAACACAATGAAAAAGGCAGTTTCCTAGAACAGGTCTTACAAAAAATTAGGAAGCTATAAAATTAGAAAAATACTAAAATATGAAAATTTCCTAAAATGGTACTTGGAAGGTTCTTATTTTGATATCTAGGCCAAAATTTTAGCCAAAAAATGTCTCAAAGTGTCTCCGATAGCCTCATGCTTACTTGGAATTATGTGAGGAGCCTTTCTTAATGATGACCCTAAAATTACAATAGCCAACATGCACTGTGAATGATTGAAGAACCCAAAATTTTGAACAAGTATGAACCTACCAGCAAAATACAACATAATTTCAAGGTATTAAAGTGTTGGAAAAAAAAATAAAAAAAGTGACACTGAAGGATTTATATTCACACAATCAAACTTGGAATCACCGTTGGGCGTAGGATGACTTTTGGTGCCCATATGAGGTTTTCCTTATATCAAATGAATGTTAGCAAGAATAGGGAATTAAGTAATGTTCAAAATACCTTTAATTCTTGAGAAACAAAGCACAAAGGGCTAGACTTACACTGATTCGATAAAAAGCACGATGAAGATGATAAAGGTATGAGAGGATGTGATGATGATTGTTTAGTGTGAAGACTTTTCCTCCACTGTAGTGCTCAAGTCTAGGAACAATAAAGGAATTATGAGGCTATCTAAATGAACAATAAAGGAATTATGAAGCAAATAGGATGGCAAGGTAGAGAACAATGGTCATGTTGTATTTGGTTGCTATGGCTTTAGCTATAAGGACGAAAGAGAAGAAAGGAGAATAAAAAATTCTGTGAAATTTCTAGTTATTAAGAACAATGAGTCTTACCATGTGAGAAGAGAAAAACAAAGAATATAGAGGGATAATGATAAATTTATTTAAATAAGAAAGAGATAAATAGATAAAAGAAATTTAATTTGAATTCAAAATATTCTACAATGGTATGTTGCTGGCAATTTTGTTTTTATTTTAAGGAAGAGATTAGGATTAGGTGAAAAACTATCTCATGTAACAATAGCACAAACCTAATATAAACCGTGCACTTGCGTAAGCTAAATTTTTGAAATTAAAGTAAACAAATTGAAAATTGAGTGAAACAAAGTTCTTTTGACTCATTTTCGTATGAAGATTCCAATGATGGTTTCAGATTTTCAATTCAATGCTTAGTTAGAAAAACTTAAAAATACTTCTAGCTTACAAAAATTAACTTTGAGCTTCTAGCTTGGAATTTGACATAGTGATCACCAAAGAAATTCTCCAAGGATCAAAATACCTTAATTTCACATTGATTTTTTGAATTAATGGGTAAAATTATGAAAATACCATTGATGGTAAAATGGTATTTTGCCTTTACAGTAATTTGATAATTTTGTTTCTTAGTTTCTAGGGTTATTACACCTATGCCTTAGACCACCAACTGATTCCACCAAATAAAAGCATAGTCAGTAAACTCAACAATTGCTAATTTTACCTTTTTTACCTAAGAATAAGTATGGCAATCAAAGGCATCTCAGTTTTGATTCCCTATTCCAAGTATGCATATTAATCATTCTTACCATGAAAAGTTGGTCTTTTAAGCTTTATGGAGCTTAAATCATCATCCATGACATGTGGCCGACCATTCCTAGGCATTTTAGGTGCATTTTGGCTAGCACTCTATTGATCCTTCTCTTCCTCAGAGTCTTCTTTCTTTGACGCCTTTGTTTGGCCTATAAATAAGGTTGGACCTTTTTTGCATTCTTACGAACATGTCCTCTTTGCTCATTATTTGTGAACTAAGCTGAGCAAGCTTTCGGTAATTGGCATCCATCCTAGATATTAGATGTTCAAACATGGCATGCATGGCTTTAAATTCAAGCTTAGCATTGTACTCTTTCTATAAACCATCGGCCATTATTCCTGAAATCCAAAAAACCTTCCCACCCACATTCTTTAGCCTCACTCTTAGAAAATACTCTTACTCAATTTTTTTAGTGATATCTTGCTATAAAGAATTAGCTTTAAATTTCTAAGCAAACAAGACTCAAAACACAAAGAAAGTTTAGATCCTTTAAAAACAAGATTTTAAGAATAAATCAATAAGACAAGAAAACTAGGATTTTGAAAGAAAGCTAATGGCATGAAATTTTTGAATCAAGGGAAACCCAAAACTTGCTAGGAAAACTTTGCTTAAGACCATGAGGATTTGCTGCTATTTGTTGTTGCTAGAAACATAATTTTTCAAAGCTTCTAAGAACATTTTCTTGCTACAAAAAGATAGATGAAATTAGGGTTTGTAGCAACAATTTTTTAGTGAAAAAGAAAACTTGAACATGATTTGTTGAACAAGATAATGTCAAAAAACTCTTGAAACAAAACAACCTAAACATTTCTTGTTAATATTTTCTGAATTTTATATACTGGATGGATGAAAATAACAAAGAAAACTTTGCTTGTGACACATGGTACTTGAATGAGAAGGGATGGATAGAAACTGAGACAATGGGACTAGAAATTCAAGCAAGCTAAAATGATTTGGATTATAAACAAGCTTGAAATAATGAACAAATGATTAGAATAGGGCTAGAAAAAAAATTGGATAACAAAGGAAAAATGACTTAGGACATAAAGAACACAATAGGGTTTTGAATGGACATAAACTGTGACACTTGGGTGGTGGCCCAAGACCTGATACATGAAGAAAAAAATTTAGAACAGATGCAATACTAAATGAAAACACACAAAGAATAATAAAAATAGAAAGAAAAGAATGCAAGAATTGGATGTGTCCTTTGATGGGAACTTATGGCTCTTGCACCAATTGATGTGAAACACATGGTTGTATGACTTAGAAACACACCTAAGATAACTTTATTCACACATGGTTGTATGACTTAGAAACACACCTAAGATAACTTTAACCTCCACAAACACACCATCAATGGACTAGAAAACCCCTACACCTAACTAAACTATGGCTAGAAATTAGAATTATAGGAAAGCAACATACAAAGAACATGGAATCCCTTGTATGTCAAATGAAATTCTCAAAGAACCAAAGAGAGTGCTTTTTCTAGCAAGATGTTTATTACAAAAAATCTGAGTAATACAACTATAGTTTCAGCCATTAATAAGTGTTCTAGGTCATTGTTACTCAAGAGTCTTATGTTAAAATGAAAAGGAAGATAAAATAAACTAGAAGTTCTAGTTTGACTAGAAGTAATCTTAAAACACACTAATTCCCCCTTTTTTGTGTGTCTTTTGCGTGTCTTTGGACTAAACTTGCACAAAACATGTCTAATAAGCTAAAGGACATAAAACACACTACAAAAAATGAAAAGAAAGCATTTTAGCACACTTGAGCCCAATTAGACACATTGGGGTTCTCCCAAGTGCACCCTGTACTCATGAGGGTGCTATCGGGTGTTTCAGGTGCTCCCCCTTGTGCCTTGTTCTTCATAAGTTTGAAATGAGATGAGCTTTAAGTATGTTGATTCCATATGTAGGAATTTCATGTCCAAGTGCATCCTACACCTTAGAGTTCTCCTTAGCCTTTTATTTCTTGAGAAACCCTAACATGAGCCCTTGGAGTGCCTTTTTGTGCTCTTGGGCTCTTTTGCATGTCATGGGACCATTTGTGAGCTTCAATGGATCCATGGTGCTTGTTGGACTCTCATCAATACAACACACTTTACAATATAAAAACATAAACAAAAACATATAATCCGATCCTGTACTAAATACCATACATTTACTTTTAAGTCAAATTGTAGTTAGCAAGAATAATTCTATGTCTTCATTCCAATAGACAAGAATATGTCTTCCTTTGAAAGCCTTGATTGAGCCACACCTATTTTACTCCTTTATTGCCTCTCATATCATGCATATCACTCTTATGCCCATGATTATCTTTTAAGTTACAATGAATGTGAAACTAGCTACAATGTTTTCTTCTACTTTTCCTAAAACAAGCCAACTTACTACTAATTCCTTACAATTTTATCTATATGGTCCATTATTTGTCCGCTCATAATCTTCATCTCATCTAAATATCAAATATATTAATAAGTGAATCTAGTTTTGGTACCTCTAATTAGTAGTGGCGGATTATGTTCAATGGCAATAGCAAACTTTCTATCAATAGCTTGACTCTCTAATCGTTCAGATTTCAAATCTCTAGGATAAGGATTCTTCATTCCTTTATAGCTTGAATGAAAAGAACCAAATTTTTTTAGCGGGTCAGTGAAACTAGTGAGGATTACGGCTGGTCAATGTAGAAAGATAAAATTAGCAATGCTTTTAGGGCCAGTCGTTAACACTGGTCCTAAACTTGGCATCCCAAAAAATTTTGATATAGTTTTGAATACCCACTCTAAAGAAACTAGCTCTAAATGGGCATTTAGTCGTAGTTATAGTTTACAATCATTTATTTATTTTTGCATTTGAACCCATACTGTTTTAATTTTAAAATTTTGAAAAATCCTACTAAAAATTGCTTTACAATGAATATTTTGGCTAAGAAAAGTGATAGTCTCACGGGCTTGGCCTAGTAGCTTGATATATAGTGAACAAAAACTTTACGTACAAACACAACATCAGAGCCCTGGGATATGTTCTTGAGGGAAACTTTGACGTTCAAGTCATCTTTTAGTAGATGGAGAAGAATAGCATAATGCTCAATAAAAATCTCATACCTTGATATATATATATATATATATATTAGGTTTAAATAGGCGGGAAATGCAAAAAATTTGCAAATTTGGGAGGGCGGGAATTGAAACTGGTCCGATGATTTTTTACACCACAAAACCATAGGAAATGTCCTATGCTTTTCCTGTGCACATATATATATATATATATATAATTTTTATATATATTAGTGCAAATATGCACACTAACAAAATCTGGAAATTGATATATAATATATGCCATAAAAAATTCACTAAACTTACTAAATATGAAAATTGTTCAATATGAAATCAGTTACCAATTAAATATATGTGCAAGCTCCTAGATGATAAGGAAGTTTAATTACTAAACAGAGTAATTGAACCATATAATTTGATGAATAATTGCTTTATCATCTGTGAAAAATGTCACAGAGTACTAATTATGAACTTTCATTCTCAAAATTATCTTCAAAATTATTGTTAAGTAAATTTGTAAATGAAGCTACATATTCATGTTCAATCACTACCAAATGTGTTATATACATAAATTAAGGGTAGGGTTTACAAGGAGTTAAGGTTAAGGATAGTGTGTTAGGAATTAGATCTTCAATTAGGGTTTAGAGTTTGGAGTTATAGGATTTTAGTTGGTTTAGTAGTTTATAGTACTTAAGGGCAAAGGATTCTATGTGGTTTAAGAGGTTTAGGGATAGGGTTTTAAGTTTTAAAGTTTAGGATTAATAAGATTTGTGTTTAGTGTTAGGGTTTGGAGTTTAGGGATTTAGGGTCAAAGTTTGAAGACTTGTGTTTAGAGATTTAGGGTTTAGGCTAGTTTAGGGTTTAGGGTTAGGATTTGTATTTAGGGATTTAGGGTTAAGGTGTGAGGACTTGTGTTTAAAGATTTAGGGTTTAGGGTTTAGGGTTTGCGGTGTGGTTTATGGTTAGGGTTTGTATTTAGGGATTTAAGGTTATGGTGCGAGGACTTGTGTTTAAAGATTTAGGGTTTAGGGTTTAGGCTGGGGTTTAGGGTTAAGGATTGTATTTAGGGAGTAAGGGTTAGGGTGTGAGGACTTGTGTTAGTTTAGAGATTTAGGCTTTAGGGTTTGGGGTGAGGTTTAGGGTTAGGGTTTGTGTTTAGGGATTTAGGGTTAGGGTTTGAGGACTTGTGTTTAGAGATTTAGGGTTAGGATTTGAGGACTTGTGTTTAAAGATTTAGGGTTTAGGGTTATTAATCGTAGGAAAACTATCACAATTTACATTCATACAATTTTAAGACACAAATTTTGACATAAAAAATGTGTAGGAAAGTATCTGTTTCCTACAGTTTTTAGACGTTAAATTTGCTACTATTATTTTCGTGAAAAAATCACAGGAAATAATTGTCCATGAAAACTGTAGGACTCTTTTTTAGAATCAAAACCGTAGGAAAATTCATTGCAGGAAAAGCATAAGGAAAACTATTTGCCTTAAAATTGTCAGACAAATTGGTTCCACCGTTTTTTTAGAATGAAAAATGTAGGAATATTGCAAGAAAAGAGTAGGAAACACATTTGCCTTAAAACCGCTGGACAAATTGGCCCCACCTCTGCATTCGACAATTTTACTTCAATTTATTTGTCTTACAATTTTTACCATAGGAAATAACTGTAGAAAATATCCCCCGCTCTTGTAGTCCACGTAGCTCCATTGTACCAAAGTGTGGTCTATAAAAATAATGGTGTCTTCGGTAAGAGTCACAAAGATCATCATTAACCACTTAACATCTGATCTAATATAGAATTGTAAGCCGGTCTTCTAAGCATGGCATTGTATGATGACGGCAAATCAAAGACTAAGAATTCTGAAGTGTAAGAGTCACAAGTAACCTTCCTATTTTTGTTTGTACCCATTAGCATAAAAGGAAACTTGATCGTTCCAAGTGTCTGGACTTCCTCTTTTCCAACCCCAAATGTAGGGGACAAAGAAAATTTTCTAACTTTGATTTTCGTTAACAAATCAACAAAAAGGACATTGGAGTTGGATCTAGTGTAAAAATACACCCTTTACACATCAAAATTGTTAATACTGGCCATAATCTGTATAGGATCCATATGGGGTACGAGGACTCGGGACCCATCGGGCTTCATTAGAACATTTCCAGGGTTGACTACCTCCAGCTGGGCGATGTCGTGTCCCTACTACTTTCGAGTCATTGAGGATTTTCTTTTAGTGATCTTGTGTATGACCCCTACTTGGGGTTCAATGTTCCTATGGTCCCTTAGGAGGGATCTCTATCTCTTTTGCCGTTGTCTTCTATCACGGTCATCATCATCATCCTTTATTCAACGTCATTCATCTCGCCTTTGATTGGGGGATTGTGGCATAACCTTCAATTTTCCTACTTGGATCATCTCCTCAAGAAGTCTCTTCAGCTACCAACAATCCTCTTTGGCATGCCTTTTGTCTTTGTGGTACCTACAGTACTTTTTCATATCCTACTTGTTTAAGGTTATATTGGTGGGCACCCACCTGGGCACCTAGTTCTTCTTTTCCAAGGCATAGAGGATATTTGACCTTGTTTCCCTTAGGGGCGGCAGGACTTGGTCTATCGGTAAGGCTTCCACCACACACCTATTTCTCTTTCTAGGAATAGATCTACCTTTTCTGGCCTTAGGTTGTTCCTTTTGCACTACTGGCCAATTAAGCTCTTTTGAATCCACGTACCGGGTAACTTGATCAAGGAATTCTTCTATGTCCCTTACAGGGTTTTCATGAAGGTCCCAAGCTAGTTTTGAGTTCTGTGATATGCCTTGAATAATGGCTACCAGGTGTAATCCGTGTGACAAATCTTGTACCTATATCGCCTCAGCATTAAACCTTCGCCTAGAGTCCCTCAAAGACTCATCTCAAGCTTACCATATCCTCAATAGATGGGCCACCATCTTGGGGGTCAACCTACTTCCCAGGACGTGGTAAAGAAATGTTTGGGAAAAGTCTTTGAACGAGTGGAAGTGATGGCCCCTATTAGTCCTGAACAAGAAGATGGTAGTTCCCGTCAGCGTAGAGCTAAAGGCCCTACACATGATTGCATCAGAAGTGCGTTCCAACCTCATGAATGCGATAATCCCTTTACAGATGGTTAGCTAGGTCCGTAAAGGCTTCATACAGGTTACCCTTTGGCATATGAAACCCATCAAAGGTTAGGGAGTTGATTATTTCATCTATGAAAGGTTGGAGCCACATGTATTCAATGTTAATGGTAGAATTTGAACCTACCCTTATGGGCTTAGGAATTTTCATGCGTTGCTCCATCTGATCTAACTTTTGCAGAATAACGTTTACATCACTATCAGTGGAGCCATTGAATTGCCCTAGTGATACGAGTAGGTCGATCGTTGTAGCCTTCACAGGTAGGCCCTAAGGAAGGACATATCAAGGTTTGTCCAGCACCAAATGGCTTTCAGTGAACTCTATAAGGTCCTTGACAAGGCCCTTCAAATCTCCTGTTGGACAGTTGTCTTTAGTTGCTCAAACAAAGTGTGTTAGAGAGTCTGAAATTGATCTTCATCTAGCGATGCAAGACACTTCCCTTTGCTGGGGGTATCTTTGTCGAGCTGAGGGCTCCTCTACGTTAACTCTATGATTTGTCTCCTAATTCAAAGTTCCTTTGGACCTTGCAGGCCAACTAGTCTAATCCCTATAATGGTTTTCATGGTCATTTCCTAGCTGGTCCTGAGTATCCATATGAGATCTTTATGTGTTCATCATGTTTCCCACAAATGGTACCAAATTGATAGTCAAAGGTGGCTGTGTGGGCGTGGCCCAATATCTTGATATATGTTAGATAGAATCCTACATACAAAGACAACATCAGAGCCCCAAGATGTGTTATCTGAGAAAACCCTCTAACAATCAAGTCAGCTTTTGGTAGATGGAGAAGAGTAGCACAGTGCTCAATAGAAATATTATATCTCAAAATTGGTGAATGGGCTAGTTCATATAGCTGAAGGAAGATTTGCAGGATGAAAATCCTTCAATTAGACTTGTAATCTTAGGATTCTATTTCCATATTGGGTAGGTTTTTTCTTTCAGCCTACTGGGCCTCTTATCTTGGGCCCATCCTTCATGGATCTATCTTTTATAGGCCTTCAAGTTGGGCCTATACCCTACTAAAAAATTTTTAGGGACCCAAGAAATTACCTCTATTGAGAACATTCAAAGGACTTAAACTATTTATTAAGACACTACTCATGGTTAACAAAGACTTAAACTATTTATTAAGACACTACTCGTGGTTGATGAAGGTTTTGGTTAGTTTAGTTTCTTCTTTATATCTTACTCATTTTCCATAAACACCTTTTGATGTATGACTTCTGACAAATTGTGAAGTAGTCAAGCCTCAATATGGTACAATCCCACTGTCATGTTTGATTTCAGTAGCTCTTTGGTTCCTAAGGAAAGCGTGGAATGCTTGGGTTTTTAAGCAAAATTTGGAAACTCCCTAATAAATTATCTGGAAAGTTCACACTTAGACTGTGTGGTACGCAATGTAAATGGGGATAGATTCTTGGATTTTCCATGACCATGATTCCTTATTCTACTTTGCCAACAGAATCACTTAAAAGGCCTTTGAATTGTGGATTAATGTGAGATTGGCGATGTTGTTGTTTGGAAAAACTCAACTGTATCTATTAATGAAGCAGTCATTAGAAAGTCATCCTTACTGTGAGATTATTCTTGATTGCAAAGCTTTTATAGATTGATTCACTATAGTTGATTTTACATGTTATGAGAGAAGGAAATGCTTGTGCCAATTTTATGGCTTCTTATGAGTACTCGCATTACAAAGGAGCAATATTTTGGTTGTATTCATTGGCAAGATTAAACTACTTGTTTGGTGCTGATCAATACACATACTGCTTTTATTTATCTCTAATATTCTTTTGCCCTTCCTCCTTTTTATAAAAATAAAAAATGTTGCTCCTAAGGTTATACTTTTGTAAAATTACATTGTTTATCATTATCAATAGTGTAACACTATCAAGACCTCAATGAATTTGGAATAAAATGAAAATATTGACACGATAAAGCTTTCATTTGCAGCTTGGTAACGAAGAATGAATTTGAGACAAAAATTCTACCAAGCTTAAGTAGTAAAGGTGAAATTGACCACTTAAAAGTTAAATCCAACTATACATAAAATAGAACTAGATGTTGTCACAAAATTGATTTAGAGTAGAACTAGCTTTGTTCTCAACCTTGTCATGTGTTTTCTAAACAATGAGTTCGAGTTGATTCTAGAAAATATGTTGAGGAAATATGAATCATTCGAGTTTAAAAAGCCACCAAAGTTTTAAAAAAACCATACTTACCAATTTTTCCTGTTTGAGACCAAAGGTTTTAAAAGAAGACTCATTTTTCATAACAACATTTTACTTTAATGGCATTTTTGCTACATATTCCTTAGTTTAGGTATAGAATTTCAAGGTTAATAATAATAATGGTAACATGTTGGCCCACACATGGCCCACAATGAATAAAGCCATGTTAAGAAGGTTGGCAATAAGACACAATGAGCCTAGCTTTAAACGAACCAAAGAGGAAATCCAATAAAGATCAAAGCAGAATCTCTTAATTACAGGATAATTCCCATTCAAAAGTGATCTATTTGGATCTCCCATAGCTATATAAGCTTTCTTCACCAATACTGAGGTTCAAAGAATTCACCTAGCATCCCATACTTTTACTATTATCGAAACTGACTTGATCGTCAAAGGTTTTCCCTCAAGAAAAATATCCCAGGGCTCTGACGTTGTCTTTAGTTGTAGGATCTCTAGTTCATCACCCACTAAAGCTTTTGAGTCAGCTCAACTCGGTTCATATGATCCCACTTTAACTATTAACTTCGCGTCATCTGTGGGAAAATTACAAATACTAGAAGGTTTTGTATAGATCAAGACTTGTAAGGAAATGAGCATGAAAGCCAGCTTACAGAATCGACCAATCATCTAGAAAAGTCCATGGGACCACAAACTGAAAAAACAGTTCAAAAGGTCAAAGGAGATGAGCCTTAAGCACCATGAAGGGACCCCCGCAAGGGAACAGTCCTGCCCCCTATACGAAATCATTTTCAGGCACTCTAACATGCTCTCTAAGTAGTTAAAAACAACCATCCAACAGAAGATATAGAGGGCCTTGCCAAGGGTGCCCAAAGAGGCTATCGAGATCCATTGAGCTCCCGACAAACCTTAATTGGTCCCCTATCGAGATCCACCACTATATGTTCCCCAAGGGAACCTTAAGCATCACAAGGGCACTTTGATGACCTTGTTGGTAGTGACATAAGCTCCATCCTACAAAGGCTGGATTAAATGGAGTAGTGTATAAGAGTACCTAAACATCCTATAATAGGATCTAGCCCCACCATCGATATCAAGTGCATGTGGCTTTAACCATCCATGAATGATATCATCAATGCTCCTACTCTTAATGGCTTCAGGATACCAAAAATTTGCCTTACAGACCCCATCAATCATTTTTAGTGATGCATCACCTCTATGCAGCTTGAAAGAGCTTCGAATGCTATTATATACGGGGTGTTTAGTTTAAGATTAACATGAGCAGTAGCTTCTTGGCTTGGTACCAACAAAGGCTGACACTTCCAATCTTTCAAAAACATCTCTTAGGCATTCCTTTGCCATTTTCCAGGAAGTAGGCCTACCCCCAAGACTGTGGCTCACTTGCTAAAGATACGACAGGGAAAGGTTAAGTCCCTAAAGGACTGTATGCGAAGTTTTAATGTTGAAGCACTACAGGTACAAGATTCATCACCAAAACTTCATTTGGTAGCCATAACTCAGGGACTATCAAAGGATTCTAGATTGGTGTTGGACCTATATGAAAACCTTGTTAGGAACATAGAAGAGCTTGTTGATCGAGCTACTTGGTATATACATGTGGAAGAACTTAATCGAACTACAATACAAAAGGAACAACCAAGACTTCAGGAGGGTGGATGTTTTTAAAGAGAAGTAACTGTGTCAAGTTGTCATGACTAGACCCAGTTTTACAATTAGCAAGGGAAAAAAGGATGAACATTCCATACACCTTGGAAAGGAAAATTCAAGTACCTAAATGGTCATTGTCAATGGGCCCCGTGAACAAGAAAGACTTGAAAAAGTATTATCAGTACCACAAGGACAAGGGCTCATTGAGAAAATGATTCAAGTGGAGAAGTTAAAGGAGTACCTGGTTAGGGCAGCATCTCCTTGTCAAAGACAATAAGAGAGGCCCCAATGAAAGGATGGGGATGAGGATCACGATAAGGGACGATGGCAGGAGAGACCTCAGTTCGCCTAGAGACAATTATAGAAATCATGGACTGCCCACTAGAGTCATACATATAGTTACTGAGAGGGAGTCTTCTGCAGCCCAAAAGCAACAAGAGCATAAGATCACCCAGTTAAAAGTAGTTGATCCAGCAATGTCTTAGCTAGACCAGATGGATCTCTTATATTGGTCCTTCATGTAGAACCAATCATCATCACAGCCGTAATCAATAATTTCAATGTTGAAAGGGTTTACCTAGATATGGGAACCAACTCCAACGTTTTCTCCACTGACTTATTGGAAAAAAATCAAAGTTAGAAAATCTTTATTAACTCTAATTTTAGGGCCCGCATATGAAGTTAGGATAGATGAAGTGCCAACATTCGAGATGGTCAGGCTGTTTCTCATGCTAATGGGCACTGAAGAGGATGGAAAGACCATATGTGACTTCTATACATCTAAACTCTTGATTTTGGACATACCATCATCATACAATGTTATACTTGGAAGACTTGCATAGGCTATTGATGATCTTTGTGACTCTTATAGGAGACGTTATTATGTATTTAGAGGCCTCAATATGACAAATTTATGTGGCCAACTTACGAGGCCCAAGAAATGATAAACAAGGTTTGCTAGACCCGAAAATGAGGAAAGAACAATTTTATGATAATGGGCTTAGGTCTTCTAATGACATGCCAGGAATAGATCCTGTTATCTTCACTTATAAGCTACAAGTTAACTTCTCTGCTCAACCAGTCCAACTAAAGAAGCAAAATATGGCATTAGAGAGAAGAGACTTGATCAAGAAAGAAGTTAAAAGATTATTAAAAGCTAGGATCATCTGAGAAGTACGATATGCTGAGTGGCTCATAAATGTGGTTCTTGTGAAGAAAAAAATAGGGAATGCTATATATGTGTGTCAGTTAAACAAACCTAAATAACGCCTGTCCTAAGGATCCTTATCCATTGCGTCTATAGCCAATTGGTTGATGCCATCATGGAGTTCAAGATTTTATCCTTTATGAAAGCCTTTAGTAGCTATCACCAGATCTAGATGGATCCTAAGGATGAAAAGAAGACAACTTTCACCAGAGGAGAAGCTGTGTATTATTATCACAAGATACCCTTTGACCTAAAAAACACAAGATCACCTACCAGGGACTCATGAATAAAATCATTTTTGAACAATTGGGGCAGAACATGGAAGTATACGTAGACAATATAAGTATCAAAAGTAGGGTGATAGACCGTCGCTTCGACGACTTACTTAAAACCTTCTAAAGAATGAGGTAATTTACTATGAGATTAAATCCCCAAAAATAACCTTTTAGGGTAGGTGTAGGAAAGTTTCTTGGTTATATGGTCTTTGAAAGAATGATTGATGCAAACCTAAATAAAATAAAAAGCAATACTAGCAGCCCTAGAATGCTTCGTTTCCTACTTTAGGGACCATTACTGACCTGTCTTTTGAATACTTAAGGGAGTGGCGGTGTTCAAGTAAATGGAGGAGTGCCATGAAGCCCTTAAGTAAATCAAGGAATACTTACAATGGCACCTTACGTTAAAACAACCAAAGCCTGGCAAACCCCTTGTCTTGTACCTAGCTATGACAGAAGGCTCGATCAGTGCTGTTCTCATAAAAGACCAAGGTTCTAAGCAATGACATGTGTACTACATTAGCAAAACCGTTCAATGACCCTTTTTTAGAAGGCTATCTTTTCCCTAGTAGTAGCATCTAGAAAGTTGAGGCTTATTTTTGGATGTACAAGATCATCATGAGAATATAATTACCCTTCAGAGACATCCTTTAAAAATCATATCAACCTAAAAGGCTAGCTAAATGGTGTATTGAGTTAGGAGAACTCAACATCTTGTATGAGCCTCGGGGAGCGATCAAAGCTCAAGTATTGGCTAATTTTGTTGCAAAAATGATACCTGTGGAAACGAGTGAAAAAAAAAAGTGATCACATGATATCCTGCCTTGGGATATGTAAACTGATGGAGCCTTAGGACCTAAATATCAAGGTGTGGGGGTTGTATTACAAGGCCACTTGGTATGGAAGCCATACTCAGAATAAAGTTCCAATTCATGGTTACCAATAACATAGTTGAATATGAATGCCTTTTAGCTAGGCTACAGATGGCTAGTCAAGCGGGGGTACAATGCCTGCAAGTATATAGCAACTCCCAATTGGCTGTGGATCAAGCCATTCAAGTTTTACTGGCTAGGGACTCAACTTTATGTAAGTACTTAAACTTGGTTAAAAATTTAATGAAGGCATTTGACCTCTTTTATGCCTAGAAGATTCTGAGGGTCTAGAATATGATCGTCAATGCCCTATCGAAAGGTCAAGAAGAGGCTTTGATGAAAGAGCTAATGGAACCATCAATTTACTTACGAGACTAGCCCACCCTCATGAATGACTAGAGATAGCCAATACGATTCTATCTAAATACTGGGACCCTGAGTGGGATGCCCAAAGAATGAAGGAAAACAAGAATACGACCAAGAAGATTCATTATTATAGGAGGGGAATTGTATAGGTGAGGGTTCGCTTTCCCCTACAATGATGCCTGACTTCCTAAGAAAGGCAGCACGTCCTCAATAAAATCCATCAAGGAGATTGTAGAGCGCATATTGACGTTGATTCCCTGGCCCACAAGACTTTGACGTAGGAATATTTTTTGCCTACAATTTGAGAAAATGCTAGAAGATTTGTCCAACGATGCTACTTCTGCCGACTTAACTCTTGGATATAGAGATTGCTATCCTCCCGCACCTAGCTTGCCACTGACCCCTGGCCCCTCACTATATGGGGCCTTGACCTAATTAGAGCGCTCCTTATGGACCATAAACAAGTGAAGTATTACATTGTAGCCATTGACTGCTTCATTAATTAGGTGAAGGCAGAACCACTAGTAACGATAATGACCCTTCAAATTATAAAATTCCTATAAAGCAACATAATTTGTTGATTCGACTACCCTCTGGCCATCGTCATAGATAAAGGTAAGCAATTTGATAACTAGTAAGCGTGCAAAAAAAAAAAGGGTATCAACCTCTACTTTGTGCCCATGGCCTATCCAAAATAAAACGGAGCAAGTTAAGGTCACCAACAGGACCATAAAACAAGGAGTGCAAAACAGGCTGGATGAAGCCAAGGGATAATGGGCAGAGGAGTTGTCTAGCATTCTCTGGGACTACAAATGATGCCACAAAGGTTAACTAGAAGAAGCCCTTTCACTATGATTTATGGAATGGAGACACTCATACATTTATAAATTGCACACCCCACTTTATAGATCCAGGCATTTAATTTTGAATAGAACAAAAAATCATTGGCAGACTAAACCTCTCAGAAGAATTGAGGGAAGATGCTTAAGTCCGTATAAGAGCTTTAAAGCAGAGAATGACTTTAGCCCACCATGGGAAAATTAAAAAAAAAAAAAAAGCGATAGGAGTAAGAGGCATAGCCCTTCTTAAAGTTGAACAAGTCTAGGATATGAGAACTAAGATAAAATTGAGGCAAGAATAAAGGTCATCAAATTGATGGATTCTGAGGGTAGGACAATACCTAGGCCCTACCACTCTGATAACTTGCATCCTTACTTTGTGTGAATAATTCAATTTAATAAAAGCATTAATCCTTTCTTCACATTTAGTCCTGTAAGTAAATCTCGATGAATCGACATACAAACATAATGTTACAAGTACCGAATTTCTTGATTCATAATTGATGAGTCCTTTATAGGGCATTTAAAACCTAAGGTTACATAGCGGCCCTAGCCCAGTTTAAGATTTGTGAAACACCAAAAGAAAGCCTTTGGATGAGGCCAGCCACTGGAGAAGTGACCATAAGAATTATTTGAGGCTCAGCCAAATTAGTAACAACTATGGCAAGGGATGCACAAATAAAAAATGATAGCTAACTTAGAGAAACAGACAGAGAAGAGAAACAGACAGAGAAGTAAAAAAAAAACTTCTTTAACTCTATCCAAATAGTTACAAAAAATCCTTTAAAAAATTAGAATGCATGACTTAGACATGGGACCAAATAAGTCAATTGCTAGTAAGAATGATTATTGGTGCGAACGTATGAGTGGGAAGCATGAATGGTATACAGATGTGATGGAGCTCGTAGAAGTAGCGTCTACCTACCCCAGGGGCTTGTAAAAGTATCCTTTGCTAACCTTCGAATCGATCAAATACAATAGGTACTTTCACAAACCTCAAGAAGTTGGCCATTAAACAAGGAACTGGTGGCAATGACACTTAAAATTCATTTGTGATAGGAGCCTCCTTGGTATCTGTTGCCACCGAGTCTTCCTTATAGGGTGCTACTCCCATCATCTTATCCTTTCTAGCACGCGTCAAAGTTTAGACCTAAATCTGCATATGCGGAAAAGAAGGATATATATAGGTTTGGATACCTCTGCTCGACCTAGAAGTGGTAAGAGAAGAAGCCATCTTTGAATTCCTTAAAGGCACCCTTACTAAGCCCCCTCTCTAAGCCTCTAGTGGCCAACACAAGTTTTTTAACATGGGCATTGGGCTTGTTGTGAAGATCTTGGTGTGCTTTTTTTGCACACCAAGTGATCCCACTGAACCGCTTGATTCGATCAACCAAAGAAAGAGGAATGATGGAAAATGAACTAGGCCGCCATTGTGAACCAACGGGCCCAGCTGAAAGCTAACTTTGACGGCCAACATTTTTTTCTCAGCAGCTTCTAGATGAGCCTTTAACCAATAGGCATCGGGAAGGAAAAAACCTATCTCTTCTCATCCTTGTGAAGGTTTTTCGCCAACTCCCTAAGTTTCAGGACTTGCTTCTTAACAAGGTCATCCTACTTTTCCTTCTCCATCTTCATCGCCCTAAGCTTATTCACCAGCATTCTTAAGTAGAGCGCTCTACCAATAGCTCTTTATTAAGTTCCACATTCGACGAATTAAAGCCATTAACCTATCTGGCTAGCATCAGCATCATCTTCTCTCTAGCAGTACACCTCTCTCTCCCCAATGGCATAAGTGATGGTTGCCACCTACGGTTAAAAAAGATTACAAAGGTGTGCTTACATGCACATCAATGAAAAATAAATAGCATACTTGAAGAAGGCTAGCTACTTTATTCATCAATTGGGCACCGTCCCCCTCGTAGAGGATTGGTGGGACGATGTCAATCCCTAGGGGTCCTCGGAGCTTCCACGATGCAATAAGTAATGTCAATTCGATCATCTAAGATGGACTCGTCTAAGCCCACTTCTCACTGGGGATTAAACACTTGATGTGGTGGGATTCCCTTAAGCGCCAGACCATACTTTTGTGCCTGGCCCCATTTGACGACCAGGTTATGGGGCTTGAAGCAGTTGTCCACCTTATGAATTAAGGCGTACCTCTGGCAAGTGGGCCTTAAAGCCAACCCAACCAACTTGCCATCCTGAGGCCTTTTCTGGTATGAATTCCATTGGTATCATGAAGGGGGATGATGAAGAGGAGCCAATGCCATTTGTGATGAGGCTTCCGACATCTTCTATGACAAGGCCGGTGTGGAAGGGGGCCCACTTCCCCTAGAATGCTTTAAAATAAAAGCTGGATGAAATGATCCACAGTCAACATTGAATGACGCCAAGTCGACGCCCTCAAAGAAGGGAAAGTCATCAAGAGAACAGATCATATTGTCATCTATTGTTTGCAAAGCCTTAGCCTCATTTGAAGCCGAACAATGAAGCCTTTTTCAAACCAACTAAAATGCCTACCCCAGAGGAGACTCATCCATGTGCACCACTATGGATGTTGACTTAAATGTGGGGGCTACAAAAAAGTCCTTTGAAGCCCCAGTGTCATGGGTTACTTTTATCGGTAGAATTTGAAGTTTCTAGGTGTCAACAAGCCTGTCAGCAATGTTCTCCAACTATTGCAAAAGCTCCGTGGCATGACTTCCTAGGGCTATAAGAAACTAAGAAATTTAGGATCATTTTGATAAGTGGAAACAAGAAGAGAAACACGTGAAGGCTATGACTTTCAAGATCTGCTAAACCTTATTAAACCCAAAAGGCCACGTCGTAGGATTCCACCTACAGTACCTTTTACCCTGGAATCCATTTGACTGGATTCATAACCTCAGGGTAAGTCAAGTGGGCCCTATTGATTCTTGCCCACCTGAGCATCGTCTCTCCTATCTCCATGTAGGGGATTGGGAACCACTACACAAAGTTCTTATTCCCCACCACGGACTCCAACCATGTAAAGAGCCTGTTGCAAGCTCTGTGCCCTTTAGAGCCCTCGTACAATGGAGACCACTGGACAAGGTCCTGTTGGGGGGTCACTGCAAACTCATAAAGGAAGCCCCACTTTGGCTCTTTCAAAGTGTAAAAGAATAGATCCTTCTAGTTGGCCCACGAGTCTTTGCAAGCAATGAAGGGAAAAGATTTATTCCCTCCTTGGTTGATAAAGGAGATGTGGAAGAAAAGTGAGTCCTACTTTAGTTCCGACATGTAAAATTGAAGGAAGACATCCAAGAAGGGGTCCACCTTGGCCATTCTACAATAAATGATAAAGGCATTGATATGGGTGAAGGAGTTCACAGTCAACTACTAGGGTGGAATCTGGTATTACTCGTAAAACAGTTCCAAGAAATGGTGGAGGGGAAACTGAAGCCTCGCTTGTAGCTGACCAACGAAGACCATGAGAACTTCGACCCTCGTATCACCACCAAGGTGACCCCCGTCTTCTAGTGCATGGGTTTCCTGCAACATGGCAACCACTCCATTGGGCCAATAATATTGTCTTAGGTTGGTGGCGAGAACTTCTTCTATGATAGATGACGTTGCCCCCCTTAATATAGGTACATTAGGAGTAAAAGGATCCTTAAAAGGACTCCCTTCTGCCACTTTGCCAATAAGATGAAAAACATGGTTAGCCTCAGCCCTTGCTGACGACTTTAAAGATGCCAACTAGGGAAAAACTAGCTATAAGAAGCTAAGGGCTACTATCAGTGAAGAACAGACTGGAAGAAAAAGAAAATAGATAATGTCACAAAAACCTATAGTAGAAGAGAAATGGAAACAAGCAAAACAACATGCACCCAAACCATTATAGTAGAAATAAGTGAGAAAAGCCAAAAAGCCATTACCTGATCAAAGTAACTCACTCTAAAACAAGGAAGAAACTAGAAAGGAAAATCCAAGCAATGCCAGAGTAGGAACCTTAGATGAATGAATGTAGAAGTATCAAGAAGTGAAAATAAGCAAAGGTGGTGAAGTGGTAAAAATTAGGGGTAAAAAGCCTACCCTATTTATAGAGGGAGACAGTACGGGTAACCACATAAAAAATTATCGTCATCTTTACGAACAATATTCAGACCTATAGCAAAAGGACACATGGCATGCTACAACTGCTAGAAAAGGCATAGGTTACTTCTCTGGTAAAGCATTTAATGGGCATTGCTTTGTCGCCTAACATAACATTTGAGCCTGCCATGTGATAGATGAACTGTTGACACTAACTTGCTAAAATCCAACAACGTATGTGCATTTTCCTTAAGAAACTTTTTGAAAGAGTGGCATCATACCCCTTTTGAATACGGCGATGTATGAAGGATTCTAGAATGATACAGATGGGCATCGTACTTCGACACAAAACAACAGAACGTCAAGTAAAATGTCCTAAATAAGTACATCAATGTGTTGATCCCTCCTTGAAAATGCTAGACCCAAGCCTACATTTTTTGAAAGAAAATGGGAGTTATTGGTAACATATGGGCCTACATAGGGCCCACAATGAACAAAGCCCATCGTAAGAAGGTCAGCAATAGGACATGAAGAGCCTAGCTCCAAACGAACTAAAGAGGAAACCTAGTAAAGATGAAAATAGAATCCCTTAATTATGGGAGAATTCCCATCTGGAAGTGATCCACTTTGATCTCCCACAACTATATAAGCTTCCTTCACTAATACCAAGGTACGAGAATTCACCTAGCATCCCACCACTTTTGCTCTTACTAGAACTGACTTGATTGTTGGAGGGTTTTTTCGGAGAAAAATATCCCGCGGCTCTGACAATGTCTTTAGTTGCAAGATCTCTTATTCATCACCCCTTAGAGCTTCTAAGCTAACCTAGTTTGGTTCACAAGATCCCACTTTAACTATCAAATAATAATAATAATAATAATGATGATGATGGTGATGATGATGATGATGATGATGATGATGATAAACTTATGAGGTGAAGATTGTTAAAAGCGATTTAGGAGAATAAAGAAAAAATGATGACTCTAAGTATAAGTTTGCTAGCCAATTCATTTTAATTTAAGTTAACTTAATTCAAAATAACTTATTTTTATTTTTACATCTTTGTTACCTGGAACCAATTTTATTTAAAAGCCAATATTATATATATGAAAAAATTCATTTGAAAGTAAATTTTCATGATATTATTAAATTTTTTTAAATTTTTATTTTTAATGCCTAAAACTAGAAAAAATATAAAAATTTATTAAGATTATAAAAATTGTATTTTTAATGGATTATTAAACCTACGTAATATTAAATTTTAAATAAAATAAGGTCCAGGTAAAAAGGATATTGAAATAAAAATAAGTTATTTTGAATTCAATTGACTTAAGTTAAAACAAATTGACTAGAGAAGTTAAAACAAATTGACTAAATCTAGTCAATATTGGTTAGGCAAATAATAACATTTGAACCATTAATGTTTTTGCGTTCCCCTAAATTAGCCACTAACCTTTTTCTTAGTTAAATAAATGACTGATATTACTAACTTAGTCCAAATTAACCATCATCGTTCGATACCTTCTAGACACACCCTTGCCTATGTCACTACCATCTACCACACCCCTACTAGTTATAGATTGTCACAAATGCCACCTTAACCTCACACCATTATTCTTAGGCATCATTACCTTCTGGTGACCCAATTGAAAAAAAAGCATGCTCAAATCAGGCAAAACACTACCTCCCTTCAATTGGTCGGCAATCCAACCTCATTGAAGCTCAACCATCGCCATCACTTGGTACCCAGGGCCGTTGACACTGTCTACCACAAAGCCTCAGTCAGTAGTTAGCCTTGATTTGCTCTTCATGATAAGCCTAACCTTATTCTCTCCCTCAATTTGGATCTTCCTTTTTCTTCTCTAATTTCTAGCTTTGAGTGGGCTAGGTCAATGGTTGAAGTAAGGGTCATGATGATGTGGTCCTAAGGTGACAAATTGCAAAATTCATCTAATAAATGAATATGATGAATGAGATGTTAGATTCACAAATTTTAAAGACATTAAAAGCAAAAGAAGAAATTTTATGGACTAGAAACGGTTGAAAATGACATAATATTCTTTTTAACTAACAAAGAGCGGCAAATCTAAGTCAGTTTGAAAATATTTATGGTTTATTCAACAAAAAAAAAAATCAGTGGCCAATTTGAACTAATTTACAAATATCAATGGTTTATTTTTTTTCCATATTGATTAATAAAACATTAAAGAGAATCCACTATTTTTTTAATCCTCTATTGATGGACTAACTCCATAAATAGTTTTATATTTTAAGTAATTTCTTTTTACATAGAAACATCTTTACAAGTATACAAATATATTATCTATTTCCCAAATTCTTTGTACCATTCATTTTTCAGCAATTAATCTATGATTTCTTATTTTCAACATTTTAGCATATAAATGAAAAACCTTTATATATAAATGATAAATCAAGACCTACATTTTCTAAATATATTTTTTTTAATTTTTTTTCTAACAAACAATAATATAAATAAATTTAAGTCAAATTAGTCAAAAAAGTCAAATGGAGCAAAGAAAGTGGGATGGATGGGGTAATTAGCACTTATGGGAAATTTGGAGCAGAGGTGGGATTGGAAATCCTAACCTCTACCTTGTGTCCTAAGCCTCAACCACTCAACATGATAGTTATGTGTGTGAAGTACATTAAGAGCTATATTTCTCCCTAGTTATTTTAGTGATTAAAGAGATTTTAAAGACTTAGTTAAGACTTTATGGGTAGTTTTCATCCTTAAAATTTTGTGTTTGTTTTTCATCCTTAATCCCATTACTTATCCTCTCTTGGTTCAAGACCTTAAAATGATCTAAATCATTCTTCCTCTGAACGAAATCTGTTAACTTAGGATAATTATTAAATATTAACTGTAAAATAAGTTTTGAACAATTAATGAATACTTTAAATAATCAAATTTTTTTCTTTGTAAATCAGGTTTTATGTGTCACACCGCACTTGTATGGTAACTTATAATGCATAAGATTAATTCCATCTAGCATAAGACTAAAACTCAACATCTTGTATGATACCAGGAATAAAATAATAAACCAAAAGAATGCTAGAAGCTAATAAGCGAAGAACCTCCCATGGTAAAAAGCTCATAAGCTAAAAGCTCATGGGCTATGAGCTCTCATAATATTGAAAAGATCGTCAGCTTAGGGCTCACACTACGAAGCTTGTAAGCAGATTCCATGAACTCAAAGTATTCAACATGTTGGCTAATACACAAAAGAAAAGCCGAAAGCAATTGAAAAAGACTCGAATCAAGGCTTAAGCTGAAAAATTAGACCAAGAGCAACTAAGAGGCCCATCTAAGGGTTTTAATGAAGGCCCAGAAAACCAGGCCGAAGCCCAAAAAGCTCCACCAACCTGAAGGACTCCATGACATAGAACTGTATCCCAAGACATGCTCGTGTCCAAGGTGTCAAACAAAGTAGTATATAAACTCTGTTTAGTTCACTTTTTAGGTATATTTTCTCTACTCCAATATTTAGCTCAGGACCTTAACTTAGAAATCTAACTTAAGCTTGGAGGGTTTTTTGTCGGTCCTCTAACCTCCATGAGGAGCTTGAAGATTGTTCATGGCTTGAGGCTTAGGTGGTGTTTAGTTGTAGAAAATTTTTCCATTTCTCTTTTCTAAATTTTCTTTGATGAAAGTTTGAGTGTATTAAACTTTGAAAAATTCATGTGTTAAAATAGAAAACATCTAAACACAAGGTTTTCTATTTTATAACATAAGTTTTCCAAAATTTAGAAAACAAGGTTTTCTACATTTTAAAAACTAGCTATACACTCAAACTTTTATAAAAAAAAATTTGAAAAAAAAAATAAGAAAATTTTTCACATCCAAACGCCACCTTAGGGCTTAGGGGTTTTCACCTCGGGTTTAGCTCATGGGTACCTAATTGAAGAAGTTCATGAAATTGAACTCTAAAAACTCATAACTATCAATTTCATAAATATTTAGAAATTACAAGAGAACAGTTAATAAATTTATTTGGACTATTAAAAAACACAAATTAAAGAATAGGAATCTCATAAATTTTACTCTTTGCGTTATTCATACTTCTTACTTTACCATTTATTTTTTATTTAAAGTTTAATCTCACACTTTACTGTAGTAGCTCTCAGCCTTTCACATGTGCTGAACTGAAAAGAAATTCAAGACTTGAAACTTGTGTGGCCATTTAGGTACAAGCTGAATTCTACCTTAAAATGTGTACTTTAAGATTCATTGACCAAATCAGTTCAATGAAAAAAGAAAGCCCAAAACGCTTTTTTCACTTTTGAAACATATATTAGAAGATTCTGAGCATATCACGTAGAAGTTTTCAAAATTAATCTGAAACAAGACATCAAGAGTCTCTCTCACCAACATATGCAAGAGAAATTAAGTAGAAATTAGAAGATTATTACAGAACTAGAGAGGAATAAATTAAGGAAAAAAAACATGTTTTCTAGGCAAAATTAAAATGAATTAATACTAGCATAAGGCTCTCATACAGATCAAAAGATCAAAACATTACAAACACTAGAATTTGCTAACAGGACCACGTGAAAGTTCAGAAAATTACAGAATGGACCCCTTTGTTCTCTTATTGACCAAAACCATGTACAGAATACAGATAAGGAAGAACCTTAAGTAGTACCAAGAACCAAGCTACACACCCCTTGCCGCCGCCGGGAACGACAAGGCATGCAAGGGACTCGCCCTCGGAGACCGCGGCACTGGCGGCTCCGCCAGCTGATTCCCGTAGCTATCATAATATATGACCCCTGAAAACTCCAGCGGCTGGCATTTCTCCCCCATTAAGATCGCCTTCTGCCACAAGCCACCATCCGCGAGCCCTCCGTCCTGATCTTCCTGGCCCCTCACACCAACCTCATGACCCCCTCCTCCTTTCTTCTGGATGAACGTGATTGCCTTGCTGCTAATGTTCGCCACAAGGTGCTTCGACCTGGGCACCAAATCGGCCCCCATCGGCCTCTTGGAAGCCTGTTTGGGCGTTTGGCGGGCGTGACGGGCGCATAGAGCGACAAGGGCTGAGACCGAGACGAACAAGGCAAGTGCTATAGGGAGGGAGCCACAGTAGTTGGAGACATGTCCAAGTATTGGCCTTGCCATTTGGAAGGTTTGGTTTAGTGATTTGTTTTGGGGTGGGGGGGATAATTAATTGGGCAGTACTTATATATGTCTAATAATTGATTAATAACAGGGCGGTGGAAGGTGGGAAGGCAAAAGCAATGGTTTGTAATGTTTGAGGATTTTCTTAATGGTTAGCAGCAAATGTTTGGCTTATTGATTTGTATATATATAGCTTTTTCTATTGTCTTCTGGTGGATACGTTTGGTCATTAAACAACCGCATTTTATCAACTTGTTGGTCCACTATGTATGAATTGCCACCGTTTTATATAAAATACTGATATTTGAACACGAATATTAGTAATGTCACTTTTTTCAAGTGTCTTATGATTGTTCGCTTTGTTTTTTCCATTATCCGTGGTTGAAGCATGGGAAGCACCATTTTAAGATTTTTTTTCCTTTAACATTTAGGATTAATAATTTTTTCTTTTGGGTACATGAGAAGGAGGTTAATGATGTTATATAAAAACTTGAACCTTGAACTTCATGCTTTAGATTTTTGGGATTAATTTTTTATAATTTTTTTTATTGGACTTTCTTAATTGCGCACATAATATGGGAAGAGTGCCACGCGTTTTCATTAATAAAAAAAGATGGACACGTATCAATTTCATTAAATTTTTTGTGTTAAAAGAAAAAGAAAAAATGGAAAAGCCCACAAATGATAAATTTAAGAATTTAAAAAGAAAATCAGGTATAGATAAATCTTCTTCGAAAGGACTCTCTCTCTATCTCTCGGGTCAGAGATGGCGTAAGTTGAAAAGCATAGATTAAGCCTAAATGCCTATTGCTTTCCTGAACTACGGTAACTCGTACAACTTGCCCCCTAAATTATAAAATGCATCAATTCAAACTTTGAAATTTTACAAATCGGTTACTTTAAGTCCTTTAACTCAGCCTAATCATCATGTGAGAGCACAAGATTGTGATGCCGCCCCCCGTCTTTAACGGAGTAACAATGCTATCCTTCACTTTTCTCTTCTCCCACCTCCACTATGCAGCAACAGCTTCCCTTCGCCCCCTTTGTCGCCCCATCTTCGCCCTCTACAACCTTTCTAAAACCTATTAACCTTTTATCAAATCTATTGCCATTTTTAACTGCCCAATCTGCTCCCACTCTTCATGATCTTTCACCACTTCCCCATAGATTGTAACTCTTCATTCATGAACCACCTCCAAATTAGGTCCCCAATCATAACCCCATGCAACAATTAAGGGCCAAATTCTCCATATTTATACTAATCGTATGGGTGCGAAGATTCGAGTTGTCTTTGTCCATGAACCAAACCATTTGATCATAATCGAGTCTGATTGTTTATACATTATTACAAGACAGAAGATTATAAAAAACCTTATCATGTTGAACTCCAATGTCACCCACAAGTATGTAGTATCAATTGTAGTTGTGGTGAATTAGGTGCCAATCTCATGGAGTATTGTTTAGCAAAAATTCTGCCAAGTACTAAAGTATGGTGACCATAAATTAAGCTAGAGCAAACAAATAATGGAAACAAAAATAAGAAGCTAAACTACCAAAATTGTGGATCACCGAATCATCAAATTAAACCACTAGAACAAACTATTCTAAACACATATTTACAAGATTTCTAAATAGTGTTATCCAAATATGTTGCTACATAGACATAACTTTGTCACAAGTTACTAGCTACCCAAATCATACTTCATGGTAGTTGTAGATTGCCGATTAGGTCCTTAGAACCTCTTAGATATTTTTATCCTAACAGGTTGTCCTAGGAACCCTTAAGCTTAAGTTTTCCTCTAATGCCTTGTAGGAATGATATAGCTCTTCTAAATTTATCAATTACCTAGGCTCTATTAGCTCTCTTCCATCCAAGGAAACCTTTTATGACTCTTTTTCTAAGTCTAGCAAGTAGGTCAGCACAAGTGGCCAACAAATGAAGAACACATTCAAGCATAAGATAAGAGTGCAAACAAATCATGGAAATAATAAATGGGTTATGTATTAACAAGCATCAAATCATCAGAAATAGTTCACAAGATTCATAGAAATAACAAAAACTTTACACATATTTACAAAAAATATTAACCTAAAAAAAGAGTTAAAGTTAAAAGAACCAAATTCAAGAAGAAATCTATGTTATAGAAGAGTTCTCACTTCAATCCAAGCAAGAATTTCTATTCAATTGGCTTCTCAGCTCTCTAATCCATGAAAACCCTAAAAAATACAAGCAAAAAACACATTTGAAAGGTGTGGGGTTGAAGGGGATCTTCTCTCGTAATTGTTGGCTAATGGTTTTTAAAAATAAAGCAGGTATTAGATCAATACCCCGATGCTGGGACTCGCTAACTTAAACATCTTTTAGTATTTTGACTATAACTTTGTACACATAGGTTTGATTAAGAAAGTTTAAGTACCAACATGAAACTAAGAAGAATGGGTACAATTATCATAATTGCTCCAGAGCTAGAAAATGCAAGAATGATGTGAGAATTTGGATTGCAAATTGAAACTTTGTTCATCCTCATGTTTCTTTCTTCCTTAAAATTGCCTTTTTGTTCCCCTTGTGCTCCACTTAATTTAAACTATAAAAATAATACAAAACTAAGTAAAAACATATATAAACATCTACAAAACTGTACAAAAGGTGGCCAAAAATACATAAACTTTGTCGATGTATTAGAGCTCATCCTCAGAGAAGTCGTTGGCATGGTTTTTCCCTGAGTTCTTAAGGCGATAGAAGAGTGAATTAGCTAGCTACTATGACTTTTGTTGTGACTTTTACTCGGCCTATCGCCACAGCTTCCAGCTACCATCAATATGACATGGTGATAGGCTGCTTAGCTTCTTCTTACGAATATCATGGAGTTGGGCACAAGAATCATCCTTATGCTCGCAAGAAGAATTGGCTTGGGTGTTAAAGATAAAAGATAAGGGTGAAAAGGAGAACAAACATAATTCATGTGACTCCACTAGGGACTAGTCTAGCCATAAAAGAGGTTTGGTTTTCTTCTTTTTCTTTATTTGTTTGTTTCTTGCTTATTGACTTGATGTGTTGTTTTTTAGGTTCCAACACACACACACTTTGGCATGCATAATGAGCTTAATAACCAAACTCACTCCAACAAAGTTTTGTAAAAAATACTCGGATTAGGATAGTCGCGTGAGACACTACTCTCCACGCTTTCTTTAATCCGTAGTAGTAAGTAGTGTTGTCCGAGTGTGATAATAGTCACTCTATAGGACCGTGAAAGCTATGACTTAAATTAATCCATCCTCACATAACCCTTGTAAGTGAGGAATTTAGCCTTTTCTAATCCGATAGGACTTAGTAAAGTGGATTTGGCAACTAGCCCAAAACCTATCCTTCAAAACAGCTACATATGCATATAGCGACCATAAATCCATCCATTAGGATTTCCATAATTAGAAATGTATTTTCTTAGTTAATTCACTTCATTGTTCTAGTAACTTTTTTTTAATGTTATAATACCAACCTTAATATCATATAATATTATACCAATGTTACTAACCCTTTCATCATCACCATAGGCATGTTGTTGTTCGACTACTTTTGTTGCTTTGATTTGTTTGTTTTTGCTAAAAACATGATGGTGGTCTTTCTATTAATGAATGGTATTAAAAGGTAAAAACTTGGCTAAGGTAAGTCAAGCTTAAATTGTGTAAAAGATGAGGGTCATGTTTGAATGATATAAAAGAAGAGAGCCAAGTTTCAACAATGTAAAAGAACGGTCTTTTAATGCCACCCATGAGTATATTTGATTGCCTTAGAAACACGATAGTACTAATCCTGAGCCTACCACCTTTTCTAAATGGTTGAATCTCATTTGTTACCCCCTAACTATTTTGATAGTTTTCTTTTGAAAAACTCAATGGAGAACAACCTTGATTGCATCACTTTATTCAAATAACCCCAAATCTTGTCCACTACCTTTGATTCTTGAGAACTTGTTTTCTTTTCTTCTAAATTGCCTTTGTAGGATTTTAGTCTAGAATCCATAGCTCACTTTTATTTTTTTAAAATTTTTTCTTCTCTTTCATTCTCTATTTTTATTTTTATTTTTGTGCTTTAACTTTTGCCTAGATTGTATTGAAGGTTTACAGCTCAGCGAGCCCTTATGTTTTTTTTTTTTATTTTCCATTTTTACTTTTTTTTTTGTGAGCTACACAAATGTATACATAGTTTTTCCTTTTTACCAATGGATGGGTGTGAGATCGCAGATGTTAGATCCTTGAGTCAAATGACCAAAGTGACCGCGTTATCAAAATTCAGGGTTCAAGTTGATGTAATTTATAGTTTAGGGGGTTACTTGTGCAAGTTACTATAGTTCAATGGAGTAATAGGTATTTAGCCCATAGATTATTAGCAAGGTGTATTGGGGGGCTGTTCGATTACTTTCAACAAAATGCTCTTTTTTAAAAGAAATTGTTTTTTATCTATTTGTATAAACCCTAAAATGTTTAACGCATGTGGTAAATCTATATATTCATATGTAAGTCCGGAAGAATCACGGTTTAAATATTATAATTAGAGGCATTTTCACTTTAATCAGCATATGCAATATATTTAAATGTATTTAAATATATTTATTCCCAATCTTTTGCCCTAGTGGTTAAGGACCTAAATAGATATGATGAAGGTCCAGAGTTTGAACCCTAAAATTCTTATTTTTCACAATATGTCTTATAAAATTAGTTCAGTTGTCATTCTCGTCTCAAAAAAGTTCCAAAAAAGTTGGCAAGCTCTTTTTACTAATTACTATGTAATATATCTCTTTTTGTAAATTTTTATAATGCTTATTAATATTAAAAAAAAATTATTCATTTCCTCTCAAAACTTTTAATTTGTAATTAATTGTACATAAAAAATAATTTTTTTTACCAGAAGGACATCTGTTGCATTTTGAAAACAACAATTTTTTATAATATTTTTCTTCTTAAATTACATAGAAAATGAAGTGTTATTTTTAAAAAAAATATATAGTTTGTGTGAGCGATGGCTGAAATTTTTTGAGTAACAAATGCCACGGTCCGGGAAGTCTAAAGGATAAAGAAAGTCTACGCATGTCGACTAGCAAACCGATTCAACGGTCAAGAAGTTCTTTTGGTAATCTCACGAACGATCAGAAATAATCATTAAAAAAAGAGAGGTGAACGTAATCAAGCAAAAGTTGACTTTTTTACTGAGAAAATTCAATGCGTCTCAAAAAATAAACAAGTTAAATTGACATTATATCTTACAAATTTGCACCTAATCCCTTTTAATTTAAGCAAATTAACTTTGAAAAGACTTATTTTTATTTGTATATTTTTTTTATCTAAAATTAATTTTAATTAAAAAATAATATTATATAACCGCAATAATCTATTGAAAATACAATTTTTATGAATTTTTCTAGTTTAAGACATTAATAAGTAAAAATTTTAAAAAATTTAACAAAATTATAAATATTTACTTTCAAATGGATTATTGCTTCTATATAATATTAGAAATTTGTTTCAAATACAAAAGATATAAAAATAAAAATAAGTCAGTTAACTTAAGTTAAGATGAATTTATTCTTTATTATTATACTTTATACCCAAATCAATATTAGGCTATTAGTATTAACCTACTTAAAAATGATAATTAATTATTACTTCGCATAAATAATAAAGGAAATTGTAGTAATGAATATATTTTATGGAATCAATTTCACATGCGAATGACATCTGTGTGCCGTACGAGGTAAAATGCTAAATATGCATTATAAAAAAAAAAAAAAAAAAACCTCACATGGTCATTCCCTTAGGTCTTTGTACGATGGCAGCGAAAGAAAAACGATGGTAACTTCTCCTCCTTTTTCGATTCACGAGGGCGGTGACAGGAAGGGTTGGCAGCGGGCTGGGTCACGATGGGACAGTGTCCACAACTGCTGGATGAGTGGATGACCTGTGGCAGTAAAGATGGTTGTGAATCTAGGACTGAGAAAGGTGGGGATGGATTATGTGGACGATCTGATGTTATTGTTGGCTAGTAATACATGGAAATGCATGATGAGGACGAGATGGGATTATCCGGGTAGGCTAAGACGGTTGGCAGTTGTAGAGCAGTAACTAAAAGTAGTGGTGTGTGCAGGGCGCAGGCGCCATAGGTGAAGTTTAGAGTTATAGTGGGCAGGGTAGTAAAAAGTAGGGATGATTCCTTATTTGTATATAGACAAAAGAGGCGAATTGCCCATTCAATTTTTCGTAATAAGCAGATCAGTCATTATTGTTTTTTTACAGTTAAATCTATCAAAGTTATATTTTAACTTAAATAGCTCATTTTCATTACAGTTGCCATGATGGATAATGATGCGGCAAATTTTAGTCTATGTGGCAACCTTATGTGGACAATGACATGACATAATTTTTTCCTAACTTAGCCCTAAGCTTTTGTACCCACAACAAATTTTCACTAAACTTTATTTCTTTTCTCTTCCACCATCCTCTTAGCCTTAAACTTTGACCTACTTAGGCTCACTCTAATAATCAACAGTTGCAAAAGGGCCATTGTTACAAATTTCCCCCAATTTAGAACAAAACTTAGCCCTCCTTTGACCACCAATAGTTGCACAAGGGCTAAAAGAAGAAACTTCAGAGCTAGGTCTAGGTGAAGAAGTCAACGATGAAGCAACTCTTGTTGGAGAAGAAGCCAAAGCCTTGGCGCCCTCCTTTGAGTTTGACTTCTTGCTCAGGGCAAAAGCCAACAACTCAATGCTCGACGGTGCTTTAGCCAAAACCAGAGAAAAACTCTTAGGGAGCAGCTTTCGGTGCTAGAGACGATAACAATTTTGCCAGAAGGGTGCTTATCGGTACTAGAACAGCCTCCTCCAGCACGCCCTCTAACATCAAATGTAATGTACCTGTCCTGTTCATTATAGGAGACACCGACCCACTCTATTCACTTGGTGTCCTGAGCAAAATTTAAGGAAAAATTAAGGGAACTAAATTGCTAGTTTTTAAGGAAAGATGCCACATCTTTGTTCATCATCCTGGATCACCTAAAGAAGATGGCAATGCTGAGCAAGCCTTTTCATGAAATTTTGTCGTGTGGACACTTAACTAGCTTTGGCTATGAAATGAAATGAAGAAAAGAAAATGACTAGAGTAGTTAATTTCCTGCATTAATATTCCACATCTATAATCCGTTAATTTCTTTGGGGATAATGATGAATAAATAGAGAAATACTCTGAGTAATCTGAATTCTAGACTAAAGGTCCCAATTATAATGGAACGGTGAAGAGATCGACTTCTGATAGCCAAAGTGCTATCGCCCTGACCACCTGCTGATCACAGGAAAGAGGACGCCAGACACCTGAGGCATACGACCTCGGAAATGACTCCGGAGTGAAGGAAGTCATACACTTGAGGCGCACGACCTCGGTACATCACCAAATGCCAACTTCGGAAGCCAGTGAAGCGCCTCCTTCAGGAGGGCGACCGAACCAGCTTCGGGGGAGAAAGACCAACCACCCCCTGCGGGAGAAAGCTCCCCGAAGGCGTAGGCACCGAAGTTCCGGCCCGACTCCAGGAAAGGACCCATCACCCCGAAGTGAGACATCAACCAAAGGGACCTCGGTTGTACGGCAAGAGCCATCAAGGAGTCTCTGACACTCCGCTCATATACGTATCCAACACGCCACCCCCAGACACACTCTAACATGCCATCGTAGCATGCATCCTGTCACACAGGGCTACACCTACTACGGCTCGCGCCCCAAGGAGCCTGTAGATGACTAGGGGCCTCCATGCCCAAAAGTACGAACACCATCTGTCCATACACGTGTCACAATCTAAAGGGATCACCTTCTCCCTTATAGACCAAGGAAATGGTCACAGGCAGAGGGTTCTCCGCCCGGAGGACCAAAAGGACAAAAGGACGTTCTCCTTTCTCCGCCTGAATACTCCCCCTTCAGCCCTTAGAAAGGCAGGCTAGGCAAGAGTTCCTTATGCTTATTACTGAGTATCTCTCTTTCTCAGAGCACTGATTTGGGCGTCGAAGGTTCCCCCCCGGAAAACCACCCCTGGGGCCTCCTAACCCTTGTTTTTTGAGTGTTTCAGCCAGGTTTCCCTGAAGGATCTCCGCTCCGGGCTCTCTCCCACACCGAAAGTCTTTCCCGTCCTCACCAACCGCGGTACCAGGAAGCTGCCGGGCACCACTTAAGGTGACCCTCTCAGGGTACCTTCTTGCACTTCCAGGACCCCCTGCTGCCCGCACCGCTGCACACAGTGGAGATGCTGGCTCCGCTTAACCGGACCGAATTAGATGCTGGCTCTGCACCTCCGGAAGCCCGGCATCAGCTTCGAAAACTGAAAAAAGACAACATTATTTCCAGGTGGCTTCGCAAATTCATGTTTACTCAACATAACACAAGATGATTATTGTTTCATTTTTTTAGTTCAGGATCTATGTGTATCAATGAATATAGTTTAGGCATAAATTTTTGTAATTTGCCCAGGAGAACGGTAATTGCATGGCTTTTTCATTTTAGAATTAATAGAATATTCTATAAAATAAAGGCATATTCTATTTGTTACCTACATTAGTGGGTAATCTGCATAATTGCAAACAATAGCGACAAATACTTCCAAAGAAAAAACTCGAATGACTTTTTTAACTGTAAAAAAAAAACAATAGTGGCCAATCTCTGCTATAGCCTAAACATGACTTGGATCCCCTTTTACCTTTGTACATATATGTCATATGTTTGTATATATCTATCACATGTTTTATACATTGAGACTTATACATACCTATCATTCAATTTATGCATATCTCTAATTTTGGCGAGAAGCAGGATTTGACATATTCACGCTTGTTTTTTAGAAGGAGATTGAACTCGTACATACTATTAAATATATCAATAATACATTTTCCATCTCATTTGTACATATGTCACAATATTTGCAGATTCTTCATTTTTTTTGTAAACCAATTTTTTTGCATATTTGGTATTTAATTTGTACATATCTTTAATTTTGTAGAGAAGTGAGATTTGATATGTTTATGCTTGTTTTATGTTATTAATGTCAGTATTAGAATACACACACACATACACACACATAAGGATTTGGTCTATATTACACTTCCCATACTTTATGTTAATTATGACTCTCCTCTTGTAGCTCAGAAATGACTATGCTAACAAGTTATTGTTAAAAACTAGCAAAACTGGCGAAATTTTATATTTGTGTTTGACAATTATTTGGTAGCATATATTTTTCATATTTGTGTTTGAAACTGAAAAGGAGGTTCAAAATTTAACATACAATACATTTTTTATCATAGATTTTTTTATAAAATAAAAGTTAATGCTTTAATTAATTATTCATTTCTTAGTAATTGGGAATGACTGTGATAACTCTCCTAGTCAATAATGAGTTTTAACCAAGTAAGCATTTTTATGTAAGTGTTTTTACTTAAGTACCTCAAGTTAGTACCTTGTTAAGTAAGAAAGACAAGCTAAGTTAAATGAAAATGAGTTTGTAAATGTGGTTTGGCACCTAAAAGTCAGAAGATGGCAAAATGGTATTTTTGACCCAAGTGAATGGTATGACTATAATTTTGAAGAAATTAGGGTCATGTAAGGAATTTTGCCTATTTAAATCAAGCCCATCAGTTATCCTAGCTATTAGAACCATCTTTGAAGGAAAAGAGTAAAAAGTTGCACTAAGTGCTCAATTGAGCTATTTATGTCTTATGTGGCTTAAGTGTCCAAGAGGCTAAGTGTAGGAAGGTTTTGGGCATTCTTTAGGACAAAGGAGGGATGATTTTAGGTGAGTGTTTAGTGACCAAAGTAAAACAAATGAGAACTTGAGGGTCAAGGAGCAAGAAAACAAGAAGTATGCTTCAGTAGGGTGGTTAGGATATTTTTAGGCTAGTTAACTTCCTTTACCATTTGTTTTCTTTCCTAAAATTCATAGCTCCCTCTCCCTACCAGAATTTCTACTCCAAAGCTCCTTAGTTCTACAAATTTTCATTGAAATTGAAGGCCCTAAGGTGATTACAAGAAGCCTTAAACTCTTTTTTAGTGTTTTTGCTTCAATCTAGCTCTTTGATGCTTGTTTTGGACTTGAGACCTAAGGTAAGCTTCTTGGTTTTATTTGGGCTGGTTCTAAGTTGTTTGTGTAGCTAGAAATGGTCTTGATTTGAGGTTCTTGGTTCCATATCATGTTGGTTTTAGGATTAGAACTTAAGAGAGCTTGGTTGAGCTCAAGTAAGCTTGTGCTTTGGTTCTTGCTTTGTTGCTGAATTTGAGGTAAGAGTTCAAGTTAATTTAGCTCAAATAATGCATAAAAATATAATATTATGAGTGAGAATGAATTAGAAATAAGACCCATGTAAATTGGCCTTAGGATGGGAAAGTTTGAGCAAGTTTGCACGCTGTTGCACAATGCTGTAGTGCATTGGCGACGCATCGCCAAAGATGCGTCACTGTTAGACATCAGGATTCTAGAGCATTGATTCCTTTGGCGACGCATTGCCGACGGCGTCGCCAAGGTATTAGTCCCTCAAGCTCAGGGCATCCTAAGAATGCCTTCATCTCTCGATTATCATCCTTAGGCTAATTTAAGACGTTCCATAGCCTTGGTTGGTTCTTAAACTCATTCTTAAGTTAAGAATTATATATTATTTAAGAGATAGCTAAGTATTATGGTTAAGGTAGAGCTAAGCACAGTGGGTAAGGGCTAAAAGTGCTCAAGTTGTCAAGAGGGCACTAAGAGGAATTAGGTTGGTTTTAAAGGCTACATTGGCCAAGAAGATAAAGGTCTCGAACTTAAGGGAATTGAATAAGAAACCTAAGAAGACCCCAATTGAACTATTGGTTTGGTAAGTGAGCCACTAATGAGCTTTAAGCTAAGCTCCAAGAGCTTGGCAAGTTAAATCACATAAAATGGCTACCCTATATAATAAATTAAAGGTAAGATGGGTAAGTTTTGAGAGAAGGTGATAACCTAGTCTAGGACCCCTAAGTGGGACTTAAGGGAGGTAAAGTATTTAGGATACGAGAGCTAGTGTCTCAAGTACCTCCACTATTTAAGCTCACGACAAGTATAAGGCACCAAGGTGCATGAAGTCCTAAGGATTGTGTAAATTGCATACCATACATTCATGCATTGCATATCTTCCATGTTATTGTCTCGAGTTGCTTGTTGGTTGATTACTTGATTGTTTGTTTTTCATGTTTACATGCTTGCTTGCTTGCTATTTTCTTTGCAGGTACCCTAAGGAACCCTTACTGAGTACATTCATGTACTCATTCCCTTAAGTTTGTTGTGTAAGTTCTAACACTGGGCCTAACAACTAGTGGATAGTTGTAGGCTAAGCTTCCTCTTTTTTAAGATACTCTTTTTCTAGAATCCTTGTGATTCTAAGTTACTTGTGGACTAAGCTACGTACTAAATAAGTTTTATGCCTTTACAGTGTAAAGGCTAAGTGGTGCACAAGGACTAAGGAAGGGCTTGCACTTGGAGCTTTAATAGCTCAAATGTGAGGCTCAAGTAAAGGATCTTAGTTAAGTTTTTGTCTTGTATATATAGTAACTTTTGTAATAAAATGTTGCTTTTATTAGTATACAGTGTCGTATAAGACCATTGAGTTACTTTTGGGTGCATGCTAGTGATGTTAAGTGTGCACAAGCTATTGCTTAAAGTCAAAGTAACTAGTATTTCATTATCTTGGCGTGGTTTAAGTAAATTTTAAATGAAATGCTCAAGCAATTATTTTGAAATAGTTTACGTAATTGTTTGCATTACCAAGACAAAAGCATGCATATCTTTTTGCAGGGTAGGCTAAGAAACTAGTTGCACATAAATTATTTTAATTTACTGACTAGTAATAGTTAGCCAATAGTAACTAAGTGGGATTTACAGTCCCTAAGAGCCTACAAGCTAAGTAATTTGGGGTGTTGGGACCCTATTCTGTGACAATCGGAGCTTAAATGTACAGCTGAGTGAAAGAAATTTTAGTCAATCTTCAATTTTGAAAGATAAAAAATATTATTTTGCTAATGACATTTTCCATCATAGCATATAATTGAAAATATCTTGCATAACTAAATTTAATTGGTATTTGTTGATAAAAATATGGATTAATTTGATGTTTATATGTGAACAAAACCAGCATAACTAACTTTGATTAAATGTGTTCTCTCTAAAAAAATGGAAAGAACTCTTTTTGAGTTCTAAATTAAATTGTTTACATATTTTCTCTTTTTGCATCTAAAAAATTTAATTTTTTTCTAAATAAATCCTAAAAATTTAAAGTTGTGTAAATAGTTAGTCTTAAGACTTTCTATTATGTGGTCATCAAGTGGAAAATAAAATTCATAATAATTATTTGACATCAACATTTTAAATTCTATACTATCCATCTTCTTGACAAACTTCACTCTTTGAGAAGATTGAGACCTACTGGCAACGTGCGAGAGTGCTCGATAGTATGAACTTTGTCGCTAGTTCATTACATATTAATTATATAGAGGTATTTTTTGACAGTTGTAATGTTTCTGCTGTAATTATTGACATACTCAGAATGATGATCCTCCACCCTGACGAGGCAAGATTGCTTCTCAAGCATATAGAGGGTGAAAATGGTACTTGTTTACAAGACACTGGCAGTGCCTTCTACTATTTGTTTCTGAAAATTGAATTTGTGAATGCAAGTAGCTGCTCAGGTTTACCTTTCTTCTGTTAATGTCACTAATGTTTATCATAGATTCATAATGATGTTCTCTGTGAATGGTATGTGCAAATTCCAATTTTCTTAATGGAATCAAAATCAATTATGATAGTCACCACAAGATCCTGTGCCAGCAAATCTTTTAACTATAACCCATGCAGTAACCAATCTGTTTAAGCATTCATCATACTATAACTGGCTGCAAAGGAACTAAAGTGAGGTACTCAATCTATTGTTGCATAGCCACACAACTTGAAGTATGGTTTAACATTTCTTTGATTTGAGTTGTTAAAGACAGTAAAGGAGTATCGTTATGCCCTGGCATGTCAATTTTATAGATAAATTCTTTGTCCTGACTACTAGTTGATGCAGGTGACTAAATAAATGTGTTCATGTACAGCTATACCTTTTTTTCTTTTGTCTTTAAAATTGACCTGGAGGAAATATAGATCATTTCTTTCTTAAGTTGGCAGTTTGTGCTTTTAGTTTGAGCTTCTTGTGAAGGACTGATAGTTATGAAATTCTCAGTTGTCCTTTTGATCTTCGTGTAAATGAATACATAGTGTTGTTTTGTTTAGTGAAATCACAATTATATTGGCATATAATTTCATTTTGAACATTTTTGCTGTTAAACCTACATTTGTAGATTTTGGATGCCTTTTCAACTTGTTCTGCATCTCCTAATAAGAACTTGTAGTTATCTTCTTCTACCTTAATGTTGAAGTAAGTCTTCTCTCAACCGTAATTGTGCACTTTTTATTACTTTAAGTGAAAGCTTCTCTGTATATGCCATTAATGCTTGACACCCTTACTTATCGCCCTTGTGCTGTTAAGGGAGGCATATACGTGCTTATTGTTTCCGATCCTATATCTTAGTCTTTTATCTTTGAGCCATTTCTATATCGAGGATACAGTAGACAATCTTCACTCTAAAGTTTGATTACTATATTACACTCAAGTAGGCTGGTCACTTTCTATGTGCATAAGCAAGCTTGTTGTTTGAGGAGAGGGATCATTTAGCATATGATTAATGATTAGGAAAAGCAATCTAATCCATTTTTTCCTATGGCATTTTAGCAAAATTACCCAATGGAAGGAGTAAAATTTAGATCTTGTGTGTTCTTCTCCATAAGTTTAGGATCTAGTAAGATATTTTGAGTATGAGTACATTTTATTCACATGTGTAAGCTGGTTTGTTTTGCGCTTCAAAGTTATGCGATGCTGTTAATTGAAAAGAAAAATGAGGAATCCTTGCCCAAATGAGTTTAGTTCCTGTGATGTCATTTTCCCTTATTTATGAAATTGATAGTAATCATTGGTGTTTGTTAATCACTTTGCCACCTTTATGCAACTTTGCTAAGCAAGAAAATCTAGATGCTGACGCCAAATTCAAAACTTTAGTGGCCATAGGATCATTGGTGTCTTTTCTTTCTAATTGATCTTTAATTCTTTCCATTATCAGCTCCATCAATTTGCAATTATGCTGATTTCATATTAGTGGTAGTGAATTGGGTTCTCTGCTTTCATATTGTTTGTCCCCCCATTTTTTGCACAAAAATAGTCTTTGAGAAGGCTATAAGAGATGGCAGATTTATCTAAAAGCTAAGAAATCCAAAGCCATGGAAAACATAAAGCTATATTGTAAAACACTACTGTCAAATTTTCAGTGCCATATATTGTTGAGTAATAAATTCATTAATGGCTTCTAACAAATGCTTCAAGTTCTTGTCAAGAAAATAGCATTGGTCTTATGATGTTAGGAATGTTGCGAGAGCAGCAAAGGCTTCAAAAAAAGCAAAGATTGTAGAAGTTAGAGTCGCTATTGAACTAGTAATGAGGCAAACTTGAATATGTCAGAGCAATTGATAGTTAAAGAATGGTGCAAAAACTTCATTTTTTTTTTTTGTGCTAGTTAGGTTTAAAATGCCACAACTTTTTTTGGGTAAATGATATATTTTTGTAGTGGTGGTGGAAAGGCTAACCTAGGAAAGAAACAAAAATATGTGTATATGATCTTTCATGTATGACTTAACTATTAAATGACATTTGAGATGTAATTCATATTTCTTTTCCGATTGAGATATATGGATCAATGGATTTATGTGTTTATTAAAAAATATAGATTGTAATTTATTTTATTATTAAAAAATTTGAGCTCAATTTTTTTTCTCGTAGAGGAAATTGTAACCTTATGTGTTTTAATTGTCGAATAACATGTTATTATGTAAATCATATTTTGAATAAATGAAAACTACTTTAGCCTGGTTGTTGCACTTGTGTGGAATTGATAACAATATTGGAATGTCTGTAGGAGGATTAAGAAATGGATAGGGCAAGCTATTGAGAATTGTTTGCATAAACTAGTGAAGGCCAACTATCACAAACTATCGACAACTAACTGTAACTAAATTAGTAACGACCTGCTCTCACTAAATTAGCAATGGTTAGCCCTCAATAAATTAGTGACGGCTGCCCATTGCAAAATTTAGCTAAGGCAAACCGTCAGTAAATTAGTGACGGTTAGCTGTTTCTAAATTAGTAACGGCTAGCCGTCATTAATTTCACAAACTTAGTGACAGCCATCCTTCACTAAATTTAGTGATGGTTTGCCTTTAGCCAACTTATCAGTAATGACTAACCGTCGCTAACTTACTGACAAAAGGTTGGTGCCGGATAATTAGTAACCGTTGTATTTACAAAGATTGACCGTTACTAACTAGTGAAAATAGCTGTTGCTAACAAATTAGCAGTGAGTAAATAAGAGACGATAAGCTTAGTGACAGTTGGTCATCATTAACCTCAATTTAGCAACGGCAGACTGTCGCTAATAGCCTTTGCTAAAACCCCTTTTTTTAGTAGTGATACTTCAAAAAAAAAAAATTAATACAAATTTGTTATTTTAATTTTTTTAATATTTGGTAATTGGGTGTCTAGTGAATATTTCCAAATAGAAAGACATTCTTGCAGTGAATTATTAGTTGAAAAACATATTTCCTTGGCTCACTACCCTAAACAATTTTGAATGTATGCATAATAGCTTCATTAAGAACCAATTAACAGAGCCTCTACCAAGCAGGATGGGAAAGGATGACCCAATTCCACTCAGCTAGAAGAATCCTTTGACAAACTTACAAGAAAACAATTGAATTTGCTGATAAAGCCATAATATCATCAATAACAACACCATACGCATACATTGACTACTTCTTGTAGTTGAGGAGAGTAGACACTGTCACTTGAGAATCCGATTGTCAAATGATATTTTCCCAGCCTCATGAATGAGTTGAGGCCTTTTCAGAATACTTATGAGAAACAGCAAGCAACACCATTGACAACGAATCCCGGCATACAATTCCAAGTCTAGTGGAACCAAATGAAGCACAAAAGCTTGCATGAGAGCACCTTGTGCAATCCAAAAAATATCCCATGTATGTGGAATATTAATCCGCATGTCTTACAGATCAAAAGCTCATAGCAACTTTTATGTGAAAAGGCCAAAACAGGTAATATGTGCTTAATAGATTCATTAGCAATGTCACATGCCGGACAAAGGAAATTTTCAATAACCCGTCTCTGCCATAAATTAACCCAAGTATGAAGACGAGAAGATATTGCTCAGCTCACTAGAAATTCTACAATTTAAGAGTTAGTTTCAATCACCATAAAGCTCGCCATCGTGTCTACTCCTATGTGGGTGCTCCAAAGTATAAAGGCAAAATACTATATTATACGTGATACCTGCCAAGAACGGTATAGACTCCCTTCACCTCCACTCCCTAGGTGAAAATATCCAAAACGGGCCATAGACTGATGGTATTTAAATAATATGTGGGATGGAACATGAAAGGGAGAAAAGGAAAGTTCCACCTAGTTCCATTCGATAGAAATAAGTCAGTCACAGCCTAATGCTTGATGGCGAGTGTGAGCGTTGTAATCAATGA
The DNA here is from genome assembly GCA_039654915.1 of Aquilaria yunnanensis. NCBI lineage: Eukaryota > Viridiplantae > Streptophyta > Magnoliopsida > Malvales > Thymelaeaceae > Aquilaria > Aquilaria yunnanensis. The sequence continues at coordinate 78,778,511 of CM077593.1, forward strand.
GAACATAGGTGCAGCAGACACCTAGTGGTCATACCAATCACTGATCAACTGACCATTACCTACTTACCATAATCAACCAACCTTGAGGAGAGCGCACACTTCCATCATCGCTTTTCCAAACGTGGGATGAACCTGGGACATCCATACTATATAGCAATGACGAAGTAGAATAATATCAACCATTCATAACCTGAGAGATCAAGAAATCAAAATTCTGCAAAAGACATTAGCATTGTTTTACAGGTAAATGATAAGTTTATATTTATTATATTTATTTCTCTCATATTTAGTATATTTTAATATATTTTGAACCTTAAAGATATATTTTAAGTATGTTTTGTAGCTTAGAGCATATCTGGACTTAATTGGATGAAAGTGGATTTAAATTGTAATTTTACAAGTTTTAATTTGGTTCTGCTCTTTCAGTATTCTGATAGATTGGTGAGATTCTAGTAGAAAAATCATAGCTTCAACTACAGAGATCGGAATGAAGTGATTCTTAATTCACTGGAAAGCTAACATCTGGAGCTACAAATCATATTCAGACCATGAAATCCAGTTTGCACGTTAAGAGGGTCAAATTTAGCTTCAAAGTCGCAATTTGCGAGTTACCGCTGGTTCGGAAGCAGTTGTGGTATTTTGGGCATATCTTTGGCTATAGATGTCCATTTTATATGATTCAGGTGTCGTTTCGAAGCTAAGAAGGAGATCTACAACTTTTATGCTTTAAGTTTTGAGAAATAGTGACTGCATAAAGTTCGAAACTCAGCTTAAAGTTGCTACTGCTGTTCTAGAGTATTACATGACTGACAACTTTAAAACCTCCTAATTATTTTAAATCTTTTAATTTGTTTGTGTTACTTTTACTTTTATAACAATACATAAAATTTAGGGAGTTTTTATGAGTTTAACGCATTTGGGAAAAGGGTGGCTGCCGCAGGCCTCCGGGCTCTTCCTCTCTTTTGCGCTTTTTTACTTTTTTTTTATTATTATTGTTCTTTGTTTTTCTTCCAATCATGAGTGAGTAATTTTTTTGTTCAATTTTAGGGGTGATTTCTATTGCCAACACTAGTTGTAAGGATTGACTTTACTTGCTTAAATACTCTTTAAATTCAAGTATTTACTTTTTTGTTGTTCAGATTTATTACAATTAATTTTCCCGTTCTCGCTTGTTGGATTGGTTATGCGATTGCAAATTTACTTGATTTTCTTTCAACCACTTAGGTGAAGAATTTAATTAGAAGCAAGTGAATTGATTGGAGATTACTTTTATTTTTGGTTAGTTCATACAAAGAAGTAAGACAGGTTAAATTGTTCAAGCTTTTAAATTGTTGCCTGGAATAAACTTTTTGGTTCATTGATCTTAATACTGATTTTAAGATAAGTAGAAATTATTTTTCAATATCTAATTGCTCAAAATTAAGAAATTAATATGAAGCTTTTTCTAGTTAATTTTATTGCTGAATTCCTTGGGTTATTTTTAGCTTTAAAAAGAGTCATGTTTATTTGCTTGGATTGAAGAAGTACTTTTCTTCGATGATCAACTGCGTGATTGGAATAGATAATCAACCCTGAACTGAACATTTTTAGTATTAGTTAATTTCATTTTAATTCTACAGTTAATTTATTTCAGCATTCGTTCTAAGAAAACCCCCTAATTTTTTATTTCAGTTTTCTGACAGGAAGCTTTCTGTTAAAAAAAATTTCCTTGGGATTCAACATGGTTTTCACTGCTAAACTAAAAATTTATTTATTCTGAGTTGTTAGGGATACCATAATTATTTTTTACGGTTTCAATGACCAACCAGAAAAGCCATATTGAAAGCCTCTAAATCATGAAATCGTCTACATTCACTCATCTTGGAACAACTCAAAATAATAAACTGTTTGTTCTCTATGAACTTGAATCTTATTTTTCTGATATGACATGGTCTAACTATATGTGCTATAACTATTTTTATTTCCTAGATTATAAATTCTTTTGTTCATAATAAAATACATTTTCGTTGAACTTATGTGGCTTTTCTAAGAATTGTCTGCTACCACTCTAGAGCTATAAAATTTTTAAATATACCTTCACGGGCAAGACAAATGAAAATATATTAAAAAAAAAAAAAGAAGAAGAAGAAGAAGAGGGAGATAATAATTGGCTAAAAAGTCAAGGGGCCGTGATGTTGCTTCCATCAAACAGGGGTGAACTGAGAGGACTTGGGGAGGGAAAGGGGAGGTCTTGAGTTGAGTGATGGATAGGTCCAACAAGTGGGTCTATGCGACGCCCACTTCCGCCCCCCACTTACCAATTCAAACCGCGTCTCAACTCACCATGATGTCAACTCCACTATCGTTATATTTGCCATGCCAGAGAGACGTACTCAGGATTTTAACTTAAAAAGATACAGATTTCATTTTAAAATTATTAAAAAAAATTATAAAAGTTACAGTTGAGGTAATTAAGTTTTTTTTTTAATTTTATTTTTACATATACACATAAATAATATATATAATTTATAAAAATTTTGGAAGGGACCGACCACCCCCTTGCGGCCTTGCCACATAGCACCCTCCTCAACGGCTCTGCCACTAATTCTTGGCACAATACCTGAAGAACTGTAGGCTTTTAGATCAGCGGGACTCATGAGACTCTTGTTGATCTAATGATCCATAATTATTACAATCAACCATCAACTCTGATATTGTAATTTTTAATCTGAGAAGTTTAAACACGTTCATGTCTACCTAGCCACTTGCCTTTTAATTGTAACACTGCCGACAAAGATTGTATTTCATTTATCTGCTTGTTGAAGTACAAGGGTACGAGGAATATAATAATTCATATTACAATGAGAGAAATCACGGGTGGTTAGCTAACTTATTATTGTATTCTTTAATCAGATCCCTAGCTTTTATGTTGTACTATTAAAATCTCTTACCTTATTTAGAAACGATTTAAATAGGTCATTTTCATCATTTTTACCGTTGATTTCAATAGAATATCTACAAAAAGTATCAACTTTAGTCTCTAAATTTTTTTCTTCCTCCTCCCAGTATTGTAAAACTTATAGATTTATCACTTTCAGCCACCACATTCACCCAAGACTTTCTTCCCTCCACCCAAAATGCCACCTTCTGCAATCCATCCTAGCCATTCCGTCACCCAAAATATCTTATGTAATTATTTTGAATTCAAACATTTAAGGTATTTCTTTAAATTTTCTTTTCAAGTATTTAACTTAATTCAAATTTGAACAACTTAAAATTTGCACCTTAAGTTTAACTTAGTAAAGATGCAAGCACCATAACTCTTAAGTTAGCATTGTAGTTTCAGAAGTACATAAAAATATTTATAATTTTTTTGGTACGTAGTAAATTAAATCATTTGTTGAGGTGTTAGAGAAAAAAAATATAGGAAACACAAACTTGGACGACCAAAGCCCATGGAGAAGCTCATTGGATAGCCGAAGTTCATGGATCTATTTCTTAAACTTTGTAACTATATATATATATATTGTACTCAGAACTAAATATAAGGAGGAGGAAAGTAGGGTACAAGAGCTAACCCATCTAGATAAAGTAACCATCAAGGTTGCCCTAAATCCAGAAAAAAGAGATAAAATAGTTCGTTTGTTGGCATCAAGACCAACGAAATTGAGGCTTTGACTGAAAAATTGTTAAAGATTAAGCCCTCTTAATAATAAAATATTAACAGAGAGTTAACATTCTGTGGTCATTTAAGTGGAGTTGTTTGTTAAAGATTAAGCCCTCTTAATAATAAAATATTGACAAAGGCTAACATTCTACGGTCATTTGAATGGAGTTACTTGATGATGTATAAGAAATTAAAGTTATGATATCTAATAATTTTATATGTTAAAGTAACAAACACTTCAAATTTAAAAGGTTGGAGATATTTAATATTTAACTATATTCAAATCTCGTGTTGTGTGCGTGATTTTTTTCCTGTATAAAGTAAAAGATGGCATGGGGAAAATAATATACATTTATCGGCTGTAGTCCTAAACACTCTAGTCATTATATTCCATACATCCATTCTTTTATTTTTATCATTTCCAAGTCCCTCAGTTGACTTCCGTCATCGCTCTATGAGGTTGAATTTTGACGTTTGAAGCATTCAAACCCAAAAGAAACTGACCAATTCAATCTTAAGACCTTGGTTTCAACACCAAAAATTCTTTACCAGCTAAATTAGCTTAACCTTCAATTCCTCAACCCTTCCTTGGCTTAAGGTCAGCGTTTGTGATTATAATAATGAGCCTTACGAGGTACCAAAAGTCTATACTGCCGGAGAGCGTCCACTATTCGAGCTGCAACTGAACTTTATCACACTGGCTTAAGGAGCAACTACTGCATTTTTTTTTCCACCTGGTAAATTGGAGAATGCTGCTGCATTTCATTTAGGCATTCTGTCGAACACGTTTGCAATCAATTGGTTATACATACAAATTCAAGAAGTACTTTGTCCCCAGTCCCCCTGACTATCAGTACACCCCTATAATGCTCAGTCCATTACAACATACCGATCAGACAATAAGTAGATAACACGATAATATGAACAGACATCCTGTTGTTTTTCACGAGTGATTTAAGCCTCAGTTGAGGAAAATGTAGCACAATCACCATCTGCTGCTTTTCTGGGTGATTTCCTGTACACATTGGCATACACTGGCTGTTTTCTTTGAACTTCTCTGCTGTTTACTGACTTAATGCTGAGAAGAATGTCACCGACGATCCAGGGAAAACTCAAGCAATTCATTCCTTCCTGGAAGTACGATGGGTGGTAGGTCACGTGATACCATGCTGATGCCAATCTCTGCTGCTCATTGCTCTTGCAGCCTTTCTCAAATAATTCTTTCATCTCCTTCTGCAAGTTCTTGAGGGATAGCAAGATTCTATCTTTCATATCACCGTATCTCCTATTGTCTCGGTGCAAATGCATGGGCTTGTTGCGCAGATTGCCCGTCAGTATCTCATCCTCACTCCCTGCTCCATAATAATTCATCAACGTGTTCATTTTCTCCTCATATATGGTTCTCTGAGACTCTGCAATTGCAAGGAAGCCTTCAAAACCATTCACTTCAAGGTCATGATCATAAGCTGCTTCAGCAACTGTCTTAGACCAAACCAGTTTCGACTTTTCTTCTGCAATCGAGTGAACAGTAGCTCGGTATAATTTCCCTAGTATCCCTTGAGAAATGTACATAGGTTTGTCTGTTCTCTCCATGAAGTCGGGAAAGTCTCTTGGTTTTAGGGCTCGAGGCATCTCAGCTGGTGCTCCTGTCTTTGCAAAGTCAACAGCCATGGAGTGAAGCTTTGCTAACTCCAGACATTTATCACTTCGGGCTTTGTTTTGTTCACGATCAGCATGAACCAAGTGTGCAGTGGATATTGCACCCAAAGTGTCACTAATCATGTAGTCAGCAAAAAATTTTTGAATTTCCTGCAAATTTTACCAAATGAATATGAGAAAACGTGAGACAAGGATGTGAGAAGTTGGAAAATTATCGCAACGCTTGAATACCTCTAATGTGACATCGTGGTCCATTATTCGAGGTCTCCCTCCACTGTAGTTCATTGGGGCCTCAGTTTCACATGGGATGAGATCCTTGTCCCAGCTTATGAAGAACTGGTCTCCATCAAGATCACCACCGGAGCATTCATTTGGATGAGGCCTGCAGACAATAATTAGTTGCCTTAGCACCTCACTTACTAATTTTTATACTTCAGTCAACTTTTGTTGCCTTAGCACATCATTTACTAATTTTTATACTTTCAGTCAATTTTTTTCGACATATCTATAATAGATCCTTGCTGAACAGTTTGGAATGGACATTTTTCTGATACTTCAAACATAAAACAGAAGTAATCAACATGGAATTCCACCAGTTTGAGAAAGAATTTTATCCAACACCCGTATCTGGATCCATTCCAAGCAAGGAACACCTAGGAATTTATCAAATACCAGATGCAAGGATGTTTGGTTTATGCACCAAAGGCATGAGAAGTCACCTCAACTGAGAAGGCTCTTGCGGAAGCCAGCGATAAAAGAAACTGAACATGTTCGGGAAGAACGTCAGAATCAAACTAAGCACGATTGAGGTATCTTTTCAAGTATTATGGTGTACCTCAATTGAATGCAATACCATGTACACAAGAAGGAACTCAACTTTTATGCATGAAGTGGACCTAAAATCTGATGTAACCAATTCAGCTTATCCAAGTTTACAACCTCACAAATCTCTAATGAGACAAAGAAACTCAAACAGGAAGCAACATTTTAACAAGAGACCCCTTCCCAACCACCACCCCCCCCCCCCCCCCCCCAAAAAAAAAAAGGAAAAAATGAATTAAAAAAAAACTGAAGCCCTGGCAAACAAACAAACAAAGAAAAAGAATCCTGCCCTAGGCTGTGAGTGAAGTAGGATATTTGGTGCATCGCTCATGAACAAACTTAAATGAAACTTGCTTGGAGTTGTTTTGAAAAGCTGGATGTACAAGCTTGAACAAGAATTTCAAGCTCCTTAAACTAAAAACAGAAGGTTAAGCTCAAGTCACTTATGTTATAAACTTGTTTACTGCAATTCAAATTTGCTGAAACTCATTTAGAATTTGTTCTTAGAGTTTCTTTTCCACTTCAGCTGTATAGAGACAAGATCCGATGTTTTTTAGTATTATCAAAATATTAGTTTATTATGTCTAGGCATTGTATCACAAATAATTGATACATATTGAAGAATTGATCTTTTGAGCCTTACAACCAGAACGCAAGTCTTAGAGCAAAGCTAAATCAAGTTCAAACTTGGCTTTGAAGCTGAACAAGATAAACAAGTATGCTATTCTAATACTTAGCTTGGCTCGAATTGTTTACAGCTCAACCTGACTCCCACCCCTTTCCCCTTTTCTCACTCATGGGATCAGTGACTTGCAAATACTTCTAAGTGATGGTGGTTATGATGATGATGTGCCATAAGCCAACAACAACAGCAGCAGCACAGCTAAATGTAAATAGACTCAATGACAAATAAAAGGACATTATAAACAGGAATTTCATTAAAAAAAAGAATGATAAATACCTTTTTCCTTTTTGAGGGAAAACAAGGCAATTCACCAAACCCTTCTCCTCTAATTCCTCATCATAAACAGCATCAAGAACTCTTATATCCCCAGGGTGAAGACAAGGATTCTTTGTGACTACCACCTTCCCTACAACTACAGTTGTCCCTTTTTCTTCATCAAGTACATGGAAAAAACTTTGATCGGCAGAATCTTTTTCTGCTTTGGTCATCCTCAAACAGCAATAAACTTGACCATAATCTAAGATACCAGTCTCATCCAAGCAACCAATTAGGATCCTGCCCTTTGGAACAAATATTCTGCATCTGCTTTTCAAGTCAGCCAGTAGGATACTGTGATGTGCATTCAGCATCATTGAGAGGTATGGCTCGACATTTGGATCATAACCTTGGAGCAACATCTTCACTAGAATGTTCTTAGCATCAACTCCACCCACAATCTGCAAAACACTCAAAGCTGCCTCACTATTAGTAAGCATTTTTCCCAGATTACACAATTGGACCCCTTGCATTTCCTCAAATACTTCATCTTTGATTCCCAGTGTCGATAAAAGAGAAACAATTTCTCGATTCAAGAAGCAAGGCATAGAAACACTCCACTTTGTCACATTAAGCATCTTAACTTTTGACTCAAACTTGAGCATACTTCTACGCAAAGACATTTTGCGAAAGGAATTGCGGTCAACAGCAATGACACCTTTGTAGCCACCATATCTTATCTGAAAAGCTGAAGGAGTGTGATTCAATCCACACCTCTGAGCAATTTGTCTTGCAAAAGATAAAGAAATTTTTCCAATGCCATCAGAGAAACAATACTTAACATCTTCAACATTAATTTCAATGTCAGGAATTATTTCTACATCTTGTGCAGGAACTGTAAGAGTTGGCATAGAAGAACTGAATAGTTGACCCATCCTTGCTGCACACTTTGACACACTGCGAATATTTTTGAAGCAGCCCATCCAGTCTCTTATATCTCCTGCTTTAACCTTTTCATTCGAAGCAAACATCCAGGCAGAACTAGATCGAAGTTGACTAGCAGAAAATGCCAGAAACTCAAACTTCTTCGGTCCAATAACAATTCCATTTTGTAGAATGGACAATATTCTCCAATATATTTTAGTCCTGTAAGGTTTTGGAAACATACCACATTGAAGATCTGTAGAAATAGAGTTTACAGGAAGTTTACTCCAATCCTCCTCCACAAATGTGATTCGCATGAAATCTGAAGCATATTCTGCAAAGTGTTTAACAACATAATTAGACGTCTCAAATTCAGGACCCAAGCAATAGATCTTCGATGGTGTAACCAAGGCTCTATGACAACTCATTACATTCTGATCTGTTAATCTTTTTTCTGAAGACAAAGGAAGATTTTCAGGGTTCCTTTGAAGGACAAGGTACTGTGCCTTCACAGATGACAAAGGATCATAACAAGTGGTCTTCTGCTTGTGTAACTTTTGCATAATCCTCAGAGCTACATCTAATTGCAAACCACTGAGCATCTCAATCAGCTCCGCATTGATAGAACCAAGACTAAGTTTTTGTGTGTGAACAAGTGAGTTGAGTTGAAAAAGGATCTCATAAGGAAGACTGGACTTGGATGGCCACCTGACTAGGGGAACCACTTCAGATGCAGACACGAAATCTCCTCTTTTCTCTAGATTTATACCATTCAAGTCTTCCTTATAACATGGGAAACATGAAAAAATATCTGAAGCTGATGAACCTCCTGGAAGTTCCCAACAAAATGAAACTGATTGTCCAATTGACTTCATCTCTGAAAAATCAGTTGTGCGGATCCAAAGAAAATCAAAATCTTCCTTGCAGATATGGTACCGATCAGTTTTGAATTTAGGAGAAATATTAGGTCCAGACGATTTTTGATATATCCTGGGTGCATACTTAATCTATAAATAAGGAACAGACAAGTATAATTTAGATAGGAGAAATAAATTCTACAGGTCACACTTTAGATCAAAGTAGTAATATTTATGCTCATAGAAGTAATGATACATACATGGGGAATATTTACAAGCACTTCAAATATTTGAGACATCAATTGCCATATTGCAGATATTGTATAATTTTGTACCAGAACTTATTTGAGAGAAGAAAAAAGAATACCCACCGTATTGATTAGCATAGAAGGATAATCCATATGTAGAAGATATAAACTTCTCAATCTATTCTAGTGACTTCAAATTGATTAGCATAGAAGGATGATCTATATGTAAAAGATATACACTTCTCAAAGAGAAAACTGTTTTCCCTTTCCTATTAAAGATTCAGACTCTTACTATGGAACAAATGATGATCAATTATGCAAGATTGAAACTTCTTATCAAGAATGTTTCTATTTCCTGGATAACTATACACATCAAGTACTAAAAGCAGAACAACTCAATAAATACTTTTTGAGACAACAACTTTATATATGCTTCAAATGTTTAAGATATCAACTGCCATATTGCAGAAATACTATAAGTATGTATCAGAACTTATTTTAGAAAAGAAAAAACAAACACCGACCACAGTGATTAGCTCTGCAAGATAATCCGCATTGAAAAAATATATACATCTCAAAGAGAAAGCCGTTCTTCACCTTTATTATTAAAGAATCATACCCTTACCATGGAATAGATGATGATCAATTATGCAAGATTGAGCTTCCTTATCAAGACCATATCTATTCCTTGGATACCCATACTCATCAAGTACTAAAAGAGCAAGAATTAATAAAAACCTTTCTGGTAGGCAAATCAATATGATTTTATTGCTCTAAAGTTCTAGTGACTCAAAATTTGATTAGCATAGAAAAATAATCCACATTTAAAAAATACACACTTCTCAAAGAGAAAACCATTCTTCTTCTTTCCTATTAAAGTTCCATACTCATACAATAGAATTGATAATGATCAATTTATGCAAGATTGAGCTTCCTTATCAAGAACATACATAGGCCTTGCATAATTATACACATCAAGTACTAAAAGCCCAAGAACCTGATAAATACTAAAAGTGCAAGAACCTGATAAATACTTTTTTGGTGAAAAAAACAAATAAATGCTTTAAATATTAGGGATATCAATCACCATATTGCAGATATCATATAAGCATGTTTCAGAACTTATTTGAAAAATGAAAAAAAAAAAATACTCACCATATTGATTAGGGTGGGGAGGATAACCTATATGAAAAAGACATACACTTTCTTAAGAGAAAATTGTTCTTCTCCTTCCCTGTTAAAGATTCATACTCTTACTGTGGAACAGATGATCAATTATGAAAGATTGAGCTTCCTTATCAAGGACATATATGTTTCTAAGATAATTATGCACATCAAGTACTAAAAGAGCAACAACTTAATAAATGCACTTTTGGTGGTTCAAATCAATATGATTTATCACTCTAAAATTCTAGTAATTCCTTATTTTTACCGTAACCATTTTTGCTCTCGAAAATAACTTTTTGAGTTTGAACTGCTTGGAGTTTGAGCAACAAATTACAAGCTCGTTCAGCTATCAATTACAATTCAAGCACACCAGTCTAACGAAGCAAGAAGCATAAAACTCAAAAACAAACTTCCAGCATAGTAAAAGCTTAATCTAACAACTTCCACAAAACGTGTTTTATCTACTAGAGAAAGGGAAACGATAAAAAATTGACTACTAGAGCTGCAGCAACGTGTTGAAGGCAGCAACCTGACTACTTAATGAACAAACTAAGAACATAAATGAATTCAAAGGCCCCAATTCATTCTAGAGACTATTCACACTCTACTCAGTTGAGTTCTTAAACGAGATGTTCCTAACATGAAAGACAAAACAAATACCATGGTGCCTAATTTTCTAGTACTCCAAAAAACCTAGTAATCCAAAAAAGAATGCCAACCATTTAACATCCGAAGGGCGAGAACTAACAATAGCAGCAAGAGAGGGAAAAAGAAAATGCTTTTCTGAGCAAAGAAATAGCTGAAAATTGAGTACAGACAATAAATGGAGGCATAAACCTTCAGAAGAAGAGCGTTGAGCTTAGAGCCACCCAAGCGAAAACCAACGGCCTCCAGAACGTCGTCGAGCATAACATCAAGCTTGTAACACTCGCCAGCAACCGAAACCCAGAACTCAACTCGCCTCCTTTCGGGCATAACCCAGCCCCTGACGCCCTCCCATCTCTCCAACACCCACAAGCAATCCTCCTTCCCCATAAAACCCGCATGCAAAACCCCATTCTCGGTCCGGTGGTGGGCTCTAACTGGGCGGGGAATGATGTCGTCGTAGGTATCGGAAAACCTGAGGCTGTAGGACTTTAGAAGGAGGTCGTCCCGGAGGGAGAGGGAGAGGACCCGCGACTTGGCCTCGAGTGAAGCGAACTGAACTCTGCCGAAGCCTCGCGATTTCCAGTTGTTGCGATCGGTAGCGATCTCGATGGCGAAGACTGTGTGAGAACCGAGCCTTGACTCGAGGGCGTGGAGGAGGTCTTTGGCTGTGGCGAAGGGGGGGATGTCGGTGACCCGCAATGTGGGTCTCTCGGCGTCAGTAACCATCGGAACGGGGTTCCAAGGAAGGCGGATTCTGAGTCTCTCGCTGTGTTTTTGGGCTTCTCAGAGGAGGAAAGGGGAGGATTTCTTCGTCCTAGTGGCGTCTTCTACGTACACTGTGCTTGTTCACTAAACAAAGTAGGACGAATCTTTTTTTTTTTTATTTATAAGTTTTTGGTGCTGATCTGTTCGGATAGGCGGGAGAGGAAGGATGGGAAGGGAAATTAGCTTCCCCTTGTTTGGATTTCGCGAAAGACGTGGGAAGCGGTAAGGATGGATGAGGAGGTCGTCTGTATATCTTGACTATTATTATTGTGGGTAATCTCCCCAAATCGTGGGAAAATAGAGGGGAGGGTTATCGCCAAAATCAACACTCACAAAATTGCCCTTACTCTCTTCCTTATAAAGCATCGCTAAGAAATAAATGAGAAATATTGGAGGAAGGTTGAGCTCTTTAAATTTGAGACAGTGGCAGCTTCGGTTGGCAGTAGAAGCAGCACTGATGGCAACAACTAATGCCTTTCTTTTTTTGGTCTACTGTCATTTTTTTCTGTGTGTATTTTCCTGTTTTGCGATTTTTGTTACTTGTTTCTGCTTGTTTTCTAGTTTTCTATTCTAGTTTGCTTTCAATCTCGTTGTTTGTTTTTATTCTCTTCGTATATATTTCAAAACCCAGGCAGGTATTTATTCATCTATTGCTTTACTGTGCTTTATCTGTAAAACTGATTTATTCTCCTATCGTCCGATTCTCAATACGCATGCACGTGATTCTGGGTCGATTACTCATAAAGTTTACTTCAATTGGTAAAAGTCAACTTTTGGTTAATAATTGCCAGGAATTTGAAAAATGAAAGTTCCAGATTTGTTATAATTATAGGATGCTTTTTTATGTTGTAATTGTATATTTGTTAGTATGATTAGAAGAGAGAGAGTTTTAAATTCATTCTTTTTTCTGCGGCTCTCTAGGTTAGAATCCATAATTAGTAGCCACCCACTCCTCACTTCACACTCTGACTAATTTCCTCCATGGAACTCGTCTTACATTTTCATATTTATAATTAATAAAATTTTCAATTTTTATCGTAAAAGTATATAGATTTTATAATAAGTAATTGTATGGATAAGAGATATCAATATATATGAGTTTAATAACACACATGCAAGAATTGTTTCCACCTCCATCAATAATTATTACGACCCGTGGGGATTCTTTTTGAAGAAAATAAAATTAAAATTATTGGATATATCTTTATAGCTGTGGTTTGTAAACTTGATGTTTTAGCTTATGTTTATATATATGTGTCGTGTGGTAACTTGTTTGTTTTTTTTTTTTTGTTTAATTCAAATTTGAAGGTTACAATTTACCAAGCCAAATTCACAACTTGTGCGATTTCAAACCCGACAAAAAACGTATGTTACATCAATTTGATTATGATTTTGTAATATATTTTTATAAATCCATGTGTTTTTTGCATGTATATATATTGCATAGTTTAATGAATATTTAAGTCGCTATAGAAATTTTTTAAGTTACCATCATTTCTTAATTTATTAGTATTTCTTTTTTCAAATTAGATGGACAATCTTGGAAATGATACAAAGTTTGCAATAATTTGGTTGGTACACACTCGTCGGATGGGAATAACTTGTGTTTTAATACTTATTGTTCTTTGGCAATTCGCAAAAAAACACAAGGAAAATTTGTCAATCAAGAACAATAAGATAAATTTTGAAAGATGAGAGAGTGTAAGAGCACAAGTTATGCATGACATAGTAGGGTCCACTGGTCGTAATATTATTAGAATGAGCCGTACAGCTTTCATAGAGTTATGTGAATTGCTCCAAAGAGAGGGTGGCCTTCAACCAACAAGATGTGCAAGTATTGAAGAACAAGTAGCCAAGACCTTGTATATTTTAACTCATCATGCTATGAATCGGGAGATTAATTTCTGGTTCAAACATTCCTGAAAGACAACTTGTGACGGCTCTCCTAGTTAAAGAAGGGTCTTAACCAAGTAAGTATTTATTTTCAGTTTATTTAATTATTTTTACTAAATTAAGTACCTCAAGTTAGCACCTTGTTAAGCAAGAAAGGAAAGCTTAACTAAGTAAGTGAGTTCCTAAGTGTGGTTTGGCACCTTAAAGTAAAAAATGGGTAAAATGGTAATTTTGACCCAAGTTAGAAGCATGACTATAATTTTGATGAATTAGGGTCATGTAAGAAAATTTGGCTTAGTTAAGTCAAGACCATTAGTTATCCTAGCTATTAGAACCATCTTTGAAGGTTTTGAGTAAAATGTGGCACTAAGTGTTTATTTAAGCCATTTAGATCTTAAGTGGCCAAAGTGTCCAAGAGGTCAAGTGTAAGATGGTTTTGGGTTGAGAGTTTGGTGACCAAATTAAAACAAATGAAAACTTATGGATCAAGGAGCAAGAGTGGAAGAAAGTTGCCTTGTGGGGGAGTTAGTATGTTTTGGTTAAGTTGACTTTCCATAGCCATTTGTTTCCTTCCCCAAATTTCGTAGCTTCCTTTCCCCACCAAAATTTGCTGCTCTAAAGCTTCCCATTTATGCAATTCTCCATCAATTTTGAAGGCCCCAAGGTGTTTACAAGAAGCCTCAAGCTTCATTGTTGGTGCTTTAGCTTCAACTAGCTCTTTAATGCTTGTTTGGACTTGAAACCTTAGGTAAGCTTCTTGGGTTTTCATGGGCTGGTTCTAACTTGTTTCCATAGCTAGAAATGGTCTTGGTTTGAAGTTATTGGTGCCATATCACGTTGGTTTTAGGTGTGGAACTCAAGAGAGCTTGGTTGAGCTAAGGATGGCTTGTGCTTTGATTCTTGCTTTGTGGCTGAGTTGAGGTAAGGTTTCAAGTTAATTAAGCTCAAATAATGCATAGAAATGTAGTGTTTTGTGTGGGAATTAAGTAGAAACAAGACCCATGTGATTTGAGTTTGGGATGAGAAAGTTTGAGTAGTTTTCGTGCAAGGTCGCACGCTGTCGCGCAATGCTGGAAGGCGTTGGCAACCCGTCGACGGTAGCGACGCCATTTTGGCGACGCGTCTCCGGTGGTGACGCGAGTTGGCAACGCGTCGCCGAAAGATGCCAAAGTTGTCCAAATATCAATGCCTTTGGCTACGCGTCGCCAACGGCGCCACCAAGGCATTTTGCCCCCAAGCTCCGGGCATCCTAAGAGTGTCTCAAACTCTCGATTTTCATCCCTAGGCTAACTTAAGATGTTCCGTCGCCTCGGTTGGGTCTAGAAACCATTCCTAAGCAGGGAATTATGTATTATTTAGGTGGTGGCTAAGTGGTGTGGTTAAGGAAGAGTAAGTAATGGTGGCTAAGGAAGTTAAAGTGCTTAAGTTCCTAAGTGAGCACTAAGGGGATTAAGTCGGTTTTCAGACTCCTTGTTGGCCGAGTGGAATGTCATAAACCTTTGGTCAATAAAGAGAAAACCTAAGTCGATCCCAACCAAACCATTTGGTTTGGTAAGCGAACCACTACGGAGCTTTAAGCTAAACTCTAAAGGTTTGGCTAGTTAAACCACATAGGATGGCTACCTTGTACAATAAATTAAGGGTAAAGGCAAGTAAGTTTGTTGAGGAGGTGACGACCTATTTTAGAACCCGTAGGTAGGACTTATGGGAGGTAAAGTACCCGAGATACGAGGGCCAGTGTCTTAAGTACCTCCGCCGTTTGAGCTCACGGCAGGCTTATAGCACCTAGTGTGCAGGAAGTCCCAAGTGTTATGTGAATTTCATATCATACATTCATGCATTGCATATACTCACTCCCTTAAGTTTATTGTGCAGGTTCTAACCCCGGGCCTAATACTAGATGATAGCTGTGGCCTAAGCTTTCTCTTTTGCAGGTATTCTTCTTTGAGAATCCTTGTGATTCTAAGTTTACTTGTGGACTAAGCTATGTACTAACTAAGTTTATGCCTTTATAGTGTAAAGGCTAAAGGGTGCACAAGGACTAAGGAAGGGCTTGCACTTGGAGCTTTGATAGCTCAAAGGTGGGGCTCAAGTAGATGATCTTAGTTAGGTTTTTGTCTCATTTATATAGTACCTTGTGTACTAAGGAGTTGCCTCTATTATGATACATTGTGATGTAAAACCATCTAGTTACTTTTGGGTGCATGCTAGTGGTGTAAAGTATGCACAAACTATTACTTGAAGTCGAAGTAACTAGTATTTCACTGTCTTGGCACGTTTTGAGTATATTTTAATTGAAATACTCGAGCAATGTTTTTAACAAATAATCTACTTATTTGTTTGCATTGCTAGGACAAAAGCATGCATATCTTTTACGGGGTAGGCTAAGAAACTAATTGCATATAAATTGTTTTAATTTATTATGTCGAGTAATAGTTAGCCAATAGTAACTTAGTGGGATTCATAGTCCCTAAGGGCCTACAAGTTGAGCTAATGGGGCACTGGGGCCTCGTTCCGTCACACAACTAGCCGTCATTTACATCAGGTTATAAAAGCTATCATAAAACTGGAAGACAGATTCATCAAACAACCCAATGGTGATGTTGTCCCTCCAGAAATTCAAGAAAATAGTAAATTCTATCCATATTTTAAGGTAATAATCTTTTTAAAGTTAAAGTATTCCTATCACATTGCTTAGTATTGGTGGATATAACATGTTTTTCTAATGACATAATAGGACTATGTTGGAGCAATTGATGGCACACATGTTCGTGTTAAAGTGCCAATTGGTGATGCTCCACAATATCGCAGAAGAAAAGACCACACAACAATAAATGTGCTTTGTGCATGCTCATTTGATCTAAAGTTTATGTATGTTTTATCCGGATGGGAAGATACTACATCTAACTCAAGAATTTTAAAGGATGCCATATCCAGAGAAGACAAGCTTGTGGTTCCTGAAGGTAAAAAAAAATTTATGGTGTGAACAAAATTGTTCATTTGCTATTAAGTATTATTTACTTAAATTCTAAGATATTTTTCTTATTTCAAGAAAATATTATATTGTTGATGCGGTGTTCGGGCTTAAAAGAGAATTCATCACACCTTATAGAGGAGTTCGCTATCATTTAAATGAGTTCTCATCGAGTAACCCTCTAAGAACCATACGAGAGCTATTTAACCTTCACCATGCATCTCTACGAAATTCTATTGAGCGTGCTTTTGGGGTACTAAAGAAGAGATTCCCAATCATATCAAGTACAAATGAACCAATATATGGAGTTAGAAAACAGAAATTAATGGTTTAAACATATTGCATTTTGCATAACTATCTGATGGGTGTTGATCCAGATGATGACATTTTTGCACAGGTCGACCAAGAACTTAGAGATCAAGTCAATGAAAGTCACTCCTCAAGAAAGGAGGTTGATGATGATAGTATATGAGAGTTGGTTATGAATCCTATAGCAATTGTTGAACCAGAAGTTTGGGAAAGTCTAATTAAGGTTAGTTTCATTTAATTTTAACTTATACAGTTTATTTGATGTTTTTAAATTACGAATATTAGAGGGAAAGTTATTTTTTGCTGTTCTATTTTTTTTTTTTTTTTTGCATTACTTAGCAATATAGAAGTTTTAAAAATTGAAGTTGTGGTTTTTTCATAAATTTTTTTCAGGAAAAACCTGAGGCTCGTGAATGGATGACTAAACCAATTCCTTATTATAACAAGATATTGATACTATATGACAATGACAGAGCTACAGACAATGACAGTGGAACTGCAAAAGAAGTGAGACACCGTTAAGCAACTAAAGAAATAGAAACAATTGATGACATTGATTCTCTAGTCTCTCAAAACGAAGTGTCTCTTGAAAGTTATGATCCTTCTGCTCAAGTACAATTTCAAACAAAAAGGAAAAAGACTAAGGGAGAAAATAGTGGTGGTGATGATGAAATTTACATTAACGAAGCAATTGATAATATCGCTCAAGTTATGGAATGTGGAAATGTAGTACTTGAAAAGGTCATGCAGTGATTCCTGATTTTTTAAGAACAAGTTTGGAATTTGTTAGAAGGATTAGCACTTGAGCCACATGCATTAACTGATGCATATCTTCATTTAATTGATAATCCTGAAAAAATTAGAGCAGTAATGGGATGTCCGGTAGAAAGGCAAAATGAGATTGTCATGCGATTGATGTTTGGGCATTTTGGTTGACCAAGTTACTATGGTTTAAATTTTATGTTTTTTATGTTGAATAAGTTGCTATAATTATAGCATGACCATGACTGGAACATGTGTTCTTTCTTGCTTTATGTCAAATTTCCTTACTTTTTGTTAAATTTTCTTAGTTGTTAGTCATATTTTGTTTTACTTATTATAATAATGTTCTAATTCAGCCATCTCTCATATTATTCAAGAAAAAAAATATTTTTTTTTATGAAATGAGTAATAGAAATTTGCTCATACAAGAAATTTAATTAATAGTTCACTAATTCAAGTAACATTGAAAACGCAATTAAAACAGAAAGTAGTAGCCTTCAAATAAGAGTAAAATGAATGGAACTATTAATTAATTAACCTTCAGTTTCAACCTTCTTCAATATTTTTGAGGTTACAATTTTTTTGTTGTGATTTTTTTTACTTTTAGTTTTGCTAGGGTTTTAAAAATTGTGACACTTTTAAAAAAAAATTGTGGTTTTTATCTTTAAAAATTTTGATTATATGGGCTATTTTTCACACTATTTAGGAAGAAAAATAAAATATGTTCAATAGTTAAAATAATGGTATAATTGTAACAATAATTAAATCCCTTCCCCTTCTTTGTTTTTATAAATGTATCCAAATAAGAGAAGGAATGTATCCCTTCTTTCCCTTTAATAACTCTATCCAAACAAAGTGAGGTCATAGCACCTTTACCTCCCCTCCTCTTCACTCCCCCTCCCTTATTAAGTGTATCCAAACAAAGCCTATATTACAAGTGTGCACGACCTAAATACACCTAAAACCCCTGAACTCGACCAACTAGGATGCCTTCCCCCCCTAAACTTGAACTTAGAGCAACTTAGCCCCACAACTTAGCAAAGTGGGTCATGACCGGCACATGCTGCACGTGATCTAACTTCCATCCATTACAAAAAGGAAAAACAACAAAAAAGCCACTAGGGATTTTCATTGTTCTTTCTTACACCCTAATCTTTAGTCCCCAACACTCGTCACACTTTTTTCGTCTTCTCACATCTCTCTTTCTCATCCATTCTAATAGCACTGCCAACCATCGCCACCGCTGCCGCTGCCCTTGGCTATTTTTTAGAGTGAACAGACCTAATCGTGTGACCTACTCACCCTTCGGCGTGCGCACCTTTTGCGCTTCCTTCTACATTGTCCGCCATCGTTAGCCTTTCACGGCCCTTTGCCTTCACTGTCTGGGGGCCTTCGCCCTTTGGCCTTTACCCTTCGCCCTTCGCCTTTCACCCTTCGCTATCCTACGTCCTTCACAGCCCTTCGGCCTTCGCCGTCCACCGATCTTCGCCCTTCCCCACCTGTAGCCCTTCGCCCTTCACCATCTACTGCCCTTCGCCCTTCATCATCCACTACCCTTCACATGGCCTCGTCATATCCTCCCACATGGCAGGTTCCCAACACTGGAGGAAGACAAGTTGGATTCGCTGATTCGGTGACCTGAGTGTTAGGGACTAAAGATTAGAGTGTAAGAAATAACAATAAGGATCCCTAGTGGTTTTTTTTTTGTTTTTCCTTTTTGTAATGGACGGAAGTTAAATCACGTGCAGCATGTGCCAGTCAACGGGGTTGACTGGCCCATTTTGCCAAGTTAAGGGGCTGAGTTGCCCCGAGTTCAAGTTTAGGGGGAAGGTGCCCTGGTTGGCCAAGTTCGGGGGTTTTAGGTGTATTTAGGCCTTTTTAGAATGGGAGGCTGGAACTTTGAACAAAGGGGTTTTAGGAGCTTATGTCTTTAAACCTTGAACAAAGGGGTTCTAGGAGCTTATGTCCTTACACTTTTGCCAAATGAACTGTTTGTGCGGGACAATATAGGAAGAATCTTGAGTGAGGCAGGAAGGCTTTTGTGTGGTATGATAATTTGGTGGTTCGGATTAGCCAATCAGGTTTGAGTTAGACTATTCAGGATTAGGTTAAATAAGGATAGCATGAATTTGACTTTAGATCAGGTTCAGGTTGGGTTATTTGGATTCAGGTTGGGTTATTCGGATTCAGGTTGAGTAGATTCTAACAGGGTTTTTAAGATTATGGTTTAAGGGTTTAGGATTAAGAGTTTATGATTAAGATTAGAGATTTAGGATTTTACCGTTTTAGGTCTATGTTTATAGTTAGAGTTTTGATTTAGGATTTATGGTAAAAGCTGGGGTTAGGTATATTGTTTATGTTAAAAGCGGGTTTCGTTGAGTTTAGTTATCTAGTCATTTTAGGTTCAACTTCAGGTCAGTCTCGGTTTTGAGTCATTTCGGGTTCGATTGTTTTGGGTTTGGATCATTCTCATCTTGTGACCCAACCTTTTTTTTCTAAATCATTCTCGTCTTACTTGTTTCCTTAAGTCATTAGATTTTTTTAGGCCTATTTTTCATGGCCCATCTCATAATCTTTTCTTTTGGTAAAAGGGATGAACTTGCCAATGATCCACAACTGGTAATATATCTCATGGTAACAAAAATGTGTTATTCTTTCCCAAATGAAATGAAAATTGGATACATGTAACAACCATTAAGTTTATAGAAGAAAGTAATTTTACCATAGAACTTCTTTTAGGACAAATTTGCAGTTAATCTTTTCCAAAGATACAAATTTTCTATTAATGTTTTGTGTTGAAAGGAAATCTGCCACTAGCTGTTAAAATTATTTGTGTAGCAAACATGAGAAAATGAGAAAAATGTAAGTTTTGATTCCAAGTTTTTTTTACTTAACACTTTGGCACCTAAGTTTTTGAACTTGTCATTTTCACCATCATCTTTACTCCAACAATCCCTTGTACCCTTCATCATACTTTATCTTTTCCACCACTGGCGCTATCTCCACTCTTCTACAAATTCTAGCAATGCTCTTTAGAATAAATCCTGATCAAACAGTGTTTGGTTGATGTAGGTGGGACTAAACTTAGAAGCATTGCAGTTTTAGAATAAATGATCAATGGAAGCGACAGGGGAGGGTTACTCGGTGACAATAAGAAAGGTGAAAACAAACTCCTATCAAGTAGGATTTGATTGATGCAAGCAACGCTACTTGGAACAAACTCCGATCAAACAGGGTTCGATTGATGTAGATAAGGCTAAATCTACAGCCTCTATAGTTCTATAATAAAAGAATCGATAGGTGGAAGGTTGTTCAACGACAATGATGAAAAGCGAAAACAATAAGGCTCGGCAATGGAGGTATGTGGTCAAACATAGGCTTTTGATTCATTTGGGTGTTATGAAAGGTTTAGGTAACTATGAGTTAAGGAGAAAACTTACAGAGATAATGTGTCATAGAATATTCTCTGAACAGATATAATATTCCTACCATTTGATAGCTAGTGACAAAAATGTCTACAACAGAAACATTAATGGTAAATTTGTTTGTAAAAAAAAAAATCAAAGGCAACATTAGCGTCCTTCATAAATATTACTAGCAAATTTGCCCCTTCTACCATTTTCTCTTTCTTATTTTTTGGTTCGACTTGTTAGAAACATGTCCATCATTTTTTTCCTAATTCTTGTTTTAAATTTAAGCCCTTTAGATTTTTATTCTATAACTAAATTGATTTAGACTGATGTGGAAAAAGAAATAAAAAAGCAATAATAGTAAAAAGAACATGAAATCGAGTTGGAATGAACATTTGAATATTGCTAAAAAAGAACATGTTCATAACACTAAATGAAGATATTCACAATATAAAAAAAACATAATTCATAAGACAAAAAACATAGACATAATAGAAGACCAGACTTTATTTTTTATTATGTCTATGTTCTTTATCCTATGAATTTGTTCATTTTATGTGGTGAATTTATTCCTTTTATGCTGCAAATTTGTTCAATTAATACTAGTAATAAAAGAACAACTAATGACATGGCCCTTCATCACCCTGCCTAGGACACCTATGGGATTATGCTTCACACTAGTCGTAACTAACTAATTGATTACGTATGCACTAATTAAAACCTTCATACTTCTAGTTAATTAACCTACTATGCAATCATGCATGAGTAATGCTTTGATTTAAGTGATAAAATAGGCGATAAACATAAAACATTGCCAGGGGCTTTCAAAAAAATCCAAGTTTCAAATCTAACAAAGCAGACAAAGTATATGTCAATTTAATTACACATAATCAATCATGTGTAAGCATCTATACAAAAGTAGAACATGTTCACACCCAAAAGTAACTCTATAGTACAGTACTCATGCATGAACATTGGAAGCAAGCTAGTGTATGAAAACTATACACATAACTACACTACTGAGATCCATAACTAAGCTTCCCACCATAGAGTAACACCTGATAGCAAGCTCAAAAGCCTTCCCTTGTGCTTCATTAGCCACTGTCGGTCAAATAAACAACTATACTTAGCACAACAACCTAACCAATAAGTGAACCACAAAACTAGAAGTACAAGATTCAAATAAACCATATACCTGCTCGTGAGCTTAGCTTAACAACCCTTAATGGTTGTTGGCTCAACGACACCCAAAATTTACACAAAAAAAGTTAAGAGAGTGAGAATCAAAGATTTTTAATAAGGGATCCTTCAACCTGCAAGAAAATCCCTGAGTACACAAAGCTATATAATGTATAAAGTCTACTGTGTACGCTTGTACTCTAAGCGCTAACATATGTGCATATATTCGAGTCCCTTAAGACCGTACCTCTTCTTAGTCCTCGTACAAACGTCACCCCATACTCAACGAGTTATGGCCTTTAACTCACTCCTAGCAAGCGTTGGTTTGCTGACATTCTAGTGATCTAAGCTCACTAAATAACCTTTCCTTGGTTGTTGTGCAGGTGAACATGGTAGATGCACCTCACTTGAGTTCCAAGGAACTCACTAGGTGTACAAAGCCCCCCACATAATGCCTCAATTCTTTAGACTTAGCTAGGTCACTTGCGTACTAAGCATCCACCTTAAAACCTTTCTAAGAGTGTACTAGGTTCTCACTTTCACATCAAGTAACCTTGCTTAGGCTAGAAGTGCACTAAACCTTCACTCAAGGCACATACCTATCCACCATTACTTGGCCCACCCTAATAGAGTGGAAATAATCATGGCTGGACTCATAAAATCTAGGTTCTACAAAACCTTCCTAGGTGCTTTAAGGTTCCCTCAATCGGTCCTTGAACTCGAAGGCCAGACTCAGCTCCCGATGGTACAAAACCTTACACTGAACTACGATGTGCTATTATGGCTAATTAACTTGTTTAGCTTTATGGGTATTTTCATACTCCATAATTCCTTGGAAAACACCTAGTTCACAAAAGAATTTCAAGTGCCCCGGAGTGCCATCGGGTCACGTAAATCCTTAGCCACCTAAGGCATGCCCCTAGACCTCCCCCATAATTCATTATAAAAAGGTATGTTTTGCTGGCGAATTGGCCATTGGCATTGAAGCGCCAAAGGCTTAGCATTTTGGTCTCCCATGGTATGCTCTGGGCATTGCAAGACCAGCCGACGTCGTGCCCAGAATTTGCAACTGGTGCACAAAACACTTTAAGAGGCCTACAAAAGCTCCCAAACAAGTTGTGAATGTCATCCCACTTATCAAACCTACAAAACATACTTCCTAGGCCATTATTCACCATTCCTACCAAGCTTGAAGTGCACACAAACAACACACCAAGCTAGGTAAACAAACTAGTCCACCATGTCCATACCACCCACCAACTAACACTATTCAAAAAATCACATAGAATCTACCTTAACTAAGCTATGAATGACATCAATTATGCAAGAATCATAAACCCCTTTCCTCATTTATCCTTGAATTAGCTCAATCAAGCAACCACAAACTATGAACTTCAAGTCCAAAGGTTCTACTAAGGTTTCCTAGGTTCCAAACCACAAACAAGATTCATGGCACTAAATTAACTCAATCCAGGCAAAACCCAAGCTTCCATTAGCTCAAAAAACAAGTAAAATCATGGATTGAAACCATACTTCATGCACAAATAGGTGTTCAAGCACAAAGTTACCCCCATAAGCTTGAAAACCACAAACAAGAGCAAAGCAAGCATTCCATCACTTGGGCGCCTCAAAAACCATTTAATTTCATTAAGAAATCATGCTTTTGGAGAAGATGCTGCAAGAATGAGGAAAGGAGTTGCTGGTTTAGAAGGGAAAGTGAGGGAATAGTGACCATAAATCATTTTTCTCTACAATTTTAAAGAACAAAAGCATTCTCTCCAAACATTTTCTTTTTTTTTTTTCAAAAGTACCCTTTATCCAAATAGTAACTAGGTCATTAACACTTAAGCAAAATTTTAATTAACTTGGGTTTTGATTTTTAAAAACATAATTTTTATTCCAGGGACTCATCCATACCCTTCGAGGTGCAAAAAGACCATTTTGCCCTCGAGCAAACCCAATGTCATAAACCACTTAGAGCTAATTAACCTTTGGATAACTTACTTGATTTTATGAATTCACCTCTAATTAAGGTATTTCAGCTAGGGATTTTTGAACTTACATTGCTCACCAAGTATTCCGCTATGAGGGCTATAACATTCTCCCCACCTTGGAGAATTTGGTCCTCCAAATTCAATCTCCCTACCTGAAGACACTATCTTAGGATACCATGCCAATGTATCCTAAATAAAGCTACCAAGGGGTTTCGGTCACAAAATAACTTATTTGGCACTACCTAGCTTGCTCAGCTAATGCCCTCTGTGCATTTAAGTTAGGCCCTATCTCAGCCAGGTTCTATGGCCAATGCCATTCTTTGGGCTCACCCCCAATTGTACATAAACAACTGCTTACTGCTCTCCTTACCTTAACTTGACCTTACTCGGTCAGAAACACCTTAGTGCAACCTTACTCTTGAAGACTATGGTATTGTCCTTCACTACTTTCAACTTATGGGTACAGTCGAAGGATCTCTGGCCACTCAAAGTTGTCCTAGTGCATCTAGTGATCATTACTTCTTAACACCGAACTCTATACCCTAGCCTCATTATGCAAGATAACTTAACAAATTTTGAAAACCTTTCCATTAACCTCACACCGATAGTTGCTTACCCAAAGCCCAACACTAGCCAACTTCTTTTATTCTCCCTCATGTGCCTAAAGCCACTAATGTAGGCTAACTTAACATGTTAAACTTGTCTGTTAACACTTATACTTTAAAAGTCTCACTCTAGGTTCAACACCAAATGTTTCTATACCAAACCTCTTAGTGCAAGCTAGACTAGTCCACTAACCCTCACGCCAAAGTTCCTCACTATCAGTTTGGTACCCAATGACTTCCAATAATCACTAGACTAAGTGTGTCACTAGTGTACTTTGGCCTCACCACATACACCACTTGCACCATTGACTAAATTTTATGACACCTTCTTGGAAGTTTCTTGGCAGCATTTTATGTCATCAAAGTGTGGAAAATTAGGGCTCAAAATCTACTAAAAACTGCAACAAATTTTCAAGCAAGATGAGGGAAAAACGGAGACTAAAGTAACAAGTCATAATCAATTGCCTTTTACAATTTCTTGCTAATTGTTTAGCAACTTCTTAGCAAGTGCTTGGCAGCTTCTACACTTCATAAAAAATGGGCTGAAAACCATTGACATAAGGGCAACAACTTGCTGAAGATTGCCAAAAATTCCAAGGGAAATAAAAGGATAAAAACTAAGCAAAAAAGTCAAGTTTGCTTATGCGTCTTCAACCGATTGTCTTAGCCTATCGTTTGGCAATTTCTTGCCACCTTCCTAGCAATT
Organism: Aquilaria yunnanensis; assembly: GCA_039654915.1. NCBI lineage: Eukaryota > Viridiplantae > Streptophyta > Magnoliopsida > Malvales > Thymelaeaceae > Aquilaria > Aquilaria yunnanensis. Next base: position 78,804,019 of record CM077593.1, read on the forward strand.
TCTAAAGGTTGTATAACCATGTATATAAGGGCCAATACCTATTATAAAAACAAATATATACATATGTAAGTTAAGGTGAAAATTTGAGCTAAGGTTAGAGGAAATTAGGCGCATAAAATTTGGTGCACAAGGAAGTTGGTGATGTCCAGCAGCATCTTCGTCATATGACATTGTGACTTTGGGAGGGGCTTCCTGAGAGGGAGAACGTCTGGTGCAAAGGTTTCCCAGAGGAGTGTGCCTGAAATGGTCAGAAAAGAGGGTTAGGAGGTCCCCGGAGTGTTTCTTCGGGGAGGAGCCTCCGACGCCTAAGTCAGTGTCCTGAGAGGAGATAGGGGAGGAACACTAGGAGGTTAGATGGCCTTGCCTATGTGTGTTTTTTCAGGGAAAGAAGGTCTGATCCTTTGCCAAGTCCTGTTTCCTGGTATTTATAGAGGTGCCCAGCCCGTTCAAATCATGACATGTGTTCGGTTGGATGCGATCCGTATTTTCGGGCGTAGGGGACAGGTAGCTGTTTTGTAGGCTCCTCGTGTCTGAGACCGAGACAGGTCGTGACAGGACTTGGACGGCGTCGGCGCATCAGACTGCCATTCCAGGCGGCGTGTAGCGACTGTGGGCGACATGTCAGAGGCTCCTTAAATGCTCCTGCCGTACTCCCGAGGTCCTCTTGGCGAGGTCGTCCTTTGGTACGGACGTCGTTCTTTCGGGAGATGTACCCGCAGTTCGGGGAGTTCCCTGGTTCGGGGGTTCCGCCTTTGGGGCGATTCTTCTCCTGCTTGGGATAGCTGGACCTTCGCCTCTGAAGGCGATCCGTTTGGTCCTTCGAGGGAGCCGGTAACGTCCTTGACGTCCCTAACGTATTAGGCGAAATCCCGACTTCGAGGCGCTTTGACTTCGCTCCTTCCCAGGTCAGTTACAGTGCCTCTTAAGGGTGACATCAGGCTCTTCGGCTATATTTTTGTTAGGAGGTGTGTACTGAGAGGGATGGTAGCCCTTCGGCTATCACAAGCCCCCTCTCGGAAAGCCAAGGTGGAAACTTCGGCTTCTCGTCTTTCGGATGGCGGCCTTCGAGCCCTCGGGTGTAATACTTGTGCCGAAGATGCACCTTTTGTCCGAAGACATAGGCAGTTTGACCATAGCTTGCCTTTTGGCATCTTCGAGATAACCCACTTCTTTCTTTCTTTTCTGCAGGTCTGTGACACGTCACGCCTCGCGACTGGTCACGTCAGTCTAGAGCGCCACGCCCGGGATTTAAGGGTGTCAGAAGGCGTGCTCCTCGTTTGGTGCATCGGCTGACACGTGGCCCGCTGTCATTGGCGGGAGCCGCGTCAGTCATGGCAGGCACGCCTTTTGAGGCATAGGGGGGGAGTTATGGCGACTGTTCGCCTTCGTGGAGCACTTATGGCGTTGGTTCGCCTAACCCCCCTCGGCCTATATATACCCTACTCCGTCATAGTCTCCTTTTGCTTCTACTTTTGCTTTCCTTCTGCTCTCAGCCGCTTTTGTGTTTTCTCTTGTTTGTTGCGGCGGTGCTTTTGACGGAGTGTTTTTCCGGCAACTTTTTGCGACGGCGGCTTCAAACCCAGATTTCGGCAAAACGTTCGGTGGGTTTTGATTCCCTTTCTGTGTTTTTTTTGTTTTTAACTTTTCCGAACTCATTTTTTCTTCCCCGAAGTCCCTTTTTTCTTTGAAAATGTCTTCGTCAACTATTCTTTCACTTGCTTCCCCCGTGCCTAAGAGCTGGCAACCCCTTATTCAGCACCTTGCTGTTCTACTTTAGAAAAATTGGATATGTGGACCAAAAAAATTTTTCTTCCTTTTTACGCCACCACCAGACTTCCTGGCCCCCAAACACTCTGCTTTATGAACGCCAATGATGAAGTTACCGTTTTTCGTGCCCAACTAAAGGCCGGACTTCGGTATCCTCCTTCGAAGGTGATTTGCGACTTCTGCCAATTTCATGACATTGCCGTAAATCAACTTCCCCCGAACTCGTACTGCTACTTCAACGCCTTCCTTTGTATGTGCGGCGTTTTCAAAATAAAACCCCACTTCCTCCTTTTTATGCAGTGCTACAAGCTCTATTCGGTCTCGAAGGGTGGCTTTTACTTTATGCTACCTCGGGGATCAGGGAGCAAAAAGTTCATGTTCACCTTCGCTACCAAGGACAGCTGGCAAGGGTGGCAAAGAAAATTTTTCTTTCTGAAGATGGAGGAGGCCTGGTCGTACGTTCCGACCAAGTGGGCGCAGGGAAAGCTGGAGACTGATGTCGTAGACCAGAAGAGGCTGCTGACTCTTGAGTTGGCGGCCAGATTCGCAGACTTCGACAGACGGATCCGGGCTGTTTCTGACTGGGATTCCGAGGTCCCTTCGCGCTCCCTCTACCCCTTCCCCATCATGTGGAGGCTAATGACCGAAGAGGTCCTTCGGGAGCTAGGGGTGGTGAAGGAGCACGAGACGGACCTCGAGATGCCAGCTCCTGCAATCGAAGGGAAGGATTCCTGGCTCGTGAAAATCCTTCGAGAGGAGGTCACTTACGAGACCTTTTGTGAACGTAAGTTTCTCCAAGGTTCTTTTTGTTAAAGGCGCACCTTAGACTCACACTGATGTTTTCCTTTTATTTCAGAGATGGCCGAGGGTTCCGCCGCTTATTACAGGTCCCTTTTTCTTGGTGAAGCCGAGAAGGGGGAGCAGACAAAGAAGGCCGCCTCCCAAAGGCGCAAAATGACTGCTGGCAGGCCATCCTCGGTCAAACGGGCGAAGAAGGACGCGCCCCCTCCTCTTCCGAAAATTCCCGAGGAGGTGCACGAGGAGCCTAAAGTTCACGCCGCCCAGCTGGCCGAGGTTCCTTCCCGGAGTCCTACTTCCTCGGCGGCTTTTCTGGATGCCTCGGCTGCAATCCCTTCTGCCGTGGAGCTCGAGGAGCGCCGTAAGGGCAAAGGCAAAGAGATTTCCACCGAGGGGGCTCAGGACTCCGGCAACGATGTTGCCGAGGTGCCTCCAGGTTGGTTTTTTCAGGTGCCTTTTTTTTTTGAACTTTTGAGGATTACTTGTGCTTATCAGTATTCTTGTTTTTGCCGTGCAGAGGAGATACCATCTTCGGCATGGGTAGCCGAGCACGCCCGGAAACGGGCCCTTCGGGATTCCCATATTCCGAAAGGGAAAATCCCGAGGGAGCCTTTCTGGTCCTTTACAGAGGACATGGACATGTACTTCGGTGACTGCCCTCGAATGGCCAACTAGATTTCGAGGGGGATCCTTACTGAGGCCTTCTTCAAGTCCATTTCCGAGGCGTGCCCGGACGATGAGTCCCTTGCTGCTAAAGTTTCCGAGCACGCTGCCCAGGTATGTCTCAGGCCTTTGCCTTCCCTCTCTGATTTTTTCTAAGTATTTGGCCCGTTTTTTGCCTTTCTTACTTTGTTTTTACTCCTTTGCAGCTGCTGGGGTATATTGGTTTCCTCAAGGTTCGGGTAGCGAAGCAAGTAGCTTTCCAAGCCTGGGCTATGGACTGCATAGAGAAAACCCAGGTCATGTGCACTGACCTGGTTGCCAAGAACGCGGAGATGACCTGAGCTGCAGAGAAGGAAGTTGCTACCGTTCGAGAGGAGCTAACGAAGGAGAAAGAGGAAATCTTGAAGGACTCCTCCCAGAAGATTTCCGACCTCGGTTCCAAGGTGGCGGAGCTGACTTCGGCAAGCGAAGCATACCAAAAGGAGAAGTCAGAGTCCGAGGCTCTCCTGGAGAAGGTGCTCGCTGAAAAGGCCACGCTCCAGGCCGAGGTCGAGTCTTTAAAGAAGGAGTCAAAGAAGAAGAAGACGAAGGCATTGAAGAAGGAGATTGCCAATCTGGAGAATGAGCTTGACGACCTAGCGGTCGCTAAGGAGAAGGCCGAGCAAGCGACTAAGGTCGGTTTCCAAGACGGCTTTTGCTTTGCTCGGCATCACGTTCTGCAGAGGTTCCTAGATTTGGACCTCTCCTTCATGGCGGCCCTGAACATTCCCGATGGGCCTCGGTGGACTTGGTCCAAAGTTGAGCACCTCAACTTGCCCTTCCCTCCTCCGGCGCCACAGGTGGTTGACAAGGACGCAGGAGTTGGAGGCTCTCAAGATGTCGAGGCTCCTTAGTTTTAGGGCCCTTTGCCTTCTTTTTCTCCTTTTTTGTATTTTTTCTTCTGGCGAACTTCCTTTTTTGTAATCGGATTCCATCTTTGCTTAATAAAGACTAATTCTTTCTTTTGAGAGATTTTCGGCTAAGTTTTTTGCAAGAGTTTTCATTTCCTATTGTCCCGAACACGTTTGCTCAAGGGATTTTGGAAAATTGTACTTAACCCTTGCTAAATTCCTTCTGAGTAAATTTCCAACTTCAGAGAAGGTTGATAGCCTTTGTGAATGAATTCTCTTAAGCCGTGCTTAGTGACAACTGTTCTCGTGAAAAGAATCCTTTTGTACTTAGAAAAATTTTCTAACTTGTACAATTTTCTCACCAAAATCCTAAGCATAGAATTTTTTCAAGGCATTCGAGTGCCATGTATTCTTTAATTCTACGCCTTCGATATCGCCAAGCTTGTAAACTCCTTTTCGCACTTCGGCAAGCACCAGATAAGGTCCTTCCCAATTTGCGCGAAGTACCCCATGGAATGGTCTTCGGGGTCCAAATTCAGCCTTTCGGAGAACGAGGTCTCATTTCTTTATTCCCTTTGGCCTAACGAGTAAGTTTATAGCCGCGGCCACTCTTTGCTGAAAAGCTTTTCTTCTCAGCTCAGCTATTTCTCTATGTTCACCAACGAGGTCGAGCTTCGTTCTCAGGCCGAGGTCATTACCTCTTTCGTCGAACACTTGCACCCGCACCGATGGTTGCACTACCTAAATTGGGATGATGGCCTCTGCACCGAAAACAAGTGAAAAAGGTGTTTCCCTTGTGGCTCTTCGGGGTGTTGTTCGGTAGCTCCATAACATGCTTGGGAGTTCTCCCGGCCATTTCCCTTTCGCTCCCCCCAACCTCTTTTTCAGACCATCTTTTATGGTCCTGTTGGATACCTCTACTTGCCCATTGCTTTGGGGGTGAGCTACTGGAGCGAAGTGCATTTGTATTCCGAGGTCTTTGACAAATTCTTGGAACCCCTTGTCTATAAACTGGGACCCGTTGTCGGCTACTAGTATCCTCGGTATGCCAAATCTGCATACGATGTTCTTCCATACGAACTTCTGCACATCTTTTGCCGAGATCGTTGCCAAGGGTTCTGCCTCGACCCACTTAGAGAAATAGTCTACTGCAATTACGTAGAACTTCACGCCCCCAGGCGCTGTCGGGAGTGGCCCAATGAGGTCTATGCCCCAAACCGCGAAGGGCTAAGGATAGTCAGCCGAAGTTACCAATTCTGAGGGTGTCCTTTGGATATTCGCGTGCCTTTGGCAATTATCACATTTCTGGACGAACTGCCTAGCGTCCTTCCTTAGGGTAGGCCAAAAATATCCTTGGTGAAGTATCATTGCGGCCAGGGCATCGGTTCCAATGTGTGAACCGCAAACGCCTTCGTGAACTTCTTCGAGGATCATTTCAGTATCCTCTTTGCCAACACACCTCTACAATGGATTTGCATATCCCTGCCTATACAATTCTTCCCCGATTAAGAAGAATCGGTCTGCACATCTTCGTACTTTTGCCGCTTGGTTGGGGTCTTCGGGGAGCTCGCCGTCTGCGAGATATCTTTTGATAGGATCTTTCCAGCCTTCTCCCGAGGTCAATATGCTCAGTACCTCTATGCTCGGGTGATCCAGCACTTCGGTGCATGTTTTTTACTTTGCTAGGCCATCTGCCTCGGCATTGTCCCGGCGAGGCACATTTTCAATTCGCACAGTATCGAACTCCTGAATAAGTTTCGTTACCAGCTCATGATATTTTGCCAAGGTCGGGTCCTTCGCCCCGTAGTCCCCTGCCGTTTGTCGAACTACCAGCTGGGAGTCGCTGTGGGCTTTCAAGTTTCTTACATCAATTTTTCTAGCTAGGCGTAGCCCTGCTATGAGAGCTTCATACTCGGCCATATTGTTGGTGACGTTGAAGCTGAATTTAATGGACTTCATCACCTGTAGATCTTCGGGGCCTCTGATAATTACCCCAGCTCCCTGGTGTTCGGACCCCGAGGCTCCGTCTACATGCAAAGTCCATTCTGGCTCACTTTCACCAGAATCGGAATGGCTGTCCTCGGTAATGGGTACTTCGGCAATGAAGTCTGCCAGAGCTTGAGCTTTGATGACTTTCCGAGGTTCATAAGTAATGTCATGCTCCCCAAGCTCTATGCACCATTTGGAAAGTCTTCCCGAATGATCAACTTTCCTCATGACGTCCCATAGAGGTAGACTACTTCGGACGATGATCGGGTGAGATTGAAAATATGGCCGTAGTCTTCTTCCTGCTAGCACCAAGGCATTATAGCTTTTTGTAGCAAGGGATACCTGACTTCGGCGCCGTGCAGGGACTTGCTTACTTAATAAACCGGCCATTGTTTCGGCCATTCTTCTTCCACAAGGACCGAGCTCACTGCTTTTTCTGTAACGGCGAGGTACAGCACGAGGGGCTCTCCCTCGCGAGGTTGCCGAAGAGTGGGCAGACGGGCTAGGTAGGTTTTGAGTTCTTCCCAAGCCTTTTGGCAGTCCTCATTCCAAGGATGATCATCACATCCGAGGTTGCCCTCCTTTTTTGCTGCCTTGGTGAGTACTTTGAAGAATACTCGACACCGGTCTCCATACATGGAAATAAACCTGCTAAGAGAGGTTATCCTTCCGGTGAGTCTTTGCACATCTTTTACCGTGACGGGAGTTCAGAATTCAAGCAAGGCCTTAATTTTTCTGGGTTGGCATCAATGCCTCTTTCTGATACCATGTACCCAAGAAACTTTCCCGAGGTTATGCCGAAGATGCACTTCTCGGGATTAAGGCGAATCCAAAAGATTCTGAGCTGGTGAAAAGTTTCCCTCATATCTGCGACGTGGTCTTTCGGCATCTTGTTTTTGACTATCATGTCGTTGACATAAACTTCCATGTTCCTCCCTATTTGGTCATTGAAGACCTTGTTCATCAACCTCTGATCGGTAGCTCTTGCATTTTTTAGTCCGAATGGTATTCTGATGTAACAATACATTCCGCCCTCGGTGATGAAAGCTGTCTTTTCCTCGTCTTCGGGATCCATCCTTATTTGATGATACCCACTGAAGGCGTCTAGGAAACTTAGGAGCCCGTATTCGGCAATTGAATTCACCAATTGGTCTATTGGTGGAAGAGGGTATGAATCTTTTGGGCAAGCATCGTTCAAGTTTCTAAAGTCGATGCACATTCGGAGGTTATTGCTCCCTTCTTTTGTGGCAATAACCACATTGCTTAACCATTCGGGATACTTGACCTCCCTGATTATATCTGCGTCTAATAAGCGCTGTACTTCGGTTTTGACGAAGTTATTTTTATGGACTGAGATGCCCTGTTTCTTTTGCCGGACAGGTTTTGCTTCCGGACTTACTTTAAGGCTATGTTGTATTATGCGAGGGTCTACTCCTGGCATATCATTCGGCGAGTAGGAAAATAAGTTTTTATTCATCAGTAGAAAGGATACAAGTATTTTCTTGTCACTTTCGGCCAAGTTTTTCCCTATTCGGGTATTTCGGCCTGGGACAAGTTCCACTTCTTCCATTTCCATTTCTACCTTCGTGGGGTCTTCTGCCTTTCCTTCTTTTGGCTTTCCGTTTGGGAAAGCCTCTGCCTTTACGGTTTGTGCGGAGTTGGTTGCTGGAGCTTTTCGCGCCTTGACGAACACCTTCCTTACTTCGCCCTAATCGATGAAGATTTCTGCATCTCCATCCTTCGTAGCAAAAGTGACAACTAGGTACTTTACATTAGGGCGAATGTGCAGATTTCCTTGTGTTTGTCTTCCAAGGATGGCGTTGTATGATGAAAGAACATCCATGACGATGAACCTTGCCATTGTGGAGGCAAACAGTTCATCTGCCCTATCAACCGAGGTCCCTTTCATCATCAAGGGGAGGTCAATCCATCCGAGGACCGACAGTTCGGATGGTCCTACCCTGAAAGTGGGCGAAGTGACAGGCTTGAGATCGGTGCTGGATATGCCCAAGCTCGGCAGCAGATGCGCAGGACGTCGGCGTTTGATCCATCGTCAAGCAACACTCTCTTGACGTCCCAGTTTCCTATCCTCGCCATGACCAACAGCGGATCATCATGAGGGAAAATGATGGTGGAACCATCTTTGCGGGTCAGCTTCTTCGACGGACTTTGATATTCCATCACTGCTATTTTTCTGGCCTTCCTCTTTCTTTCCGAGGAAGGGAGTCCTGTCATGATTGTTTGTATTATTCCCGCCGGAGGTAGAGGACGCCTTTTTGGACTTCGGTTCCTCCGCTTGTCGGAGTCGTAGTCCTCGTCTTCGGCCTTTCCTTCTTCCTCCTTCATTTCTTTCGGAGAAGGCATTCGCAGATACCGCCGAAGTTGGCCCTGCTTTATCAGCGACTCTATATATTTTTTCAATTGGAAGTAGTCTTCCGTGTCATGGCCTTGGTCGTGGTAGAACTGGCAGAACTTTTTCATGTTCTTTTTATTTTCAGCGGTCATGGCCCTCGGCCGCTGAATCTGGGTCCCCTGTCTCTCCATCGTCATGAGGATGTTAGTCCTCGTGGTATTCAGGGGTGTGAAGGGTGAGGACTTCTTTCCTTTAAACCTTCGAGGTCGTCCTGCCTATTCGGCCAGATGCCCCGTTTGCTGGCTAGACCCTCCAGCACGGATGTGCTCAGACTTCGGTCCGCCCATTCTCAGCTCCTCGGCTGTCATATGCTGTTCAGCCCTTCGGTAGAATTCTCCCGGCGTGTCCAGGGGATCCTTGGAGAACTCGTAGAAGAGCTGTGAGTCTCGCCGAAGGCCCCGCGTCATGGCGAGGATGCGTATTTCAGGCCGAAAGTCTGGGACACTTAGGGCCTCTCTATTGAACCTTTCGACATAATCGCGAATGGTTTCTCCATTCCTCTGTGCTATGTCGAACATCTGGACAGGCATCTTTGCTGTTGGCCTACTTCCAATGAATTGTTGAGTGAAGGCGGTGGATAGTTCTTGAAACTCCCTGATGGTTCCGGGAGCTAGTGAGTTGTACCACACTGTTGCTGGCCCTGTGAGGGTGACCTCAAAGCACTTGCATAGGGTGGTATCGTTAGCACCATGCAACACCATGCTGCGTTTTTACTTCATCAAATGGGCCTGTGGATCAGTTCGGCCATCATAAGTTTCCAGCTGAGGTACCCGGAAGTCACTCGGCATGGCCGCTTCGACCACCGTTCAAATGAACGGCGATTCATCCCCAGTAAAATTGTCAGATAGCCTAGCCCAGGCTGGCTTCCGAGCTACCTGTTTCTCTACTCTTTCCAACCTTGTTAACAATTTTTCCATGAGGAGCGTGGCACTGGGCCCTTCGTCCTGGTGCTCTGGGAAGGGTGACTGTCGGTGCCTCTTTGTCGACTGACTTCGGACCCGAGAGGATGGCGACCTCACCTCGGGTGACGAGCTCCTTTAGCGAGGAGTCTTTGGCCGCTCGTATCCCCTTTGCCTCGCAGGTCGTGCCCCGAGGGGTATATTTTCTGTCGAGGATTCATTGCGCGGGTCCCCACTCCCTGAACTGCGATAGATTGAATTCGGGCTTTTCTCCCGAGGGTGTACTGGCGAGAGGGGCCTTTAGGCCTGAATTGGTTGCGGCCACCTTCGGTCTATTTGCTGTGTCACCTCAACTACAATAGAACGCTGGAAGTCGCGTAGAAAGCTCATGGTTATGACTAGAGGACGTTCTTCCTTAGGCGAGGAAGTCCCTGGTAGGGTTTGCTCAGTGGCTGTTTAGACTTCAGGCGCGGACGGGGACTTCGGAAGTCCCTTGTCCTTAGAACGCCGAGTCTCCACAACGGTGACCTGAGGGTGGTTTCCCACAGACGGCGCTAAATGATGCCCAGCACATCTTCGTCATGTGACATTGTGACTTCGGGAGGGGCTTCCTGAGAAGGAGAACGTCTGGTGCAAAGGTTTCCCAGAGGAGCGTGCCTGAAATGGTCAGAAAAGAGGGTTAGGAGGTCCCCGGAGTGTTTCTCTGGGGAGGAGCCTCCAACGCCCAAGTCAGTGTCCTGAGAGGAGATAGGGGAGGAACACTAGGAGGTTAGATGGCCTTGCCTGTGTGTGTTTTTTCAGGGAGAGAGGGTCCGATTCTTTGCCAAGTCCTGTTTCCTAGTATTTATAGAGATGCCCAGCTCGTTCAGATCATGACACGTGTTCGGTTGGATGCGATCCGTATTTCCGGGCGTAGGGGACAGGTAGCTGTTTTGTAGGCTCCTCGGGTCTGAGACCGAGACAGGTCGTGACAGGACTTGGACAGCGTCGGCGTGTCAGACCGCCGTTCCAGGCGGTGTGTAGCGCCTGTGGGTGACATGTCAGAGGCTCCTTGAATGCTCCTGCCATACTCCTGAGGTCCTCTTGGAGAGGTCGTCCTTTGGTACGGACGTTGTTCTTCGGGAGATGTACCCGCAGTTCGGGGAGTTCCCTGGTTCGGGAGTTCTGCCTTCGGGGGGATTCTTCTCCTGCTTGGGATAGCTGGACCTTCGCCTCCGAAGGCGATCCATTTGGTCCTCCGAGGGAGCCGGTAACGTCCTTGATGTCCCTGATGTATTAGCCGAAGTCCCGACTTCGAGGCGCTTTGACTTCGCTCCTTCCCAGGTCAGTGACAGTGCTTTTTAAGGGTGACATCAGGCTTTCCGGCTATATTTTTTTCAGGAGGTGTGTACTGAAAGGGATGGTAGCCCTTCAGCTATCAGTTGGTATGGCCAAAGCTTGGGAGGAAATAAGCTGTTATTCTCCTGCAATTGGTAAAGGACAATCCAACAACTTGTGAGTCTGATTCTGTTTAAAGCTATAATGCTAGATTTCCACTACTGCTGGTGATGGGAAGCTGCCGGGTTAATAAGAACAGTAGTTAGGCCAAAAAGGCTATTAGTTTTATGTTGCTTGTTGAATTATGAGTTCTTTATAACTGGGAGAGATGTTAAGTTTATAGTACCAACTGGGTTATATGCCTGTAGTCTTGATCTACTACAGGAATCAAGAAGCCGAGAAATCTGAACAACAAATTATGAGTTCTTTATGACTGGTCACTCTCGATCTAATATGGTTTGAGCTCAATGTGAGGTAAGGAGAAAAAAATGGATTGACTTGCTGGATCCATAAAGAATGGGGAATCAAACATGAAGAGACTGTATGGTTTACTTTTGTTCACTGTAATTATGCATTCACGCCATGCATTGCATTCTAGTTGTGTTTACTTAATTTCTTTGTCTGTTTGAATTAGATGTTTTGGCTTATGTTGGTGATTGTTGGGTATTCTGGTTTTGTGATTGTACTTGTACCGTTATTATTTTGTATTGTATTTGTTTGGCTTTAATTTGGGATGCAGGTACTTAGGCTTTAAGCTAAGGCAATTATTACTATTAAACTGAACCTAGAATTTGTAGCTGATGAAGTCTCTTACTGAGTTTCATTAGAAACTCGTGGTTACCATTTTGCAGATAAAAAGGGGTTGTTGCTATGGTTTTGCTAAGCTAAAGCTAAAGGAATTCATCTTACTCTTAGATGGGGTTTTAAAGAACAAGTCTTGGATTTATGGACTTCTGAGTCCACGATTCTAAGAATGTTTATGCAGCACAATTTTGTGCACAGGTTGTAAAGCTGATTTGTCATGTAATGTACCTGATTATATTTTATGTTTTTTCTCATGTTTTAGATTGCTGAGCTATTCAATGCTCTAATAAAATTTTGTATTTTTCATGTTTTAAATTGCCAAGCTGTACAATACCTTAACAAACACTGTCAATTAAAGATGAATGCTATGAATTGCAAGTATCTGTTAAGGTATTATGCAGCTTGGCAATTTGAAACATGAAAAATACAAAATTTTGTCAGAGCATTGTACAGCTCAGCAATTTGAAACATGAAAAAAAAACACATAAAATATAATAAGGTGCATTACATGACAAATCAGCTTTACAGCTTATGCACAAAATTGTGCTACATAAACATTCTCATGACCCTGGACTTAGATGTCCATAATCCAGAACTTAGTTTTTAAAACCCTATCTGAGAGAAAGATGAATTCCTCCAACTTAAGCTTAGTAAGACCATAGCAGCAACCCCTTTTTATTTGCAAAATGGTAACCACGATGGGGTAAGTTTATAACGAAACTTAGTAAGAGATATCATCACCTATAAATTCTGAGTTTAATTTAACAGTAATAATTGCCTCAACTTAAAGCCTAAGTACCTGCATCCAAAATTAAAGCCAAAGAAATACAATACAAATTAATAATGGTACAAGTATAATCACAAAACAAGAATACCCAACAATCACCAACGCAAGCCAAAACATCCAATTCAAACAAACAAAGAAATTAAGTAAACATAACCAGAATACAATGCATGGCATGAATGCATAATTACAATGAACAAAAGTAAACCATACATCCTCGACAATCCATTTTTGTCTAAACAAACCTTAACTCACATAGAGCTTAAACCATATTAGACAGAGAGTGACCAATCACATATTGGCCAACATAGTGTTTCTAGAAAAGCATGGGTCTCTCAGATTGCTAGCCTTTTTTATTCTTGCAGTGGATCAAGACTATAGGCATATAATCCAATTGGTACCATAGACATAACATCTCCCCTAGTTACAAAGAACTCATAATTCAACAAGCAATACAAAATAAACAGCCTTTTGGCCTAACTCCTGTTCTCAACTTTCCATCACCAGCAGCTGTAGAAATCTAGCATTATAGCGTTAAACAAAATTAGACTCATAAGTTGTTGGATTGCCCTTACCAATTGCAAGAAAACAACAGCTTATTGCCTCCCAAGCTTCAGCCACACCAACTTCCATGTGCACCAAGTTTTGTATGCCTAATTCCATTCGGCTTTAGCTTAATTTTTCACCTTAACTTACATATGTATATATTTGTTTTTATAGTAGGTATTAACCCTTACATGGTTATGTAGCCTTTAGAAATTGCTAGGAAGGTGGCAAGAAATTGCCACAAGATAGGCTAAGGCAACCGGTTGAAGACTAATGACTAAGCTTAACTTCTTTACTTGGTTTTTATCCTTTATTTCTATTGGAATTTTTGACATTCTTTAGCATGTTGTTGCCCTTATGTCTACAATTTTAACCTCTTTTTTTATGAAGTTTAGAAGCTTCCAGGAACTTGCCAAAAAGTTACTAAAAAATTGGCAAGAAATTGTAAAAAGGCAACTAATTCTAACTTATTACTTTAGTCTCGGTTTTTCCCTCATCTTGCTCAGAAATTTACTATAGTTTCAAGCAGATTTTGAGCCCCAATTTTACACACTTTGATGACCTAAAATACTATCAAGAAACTTCCAAGATGCTGTCATAAAATTTAGTCAAGGGTGGGAAGGCAATCCAGTTGAACTCTTTATGTTTTGTCTTTGACTAGCTTCCATTTTGTCTACATCTTTTGGTACATTTTTTTCATATAATTCCAGGTATTGTACCTACCATTAACTACCAAGAAACTGTCAAAAAATTTCTTAAAATAAGCTTATACAACCGGTTATATTTAGAAGACTCAAGGTTGACTTTAGCTTTGACTTGGTCATTGTTTCTTGTCTTTTTTTCTTCTTGACTATTATTTCCAGCATTGTGATCCTAATTTCTTGGTTATTTCTTGCCCACTTTTGTCTAGAATTTTGGCCATGTTCTTTTCTAATTTTGGCTCTTGAAACCCCATAAAATGCTTGCAACACAAGCTACACATAAGCCAAGTTTTTCCACATTTGGTGTTTGGTTTTTGCCTTGGTTTTTCTAATCCTTTTCTTCCTTGAACTTGAGACCAAGTTTGCAGCCTAATTTTCTTGTATTCTTCAACATAATTTTGCCTAATTATTTGGCCATTTAAAGCCCTCAAATGGTTGCATGTCTTACTAGCTCCACAAGTTACTTACATAAGTCATTTGGCACCATAGTGCACTTGGTTGTGCACCTTTGTCATTGTCAACTTTCTTAATAAATTTTACTATATTTTTCGGCCAATTTGGCGTTCATTTAACTTAAATGTTCAAGTCATATTCCTATGCATGGAGCATTGCCACAATGTTTATGCAGGCACACACACACACATAAGATAACTGTTAATTATAGTGTGACCTCTTTTATACTCGAATGATTTTTGTCCACTTGTATTGTCATCAGTAACCTTTTTCACTCATTTTCATGAGCTTTGAATTCACATTATGCACAGCGCTCAACCTATGCCATTCACGAGTATGACAAAAATAACTCAAGTGGCTTGTTTACTATAACTCTATTTAGTGCACCACACTATGCATCTAGGTTCAGTTTTATCCCCTCGGAATTGTGAACCTCACTCCCTAGCCTTTATCCAATCTCATATGTCACTAGCCCTTCCTTTGTAAGGCACTAGGGTTAGGTAAAATGCTCTAACTCTAGGCTTTAAACTAGCTCAACCAAACTCCTCATCGATTGGGTTTCTGACCCTCGACTTCCCTCTACACCAATGAACACATCAATTACTGGAGTCGCTATGCAACTCTTGATCATAAGTGTACCTATACTAGACCTAGCACTTTGACTAATAATTTTAATACTTAGCTAGGTGGGAGATTACTTTACCTTGAGGCTACTTGTGAGTCGACTCTCGACTGGTCATAGTGAGCTCTTTCCTATGGGCGTGCCATAGACACTACCCCAAATGGTTAAGTCTAAAGCCTTCTCTTTTCTAGCATCACTTGGTTATTTCTGAACTGACAATTCAACTTTCTACAAACTTACTGGGACTCAAATAAAACATCAAGTGAACACCATAGTGTCCTCGGTTCCACTTAGGATTTAATCCTTTACCTACTAGGCTAGTTTCACTAGTCGAGTCTCTTCTTTAACAAGTTATCATTGTGGCCCTCAACTCCACTTAACCTAAAGATGATGACCTTAGGTCACAAACTAACCCTTAGTCCATGACAATTATTCCTATTATTTGTGTCCTCTAACTACCTTCCATCAATCGAGCCGACCCCTAACAATGACTCTCTTGCTACTAGCTCTACTTTAGGGTATGTAACTAGTGGAAAAATAAACCTATCCATCCATTTAGCCCATGAACAAATTCGTTACTTCTTACTTCCTTCCGCAATTTTCATCTACATACAATGGTTAGAAATGAAAAAAATTAAAACTTACCTACTTACCTTCTTGGCATCTAACTGAATTCCTTTGCGCCTCGGCTACCCTAAGGAACCTACCTGTCCAACCAATAGAAACTAATCTTATGAAGAAAAAAACCTATAGTACCTTAGGACATATCCAACCTAAGGCATCTGGGTCTCCAGTTATGTAGTTTCACGTACTAGCAAGTGGGTCATAGGGTCCTGGGTGTTGCCCCAATACTTGGTGCTCAAAACTACTACCCAACAAGCCAAATAAAACTATGCCAGTAAACTGATGCTAGCATTCCCAACAAGGAAAACTAAACTACTAATGAAAGGTTAGAGACTTACCTCACACTAGCCATTAACCTGCCCATGAGTTTACTACGGCTACTCATCATGTCCAGTTGGTAGCTGCCTACTATGGACACTTGACTGGCTGAGCAATGCTTAAACCACCACTCTAGCAGTGCTAGGCTGACTACTTATGACAACTACTGTTGGGGACAACTTTCTAGGCTAGTCTTAACTTAACCAAGCCTAATAATACCACTAGTCTGATGACCACTTAGACTATTGATAACATTTCCTAGGTGCAAGGTTTAGAGCCATGTGCTCCTTGCATCATGAGCATAAGCTCTTGTTTCTCATCATCTATTCTCATTCTTTGTTTTCTAGCTAACTTTTGCATTATGGGCCTATGGCCCATGCTCCAACTAAGTTGGGTGAGTCAACCTCCACCACGTAGTTTTGTCTCTGACTCTTTTAACTTTCTTTTGTGAGCTAATGCATACTGGGCCAACTACCGATGGCCCTACACCAATGATCGTTAAGTGCCTTTGCACATTAACTGAAAGCCTGGAGAACTTGGCCTTATGCTCTTACTCTCGATAAAAAAAGTACAAGAATGCTCATTTTTGTTGCTTTATAGCCTACACGACCAAGTGTCTATCACTTAGGTCAATGCATCCTTAGCTTTTTTCAGTGTTGCCTAACCCATCCCAGTTACTGGGTTCATGTTCTAACACTTTAGGAGTAACTGACTCGACCTGTTAGTACTCCCCACCTTGGAGGTTTCCATATCTTCCTAGTCTTAAGGATCATGTTGCCTACCTTATTCCAAGGTCTTGAAAAACTTCCCTTAGGATGGTGGCCACATCATACTACTTGTAACAAGGCATTACTTCTACCTTGAAGCAAGTCAAAACCATTGCCTCAACATCGCCACACTAGATTGCTAGGATCTGTTCTTAGACCCTTAACGTTTGAAAACACACCTGACCTAGTTTCATCATCGTAACCTACAACCAAAGCCAGGTGATAACTCACAAATGTTTGTTAGTACTAACTACCTTAGCATAAGGACAATCCACTAGATCTCAATTCCTAACCTCCAATGACTATGACCGAGCTCTAATACCAAACAAACATGGCCCATCGTGGCCTTGCCTAAGAAATCTATGAGATCATGTCCCACATTAGCCAAAATTGGCTAATTGATTACATGTGCATTAGTTAAAACCTTCATGTATCTAGTTAATTAACCTACTATGCAACCATGCATGATTAATGCTTTGACTTAAGTGATAAAACAGGTGATAAACATAAAACATAAACTATAAAATGTTACTCAAGCCTTTCATAAAAATTCAAGTTTCAAAGCAGTTAAAACATACAAAGTATATATGAATTGAACTACACATAATCAATTGTGTGAATACACCCAGGCAAAAGTAGACTATGATCACACACAAAAGTGACTTTAAAGTACTTTACTTATTCACGAACATTAGAAGCAAACTAGTGTATGAAAACTATACACCGAAATACATTTTTGAGATCCATAAGTAAGCTCTCATGTGACGACCCAAGTCTAGAACCGGTCAATGGAAGACCTGATTATACCACATAGGCTATCATTTATAAAAAGGATAAGTGCTAGATGCTTATGTTATGGAGCTAGAGCTTATATATCCACATAAGGCTTCTTATAATTCACTCATGTGGGATATGCGGGTGTTACAAACTTCCCACCTTATGTACCAAACGTCCTCATTGGAGTCAATCGGATTACTTGGTTCCCCAGATCAAGTAACATCTATAATCGGACTAGTTAGCCCTTGGCCAAGTAGCCTCTCAAATCCAAGATAAGATCAATCCCGGTAAACAATGTATGTGCACACCCACTATGCCACACGATCATGTTCCCGGGTCAGCTCTAATACCATCTGTGATGACTCAAGTCCAGAACCGGTCAATAGAACACCTACCAACACCACATAGGCTATCCTTTTTGAAAAAGATAAGCGCTAGGTGCTTATGTTATGGAGCTAAAGCTTATATATCCACATAAGGCTTCCCACAATTCACTCATATGGGATATGCGGGTGTTACATCTCAGCTTATAGCAACTCTTGGTGGTAAGCTCAAAAGCCCTCCTTTGTGCTTCACTAGCCATTATCGGCTAAATAAACAATTGTAGTTAGCACAACAACATAACCAATAAGTGAATGACAAAACTTGAACCATAAGATTCAAATAAACCATATACCTGCCCGTGAGCTTAGCTTAACAACTCTCAATAGTTGCTTGCTTTACGACACCCAAAATTAGTATAACAAAAGCTAAGGGAGTGAGAATCAAAGATTCTCAGTAAGAGATCCTTTAACCTGCAAGAAAAACCCTGATGGCACACACATGTATATAATATATGAAGTTTGTTGCACGCGCTTGTAGTCTAAGGGCTAACATATATGCAAAGATTCGAGTCCAATGGGACCTCACGTCTTCTTAGTCCTTGCACGGACATCACCTCTACCTAGCGAGTTCTAGCCCTTAACTAGCCCTTAGAAAACCTTGGCTTGTTGACATTTTAGTGAGCTAAGCTCACAAAAAAAATCTTCTCTTTGTTTTTGTGCAAGTGAACATGGTGGATGCACCTCACTTATGTTCTAAGGAACTCACTAGGTGTATAATACGTCCACATAATGCCTCAAGTCCTTAGACTTGGCTAGGTCACTTGCGTACTAAGCTTCCACCTCAAAACATTTCCAAGAGTGCACGAGGTTCTTACTTGCACCTCAAGTAACCTTACCTAGGCTACAAGTGCACTAAACCTTCATTCCAGGCATATACCTATCTACCATTACTTGGTTCACCCTAGTGGAATGGCAATAATCATGCTTGGACTAAAAAATTCTAGCTTCCATGCACCTTCCTAGCTGCTCTAAGGTTCCTTTATCAAGTCTTAGAACCCAAAGGCCTAACTAGGCTCCTAATGGTACTAAACCTTACACTAAATTGTGGTGTGCTATTGTGGCCAATTAAGTTGCATTGCTTTATGGGTACTTTCACACTCCACAATTCCTTGAAAAACACCTAGTTCACAAAAAAGTTTTAGGTGTCCCGGAGTACCACTGTATTCACCGTAGGGATTGGACCTTTAAATAATTTAGAGTTGTTAGGGAAATCAATTAAGTACAATTTGCTTTGTACTAGGATTAGCACAATATGGAACTTGGTGATGGATGATGATGTGAAGGATATTGTCATGGTTTTTGCATTTTCATATTTCAATTCGGAAAGGATTATGTTCATGTTTTAAATGGAGGCCCTAGGGTGATTATAAAGCATTGTTTAGCAATTCAAAAGTAGAAGTTAGAGTTTCTGACTTGCCCTACAAAGGTCAAGTCTGTTGTGGCATGGATTCACTTATTCAAAAATCATAGTCGTTGATTTGGCTTATTTTTGTTATAGCACAAATATTAGTGGTAAATTTGTTCATTTTACTTTTTCTGTTTCAAGGAAAAGAATGAAGAAACTGCATATCCTATCCTACTTATTCCCAACAATTGTTATATATATCCTTTTTGTTCTTTTTATGGCTTAGAAGACAATAATAGGCATTTTGAAGCTTATTTAAAGCTATTTTTCTCATGCCAATATAAGGATCTCACAATATTTTTAAGGTTTTTCACTTATTTGCTAATGAAGTTTAATTGTAGCGATTTAGAGTTATTTTCTCCTCTTGGATTTATGGATTGGTGTTGGGTTTCGGGAGCCAAACAACGCAGCGGAATTTAACTGAAACCCTCTAGGATCCAAGTGAAACGGGGTAAACCGGGTGTTCAAAAATTTTCATACCTAATTTTCGGTTAAGATCTCTCACTCAACTGTAGAGTCGAATCACAAAACTTGAACAGTTGATGTGTTCAAGCTCTCTATGGTATCCACACGAGCCTCTCGGGATCACCACGCTTCCACCGCGTCTCAGCAGATGCGTTTCTCTTGCGCTCGCAGTGCTAGCTTGCATCCTCCAAGGAATTGCAAGAAAAGAGTGGGGATGTCCTTTTGGGAGGCTAAGGCAAGGAGACCTGCGAATTTCTCACTAGAAGTTGTATTTATAATGAGACTCAACTTCCAAGCCGAATAGGTTTCAAACCCCTAATCCAATTAGGCTTTAATTTCGGGCTTAATAATGGCTCAACTATTGAGACTATTATTAATACGAAATTATTGTGAAACCAAAACCCAAATTATTAGCCCATGCACTCTAATGATCCAAATACCTCTATGTATGCGACCCAATAGGCTCTTACCACGTTGGCAATGATCATAAATCACATTTATGATCATAAGCAATGAGCGGTGTCTAGCAACACATCACTGCTACCCAAGTGACAAGATTGTCGATGATTCGACTAAACCTTTATGATCATCACCGATATATGCCATTGTCCTTTTGTCCAAGAGATCAAGACTAAGCACGAGACATGGATTGTGTCATTCTCGTATAGCCCAATCTTTGGTTTCTTGATTACCGAGTAGACCAACTTAAACTGATGACATTGATATCGTATATCAACTCATCCGAGCATGGCCATGCATTTTTCTAAGTCTTACTCTATCAAGGGGCTCGAAGTATCACTCCTGTTACATAGGAGGGACAAATCTCATCTTGATCATACAAATCTCTCCACATGATATGTGACATACCCAATGACCTCCTTCAAGTTCACTCAGTTACGAGCAACAAAGGAAAGTATCAAAGTATGTGACTCACATGTAGGGAACCTTGATGATCTTAGGTCGAAGGACTACATATACCATGATCACTATGAGAATCACTTATGACACTCATATAACGATCCATGTAGTGTTCTCATGGTGGGTCGGTCCAGTATACAAGTTCTCCAACTTGTACCCATATGCAGACTACATATCTCATATTCGTCTCCACATATGCTAGTCGTTATGTATTATTACAACCCGCTCCACAATAATACTAGACTAGAGACGTTTGAGAATATCACTATTCTAGGGTTACAATTATGTTTGTTAAGTTACGCAGAAACAAAACAATAAACATAATTGCTGGATTAATGTCTTAATAAAATATCATGACTTAATGTGCAAAAATAGAATCATCTCATGATTGGCCTTTTGGGCACAACACTAACAATTGGCTAATTTAATTTGCTAACTAAAATTTAATTTGAATGAGATTTAACCTCTTAGGATGTTATCTAGTGAAAATACTAGCCCAAGTCCACAAAAATTCTTAAGTTGCCCCAGTATAAATAAAGGGTCAACATTTGAGTGAAATGGAAGAAAAAAAGCTGGAAAATTTACAAAACTTGGTTCAATTATATCTATGGCCCCTAGCCTTTAATTATTATTTTATTTTAGACCCTAACCTCAATTTTTTGCATAGAAATTTTTTAATCCTGTTTAAGTGTTTCATTTTAGACCTTTCATTATTTTGTAGCATTAAGTTTGACAGGAAAAAAAATGAAAAACTAATTTTAACCTTTGAAAACTTTTCCTTTATCTTACAAACCTTAAAACTTTCTTATCTAAAAGCGACTACCACTTTCGCAACCAACTACACTCATGTCCCTCTCCAGCTGATGCGAATCCTGTTGGTATAAGGACTAAGAAACATGTCCAAGATTGCTAAAAGCTCCACAAATAACACTCCAAAGGATTGAAATTCAACCCCCACCCCTAACCAACCCATGGTTAGAAACAAGAAATATAAAGGAATACAAAGAAAGCCAAACTTCCTTATGCACAAGGGTAAGTTCACAAAGAACCAAAAAGATTAGCTTTTCAAGCAATATTTTGAATAATTCAAATCTATATGTTTACAAGTAGATTATAGCCTTTTTATAGTGATCCGTAGGCCAAGAAGTTCAAATCGCATAGGAAACAAACCACCTAAAGCCCTTATTGAGCTAGAAGTCCTAAATCAAGTAGAACTTATATCAAACTAAGTCTAAAACTCCAATATAAATTAAGATAAGACCATATTCGGCCAACCTATATAAAACATGTGCAAAATAATGTATTCTAACTAGAACAAACAACTCCTAACCAAAATAAGACACAATTCGCTAGAATGTGCATATGTGCTTAAAAACATGTGGAAAATGAGTTTTAAGTCACTAACTTGTTCTTGAATGTATCCTGACCCTTTATATAGCTTAAACCACATAAATCCATGTTTAGGCACCTTAGAAAACGTTCAAAAATGTTCAGATTTGTATAGGACTTCTTTTGGCATCATATTGGCTTTTTTAGGCTTCATTTGTGCATGATGGAACAATAACCTAGCCATTTGGCTTCCCTTCAAGTATGCTACTTCTCTTGGCCTAAATAAATGGGAAATATCATAATAAAAGTGTATTGACTTGAAATAGCTCCTTTTGAATGGCTATAAATCCTTGTAGTTTGAACTTGCATCATTACGGCTTATAGGTGCACTTTAAGGCTTCCATTGGTGTCATGGTCTTCCCTTAAAGCATAGGCTGCTTTTCTTTCTTGGAAAGGCTAGAACTTCATGGGTGAAGTCACTTATAGGGAAAAGAACATGATCAAAGCCTATTTTGATTGAACATTGGCATGGGAGCTCCATGTGGGCTTTTCCCGAGTGACACATTGTGGTGGTTATGGCATAGGGTGAACCAAGGTAGCCCTTATTTTTGTCAAAATCCCGCACTTTATTGTGACAATATTACTATCAAAGTGATCTCAAAAGTTCTAAGGAAATTATTCTCAAAGCACATAAGAAAAGCTGAATCGCTTTGAAAATGAAGTTTTTAGATCAAAATAGAGGTGGGGTCACTATAATAGAAAAAAAAAAGGTGATTGAAGTTTAGTCTCATTTTAATTCAGTCACAAATCATTCCCTTTCATGTGAGGCTCATAAAAATTGTGACTGAATTGTGACTAAAGTGCTTCAATCTCTTTTTTAGTCACAAATTGGAAAAGAAAATTAAAAGTCAAATACCAATTCAGTTGCTTTATTTTAGTCACCACGTGGTAATAGCTAAATAGTCACTTTTAGTTTAAAATTTTGAAAATTTGTCATTTTTAAGTCACAACTATGTAATAAAAACTCATATGTTTCTCTTCCTCCGTTTTGGTCATCATTTTCTTCCTTTTGCTTCAACTCTGCCCCAAGCAACAGCCTCATTTGTTCCAAATCTAATTTTTTCTTCTACTCTCCAGATCTAGTCAACTTCTCCTCTACTTTCAACATCCGGTTCTAGTCAATTTCTCCTTTTCAAAATTTGTAAGTACTTCCCTTATATGCTTCCTTTTCTTTCTTTTTTTTCTCTTGAATGTTCTCTCCAAGCACATTTTGTTCAAAATTTTCTCTAGTGAATTGTTGTTGATGATTGCTATTATGGTTGTATTTTTATATTATTGTTAATTGAGATTTTATGTAATTTTATTAATTTGAATTTTAGGAATTTTATGCAGTTCTAGGATTTTAAGGATTGTTAGTCATTTTGTAAATTTTATTCAATTTATGTAATTTTAAGGGCATGTTAGTAATTGCCTGTAATTTTATTAATTTTATGTCATATTAGTAATTCTAGTAATTGGCTATAATTTTGGTTATTTTTTTGTAATTTAAGTAATTTTATGTAATTTTAGGAATTTTATGTAATATATATAATTTTATGTAATTTATGAAAATTGAGGAATTTTTATCAAAGTATCATTTGGGAAATAGCAACTGAATTATTCAGTCACTAATTTACGACTGACATTTTAGTTGTTTTTTCCCAAGCGTCCCCACAAAAAATGACTGACATATTCAGTTACTTTTTTTAGTCACAATTCAGTTTCTTTTTATTAGTGACTACGTTTTTTGTGACTGAATATTGTAGCTGTTATTTAATTACTTTTTGATACTATTTGCGATTAAACCTTTAGTTGTTTTGTTATTTTTCTGTCATAATGGGCAACAAAATTTGAAAGGTTTTGCAAACTCTCACAGTAAAAGATTGCAAGAACCACAAGAAAGAGCTCAAATATGCAAAACCAAGTGTTCTAGGGTTTTGGGTAGAAAACCAAAGCAATTTGTGCAAGATTTTGTGAAATATTTTTTTGGAACACGATGTTCTTTGATATTTTCTTGCTGGAATCAATGCCAAGACGGTTTCTTGCTGCCAAATAAACAAAAGATTCAATTACTTATGCCCAAAGATTCATGAAACCCTAATTCTTGCATAATTGAAAACAAACTTTGTTTAACGAAACAACCTGATTTTTGGGGACCTTCTTTTTGAATTTTCTTCTTTTCTAGATGCTGAGAAAACAAAAACAAAGGGAATTAATGAAGTTTGGATGAAAAGAATAAAAGGAAACAAAACTGGAATCCAAAGAGAAACCAAAAAAACTGAATGTGTGTGAGATTAGTGCTTTTTAGTTGTTCTACGTTGAAAATGACTTGGATTGGCCTACAATGAAAGGGGATAGATTAGAACCTAATAAATATGGAGGAAACCATGAATTGGAATAATAATAATGAAAGAAAATGTTGTTGGACTCAAAGAAAACTGAAGGAAACAAGAATGAATGCAAATGACACTAGTTGGACTTTTTCTTGTGTCTTTCTTGATATAGATGTAAGACAAAGGCTGGAATGAATTGAAAAAGACTTGAAACGCAAAGAACCAGATTCAAAATGACAAAAAAAAAATAACTGGAAAAATTAAAAGAAACAAAAAAAAAACACTGGATATGTCTTTGGCTTGGAACTTGTAGCTCTAATACCACTTGATGCAAATCTTGTTGGTATAAGGACCAAGAAATGCGCTCAAGATTGCTACAAGCTCCACAAATAATACTCCAAATGACTGAAATTTGACCCCTACTATTAAACAGCCCATGGTTGGAAATGAGAAGTATAAAGGAAAACAAAAAAGCCAAACTTTCTTATTTAACAAGACAAGTTCACAAATAACCAAAGAGAGCAGCTTTTTAAGAAAATTTTTTTATTCAAATCTATATGTTTCCAAGTAGATTATGGCCTTTTTATAGTGATCCTTAGGCCAAGATGTTCAAACCACTTAGGAGACAAACCACCTTATGCCCTTATTGAGCTAGAAGTCCTAAATCAAGTAGAACTTATATCAAACTAAGTCTAAAACTCCAATATAACATAGGATAAGACCATGATTAGTGAACCTAAACAAAAACATGTGGAAAATATAGTATTGTAGCTGGAACAAATAACTCCTAACCAAAATAAGACACAAAACTCACTAAAATGTGCATATGTGCTAAAAAAACATGTGAAAAATGAGTTTTAAGTGGCCAACTTGTTCTTGAACGTATCCCGACCCTTCATGTAGCTTGACTACATAAATCCATGTTTAGAAACCTTAGAAAACATAAAAAAACATTCAAATTCGCATAGGACTCCATTTGGTATCATATTGGCTTCTTTAGAATTCATTTGCGCACAATGGAATAAGAACTTAGTTTGGCTTCCCTCGAAGTATTCTGCCTTCTATTGGCCTAACTAACTGAGAAATATCATAAGAAAAGTATGCTAACTTGAAATAGCTCATTTTGAATGGTCATAAATCCATGTAGCTTGAACTTGCACCGCTAGGGCGTGTAGATGAACTTTAAGGCATCGATTGGCGTCATGGTCTTCCCTTGAAGCATAAGCTGCTTTTATTTTTTAGAAAGGCTAGAAAATCATGGATGAAGTCACTTGTAGGGAAGAGAATATGATCAAAGCCTCTTTTGCTTGAACATTGGCATAGGAGCTACATATGGTCTCTGAGGTGTGCCATTGTGTGTCCCAGGTAACACCCCAAGATGGTTTTGGAATAGTGCGAACAAAGGTAGCCCTTATTTTGTCAAAATCCCTCACTTTATCATCCTTAGTTGCTTTTCCTTTATCTCCTCCTAAAACTAGCAACTTAAAGTCCAAAAGATCCTTGAATATGCCAATTTGAGCTTTATAGCTTTAGTCTATTCAAAAACTCCTAAAATGTGCATAAGGGTGCTCTCTTGAAATGCATCACTAGCCACCACAATTTGTAAAAGTCACCAGTGGATAGCTTGGTTTTGTAGTGTTAAGGCTGGAGAACAATAACCCTATATTTTAAGGGCTTGATTTTGCTTGGATTGGTACAACTTTTTGGTTCGACTCAAATTTGGGTTTATGAAATTGTTCATAAACTCTAACATTGATTTTAAATATTAAACGTTGTCTACGTAAGATTGCTGAAATAGATTAATTTCTTTGTGTTCAACGGCCTTTGGCTTTGGGGAGCAAAACCCCTCTAGTTCCATTGTTGTTTAATGATGTTTGTGTCACCGGTGAAGATCGCAATGAAAACATGACTATCGCCATTATGAGAAGGCCATCAGGCTGAAGACAATGGCTGTCGGCCGGTGGACAACAACAATGAAGTCCCTAGTCCCCTGGGCGACATGGCCACCCCAGCCAGTGGCAATTGGTGGCCTTTTATAGGGCCTGCACTATGAGGTTGCCCATGGAGGGCAACAGGAAGGACCATGTCCCAGCTAAGTCCATAATCTTTTAGTATAGCAACTCCAAGTGCAAGCCTGTCAGCTAGCGCATGAAAGGCAATTGCTTTACATGCTTAAAATGGTTGAAAAGTAAGTACACTAACAGTAAGACCATTTGCTTGAGGCAAGCTATTTAATGAACTTCTTTTTCAATGCATTAACAGAGCATGCTGAAGATGAAAGATAAAAGCAAAAGAAACAAGAACAACTCCACCAAGCAATGGTCTAAGACCAAAAAGTAATTGCACAAAAAAGACCAAAAAGAAAAAGTAGCAAAGAACAATTCCACCAAGCAATGGTCTGAGACCAACAAGCAACAACATAAAGAAGCCAGAAACGTCCTCTAAGCTACGGCACTCAACAAAAAAAGGACATAAGCCATCAAGTAAAACTAGAATGCCAAAACAAACACATAAAAAAGCATACAAGAAAGTTAGGGGAAGAGAATTGGGATTCATGTTAGGGGAAGAAAGCAGGGGAAAAAAGAAAGCAGAGGTGGAGGATGGGAATTGGAGAAGGATACGAGTGTAACTGGTTGTGGAAATGATAATTCGATTATTAGATGGAAAAATTTTAAGGTTTCTAAGGCAAAAGAAAATTTGTCAAGGGTGAAAATTAGTTTTTCACTTTTTTCTGTCCAAATTGACGCATCAAATTAATAGAATGTTTAAAATGAAACACTTAAATGAAGTTAGGACTTTCCATGTAAGAAATTGAGGTGAGGGTCCAAAACAGAATAATAATTAAAGTTTAAAGGGCACAAATGCAATTAATGCCTAAAACCCTAAGGCCCTGTTTGGATAGAAGGGAGAGCGTGGAAAGGGGAGGAGACGCCCCCTCCCTTCCGTGTTTGGATAGGAATAAATGGGAGCGAGAGGTTGAGAAGGGATGAAACACTTCTTTCTTTATCCCTTCAACAAGCTTATTTCGCAATCCCCCCAAATCGGGGGGAATCGAAGAGAAGGATTTGACGAAATCGATTAAATTTTCTCATTCTCAAAATTGCCCCCTCACTTGTGAGCGATTTCCTCTTCTTCGTTTGCTGGCGACGGTGGAGTGGGGAGCGACGGCGGCAGGCGCGGCGTCCAGGTGGACGTAGCTGGGCAGGGGCAATCGGAGGCAGGTGCGGTGATGGCGAGGCGAGGCGACGGCGTGGCTGGGCAGGCATAGGCCAGCGGCTACGGCGTGGGGTAGTTTGGAGAGAGAAATGGCAGCTACAGAGGAGATGTTGGCTGAGGGCGACGGGGCGAACGTTGGCAGCGACAGAGGAGATGCTGGCTGGGGCGACGGGGCGAGCTGGGGAGGAAACAGCCGGAGAAAGAGAGAAAGAAGAAGGCGAGGCCGGAGGGAGGTAGCTGGAAGAGAGAGAGAGGAGGAGGGAGAACGAGACTTGTTTAGTTTGGAAGAATTGAGTCTCTGTAGCAGTCGGTTTTTGGGGTCCTCATGCTGTTCTGATGCTTCTCACATGTTCGATGAAATGCCGCTGTGAGAGAATTCCCTGGCTGCTTTCATCACAAAGCTAATACTTCTGTTCTAATTTAAAGAATTTATTTTTCCTTGGTGATTGAAGGTGAAATTATCAATTATCAATTTTTTTATTCTTTTTCTGATCTTCTTTTTTTGGCTACTACTACCACGAGGTGTTCTAACTTAGTTAACCAAACTAATCTCCATTCGTGGTTCATGGCTGCTAGCCTAGGGGTATTTTGTACGCTGAAAGGTTGTAGGGGACTTTGAACCATTGAGCTCCACGTCTCAACTGGGGCCTTACTCCAGTTTCTGCTCTTCCTTTACAGGCAACAAACGCTTCCAAATCTTTGCTGGGAGGTGTGAGTTTAACTAGAAAGCAACAATGGATGGTATGTAAAGGCCATTTTTTATTTTTACATTTTGGTTACTGCATTCTTATGTTGCAACTTGCAAGTGGCTAGAATTCATGAGTTTCTACGTCTCTGATGTCCTTAGTTGATTCGCAACCAACAATGGAAGAAACTATACTGGTTCCGGATGATTTAATGATGGGACCACCTTCTCCTCTCATCCCACCAGAAAATGCCGTTTCTCTTTAAAAAGAAAACGTTTTCTTCCTTTAATTTTTGGGGTTTGCTAAAAAAGGATACAAGCGGAAAAGGTATTTACTATTAATTTTAATATAACTTATGGATGTTTTGCTTTTTTTTTATTGGATAAATATGTTCCTCAAATCAACCAACTTTATTGGGTCTATATATGAAAATTTTGTTAATGCAAGTAATTTATCACATTATTAAGAAAAAAGAATAAAATGAATTTACAAGCTAAACTATGGGTAAATTTGTAATAACATTTAAATTCTTTCCCTCCTCTTTCTTTAATGAATGTATCCAAACAAAGGGGGGTAAACTTCTCTTCCTTTCTTTTAGTAAGTCTATCAAAAAAAAAGTAAGATCATGACACCCTCCCCTCCCCTTAATGATAATATCCAAACAGACCCTAAGTCTTTCGAGAAGAGGGGAAACTGCAACTTTAGCCCTTATCTCGCCCCTCATCCCTAGAAACCCTGAACTTTTTCCTCAGACCTCCGCCACCCCTGGAGCCTTGCTGTTCCTGCCCAACACATCCAGCCATTGCCCTTGTCCACACTGATGCACCGCTGCTTGCCGTAGAAGTCGGAACCGCCATCTGCCCCCTCGCTCGTCAGGCTGCCCCTGCCGTCACAGTCGACGCCAAATCGAAGGGAGTGGCCGATCGCGAAATCGACCTCTGCCGTCACATCATCAATTCACCCCCTCCTTGCCCCATCCGCCCCTTCTGGTGGTCACCGCGTCACCACCCAACAAAGCCCATCCCGGCTATCGCTCCGTTGTCATTGGTGAAGGCAGAACAGAAGAGGAACTCGTTTTGTGACCCGTCTCAACCCATGACCCGACCCTGTTTCCCAATAGTCCGAACAATCTCTTTCTGTAGGATATAGCCCCTAACCTTTTCTTTTAATTTCGTTCATATAAGTCGTTAACATTTTATTTATTTTGCAGAAACGACAATGACAGCTAAAGGTGGGCATCGGGCTGGTATGACCCGGCCTAGATCGGGCCCAGCTCTCCGTCAAACACAGCACAGCCCGATCAAGAATCTATGCGGCATGGGCCTGGGTAAGGCCCGAAATATGGTGGTGCATGTTTGGGCCTTCTAAAAGAGAAAATTGGACTTTGACCTAACACGGACCAACCCTGCCTAGAGGCATGGAAGGCGCCTGGTTTAGCCCAGGCATGTTGGTCCCATGCCCGTTCGGGCCTAACGACTCTCTCGTTCCAACGCTAAGCTACCCAATTTTAAAAAAAGTTTAATTACACCTATAGCCCCCCAACACCTTTCTACTCCATTTTTTACTCCCATATTTCCATTTTTATCCCCCAACAACTAGAATTTAAGGTTTTTTTGGTCCCAAAAAAATTTGCCTACCCCTATAATTAGGGAGGCAATTTCTATTTTATCCTCATACCAAAATTGAAATTTCCCTTCCTTGTCTACTACATTATCTCTCAGTTTCTCAAGCATTTTTGCTTATTTCTTCATAATCTCTTTGTAATCACTACTATTATTCTTTCACACATGGCTTCAAAAGGAAATGGCAAGTCTACAGATTCCTCCTCATCCCACACCACCTACTTTAAAGGCTCGTTCCATCGTCGATCCCGACGGGCCAATAAAGAGGTCTGCATTAAGGACGTGCACGACGTTGACCAAAATGACATAAAAAAGTATGATTTGGGTCTCTATGATCAAGTTTTGGATGATGATATTGAAAAGGCAGAGGTGACACCAGCTGATATTGTTCGAGGAGACCGGACCCAACCGACGTTAACGAGCCATCAACTGGATGCTGAGGATTCACAAGCACAAGGTAAATGCTTGAGACTAACAGTTTAGGTGTGGGAGCTTATGACCTTGTTTGGGAAAGGGATTCGAGATGTAGGAAATGTAAACATTGCAACTAAAAGTTGGCGCACAAAAAGAACTCCAAGACCAGAAAGTTACAGTGCCATATAGAAAATTAGCATACCATTCTTCTTTTTGAAGCTGCCATTAGTTTTGGAGGACAAACTCAACTTAGGAGCACCACCGGTGGGTCAGATATATTTTGATTTAACTAACAATCTTTGTAGACAAGGCATGGTAAATTGAATGATGTTTACCGAAAAACTATTTCACAAGTTGAAAATATGTATTTAGAATCTTGGATTAGATCACAATTAAACCTTACATTTAGAAAAGTTTTTACAAAAATAACTAGGTGGGAGAGCTTCAAATTATTTGAAGCCTATAAATCAAATTTGTAAGCATATTTCTCTATTTTTTAACATTGTGTGGCTTTTACAAGTGACATGTGAACATCGTATATAGGGCAATCATTTTATTGCATGACTGCTCATTGAATTGATGCTGATTGGGTGATCAAAAAACATATGCTGTTATTTATGATCATAGAAAATAATCATATTGGATCTCACATCTATAATTGCAACCACAAAATTTTGTGTAAATATTTTTGTACTGGTAAAGTTCTATGCATTTCATTTGATAATGCATCAAACAATGATGTTACTATTTTGCTTTTGAGACAACAATTAAAGCCACATCTTGAAGGTGCATTTTTTCATGTCAGATGCATGTGTTATATTTTAGACCTGTGTGTATAAATGGGTATAAAAGTTTTGTAAAATAAAATTGTGCCTATTCGAAATTCATTTTCATATTTGAAATCAAGATCTGCTATATTTCATATGTTCAAAAGGTTTTATTTTTAAAACAAAAACCATTTTCTTGGTCACATTTAAAATTAGATTGTCCAACCAAGTCGAACTTAACTTATTTCATGTTGCTTAATGCATATCCATATGCAAATTCGTTTACTCATTTTATGAATATGAAGTTGAATTGTGAATTCCTTACAACTGAAATGTGGGACAAATTTTTTAACTCAAGTGAATTGCGAAAACTTTTTTTATGAGACCATCAATTTTTTATTTAGTGTTTACTACCTTACCGTGCATTATGTTTTGCTTCATTAAATGAACATTACATATGCTTTACATTAGTTTAAAGATGATGAATTTTTAAAACCCATTGTAGAAGCCATGTGGGCTAAGTGGCTTCAATATTTTGAAAACATTCCCTTTGTCTTTTTAGTTGCATCTTTGCTTGATCTATATGTGAAAATTATGGGCACGACAATATTTCTTACAGGCATTTTTCATACTTATTTAGAAATGCCCTATGTAAATGTTATAGTTATGCCTACTACTATTTCCAATTACTTGCATTCTTTGTATAAGTTATATTTTGAGAGGCATTCGGATAAAGTAAGATCCAAAGCTTCTCAAACTGAGCCTTCTAAAAGATCTACCTTATCAAACGTCCCCAACTGATGACTTCAGGTTTAGCTGAGGTAGATAACTACCTCAACACATCATTCAAGCCAAGCAACATTGACATATTAAGGTAGTGGAAACACAAGTGATCAAGGTTCTCAATACTGTCAATCATTGCCCAGGAGATTTTTGCAATTTTGGTCTCAATTGTGGCTTTCGAGGCAGTGATCAGTGTAGGGAAACAAGTAATATCGAGGAAATAAGCAAGATTGATCCTAGACATAGTGGAAGTCTGCATATGTAATAGAGATTAGGGCCTTGCTGAACTTCAAAAGCTAGACCAAAAAAGCTCCAATGACGAATACTATCAGATGATGAAGCTTGAATTTTTTTCTCCTTCCATCCCTTAGTTTGTTTTTTATCTGACTATGATGATATGCATAGATCATAAGTTTTAATTTCCATTAATTTTTTGAACATTTTCTCATTTTATCCTATAAGGCATGTTTCAGTTAATTGTAAGTGTCATTTGGCTTTTTATTTTAAAAAAAGTATACCTTTTGTAGTGTTTTTCTTTAAAAAAAATCCAAAATTAAATTTTAAAAAAATTTCTAAAAATAAATGCGTTACGGCCCAAGCTTAGGCTTCGGTAAGGTATAACACATTCCTAGCCCTTCTTTACCCGGGTTGTAGGCGAGCCTTATGATCGGGCCTATGCCAAGTCAGTCTAATCCCCACCACTACTGACAACAAGATTTTTATTACTTTTCTATTTTTTCTTGGTTTACTTGTTTGTTTGGCCACACATTAACTTAACTATTAAATTTGTATAAAAATATAAGTTAGGATGTTCATTGCTTTTTTTTTTTCCTTCTTTTTAATTTGATAATAATTTGATTTAATGTTAATTCTCATAACACATTAAGAAAAAAATTTTGATAACACAAAATTATATGTAAGCTAGTTATTTAATTGTTTAGATAATATAATTTTCCTCATCATTTTAAAATTGAAGAAACTAATTGAACAAAGTGATAAAATAATAATTATTCTTGAAGGATTTGTTCTTGGTGGATTTGATAAAATCCCGAGATAGATTTTATTTGTTCAAATCTAATTGGTCTAATAAAACTTAAGGTTTGAATAAGATGTTCCTTTCAAACATTTGGTGGATTTAGTAAAATTTCAAAATTTCAAAGATATCTAAAATTTCATAATCAGTTAGTCTGGTAAGGTTCACGGTTTGAAGTTAGATTAAAAATTAATTTTTAAAAATAAATTAAAATAAATTTATAAAATTATTATATCAAAGGTTAGGCGTCAAAAGAAACAAAAACTTAAGAAAATATAAAAATTGAACCCCCATGGTACCAATTTGTAGGTATTAAAGGTGCTTGGTGTTTTTTAAGCGTAACAGATTCATGATTTTAAAATCACCTAGACCAAAACAGGTATCTAATCAACCTAAGTGTAAATTAAATGATGGTGACTCCTAAACACGTTGCTACAACTTGGCAATTCCCATGAGGACGAGTCTAGCAGTAAAATGATTCAATTTTCCTTTTTTCTTTATTTATTTCTTTTTTACTCATTGATTTGATGTGTTGCATTTTATTTTTATAGGTTCTAACACACACACACACACACACAATTTTGACATGTATAATGAGCTCAATACCCAAGCTCACTCCGACAATGTTTTGTAAAAATACCCCAAGTTAGGTTAGTCGTGTGAAACAATATTCTCCGCCTTTTCTTTAATCCGTAGTAGTAAGTAATGTTATCTGAGTGTGACAGTAGTCACCTTATAAGACCATGAAAGCTATGACTCAAATTAACCCTTCCTCACATAACCCTTGTAGGTAACGAATTTGGCCTTTTTTTTAATCCAATAAGACTTAGTAAAAGGGATTCAAGAACCAACCCATGACTTTCTTTCAAAAACCACCTTTACATATAGTGGCCATAAATCCATTCACTTGGATTTCCATAACAAGACACATATTTGCTTAGTTAGCTTTCCTCATATTTTTTTTGTTATCATTTGTTCTATGTTATTAACCTTTTATTATCATCCTAGGCATGCTATTTAATTGTTTTATCTTTGCCTTCCTACACTTGTTATCTCACTTACTCTTTATTTCCATGACTTTACATGTGTCTTTCGAAATTGATCTTATATATGTTTATTGTTTTCTTCAATAGTCCACATTGCATATTCATGCATAAATGCTTAAAATCATACATCTAAAATCTGAAATGAACTTCACTCATCAAGAAGGGAAAGAATTTGTACTCAACATCAATATTTAACCTGGCTTCTAGCAACATTATTGGTAGGGAAAAAATAAAAACATCTCAGCAAGCTTGAGTGAAAGGTAGAAAGCATATCAGAACAAATGAAGCAATTAACAGAGTTGATCAAATGAAAGGTGGTATAAACCCTCGTCAAAAATTCGTAAGATCCCACATACCATCCTGGATTCATTCCACAATGAATCCCAGTTCAGGAAAAAATTGTCCAAGACTCAGATCCATCTAATGCCATTCATTTAAGGCACAATTTGTTTTATAAAGAAAAGAAACCACTACCAAAAAAAATAAGATGACAATAAAAAAGCTTGAGATTATAGAAAAAAAAAGGCTTTGCTCCATTAAAGGCAACACCATATTTAGATCATTCTCAATTGATGGACTTTGGCTAATGCCAAATGTAGTAATTCCTTCAAATTTTAAGGTGCTAGAATTTGACAAATTGGATGAGATGAACTCACCATATTCCTTTTTCACACTCTTTTTTGTGGGAGATACAGCCTCTCACTGAGGATGAGAAAATTTAGATGGATTTTTTTCAAGAAAGTCTCACTAAATCGTCATTGCAATTATACATGAGTTTGAGTTCCAAAAATATCAAATCTTGGAGTGATATTGCCCATGTTTTTTTTCTGAACAACTACAAATATGTTAAAGAGCTGGCCTTCGTTGCTAAGTTTTGTAGAATCTTGAAAGGCAGCAACAAGAGTCTTTCAATGGGCACACACAAAGGTGGAGGGACTTAGTAGCACAAGCTTAACCTGCCATGGTTGAAAAGTAAATGATCACTTTATTTGTTCAAATGATGAAAAGGCTATATTATGAAAAGTTGGATGGTATTACCTCTAATAACTTTTCTGATATTGTGTTATATAGGGAAAAAATAGAATATGGGATCAAATTGAGAAGATTAATAGATTTTAGCACTGATGTTCAAAGCATTAGCACTATAAAACATTTAACCTTTATATTACATGGGAAAAGATGTCATAGTGAGGTGGTAATCTTTAGGGCTCCTTCATCATTACCACTTACCACTCATGGGAAGAAAGCCACTTAAGTTTATTTGATTCCTACAAGCTACACCGAGTTGCTCCCTAAGCTCATAGTGTTGAACCTACTATCACTCATACCAACAATAGCAAAAATCAAGCAACCCCCTCTTTTAAGATTGTAGGATCCAAATGCCAAATATGATTACCACACATGCTCACTCGGGCATTCATCTAAAACTTATGCGGCACTAAAACTAAAGGTTCAGCAACTGATCGATTTCAAATGGCTAAATCTGGATATGACCGATAATTTAAAGTGAAGATTTCGAGTTGGAACTACATTGACTTTGGAAGGGCTTCAAGATAGATCTGACCTAGTGGTTCACACATACACTTTTGAATGATAAGGAATCCTTTAAGTAAACTTGTATCATTGAAAGCTTACCAAAATAATTTAATGGTAAAAATCTCCTAGACTTAGTCTGAAATCTACGGCATAGTCTTTGTTAATTAGACATTTTTTATCCCTTTTCTTTAAAATAAAACGATGTAATGTGTGCATTTTACTGCCTTTTAGTAAATAAAAAGTATCATTGTACATCCATTTAACACTTCTTGCCATTATACCAACCATTTCACCCTTATTGCTATTATACTTTCTTTCATAAATGAACACAAATGAAACAATGCTACTCATAGGTGAAAATGAGAGCTAAGGGAGATTTAATTGTGGTAACCTTGAAAATATAGCTTAATCTAGTATGAAGGATCCTAAAAGTTGCACCTCAATTTTTATCATAGAAGGAAAATAAAGCTTACAAAGAATATCAACATCATGATAAGTGGTTTTTAGATTTGCTCTTGGAAAAGATAGTCCTTAAGATATTAAATGGGTTTGGTGAAATTTCACAACTGCTTAATACAAAAAAAGGTTCTTAGTTCTTCAAGAAGAAAATTCCAAAAAAGAAAAAAATCTCTCTCTTCCATCAAAAGGCAATAAAGGAAATTCAAAATAAAGAAAGAACTGAGAGTAAGCATGAACAACTAATGTCACTTCAGTCGTCTTACTTGAGGTACACTACAAGGAGTGATATCCAGCATATCACTTATCAAAGCTATATCTCACAAAAAGAAGATATAGCTCACAAAAAGAAAAGACAAAAAAAAAAAGGAAAAAAAGAATTTAAAGGCTTGCCAAGTTGTAATTTTCCAATACAGCCTAGGAAAAAGTTAAGAAAAAAAGGCAAAAATGAAATGAAAAGAAAAAGAAAAAGAAAAGTGAGTTATGGATTATATACTGAAAACCTACAAAGGCAATTTAGAAGATAAGAGCAACCTTCAAAGCAAGTTTCCACAAGGATTGCAAGAGTTGAGAGCAATAGAGGTCTAGCATTTTGGAAAAGGTGATAGATTCGAGGTTAGCACTATCAAGTTTACTAAGGTAATCAAATTTATTCATGAGTAGTATTAAAAAACTTTTCTTTTACACCATTCAAACTTGACTTTTTCTCAACCAAGTATTTACCTCTTAATATGATTCAAACATCATTTTAAAGCTTATTGTTACCATTCACCTCGTGTATTTTGCATCTTTGAGTTAGAAAGGGAAACAATAATAGAACATTTTGATCAAAATATAAAAATCGTAAATTATTTTGCCAAGCTCTACAAACTAATAATAGTTTTTCTTTAGGGCCAAACCATTACTCATTAATGTGTGTAGACTTAAAAGCAAATAGATAGCTTTAGAATTTTTTTGAGAATGTGTCGTTCTTACAAAAGAAATTCACAACCAAATGGCATCTTGAGGGTTTAGCAAAGCATGATCTTTATAAATCAAGGAAGACAATACCTTCATCAACATAGGCACCATATTCAAGGGCAAAATAATTCACTTCCTCATAATTTAGGTTAAATAAAAGTTTTAAATAAAAAATGTTTCTCTACATCATCACATCTAAAGAAATGCTAAACCGAAGTTTTAGAAAAAAGATAATTCTCTTCCTTATAATTTAGGTTAAACCAAGGTTTTAAGTGAAAAAGGTTTCTCTACCTTGTCATATATAAAGAAAAGCTAAACTGAATTTACAAAGAGAAAGTAATTCTCTTCCTCATAATTTGGGTTAAACTGAGGTTTTAAATTAGAAATGTTTTTATACACTATCACATCTAAAGAAAAGTTAAATTGGGGTTTTAAAGAGAAGGTGATTCTTTTTCTCATAACTTGGGTTAAATCAAGGTTTTCAATGAAAAAGGTTTCTCTATCTCGTCACATATAAGGAAAAGCTAAACTAAAATTTCAAAGAGAAGACAATTCACTTCTTCATAATTTGGGTTAAATCGAGGTTTTAAATGAGAAAAGTTTCTCTACCTTTTCACATTTAAAGAAAAGCTAAACCAAGGTTTTAAAGAGAAAGTAATTCTCTTCCTCATAATTTAGGTTGAACTAAGGCTTTAAATGAGAAAAGTTTCTCTACCTCATCACATATAAGGAAAAGCTAAATTGGAGTTTTAGGGATAAAGTAATTCTCTTCCTTATAATACAGGTTAAAATGAGATTCTAAATAAGAACGGTTTCTATATCTTGTCACATTTATAGAAAAGCAAAACCGAGGTTCACAAATAGAAGAAAAATTTTTTCCTCATAATAATTATATGGAAAAATTGAGATTTTTAAAAATTTTATACCCAAAAGGACATTAAAGGGTTCTTTGCCTGCAAAAGGAAACGACTAAAGCCTTCCATGCAACAATAGAAAGGTTCCAATTGGAAAGTGCCAGAAGAGTTCATAGGCCTAATAAACAAAGAGAGATGAGTTTTTTTTTCTCAAGATTTTTTACAATGGGAAGGTTCTTATTGTTCAAATAAGAAGTCAGACAAAATTTGGTTACGGCTATACATACATCATATCACATGAAACATCTAAAAGGGGGCAACTGCTGATACTCAATTTTGTCTAGGCTTAAATTTTACGTTAGAAAAAAGGAATTAGTTTAGGCCCATTTTATTTTCTATGATCACAAGGGGCAATTTGGTCATTTATTAAGTTAATTAGGGTCAATTTGGTCATTTTAGATGTCAAGTAGTTGATAACATTAGATGCATTTAAATTATGTTATCATTTTAGGTAATAAGTTCTTAGGAATTTAGAATAGTCACTTAGGGTCAAAATAGGAAATCATTTAATTTAGGTACAAATTTAGGGGTTGGTGTAGGGAGAAAAAAAAACAAGGAGTTTGGGTGTGAATTGAGATTTTTTTTCAAAATTTTTTAGCAAAAAGGAAAATTTTGGGAAAAAGTTGCCAACTTCCAAAAGTTTGAGGCAAATTTCGTGAATCATGAAGTTCTTGGAAAAATTAAAAAATCTTACAAAGTTTTGGGCTAATTTGACAAATCATGAAAGTTTTAGATTGAATTGAAATTTTACGTAAAATATGGGGCCATATCAGCAACTTAAAAACTTTTCTGGACTTGGAGTAATAGTTTGACTAGATAACATCATAAGAGATTAAATCTCTTCAAATTTAATTTGGATGAGATTTAATTTTACCAAATCCTTTCTAACCTCACCTATAGCTCCCTTTATAGTGGTGACTCAAAAAATTGACTAATTTATGTAGATCGAGCTTGGAAGTTTTGAAGCCATTTTTTTTTTATTTCTAGGTTTTCCACTATATTTTTCAAACATTTCTTTTGAAGATTATTATTGGCAGGGTAAAGACAAGCTAAACAGATCTGGCAATGGCGGCGACGACTGCTAGTCAATCTGGATTGTTTGATCTAAGAGAAGGCATGTCTCTCTCTTTTTCTCTTTCATTGTTCGTTTCTTTTTGTTGAAAATTTCAATTTGTTCAGCAGAATCTAGTTTTGTCAATTTTCTGCATGTGTTATGTGGTCCTTGTACATCTGCAACTTTCATTTTATTATGCTTTCTCTATGCTTATGCGTTAATGTTGCTGCCATAGTTCTTTGATCAAGTTATTACATTCTATGTTCGATTTATTACTTTCTATGCTCCTTTTCAATACGTGTTCCATACTTCTAATATCCTTTGCCCATGTATTTTTTTTTTTGTAGGTTAAAGCTATTAGAGATGTAATTTTATTTTAGGTAATTTTATCTGTAATTTTATTAGGTTATTTTATCTGTTATTTTAGGTTATTTTGTCTCTAATTTTATTTTATCTGTTATTTTAGATTAATTTATATGTAATTTTATTTTATCTATTGTTTTATCTATAATTTTATTTTTCTTGTAATTTAGTTATTTGTTTAATTTTTTATTATTTGTAATATTATGCAACCCAATTGGTATAAAGTTGTTTCAAATTCTTGTATTATTTTTCAAACAAATTATTTTAATTTTTTCATATTATTTTTTTAAAAAAAAAAAATTTCCAACAGTTCACACTGGAAATTGCTTTATATTTTTTTAATATCAACAATTTTATCAACGACTTTGATCGCTGGTAACTTACCAATGGTCAAACACGTTGGTTGCTACCAATGGTTTAGCACATTTGTAAAAGTTGGACTGTTAGTACAAAGCTTTTTAACTTAGACCGTTCATAATTTCCAATTGTCTCTTCACCAATGACTAAATATTGGAAATTTACAATGACTTAATATTCAACGGTTGGTAAAAAAATTCTCAATACATCAATTAACAACGATCGAAAGTACCAACGCGAGATCATTAGTAACATCCATTGGTAAATGACCTTTATTTAGTAGTGATCTATAGGTAGTTTAAGGTTTAGAGTTGTTAATGAAACATATTTTTTACTCAATTACATTGTATTGAATTGAATTTTGTATTCTTTTTAAATTAATTTCATTTTAATTTTCATTTCATTAAATTATCTATCCATTTAAATTAATTATATCCCCTATCAATTTATATAAAATAATTATGCAATTTGTAATGATAATACCTACACTTAGAATAATTACAAAAAAAAAAAGTAAACTATAAACTAGCAACAAAGGCTTTAGTCACTAAAATAGGCAACTAAATAGCTCACTCACCCCATTTGTGAG
Organism: Aquilaria yunnanensis; assembly: GCA_039654915.1. NCBI lineage: Eukaryota > Viridiplantae > Streptophyta > Magnoliopsida > Malvales > Thymelaeaceae > Aquilaria > Aquilaria yunnanensis. The sequence goes on from CM077593.1 coordinate 78,843,819, forward strand.
CTTTAGGGTTTTGGGCAGCTAAAAAAGTTAGCCACTCAGTCGCTTTACTACAGTGACTAGGAAAATAGCAACTATCTGAGCGACTAACCCTTCAGTCAGCCCAAAAGGGCCTTTTCCAATGGTAAGTAACTAAAGGGGCTGTCATTTTTCACTTCGATCCCCTTGTAGTGTGAAAACTATCTTACCATTTTAGTTTTCCTGATATTATTTTTGGGATTAATAAAATATTTTCAGTATTCTTTTGGGAATTGGAAAAACAAAACCTATATATTTTACCAAAAAATTAATTAAATCTCTCTCTTGGGGCAAAGGTTTTGAGCCTCTTTTTGTCAAAGATTAGGAAAAAGTTTCAAGGATGGACAAATAAATATTTCTGTTTCAAGGTAGAACAAAGTTTATCTAATAATCAATGCCCTACTACATCTGGGTTTATTTGAGCTTGGTTTTCTCACTGCCTAGGAAGGTTGCAGATGCGATCATCAAAATTTGTCGTAGTTTGTTATGGGCAAGAATTTCTAGAGGTAAGAAGACACATGCTGCTTGGGCAAAAGTGACGCCACAAAAATGAAGGTTTAACTAGCATTGTGTTTATGTGTGTAGAATTATTGTTTTTTTCTTAACACTACTAAAAAAATCAGTTTTTCAATAGTAATTTTTACCAACGTAGCCATTGGAAATATACCATTGGTAAATCGACCATTGGAAACAATATTACCAACGGCCTAAAGTTAAACCGTTGGTAATTTGCTACATACACACGTTGGTAATTTAGTCATTGGTAGTTACCAATGGTTGTAGGTCAGCCCAATTTTCCAATGGTTTAAGGATTTTCCAATGCAGAAGTGTTATAATTACCAACAAATTAAATTGTTGGTAAATTATCAACAGGTTAAATCATTGGTAAATTACCAATGGCAGGGCTACATTTCATGATTCTATTAATTTCCGAATTCAATATGCCAATTTACATGTCCTTGCATGCTTGTTATTCATTCAATTTTAACTGGTCAACACAAATGTGAATTCAATGTCAATAATGTGCATCTCAACGTCATTCATACATCATAATAAAAACAAGGAGTTATATGTCTTCAACATACCATACAAGCTACCATAATGCAACATCTCATAAAGTTCATGTGAGCTTCTTTTAAAGTAAGGCCAACAATGCATGGATTCACTTATTCTCTGCCCCCGTTTGGAACTATTTTTGTTATTATTGTTACAATTTTGAATAATTAATTTAACGGTAAGGATGAAACTATTAAAGTTAAAAGCTAAAAATTAAAAGTTACCTTTAATAATTTTTTAAAGACTCGAACAATAATCATTAACACTAAAATGAAATGGGACTAGTATAAAAAAATAGTGATGGTGCAAGATGATTTGGAACCAATAAGTGGTATTTATGCTAAAAGGAAAATGGAGAATGGAGACTATAGATCATTTGTTATTCTAAGTGTGACACTTTGAGATAAGTGCAAGGTGTAATTCTGTTTTGGGTGGGCATCCAAAAAGTCACTCTGTTGGAGAGATGAGGTGAATTGATTCAAACATATGATGGAAGGAAAATCCTAGCAATGTGCAAGATAAACCTTGTTGTGTTAGTAAATAATATGTGGACACTAGTTCGAAACCATTTGGAAAAATGGTGTTGGACATAGGTTGGAAGCCTGGGTTCGATTCTAGCCTCCACCTATTTTTTCTATAATACCAATATTGTTGATCCGAAAGTCTTCTAGATCTTGAAAAATTAAACATTCTCTGTTTCCCTTTCTACCCTTTTAGACCTGTAAAGATGCCTCTCTAACACAAAAAAAAAATGTGGGCTTTGGTGTTAATAAAAAGAATCATGTATGGAGAAAGCAAAATACTCACGCTTTGAGAAAAATAGGAGATCAATATTAAAGTTTTAAATCTCGTATTGGATAGTATACCAGTTTTCTAGTAGTATGGTACAGTACTCATACTGTATCATACCATTTCAAATTTACCGTTTCAAATAATTTAGACATATATACATATATGAATTTTGATATCATGTGTAAACAATCATCTTAGTAAAAATCCAAAAAGTAGACTTTAGTGATTCTTTTCGACATTTTTTTTTAAGGCCAACTAAAGATTTTATTAGTGAATATGAAGTACAGAATCATCTTAGAGTGAAAAGATGATGATGCAAAGAAACCCAAATCTAAGCACCTAACCCCAACAAAGAAACCACGCTATAGAAACCCCAAGATCCATCTAAAGCAAAATGTAAAAGATGCTAAATCTCACCAATAAAACGCAACCAAGTCCACGAAGAGACGCACCCCACATACAGATCCTCTACCCGAGGACTACATGAGATTCTTTTTGACATTTTGCTTCCCATGTACAGAACTGCGATTCGTAGGTGAAGTTTGTATTTATCGGTCGGGAAATTAAAAACAATCAAATCTTTTCCTTTTCACTTGGTATGATGGGTTCTGCACTTTGAAAAAGAACTCTGTTTGAGTCAACTTTTTGTAGAACAGGTGGAATTCGAATCAGTTCTATTCACCCCTAAGATACAGTTTTTAATGAGCCATTAATTAAAAGTACAAAAAATTGATAATTTAAATAATTAACTAGAAAATATAATCCATATGAATTTTTAAAGTTTAAGGTAAACGAAAAATGTCATTAAGGTTCATTGTAATATATTTCATTCTCTAATATTGGCTGCTTTATAGGGGAACTAAATTGTTTTCATGACCTCGATCATATATAAACATTTGGGTGTAAGTACGCCTAAACTTTTCGTTACTCCATTCATTAAATTGATAATTTATTATTTTCCTTGGAGTATGTATTGGAAAAGAACTTGAAATAATAGAGTAACACGACCAGCGCGTGGTTGGAGGTTCGAACCTCGTCTCTACTAATTTTCCCTTAAATGTCATATAAACTGATTCAGTGGTTTTCTAATGTCCCAAAAAAGTTGGTATCTCTTATATTTTCCTTTAGATGTATATAGGTACTCAGTTATATACATTTGTAAATATACTTTTAAGTAACAAAAAAAAAAAAGAGGAACACACCAGAAAAACAAAAGTTTCTTTTTTGTAGTAAAAAAATATGCTTTATAAGTATGTAAGGGGAAAAAAAAGGGAGTAAAAGTTAGGTGTAAAGCTAAATTCTGGTAAATATAAATCAGTGAGGGTAGACTGAAATTGTATTTTTGTTCGTACATTTATGTGTATATGTTATACTCCTCACAGCAAAATGCGATCAACTGTGTTGTCTAAAATTCTTCTGCTAGTATTTTACTACTCTCTTCATCATAACTGTCACATTTTCAATTTTACAATGTTTCAAAATACAACAACATTTCATTAAAAAAATATTTTTTATTATCTTTACCAGACAAATAATTGTGTAGAAAATTATCATGAACTAATATGATATGAATAAAGTATTTTATAAAGTTGAAATTAAATCAATTAAAGTTGAACTAATATGATATTAATTAAGGTTGTTTAAAACAATAAATTTGAAAATAAAAGAGTGCTTTCGGATGCGTAAATTAAATAAAGAAAAGAGCTACGTGCACTAACAAAATGCATCAATGAATTCGGAACAAATATAATACTATATTTTTATAGTAGTAATACGAAAATATATATATCAAATAATAATAATAATAAGAAGAAGAAGAACAAGAGCAACAACAGTCATACGTACTAAGAAATATCTGGAAATCAACAGATCTTGTTTGTCCTCCCAAATCCAAATTATTCTTTTCTTCAGAAAAGAAAATATTGTTTTTTATGACCAAAGGTACAGATATAGAGACAGAGAGATCAAAATTAAATACACCAATCTCCTTTTAACACTAAAAATTTCAGCATACAAACACACAAGAGAATCAAAAACATATTTAAACAAGTTGGTCTCATGGTCACAGTAACAATTGGACACTTTTTTCTCATAAGGCAAATATAGAACTCAATTTCAAAGGATTGTACTTTTATATGGGCAAGATCAGTTCATAAGTATCTCAGCAAGCAGGAGTAGTACTGAAGCCAAAAATGGATGTGGGGATATAATTTCTGATGAGAAATGAAAACTGGTTTTCTTCATGGCCAATTGATTGGTCCAAGGAAGGTGGTGAACTGAAGTTATAATTATTAGGGTTTATGGTTGCTCCTGCATCTGGGTTGGCCACATTAATTAGTGTTGAATTAGGGCAGTGATGTTGGTTTTCTGGGTTTTCCAGAACTGAGACCAAGTGACACAAACTTTGAACTTTTGTACCTGCTGAGGATGATGACAATTTCGTGAAACATGAGCTCATCGATCTCATCTTCAGCTTCTCTTTCGTCCTCTCCCTAGCTCTTTCTCTTGCCTTCTGCCTCCATTCTTTCTTAGCCACCGGATCAAACCACGTCGAGTTCCGCGGCTTTGGATCCCCACCCGTGTCCGGTAAGCAGCAAGGGAAGCCCCGGTTCAGGTGGCGGGCTTTCTCCGTCAGCTCCTTGATGGGTCCCTTGGATTTTGAGAAGAGCCACTCAATGGTCTTGCTTGCCTTGTCGAACCCCAGCATATCTTGCAGGTCAAAGAACCTGCGAGCAACTTGAACCGACAGCCTCATTCGTCGATCCCTCGGCCCTTGCGCCGTGTAGATCTTGCTGTGCCGATCCTTCTCCCTACGCCTATAAACTCTTGCCTCCTTCATGATCATCGTCTCCCTCTGGTTTATCTGAAAATCGGTCGAGTCCTTTCTGAAGGACTCGATCAATTCAATCTCCGCCTCTTCTGGCACTGCCAGAGAGGTGAAGATCTGGTCATCTTCCATGATGAGTGGATGAGAGAATACTTCATTGTGCAAAAATTCATCATGATCTAGCAAAAATGGAGGAGGAAAGTGAAGGAATGTGCTAGGGTTTTGGGTGAGCATGGTGTGGTAGCTTGAGGAACTTGGTGGGAGGGTACTACTTTTAGGGGAAGAACATGGCTATATTACAGCTACATGTAGGTAGACATATTTTATGTCTAGCCTTTGAACTGTCTTTTGATTTTTTTTTTTAATTTTTTTCCCCTTTGGGGCTATGGATTAGGGTAAGAGGTGATATTTCTAAGCGTCTGGGCTGGAATAGGGTGCCCCAGATTTATATCTCTTCCAGAGTAGGTCAGGTTTCTTTTCAAATTGCAATTCCTAGTGTAGTGTACTTACAAATTCACGTGGAGGTAACCTAATGGCCGAAATGTATAAAGCCATTTTGTGCGCCTTTGTTTGAAAACGATATTTTTGAAAAATTGTATTGTTCCAATAGTCTCAAACACGAATGACCCTTGTTTTTCTATTTTGAAATTTATTATTAGTTGTTAACAAAGTCTATGGGAAGTGGCCAATGCCACCATATTAGGTTGGGAGGACAAATCACCTATTAATGTCCTTTTTTAAGGTAAGTATATACCATAAATATTTTTTCCTCGGGATAAGCCGCCTCCATTAAAGGTGTGCGCCAATATAGATACCCTTGACACAAATTGTTAACAAAGAAGTTAACGGTTTTGTTTGTCAGACATGGGAGTGAAAAAAAAGCTCTATGATTTTTTACTCTAATTATTGACTAAAATAATCTAATTAAAGCTTAATCATTTTGAGATGTTAATGTTTTTATTATATTTTAATTCTAAATTTAACTAATTCAAGTAAAAATAAGTAAAATTGGAATCAACTGTTTCCAATATGAAGGTCAGCTTGACGCCAACGGTTAAAATTCCCTTATTGTTAACAATCTTGATTGGGTAATTTGTCCCAATGTATTACCTTGGTGAGTTATTTGTCTATTTCAAAAATCTCAGTGACATATTTACTTCAATAAATATATTAGTGGATGGTTTAACCCTAGAAATAAGATGAATGACATAATTGCCAAGTTTGTGGTTTTGTATTCTGTGCAGCATGTAGCTAATTTGTTTAAATTTGTGGTTTTCTGGTGTTCAATGTTATTCAAAGATTATTATATGTTTTGGTCGCTTCATCTGAAAATTTGGAGCTTGTCCAGACTTTTTTTTATTTTCTTTTTCTTTTTGGGTTATGGCTTATAGAACTTTTTTTTTATCGGCCAATAGAGAAACAACTCTAAGAAAGAGTTGGAGATGTCAACAAAACAAAAACGTAAAAATAGAGATGGAACATATGGCACCAAAAATGATTACATTAACGCGAATATAGCAACTTGTAAGGATAATACTTAAAATATTGTCGACGTGGAAGTTAAAAGAACCATCCGTCACATTTCCATCAATCATAGTTCATAGAACCAAGATGAAAATTTTAGGGTTATATTTTGTAGGGGAGGCATTACCCGATAAAGTCTCATTGTTTCTTGAGAAACTAGTTGGGTCTGAGCTACTTAAACATCAGTCCTTTATAGTGTGTATGATGTCATTCGTGGAAAAGTTGGAGAATTCTTCTCACTCAGCAAAATTCGGTTGTGAGAATTCAATCATTCTTGTGGAACTGTAAACTTCCTGGAAGCCTTGTTGCTTTTAGTTTTGCGTCTAAATTTTACTAGTTTTTGGGTTCAGTTTCTACATTTTTCAGCTCTGTCTCATTTTTTCGGATAAACTTTTTCCTTGGCTGATCAATTATAAATAAATAGATATAATGAACTCAGTTCGATTGAGAGAAGGTATCAAATCTGGAGTAATAAATGTGATTATGGGATCCCTGTGGGGCATATTATAGCTGCTCTGAGGTGTACGGTTTCCCCTGGATTGAAGGGAACTTACCACGTGTTAGCGTTATTGACTCCCTGATCACGACCCCTCCTCATCTTCTCAAGGGCAAGTCGGCCAAGGTGGAAGGAGTTCTTGGGCTAGGCTCGTCCTCAACAAGTCAGGCTAAGTTTGAGCTCGGTCGCATCATTTGCCCCCACAAAATCCACTCATTCATGCCATGTATGAGTGGCATACATGACATGAATAAGTAGTTTTCGACCATTGGAGATCCTACATTAACTAATATCCACTATGTCTGACCATTATGACGATTCAGCGCATGACCATTATTAGGCCGACCACCATAGATAGGCAGTTACGCATTGAACGGCCCTAGTTGGGTCACATGGCTTGATATTGCCGAAAGCAACCAACTATAAATAAGGGCCATCCTTTTGTGTCACCCTCCAGTCATTTTCCATCCATCATCTAAAAAAAAAGGTGTACATACGGGCTATTCCATAAGTTCTCAGAGTTCTTATTGCTTCTAAGAAAAGCCTCATTTTTCTTTTCCCTTGAACTTTAGGTATAGATCGTTAACCATCTCATATTTCCTTTAATTTGAAAGTGGGGTCATCTATGACCGAAGATAACTGTGGGCTAATCCTTGCATTCTTTGCCCTTACCGTACCTTTAGGGTAGTTGCATTCAACTATAGAAGGAGCAATTCCATCCACCTCGAAAACGCCTTCTACGTGGGGGGTGCAGGATAGTATCATGCCCTCCAGTAGTGGCGTTGCAATTGAGGAACAAATTGAAGCTACACAAGAAGCAATTTTAAGGAGTCACGTAGAAGGTAAGGCGCTCAAAAGGTTAAGAATCAGTCATTTAAAGCTAGAACGGCTACCAATCTTTTTACCACTACCGAGTTAGAGATCATGAAATAATTCAGGGCTATAAGAGAGGTTGGGATTTAAGGCTTTTAACTCCCGATGAAAGGATTTCCTCAAATTGTGGTAAGAGGGAAGCTAAAGTCTACTTGAGTCACTTTCTGATTGGCATGTGTCTTCCTTTACCTACCTTTGAGAATGAGCTCTTAAGGTTTTACAAGGTTGCCTTTAGCCAGCTTACCCTGATTAGCTGGAGATCAATGGTCAAATTCGCTTTTATATGCTCGAAGCTGGGTTTTAAGACAGTCGTAAAGCTATTCAAGAGTTTGTTCTTCTTAAAGTGGATCCCCAATGGTGGTTATACTTCATAACAAGGGCAGATAACAAATTCCTTGACAATACCCGTCCTTTCATACTCCTTTAGAAGAAACCACCTACTATTTGCTAAGTGCCCAAAGGCCTTATCGTGGGAGGTGCCGACTACATGAACGGCCTTATCTTCGGCTTCTTAAGCAAGGTTGAATTGGCTTCATAGTCCAAATACTTGGGACTTGCCCTCGTCTGGTAGGCTCAGAAGCAGTACATCACAACCTGGGTTAGGAGTAATATTGGGATCTAAGATACCTGCTAACCTTGGATCTCATAGATGCTTAAATCCAAGCTCGAGGGGATAGTATAAGCCATACCTTTGTTTACTTTCCCTCTGCTTGGCTAACTAATACATCTACTTCATGTAGGAATGGCTTATCACTGAGGAGAAGAGGCAACCATGACCTTAGTTTTGCAACACAGATAGCAAGCTTGAGTTGCTGAACATGAGAGAATGAGGAGAAGGAAAGCCAAGTAGGGAGAGAGCTTGCAACCGCCTCAGCTAACTGCCCAATTGAGGTGTCTCCTTGTCCTCCTATTTCTTGAAGGTGTCAAACTTCTCAGACCTTAACTAGTATGTTAAAATATAGCCTCTCATCTAAGCGGCCATGTGTAGCATCTAAGGATGCCTATCATGCAGACCCTAATGTGGTCATTCTCCCACTACCTACGACTTAAGCCAATTCTCTTTCTGATGAACCTCAATCTTCCTCTATTTCTATATGAAACTTGACCCGTTAAGCTATAAAGAGGCCCTGGTTAACCCAAACTGATCATACATCTATTGCCTTGCTTGTATAATCACTGGATAGAGCTCAAGCCTTAAGAACGTTAGCATGGGAAAAACAATCCTGAAGAGGGTTGTGCTCCCTAAGGAACATAGCGTTATGTACCTAAGCAAAACTTGGCCTAAAAAGATTTAGGACAATCTTTACATCATCTTTTCACCAGGTAACTTTTACCTCTTGGCTTGGTTATGCCCTTCTATTAGCTATGGTTTTGTTTACTTTCTTTTGTAGGGATTGCTTTTCTAAACATGCAAGACAACTTTGAAAGGGAGTTTACCATCAAGCTTTTTTAAGAGAAAGAGCAAGCTGCAGCCTCAATGAGAGGGCTAACCCAACATTTGGCATATCATAACACCAAGGTCAACGTTCTTCAAGTTGAAGTAACAAGGCTTCAGGAGAAACTATGAAAAACCACCGAGAACGTGCAACAGTAAAGGGACGTTTCGAGGAGACTAAGATTGTTTGAGAGCTTAGTCACCGAGGGAAAGTGGAGCACAATACAAGAGTATAAGTTTACTGAGAAGTAAACTGATACACCATTCAATGCAATGGATACTATTCAACATTTCTTCCCTAAGTTAGATTTGGGACCACTCTAGCTTCTCTCTAATGTGGAAACAGCTCAGGCTAGTCAAGTTCCACGTAAGTCCTTCGTGAACCGGACAGTAAGGAATACAGGTCAATCTACTTATATAGCATGTATCATATTAGGATTTGGATGGTGCGTATTCTAGTTGCTTGGAGGGGGAATCTCCCTTAGTTATTTTGTGCCAATTTTTAGTTTTTGGTTCACCATCCATAGGCTATGCGGGCTCAACTCATTTGTTTTGGGGACTTATGTTTTATTTTTTATTTGTTTGGTTTTTAGTTTTTGGTTTGCCATCCGTAGAAAATGTAGGCTTGGCTTGTCTAGTTTGAGGATTTGCATTTTATTCAATTTGTTTGTAGATATTTTTCCTATGCATGTCTCTTCACATTGCCTTTACAATTTTTCTCAATGTCTCTTTGTCCTTTGGGTTGTTGTTCTAAGAGTACAAAGCCAATGGCTTGGTTAGGAAAACTAGTTTGGTTTAAAGTTTGAGGCAATTCATCAGATGTCATGTTTAGTAAAGCCCATGGTCAACGTAGGGGCTCCCTACACAAATGTTTTTGCACGTGCTTAGCATTGTATTACTTGTATGTAGGCAGTTTCATGTGTATAGACTACTTGACGAGATTTTTTTTAGCTTGCTTTTTTGTTTTAACATGAGTGCTCTGTGCTACTTAAAATATCCATGTTTGTTCTTCACATCCTATTCAAAATATTTCTTAAGACAATCTAAATTTCAAGAATTGTCAAAGACGTGACCTTTATGGTCGGCTATACAATACACTTCCCTCTTGATCACATTTATGATTTTGTACAGGCCCCCCCCCCCACGTTGAGGTATACTTTCCTTCAGCTAAGTGACTTTAGATGGCCTTGGTTTTCCTAGGCACCAAGTCTCTGATCCTTAACCTCTTTAGTCTAACCCTAGCATTGTAGTAACTTTTGGTCTTTTCCTGGTTGTGCGATTGTTTTGCCTAGCCGAGTTCCTTAGTTCTTCAAAAAGCATGAGGTTGGTACAGAGATCTTCATTATTGATGTCTTCATCAAAGTAAGTCACTAGGGGTAAGGGCAAACTGATCATAACCAGGACCATGGCCTTGAAGCCATAAACCATTAGGGTGGTCCTCAACCCCAACAGGATCTCAGGGAGGAGATTGCCCATGCCCCATACCTCTCCCAATTTCTTGTCTAAGCTCTATTTAACAAGTTGGTTCACCAATTTGGTGAGCCCATTTGACTGGCCATGAATGACTGAGCTCATGTAGTGCTTGATGTGTAAACGAATAAGGAAATCTATGAACCGAAACCCCATGAACTCTAGCCCATAGTCGGTCACAATTTCTTCAGGTGTACTAAATCTGCACATAATATCCTTGAAGATAAATTCAACCATCTCTTTTTCTCATATTCAAGGCAACCTCTTCACTTTGACCCATTTAATGTAGAATTCGATTACCACTATAACGCATCATTTGTATCCCGATGCTTAGGGAAATGGTTTAAGTATGTCAATACCCCCATTTTATGAATAGCCAGACCATAGTTATCAAATTAAAGTTCTTGAAAAGCACCCAAGGTATGGGAGCAAATAGTTTGCACTTTTTGCACTTTCGCTCATAAACTACCACATTGGTCTTCATTGTTGGCCAAAAGCACCCATTTTTCCTTAATTTCTTCATTAGGATTCTTGGCCGTTAATGGTTTCTATAGATGCCTTCATGTACATAAAAAATGGCACATTGAGCCTCGTTTGGGATTAGGCATCTCATGTTCGGGTTGGTCTTCGAACTATAGCGATATAGGACTCCATCAGTAAAAATGTGATACTGTGCTGACCTCCTCCTAACTTTCTTTGTTCTTCTTAGATCATTTGGGAGTTGGCCTTTATCTAAAAACATAATAATTAGATCCACCCCAACACAGATCTTTTGTGGACACTAGGGTCAGTAGCCTTAAAGAGGTAGCTAGCCTCACCAAAACGTAAGTTATCCAGTAGGATTCAGAAAAAGATAAGCTCAAAGAAACTATTTTTTTTAGCCTTGGCTTTCTGTAAGTACCAATTTAGAGTCTGATCTTATTCTAGGGTGTGGATCCTATTGCTCTAGCCAGCCTCATAGCCAATAGGATTGCTTCGAACTCAACCTAATTGCTAATGATGGAGAATACTAGGCGAATAGCATGCATAGTATGACTTTACTCTAGATCTACCAGGATGACCTCAAAACTTGAGTCTATTTTACTAGCTGAGCCGTCCACTTTCCTATTCCTTAGGAACTATCTTAGGAAGTACCAAAGCAAATAAAGCAGGCAAATGCTTATGATTTGATGGCACAATGTAACATGTAGCGTAAATGAATTTTCCGAGCTCCATGCCCCATTGCATCGTCCACCCAAATAATTAGGGCTTGCTTAGTATGAACTTCAGGATAAATCTATAACAAATAAGATCCAATGTAACTAGAAATAAACTCGAAACTTTCAAGCAAACATGACCACTATCAGGGTTGTTTTTTCAACTACCAGTAACAGGGCTATGCACCTTAAAAAACTTTACTAACAAAATAAACCACGAGTTACATGTTTTGGTATTTGCTGACAAGACAAATGATCCAAACTCCCAAAAAATGATGATATAAAAAGCATGGACTCCCCGAACAAGGATCGATGTAATATGATAAGCACGGCTAGATGGGATTTGATTTGTTCAAAGGCTCCATTGCATTCAGTCTGCCACTCAAACCTCTCTTTTCTAAGTAATTTGAAAAAGAAAATAGCCTACAGAGGCCATGCAATCAAGTAATTTCTACAATGAGTTTGGGTTAAATGGGACCATCATTTCTCAGATGGCTTGTATCATCTCAGGGTTTACTTATATTCTTTTGTTCATAACCATGAAACCAAGGAACTCGCTAGATTTCACACCAAAGTTACATTTCTTGGGGTTTAGTTTCATCTAAAACTTTTTGAGTGTTTGGGAAGTTTCCATCAGGTCAGCGATGTGGCCAACCTCTTCTTACTCGTCACCAGCATATCGTCCACGTGCACCTCAATGTTACATATGATCTATTAGTCAAAAACCCTTTTAACTAACCTTTGGAAAGTCAACCTGATATTTTCAGACCAAAAAACATTAATTTGTAACTGAATGTGTCAAGTTATGCCACGAAGGCAGTTTTCTCAACACCTTTAAGGTCCATAAAGATCTAATTGTACCTACTATAAGCATCCATAAAGTTAAGAAACTCATGGCGATAAGTAGCGTCAATTAACATATCTATATGAGGCAGAGGGCAACTGTCTTTAGGACATGCATTGTTTAGGTTAGTGAAGTCTATACACATCCTCCAACTGCCATCATGTTTCTTTATGAGTACTACATTGGCTAGCCAGGTTGAATAAAACACCTTAATAATGAAGCTTATCACCAGGAGCTTATTCCCCTCGCCTCTAGTTATCTTCTACCATTTCAAAATAAAAGATTGCTTATTTCAAATTATTAGGTGGGCATCAAGATCTACATTTAGCCTGCTGATAAATGTAAATTTTGTAGTCAAACATGTTGACTTTTTGTCAACTTTGATCACAATTTTCTACCTTACCACTCAATATTTTTGGCCGATTCTTACTTTGATCCTTCATTTTGTAGGTTAGAGAAGCGGACCGTAGCATTGGAATGGCCACGGGATGAGCGGAATGAAAAACGGGAATGCAAAAGTCAAGGGAATTTATAACTGCGAGGCCTAGGCCCCAGGAGTGAGTCCTAGGCGCCACAGTTCAAAAGCTTACTGCCTGAAAAACGCACCCTGGAGCCCTAGGCACCAGTTAAGGCCTAGGCCTCAGGCACCTGCGAGCTTGGAGGCCTAGGCGCCCAAGCACCCCCTTCTGGGGCCCCCCTCTTGAGGCCTAAGCGCCAGTCACCCAGGAAAGTGGTCCCCTACCTTAAATTTGAACTCAAGCTTACTATTGGCCAAGGATTTCTATCCAAATGGTTTGGTGAGTAAAATGGACACCTCCAAGGGTAGAAGAACCTGGAACCTAGCAAAAGAATAGAGGTTCTTCTTCATCTTCTCATTTTAGGCTTAGGTTTTTTATCACTAATTTTTGCATTTCTTCATCTTCCTTGGGAGCACTTATGGATTCTTGCTTGAAGAAGGTTTGGAGGACTTGAATACTATAGGAGCCTTAAGGAATCAAGTATCTAGAGTCTATTAGGTTCCTTCTTTCCTTCTTTTATCTTGTATTTAGACATGGATGCTCTTTTATGTATTTTCATGTTTATGTTTAGTTTGATTATAAAGTAGTTTTCTCTACACTTTCTATGGTTGTAGCTACTTGAATTGGTTATGTTTGTTGGATTAATGGCTATTTGACTTTGGTTTTCCTCCATTGCTTGTTTACTCTTCTCCTTGAGCTTATTATTGTGTTGATTGATTAAGAGCCCTAGTCAATTGCACCTTAGATTTCTTTTAAACTCTTGGAAAAGATTAAAAGGAATTAGAAGTAGGAGAAGAGGGTAGTGGCCATGGGCTTGTTGGGAAACTAGTCTAGGACACTAGGTGAAGGTAAATTGAATTTGTAATGCCCCTCTTGAACTAGCAATTTGGATGGAAGTCCGTTCTAGTATAAACTTGGGAGAGTGACCCTTTCACTTGGGAAAGTAAGGGCCCAATTAGTTAACTTCACCAACAAGTAGAAAAAACCAAACTATTAGCCTTAATTCACTAGCTAACCAAATCAAATAGTAAAAATCATAAAAAGTGTGTTTTGTTAATTCACTAGAAAACCTCTAATTTGCATTGTGTTTGTTGTTCTTGTTTAGTAGTAATTTAAGTAGAGTTGCAAAATTAGTTATTTTCATAATGAGTAAATCATCAATTGCTGCTTATTTAGCTAAAGTGAGCCCCAAGGTAGTGGTAATTAGCAAACAATATAAATCAATCCTCGTATGATCGATACTCATTCACCCTATCTACATACATCCCGTGCGCTTGCGGATTAGGGTTGAAAAAGTCACAACACCTGCACATAAATGACCTAGGGGTCAATGCCTAGCATGTCAAAAGTGAACCAAGTGAAGATACTATAGTATTCTTGCAACAACATAGTCAACTCAACCTTTAGCTTGGTAGATAAGCTGACATCGATTTGAACTATTTTGTTTAGATCTAACAAGTCTAGGATAAATTATTTTAGCTCCTTGACTAGGGAGACATGGTAGAGGTTCTCCTCATCCTTGAGGTTGAAAGGTTCCAATGTCAGTGAGGCCAAGTACATACACATAGAACTGCTGAAATGTATTTCCATCTAGCTTAAGGGCCACATCTCTTTTAAAGTTGTCAAGGTGATCATCCTTTCTTATTTGAGGTCAAGAACTTGACTTCCATAGTGTTCGACAATATGTGTGACGTGGCCATCCATGGCCCTACCCAAGAAGCCTATGAGAATTAGTTTCACGGTGGTTGCAATTGGCTAGCTATATATGTGCGCAGATTAAAACCCCATGAAACTAGTTGATTAACCTAGAATATACAAAATGAACCGCATGTTCTTTATGCTTTGATTGAAATAAATGGAAACTATAAAAACATTCACTTGGCCAAGATACTTCTCATAGAAAACAAGTTTAAATGACCAAAGCATACAAAATCAACATTTGTATGATTAATACTATACATAATAATCGTGTGAGGGCATTCAACAAATAGTAGACTAACGCTCCTCACCCAATAGCAACCCTAGAGTATAGGACTCCATCATAAACAAGGAAGGCAACTAGGAGTATTATATATACAAGCCTCGATATAGATCTTCCAAAACTAGGTCCCGCTTTGAAGGTAAGTCCCAGTGGCGAGTCACAAAAGTCCTATCCACGTGCTGCTAGGCTCTGTGACCAAGAAAAACACTATAGTTAGCACTATTACTTACCCAACAAGTAATCCAAGTAGACTAGAATCATAAATATTACCTGCAACAACAAACTACCATGACAATCCTCAATGATTATCTGGCCCAACAATGTCAGAATCTGCACAACATAACTAGGAAGTGAAAATTCAAGAATTCTCAGTAAGGGTCTTTATTTCACCTACAAGAAAAGTCATTAAGGACAACACATATGTGAACATATGTAATCTACTGTGAGCTCATACAGCCTGAGGCTAGACTTGTGCGCATATGTCTGAGTCCCTTGGGACCTTTCCTCTACCTAGTCCTTGAACTACAAGGCAGAGCCTTGTCTACTAGCAAGCATAGCTTACTAGTCTAACCAATGATAAATCACTAGTTGAAACTCCATTATGCTGTATAGGGGCGCTATAATGGGACTATTGTAGACTAGGCCGTAAAGGCCCACTAGGTGCACTAACGTTCCACATCATAACCTCATGCCAGACGGTATGGCTCGATCATCGATGGTACTAAACCTTTTACCCAAGCTAGTGATACCTAGTTGTTGCCCTTTATTAACTAGTTTTCTTGTTTATGGTAAAAGTAACCACAAAAGCTCAAAAAAACTCCTAGGTATCGGAGGAGTTTTGGAACCTCAGAGTACCCTTAGAATACTTAGACCCCTAGGGACCCTAAGGACCTTTTTAGGCCTCCCATCGAACTTTCTAGCAAAATTAAAAAATTTTAGCTATCATAATTATGGCAACGCGTCGCCATAGTTGTAAACATTCAGATACATTTTTGTGGCACTGGCAACATGTCGCCGGTATTGGCAACGCATCACCAATACTTGCAATGCCTAAAATTTTTTAGTTTGGGTGCTATGACCTTTGAAGAGTTACCAAGCATACCAAACATGCTTGGATGGCCTCCAAAGTTCATATACCCATAAAAGATGTTGCAAAGACCACAACCAACTATCACAAGTCTACCTATATTGCATTACAACATCATTCCAATCTCCACAAAACTAATAGTCCACCATGATCAACTATGCCCTTCAACTAATGCTATTGTCAAAACTACTTGAGTTCATCATGCAAACACATTCTAATAGTATTAATCAAACCTGAAAACATAACTCCCTTACCTTAACTCCAACTCAGAAGCAAGAATCAATCAACCTTTCCTCAAGAATCAAAGTTCCATAAAGTTCTTCCTAATTCCAAGAAACCAAAGGCACAAAACACATAATTACTAACTTGTAATCAAAATCTAAGCTCCTAATCAACTAATAAACAGTAATTCACCAGGAAATCACAAGTTACCTCGCATAAAAATAGGGGATGGTGGGAAACATGGTTCCAAGCTCCAAAAACATGAAATTCTTCTTGGAACAAGCTTCTTATAGCATAAGCACCCTTGCTAGATTCAATTTTCACCAAAACCTTGTGATTTTGAGTTAGAATTCTCAATGAAATCAAGAGAGGAAGGATGAACTCGGGTTTGGGTGAGAAATGGTAGCCTCCCTTGACTTTACAAAGCTTTATAAGCTTGAAAACCAACAAGCCACCAACATATTTAAAAAAGTTACAAAATGCCCCATTCCTTTAGTTAACCCTAGTTAAACTTGGTCAAATCATGTTTATTTAAACTAAAATCTGGTTAAAAGTAAAAGTTAGGTTTTCAAAACTCATTTTTAACACTTGGGACTTGGCCCGACCCTTAGAAACACAAAATTACCACTTTACCTTCGAACTTCATTTAGTGTCTTAACCTTTTCTAAACTTAGTGAGCTTTACTAGACTCACTTATTCTTACTATGTGAACTTGAAAAAAGATTTTAAATGAAGTTTCAAATATTTTACCTTCCTCAAACAAGCTTCCAGCTATGAGAGCCATAACAATGTGAATCTCAAACATGGATTTGCACTGTAATCTTAACAGGGCATTATTCTCTAAGGTTGTCAACTGAACTTGGGGTTAACCAAGGTTGTCACCTTCCTTCTATTGGCCTCATCACTAAGGAGTTCTTTGATGGCTATGGGAAGGGTGATCATTCTCTTCAACAGGATAGGGCAGTTGTTAGCCTCATACATAGGGCGATAGCATAGCCATAATAGCATGCAAATGTCAAGATCCATGTGGTCTAATGCATGATTATAGATCATATCAGGCTAGACCCCGATGTCTAGCAGTATCCTCGGTTATTGAGTGGACATGGAGCTGGTCCTCTCCACTGTATGATTGGCCAAATGACATGTATATCGTTAGGCGCTCGAATTTGTCTTGGGACCTTGGCTTTATCGAGGCCTTGGCTTCAACTAAGCAGCTAGAGCTAGATACTTAGGGGCTCTTTTCACATCCCTTAACAAATTGCATCAAACTCTTATGTATGATTAGCTTTTCTGTGATGTTTTCAACTTAATGTAGTGATCGGTTAGGTGGCCACAGTCCTACAAAATATGAATTAGTTTCTACTAGTGAGAGAAGGATATGAGTATAGCATCATTGTTCATACCAGATAAAACTTGTAAAAGAGTCTCGAATTCCTATTCTCCAAAAGGGCTTTCATGAGGTTGGGCCTTCTGAAGTCTAAATGTTGTTCCATGATAAAAAGGATCTATTCATGAGGGGCGTTTAGGGGATTGTAAGATGCTTCAAGTCTTATAAAAGTGTTAGTAAAGGTGTGAGAACTACCCCTTCTAGCATTAGGCTTGGTCATTTCTGGGTGCCTCTCTTGGGGTTAAAACCCAACCTTCTTTTATGTTTGTCAAGCCAGTCCTATGTTCCTTACTCCTTGATTCTTTGGTGTTTGGCTTGTTCTCTGCCTTATGGGTGACTATCACATCATCGATGTTAATAAAAACCTATGCTTTATCATAGAACTCCTACAAAGTCTTCAGCTCTAGACCTGTGAAGTCACAACCAAATGCTTACACTAGTTTGAGCCCCCTATGATTAGTGTGCTGGCAACATTGTCTACCATGCCTTGGATGTGGACCGCAGTCTTGTTGAACCTAGAGATATATTCTTTGATGTTATCTCCTTTCAGCTAAGTTATAGCCCTAAAGTTAAGGACAGTTTTCCTCATGTTATCCCACCTATGAAATGATTATCGAACAACTTTTTTAGATGAGCAAAGGATTGAACTGAACCCTTTGTAAACTAAAGAACCATTTTCTAGCAAGCCGTCTGAAGATGGTTACGATGCTTTGTAAATGGCATATTCCTGGTAGTTGAATAGCTTTATCTTATCAAAGAATGCTAGGACCGGATCATGGGAGTCAGTCGTTCAATCATAAACCTCTAGGGGTAGGAGTTTGAACTTGTCCAATATGAGGGCCTGCTGAAGGGAAAGACATAAAGGCGTACATTTATCATCAACCTCCTTGCTCACCGATGCTTGGATGAGCTCTAATTTGAGCCTAATGAACTATTCCTCCTATCTTACTAGAAGGAACACAAACTAGTCAGGAGTGGCGAACCCTGTGCCTAGATTTGGGTTTTGTTAGTCTAACATATGGTACAGCAATGGAGGTCAAGCTCACTAACCATCGTCTAAGGTCTGTATATTTTCTCTTTGGTGAAGCGTATTAGCTCAGTCTTGGAGGGCACTTGTAGCCCATAGTTTGCAGCCTTAGAAGACAGCCATAGGCTTATTAGCTCATTCCTATTGGACATTGTTGGCCCATAGCTTGTAGCCTTGGAGGTTAGCTATTGGCCTATCAACTCAATCCCATAAGAAATGTATGGCCTATCGGCTTAGGTCTTTAAGGACATTTATAACTCAAAGGCTTAAGGCCTTAAAGGCATAGTCAAAGTAGGGAGATAAGATCTAATGACATATCTGATCTTGAAGACATTTCTTAAATCTAGTAAACATTACCTCATAGGGCTCTTGTCACTACTCAAGGGATAAAATTGAGCGAAAGGATTCCTAGATGTCTTTCAGATCCAAGGTATTTTCAATGAAGATGCGTTCTACAAGTTATGTTCTTGACTATGAGGACTTAGTCTTCAATCAAGTTAGTACTTTCCTGGATGGGCAAGAGACAGTATAATTAGGAAGCTCGAGTAAGAACCTGCAGCTGGGCATGGGGCTACTAGAACATCTCCATAGTTACCATTGCCGATTAGGGTAGAGTGGCAGGTGTTAGAAAGAGCTCAGTATCCAACACAACTGTTAGGGAGGAATCTGTCGTGCCCCTCTTAGGTAGATTCTCCTTTAGGTCTTTTATTGCATTGCCCACAAAATTGTGCCAATGTTAAACTTAGTTTATGAGAGCCAATTTGGATGAGGGTCAAATGTCCGGTTGTTGGGCTCAGATCATATAGAGTTCTTGATTGTGTGATGATTAAGAAAAAGTATCAAATTTGGAATAATAAATATGATAAGGGGATCCTTTTAATGGGGATCAGTGAAAGACTTTTATAAGTATTTTGGGGTGTACAGTTTCCCCCCGATTGATGGGAACATGCCACGTTCAACCCCTCCTCATTTTCCCAAGGGTGGGTCGGCCATGGTGAGAGGAGTTCTTAGGATGGACTCATCCTCAACGAGTTTGGTTAAGCTTTGAACTAGATCCAATTATTGGCCCCTAAAAATCCACTCATTCATGCCATAAAATGAGTGGTTTTCAACTATTAGAGATTGTGCATTAATTCATACCCACTATGTCTAACCATTATCACGGTTCAACACATGGCCCTTACTGGGCCAAAACTTTAATTATTCACCATTAAATCAAAACTATAACCATGCCAAAGAAAGGTACAAATTACAATGGTCAGATGCATCCCTATTTCAACCAATAAGCTCATTGAACTATAAGCACAGAGGCACTACAAATCCCCTTTTAATAATATTTCTTTGTTGTTAACAAAAAGTATATCATTGTTTGCTCTATACAAATATTTTTTTATTGAAAAAAGACTTATTTTAACCCCTTAAGTTTCATATTTCTTCCCATATTGACTTTTTACTTTTTTCGTTGCTTACTTTTGTCTTGAATTATAGAAAAAGTTAAGCATCAGATGATGTTAAGGGATTAAGTGTAGGCATAGAAGTCCAAAGGCTATTAGGGCACTTTTTCCTTTATATTTCATATTCTTCAAAAAAATTATTTTTTTATGTGAATTATACATTTTATCATTTTAATATTTAATATTTTTTATTTCCCTAAAAAATAACAATATTCATGTATGAATGTTAATCCCCCTTTGAAAAAGTCTATGACTGACATACCAATAAGATCACCTTTCTAATAACTAGCAGCCATTAAACTTTTTTCATGACAGTTATAAGGCGTCATAAACTTTTTATGGGAAGTTACTTGAAATTTTGGTAAAATGTGGTGAAAAGTTTCTAATGATAAGTTATTGGAATTTTTTTGATAATCTTTGGGGAACTTTAGGGATAATTACATTTGGTGCCCTTAATCTTTTATTATTCTACCATTTTGGATCCTAACACCAATTTCTTGTATAGAAAATCCCTAACTTTGTTTAACTATTTTATTTTAAACCTTCTATAGATGGAAAAAGTCAATATGGCTAGCGAACGCCACATGAGTTGCCATATGGCATTTGGTCATAGTGGTTTCTTCATCTCCATATCTCTCTCCTCCACTTCCCTACCCCCCTCAATTTCAGCTTTCTCAATGCTGCACTTCAACAGTTGTAACTCAAATATAAGTTGTCATAGGTAGTAAAATCTTGGGAGTTCAAGTGTCAAACTATAGGAAAGTGAATTAAGAAATACAAATCATATATTTTTAACAAAGAAAGTTTTGGTGCCAAGTGTGAACAAGTGTGGATTGTCACTCAAATTCAAAGAAATGGCTAAGGTTAGGGGTTCCACTTTTGGTATATCAGTTACGATTAATTTTAGCTCATATTGTCATTCAATTTGGATCCACACATAAAGGAGGCCCCAATCAGAGAATTTAGTAATGAAATTCCAGAAAAGAAATATTGGGCATGAGTTAATACTATCTTTCATTAATCCTATAATGCCAACATTTGTCAATGGATTCAAGTACCCATTATGACAATCTTTGTCCATAATAACACAAAATTCAATTGTATCACTGTCGGCAGAGCCACGCTCTATAAAAGGAATTAAATAGCATTTGTGCCAATGATCGACTATGATGAGACAAAACTCCCACTTAACAAGGAAGGTAGCTAAATCAATTAAGAAAGTAAATACCAATACCATTAAGATCCATTTAGATTAGTTATAATCTTTATACCAAAAGTTTCACCCTTTTACCTTAGCAAAATAAAAATTACTTAGCAATGATAAGAATAAACAACATGTATAAAAATAAAATAAACATATAATGAAAGATCAAATGAAGAACAAGAGTAAAGCACCTTGAACAAAGCTTCAACATTGAAAGCTAAGAATAGGATCAAAGAAGAAAAGCTAGCTTTGATTTAATAACTCTAAATTTACCTAAGAACAAGCTTTTTTTCGTCCTCCACCCATTGCCTATTTATAGAGCCTTAATGATGGGTAGGTGAAATAGTAATCATTGGTGTAATAGTAATGGTAGGTGAAATACAAATCAACATAGGTGACTCAAATTTATTCTAATTTTTTGAACATCATACACATTGATTTAGCTCTTCAAGAAAGTGAAAGAATTGTAGATCTCTTTCTTAGCTTTAAAATGATAGCTTGATGATTTAAAAATGATATATGTAGCTCAAGTTATGATTTTTCCACCGAAATTACTATTTAGTTCACAGCATAACAAATGGTCCCATTTATAACCACATTTCAGCATTGAAAATGATCGAATTTGTTCTTGGATATGATGTGGAGTTAAAGATCTCTGTGTTGACTTTTATATGGATTTAGAATCACTCAATTCTAACATCCACAGCTCTAGATATGATTTTTCTCATGAAAGATCACAAAGTGTGTGAATGCTGGAACTAATTTTATTTTTTACTAAAATTTGGCCTATTACATCTCTCAATTAGGCTAAACCATGAGATGCAAATTATAGACAATTGAGGCCTAATCATTAGTCTAAAAATTTATAAATGTCATGGTTTAATCCATCTACATAAAAGCAGTTATTAAGCTTAATTTGTAAATAAATGTTTTTCAACTCTAGATTATAAAAACTGCTCAAACTAGAGAAATTAATCGTACTCAAAATGTATAATGATGATTTAAACACTTAATAGCTATATACTTATGAGTATTCATCACTCGGCACTTCCATTATTACTCCTCTAGCTCCCTCCACCAATCTCATCCTTCAATTCTCCTTCTAATGCCATAGTCCTCTATGCCATAAACCCACACCTAGTAGATTGTCTTTCTATTCCTAACCAAAATCCATTATCTCCTCCCCTTTCTCATCCTCCTTTGACTACTACAAAAGAAATACACAAAAGCAAATGGTATACAAGTCGCAATCGGTTACTATTAGTCTCTTTTCCCCTAGTCATTAGTGGAGAGTGATTGAAAAGTTAGTCACTTTTTATATTTTTGTTTTTTAGTTATACAAATTATATTATATAAATTAGTAACTATGTATATATAATTATCCACCAAATGATTTTGTATGACTGCTTCGATGGCTCTTTAGTGTGAGATCTAACAGCGATGTACTCGTTAGAGATGTTTGGTAGTTTCATTTTCTGATCAGATAAAAAAAAGAGGATGGAAATTATATGGTTAAGTATCGCAAACATGAAAACTAGATGATTGACAAATTGATATGACTACCAAATGAGGTGGGTGGCAGTGTCGATAGCATCAGAAAACCTCCATCTAGAGTGCAAGGAAGCGGAGAACATAATGGCAAGAATAACGACAAAGCGAAAGAGTGTAAAGTTGTGAATCTGCTTGAAAAGTATACTTCTCTGCTTTGATAGCATTGAACTTAACTAATTTTATTTTGATGATCATTTAGAGAAGGTCATAACTTGATTTTCTGGAAAAATTGAAAGGAAAGGAGGTGAGAAAATAAAGAAACAATGTAAAGGATGGTTCAAATCGAGTTTTGATTATTTTCTGTTTAGGAGAAATGTTGGAAACGATATTCGAAAATAGGGAAATAGAGCAAAGAAACTAAAAAAAAGGTGTGTATGGGAGTTGAAAGATGAGATGAAATCAGGATCCAGCGGGAGAGGGATGTGATTCTAAGGGACATGGAATTTTTTTTTTTGGAAACTACTAGTTAACGACTAACTGGTTTAAATTTTTAATAATTAATTATTGACTAGCGGTTGAATGAACGGTGACTATTACCCATAACTCACGTACGAGCGACTGAATAGTAACTAAAGATAGTATCGACTAAAATTCAGCTGCAATTTTCAGTTGTTATTGTGCATTTCTCTTGTAGTTGTCCCTTTTTTTCCTCCTTTAATTTTTACATGAATTCATCAACCCAATCCCTTTCCAAAAAAATTCTCTCTCCAGATTTTGTGATTCCTTCCCTAAGTCCTCCACAGCTACAACCTCTTCTCCCTCATTACCACTATGGCCACCAATTTCACCTCTACCAGTCGCCCCTACCTTTGTAAACTCTATGGGAATGATGCAATTGTTTTCCAAAGGAAGCTACAATGCTCAAAAGGACTCCAAAATCTCAGTGATAAATTGTTGGGCATCTTCAAGAGCCATCACAACAGCATTAACAGGCTCCTAGGTGCTTTGACTTCTAGGAGTTTATAGCAAAATAGAGGCCGAATGCAATTTTCCCCAACCTTTTACACCTTTACATATTAATCATAAGCAACATCATCAAAAAAAGTTGCCTAGAACGATAAATTAAAAAGAAAACAATTTCATTGGGGACCAGAGACTCAGATATAGTTAACGGCATAAGAAATCATTTCAAAAGCCATAAGTTTAGTACCAAAAAATTACAGATGCAGAACCTTATGAATTAATGCATTTTCATCAAGCTTGAGAAATAAAAAAAAAAACCCAAATTTCACCTTGTTTTCTAGATGGGTTTCTTGGATGTGAATCAACACTGAGTTAGCTCACGGCCTCAATTATATCCATAATTTCTCTGGTGTCCATGTGAATTTCACCTATAATCGCATCAAGAGCACCAACGTGGTGATCACTGAAGATTCTCTCACATTAAGAGCTAACAGTTCGGGACTATGGAATTGTGCGGCAAAGTCATGGAGAATTGATCTAATGCAAGGAATTTGATGATTGAAGGGATGAGAGGGTACATGGTGCCAAAGTTTCAACTCTTTATAATGGTAACCTAAATGTGGCATCTACACTTTTGGGGTGGTGATTTTAAAGCTGTTGAATAGGAATGAAGCATTAAGGTATGAGGTTGATAAATCAACAAAATGGTACCGGAGACTAAGCATTGCCTTTGCGGGTAGAGAAGAAGTGGCGAAGGGCAGCGTAAGGGTAAGGTCACCTTTGAGACAAAGGTGACACCATGGCCAATCACCCAAGTTGGCATGCAACATGGCATTTTCCATCCACACTAATATTTTGCATCCACAAAAGGTCTAAAATGGAACATTTAAATGAGGTTGGGGATTTTCTAAATAAGAAATTAAGATTAAGGTCCAAAATGGTATAATAATGAAAGGCTTGGGGCTATTGATGCAATTAACCCAAGAACTTTTTGACAGTTTTATGTTAAAATTTTCTGATAACAAGTTATTGGGAAGAACTCAAATAGTCTATTCTGATGGATAGTTATCATAAAATGTGAAATTTTCCCTCCATTAATACTCGTTGAGCAAAAAAAAAAAGACTTCCAAATTTCTATTATCATCCACCAAAACCTCAAATTAAACTATAGCCCTCATTCTTTTCTTTCACAGTAAAGTCTCTCCCCTGCCTCTTCAAAACTTAATTTTTCTTGTCTAAAACCTCTTAAAGCTCAATGCAAACTTTATTTGGTTTGGTTGTAAGGAATGAGCCAAGGATAGAGTTCCATTGCTTGCAAGAAAGTGAAAATTCCTAGGAATGAATGAGGCACCATGATTTGAAGTAGTTGAAAACCTGGAATATAAATGTTAATATTAAAGCTCCTTTGGGCAATTCACAAGAGATGCCAAGTAGATTTGTTGGGTACATAGCTACCAATTGAAAAACAAAGATATATAGACTGTTTAAAAATCTCTTGTTGATTCTTTGATTTGGCAATTAAAGTGGTTCACAAGTATTAAATAAGGGTATCTTGAAAGTTTATCAAGAATAAAGGGTCATTTCCATGTTTCTTAAAATCTGAAGAGTGTTAAAATATATTTGCCATTTTTTTCATTTTTTGCCAACAAAATTTTTAAAGAGGATTCAAACTAGAGTTTTGATTAAAGCAACAGCTCATTCTCCTGATTAAGCCACCTGACTGGACATGTTTGACGTCTTGTAAAAAATGTTTGTTTTTTTTTTTCAAAACCTTGAAAACACTCGAACCAATACTTAAGAACATTCTTATAGTGAAATTGTTAAGGTCAGAGTCAAACTCTGAATCTCCACTCATGTTATTTAGCCGTTTTACTGGGTGGGAATGATGGCTAATGTTAAATAATTTCCCGTAAGGAAGATTCTAAAATACATGACCTATAGCCATACCCCTTTAATCTCCACCATCCATCCCAGAAAATTTTCTTTTTGGTTAAACTCTGATTTGCAAGTAAAATTTTCACCCTTTTAACACTCTGGTCCTTATAGTTTATTTTTTGTCTTATCCATTTGAACTAGGGGTTAGTTAAATTTTAAGAGACTCCAATCTAGCAATAATTACATATTATTGTTCAGATTCTTCCAGACTATCACCCAAGTTATGTATCGGCTATAAGACCCGTTGTTAAAGTGGATAGGGCAACAAGATCGAGTAAAACATTGACAAATAACTGGTAAAAGTATTAACATTGATCAATAATTACTAATGATTGGAATCTTTAGAAATTTGACTAAATCCTTTTTAAAATGACAAGAAGAAAAAGAAGAAACTTTAGGGACTAGAAAAGTAAAAAATTCTAAAATAGTAATAATAAGAGGCATTGAAAAAATGTTTGGAAACTGGAATATTCTTACGATAAACAAATCAAATGTTCATCAAAAAGATTCTTTTTATCTCAGAATAATTTATGCCATAAAAACTGTAGAAAAAATTATTGAATATGGTAATAGAGAGGTTGAGATAAGGTTTAGTAAAGGTAGGATTACAAAAACTGATTTCTCAGAATTAGAACCATGAATACCTCCATCAAGAATTTCATATAAACCCTTTAGAGCTTCATGTCTCTATGTCCTAGAGTCTAAGCATGAGAAATTAATAGGAGTTAGAAAATCTAGAGAACAAGTATCACTTACCATTTATAAACTTGACCCAGTTATCCTAGAAAAAACAAAACAAACACATAAACAGCAAAAAAAAAAGTCAAAACCTATCTCAGTAAGATCACTCAATCCTAGTTTTTATATTTTTAACTAAAGTGTTGATAGAACCATTTAGATTTGATAGCCAAAGTCTGAATGAAAATTTTTAGTCAGAAAATAATAAGACTAAAAGAAAATAGTTTTTTGATACATATACCAAAGAGGATAGAAAGGAAATTATAAACCTTTGGTATAAAAAAGTCATGAGAACTAGAAAGAATTTGAAATTATTTGAATGGTTCATCCCGCCCATAGTCTTGGATAAGGAAATAACATTAGAATTATTAGAAGAAACTTGATCTACATACAAAATCAAAAATGAAAAAAAAAAATTACAGCTCTACATCCCACAACCATAATAGGGGAAGAGACAAAAACATCTTCTTCACCCTTTAAGAGTTTTGATATAGAAAACTCTGAGAATGCGAAAAAACCTGTAGATAAGAAAGATCTATAAAATTTTATAGAAAAAAATAATTACACAAATCTTGACCTATAATCTATAGGTAAACAAATTAATAGAATTAAAATATTTTTGGATAAGCATAAGTTTAGTCTTACAAAGACTTCAGTCTTTAAACCAAAACTTTTGCCAGAAACCTCAAAGTCACTAATAAGTTTTTCCAAAAGTACTTTCAGAATTTAAGTTAAAGCTAGATGATAGAATTACTGATTTAGCTGATCATACAGCTAAACTTACAATTCAATTTGAAAATTTGAAAAATTTTGTAGATACAAAATAAAAAAATGCTTCAAATAAATGTTATTGGAGAAAATACAAGTATACAAGAACTTATTGATTCTCATTAATCAGAAGATGAAAACTTAGAATTAAATTGGCCTCATTCTGAATCGGGGAGAGAAGATTTAATAAGAAGTCCACCAAAAACTTGAAATGTACCCTATCCCTATACTTCAAAATCATCTCCAGTGGATATAAGATTAAGCAACTATTTTAAGCCATATGCTTTTGCGGAATATAAAGGAGATTGCATAAAAGAATATAACATAAAGGATTTATCAACATATTAAATCATAAACACTATCCAACACATGATTATGTTTGGAAAAGTTGCAAGAAAATGAGTTAATAACTCAGATCTAGACATAGCAAAAATTATTATAACTGGATTTACAGAATAACAAAGAAATTGGTGGAAAAACTATTTGACTGAACAAACAGAAAAAGAAATAAAAAATACAAGAAAAATTGTCACAACACAGCATGGTGGACAAATAATACAGACAAGTAAACCTGATGTTGTGAACACTTTGCTATGTACTATTTATTCTCATTTTGTTGCTAGTGCAGCAAGTAAATAAAGTAGAAATAGAAAATTACTGTTAAATCTAATGTGCAGATCTTTATCAGATTTAGAATGGTATAAAGATTCTTTTCTTATACGAATTTATGAAAGAAAAGATTGCAGATCCTCAATCTGGAAAGAAAAATTCATACAAGAACTGCCAAAACACTTCAGTTAATTAGTTATGGATCATATTAAAGAAAAGAATCAAGATGATCCCAACTTAAAAAAAATCATATTTATAGGAAAATTTTAGCTAAAATTAAAGAAGATGGTCTTAAAATAAGTCTTGAAATGAAATATCATAAACATGTTAAAAGAAAAAGACTCGTGGGAAGAAAAGAAATGGGAAAGTTTTGTTTTCAATTTGGATATGACATCCCAAGGTCATATTCTAAGTAAGAACCTAAAAAAGAAAAAAAGAAGCATAAATTATATAGAAGATATAGGAAAAGGGGATTTGAAAAATCAGGAAAAAAAAACCTAGATCATCTAAAAGGTTTAAAAAAATATGGAAAAGATCAGAAGGTCTGTTGGAAATGTGAAAAACTAGAACACTTTGCAAATAAATATAAGACAAGACAAAAGGTAAACTCCTTAGAAATTGATGAAAATCTTAAAAAGAGTTTAAGGCAAATCCTATTAAATAATGACAGTGAGTCTGATGAAGAACAAGAAGAAATAATTTTTTTAAGAAAGTTCTGAACAAGTAAATGTCATTGGATTTATAGATAGCTTAGAAACTGAAAGTAGTTGTGGTTCTAAATGTGGTTGTAATTCATGTCAATTACAAAACATATTTAATCTGTAATTAAACATGATTCAGGTTAATGCTGTCCATGAAGAAGATGAAAGAATCTTAGAATTTTCCACCTAAAATGAGGACAAAAAATTGAGAAAAGATTTTTTTTTTTAAATATCTTGATAATGTTGGAAAGCAGGAACACCAATCAGATTAAGGTAAAAGAAATTCAAAAAAGAAGGTTGACATACAAGAATTGACTAAGCTTCCAATTTATAGTCTTAATGAAATTCTTAAGAAAATAGATAAGGCACAGAAAAGTCACAAAGAACCCATGGTAACAAAATAACAAGGAGAAATTTCAGAAATAAAAATGGAAATAAAATTTCTTAAAAAAAAATTTGAGATTTTAGAACTTTAAAATTTTGAAGGATATTCTCAAGGTATTTCAAAAGATGAATTAATGGAAGAATTCAATTTTAATGCAAAGCAGAAAGAAAGAGGTAAAAATGTTCCAGAAACAAGTCAAGAAAATAAAAAAATAAATCTTTCTCAAGAAAAATCACTACAAATTAATGAATTTTATTCTATGTTAAATCAAAGATTTATTAGTAGAATGACTTTATTAATTAAAAATCAATTCAAATTAATAGTAGTAGTCCTTATAGACTCAAGAACTAACAAGAATTGTATTAGAGAATGTATTGCTCCTTATCAGTGATTTCATAAATCTTTTAAATCAATTACTGCCGCTAATAAAGAAACCCTACTACTAAGGTTTAAGCTGGTAAATGTTGATGTTTGTAATGAAGATATTTGCATCAGATAACATTTTACAGTCTTAAACATGAATAAGGAAATAATCCTATGAACTCAATTCCTGGCTACAATTATCCCTTTTGAGATAAATATGGATGAAATTTCTACTAGAAAATTTGGGAACAAAATTACTTTTGAATTTGCTGAACCCACTAGAAGATTATTGCTAAAAGAACTTATTATAGATCTAGGAAGAAAACAAAATATATTGATGTGTTTGCAAGAAAAAGTAAAACACAAAAGTGTTGAAGCAAAATTGGAAAATATAGAATTAAAACAAAAAAATTTAACACTTTAAAGGAGTTTTAGCATGTAAGGTTTATGAAAATATTCCTAATGCTTTTTAGAAAAGAAAAAGGCACATTGTAAACCTCCCTTATCAACCAGATTTAATGGGAAAAATATTCTTATAAGATCCAAAGCTATTTGAATGAATAAAGAATTAATGGCTCATTGTAGGAAAGAAATTCAAGATTTACTGGATAAGAAATTGGTCAGAAATAGTTCCTTGCCATAGAACTATTATGCTTTTTATGTAATTAAAAATTCAAAAATTGAAAGAGGAATGCCCAAATTAGTAATTAATTATAAGTTTCTTAATAAAGTTCTCATATGCATTAGGCATCCAATAACTAACAAGAAAGATTTGTTATCTAGACTTTATAATGTTATTGTGTTTTCTAAATTTGATTTGAGGTCAGGATATTGACAAATCCAAATTTTTGAAAAAGACAAATATAAAATGGATTTTAATGTTCCATTTGGTAATTATAAATGGAATGGTATGCCCTATGGATTGAAAAATGTTCCCTCAAAATTTTAGAAAATCATGAAGGAAATTTTTAACCTTTTTAGTTCTTTTACTAATGTTTACATTGATGATGTTCTTGTGTTTTCTTAATCAATTGATCAGCACTAAAAACACTTAAATAAATTTGTAAAAATAGTAAAAGAAGCAAAACTTGTAGTGTCAGCAAAAAAAAATACAGAGTTGTTCTAGATAAAAATTAGATTTTTAGGTCATATGATACACAGGGGAACAATTAAACCTACGGGTAGATCAATAAGTTTTGTTGACAATTTTTCTGTTAAAATAAAGGACAAGAAATAACTACAAAGATTTTTAGGTAGTTTGAATTGTGTTGCAAACTTATAAAGATCTTGCTAAGGACTGTAAACATTTGTTTGATAGATTAGAAAAGAATCATCCAGATTAAAGTGAAGAAAAAACTAAAGCCGTACAAATGGTTAAAACAAAAATAAAATAAATTCCTTTAGTTAATATTCCTAATCCATAAGCCTTTAAGATAGTCGAGGCAAATACTAGTGATATTACCTATGGAGCAATATTAAAACAAACAATTAATGAAAAAGAGCAACTAGTTAAATTCACATCAAGAGTTTGGAATCAAGCTTAAAAAATTACGCCACCATTAAAAAGGAAATTTTAGTATTATCCTTTGTGTTAAAATTTTGAAGAAGATCTCCTTAACAAGAAATTTTTAATTAAAATTTATTACAAAACAGCTAAAGATGTCTTTTTAAAATTGCTAAAAGTTTGGCTTCTAAACAAATTTTTACTCAATGGCAAGCTATCTTTTCTACTTTTAATTTTGATATTAAATGTATTGTAGGAGAGACAAACTTTTTACCTGATTTTTTGATCAGAGAATTTTTGTAAGGGAAAGAAAATGGATAAGAACTTGAACAAAAAAAAATAAAAACATTCTCCACCAAAAAAATCAAAGAAGATATGATGGAAATGGGCATGATGCCATATACCAACTTATTGGGAAGAGAAAGCCTAGAAACAGATGTAGAAATAACCAGAGCTATTCTAGCTCAACATCATGTTCATCTAGAAGTTTCTGAAAAGGAAGAAAAATCCTCCCAAGAATATATTTAGAAAAAGAAAAAAACAGATGAAGGATACTCCAAAAAAAGAGAATTTTGGAATAGTGATGAAAATGAATCATTAACTTTCCAAGAAAGAAGAAATTATAGGAATTACCAAAGTAATTCCTGAAAAAACTATCAAAAGAATAATCCATCAAGACCCCAAAAGCCTTAAGAAATTTTTATGCACAGTATAGGTATATACCGATGGTATATCAAGAAATTGATACGAAATGTATCATTTCCCCAAAAGATAAATATATGAAACATTTTTCAGTTATAGAACTAGAAGAAAAATACTGGCAAAACCATTAGAATCTTCAGTGGTAATTTCAGCCACTCAAGAATCCTTTGTTCTTTGAACTAATCTTGCATGAGATAAGTTCTGCTGAAAATAGAACATAAACCAAGAAGAACGACGGTCATCATAAATCCTAAAACCAGTGATGAAAAATATCCTTCAGAAAAATATATCTTAGAAGTTGGAATTTCTTTATTAAAAATTTTAAAAATTTGGACATTTGAAGAATGGGGAATTCTTTTAGGGAAAAGAAGAATTTTAACTTGAGGCAAGTATAAGAATATGTTGTTTTCATATTGGGATCACATTAAAACTTGGGATAGTCTTTCACATCTAGACACAGAGATCATCAACATTCCTGGATGATTCTTTTTAAAACCAAGAAAATAAAATTCCCAAATTGGTTTTACAATTGGTATTTTGGAAAAAGGTATATTCAAGGATTCTTTCTTAGAACAAGTCTAGTAATCCTTTGAAGGATTTTGCATGTTTCACTAGTAGTTTTGCAAGAAAAGTCAAAGAGTGCCTTCCTTATATTCCATGGATTATCCAGTGGCATTATGACAAGTAGGAAGTGGACTATAATGCTCATTTCACACCTTGCCTAGGACGTGTTTGGGAATCTAAATGGTAAGACAAATGGATCTTTGATCAATATTTGCCAAAAAATTCTTAAAATTAAGAACATTGATATAATTGAAGAATAAGAAGAATAAGAAAATCTAGATGAAGATTTTATAGATGTCATGCTTAGTAGATTCTACGATAGAGGTAAATTCAAAGACAATGAAATTCCTCTCTCGATGATGAAGCAAAGAATTTTGAGGTCTGCCCACAAGCAGTTTTCCCAAAAAAATCAAAAAGCACCCTTATCAGACAAGAACAACTCAACAGGGCCATAGTAAAGGCACCTCCAGCTCAGTGTCTTTAGTTTCACATGATTAAAGTAGATGTTGGCAGAAACTGACAAAAGAACAAATGCAGTCATGGTCCATAATTATTAGAGTCTCCACTAATGCCATAATTATTGCAGCTGATAAGAAATCAACTGGCCACCATAGTCCCAAATTCTATTACTCTCTCATTGGTGAAACCGTGATAGCCTTATCACCAATGTCTAAAGTCCTTGCTTATTTAATGAGTCATCCTCTAGAGTTCAAGGCTTCAGGTCTTTCTCTATATCCTTCCTGTAGTCCATGTGCTGGACATGTTTCTTATTTCCTTTAAAGCTGCATTTTTCAATGTCATGTTTAAATGGTGTGACTGTATCCGTACAATAGTTGTATCATTTTTGTTGAAGCTTGAACTGCTACTTCAACAGTAAAAGTTTGTCATCATCCCTCTATTCATAATCTGTGTCGTAAACTAGTATTCACTAGTTTCTGTAAGTTGATTTAATAAATTGAATAAGTTTCTTTCCAGAGTATAACTGTGTTAATATTCTATCTTTGCAAATCTTTGTGTATGTTTATTCATGTTTAATAATACCTTGGGCATTGTAGTATCAAAGCCAACTGATTGTTTGTTTATGTGTGTATTAATTGCATGTTCTAAACCTTAAGTCCTTCCGCATAAAAAACTAAAAATTTTAAGGGCTTTAAGTGAAGAGGTGGTATATATACACCCCTGTATTTTAGAAGGATCCATTCCATAACACATGAGTATGGATGACAATTGAGTGGGTCGAGTCAGGTCATTCAGGTTAGGGTTTAATCAAGTTAGTATAAATTCGGGTCCAGGTTGAATCATTTGGGTTTGAGTTGATTTCAAGTTGAGTGAATTTCGGATTTGATTTAGGTTAAGTCAAGTTTATTTGGGTTCAAGTTCAACACAAGTTAGGTCAATTTCAGTCTTGGATAATTTCAGTTTGAGTTTTAGTCCATACTTGGGTTGACCAATTGGGTTTGTTTGAGTTACTGGTATAAATACTGAAATCACTTAATCAATTCCATTTTTTTGTTTAATTCTTTTAAAATTTAAATTAAATAATGTAATTTTTTGTGTAATTAATTTATGTTAATTTTCCTTTTCTTAGCATGTTAAATTAAAAAATTTATAAAATTTTTCTTAATTATGTTTCAACAAATTTTCTGTGATATCCAACTTTTTCTGTGAAATTGTTATAAAATATAACTCTAGTTAATTATTACACTATTATATACTAAACTATAAAATTTTAAAAATTATAGGTAAAAATGCAAAGATTTTGAAAAGTTTAGAGACCCATATTGTAATTATTATGGTGACCAAAATGAAAATTTTTAAAATTTAGATACCTTATTGCACTATACTTAAAAGTATAGGGACCAATGCTGTAATTTGACAACTATCTGCCAAGATCATCAAACTTACTAAATATGAAAGTTACTTCTTTTAGAAAAACCCAAATATAGAATTTATTAAATATGAAAGTCTTTGAATATGAGACTTACTAAATATTGATATTCCTAAAATAGAGAAGTTATTAAATATGGAACGTAATAAAAGAGAAAACTTAAGGTTTAGGGTAAAGGTTAGAATTAATTGTTAAGGTTTGAAATAAAAATTAGGAATAAGATTAAGTGTTAAGATTTAATGTTTAGGGTTTTAATGTTAGAGTTTAGGGTTAGGGTTGAGGGCTTATAGTTAAGGTTAAGGTTAAGTTTCAATAAGGGTTAGGATTTAAGATTTAGGGTTTTAGGTTTAAGTTTAGGTATAGTGCTTACTTTTTGGATTAAGGGTATGGTTTAGTTTAAGGTAAGTGTTTAAGGTTTTAGGGTTTTGGGTTTAGGTTTATGGTAAATTAAATTCAAATTTAAAGATAAATAATTGAAGACTATCTTTTATTTACCATTTCTACTAATACACGAAAAGAATATTAGTAGTACAAGGCACAGCCAAAATGTTAATGCTAGTGGAAGAAAAAATTATTTAAAAACTTAATTTGACCAGACATAAAAATAGCTTAATTAGAAACATCTAAAATTAATTGAATCAAATTTCAAATACCAAGATTCAAAACAATTAACTATATTAAATTAATTTTATGTTTACCAATAGAAGTTTGTGCAGCAAACTTGAAATTTGAAACCCAAATAACCAATCTAAGTATCCAATAATTCAACAAATTTGTACAGGATTACAAAAAATATGAAAAGAAAAATTTTGTGCAACAAATAAAGTTTTCCCTAAATGGATCTCCTACGACTCGATCTATATTAATCAAGGTTCAATTTAACTATTAGATGAGGTCCAATGTGTCAATTTCATGCTTCAAAAAATATATAAGAAATTCCCTATATTATTAAATTCCAGAAAACCCTACAAAATACATATTATTTTGTTAATTTATTCTTCAAAGGCCCATAAATAAAAAAGATTTGTATAGTATTTTAAAGTTTCTTAAATTGTATGGTCATAATTAATGTATAATTTAGATAAGTAAGCAATATAAAAAAAAATCACAATTTTTTAAATATCTGTGACCAAATATTTATGTTGATTCGAGATAAAATTGAATTATGTCAAGCCTATTTATTGGGTCATTTCTGATTCAGATCAAGTCAGTTTCAGGTTTTAGTCATTTTATATTTGGATCATTTTATGCTCAAGTTATTCTAGTTTTAGGTATTTAAGGTTTGGGTAATTTTAATTTAGGTTTTCTCAAATTTCATTTAAATCATGTTCAAGTTATTAACGTTTTAAATCAAATTAAGTCAGATCAAATTTGAATTCAGGTTGATCGGACCAGACTCTAGAATCGGCTCAGATTTTGCCGTCGCTAAACACAAGTGGCACATTAAACATGGTGTTGGTAAAACTGGCTTTTACGGTCCAAAGTTCAACGTAATTTTCATCCTGTGTTGGTCAAAAATCGTTACTAGGGATTACACAGTTTAAGGAACAGTTTTATTTTTACTGCTGCTTCATAGAAGTGTTGGCTCCGCCCCCCTACGATTGCATGTGTTAAAAAGTCAGTACCGGTACGGATGTGCCAAGATTCATTTCAATTAATAGATACAGTCCCAAAATTTTTATCATTTCTATCTAATTATAAATATTCTTTAAAATATATTTTTTTATTATGTAAAATTCATAAATACTTATTGTTATAATTAAACAAGTTGATAAAGAATAATGTTTAATAAACATATGTCTAATACGCTTTATCTTCTACAATATAAATAATATTTACATAAATGTTAAAATGACAAATATTTTGTCATTATGAAGTAACACTTATTGCTTATAATTTTAGTTTTGTACAAGAAAAAAAAAGTGCACCATTAATACGTCCTACTATGTTTTTTGAGTATTTCTGAAAGTAATGACGACTTTCTATTCAAACCTTACAAAAACCTGCATAACACGATTTGGTTGGCAGTTGAAATAATAAGTAAGACTTGTTTATAATTTACTGGAAAATATGTAATGTATATTTTAATTTATAATTTTAAAAATTGATGCAAGCAATTAACAGGCACTATAATTTGTCCCAAGGGAATGGATCATTAGGCTCCTACTTGCCCAGCCATAATTCGTCCTACCATTCAAGAATGAATTTAGATCAGCCGCTTTTCAAAACTCTCTCAAGAATGCTAAGAGGAAATTTTCTAGTAATGTTGATTCCGTGAAGGTTGTACCTACACAACGCAAAGAAGTCAAACATCACACACAAAGTGTTCAAGAAACCTAAGGTTAGCTCTTCCGATTGCCTGGGACCTAGCTCCTTCAACGCTGCAAAATTAAAAGAACTCGGGGTTGAGGGCTACGAAGTAAGAGGAGTGCTCTGGAAGATTGTAGACCGAGGCAGAGTAGAAAATTATCTTAACAGCAATAATTAAAACTAATTTTATATATTTTACAATGAGTAGGCCGTCATCTAAAATTCTATTGGCTCATGATTAATATTTTCTAGAAAAATATATACCATCAGACTCCAATGTAACGCCATGAAAGTTTCAGTCTATGGAGGATAAGATTTGCACCACTCAAATTTCTCAGTAGCAGTACCAAACTCTAGTGAGTTTTAAAGGTCCATGGTTTAATGTCATCTCCACTACTTCATGTAGCTTGTATTTAGTTTTTTTTTTTTTTTTTGTCTTTCTTGCAATCCTTTATTTTCATTCTGAGTACGAAAAAAAATAGACACTATAAAAAAAAGTAATCACAAATCGGAGCAAAAGTATAGATTTATGAAAGATGAATGTCAAAGTGTAGTTTTATCCAAACCTTTTCCCCACTCGTAATCATGATGGACAGCTTCCTTGGTGCAAGGAAAAATAGAAAGTGTAATTATTTTTTGATAGACATAATCTGGTCCTCAAATGCAAAGCCTGTGACACGCCAACAACATAGATGAAAGCCTCGGAAGACTGCTATGGCTCCAATAAAAAAAATATATGACATAATCTTGGTCCTTATTGGGGGAGATTAGTGGTGATTATTTGGTAAATAAATTACTAGTAATTATTTTTATATGAAAATTGTGTTATTACTGACAATAGATATTGGTGATGGATCTAGATTATCCATGATGGTAGATCCTGCAATCACGGATGACCTTGGATCCTTCACTAATGTCTATGCTTAGTGATACAATCACTTTTATATGGTGATTACTTTCTCCGTTCTATATTCTTTGTAATGTATTTTTTTTAAGCCGTCCCAAATTTTTAACAACATTTTCCTTATTAGTAAGTTTTGTCATTTAACTTTACCATTATACCCTCATTTTCTCACCACTCAATTCTTCTGTTCCTCCTTCCACCCACTACTCGATTAAACAATGGCGACGGCAATCGAGGCGATCAATGCGATGATCAGACGGACAGAGATGGGGACGGGGACAAAAAAGACGATGAAACGGAGTGTGATCGAAGCCTGGCAAGATTGAAGTGAGAGGGGAGATCGGAGCTAGAGGCAAGATCGCAGTGATAGGCTAAGATCAACGCGACTAGGACAAAGACAAAGTCGGCGATTGTCTCAATTAAGGATTTGCAAGCAGTGGTGCAGAATCAATCGACGACAAAGGATGAGATGATTGACTCTGGCAACGAGGCAATCAACATAAGCGATGAGGACATAAGTGAGAAGATTGAAGATGGCAATCAATGCATCAGGGACTGAATCGACATGACGGGGACAACCATCGATGTGTCGAGGACGGAAATCAAATGATGCAGTCAATGCAGGACGGATGGAGTATTTGTTAAATCTATTTATTAATTGAGACTGCATTTTAAAAAGTTTAAAAGTACCTTCTAAAATATTTTTTAAAAATAAAATATTTTTATAATTTTTATTTTTTAATCGAGATAAATAGAAAAAATATATAAATTATTTTTTAAAAAATATAATTCAAATAATTATTTGATAAATAAAATATTAAATGCAGCCTTAAATTAGTGCACGAAGGTGGAAAACCTTCAATAATAGTCTGTTACCCAAAGAGTGCTCGAGGACAAATCGTCATAATGGAAAACAATGGAAAACAATGGAATCCCTTGAATTGAAGGATACCCTACTCGTGAAAAACGACCCAAAATTTATATGGTTAGGTTAGGGTAGTAAGAGATAGGCAGAGCAGAGGGCAGCTCTACGAATTGTAGCTGGGTAAAGAGTATGGAGGACAATAATTAACTATGGCAAACTCTGATCAGGCTACGCGTGTTTTTAGAGAACCTGAAGGCTGCCGGACGACCAAACCAGTGCTTCTTTGAGCCGGGGGACCAAAAGTCGCTTTCCCTCTTTTCCCTGACAAAAACATCAAATAAGTGAACAACCTCTATTTTCTTTCCCAACAAAAACCAAAAACAAGATAGGAATGAAAAAGCCATAATCCGCAATTGTCCTCTTCTTTTTTTTAGAAATATATTAGAAAAAACTACACAAACTCTCGGCATTTTCGTCTAATCTATACTGTCATTTCTCTAATTTTAAAATCCCACATTTTATCTTCATTTCTTTTTCACTATCTAATAATAACTTTTAAAATTATAATTTAAACTATTTAATAATTATTTTTTTATAATTTTATAATTTTTATATTTTTTAACAATTAATTGACATTTAAAAAATATTAATTTACATTTGTAGGGAGAAAAATATTTTTAGAGAGAAGAAAAATTGATATTAGAATATTTATTAATTGTGAAAAAATATTGAAAAGATTGAAATTACTATAAGATAACTATCGTATAATTTAAATTATAATTTCAGAAGCTGTTTATCAAATAGTGTAAAAGAAGAAGGGGCAAGATGTAGAATTCCAAAAACAATGGGGCAAAGTATATGTTAGACAAAACCACTAGGAAGGTTTATTGTAAGTTTTCTAATATATTATTGTCTTTCTCATGTTTTCTAAAATTTATAATTGCACCACTATCATTTATTTTAGACATTAAAAATCTACTAATCATTTCCTAAAATGTCAACGATATTGTCAACTACAAAAAACATCTACTCAAAAAACAAAACTGAATCTAGTGCTTTTTCAGAGTCAGAAAACATAACCGTCTTCAATAAATTGTCATATTCAGTCATCTATCTTTGGTAGATTATCATAATATATCATCCACATATGGCTAAACACCTTTTTCTAGTCAAGATGTTATTTTTTTGGTATTCTACAAACTGGCTAATTGGTTTTCAATGTTCAAAATGGACCTCGAGTATAATTGTAGGTTTCAAAAGATTTGAGATAAATAATAACATATTTCCCAAAACATGAGGGACATCTATAGGTTAGGTTGAACCTTAATGGCATTTTTATATTTTTCCAAGAAAAAGAAAAGCTAGACTTCTTTGGCTTCATCTAACTCAATTCTATGAACATTTTTATCACCTAGCTATTCTAGCTAATTCCCATCATATCCTTAAATCTAAATCATGAAATGTTGGAGGATTTTCAATTTCCCAGAAACTTCATTTTCTCTAGTTGGCCTTGCCTTTAAACAATGTTTTGGGCATTACACTCCCATGATAATTAAGATCGGTAACAATGATAGATCTTGTTTATGATTATTCAGCTTCTCTAGATCATGGATGGTGCTTTGCCGGTAGTGAACCTTCTTGTCATCTTCAACTACAAATGATGATTCCGGCACTCACATTGATGGGTCACATTAAAGCAACTGGATATTAGTGATTGTTTGATTTAAGAACTGTTTGTCCATATTATATCTAAGGAATCCATCATCTTCTTACATCTGATTTAGGAGTTGTATTTCCATCTTATATCTAGGGAATTCATCATCTCTTTACATCCACTGTGATTAAGGTTGCTAACGTCAGTACCAGATTTTGAAAATTGATGAAGAGATTATGTGATCGGTGATCTACCATGCCCAAAAAACTAGTTCTATATACCATTTCAGACACATTTTCATATTTATTTAGACATTTTTAGATATTCATTTAGATATTTTTACTTATGACTTTAAACACTTTTATTTCTGAATAAAGTAAATATCTGTATATTGATTTCAGACATTTTATATATTTATTTATACATTTTTGCATATTAATTTATACATTTTTACTTATTGCTATAGACATTTTTATTTTAAAGCATAAACAAATTGTGTGCATATTGCTCCAGACACTTTTGCATATTATTTCAGACACTTTTACTTATTATTTTAAATATTTTATTTTTGAAGATAACAAATTGCCTACATATTTGATGGAAATTGACCAAGCTTACAAAGAAACCTTTTAAAGATCACCAATGAGCTAATGGTAAAGGAAAATGGGCTAAAGAG
The DNA here is from genome assembly GCA_039654915.1 of Aquilaria yunnanensis. Taxonomy (NCBI): domain Eukaryota; kingdom Viridiplantae; phylum Streptophyta; class Magnoliopsida; order Malvales; family Thymelaeaceae; genus Aquilaria; species Aquilaria yunnanensis. The sequence continues at coordinate 78,884,247 of CM077593.1, forward strand.
CTAGGATGACATTTCAAGGCCTTGTTAAGCAACATTTTGAGGATCATATAGCTAAAAACATTGAAGGGGAGCTAAAAGAGTTCAATTAAAGTATTTTTTTTAGGCTCATGGTCTAGGTGCACTCAAGACCATACATGCACCATTCGAGCATGTGCCATAGTATCTACATACACTCTAAGAAGCATCATACGACACAACCCACACTAAGAACCATAGGGAGGCCAAACCTTGGGAAAACCCTGGAAGATTCAAGAAGCCCTTAAATGCACTCCTGGATGTGTTAAAAGGGCTCGTATAAGGGCTCTAACATACAAGTCCATGGTTTCGATTTTAGTTGTGATAAAAACACATGTTTTCCTTATGTCTAGGTAGGAAACACATATAGGACACTAAATGGGGTTGTTTTTGTGTGTTTGATGTATGTTTATGCAAGCTTAGGACTTATAGCTACAAACTACTTCTGTTTTATTGTAGCTTAGGACTTTTACTTTACAATGGCCTAGAAACTTTATATAAGGCCAGATTTAGTGTGTATTTGCTATAGGTAACATTAATACAATTTTATTTCATGAGAATTTCTCTCTATTGTTCTTTATGAACTTAATTTTGACACATAGGGAATTTACATGTTCTTTGTGTGTTCTTGTTGTTCTTTTTCATTTCTATTCACAAGTTGAATAGAGGTTGGGGTTTTCTAGTCACTTAAATGCTATCTGTAGACCTTGTAGCATCTTGGAGGAGTTCCTTGGTCCATATATCAATGAGATTCCTATCAATATTGCTCCATGCACTTTTACATATTGTGTTAGACACTTTTACATATTGTTATAAAAACTTTTACATTTTTATATTTAGACACTTTTACATATTCATTCAGATGCTTTCATTTCTAAAGGAAATAAATTGTCTACATACTACTTTATACACTTTTGCATTTTTCTTCAGATACTTTTACATATTTCTTCATATACTTTTGTACTTTTGCATATCATTTTTTAGGAGAAAAAATTATTTGCACATTTTTTGAAGAGAACAAATTATTTGTATATTGTTTCTGACACTTTTACATACTTTTTCAAACACTCTTACTTTTTTTTCACTTTAGCCATTTCTGGAAATTGTTTATGTGCAAAGTTCATAGGTAAAAGTACATAAGAAATGGCCTAACGGTGCTCTGGAATGGTAGCCACCAAGGCAAATGGGAGGTGAAATCCAGCATGATATTGAAATGATAACTGGCATGAACTATAGGTGATAATTGGATGGTCTTGAGATATGTGAAAGTGAAATTTAGAGGCAAACAATAATTGCATGTGATCTAGAGGTAAGCAGTACTTGTGAGATCCTAGAAAATTATGATGATAAACACTATTTGGAGATGAGTGGTGGAATTTGAAGGCAAGCAGTGATGACAACGATGTAAATATGGACACAAGCTTGACATACAATTTGAAGGTGAATGATGATGGTGAGATTTTATAGACAATGATTGGGTAGAGAATGTGTGATTTAAATGCTATGATTAGCTTGAATGGTTTCAATCTAGAGATAATTAAGGTATAATGACGGTGATGGTAGCATGGTAGGGTTTTTTGAGGGAGAGAGATTATTTTGGTTCAAGGGCAATTTGGTTAAACGTTGGGTTAGGTGGAAGGTTTTATATTAAGAATTAAAGGTGGATTAGTACATCTAATTAGACATATTTTTATAATATAATAACAAAAAGAAATGGGGACAAAATTAATAGTGATCAATTTTTAGTTGTAGTAGTTTCTTAATGGCACTAAAAAAATAAAATTGATTCTTAGTTCTTTGATGGAAACCCAGCTAGCTTGAACCCCAAAGGTTGTTAGGACGCCCCAAGACCCCTTAACGATCACTTTGAAGCCCTTCATAAAGGCACGTGCAAAGGAGCTAAAAATTATATTGTAAAAACTGGTTGAGGAGTGCATTAAGGAGGACAAAGCTGGAGCTACTAATGAGGAAAACTCAAGAAGGCTTGTCCAACTTTTACAAGCCAAGCCCCCATGTGCGCCTGAGGAGCCCATGCACCCAAAAACCCTCATTTATACTCACATCACCCTTATTGTGCCTAGATAAGAATCTATGTGTCTTTTAGGGACTAAATGAGACTAATTTGACATGTCTTTATTCATACACATTTTGGACATCCCTTTAGGACAATTTGTGTGTTCATTATGTGTGAGCCCATTCAAACCCTTGTTAAACTAGGTTATTATTTAGGATTCCTGTTACTTTCCAACTTAAGGTTTACTTTAGCTTAATGTTGTAGCTTATATAATGGCTCATTGTACACCTATTCCATACATAAGATAATAATACAATTGCTTTAAGTATTCTTTTTCTTTAAACTTAGCTTGGCATTTAGGGGTTTTCAACTCTTGTATGAGTTCCTTCATACATCTTGTTCCAAATCACATCTATTGACTTGAGGTAATGGTTCTATCATTCAAGAAGGTTCTTATGAAGCTTGGAAGCATCTTTGGGAGTGAATCCCTATGTTATATACCTACCATGTTCCTATTATCTTTACTGCTCTGTTATGAATTTGTGAATTTTCAAGAACTCTACTTTTAAGCCATAAGCTCATAAAATTTCAAGTTAGAACAATCAATGGCCAAAGGGTACAAAAAATAGTTTAATGCGCTCATGAATACAAAAAGAAGTTTGATGGGTCGATGGATATATTTTCAAAAGTCTAATTGTCATCAATGATCTAAGCCTTATTCAACTTCTAACACATGTATTGCATTAAGTGTGTTCTTTTTGTTGGTAATTAGAAGCATCTATGTAAAGTATAAAGGTTATAAGGTATTCATAAGTAAGAGAATAAGGAAAATGCCCTTTTTTTAAGGATCTGAAATGCATTAGAACCAACATTAGAGCATTATATGGGGGGGACCTTCACCTCTTCCATATCCCTTTGGCCCTTTAGCCATTAGGCTAAAGGCTGGGAAAGTAGATTGAGGGTATTGATCTCAAAGACAATAACATTCCTATAATTTTTTCTAATACATAAGCCTAAATATCCTGTAAGTTATCAAAATTCTTAGAGAGGTGCATTATATAATTGAAATTTCTCACAAGTGCTAGGTGCACGTCCACCTACTAACAAAAATTATTAAAGAGTACAAAAATTCTAAATAAATGTATACTAGAACTAAACAAACAATCAAGACAAAAAAATATATCTCAAATTTAGATAAGATGATCTTAGATTTGGACAATTGCATATTAAAATTGGATAACTATATCTTAAAACTAGATAAATAATTCTAAACAATAAAAATATAATCAAAGTGAAAAAAATATATCTGAAATTAAAAAAAAATCTCAATCTTAAATAAATGCTTATTAGGACTGCATAATGCATATTAGAACTATACAAATGCATCTTAAAACTAGACAAATACATCTTAGAAATAGATATACAATTGAAACTATATATATGTATCTCAAATCTAAACAAAAAGATTTTCATTCTAGACAAATATATATTAGAACTAAAAATATGCACATTAAAATTAGATAAATACATCTCAAAACTAGATTAATTATTATAAATTGATGTTAACTTAATATGTTAAGTTGGGAAGAAGTATACAACAACTTACATAATTGAGGCATTCCAACTTTGCAACTTTTTTTTATAACCAAACCAAAAGCAGTTTTACAATGCAAAAGTTATGAGTTATTACGTATTTAAGAGAAAAGAGGAAATATCTACATTTTTAAAATCTAAAATATACTTGAAGCAGTATTAAGTGAAGTTTTATAAAAAAATTATGAAGGTTGGAGTTAAATCCAAAGCCCCACCTGTGCCCTTTTGCTACTTTACCGAGTGACTGCGCCTGCACTTCTGTTTTTGGGTTTCTGAATTGTAGATATCAATATATCATGTCTTTTAAATGTCTTATTTTGGGCTACGTACCATGTCCTCACATTTCTCTTGCTCGTTGCTTCACACGCGTGAATGCATTAGCCTATACCTCGCAGTTGCATTAATTTCCACAGGCACACAAAAGCAGAGCCAGTCCAACTTTTCAAACGAACCATGCTGGACCTGCTAATGCCAGCTTGGAGCTTGCCAGTAGATGCCATCACAATACGGTGCCGTTTTAACATTTTTCCCTTCTTTCTTTTTGTAGTCTTCATTGGATACTTGATAAAGTTAGGCAACATTTTTCTGAGTTCAATACAAAAATTTTATGGTCATTATTGGTAGATCCAAAAATAAAAAATTTCCACCTAAAATATACAAAAAAGTACGTATAAAATACGCATAAAATACGGGCATATACAGGTCTCTTTCCTCTTGTGTAGTGTGAAGTCACATTCCTGTTCGGTCCCGATTAAGACAATAATGGGTTACCTGGTTTTCTTCGTCATCCTCCTCTCCAATCTCTTCCACTTCCAGACCTCTACTGCCCAGGACTACCTCAAGCTCCCATTGCTCCGCCAATCCACTCCGCCGTCCGCTGCCGACTCCCTCGTCCTCGATACCCACCGTCTGTCCCATCTCCATCGCCCAAAACCACGAACCATCATCAAAACCCCCGTCGTCTCCGGCGCCTCCTCCGGTTCCGGTCAGTACTTTGTCGTCCTCCGCCTCGGTTCCCCTCCACAGACGGTACAACTCGTCGCTGACACCGGGAGCGACCTCCTCTGGGTCGCCTGCTCCGCCTGCCGCGCCAACTGCACCGCACATCTCCCCGGATCCGCATTCCTCGCCCGCCGCTCTTCTTCGTTCTCACCTTACCATTGCTTCGATTCACAATGCCGCCTTGTCCCCCCCCCCAGCGGGCCCAACCACTGCAGTCACACGCGCCTCCATAGCCCCTGCCGCTACGAGTACCAATATGCCGATGGATCGAAGACCAGTGGGTTCTTCTCCAAAGAATCGACGACAGTAAACACGAGTTCTGGGAAGGAGCGGACGCTCGGTAACATTTCGTTCGGATGTGGGTTTCGGATCTCGGGTCCGAGCGTTTCTGGCGCCAGCTTCAATGGAGCTCACGGGGTCATGGGTCTGGGTCGGGGCTCCATATCGTTCGCCTCTCAACTGGGTCTCAGATTCGGCAACAAGTTCTCTTACTGTCTTCTGGATTACACGATTTCGCCGCCGCCGACAAGCTATCTCACGATCGGCGGAGGAAAAAACGCCATTTTTACATCCAAGATGAGCTTCACTCCGTTGCTGGAAAATCCTCAGTCCCCGACGTTCTACTACATCGGAATCAAGCACGTTTTCATTAATGGGGTCAAGTTACGGATCGACCCATCTGTCTGGTCGCTCGACGAGTTTGGTAATGGCGGCACAGTGGTCGACTCGGGAACGACGTTAAGTTTCGTTGCTGAGCCGGCGTACAAGCACATTCTCACGGCGGTGGAGCGGCGAGTAAGGCTCCCGAGTCCGACCGAGCCAACTCCTGGTTTCGACCTCTGTGTTAATGTATCAGGCGCGACGAGGTTGAGTCTGCCCAGGCTGAGCTTGGAGCTCGAAGGTGGTGCGAAGTTCACGCCGCCGCCGAGGAACTATTTCATCGACACGAAGGAGGGAGTGAAGTGCCTGGCGATTCAACCCGTGAACACGGTAACCGGGTTTTCAGTGATTGGTAATCTAATGCAGCAAGGATTTTTGTTCGAGTTCGATAGGGACAAGTCACGGCTGGGTTTTACTCGGCGCGGATGTGGATCCCCATGACTCGGCGCCGGCGTCACTCACTGAGTCACGGCACGATTCTTTTGTTTGCCCTTTTGGTTTTTCTTTCTTTTTTTTTCTATAAAAAGTTGAAACGAACGGTCGTTCTTTATTTATGAGTTTGGGAAAATGTATTTGAATTTACGGGGTACAGTGAAGTTTATTTGTTTATGGACATTGATTTGATCGTGAGATTTGGAGATTCCCGGAGACCTGCAATGAGAAAGTGCTTTGTTTTTAAGTGTTTTGCTTTTTGTCGTCGTCTTTTCACGCGATTCTAGTTAATTTGCTCGCTTGTTCTTTCTTTTTTTTTTCTTTTTTTTTTTTATTAAAAATCTGTCACAATATAAGGTATTAGACGCAAGGTTACTAAAGTTATCTTTCTACTTGTTTCAGTTTTTCCAAAGTCATAAAGTTACAAGCAGTCATAAAGTTATAAAATTTTACAATTTTTTTTTTAAAAAAGATAAAAAAAATATAGAATAAATTGTATAAATCATCCATAACTTTTAGTCCTTATTTTTTTAAGTTCTTAAACTATTAAATGTTTTATTTTGATCCTAAACCTATTAAAATTGTTTTATTTTTATTCATTACTAGATGAAATTCATAAACTTAGAATAATTTTCTGACATAAATTTTTGAAATTTTAATTTAAATATTCGGTAACTGTCTTTCTGTAAATTTAAACAATTTAATATTTTTTTACAGTAAATATATAATTTAAATTAGTAATTTTTTTTCTTTTTGAATGAAATAAGTTCCATTTACAGAGAGAAAAAAAATGTGATTTGAATTTTTTATTAACTATAAAAAAAGTATTATATAGATTAAATTTATTGTAATATAGTTACCGGATAATTTAAATTATTATGCAACAAGTTGTTATCAAACAAATACTTTGAGTTAACAAATTTCATCAAATTGAGAAAAAATGACATGTTTTCAATAGATTTAGGACTAAAATGAAACGTTTTTAATAGGTTTAGGGCTAAAACAGAACATTCAATAGGTTAGGGACTAAAAGGAAACAATGACTAAAGATTATGGACTATTCATGAAATTTACTCAAAAAATATAATCATCTATATTATCTCAGAAAGTTCATATTACATAATATTTTTGTTTACTAATACTTTAATACCATAAAAAAAGCATCACTAATACTTTAATACCTTAAAAAAAGGTCATGCCATAAATATATAATAGAAGAAAAACAAAATTTAAAATCTACAATTCATAATGAAAAGTTAAAAAATCTCAATCATCTAATTATAAAACACATGAAACATCATAACCAATAGCAACATCAATATTATCATCTCCAAAGCTTAATATTCTTCTCTTGTCATTTTTTTATCTTCAAAGTTCATAAGTTATGCTTTATTTTTTAGTTATCTTTATTTATTTATTTATTTATTAACCCTAAATAGGTTGGGTTTGGCGGTTTACATATTGAGTTAGGCATTAGATTTATATATTTTTTGCTTATGATAATTTTTTAGCCCAATTTCAACAAATATGACATACTAATGTAGAAACATAAAGTCGTAAAGTTTTTAAGTTTTTAAGACTAAAATCAAGACTTTATCTGTTTCCACATACATATAAGTTTTTACTAAGACTTAAAATGTTTTTTTTTTGTTTCTAGAATCGTAAAAACGTAAGCTTTTAAGACTCAAGTCAGGATTTTAATAACTATGATTAGAAGTAACACTCCATCTGAGAGCTCATTTGTGAAGCATTGCCTACCAAAGATAATTTGGCAATGCCAAGTTTGGTGGTTTCAACATTATGCCCAATGTGCAAGCATGTGAGTGAGTCAGTGTTGTACCTAGTCTTTGAGTGTCCATTTTTAGTTTATGTTTGGGAAGGGTTGGTGCTGAAAGTAGCTTATGCCCAGCATATGTGGCAAGAGAGGCTTAAGTTGAATTTAGAGAAGGACGAGCAGTAAACCTTGGCAATGGCAATCTTTGGGTGGTTTATCTAATTAAATTGAAACCTGGTTGTTCATGAGCAAACCTATCAAACGCCCTAACAGGTTGTAGTTGTTATACAGTCGCAGATTGGGAGTTGGAAGTAGTTTAGGATATCATTTACTCACCAGGCTGCTGTCCATGCTAGCGTCCGCCCCCTAATGGTGTTCACAAAGTCAAAGTGGATGCAACTATAGAGCATCTTGCAAAGAAGAGAAGTATTAGGATGGTTTGCAGGAATGACCGAGGAAAGGTAATTTTTACAATATCATATGGTCTGGCTCATGTAGGTGGTGACACCTTTTACTTGAAGGCACTGGCTATTCTTTAGGGCTTGAAGAAGGCATGAAGGGTAGGACTAATGTTAATTATAAAATAATCAAACTCGTACATTTTAGTTACTAAACTGAGTAAAGGGAACACCCTTTCTTTGTTTCTATTTCGGGGCTATGTTAGATGAAGCCCGCATCTTAGGTAGTTTATTTGATTTGTGTTCTTTTGTTTTCGTTAGATGCTCAGGGAATGGAGTGGCTTATACCCTTGTATGAAAGGGTATCCTTGGGTAGGGTTTCTTGGGAGTGACCCCTTCCGATTGGTTGCCCTATTCCTTAAGCTTTGATTAATATATTATGTCTTTTTTTGTTAAAAAAAATAAAGAAAGAAAAAAACGGATATAGTGTTTGCAACACGAATTAAAGGGCTTGGACTGCAATTGGACTACTTCTGGACTTGCCCTTTTTGGAGAGTACGACCACCATTTGAACTTTGACCAAGATTGAGAAAAGTGTTCCTTTTTACCAACTAACCTTGCTGGTGGGAATAACTTGCTCACTTTTGAATCTTTTTAACTAATTGAAGTAGTATTGATAGTTAGTTGGCACTGAATTGTAAGTTTGTTATAATTGATGGATAGTTTAGGCAGTTTAGGACCATTTTAGAATAAGAGGTATAAGTCAGGGATCAACAATGTAATTTGGCTCAATTATGTACCCAAACTTTTTCATTATATATATGTGTGTGTGTGTGTGTTTATACACTAAATTGGAGTTGGCAAATACTGTAGATCTACATTGCCACTTTTTTTTTTTTTTCAAAAAAGTACCAAAACCCGCTTGAGGCATAGGCAAACATACAATTATGTCCTCCCTATTTCAAATGCCTACACTTGTCTCTTAAAAAGTTAACTCTGTCATTCATCGTTATGAAAAAAAGAAAAAGAGATAAACTACCGACTTATGCCCTTTTAGCTTTCTTCTCTAAAAAATTTGCTCCATCAACTTTTGCATCAAGGTTGTTAAAATCAAGATCCTACCTAAGATTGTTTTTCATCATGCAATATTAGAATTATAAAATTGGATCATAGATCATAAGATCATACTAAAAGATCAAAATTTCTTATAATAAATAATATGATTCATATAATATTAATCCTACTTGATATTAATTTTTATTGGTTATTGTATTATTTATGTTTATGTATGTTTTACTAATGCTCTAGCTTTATTTGGACTATGGCACTAATTGTGGTGTATCATTGTTATGACACTTGAACTTGATGAGTGAAGCAGTCATTTGATGGCAATGGCGAAGGTAGGAGCAAACTAAATGAAGGACTTAAAAAATCAAAGAAGAGACGACAATTGCCACGTGAGAGTTGTCCTCCACATCTACCCATCAAGTTGGTTACTACGGTGAGGGCTTGGTTTCCGGTGTTTGTGGTGAAGCATTGCTAGTGGAAGCCAAGAGTTTTTAGATGAAGTTAGCAGTGGGTGGCATATTCATGTCTCTATAACCAGCCAAAGAAGCGAGGTAGCGCATACGTTTTGGGCGTGTGAAGAAAAGGTCAAAGGTAGGTGCCTAAAAGCAAATCCATGGAGATCAATCGACAACCAAGAGATCAATCTAGCTTTTGATTGATAATCAATCGATGGCTCATTCAAGGCCCAAGAACTTTTCAAGTTCAACTTGCAAACCAATAGCCAAAGCAAAATAGAAAAACCTGACCTGGATTTTTCGCAAGTTTTGATGATGGCAAAAGGATTAAATCTGCCACTAATGTTTTGGTTTAGGCTCAAATTTGCCATTATAGTTTTTTTTTCCCAATCTCCCACTAATGTTTCCAAAATAGCTCAAATATGCCATTGTCTGTTAAAAAATAACAGAAAATGGTAAAAATAGCAGATTTTGAAATATTGGGGTTATTATGTACCTTTCAAAGGATACGCAGACCTTTAAGACTTTTGTCCCAACCCTGTTTGGCTCCACTGTTGAAGGTGATCGATGCATGTGCCTCCACTGTGTTTGGCTTGTAGCATGCCTTTCCTAGCTGGATTGGCCAGTAGTCCAATAACTTCCCCTTCCTAGCTTTGTCGTTCGCCATGCACCATGTGTTCCCTGTTTTGCTCTGTGACATGCCTTCGTTCACTAATGCCATCAGATCAGCGTTCAGTCTCAACGACATCCTGTCTTTTGGTGAGAATCAGGCACACCAGATTCCTATTGTATGCAACCATATTCTCCACACTTATGCTATTTTCATTCTCATCTCCCTTGGACAACCATCTGAATCTACAAAAGACATTGCCTCTGCCATCGGCATTGAAGCTTGATCCACCACCAACCTCATTTCATGACCCGGTTCACAACTCATTTCCACGGTGCAGGGGGGGGGGGGGGGAAGGGAGGGATAGATTGGATGATGGAGGATAATTAGTGGCGATGGTAGGAGAAAAAGCTAGAAATTTGTTAATCGCTCATAGCGAATAGTGGCTGGAAAAACTCTGGTGGCGGTGATAGAGAGATTAGAGAGAGAAAGACTAATTACTTAAGACACTTAAAGTTTGTTAAAACTTGTATTATCATCCTAAAATTTTAAAACATGTTACTTTTAACATTTTTTGTTTATTTTTTAACGGACAGTGGCATTTTCACTTCCAATTTTAAGCCAATTTTGAAACATTAGTGGGATATTGGGAAAAAAAAACTATTGAGGTAGATTCGAACATGGACTTAAACATTAGTGGCAAATTTGAGGCTTTTGCCAATGATGATTTGTCTCAAGTCAGAAACGGACATAAACACGGCGGAGATGTGGCTTCAGTTGACAGTGTAACAGAAGGAGGGAACAAGAGTTACGGAGGAGGTAGAGAAAAGAAACAAGATAGTGGAGACGTAAAAGAGGTTGAGATTCTGGTAAGTGATCTTTTCATAGGATAACTCTTTTAATTGAAGCTTCTAATTTGTCTCGTGATTGATTTGTATTGATATAAAATTTGGGGGAAGGGGGCAAAGTTTCCATGGAAGAATCCTAGGAGGGCAAGGCCAATCATTTTCTCTTTTATTTTGTATTAGCCATTAATGGAGTTAATTTTGTAAAGGTAAATGAAGGTATTTCAAACAGTGGGGACAAAAGTGTAGGTTAAACTAAACCTCATGAGGGTTTTTGGTATTTTTTGTTTTTTCATAAGTAATGGTATAACCTCTCTTTTTAGCCTTTGTAGATTTCCTTTCTTCTATTTTAATTCCTAAAGTTTTCCATGTGACAAGCAAGCATTTAGAGACAATACAAAGATCAGTGGTAAAGTCGACAAGTTTTGGGGGCTGTAACTTTTAAAGCAAAAAATTACAAGGAATTTCTCTACATTTGGTTTCTTTATCATTTTCTTGCTTAAATATATTTTCAGTGCATGAGCTATTGATCTTTTTCATTTCAATCCCTAAATTTTCTATGTTTATCATTTTAGTATTTTTTTTAATTTTATTTTTCTTTTTTATTTTTGCAAAGTTAATGTTAAACCTTTACCACCTATTGTCTTTCCATTTGCTTTATTAATTTCAAAACTTTACTTTAATGTTTCTGTTAATGCTTAAACATAACTTTTTTATGGGAAAATTATTTCTATTCTCTAATGAAAAACTTTAGTTGTTATAGTTTGTTTGATTTTTACAATTGCTTGAACTGTCCTTAGACTTTACTAGGATTTTTCTGTTTAAACCCCCAATTCTTTCCAATTTTTATTGTGCCAATGATAAAACACCAATTTTAGTTCATAAAATTCTGTTTTTTATGCTATTAATCGAAAAATTTTATTGTACAGAGATTAGACTTGGTTTTAGGTCAACTCTAAATCTTATTTTTTTTTCTTTTGATGGAAAAGTTTGTTTTATCAATAGTTAAACTCACTTTTAATTACTAGAAGTATATACTTTCCATTCTTCATCCCCAAACTTTATTATTCAATAATTATTATACTATATTTATTTAATACGATCACAAATTGAACCATAGTAACTCCAAAATTTTTCATTTTTCCTTTTTGGTTATCATACTTTTTTTTTTTACAATTGTCCCTCTGATTTGTAGTGTTTGAGTTTCTAAAATATTGTTATCTATCTTTCTAAACTATAAGCTTTGTTTACTTATGATCAAGTGTCTGAACAATAAATTGCCTCCGCAACACGCCACCAATCCACCTAGTCTAGTACTTAAACCATGTTTATTTTGCCATAGTTTTAATATATTATTGTATATTTCTTCTGTCTCAAATTCTTTATATCATTCACTTTTCAGCAATTAATCTATAATTTTTTATTTTCAACATTTTAGACTATAAATAAAAAAATCTTTATATATAAATGATAAATCAAAATCTATAGTTTCTAAATACATTTTTTTTAATTTTTTTAACAGACAATAATATAAATACATTTAAGTTAAACTAGTTAAAAAGTTAAATGGAATAAAGAAAGTGAAATAGATGAAATATTATACTGATGTAAAGTGACTATTGCCGCGTGATTGCTCGTCAAGAACCTAAAAGAACCAACATTCGATGGAGCTCATGTGGCTTTTCGTTACCATGCTGGATTAGCCGATCGAGCCTAGACTTGTCGTTGCGTTTACGGGCTTATTCCAGCCCACTATTACATCACCTAAATTGTCCATAAAGCTTTGAAGCATCGAAATGATACTATTCCAAGGGGATAGGTGAAAATTAAATAGAACCAAATAAGAAAAAAAGTAAAAAATATTTAGGAATGAGGCCTTATGGTTGATTATTGGCCTTGTTACGATTTCAATTTGTTTACCAATACTCCAAATTTTGTAGGGTAGTGATAGTATTGCGTGAGAAAGATGATTTTATTATTCCTTTTCAAAATTTCTTCGACATATTTATTCTTTTATAAAAATAAACGAATATCTCAAGTTTGGCTTGATTTAAAGCACATTCATGAATTGTTTAAATTGTTACAAAATCAAGTTTAAATAAAATTTCAAATTTGATATACAATTTAATGAAACTCAATTTACTTATTACTCAACTCGGTTTGGCTTGATTTTAACTTTTTTCTTTAATATAAGTAAGTAACTCGATTTCGACTCTAATTTGATCAATTAAAAGTTTATTTTCGGCTCATTCATATTGTTTTCAATCTAAATATGAACAAAATATTAATCACAATAGATTTTTCAAGAGGAATATGATTAGTCTATTATCCTACTAAGCTCGGCTCAGCCCGTTTCATGCCCAACTTTTCATACATAAAGTAATTATTATTTATTATACGTTAGCCTTTTAGGGTTTAAACAGAAAATTATACTATATTCTAAAAGAGGAAGAGATTTCACTGTTTATCAATAGTAGTTGTTGGGTTTCGGGAGCCAAACAGCGCAGCGGAATTTAACCGAAACCCTACAGGATCTAAGTGAAATGGGGTAAACCGGGTGTTCGAAAATTTTCAAACCTAATTTTCGGTTAGATCTCTTACTCAACTGTAGAGTCGAATCACAAAACTTGAACAGTTGACATGTTCAAGCTCTTTATGGTATCCACACGAGCCTCTCGGGATCACTACGCGTCCACCACATCCCGGCAGATGCGTTTCTCTTGCGCTCGTAGTGCTAGCTTACGTCCTCTAAGGAATTGCAAGAGAAGAGTGCGGCTGTCCTTTTGGGAGGCGAGGGCAAGGTGACCTGCGAATTTTTCACCAACAGTTGTATTTATAGTGAGGCTCAACTTCCAGGCCTAATGGGTTTCAAAGCCCTAATCCAATTAGACTTTAATTTCGGGCTTAATAATGGCTCAACTATTGGGCCCATTATTAATACGAAATTATTGTGAAACTAAAACCCAAATTATTAGCCCATGCACTCTAATGATCCAAATAGCTCTATGTGTGTGACCCAATAGACTCTTACCACGTTGGCAATGATCATAAATCATATTTATGATCATAAGCAATGAGCGGTGTCTAGCAACACATCACTGCTACCCAAGTGACAAGATTGTTGATGATTCAACTAAACCTTTATGATCATCACCGATATATGCTATTGTTCATTTGTCCAAGATATCGAGACTAAGCACGAGACATGAAATGTGTCACTCTCGTATAGCCCAATCTTTGGTTTCTTGATTACCAAGTAGACCAACTTAAACTGATGACATTGATATCGTATACCAACTCATCCGAGCATGGCCATGCATTTTTCTAAGTCTCACTTTATTAAGGGGCCCGAAGATATCACTCCCGTTATGTATGAGGGACAAATCCCATCTTGATCATACAAATCCTTCCGCATGATATGTGGCATACCCAATGACCTCCTTCAAGTTCGCACAGTTACGAGCAACAAAAGAAAGTATCAAATTATGTGACTCACATGTAAGGAACCTTGATGATCTTAGGTCGAAGGACTATATATACCATGATCACTATGAGAATCAGTTATGACACTCATATAACGATCCATATAATGTTCTCATGGTGGGTCAGTCTAGTACACAAGTTCTCCAACTTGTACCCATATGTAGATTACATATCTCATATTAGTCTCCACATATGCTAGTCGTTATGTATTATTGCAACCCGCTCCACAATAATACTAGACCAGGGACATTTGAGAATATCATTATTCTAGGGTTACAATTATGTTTATTACGTTACGCAGAAACAAAACAAAAAAGATAATTGTTGGATTAATGCCTTAATAAAATATCATGACTCAATGTGCAAAAATACAATCATCTCATGATTGGCTTTTGGGCATAACACTAACAATCTCCCACTTGCACTAAAGCCAATCATCCATGTATCTAATACCGATGGACCTAGAATGGCTATTATGCTTTTGCTGCGTAAGGGGCTTTGTCAGCGGAACAGAAATGTTGTTGTCTGTCGAAGTCCTGCATATCTTTACATCAGCCCTCTCGATGATCTCCCTGATGAGATGATAGCGTCGCAGTATGTGTTTGGATCGCTGGTGAGATTGAGGTTCCTTAGCCTGTGCGATTGCTTCATTGTTGTCACAATAGAGCTCTATCGGGTTGGCAATACGTGGAACCACTCCAAGTTCAGTGATGAATTTCTTGATCCAAACTGCCTCCTTCGTAGCATAAGAGGCGGCAATGTACTCTGATTCTGTTGTAGAGTCAGTTACTGTCTCTTGCTTTGAACTCTTCCAGCTCACAGCACCACCACGAATACAAAACACATAACTTGATTGCGATCTAAAATCATCCTTATCGGATTGGAAGCTTGCATCGGTGTAACCCCTTACAACGAGCTCATCTTCACCTTCAAAGACCAAGAATGCATCCTTAGTCCTTCGTAAGTACTTAAGGATGTTCTTAACAGCTGTCTAGTGACTCTCACCAGGGTTCGATTGGTACCTACTCGTCATGCTTAAAGCATATGAGACATCGGGACGAGTACATATCATGACATACATGATAGATCCAATTGTCGAGGTATATGGAATCTTACTCATGTGCTCTCTCTCCTCGGGTGTACTCAGACACTAAGATCTAGAAAGAGTTATACCATGTGACATGGGCAAGAATCCTTTCTTGGAATCTTGCATGCTAAACCTCTTTAGCACCTTGTCAATGTATGTACTTTGACTTAGGCCAATAAGCTTTCTAGATCTATCTCTATAGATCCTGATACTTAACACATAGGCTGCTTCACCCAAGTCCTTCACAGAGAAACATTTCCCTAGCTAAGTCTTCACAGACTGTAGTTCAGGAATGTCATTCCTGATGAGTAGTATGTTATCTACATACAACACCAAGAAGACAATAGCGCTCCCATTAACCTTTTTGTAAACACAAGGTTCATCTTCATTTTTTATAAAACCAAACTCTTTGATTGGTTCATCAAAATGAAGATTCCAACTTCGAGAAGCTTGCTTCAGTCCATAAATAGACCTTTGCAACTTGCACACTTTATTGGCATTCTCAGGACTCAGATTGTGTCATGTACACATCCTCAAGTAGCTTTCCATTTAGGAATACAGTTTTGACATCCATTTGCCATATCTCATAATCATAGTATGTAGCAATAGCAAACAAAATTTGGATGGATTTAAGCATAGCAACTGGTGAAAAAGTTTCATCATAGTCAATACCATGAATTTGCTTGAAACCTTTTGCAACCAATCGTCCCTTAAAAATAATCACATTACCATCCATGTTAGTTTTCTTCTTGAAAACCCATTTGCACCCTATGAGTTTTACCTCTTCAGGTGGGTCAACCAAAGTCCATAATGGTTTTTATACATAGATTCCATCTCCAATTTTATGGCCACTAGCCACTTCTCAGAGTCAGGCCCCGTCATAGCTTGTTGGTAGGTTGTGGGCTCATCCTGATCCATGAACATTACATCACCAGCGTGAGTCACGAGAAATCCATATCTCTCAGGCTCACACTGAATCCTACCAAACCTACGTGGGCTCTGTGCTACAGGAACAGACTCTTGAACCACAACATCTTGTGGTGGTTATTCAGGTTCCATTTTAGGTTCGATATCTCCTTGTTGTTCTTGAATTTCTTCAAGTTCTACTTTTCTCCCACTAGTTCCTCTAGAGATAAACTCTTTTTCTAGAAAGAAACCAGTTCGTGTAACAAACACTTTTTGCTCAAAAGGATTGTAGAAATAGTAACCCTTTGTTTCTTTGGAATACCCAACAAAAAGGCATTTTTGAGATTTGGGCCCTAGTTTGTCAGAGGATTGATGTTTCACATAAGCGTCACAGCCCCAAATCTTCATAAAAGACAAATTGGGACGCCTCGCACTCCATATTTCATATGGTGTCTTTTGAACCGATTTAGATAGAACTCGATTTAGTGTAAAAGCAGCTGTCTCTAGAGCATATCCCCAAAAGTAGTTTGGAAGGTCAGCTTGACTCATTATAGAGCGAACCATGTCTAACAGAGTTCGATTTCTCCTTTCAGATACACCATTCTATTGAGGTGTACCTGGTGGAGTGAGTTGTGATACTATACCACACTCCTTCAGATAGTCAAGGAATTCTCGATCCAAATACTCTCCTCCTTGATCTGATCGAAGCATTTTGATACTCTTCCCGAGTTGATTATTTACTTCATTATTAAATTCTTTGAACTTTTCAAAGGATTCTGACTTGTGTCTCATGAGATACACATAGCCATATCTAATGAAGTCATCAGTGAAAGTAATGAAGTATTGGAAACCTCCTCTAGCTTATGTAGACATAGGGCCACATACATCACTATGTATGAGTCCTAGTAAGTCATTAGCCCTTTCACTTTGCCCTGTGAATGGGGCTTTGGTTATCTTGCCCAACAAACATAACTCACATGTCTCATATGATTCAAAATCAAATGAGTCAAAGAGTCCATCTTTATGGAGCTTGGATATGCGGGTCTCCTTTATATGGCCCAAGCGACAGTGCCAGAGATAGGTCGGGTTCGAATAATTTAATCTGACCTTCTTGGTATTCACATTATAGATTGGATCTTCGAGGTCTAGAACATACAACCCATTGCTAAGTTGAGCACTACCATAAAAGATTTCATTCAAATAAATAGAACAACATTTATCCTTTATTATAAATGAAAAACTTTTCTTCTCCAAACAATAAACAGAAATCAAATTTCTACTAATAGTAGGCACAAAGTAGCAGTTATCTAATTCTAAAACTAATCCACTAGGTAAAGTGAGAACATAAGTCCCTACAGCTAAGACAGCAACCCTTGCTCCATTTCCAACACGTAGGTCCATTTCACCTCAGGCCAATCTTCTACTTCTACTTAGATCCTGCACATTTGCACAAATGTGAGATCCACATCCCGTATCCAATACCCAAGATAAATAAGTAGAAAAGTTAGCCTCTATAACAAAAATACCTGAAGTGGAAGTCTTACTTCCCTTTTCCTTAGCAAGTTCTTCAAGATAGAGCTTGCAGTTGCGCTTCTAGTGTCCAGGTTGCTTACAATGGAAGCACTCCCATTTCTTTGTCACACCACCATTTAGTTTCAGTGCAACTGAAGAAGAATTAGCATTGGACTTTTCATTAGCTTTATCCTTCTTTTTGTTGACTTTTCCTTTTCCTTTTCCTTTGCCCTCTTGAACCACCAAAATGGGCTTAGCCTTCTTAAGGTTTTGCTCAGCCGTTCTCAACATGTTGAGCAATTTAGGGAGGGACTTGTCACGGTCGTTCATGTTATAGTTCATGATGAACTGACTGTAGCTTTCAGGCAACGATTACAAGACTACATCAACAGACTACTCTTTCTGAATAGCAAATCCTAAACTCTCAAGATTCTCAATGTACCAATCATCTTGAGCACATGAGGACCCACGGGACTTCCCTCAGACATTTTGCACTGAAACAATGCCTTAGAGGTCTCAAACCTCTCATACCTAGCTTGCTATTGGAAAAGCATTTTGAGATGTTCGATTATATCGAATGCCCCCATGTTCTCATGTTGCTTTTCAAGCTCAGATTCCATGGTAATAAGCATGAGGCATGCAACATCCAAAGCATCATCAAAATGCCTCTTGTGAGCATCCCTTTCAGCTCTTGGAGCAGTGGCAGCAGGCTTATTCAGAATGGGCTACTCTAGGACATAAGCCTTTTTCTCTTGCTTGAGGACTATCCTCAAGTTTCGGTACCATTTGAGAAAGTTTGTCCCATTCAGTTTTTCCTTCTCAAGGATCGATCGCAATGAAAGTGTCGATGTGTTTTATGCCATGATTATCTACAACAGTAAATATGCAGTGGTAAGAGCCATGTATTTTAATTCATTTAATAAGGACTTTTATTAAACGATATTCCTATTATTTTACTCAAAATAATAACCCTCGATATTATTTCGGAACACCTCGGCGTTAAGGTATTCTAGTGGGCCAAGATCCATATTTGACCACAACCTGAGTCAGCTTTGGCTTTTCTACCAAGTTACAGCTATTTAGGTAGGCAACTCCTTGCCAATTGCATCTTATGCAACTCTTGGATAGTTGGGTGAACAACACTTGTCCAAGCTCATCTCATGAACTTAAGCCCAACTCTATGCCTATAAGTCCCTAATCCTATTAGGATGACTTAGTTAAGTCGAACCCAAAGTTAGCAGTTTGGATATCACTATTATCCCATCGTGCCTTACCAAGATGAACATAGTTGCTTTACTTTGGCAAACCCACCTAATGTTGATCAAAGTCTTGACGAGTGCCAACATTTGGAAGGCATCACATTTAATGACTTAATATTTGTTTGAGGGATTTTTCCTTTGATCTCACCAATTTGTTATCTCCGGTTGTCTTATACATACATCACATACAAATATAAAACATGCATTTTATGCTTACAAGAAAATAAACGTGACATGGTTATAGCCCAAACTATGTGATATTCTCAAGCCAATGAGAATACCATAAAAGCCTAAGAAAAGAAAAGGGTCTTCACAAGCTCCTTCTCCTCCTTTCTTGGTTGCCCTTTTGTTGTCACCTCATTGGACATACCACTTCGGATGATCCCATAATGTACCATTACATTAATAATAGAAACCTTGAGTTACATGTGAGGGGAGTAAGGTGAGAAAAGAATGTATAATGAGAGCAACAAGAAAAGGCATACCTCGCAGGCCATATTTGCAAGTACAACCAATCAAGGGCTATAACCATGCACCATGCTTCAACCATCAATCAGCCTAACATGCCAAATCTCATTCAATAAATGCATGCTAATTTTCGTGAGTTGATTAACCAGTTTTATTTATGTGGCGTTTCGCATACGGCGGTCCCGCTGGCCGGTCAGCGGGCTGTGATTCCGCTGACCTGTCAGCAAGGGGAGCCACCCTTGCTGAGGGGTTGCGAGAGGGGCAGCCCCCCCTCCCAGCGCAAAAAATTGTCTTATAATTGCTTAGCCCGAGATCTTCTATTTCGAGCAAGGAGGCACCCAAGACTCCTCCATTCGAGCCACCAAAATACCTTACATTCGGTGCTCGAATTGGCCGAATCCGAACCAAGCTAGAGTTTTTGCAACTATTACAAGAATCCTAATCTATATAGGTATCTCATACCAATCAATTTCGGGTTAATCTCATTAACCAATTAGTGTCATTTCTTCATATATGTCATATGTTCATTACGAGTTCCGGTTTCATTAATCAGGAATCAGTTTAATTAATCATGGCTGAAAGCAATTGAACACATAACATCATGCGATTCAACATTCAAGCCCGATTTAGAGTTCCACCAGTAGCTTTGATACCACTGTTGGGTTTCGGGAGCCAAACGGCGCAACGGAATTTAACCGAAACCCTTCAGGATCCAAGTGAAACGGGGTAAACCGGGTGTTCAAAAATTTTCATACCTAATTTTTGGTTGAGATCTCTCACTCAACTGCAGAGTTGAATCACAAAACCTGAACAGTTGACGTGTTCAAGCTCTCTATAGTATCCACACGAGCTTCTTGGGATCACCACGCTTCCACCATGTCCCGGTAGATGCGTTTCTCTTGCCTTGCAGTGCTAGTTTGCGTCCTCTAAGGAATTGCAAGAAAAGAGTGCGGCTGTTCTTTTGGGAGGCTAGAGCAACGAGATCTGCGAATTTCTCATTAAGAGTTGTATTGATATTGAGACTCAACTTCCAGGCCTAATGAGTTTCAAAGCCCTAACCCAATTAGGCTTTAATTTTGGGCTTAATAATGGCTCAACTATTGGGCCCATTATTAATACGAAATTACTGTGAAACCAAAACCCAAATTATTAGCCTATGCACTCTAATGATCCAAATAGCTCTATGTGTGTGACCCAATAGGCTTTTACCACGTTGGCAATGATCATAAATCACATTTATGATCATAAGCAATGAACGGTGTCTAGCAACACATCATTGCTACCCAAGTGACAAGATTGTCGATGATTCGACTAAACGTTTATGATCATCACCGATATATGCTATTGTCCCTTTGTCCAAGATATCGAGACTAAGCACGAGACATGGAATGTTTCACTCTCGTATAGCCCAATCTTTGGTTTTTTGATTACCGAGTAGACCAACTTAAATTGATGACATTGATATCGTATACCAACTCATCCGGGCATGACCATGCATTTTTCTAAGTCTCACTCTATCAAGGAGCCGGAATATATCACTCCCGTTACATATGAGGGACAAATCCCATTTTGATCATACAAATTCCTCCGCATGATATGTGGCATACCTAATGACTTCCTTCAAGTTCACATAGTTACGAGTAACAAAAGAAAGTATCAAAGTATGTGACTCACATGTAGGGAACCTTTATGATCTTAGGTCGAAGGACTACATATACCATGATCATTATGAGAATCACTTATGACACTCATATAACGATCCATGTAGTGTTCTCATGGTGGGTCGGTCCAGTATACAAGTTCTCCAACTTGTACCCATATGTTGACTACATATCTCATATTAGTCTCCACATATGCTAGTCGTTATGTATTATTACAATCCGCTCCACAATAATACTAGACCAGGGACATTTGAGAATATCATTATTCTAGGGTTGCAATTATGTTTATTACGTTACGCAGAAACAAAACAAAAAAGATAATTGCTGGATTAATACCTTAATAAAATATCATGACTCAATGTCCAAAAATACAATAATCTCATGATTGACTTTTAGGCACAATACTAACAGTGATTACCGTAGATGAACAGTTATACTATTTTTTTTTCTTGTGGCTTTTGCTTTTTTATTTTTTTATTTTTGGCTTTTTTGGGATGTGATTTGCTCTTTTTTGAGTTTGATCCTCTTTTTGCGAGGTGCTCGCCTTTCCAAGAGTCTATGTTGCAATTTTTCTCAATTTTAGTCTGTCTCACGTTTATTTCAGTTAAAACGTGATTTTTGTCCCTAATTTTTCTATTTTTGACTCTAAGTTATATCCATCTTATATTTTGGTCCCCAAATTTCATAAATATCTAATTAGATCTTTTATTTATTTTTTTGGTCACCAAGTTTTTTTTGTTGTTTTTTATGTATTATTTTCAGAAATAAGACATTGGTGACCATAATTTGTTTATTTTTTAGTTATCTTCAGAAATAAGACATTGGTGACTATAATTTGTTTACTTTTTAGTTAAACATTTTTTTTTATTTTCATTAAGTTAAATGTTAAATCCTTAATACCTAATTTTTTTTTCATTTTTTTATCTTGATGCTAACTTTTTTTTAATTGATTTTCTTTATTGTTGTTTTCTAAAATGAAACTTTAATCATTATAATTTGCCAACATTTGGCCTGGTTATGGTTGATTCAACTATAGTTATTTTTTTTAACTTTCTTTTTTTAATATTTATTAAGTTAATAGTTACATTGTTAATTGATTAACATATATTAAATATAGTTTTGTATTTTGTTCATTTTTTTACCATTATTGATTATTAAATTTTGTAGCATCAATTATTTATTTCAAGCTCTATATTTTAATAAATTAATTTGGTCCATAATTGTTAAATTTGAAAGTGAAATTTTCTAGATAAATTTTTCATCGATATTAAATATTAGATTTTGAGTTAATAAGAGATGAAAATTTTTAGTGAATTGTTTTTTAATTAACAAAAAAATATATATTATTTCAAAGCATGTATTGTGTTTTGTGTCACACTATTATTTTTAAAATTTATTACAAAAATATCCGCTACGATGTACGGGACCCCAAACATCTCTTGGTGTTTATTTTTTTTTATTTTTTTATTTATTGTCTCCTAAAGGAAATTTTTGGTAACCATGATTTGTTTATTTTTTTTTTTAGGGAAACTTACAATTACCCCTAAAGTATACCGTAACTTACAGTTTGCTCCTCTATTTTTAGAATCTTATACTTTGCCCCTATGTTTTTTACACTGTTTGATTGAAACTGTATTTAAAATTTACAATAGTCATTTTCTAGTAATTTCAATCTCTCCAATATTTTTTTGATAGTTAATAAAAATTTTAAATTATTATTTTTTATTTTCTATAAATGTATTTTTCTCTTTGTAAATACATATTAGTATTTTTTAAAGGTTGGTTGGCTGTAAAAAAAATCTTAAAAATCTTGAAATTACTAAAACATTATTATCAGACAGTTTAAATTAAGGTTTTAGAAACTATTGTCGGACATTATAAACCAAATAGGGGGCAAAGTGTAGGTTTTTGAAAATAGAGGGTGCAAAGTATAGGTTAGGCTAAATCACGAGGAGATTTTGTAATTTTTCCTTTTTCTAGTCAACCATAGTGACTTCATTTAACATTTTTTTTAATTTTTTTATTATTGTTTTTTAAAATAAAACTTCAATCTCGATGAGTTGTTTACTTTTTGATATGGTCCAAACTAATTCATTTTGACTAATATTTTTTTGTTTATTTTCTTTTTTCCTTTATTAAGTTGATGGTTAAACTTTTGATTCCTGAAATCTTTATATTTACTCTTTTGGCTTGAAGACCATTTTTTGTTATTTTTTATTTATTAATCATTAAACCTTACTTTTTGTCACTGAAATTTCACTTTTTATCTTATATTATTAACTTTTTCATATTATTTTTTTTTTCTAAGACAAATTTTTAGCCTTTACGTTTTATCTCTTGATACTTAAAGTTTTTTTTTACTCTTTTAAACCTAAAACTTTATCTTAACTTTTTATCCCAGTTCTTACTTTTTTTTTTTCATTTTTATAATTTTTTTTTTTTTTTTATCAATGATCACCATTATTTATATTTATGTTTAATGTTGACATGGATTGAATCACTGTAATGTGCGGACACCATAAACCTCGTTTAGTATTAAATTCTACTTATTTTGGAAAGTGATTCTTTTAGAACATCCTAAAAAGGAAAATAACTCGAACAAATTGGAAATCAGCGAGCATCAAATGTCCTTGCGCTGGCAAAGTTCGTCGCAAAGGTGTGAAGTTGGGTCGAGTCTGGTGGTTGACTGTTTCGGGCTCAAAATATTCACTAAACCCATGACGGGTTCAGGCTTCCCCTTGTAGTAGGTCCATAAGCCCAAATTTCCCGTTTTCTGATTGGTTGATTACGGATGGTGATGAGCAAAGCAAGTCAACGCCGGTCACCGTTCTTTCCAATTCCTCCAAAACAAAATCACGCAAGTGATTCATTTTTAACATTTTTTCAGATGGAAGCTATCTTATCTTAAATTTAATATTATATTGATGCAATAAATCATCTAAATTAAATTCTTATGATATTATTAAATTTTTATAAATTTTTTTAATTAAAAAAAATTTATAAAAATTATTTAAAAATATTATCAAAATTATATTTTTAATGAATCATTATACCTATATGATATTGCTTTCAAATGAAAATAATTTTAACCGAAAAAAGATGTATAAATAAAGATAATTTTTTTTAAAATTAAGTTGACTAAACGCAAACCGATTGGGTCCTTACTCCTAACAACGTGATTAAAGAAAAGTGTCATTTTCTTTTTCTTGCTCTTTTTTTCTTTGGGTATTGAAATAAGTTTAAGATCGAATTCCAACCTAACAAAAAAAATGTGGTTAAGGAAAGTAAAATACGTAGTCAAACTAATTTATTAGATTTTTTTTACTTTTCCCTTTTCTAGTTTCCGCACTTTCTGCGAGTTGTCTCCCACTAATAAACAGCCACAACCCAGTTTCAAAATTCAAAAGCGAATTGTGGAAACTCTGCACTAGACCCAGTATCTTCTGAACAATATGCAAAAATCTGTCCTTTCTCCGTGAAACTCCCCGGCAGTGAAAGAAGGGGGGTGGGGAAAAATCCCTACTTTGGGTTCTTCATCTTCAATCTGATCGAGTTCGCTCTCTAATGGCGGGGTGAAATATCTTCATATTCTTTGTCTTTCACATTGTTCTTTTGTTTTTCTGTCACCAAGTTGGTTGATTTTTAGTTTCCGCGGATTTAGTTCTTTAGAAGATTGTTAGGGCTTGTGACTTTTATCGATAAAAAACGATCTGCTTGGTTCTGTGCTTTCTGGGTTTTTGTTTATGTGGTTGCCTATTGCCACGCATCAAGCTGTAGTGTTGGGAAATTTAGGCTCTACAATTTTGTATTGATTTTTCTTTGGATTATTCCAGGTGTTGATCTTGGACATGTAGCTCAATCTTTGTGCCTCCAAGAAATCTATGGGCTTGGGTGCTGAAGTTGAGCTAGCTAACTAGGAGAGTTTGTTAGGGCTACTAGGAGTACTTGCTAAGAGTAACACTTTTGTTGGGTTGTTGTCATTGTGGTCATAAGGCTTTGCATTGTTATGTAATTGTTAGAATGATGGTTATGCTACCTGATGATACTAGAAATGGACTTAAAGGACTGAGATCATACTTCCCTAGAATTTGGGGTCTCAGTTCTAGTGCTGCAGGTCCGTGGATGTATAGAATCACCTTCTTAACAGCCTCCAGAAGCTGCCCTTATGATCAGTTCCCTCTAAACAAAAGCTAACTTGTGTACCTCTAGCACCTCCTTGGTGATCGACCATTTTAACATCTTCAAAACTGTTATTGGTATTTGGTCGTGATCTTCTTGATGTGGCTAAGCTGTACTGGCAACAATGATAAGGGAATGTTGGATCTCATATGAATTTGCGTTTACTGTTGCGTGGTTATGTATGTTACTTGTTTCCTTCATGCAGACCGTCATGGTTAGTAGATGGTAACAGAATTGCTACAAAAATCAAGAGCGCATCTGGTTCCAGTGATCCTAGAAAAGTTGTCTGGAACAGCAATCCAAGCAGAGCTTGTCCAAACTGCAACCACGATATTGACAACAGTGATGTATGAGCTCTAGTTCCTTTGCTTCGCCTGATGCATCTGCTTTCCTTCTTAATTCAAGGGAGGATAAAACTTGAAAATTTTTACTTATACAAGCCAATATGAAATTAAGACATATTTTTCCTTTTCCATTTTTTATGTAGTTATTTTGCTCTTAGTTTGAGTTGACAACTTAGTTTTCATCTTTCGAGATAGAAACTGATAATGCTGGGGATTATTGATCTAAACAATAATATGCGCATGGCACACATTACTAGACAGCTAAATCATTTTGTTGCTATTGTCATGTGAGGAAATGCTTAATGATTATGGAACTTTTTGATAGTCTATCTTAGAAATTATTGTTCTTTTAGTAACCTGAGTTGATAAAAACTGGCTCTCTTCTTACTTAGGTAAGTGATATCCCTGCATATCAAGATGCCTGACGAGGAAGTCCAGTTCAACTCTTTTGTATTTCTGGCTCTTACTATGCTACATCTATTTGTTCTATGATAAAATGCCATCTTAGTTCTAATTTGGGGATTACTTGTATGCCTACATTTTGTGAATCAGCTTCTTCTTGGCTTGCTTTTTGATTAACCTGGCATTAAGGATCCTCATACTTTGGATTTTGGAAATTCAAAACCGGTAATGATTTACCTTTTGTTTCCTTTGTTCTTGGTGCGTATGGTATTGTGAAATGTTTTTGATGACGTTATCCTGGGGATCAAGAAGTTGGTTTGATGTTTTCAAAGCAAGTATAAACATATAGTGAACATGATGATATAACACTGAATACTCAAATTTTCTGATAGATGAGAGCTCTTGCTTTATTTTGTTTGACAACCTAAGGGCCTGTTTAGCTGTGGAAATCTTTTTAGTTTCCTTTTACAACTTTCATCTGATAAATACAACATGGTGGAGGATTAAAATTTTTTTTCTAATAATTTTGGTCACTCATTTTCAGTTTTTCTGGAGAATAGGAGAATCGTCAAATTCTGTTTTATTTTTTTGTAGAAATTATCCAAATTCCAGAAAGCAAGCCGCCTTGCATTCATCCTACAGTCATGTTCTTTTGGAAGAGTTTCTGGAAAGAAAAATGAGAAATTTTTTCTTCAGCTAGGTGATCCTAAATTTTCCTTTATTGTATTTGTTAGATGGGTTTTCCCCATATTGGTCCCGTGGACACTGATAGAAGGCAGTTAGTGCTGTTCCCTCATGACCATGAATATAATTCCTATTAAAGAAAGCTAAGCCTCATTGACTTATTATGGAATCAAGGCATACTGTTCGATACTGTGTAAACATTAAGGAAATTGAACCTCTTTTCTTTGATTAAATTTTCTATAGGTGTACTGTTACTTGGCACTAGTGATTTCTTATTTCTTGTGAGTGCATCTTTTATTTTGTGACTTCTTTGATTGCACTTGCATTGGTTGGCAACTTTGACCAAATAATAGATACAAGTTTGATAATGAGGTTGTTAATTATTAAAGAAGATTTGTATGCATTGCTAAAGGTCATGATTGTTTATATTTTTTGGGTTTAAACTTGTCAATTTGGATAAACCACTTGTTAATTCTGTCTTTTAATAAAGTCGATCTTTCCAGGTTGTTCAGGCATGGCCTGGATTACCTAGAGGAGTCAAGTTTGATCCATCTGATCAGGAAATTATATGGCATTTACTTGCAAAAGTTGGTGTGGAGGATTTCAAATCCCATCCGTTTATTGATGAGTTCATCCCTACTGTGCATAAAGACGATGGCATCTGTTATACCCATCCACAAAATTTACCGGGTTTGTGTTAGGCTTTTGGTTTTTGCATCTGTCTTGTCTTACAGGCCACAGCACATCGGTAGTATTAACTTTCAAGTTTTCAAAATCTTCAGGTGTAAAGCAGGATGGGAGTGTCTCCCACTTTTTTCATAGAGCAGTCAAGGCATACAATACTGGAACAAGGAAGCGTCGCAAGATACATGGTGATGATTTTGGTGATGTCCGCTGGCATAAGACTGGCAGAACTAAACCAGTAATGCTAGATGGTGGTCAGAGGGGATGCAAGAAGATTATGGTTCTTTACATGACCATGATCAAAGGTGGAAAGCCCGAGAAGACGAATTGGGTAATGCATCAATATCACCTGGGAACTGAGGAGGATGAAAAGGATGGTGAATATGTTATTTCAAAGGTATTTTATCAGCAACAACAAACAAAGCAAAGTGACAAGGCTGAGGAAGATAGTTTGGATGTGACTCCAACTGGAGTTGCAAAGGTTGATCCAGTTACTCCAAAGTCAGCCACTCCCGAACCTCCACGGGGTGATAGCCGATGTATTGAGTTTGACTTGGGAGAGGAATGTTGTGTTTCCGCGAATCAACTCGCTCAGGTAAAACCTTATATTTTCTGTTTGCATTGGAAGCAACAATAAATTTTAATTGATGACTGCCAATGATTCTAAAAAACGTTTTTCGTACTTTCAAATGTACAATCCATGTTATCAATCATTATAGGTGGTCGTAAAGGAACAGACCTCAAAAGTTCCTACTCTTTTGCAGGTCTTTTCACTGAATCATCCTTCTGACCAGTATTTAGAAAATAGCATTCAAATTGAATGCGAAAACCCTGTCGTAAGTGACCAAGCTGACCCAGAGAAAAAAGCCAACCAGGTCCTAGATTCGAATGACAATAATCATGCGGATGAGAATGGCAATAATCATGCTGATGAGGAACCAAAGTGGTGGGATGGAGGTTCACAGGACTTGTTGGATTCGCAACAGCTGGTGGAAGGCCTGTCTCTTTGCGATGATCTTCTGCAGAGCCAGTCTCCAAATAGGGATGTGAACTGGAATGAGGAGAACCGAGACGGCAAACCACGTCTTTCTGATTATGCTCATCTGGGACCAGAGCATCTGAAGAAAGACTTGGAGGAGTGTCAAAACCTCAACCTTGATCCTGCAAACATTGAACTGGAAACGCCGCCAGATTTTCGGCTCAGTCAGCTTGTAAGTTTTGTTTCATCTATCTCTCCCAGATTATATTCGTTGTACTATTTTTTCAATAATGCCTCATGCAATGGTTTTGTAGGATTTCGGATCTCAGGATAGCTACACTGCTTGGGGAGCAGCGTAGGTGTTGCTCTACTTTATCTCTTTCGTTTTTGGATCGGAAAGTGGGAAGGGGTGTATTTTGTGAAGAAGCGCCGCCAGGTACAAGAATTGTTCGTCAAATGTAGCCAGCGTTTTGTGTTAGCCAACTGTATAATATGAACTGTACTGGACATGAATGGTTAGATTTTGGCTGGCTGTTTTGGGGATTTACTGTAGCGGGCGCTACTTGACCAAGTAACTGATTTTGTCTCCCTTGTGTAGTACTCAATGTATCATGTCTTGACTACGTCGCTACTTGTTGGGTAAGAAACCAAGAGGATAAAACTGAGATGAAGAATGAAGAGAAAATATTAATATTTTTCTTGTTTTATGTTATTTTTATTTTTGTGGCTTGTTGGGGAGGATGAGTTTAGAAAGGAGGGATAACTTTCTGGCACCCAGTTCAATTTATTCATGTGGTCATGCTGTGCATTTATTTGAATCACAATAAGATCGGTGTAGTCGCCATACATGGACTTACAGTTTGGAGTCCAAGGTAAAATGGCGATATCAAGAGATATAAATATAATGCGAAAAAAAAAATACCTGTAAAATTTTGTTATCATACTTTATTTCAATTTCAACTATGTTGGGGTTGATTGCATGAATTTTATGGTATCAATTTATTGTTTAAAGTTAGTTAATATTATAAGTTCTTACAGAAGCAAATGTTAGTAAAGCTTTAGCAAATCAAGCTTTTAATTAGTACCTCACAATTCTAGCTTTTTGAGTCTAACGGCCAGTTCGTTTAAGGTTAATGGACCTAAATTAATGTGTTTTTACTTATTGAATTTAAGTTTGATTTTACTCCCAAAGTTACTTGAAATTACAAGTTACAACTGATCCTGTCGTTATTCCACTGATCTTCCTTACTAATGATGATTATTTCACTCCGCTTGATGGTGACAATTGTACTCCTCGACCCTGCAATTTGCATTCCACCTTCACTCCAGCCCACTCTGCCCTTGCCTCGCTTGAACTTGCCCTACTCTGCATCTGCTCCGCTTCGGCCCCACTCTACCTCTACGCCGCTCCGCCGCTACCTCGCCTACTCCAGCCCCACTCTACCTCCACCGCTTTGCCTTTGCCTCGCTTGGCCTTGCCCTGCTTTGCCTTTGCCTCGTTCCAGCTGCACTCTACCTCCACCTAGCTCCTCCTTTGCCCAAGTTGGCCTTGCTCGCTTGGTCTAGAAATCCATTGGTCTTGCCCAAAATTTCACTGGTTTGCCACCTAAAGCTTTTCCATGAGCATGACATTAGCAATAGCTAGTTGGTCAGGAAGTTTTGAATGTTGTCCTCTTGTTTTCGTCGCCCAAGTTCTTCAATCTTCAGTTCAATGAGTTTGAAGGGCAACTGGGCAGAAGGATTTGATTCGAATTGGCTCTAATGGGTCTGCTTCTTCGCAAAGAAATTAGAGATCAGTCTTGGCTTTAGTGACAAGGGGAAAGGGGGATATTGGGTTTTGGGAATTTGGAGAAAGAGATAGGCCATGGTAAAAAGGGAATAAATTTATGGACCCCACATTATTTGCACAAAAAAAAACGCATTAATTTGGATTTATTAACTCCAAACACATTAAAATTTGTTGCTTTATCGAGTTGAGCTTTGAGTTTGATAGAGTTTATTGAGCTTTGAATTATTATAATATAATTGTTTTAATTATTATCAATAGTGGATATAACAGAGAGCACAATCTTAAAGAATTATAAACTAGTGGAAAAGCTTAAAAATGAAAATAAAAACATAGAACCAAGAAAAGTGAAGATGAAAACTATACTCCTAACCCAATAGGCAGCAACACACACACACACACACACACGAGGTTTTGATAACTCACACGTTGTGGTAGGGATTTAATTCAATAAATTTAGCATTAAAATAAAATTTTATTATAAGTAAGTAAATTTTTTTACCCATAAATTCATATTGATCAACTAAAATTTTGTTTTATTTCAATTTTGAGTTGAGTTCTCTTTACATTATATTCTTATAATTAAAATAATTTGTTATGTTTGAAACATAATATCGTGAAATAAAAATTTGTATATGCTTTGAATCTATACATATTTTCTTTGTTATTAAAAAATACTTTATTAAAATTTTTTTATCTCTTATTAATTCAAACTCCAATTTTTAATATCAATGTAAGATTTATCTAGAAAAATTTATTTTAAATTTCAGCAATTATAGACCAAATCATTTTAGTTAACTATAGACCTTAAAATAAATAATTGATGCTGTAAAATTAAATCATCAATAATAAAAAAAATGACTGGAAACACAAAATTGTATTTAACTTATGTCAATCAATTAATGGTTTAACTCTTAACTTAATAAAAATAAAAGGAAAAAAAATGACTTAAGCCAAATCAACTAGAACCATAGTCAAAAGTAGGCAAATTATAATGATTAAAGTTTTATTTTAGAAAGTAATAATAAAAAAAGATGACAAAAAAAGTTTGGACCAAGATAAAAATTGAAAATTTTTTAAATGTCTTAGTTTAAAAGATAGTATATAAAAAAAAATTTTGGGGACTAAGAGAGCAAATAGAAAAAAATATAGTTCAATAATTATTAAATTTGGGGACCAAAATGGAACACGGATGGAACTTAGGAACTAACTTCTTAAATAGTGAAAATTTAGGAATTGAAATCAAGTTTTAACCAAAACAAAACATGAAACATACTAAAAATGGGAAATTGCAACACATGCTCTCGAAATGGTGAATGCCTTGTGAAAAGGGAATCAAACTTAAAAAAGAGTCAATGACATCCAAGAAAAGGCTAAAAAAAAAGGGAGGTACTGTTAATGTATAATGAAACTTACTATAGAAAAATAGTACAAACACTGATCTTTTCTAGAAGTAAGCGAGATATGTGGAGACCTGTGTAATAATGCAAGTCATTGGTAGAACAATATAAAAAGATAAGACATACTTTGATATTAAATAAAATCCGAGTATAGATAATTGTATACATACAAAATACCTAAATGAAGATGTATTTATATATTGTCAAAAAAGCATTAAAGATAACAGACAAAAAATTGTCAAAGCAGTTTAATTAACCAATTCAAATGAAACCATCAAGAGAAAGAAAAAGCTTTTGCTACTTATACTATAGAATAACATTGCACAATATAGTTGCATAAGTTTTTCTAGATTTTTACTCACTAATGAATCAGTAATAAATGAAACTTTTTAAGAATCAATCACCTATACGTAATCCAAATTGTGCACTGTTTTAACTAATTAGAACTATGAATCAAACCATATGTAAAAGCACTCATGCATTCTACAAACTGTGTATCTGTTTTAATTAATCAAAACTTTGAATCTGACTTATCTAACTAAACCTCTGAATAAAAACATGTAAAAGAAAATTTTTTTAGTATTTAATATTAGTTAATGAAAGTGAGTCTATCATTTTCATTTGAGGCTTCATTATTTTAAATTTAAATAAACCATTTTTTCCCCTAAAATTTCCAACGGATTTCAAAAGTTGGGGATAACTATGGAAAATTTGTTTTATTGGGGGACTAAAAGGGGGATTTTAACATTCCCTTCACTATGGCATGAGACAGTTTCCAGCCCAATATACTAGGAATAAGTAGAACCATAAAAAATGAGTTCTAGAAATCTTCAGAAAAGGTTTTCTTAGTGTGGATAGATCCTGGAGAATGCCTTAAGTAAGCTCTAGTGCTCGATAATGGGTTCCGAGGTAGGCTAGTAATAAAATCATTTAATAAAATGAGGTTTTTCCTGATACGTGGCATTGTTAATCAGCCAGACCTTCTACTGGGATTTCCGAAGAATTGCCCAATAGTACGGCAAACCGTGGCATGAGACAGTTTCCAGCTCAATATACCAAGAATAAGTATAACAGCAAAAAATAAGTTCTAGAAATCAACAGGATAGGTTATCAGTGATACGATCCGAAAACACACACATAAGCTTATAAGCTTTACCCTCTTAATCTCAACCGGGGAACCGAGCACCAAAGCTTACTTAAGGCATTCTCTAGGATCTATCCACACTAAGAAAACCTTTTCTGAAGATATTTTGAAAACCTTTGAAAAACAATTACTGGATTATCTGGACGTATCATCAGGGATTGAGTCCAATAGTTTACAACAATTATGATTGAAGGCGAAGGACAACTTGAAGAGAGGATCCACAGAGTGGCAACTCCTAAGTCATCATTTGCCTTAAAGCTTAATTATCATAAGCTTGAAGATGATCTTATCCTAAGGGGATCCACAGGAGTGGCAACTCAGAATATCAGAGAAGTTGAAAAGCTAAAAACTTCTGCCTCACCCTCTAACCATAATTTTTAGTGAGAGAAAGAAAACATAGAGAGAGATATGAGAAATGAGTTCTGTATTAGCTCCAAGATGGATCTACAAGAGAAACAAGGCCTATTTATATAAGCGGAGGCTGGAGGAAACAAACAAACTTAATGACGTAAGAGTTTACATCATAGAGCAATAATTTTAAACAGGAAGTGATAGGCCACTAACTGGGAATCTATTTTTAACTTTAATAATTTTACACATAATGGAGCACATAAGATGTTGTCGAGATAAGGGACAAATCCTTCATGAAGCGGTTCAGCATCCAGACGGTTCGGGTCATACTTAACTGATCCATAATTTGAATCATAATCTTCATCTTGGGTTTGTCTTTCCCACCAAAAGTATGGGTCATCGATAGGGGATCATCCATTTAAGGATCATCAGGATCAGGACCATTAAACCACTTTCAACGAATGCAGATGAATCCGCAACCATAATCAGGCATGATAAAGTGCTCAGACCGTTGGGTCAACAGAAGGTCTTCTTCTTCTTCTATAATGACCGGAGGGAAACGTGTTGGTGCAAGGCAGTTGATCTGTTCGAGAGCTTTCTGAGTCGCTTTAGCTTTTTCACATCTTTCCCTTACACGACGAAGTCGATAAAGATCATCAAAATGTTGAAGGGTTTCATGGATCATTTCTTGATACTCTATTGGGTAGGATGGCCACTTAGGAGTATCATGAGGCCATACCTCTATAGTGAACAGAGAATGGTTGTATCGATAAGCCTTTTTGAAGAAAGCATGGTAATCTACAAGGCACTGCCATGGAACCTTAGCTATGTTGAAGTCAAGGTTCTTATAGTGGTGATAGGTAAGAGAAGGGAAAAAATGCAGGCCATTAGGGGTTTTAGTAAATGTAATAGTCCTGTGAAAGAAATAGATAACGTGGGCAACTCTGTAAAACATGGAAGAGTTTAATGGAGAGATATTATTTAGCTGGTAGCTAATACGTCTTTCTGGGATAACAGGGTTAAGGGATTTATAAGATTGGTGGAGGTTGTCGATCCATTTACAGAGAGGATCAACCAGGAGAGAACGACATGAAGGTCAAAAGAGAAGTCAGAATGGAAGTTTCTAGAGAAGGTAAGAAGCTGGTAGAGTTGGGAGATGTTGAAGATAATACCTATGGTGTGAACTGAACACAGGTACCAGAAGAAGCAGAAAGCAACAAGAGGGAAGTCAAAGACATCAAGGATGAATAAGAGGTGAGCAAAGGGATACTGGGGATGAATCCCAACAGGCTTGACAGGGCGATTTTCAAAACCATACTTCTTGTTAAGAGAAACATGGTAATGGAAGATTCGATGTCTTTGGGTAAAGGTGAACGACTGGTGCTCATATCGCTCAACATCAACCGGGAGATTTTTTTCCTTGTCAAAACTGGGGGATAGGAGGAAGAGGAGGAAACCATTAGTTTTTTTGAGGCTTTGGAGGTTTAAGGAAGGATTTTGAAGGTCTGCTCAGGATGTTAGCCAAGGTGTTGGAGGTGCTCTTTATATGCTTAACGTCAAAGCTGAAGCAGATGAACGACTGTTGGTAGCGAAGCAGCTGAGCATTTGGGAGTTGTTTTTGCCTGTAGTTCAGCATTTGTGGGAAAGTTGACATGCCATCTCTACCAGGAAGTGATGGCCAATCAAATGAAACTGGAACTTTTCAATTCCACATTTGACGGCCAGGATTTTTTTATAGGTGGAATGGTAGTGCTTCTTTGACTCTTTGAATTCACCACTGTTGTAGCAGCACACGTGTCGAACGCCATTGAATTCTTCAAGGAGGACTACTCCCCAATACTTGTCTCGAGGCATCCGTCTAGAGTATCCTTTTCTCTTCATCGGGAATCTTGAGTGGTGGAAAATTTTGGACCACTTCTTTAAGCGTGAGGATAGCTCGTCGGTGCTGGGAGGACCAGGGCGGAGAGTCTTTTCGGAGGTACATGTGTAAAGGGTGGAGAATGGCTGATAGCTTCGGAATGAACTCATGGATGTAATTGACTAGTTTGAGAATTTGTTGGACTTGTCTTCTTGTGAGATTATTATCCGGGAAGTTCATGAACTTTGAAGCAATGTGTGGCTGAGGATGATACTTGTTGTCCTTGATTTGAACACCAAGGAACTCAATGAAGGTTTAACCAAGTACCATCTTTATCTGGGATAGCATTACACCATTTTCTTTAACTATCTGAGCAAACTGGGTTAAGAGACATAAGTGAGAACCTATACAAGGAAAAAATAATAAAATATCATCAATAAAACAAGGGCCGAATGTAGTATCGGCTCGAATATTTGGATCATTTGGAATAGAGAGGGTGTTGTCTTCAGACCAAAAGGAAGCACCGTCCATTGATAATGATGGTATGTAGAAGGAAGCTTTGAATCTATCTGGAGGAGTAATTGATAGTTGCCAGAATCCTGATTTAAGATCAAACTTTGAGAAGATCTTGGCATTTGTCAGATTGGCGAACAAAGTGTTCTTTTGAGGTAGTGGGAACTTGACGTCAGCAAGGAACTCATTTAGGGCCTTGTAATCAATGACAAGACTGGGTTTATTCCTTTTCTGGTCGGAGTGTTTGTTGACCTAAAGGGCCTGGCAGGCCCACGAAGAGGTTGTGGGCTCAATAAGTCCTTAAGCCTGAAGTTCCTGGGTATCTTGGATTGCTATTTTTTCTCCTTTGGACTCATACCCAAATGGGTAGCTTTGGTGGGATTCACATCCCGTTCTTCTTGAAAGGAATTTCCACGAAGAATTTTGAATTCTTCCATAGTGGTAAAGGATGTTTCTTCTTGAACTCAGCATGGGACTTAGCACAGGACTGCTGAATAAGCATTTGCATGATCGATCGATATATTGGGTCACTTTCAGACTGTATCTGACCTACTGAGAGTGTTTTTCCTTGTGTCAAGTAAAGTCATGGAGTGGACGTCCAAGGAAGGAAAAGCTTATGCATTTGAAGTCCCTTATCAGTCCATCGTTGAACTGATAGCATGTTGATAATGCTAAACCTTAGAATCATGTATCTGCTATGGTTATAACAATAGACAGTAGTAACAACGTACTTTGCTGGAGAGAAACTGATTCTAATTGGCTTGCTTATTTGGGTGACATAGAAGACGTCATTTGCTGCTTTAAACCTTTCATTGTAGGGCCGCCACATTCTTTCTGGAAGAAGAGAGAGGTTGATAATGGTGTTTATGGCACCAGTATCAAACAAAGCAATAACCAGGATTGGTTTTGAATACTTATCCAGGAGAATGTTGATATTAGCTTAAGGAATAATCTGGCCAGCAAATAGAGAGGATTGCATAGGAGCCATCTGCATAGTGTAGATAGAGGCTCTTTCAAAATCATCTTCAGATCCTAAAGAGTTAGCTTCAATAGCGAACAGTGCAGATGCTTCATCCTCTATTTTAGAGAATAGAGACTCCATGTCATCATTAGAAAGATCTGCTCTAGTAGCTTGAGTGATGGTGTTAGCCATCTTCGTTTTGGACTGGGTGTTCTTCTTTGGACAATTTTTTGGCAAAATGTCTGCACTGTTTGTAGAGGAAACACCTTCGGAACTTTCCAGTGTTCTTTTTGTAACGGAAGAACCTTTTCTTTTCGCTCTTAGTCCTTTGGAGTTTATCTAGAGAGTAGATTTTCTGTCTATGATGTTTTTCTGAGGAGTGCAGTGGCAAGTGCTTTTATCGTTGCACTTGATAGACAAATCTGGCTGCTAACAAGCTTTGTCGAACAGACTCTATGTCTGGTTGAATTCCTTGAAAAAGGAATGAGTGTTGCACAGCTTTCTCAGGGTAGTCATGATTGTCTGGTAAAGCTTCCCAAATGAATAGTTCTTGAGAGGTTGCCTGCTCTGCTGGATAATACGGAAAGCTTCTTGGCCTATAGTCTTAAGGACTGAGTTTAGATAGGCCTGTTTCAATTTGTTGTCGCTTTCATAGCCAGTGCATATCAGATAGAAGCACTTGAGCATGTTCTTATAGTGCTTCTCATGATCTTTCTTGTTGTATGAACAACATTTCATCTTGAAGAATTCTTCTCTAGCGACATCAAGGAGGCTTGCAAGGTCACCAATGAATTCTTGATATAACTTGAAGATGAATTCATTAGCTGTAGGTGTCTGGAGTAGTTACAACTGTCAGTATTCTCCAATACTCATGTACCAATGTTTAAGAATACCAATCATGCTTGCAACGAAGGCTACGATAACCTTCTGGTGGGTAGCTCATTCTCTTTGGAGTTGTGTCAGACACCAAGCATGAAATTCAAGGAATTTCTCATGTCATTTAGCAGTTGGAATTCCATCCAAAGTTAGACTAACGTTGAGAGATGGAGGATTCCAGGCTAGCTAATTGATATTCACAAAAGGAATATTTTCTTCTATAGCTACATGTGGCTGTGGATCTGGTGACAGAGGAGGCGGAGCAGCAAGAGGAGGTTGCTGTTGTTGTTGGGGTTCTGGAGGAGCCTAGTGAGACTTAACATTTGTAGTTGCTGATTCTGCCTGTTGAGCATGAATCGTAGAACTTTTGGCCATATAGACTTGAAGCTCTGATGAGGAAGAAGTGGACAAAGTGTCCATATCTTCTGTGTCATTGGACGAGAGACAACTCAAGTCTTCTTGGGCTGCTGTTATGACAGCAGGAGTAGCTAGACCATGTTGAAGCTTTTGATCGAGAAAACTTTTGATTGGGTTGGACTGGAGTGTCCAAGCTTCGTGGGATGGTTCCTGGATCCTTAATGGCTTCTCTGGGCCTTTCATCTTTTGGTATTGCGGAGGACTAGGCCGAACAGGTTGATTGGGTGGCTGATTAGGCCTTATGGGCCTTGTATAAGCAACAGTAAGGATTGGTGCTATATAAACCGGCTGACGTGGCAACACTGGTAAAGATTTGAAGAATGGATTGCTTACTGTCGGGGAGGAATCGATTAGGCCTAGAGTCGGGCTGAATGGATCAGCTGTTCTAAACATTGAAGAGAACGAATTTGGGTATCTTGGCCTTTGCTGGTCTTGAAGATACCTGAGGTGTTCCTTCAAGTGATGGATCTCTTGTTCTTGGGCTGAGAAGTTTCTTGTCTAGCCATCATCCCAAGAATTTCATGATGGAGATAATTAATCCATTGTTGGCATTGGGCCAAAGGATCAATTATCATATGATCCATCTTTTGCTCCAGTTTGAGTTGGTTGTGCTTAATTCTGTTGAGGACCTTGTTCTGAGATGCCATGTTCTCAAATTTCCAGTTAAGGACTTGTTCTGCAATAGTGTTTTTTCGTTTTCTTCCTTCTGAATCAACTGATGTAGGTTGGGGAACCTTCCAGACATACGTTGTTGATGTAGAAGGATCATTGATGTTAAGAGGAGGGAAATCCTCTGTCTTGTGCTCAAACATATGAACCTCAAGGGTTAATATAGGGGGTTGCTCATTCTTGAGTTGTTTGAGAGCTTTCTTGTAGTATGGATGACATGGCATCTTGATTTCTGGAGATGGAGGGGGAAGATCAAATGGTTCTGCGGGGGTGGTGAAGATGTCATCCGTAGTTTTTTCCTTCTGGGAGTAGAGGACACAGTAGTAATACTTTCTAGAGGGTTCTCCCAGTAATCCAAGTTCGGGATCACCTTCATCGTACCATTGTTGAAGAAGTTGCTGAGAAGATTTCTTCTTAGACTTCCTCTTTATCTTCTTGGTAGTTTCTTCATCATCGTAGGGAGATTGGTAGCAATCTGGGCAATCACAAACATCAAAGTATTTGTGATCGCTGGCATCTTGAAATGAGTAAACTGGATTGCCACTTGAGTCAAAAGACTCAATAAGAACCGTCAGTGGCTCCTAAATGTCTTTGATCATGGAGAGTACTGCTGGAGTGGAGAATACATCAGCTTCAAAGGGAAGTTCTTCCTTTTGGAAGAAGATCTCCGTTTGGCCTTCTCCTCTGTCAAGGAATGAAGGCTTCTTTAACTATATTGGTTCAATTTGCTGATGGAGAGACTCATAAGCAGTTATCCATGAGGTAGGAATGAGGCATTGGAGCTCCTCACAAGGGATCGGTTGTGGAACATAGGGCTCGTTTGGAACATGTGTTGTATCCACAGAGAGATACAGGGCATCGTTGTTCATGTTGGGCATAACGAAGTCAAGAGCATGATTCTGGACTATATATGCCATTTGATAGTGTAGTGTGGACGCCAGGGTGGAAGAGATTTGTTATGCTCTAGTTATATAGAACTGGATCTTCAAGGTTGACAGTAGATGTGGATTTTGAAGAGCCATACAGAAGTTGGGGAAGAACGTAATAAGGACTGTACCAGTGTTCAGAGTGGTATCAACTATTCTGATGCAAGCATGCTTGTACTTCTTGTACCGGGAGTTGAGAAGAGCCAGTCGGGCTGTAACTGGTAAACCATTTCTTCCATGGTAGGTGAGTGTGAGGCAAACCGCTCCAAAGTGGAGATGAGTATATCCTTCAGCAATCCATTATCGAGGGAAGTAGGAAGGAATCTCTAGAGTGACGTACTATTCTTTGGATGTTGCAGGAAGAGCATGTTGGTCAAATTTGGTGGCCTGGACATACTCTTTTACTTATTTCCTGGTAGGGGAAACAAAACGCTTCACTATTTTGGTGAGAGAGTGAGATGGCTTATTAAATGCTTTATATGGGTTGATGAGGGGAAGATCTGTAAGAGTGATCATCTCATCATCAGAAAGATACTTGAATTCACAGAGCGAATCCAAGTGAGATGAGGAGGTAGATCTAAAGGAAGTAGAAGGGGTAAGTGTAGGAGTAGAGGTTCCTGAAATATTTCTGGTAGTATCTGGGTCAAGGGATCAGCAAGAAATTCTTAATAACTCAACTTCATATAAATGGGAAGAACAACCTTATGGCTCTGATACCAAATGGGTTCTGAGGTAGCCCGGTAATAAAATCATTTAATAAAATGAGGTTTTTCCTAATACGTGGCATTGTTAATCAGCCATACTTTCTGCTGGGATTTTCGAAGAATTGCCTAATAGTAGAGCGAACCGTGGCACGAGACAGTTTCCAGGCCAATATACCAAGAATAAGTAGAACCGCAAAAACAAGTTCTAGAAATCAGCAGGAAAGGTCATCAGTGATATGATCCAAAAACACACACATAAGCTCATAAGCTATACCCTCTTAATCTCAACCGGGGAACCGAGCACTAGAGCTTACTTAAGGCATTCTCTAGGATCTATCCACACTAAGAAAACCTTTGAAAAACCATTATTGGACTATCCGGACATATCATCGGAGATCGAGGCCGATAGTTTACAACAATCATGATTGAAGGCGAAGGACGACTTGAAGAGAGGATCCACAGAGTGGCAGCTCCTAAGACATCATTTGCCTTCAAGCTTAATTATCATAAGCTTGAAGATGATCTTATCTTGAAAGGATCCACAGGAGTGGCAACTTAGAATATCAGAGAAGTTGAGAAGTTAAGAACTTCTGCCTCATCCTCTAACCATAATTTTTAGTGAGAGAAGGGAAAAAAAAAGAACATGGAGACGACCTGAGGTGGACTTGCCATAAAATGGACAAATATACTTTCAGTCTTTGCATTATTTGTTGCTTCAAGTATTAGTCCCATACTTTATTATCTGCCGATCTTATCATCATTGACATAAAGCCTTCACCTTATCTCGTGACAGAAGGAGAAAATGGAGGATCAATATGGCAGATGTGAAATATTCAGAGACCAAAATAGAGTTTTTACCACAAACCAGGAAAAAGCCAAAAAAAATAAAAAATAAAAAAAGGCGGTAGCAAGGGGACACTGTTGATGAACACTAAAAACGCTTTCTTCTTTAGAATATAGTATAATATATATGGAAAATAAAAAAAAGGAAAATAATAGAAGACTAAAAAAATGCATTATAAAATAGAGCAGCGTAAACCAAATAACATAAATAGTGATAACCTAACATAAGCGTCCAACACACAACCTATTTAGGCATAGGAATCGTAGGATCTAACTGAAAACCACAAATAAGAACTTAAAATATGCCTACTAACGTGAAACAGTCTACGACAAGAAAATGGGCAAAAGTCATGACTTTTATTACATAATAATAATAATAATAATAATAATAATAATAATAATAATAATAATAATAAAAGGGTAAAATTCACCAGGAGTCACCTAGTTTTTTTGTTTTTTTTTTGTCTTAAATGAGTACTTAACCTTTATCCTGTCCTAGCAAGGTACCTTTCTTCTTATTGCATGTCTAGGGGATGACAATGGATAGAATGTAGAATCAGATAAAACCCACAAATCCATCATATACTATTATAATAGAAACTAGTAAATTTACAACATAGTATCATAATAAAAAGAATATTAAAATGATCTTGGAGAAAAATGATATCGATAATAAGAGATACATATAGTGCAACAAAGATACATATACCTAGACAATACAATTTCATGTGTAAGGCTTCATAGGAAGAAATAATACATGCCAAAGATTTGACCTTAGGTCACCAAGCTAAACTCATGTCCATCTCCATGTGGATGTTGGAACTTGGGTATACTACTTCAACTAGAAAGCAAAATCTAGTAAAAATAAGCTATATTCGTATAGAATCACACTCAAACTTCAATACTATATTGGGAAGCATTTTTTTGATAGTAAAAAAGGATGAACAACAAATGTATTGCTCGATGACTTTTTAGAAGATATGTTTGATCATACAAAACTCATTCTAAATAATATCTAGCAAACCATAATATACAATAAGGGAAATCACATCACTACACACACACACACACACACACACACACACAGTAGGATATAGGGCGTGTAGGCCTAAACCCGTATCTTATCCACATCCAGTGGATATGGAAAAAAAAATCCACATCCGCTCCATATCTATTTAATTGTTAAAAAAACCTACCCTTAGGATAGGATGCATAAGGATATTTGCTAGAGCGGATATCCACTAACATCCCTATCGGTGTCCTTTTCAACTATTTCCTGTCATTTTGACCATTAAATCGGATGGAAAATATTGACATGACATAAATAAACATTAAAATAAATTTAAAATATCAACTTTAGTCCATAAACTTTTATAATCACTAATTCTAACCCATGTAAAATTGTAAAATAGAAACCATCACTTTTACAATAGTTCAGCCAACCTTTAACCATCCAGGTGACATTGACCATTGAGCCTTTTATTGCAGGCACCACCTTGTCACCTTTGATAACCATCACTAGTGGATATCCATCACTTGAAAACGACTCTATCCCCATTAGCCCCAACGACTCCTGTTCCAACTTTTTCTCTCTATTTCAGGCCTCAATTTGGCAACTTTTCTATTCACCAAGCCTCCTCTTCGAGTCATAGCTTTGAACCTGATTCTGGATTCATCTTCGAATTAGTCGATAGCTGGATTAGAGATTCTTCCTTCCCTCACCATTGGGTTGAACACAGGAACTGAGTTAGCTCCCTACTCGCCACTCTGGACAGCATTGGATTTGGGAAACGGTGACAAAAATGTTAGCAACAGCGAATATGACTGATTGCGGATTTGGGTGACAGTGGAGGCATACGAAGGCTAGATTAGGACCGATGCGAACTGAGAATGATATTGGGACCGACACGAACCGAGGCTAGATTGGACAAATAGCGCACCCTGATTCCTGGGAAAGCAACAAAGAGGAGTAGCGGTGGGTTAGTTGGAGATTCTAGGGTTGTTTCATGGGTGGCAGCATTCACGAATGATAGCTAGGCAGAGGCAAAAGAGAATCGGAGAGGTTTAAAAACATTGACTGGAAAAGTTTGAGGAAAAAAATTATTAATTAAGATTTATTTTAATAATTTTTAATGCCACATCATCAATTCCCATCAGATTTAACACCAAAATTGACATAAAGTACTTATTTGGGACGTGTAACAAAAGGAAAGGTACCTCTCTAGGACAAAGTGAATATCAGGTA
Organism: Aquilaria yunnanensis; assembly: GCA_039654915.1. Lineage (NCBI taxonomy): Eukaryota > Viridiplantae > Streptophyta > Magnoliopsida > Malvales > Thymelaeaceae > Aquilaria > Aquilaria yunnanensis. The sequence goes on from CM077593.1 coordinate 78,927,454, forward strand.
CCTGTTTAGAAAAAAAAAAGTAAGCTAGGTAATCCCTGGTGAATTTTACCCAATCATTAAAGTTAAGTGTTCATGTGAGATTTTGAACCAGCATAAGGGATAAAAGCACAAACAATTCAGGAACTCAAATATATAAACGCACCTAATGCAACAAGTAGGAAATGAAAATATGTTTCCACCATATGTGGCCAAAATTATAATCTATATATCATCAATAAGTACACTATACTGACTAAAAAGTAGTAACTTTTTATTTTTGTTGGCAATTGTTCACGATTAGATTTCATTAGATGAGATTCAATATTAATTTATTATCAATACTCTTTAACACATTTTTCTCTATGTAACCAAGTAATCATTCATCCATTTATCTCCCATTTTGTTGCACAATTGAGTCTTCATGCTCTTTTGTGATAGCAACGGCGGGGACCTAATTGGAGCTTGTGTTGTGGCATCTCAAAGAAGTTTGTGAGACTAAAAGACTCAAATTGTGAGTTAATTATAAGTTAATCTTTAAATTTTTACTTGTTGGTTAATAAGTGAAGGTAAAATGATAGGATAGTGACTGCATTAATGTACTTACCACCCATATATCCTAAGGTTTTAAAAGTTCAAAACGTTTGTAGGGGTATTTGTAAGTAGAAATAAAAGGTAAAACCTAATTTTTTAAGATATATATATATATAGCTAAAATTTTACAAAGTGAAAGTTATTGGCCTTATTGTCCTCATTGTGAAGTTGCATTGCCCACTAGCTATGATAAAGTTGCGATAAAAATATTATTGTGAAAATGGAGTTAGTTCAACATGGGATGAAGACTCTTTTAGACAAAATACTGAAACCTAAAGTAAAAAAAAAAAAGATAAAGGAGATAGATAACACTAAAATTCTAGTGGTCATCATGCTTCCTAGAAACCGAATCTAGAGTCGAGATGAGACTTACTATTTGATGTGATCGAAGGCTAGAAAACAGATCTCCCAATCAGCTAATCAATTTAGTAACTACATCACTAAAAATAGATCGTGATTGAGTGTGTGAATCTAATTGACGCCCATCCTTTATTGTGAGCGATAAAGAACAAACAAAATCAAAGTAAGCTCAACTGACAAGAATAACCACTCACATAATTGACTGTCATAATCCACCCATTCATCACTACAACAAGACAAAAATTTGAATGGTACGATTTCTCGATCAACTTAGTGGTTCACTTACTTTATCATAAGAAGCAAAATGTGGAACTCTTGTAAATGTGGGATTAGTGTTAAAATTTTTGTTAAAGGTGTTGACTTTTTCTTAATTTTGACTTTGATTTCTACCTTATCACAACACATTTTTTTTTACCATTTCTCACTTTTTAGGTCATTTTTAAGTAGAAGAAGAGGATCGAAGCATCGGATTGGAGCAAGAACGAGCAGAATGAGAATAAAGATGCAACAGTCAATGTGTAATTTGTATTGTGTTGTTGCAATGCTAGGAGCTGTGCTATAGTGCCACAGGCAAATTGCCTCTAGTGCCGTTTTGGGCCTTAGCCCTATAAGGCCAATGATAATGCCGAGAGATCCCTTGCACCTTGTCTTCTTAGTGTTGCAATGGCTACACTCCCATTCTTGAATTCTAACATGTAATTGGTGGAGGATTTTCGTCTTTTATGAAGAGAATGACCTAAAAAGCCTTAGCACTTGAAAAGATCTAGAGGGAGGACAACATCCATATGTTTTCAGGAGTTGAGAGCTAGGGTTTTAGGTTTTTTTTTTCTTCTTCTTCTTCATTTTCATCTTCATCTTCATCTTCATCTTCATCTTCATTTTTTTCTTCTTTATTCACTCATTTTTTTTCACATTATGGAGGCCACTATTGGGAGTTGCTTTGAGAAGGCTTGAAGATCTTGAGGATGACTTCTTGGAGACTTGGTGAATCAAGCTCTACAAGTTCCATTTTGGTTTTTTCCTTATTCTTCCTCGTAACTAGTTAGGGATGCTATTTTTTCTATTTTCAAGTTTGTACCTGGTTTGAGCATGGAGTAGTTTTCTAAAGACCTTCTATGACTATAACTATTTGACATGGTTATACTTTGTTGAATGAATGAATAGCTATCTTGGATTTTTCACCATTGTTTGTTTATTCTCCACTTTGAGCATATTGTTGTATTGATTGATTAATGACCATAGTTGATTACAACTTAGATTTTTTTTGTATTCTTGGAAAAAATTGAAAGAAGTTAGCAATAGTAGAAGGGTGTAATGACCAAGGACCAGTTAGGACACTAGTCTGGGACACTAGGTGAAGAGTAATTATTACTTGTAATGTGCCTTTTGAACTAGCTAATAATGGGAGTCCATTCTAGTTTAAGCTTGGAAGAGTGACACTTAGTATGGGAAAGTGACGGCCTGATTGGTTAACTTCACCAACAAGTAGGATAATCAATGCATTAGGCATAATTTGCTAGCTAACCAAGTTAATTAGTAAAAACTATAGGAAGTGTGCCCATTCCAATTTGTTTGAAAATCCAAATTTGCATTGTTATTGTTTGTTCTTATTAATGGTAGTTTAATTTGTATTACTTTAGTTCCTTTTTTATCCTAGCTAAGCAAGTCATCTAAAATTCAATTGTCTAGCTAAATTTAGGTCTACAATCCAAATGGTAATTGTCAATGATACATATCTATCCTTTTATGAGTGATATTTTACTCACCTTTACATATGTCCTGTGCACTTGCTGATAGTGATTTTAAAACTTGTAACAAGTTTTTTGTGCCATTGCGGGGTAATGTGTTGTATTGGATTGTACAATATCATTGCTAGTAGATCTATTCTAGGCTAGACTTTAATTTTTTTTACTTATTAGTTTTTGTGTGTTTTGGTTTTTCTCTTATAGGCACCTTGGTTCAAAACACAAATTTATTGCCTACATTCTAGAGATGGAGAGGCATATTAGAGAGCTAAGAGCTACATCTCAAGTGATTGGTTGTTGTTCTACATCTTCATTCATGGAAGGAGGGGAGATAACATCAACAATGGTTTAAGCGGCAATAACGGTGCCAATGGTGGTCTAGACCACCAAGATGAGGTGTATCTTAGAAACCCATAAAGGCTTATTTAAGAGTATATTTAGCCAATGGTTAAAGAAAATTATTCAGGAATTGTGAGTTTTAGTGTTATGCCCAAAAGCTAATCATGAGATGATTGTATTTTTGCACTTTGAGTCATGATATTTTATTAAGGCATTAATCCAGCAATTATGTTTGTTGTTTTGTTTCTGTGTAATGTAATAAACATAATTGTAACCTTAGTATAATGATATTCTCAAATGTCCTTGGTCTAGTATTATTGTGGAGCGGGTTGCAATAATACATAATGACTAGCATATGTGGAGACTAATATGAGATATGTAGTCTACATATGAGTACAAGTTGGAGAACTTGTGTACTAGACCGACCTACCATGAGAACGTAATATGGATCGTTATATGAGTGTCATACGTGATTCTCATAGTGATCATGGTATATGTAGTCCTTTGACCTAAGATCAACAAGGTTCCCTACATGTGAGTCACATACTTTTATACATCCCTTTATTGCTCATAACTGAGTGAACTTGAAAGAGGTCATTGGGTATGTCATATATCATGCGGAGGGATTTGTATGATCAAGATGGGATTTGTCCCTATTATGTAATGAGAATGATATCTTTGGGCCCCTTGATAGAGTGAGACTTAGAAATGCACGGCCATGCTCAGATGAGTTGGTATACAATATCAATGTCATCAATTTAAGTTAGTCTACTCGGTAATCAATAAACCAAATATTGGGCTATATAAGAGTGACACATTCCATGTCTCGTGCTTATTATTGATATCTTGGACAAAGGGACAATGACATATACGGGTAATGATCATAAAGGTTTAGTCAAATCACCGACAATCTTATCACTTAGGTAGTAATGATGTGTTGCTAGACACTGCTCATTGCTTATGATCATTGCCAACGTGGTAAGAGCCTATTGGGTCGCACACATGGAGCTATTTGGATTATTAGAGTGCATGGGCTAAATATTTAGGCTATGGTTTCATAATAATTTAGTGTTAATAATGGGCCCAAAAGTTGAGCCATTATTAAGCTTGAAATTAAAACCTAATTGGATTAGGGCTTTGAAACCCATTAGGCCTAGAAGTTGAGTCTCATTATAAATACAATTTTTAGTGAGAAATTTGCAGCTTTTTCCTTAGCCTTCAAAAGAGGACAGCCGCACTCTTCTTTTGCAATTCCTTGGAGGACGCAAGCTAGCACTGTGAGTGCAAGAGGAACGCATTTGCTGGGATGTGGTGGAAGGGTAGTGATCCCGAGAAGCTCGTGTGGATACCATAGAGAGCTTGAACTCGTCAACTGTTCAGGTTTTTGTGATTCATCTCTACAGTTGGGCGAAATATCTCAACCGAATTAGGTATGAAAATTTTCGAACACCTGGTTTACCCTGTTTTACTGGGATCCTGGAGGGTTTCGGTTAAATTCCGCTGCGCTTGTTTGGCTCTTGAAACCCTACAGTGAGGCCTTCCATATAACCTAACAAATTTGAGTTGAAGCCAGCACTTATATCTCTCATCTAACAAAACCAATTTGAAGGTTTGGCTATGGAGGATCTAAAGACACATATTTTAGATTTCTTGGAAGCTTATGAAACCTTTAAAGGCTAATGGTATATCTATAGATGTGATAAGGGTTTAGTTGTTCCCTTTCTCACTTTAGGACAAAGCTAAATGATGGTACTAATTACTTCAAGTAAGATGCATCACTACCTAAAATGAAATAGCTAAAAAATTTTTGAGCAAATTCTTCCGTAAGGTTGCCTAATTGAGAACATCTATAGTCACATTCAAGAAAAATAATGGAGACTATTTCAGAAGCTTAACAAATGTTTAAGGAGTTGCATAGGAAGCTTCATCTATATGGATTTCTTCATTAACAACAAATTCAACTATTCTTTAAAGGCTTGGTCCCTATTTTAAGATTTATGACTGATGCATCGACCGAGGGTTTTTTATGTCCAAGATAGCTATTCACACCTTTTAAATTCTAGAGTAATTGGCAATTAATGAGGAATAATGGCTAGGAAAAAGAACAACACTTAAAAAAGGTATTCATGAGGTTGATCAATTAATTGCCTTGATAGCTGAAATGGCTTCTTTCATGAACCAAGTGTCCGAGTTGGCCTTTAAGAAAGAACCTTCTATTGAGCAAGCCACCTCCTCTTGATCCCAAACCATATCAAGCTAATGAGGGGATTTTAACCAATCAAATTTGATGTGTAATTAAAATTTGGGTGTAGAGGCAACCAACTCTATAATAAATAAACCACAATTGAAGAAACCATGATAATTTCTCCTATGACAACATAAGAAATGTACAACAACCTCCTCCTATATTTAACCAAGCTGTAATGGAGAATAAACTTTTTATGGAGAATGATGTTGTCTTTTATGAAAGAGACAAGAGAGAAAACTGAAAAACAAGAGGCCAAAATAATAAATATAGAGGCTAACATGGGCACAAGCATGAAGAATAGAGAACACCAAATTGGTAGCATGACTTTAGCATTCAAGACCTCTCAAAAAGGAAAGTTCTCTAATGGTACCAAAGTGAACTCAAGGGAGCATTGTCAAGCTATCACATGCTTAGAGAGGGGAAGAAATCTTAAGGACCCGTACAAAAGCATGCTCCACCAAGAAACACCCATCATTGAAAGTGATGATCAAGTCCAAGTAGAAGAAGAATGGTAGGGTATGTTCTAGTCTAGATAGGTAAGTTTGTCTTTCTAGTGGACTTTGTTGTGCTTAACATGGAGGAGCATCGAGGTATTCCATGAGGTATTCCATGGATTGTTAGAAGACATTTTTTAGTTATCAGTACAGCTCTCATCAATGTTGATCAAGGAAAGCTCATATTGAGGATGAATGAAAAGAGCATGAATTTGAATATTTCTCAAGATTTAAAGGCTTCAAATGATTCTAGGGCTTGTTTCCTTATTGATATTATGAATACTTGCATTGGGGAGGCAAAATCTAATTTTTTTTTCACTGATCTAACTCTTGAGAACTTTGGTGAGAACTTTGGTGAATTATGGTGATGACAGTGAAGAAGAAGTTCCCCTTATTATTCTTACTTTAAATGCCTTAGAAGATGATATATCTTCGATATGTGCATATGAAAACTTGTTCAAATTGAGAAAAGTGAAAAGGTCATATGAAAGTTGGTTTAAAAGTGTCACAAGAGAAGTTGAAATATATGTGATAGGGTCCAAATGATTCTTAATTATCTAATGATTATTTCTGCATCTTTATCATTGTTGGAAAAAGAGAAACTGCTTAAGGTGTTGGGAGAGCACATTGATACTTTAGCTCAGTCCATTAATGATATTAAAAGTACTAGCCCTTCAATTTGTATGGATAAGTTCAAGTTGGAGGAGACTTATACTTTTATGGTAGGGCACCAAAAAAGACTAACCATCATGAAGGAACTAGTGAGGGTGAAAATCTTTAAACTTTTGAATGTCGGTATTATCTACACTATATTTGATAGTCCATGAGTGAGTCTCGTTCAAGTTATGCCAAAGAAAGGAGGATAACAATAGCAGTGGCCAAAATTTTAAAGATCATTGCTACTAGAACCATCAATAATTCGAGAGTTAGTATGGATTACCGGAAGTTTAACAAGGCAGCAAGGAAAGACTATTCCCTCATGTGCTAGACCGGTTGGCCAGCTATGAGTTCTATTGTTTTCTTGATGAGTACTCTAGATATAGCCAAAATTCCATAACGCCTGAGGATTGGGAGAAGACAATTTTTACATGCCTTTATGACACATTTCTTTCTAGAGGATACCTTTCGGGTTATATAATGCATATCAACCTTTCAAAAGGTGCATAATAGCCATCTTTGTTGATATGGTTGAGAAGATTATAAAGGTCTTTGTGGACAATTTTTTAGTTTTTGGAACTTTGTTTGATTATTCTTTGAACAACTTGATGAAAGTATTCAATAGATGTTAAGATACCAATCTTTTCCTAAAATAGGAGAAGTGCCACTTTATGGTGAAACCCAACATTTTCTTATGTCATAAAATCTTTTCCAAGGGCATTAAGGTGGATAGGGCCAAGGTGGTGGCAATTGAGAAATTACGTCCATCAAAGAATGTGAAGAGTATGAGAAGCTTTTTTGGGCATGTAGGGTTTTATAGGAGGCCAATCAAGGAATTTTCAATGGTTGTTTTTGTTCTTTGCTTGAGAAGGATGCTAATTTTGAGTTTGCTGGAAAGTGTTTGAAGGCCTTTGAAATGATAAAGAAAAAGCTTGTTGGGGGTGCCTATTGTAGTTTCTCCCAATTGGTAACCACCTTTACAAATTATATGTGATGCTAGTGATTATGCAGTAAGAGCAGTTCTTGGACAAAGAAAAGAAAAGATGTTCTAGGTATTATACTATGTAAGCAAAACCTTGGATCTGGCACAACAAAATTATACCATTACGGAGAAGAAGATGCTTGTGGTGGTGTTTTTGCTTGATAAAATTTAGCAATACATTCTTGGCTCAAATGTGGCTGTTTTTGCCATCACATGGCAATAAGGAACTTGTTCACCAAAAAGGGTGCCAAGACAAAACTAATCTAGTGCAACTTGCTTATTCAAGAATTCGATATGGAGATTAGAGACAAGAAATAAAGTGAGAATATAACAACGGACACTTTTCCAGACTTGAGATGAAAGAATCAAGGATGCCTTCCTAGATAAACTTCAGCTTGAGGTAAAAAACAAGCACTCCTTGGTATGCCGATTTGGTTAGCTATCTTGTATGTGGAGTATTATCTCTTAATTTGAGTCATCATCAAAAGAAGAAATCTTTTTATGATGCACAATATTATTTTTGGGATGAATCATTGTTGTTCAAGCAATAATCATACCAAATCATTCAAAGGTGTGTCCATCGAAGGAGGTCCTAGAGATCATTCGCCATTATTACTTATCAGCTTAGGGAGAAGATTTTTTACCAACATGGACCATTGCTAAGGTATTGCAATCAGGTTTTATCGGCTTTATCTCTTTAAAGATTATTATGCCTTCGTGAGGACTTGTGATAATTATAAAAAATTAGGTAATCTTTCTAGAAGACATGAGCTCTTACTCACTAATATCATTGAGGTTGAAATTCTTGATATGTGAGGCATTGACTTTATAGGACCTTTTCCTCCTTTATTTGGTTGTTCCAATATTTTATTGGTTGTTGATATATATTTAAGTGGGTGAAAGCCATTCCTATGACCAGGAATGATACCAAGGTTATGGTTAAGTTCCTTCAAAGAAACATCTTTTACTAGTTTGGCACACCAAGAATAATATTGAGTGTTGGTGTATCATACATTTGTAACAAAATCTTCTCTTAATTAATGGCAAAATATGAAGTTCAGCACAAAATGACCATTACTTACCATCGTTAATCAAATGCTAAGCCAAAATCTTTAGCCAGGAAGTCAAGTAACTATTGAAGAAGATAGTTAATGGAACAAGGAACGATAAGCCAAGGAAATTGGGATGATGCATTATAGGCATATTGGATTGCCTACAAACCCCAATTGGCATGTCTTATTATTGGCTTGTCATTAGCAAGTCTTGTCACTTGTTGATGGAACATGAACACTGGGTTTGTGCCATCAAGGAGCTTAACTTTGAATTAAAGGAGGCCAGTGAAAAGAGCTTTTAAAATTGAATGAGCTTAAAGAGTTTTGCTAGGAAGCATATGATAATGGTAAGCTTTACACGGATAAAAAGTCTTTTTAAGTTTGAGACTCAAGCTTTTTCCAAGAAAGCTCAAGTTGAGATAGTATGGACATTTTATGGTAAAGAAAGTGTTAGTGCAGTACTCAAGAGCTAATCATGAGATGATTGTATTTTGTAGACTAAGTCATGTTATTTTATTGAGGTATTATTCCAATAATTGAGTTTGTTGTTTCTTTCTGCGAAACATAATCAAATATAATTATAACCCTAGAATAATAGTATTCTGAAATGTTCTCTGGTATAGTATTATTATGAAGTGGGTTGCAATAATATATAAAAACAAGCATATGTGGAGAACAATATGAGATATATAGCCTATATATGGGTACAAGTTAGTGAACTTATGGACTGTCCCAACCCAGCAAGAGAATGCTACTTGGAATGTTATATGAGGGTCATAAATGGTTCTTATAGTGATCATTGTATATATAGTCATTTGACTTGAGAACATTAAGGTTCTCTACATGTTTTTCTTAAAGAGCACTTTTTTGGATGAAATTAGAAGATTGTTACAAAATCATGGTTAGACTCCTATTATGAGAACCTTCATTTTATCAAGTAATTAATTTATTCCTTGATTATATTACAGTTTCAAGCTAAGTTTAAGTTGAGTCAATGAGTCAAATAGTCCTTGGAGTTTATATGGAGTTTATAGGATTACAAATCTAAAGTAAATTGACCATAAGTGCAACTAGAGGTAAATTGGTAATTTTGCAAGTCAAAGGTCAAAACATGACCAAGAGAGATAGAGTTGAGCTTTTAAAGGTGAAATGAGCATCTTGATGAAATTTGAACTTAATTTGACTAAAGATTGACATTTTTTTACTAAGGAAGCAAGGCATGAAAAAATGGTAATTTTTAGGTCAAATATGGCCAAAATGGGTATGTAAGGTGAGAAATGGTGTTTGAAACCATTTGGTGAAATTTGGTGAAGTTCGGAGTTAAATTGATTAAGTTTGAGACTTTTTTTTGCAAGAGAAGCTAAGAAGGCAATTTGGTATTTTTGGTTGGTCAAACCTAGTCAAACCTTAGTCAAACCTGGTAAAATAGAGTTAACCATGGTCAAGGGTATGAAAATATATGGTTGGAAGTGAAGGAAATAAAATATAAGATTTAAAGTTCATTTGGAGACATAGTTGAGAAATTTATGGAGATGGTATCCTTTTATCCAACGGTTTAAGCTTTTTTTCACCCATCCAACCTTTGTTCACTTGTGGGAAGGAAGTAACCTGTTAATGGGGCATAAAATCAGCTTGAAAAATGTGGGTGAGCGTCATTTTCCTTTGGTTAAGTAGCCTAAACCTTTACTAACCACGCAAAAGCCTTAACCCTTTACCACTTTAACCCTATTACCCATTTTCCATCCTTATTCATCCCCAAACCCACAAACTCACTTCCTTATATTCCTATGCTCATTCATCACATCCTAAACCATCAAACACATATAAAATCACCAAAAAAATAAAATAAAAATAAGAGAATGAGAGCTTGTAAGAGGGAAATCAAAGAAAGAGTGTACGTGTTGCAAGGGAGGGCATGAAAGTTCATTTTCTCCAAAAGGTGGCTATGGTTTTGGTATGATTTTTAGATGAGAATGTGTTTTGGTTTAATCTTAGTTCATCATTGTTTAGATTGGCCTTTGTGCTAATAAAAAACCCACGATTTTGTATGAGGTTAAGCTTAGGGAAAACTAGGAAAATCGATGAGCTTCTAGGAAGGGAGCTACATTTCTAAGTATTTGTTTTCTTAAGGTAAAGAGTGTATCAATTTTGGTTATAGTTCTTGAATAATGATACTACCCTTAGGCTAAAAAATATGTTAGTAATATTGTTAATTTATTATAATTAAACAAGGAACTCCAAAGGATTAGGATCGGGCTTGTAGGAGGTGGATCTTTAAGCTTGTAAGTGCGAAATCTACACAAGGGTAAGGTGTTCTAGCCCTTCTTTCTTTGAGAAGCTCTAGCCATGTTTTATATTAGTGAAAGCTAGGGCAAATGGTAGGGCAAAATGGGCACAGGGCAACCAATAAAGCCAAAGAGAGCTCAAGTGGCACTAAGGCTGGACCTAGCTCTTAGTTTGGGCAATAAGTGGTGTCCTTGGTGCATGGGCTGGAAAATGGTGTGTGGACCAAGCCTTGGATGCTCGGTTGATGAGTATGGAAGGTTTGGCAAGCAGTACATGTTCATTTTTCATATGTTGCATGCACTTGTGGTCAGAGTTTAACTTTAAATTTATTTGCTTTGTATAACAAGGTTGTCTGGTAAGGACTTATTGGGTCGCTCCTCACTTGGGTTTCTCTCTCCTGGGCAAAGGTGGGCCTACCGACCATTTGGGTTATGAATATTTTATAGTATAGTGGTAGTAGTAAATAGGAGGCTATTGGTATTGATTTTGACTTAGCATAACCGCAGCATGTATCATTATTAATTCGGGTTAGGCTTATTAACCCACGACATTACTTACTTAGGTTGATAGGCAAAACACTCAGATATTGTGTTGCCGTAGTATTTATTTGCTATAAGTGTTGTTTTCATCCATGGTTTGACATGATATATTACTTGTGCATGCATGAGCATTAAAATATTTTTTTACGCGGTCGTACATATTTTATTCATGTCTTCTTTAAATCCTGCCAAACCACTATCTTAGTTTAATAAACTTAAGTGTTTTATTGGAACTAAGTAAATTTTTTTCTTAACTCTCAAGTAAATACTAAACGCTAGGCAAGTGGCTGGGATTTACATAGTAAATCTCGGCAAAAGATCCTGGAAATGAAGAATGATTCTGGCCTAATTAAGAGTTGGATTAGGCAACAAAATGATCTAGCCTAATTAAAATACTAAAAAGGCATTTATTGGGACTATTCCTCATAGTTAGTATTAGAGCCTAAGTTATACAAAGGGAAAATGTCTAGGTTGCTACCACCATAAGAGTCCTGTGTATAGAGTCGGAGTTGGACTAATGATCATGAGTATTGATTATGTGTTGAATTGTTTGTGTTTGTGAATTGTTTACAGGTCTAGTTATGATTTGCACTAGGAACAACATGGCTACTAATGCGAGCCAAGATGGTCAGGGTAGAGGTGTTGGGTAAGATGCTGGGGGCATCATGTTGGATGCTCTATACGCTCTCACATTGCAGATGCTGGATTGTATGGATCAGCAAAATGAGACACACTCTCTCTTAACATAGGCACCGAATGCTCTAACTCAGGCCTAGACCCAGAATCACGAAGCCAATGGGCAAGATCTCGAGGATATTGATGACTTGGATGATGAGTTATTAGAGGTCGACCATCGAGATCTTGAGCCAGCTACCTAGAGACGTGGCAATCGCCATGATAGAGAGCTTGTTGTTAGTGTACTCAGCATGAGGATGGATCCCTAGTTTTCATGCTTAGGTAGATCTAGCCCTTGGATCTACCTTACTTTGATAGCAAAGGAGATGTCGAAGATACTGTGTTTTGGCTGAACTAAATAAATAAAATATTTCTAACCCTATGGATTAGTGATGACATTACGTTGTATCTGACATCTTATTATCTAAAAGGTGTTGGGGAGATTTGGTGGAATCATGAGCAGAATCTTCAAGCTTGAGTATAGAGCGAGGCATTTGACTTAGCAGTATTTTTTGGAAAGGTTCCAAGGTGAGTACGTCAGTGAGGCCGCCAAGGACCTCAAGAGGTAAGAGTTTGAAAGACTTACCCAAGGTGAGATGACTGCGACTGAGTACCTCAGGAGGTTTAGTGCATTAGCATGACATGCGCCAGAGCATACTAAGATAGCTAGGTTTGTAGAGGGGCTTAAGCCCCATTTCCTGAAATTTATGGTAGTTGCAGATTTTAGCACTTATTTTTAGGTAGTACAAAAAGCACAATAGTTAGAAAGATCGATGAACCCTGCCAATGTTAAGGGTAAGTATGAAAGGGGAGAGCCTTCAGGCACCAAGGCCCAGGGCAAGAGGCCAGCTACCCTTGAGATGGGAGGCAATGGCAAAAACTTTAAGAAAGCCAAGTCTGGGAAGGGCCCGTGTAAGACTTGTGGCAAGTTTCATGGTAAGAAGCCGTGCCTTCACTTGGGAGGACAACAGCAGCTCAGCAATCCCCTAGTGGGCTGTTGGACATGTGGGGCGTTAGACCATTGGACCCCGGATTGCCCCCGAGCACATTGTGATGGGTAGGGAGTGGCCTTAAGGCCTATGCCCAAGCCAGTGGAGTTGGAGCACCTCGAGTAGGAAGAGCACAAGAAGGAGTTGGAGGAGGTGCCACTGAGTAGGACCACCCCAGTAGTGAGTGTTCTCCCTGGTGCACTGAGACGGGCATCTAGTAGCACAAGGTACTTTTATGTTAAATAATATTAGTGTTAGAGTATTATTTAATACTGGTGTATCACTATCTGTTATATCTATTAGATTAGTAGATAGATTGGGTTTAGTTAAGACTGAGGTACTAGAGATGAGAATAATTAGGATAACAGGTCCTCATCTAGCTTTCATCAAAGAAAAATTATTGAGCTGCCCTTTTGACATAGGCCACCACAGATTTTACTATGACTTCTTGGTGATGTCACTGGGAGGGCAAGACTTGGTACTCGGTATAGATTGGTTGGGATGACACCAGGCTAACATCAACTGTGCGAGTCAAACCATCACCCTTAAACTGAAGAAGGGAAGGTGGTGACTTGTGAGAATGGGTCGGCAACTAGTGTCAAGTCCACTCCATTAAGATTGATTGATGTGGTTCTGATTATGGATGAGGATGAGTACTATGGCCTGAACGGTAATTAAGTGGTGGAAGAACTTAAGGACACACCTGTTGCCAATATGTTCCTAGAAGTTTTTCCCGTTACTTACCAGGGTTACCACCTAAGGGAGACAAATTTCTTTATTTTTTTATTACCTGGGACTCGGCCCATATCAATTCTTCCATATAGGATGTTCGCTCCTGAGATGGATAAATTAAATGAATAGCTAGATGAGTTGTTAAGTAAGGGTTTTATCAGGCTTAATGTGTTGCCATGGGGTGCCCCAGTGTTAGTTGTGAAAAAGAAAGATGGTACTTTTAGGTTGGTAACTGATTACAGAAAGCTAAATCAAACAATGGTAAAGAACAAGTACCCTATTCCAAAAATTGATAAACTCCTTGATAGGCTCAAAAGAGCCAAGATATTCTCAAAGATTCATCTAAGAAGTGGTTACTTTCAGATTAGGGTCAAGGATGAGGACATACACAAAATCGCTTTTAGAAAGTGGTATGGGCACTTCGAGTATACGGTGATGCCGTTTGGGGTGAGCAATGCTCTTGCAGTATTTATAAAGGCAATGAATGGGATATTCATGCCTTATTTGGATAAATTTGTGGAAGTTTTCATTGATGATATACTTATATACTTTCAGACTCCTGCTTAGCATGATGAAAATATTAAGATGGTCTTGTAAGTGCTAAAGGATAATAAGTACTATCCAAAATTGTCTAAGTGTCAGTTCTAGGCAAATGAGATACCTTTCCTTGGTCATGTGATCAGTGACAAAGGGTAAGTGTGGACCAAAGGAAGGTATAGGCAGTGATAGAGTGGAAACAACCCACCAACCCACTAAGATAAGGAGTTTTCTTAGTTTGGCGGACTATTATTGTAGATTCATTGAAGGATTCTCCCAAATAGCTAAGCCATTAATTATCTTGACTAAAAAGGCACAAGAATTTGTTTGGATAGAAAAGTGTGAGGTAGCCTTCTAAGAATTAAAATGGAGGCTAACCACGGCTCCAATCTTGACAAGGCTAGACCCAGGCAAAAGCTAGACTATCTATACAGATGCATCATGATCAGGCTTGGGTTGTGTACTGATGCAAGATAGGCAAGTAGTTGCTATGGTTCAAAGCAATTAAGGCCAAATGAGCTAAATTGGCCGACACATAATCTGGAACTAGCAGCCGAAGTCTTTGCCTTAGAACTCTAGAAGCATTGTCTGTTAGGATGATCCTTTCAGATATATACTAATCATAAAAGCCTTAAGTACCTATTCACTCAAAAAGATTTGAACATAAGGCAAATGAGGTGAATAGAGTACATTAAGGATTATGATTATGCCATTGAGTACACAGCTGGGAAGGGTAATGTTGTGGTTGACGCCCTTAGCCGAAAGTATAGTGGAGTAGTAGTTTCCAAGGATCAAGTGAAAGATCCTAAGGCCGAGAGTTTTATGGCCCTATATGAGTATTGGTCCAAATGGGAAATTGATTAAGTCTTCGATTTGTGAATTTAGTCTGGATGGCTGGATAAGGTCCAAGAAGGCCAAGGGTTAGACCCTGAGATGCGTGAGGTTTAAGGGGAGACCAAGCATGGAACCTTCTAAGAAGGGTATGAGTATCAAGATGGTTTACTTTTCCTTAGGAAAAGATTTTATATGCCCAATGTTAATGCATTAAGGGAGCAAGTGCTCTAAGAGGCATATAGTAGTCCTCTTAGTATCCACCTTGGGATCACCAAAATCTACCATGACTTGAGAACTCGTTTTTGGTGGCCTAGGTTTAAGGTTGATATTAAGAATCATGTGGTTAAATGACTTAACTGTCAGATGGTAAAATTAGAACACCAAAAGCCAGATGGTACCTTGTAGAGCCTACCCATTTCAGAAAGGAAATATGGGGCAATCATTATGGATTTTTTGGCAGGTTTACCAAGTAAAAGGAAACAACATGATGCCGTATGGGTTATAGTGGATAGGTTGAGTAAGAATGCCCATTTTCTATCAATTAAGATCACCTATCCATTAGAAAGGTTGGCAAACCTATATATCAGAGAGATTGTTCGACTTCAGGGTGTGCTAGATTTGATCATTTCTGATCGAGATCCATGGTTTGTTTCTAGGTTTTGGAATACCTTTCAACATGCAATGGGGTCAAAGGTAAAATTGAGTACCGCTTATCACCCCCAGATAGATGAACAGTTGGAGAAGACTATCCAGACTCTAGAGTACATGATATGAAGTTGTGCCTTGGATTTCAGAAGAAATTGAGATGACCATCTTCTACTCATTAAATTTTCTATAACAATAGTTATCAAGCATCAATTCAGATGGCTCCATATGAGGTTTTGTATGGCCGGCGATGCATGACACCACATTGCTAGGTTGACAAAGCAGATGTGGACTAAGTGGGACCATAAGTTGTGGAGGTGACCATAGTCAAGATTAGGCAAATTCAAGCTTGATTAAGGGCAACTATTGATAGGCAGTTGACACATGCCAAAGTTAAGCAGTGTGAAGTGAACCTTGAAGTAGAGGACAAGGTGTTCCTTAAGGTCTTACCAATGAAAGAAGTGGTACGATTCAGTCAAAGGGGCAAGTTAACTCCTAGGTACATTAGACCTTATGGGATTCTGGAGCGGGTTGGTAAAGTTGCATATAGATTACAGCTGCCACCGAGCCTGGCTCACATACATAATATGTTATATGTCAATGTATTGAAGAAATGCAATACACCTGACGAGCAATTAGTGATACCCACCCTCCTATCGAGCTAGTGAGCAAAGACTTGACCTGTGCGAAATGCCCAATTAGATTCTTTGATTGACAAGTTAGGAAGCTAAGACTAAGTAGATGCCTATGGTTAAGGTCTAGTGGTCAAATCATTCAAAGGTCGAGGCCACATGGGGGGTAGAGCAGGATATGGAGATTTAATATCCCAACCTATTCCCAAAGTTAAAGCGTGAATTAGAGGACCAATTCTCTGAAAAGGGGAGGATATGAGAACCCTCATTTTATTAGGTAATTAATTTATTTTATTTACATGATCCTTAATTAGATTATACTTGCAAGCTAGGTTTACGTCAAGTCATAGTCAAATAGTCCTCGAAGTTCATAGGATTAAACATCTAAAGTAAATTGACCATATGGGAAACTAGGGGAAAATTGGTAATTTGGCAAATCAAAGGTCAAAATATGACCAAGAGAGATGGAATTGAGCTTATAGAGGTGAAATGAGCATCTTGATGAAATTTGAACTCAATTTGACCAAAGATTGACCTTTTTTTGCTAAAGAAGCAAAGAAAGGCAAAATGATAAATTTCAGATCAAATATGGTCAAAATAGGTCTAAAAATA
The DNA here is from genome assembly GCA_039654915.1 of Aquilaria yunnanensis. Lineage (NCBI taxonomy): Eukaryota > Viridiplantae > Streptophyta > Magnoliopsida > Malvales > Thymelaeaceae > Aquilaria > Aquilaria yunnanensis. The sequence goes on from CM077593.1 coordinate 78,944,382, forward strand.
TGAGAAATGGTGTTTTAAACCATTTGGTGAAATTTGGTGAAGTTTGGAGTGAAATTGACCAAATTTGAGACTTTTCTTGCAAGAGAAGCTAAGAAGGGCATTTTGGTATTTGTGATTGGTCAAACTTGGTCAAACTAGATAAAACAGATTCAACCATGGTCAAGGGTATGAAAATAAATGGTTGGAAGTGTAGGAAATAAAATCTAATATTTAAATTTCATTTGGAGACACAGTTAAGAGGTTTATGGAGGTGGCATCCTTTTATCCAACAATTTAAACTTCTTTTCACCCATCCAACCTTTGGGCACTTATGGGAGGGAAGCGACTTGTTAATGGGGTAGAAAATCAGCTTAAACAATGTGGGTGAGCTCCATTTTCCATTGGTTAACTTTTTTAAACCTTCACTAACCATGCAAAAACTTTAACCTTTTACCACTTTACCCTTTTCACCCATTTTCCATCATTATTCATCCCCAAACCCACAAACTCACTTTATTCTATTCCTATGCTCATTGATCACATCCTAAACCCTTAAACACATAGAAAATCACCAAATAAATGAAATAAAAATAAGAGAATGAGAGCTTGTAAGGGAGAAATCAAAGGGAGAGTGTGCGTGTTGCAAGGGAGGCTTAAAAGTTCATTTTCTCCAAAAGGTGGCTATAGTTTTGCTATGATTTTGTGCTAAGAATGTGTTTTGGTTTAAGCTTAGTTCACCATTGTTTAGATTGGCCTTTTTGCATATAAAAAACCCATGATTTTGTATGAGGTTAAGCTTAGGGAAAATTAGGAAAATTGATGAGCTTCTAGGAAGGGAACTACATTTCTAAGTGTTTGTTTTCTTAAGGTAAGGAGTGTATCATTTTTGGTTCAAGTTCTTCAATAATGATACTACCCTTAGGCTAAAAAATATGTTAGTAATATGGTTAATTTACTATGGTTAAACAAAGAACTCCAAAGGATTAGGACTAAGCTTGTAGGAGGTGGATCTTTGAGATTGCAAGTGCAAAATATACATAAGGGTAAGGTGTTCTAGCCATTTTCTCTTTGAGAATCTCTAGCCATGTTTTAGCTTGGTGAAAGTTAAGGAAAATGGTAGGGCAACATGGGCATAGGGTAACCAATAAAACCAAAAAGGGCTTAAGTGGCACTAAGGCCGGACCTAGCTCTTAGTGTGGGCAATAGGTGGGGTCCTTGGTGCATGGGCTGTAAAATGGTGTGTGGACCAAGCCTTGGATACTTGGTAGATGAGTACGAAAGGTTTGGCAAGCATAAGAGAGATGTGCCTCAGTTCGGGTGTGTATATGTTGTGCGAGTTCAAGGGCTCAGTATGTGTATGTGCGTGTGTGACATGGGCTACTAGGTGCATGAATATTTTTTTAGGGTGCTTAGGAGCATGATGATTTCGGTGTGCTCAGGTGCACACGGGTATGCCCAAGTGGGCACACAACCATGTATGCCCAAGGGGCACTTGAGGGTGTGCATGCGCATATGCCCATGGGCTCGTGGCTGTGCTCACATAGAGGGCCATATGGGCACATCCTAGGGGCCTTGGTTTCTTGTCGACCTTGGGTTGCATTTTGGGCATGACTCATGAGAGGGAGCCTAAGGCAAAACCCTAAGGCCCAAATGACACTTAAGCCAATAAATGACTTGGGTCATAAGTAAGCATACATATGGGCCTATCAGGCCAAAGGACCCTAGAAGGGGGAAGACACATACATGGGTACTATGACCCACACAAAATATGGTTGAACCCTGCTACATACAATAAGGGAGTTTTTGAGCCAGCGAAAGTTAGCAGACTTAAGGGCAAATGCAAGGATGCATGCATGCTCAAGGGCAAAAAATGGACCAATGGGTGTTTGTTTGTTTGCTTATGTATGAAGTATGGGGAGTTGTGTATAAAAAATGGCATGATATGATGATCATTATATAATACTCCATGCCATAAGAGCTCATGACATGCTCATATAGTTTGTGGGCAAGGTTCATGCATACGTGGCAATGTGTGCATATGGTCCATTATGTGTGGTGTTGTTATGTATTGTTTGTTTTACAATGCCTTACTGAGTATTTTATATACTTACCCTTATTGTTAATGTGCAGATAACATTGTACAGGAGCCAAATAATCCACAGTGATTATTTGATACTTGTTTGTTAGTTTCTCATAGGCATATTTTGCATACACTACATGTTCATTTTTCATATGTTGTATGCACTTATGGTCAGATTCTAACTCTAAACTTATTTCCCTTGTACAGCAAGGTAGTCTGGCAAGGACTTCTTGCGTTACTCCTCGCTTGGGTTTTTCTCTCCCGGGCAAAGGTGGGGCTACCAACAATTTGAGTCATGAATATTTTGTAGCATGGTGATAGTAGCTAGTAAGAGGTCTACTAGTGTTGACTTTAACTTAGCATAATCATGGCATGTATCATTGTTAATTTAGGTTAAGCTTATCAACCTATGACATTACTTGCTTAGGTTGATAGGCAAAAACACTTAGATATTATGTTGCTGTAGTATTTACTTGCTATGAGTGTAGTTTTCATCCATGGTTTAGCATGATATATTACTTGTGCATGCATGAGCATTAAAATGTTTTCTTACGCAGCCGCACATATTTTATTCATGTTTTCTTTAAATCCTGCCAAATCACTATCTTAGTTTAATAAACTTAAGTGTTTATTGGAACTAAGTAAATGTTTTTCTTAACTTTCAAGTAAATACTAAACGCTAGGCAAGTGGCTAGGATTTATATAGTAAATTTCAGCAAAATATCTTGGAAATGAAGAACGATTCTGACCTAATTAAAAGTTGGATTAGGCAATCGAATGATCTACTCTAAGTAACATACTAAATAGGCATTTATTGGGATGGTTCTTCACACTTATTTTATTCTTCCTTGGAGGACACAAGTTAGCAGTACGATTACAAGAGGGGTGCTTCAGTAAAATTTGTGGATGAGGCATAGTGATCCAATTGGTTTGTGTGCATATCTTAGAGAGCTTGAATACTATTCAAGTTTTATGATTAAGCTCAATAGTTGGGTAAAATATCTCAGCCTGATAGGTACAAAAAACATTGAATACCCAATTTATCCAATTTCACATGGATCCTGAAGTGGGTTCGGTTAATTTTCGCTATATTGATTTGGCTCCCAAAACTTTACAGTGGTATCAGAGCTACTTATGGGACTCTAAATCAGGATTGTGTGTCAAATCACATGATCTCTTGTATGTTCTATTGTTTTCGATCATGATTAATTAGATTGATTCATGATGCACGAATTGGAACTCACAATATATGAGATATATGAAGATACAACAGTAAAAGGTTAATGACATTAACCCTTGTTGATGGTTGTAAGATATCTACCTAAATCAAGATTATAGCAAATTGTTGATGTAATCCTTACAGACATTGGATATGTGTTGCTCGAACACCTCGGGTGGGGTACCTTTGGTTGCTCAAGTAGCATGATCACCTTGGATAGTTTGTTGTTCAGATTACCGATTAGGTCTGCAAAGCACCACGTTAACGAACTGGCTAACATACTCACGTTAATTGGCATACATTGTCTTGTTGAATATGATTTAACATGATATGTTGTTTGTTAATTGAAGCATGGTGCATGGTTATAACCTTGGTTGGTTTTATTTGTAAATACGGCTTGCATGTCATGCCTCTTTATTCCTCGTGTTGTGCCTTTTCTTTTCACCTTACTCCCTTTGAATGTAACTCAAGGTTTCTATCATTAAGGTAACTATATACTTTAGGTGCGTTTGAGGTGGTGCGCCTCTGAAGGTGACTAAAAGGAGACAATCGAGCAAGAAGGAAAAAGAGCTTGTGAAGACTTTTTTTTTTGTTAGGCTTTCATGATATTCTCATTAGCTTGAGAATATCATATAGTTTAGGCTATAACCATGTCACATTTAATTAGTTGTATGCATAAGATGCAAGTTTTATATTTGTATGTAATGCATGTATATGAAAACTGAAAATAATAATTGGCGAGATAAAAAAAAATCTCTCAAGCAAAATATTAAGTCATTAAATGTGATGCCACTAGAATACCTTAGTGCCAAGGTATTTTGAAATAATATCGAGGGTTATTATTTTGAGTAAACTAGTAGGAGTATCATTTAATAGAAATCCTTATTAAATGAATTAAAATATATGACTCTTACACTACATATTTATTATTATAGATTACCATGACATAAAACATGTCAACACTTTCATTGCAATCAATCTTTGAAAAGGAAAAATTGAACGGGACCAACTTTCTTAAATAGTATCAAAATTTAGGGATAGTCCTTAAGTAGGAGAGAAAGTTTTATGTTCTAAAGCAGCACATTTCAAATGATCCTACTGCCCTAAAAGGGATGCTTACAAGAAGCATTCGGTTGATGCTCTGGACATTGCTTGTCTTATACTGATTACCATAGAATTTGAGCTTCAGAAACAACATGAGAACATGGTGGCATTTGATATGATTGAACATCTGAAAATGCTCCTCCAAGAGTAAGCTTGGCATGAAAGGTTTAAGACCTCTAAAGCATTATATTAGTGCAAAATATCTAAGGGAAGTCCCATGGGTCATCATATGCTCAAGATGATTGGGTACATTGAGAATCTTGAGAGTTTAGGATTTGCTTTTCAGAAAGAATTAGCTGTTGATATATTATTGCAATTGTTGTTAGAAAACTATAGTCAATTTGGTATGGACCACAACATAAATGATCTTGACAAGTCTCTCCCTAAATTTCTCAACATGTTGAGAACTGATGAGCAAAACCTTAAGAAGGCTAAGCTCATTATGGTGGTTCGGAAGGGTAAGGGAAAGGGAAAGACCAAAAACAAGAAGGATAAAGCTAAATGAAAGTCCAATGCTAATTCTCTTTTGGGTGCACTGAAAGTGTCCGTTGGTGTGACTAAGGAAGGAGAATGCTTCCATTATAAGAAACCTGGACATTGAAAGCACAACTGTACGTTCTATCTTGAAGAACTCGATAAGGAAAATGGTAGTAAGACTTCCACTTCATGTATTTTTATTATAGAGGCTAATTTTTTTGCTTCTTTATGTTGGGTATTGGATATTAGATATGGATTTTACATTTTTGCAAATATGTAGGATTTAAATAGGAGTAAAAGATTGGCCCAGGGTGAAGTAAACCTACGTTTGGGAAACGGAGCAAGAGTTGTTGCATTAACCGTAGGGACTTTATTTTCTCACTTTGCCTAGTAAATTGGTTTTAGAATTGGACAATTGTTATTATATGCCTGCAATTAGTTGAAATTTGATTTCTCTTTTTTGTTTGGACAAGAAAGGCTTTTCATTTATAATAAAAGGACAAATGTTGTTCCATTTATTTAAATGAAATATTTTATGATAGTGTATAGCTTAATAATGGTTTATATGTTCTAGAACTTAAGAATCCAATCTATAACATGAATACCACTAAGGTCAGATTGAATGATTGAAATTTGACCTATCTTTGGCATTATTGCTTGGGCTACACAAATAAGACCCGCATATCTAAGCTTCACAAAGATGGACTTTTGGACTCATTTGATTTTGAATCATATGAGACTTGCGAGTCATGTAATTATTGTGCAAGATGACCAAAACCCCTTTCATTAGGCATATTGAAAGGCCTAATGACTAATTAGGACTTATACATAGTGATGTATGAAGGCCTATGTCTACACAAGTTATAAGAGGCTTCCAATACTTTAATACTTTTACTGATGACTACAGTAGATATGGCTATGTGTATCTTATGAAACACAAGTCAGAATCCTTTGAAAAGTTTAAAGAGTTCAAGAATGAAGTACAGAATCAACTCGGGAAGAATATCAAAGTACTTCAATCAGATCAGGGTGGAGAATACTTAGACTAAGAATTCATTGACTCTCTAAAGGAGTGTACTATAGTATCACAACTCACTCCACCTGGTACACCTTAATGAATGGTATATCTGAAAGGATAAATTGAACCCTGTTAGACATGTTTCAACCTATGATGAGTCAAGTTGACCTTCCAAACTCCTTTTGGTGACATGCTCTAAAGACAATTGCCTCTACACTAAATCAAGTTTTATCTAACTCAGTTCAAAAGGCTCCATACGAGATATGGAGTGGGAGACGTCCTAATTTATTTTTTATAAAGATTTGAGGCTACGAGGCTTACGTGAAATGTCAAATCCTCGAACAAGGTAAGGCCCAAATTTGATAAATGTCTTTTTGTTGGGTATCCCAAAGAAACAAAGGGCTACTATTTCTACAATCATTTTGAACAAAAAGTGTTTGTTGCTCAAACTGGTGTCTTTCTAGAGAAAGAGTTTATCTCTAAAAGAACTATTGGGGGGAAAGTAGAACTTGAACAAATTCAAGAACAACAACGGGACATTGAACCTGAGATGGAACCTGAGTAGGCACCACAAGATATTATGGTTCAGGAGTTTATTCCCGTAGCATAGAGCCCATGTAGGTCTGGTATGATTCTGTGTAAGTCCAAGAAATATAGATTTCTCATGACTCATATTAGTGATATAATGCTCATGGATTAAGATAACCCTACAACCTACCAACAACCTATGTTGGGACCAAATTCTAAGAAGTGGCTTGAGACCATGAAATCCGAGATGGAATCCATGTATCGTAACCAAGTATGGACTTTGGTTGATCCACCGGAAAGGGAAAATCCCATAGGGTGTAAATGGGTTTTCAAGAAGAAGGCCAACATGGATGGAAATGAAATTACCATCCAGGAACAACTGGTTACAAACGGTTTTAAGCAAATTCATGGTATTGGCTATGATGAGACTTTCTCACAAGTTGCCGTGCTTAAAGTCATCTGAATTTTATTGATTATTACTGCACACTATGATTATAAGATATGAAAAATGGACATCAGAATTGTTTTCCTTCATATGTGTACATGACATAATCTGAGAGTTTTGTCACTTCTGAGAACACTGATAAGGTGTGTAAGTTGCAAAGGTCCATTTATGGACTAAAGTAAACTTTTTAGAGCTGGAATCTTTGTTTTGATCAAGCAATCAAAGAGTTTGGTTTTAATAGAAATGAAAATGAACCTTGTGTATACAAAAAGGTTAGTAGGAGCACTATTGTCTTCTTGATGTTGTGTGCAAATGAAAAATGACATTCGTTAGCTATAGTTTGTCAAGACTTGATTAGGGAACTGTTTCTCTATTGAAGGACTTAGGTGAAGTGGTCAATGCGTTAGGTGTTAGGATCTATAAAGATAGATGATGAATACTCATAAGTGTATTATTATTAAGGGTTTAAATCATCATTATACATTTTGAGTATGATTAATTTTTATATTCAGAACATTTTTCCACCGGGTTACTATTCACACATTTTTACTATTCATACATGTTTTTACTATTCATCTATAACTATTCATCAACTCACTGTTCATACGTGTATTCACTGTACATACGCGGTTTACTGTTCATTAATATTAAAATATATATACTAAATAATTATTTTTTATGTTGGTAAAAATCATCACTTGGCGGCCCTTCACGAGAAAAAATCATATCTAGAGCTGTAGGCATCAGAACTGAGTGAATTCATCTAAAAGCCAACACATAGATCTTCAACTCTGCTTCATTCCGCAAGCTAGTTTGATCATTTGCATTGCCGAAATCTGATTATAGATGAGACCCTTCGTTATTTAATGTGCTGAAGAGCAGTTTTGGTAGAAAAATCTTAACTTGAGCTATAGATGTCTGATTTGAATGAGCAAGCTATCAATTTGAAGCTAAAGAGGAGATCTATAACTTTTGTGCTTTGAGGAAGAGTTGATCTGATGTCTACGATAGCCGAAAAATTAAAAGAAGTTGCGGCTTGCCATTGTTGATTTGTATTTACCTACATTTTACCATTTTATTTTTACCATTTCACCAACCCCAAAACTCTATAAATAGGCACCTTGGGGGGAGGGTGAGGGTTGCCATTTTCTTAGGCCTCCTTTATGTTCTTGTATTTTCTTTAGCTTTTCTTCTTTGTTCTTATTCTTGTTTTCAATACCGAAACTCTGTCCAAGTGTTTTCTCGTTCTTGTTCTTGTTCTTGTTCTTTCCTTTGATCTTTCAATCCATGTTCATTTCATATTTCTACATGTTGTTTACTTTTATGATGGCTAACTAATCTTTTTTTTGCAAAGGTGAAAGGGTGAAGCTTTTAGTATAGAGGCTATGATTGATTTAAATAGATCACAACGTTAATGGTTCTTTCTTCTTTAATCTATTTAACTTCCCTCCTTGTTAAGTGGGATTCTTGATTCATCATAGTCAATCATTGGCACAAAAGCTACTTGATTCCCTCTATAGAACATGGCTCTACCGGCTATATTGGAATCTTGAGTTATTGTCGACAAAGTTTGGCATGATGGATACTTGAATCCATTAGCAAGCGTTGGCGTTTTAAGATCAATGAATGTTAATACTAACTAAATTTCCCGATTGGGACCTCCTTTATGTGTGGATCTCAATTAAGTGGTAAGATGGGCTAAAATTAATAATAACCGATATACTAAAAGTAGATCCCCTAACCTTAGCTATTTTATTTGAATTTCAATTTTAATTCATACTTGTTTACACATTCCACCAAAACTTTCTTTATTAAAAATTCAACTTGTATTTCTTAATTCACTTTCCTGTGGTTCGACACTTGGACTCCTGAGATTTTATTACTTGCGACAATCTACAATTGGGTTACAACTACTAGAGTGCAGCAATAGATCAAGAAAACTGCTTAGCCTAAATCAGAGTATAAACATGCAATAACAAGGTGCTAAAGAGGTTTAACATACATGACTCCGAGAAAGGATTCTTACCCATGTCACATCGTATAACTTTCTCAAGCTCTCAATGTCCTAGTACACCCGAGGAGAGAAAATGCATGAGTAAGATTCCATATGCCTTAGCAATTGGATCTATCATGCATGCCATAATATGTACTCATCCCAACATTTCATATACATTGAGCATGACAAATAGGTACCAATCAAACCCCGGTAAAAGAAACTGGACAACTATTAAGAATATCCTTAAGTATTTGAAAAGAACTAAGGATGCATTCTTAGTCCATAGAGGTGAGGATGAGCTATTGTAAAGGGTTGTTGTTATGGATTTTTACCATAACCGCAAGTGCATGGTAGACGTTGAAGTTGGGTAAGAAAGAATACCATTCCTATGAAGATTGATTGAACTTCTTGCCAAGTATCATTAGTCTAAGATAACTTTAATTAAACAATCAAAGTTGAACGAACAAGTCAAACAAATAATTAAACATAGCTAAGTGAAATGCTACTAACTTAGAATGCAAGAATGTAATGTAAATTTGTGGTTTTTATCAAATTTTGAAAGCACACTTCATATGGGTTCACTGTTTGTCTTGATTAGTTGATGAATTTAGGTTGGCTTAGTTTTCTTTGCTTGTATGTGAAGTGCCCAATTGAATTCTTACTTTTTCAAGTGAAAGAATTAATCTCTCTAACCTAAACTTAATAAGGATTTTCATTCGATTACAAGCTTAATAAGCAGCATTAAAGCTCAATTTACCTTCATCTAATGCCTTGGACTAATTTTCCAACAAGCCCATAGCCATTAAACCATTCTCCTAGGTCCAATTACTTTTAATCTTTTCCAAGAGCTTAGAAGCAATTTATGGTGCAACCAATTGTGGCCATCAATTAGTTAACATAACAATAAGCCTAAGAGAATAATAAACAAGCATTTGATAGAAAATCAACATCACATAACCATAAATTCATCCAACATAATAAACCCAAGTAGCTATATCCATAGAAAGTGCTAAGAAAGACTACTCCATAACTAAACTAAACTCAATCATGAAAATACATAAAAGAGCATCCATGTTTCAATACAAGAAGAATGAGGGAAAAAAGGATCCCAAAAACTTTAGATGCTTGACTATTTAATGCCTCTACAAACCTTCAAGTGTTCCAAGCCTTCTCCAAGTAAAATCCACAAGTGTTCCACGAAGATGATAGAAAATGCAAGATGTGGTGGCTATGGAAAACCTATGTCTAAGATGAGAAGATGAAAAAGAATCAATCTCTCTAAGCTTAGTTCCAATTTTTTTTAATTCTTGGAGACATCTCTTTTACTGACCTATCCATTTAGATCAAATCCCTTAGCCAATACCATGTTTAGATTCAAATTAGAGGTGGACAACTATTTTTCTCTGAATGTAGGGGTGCCTAAGGGCCAGAATTGGTGCTTAGGTGCCAAAAGGCATAATTTCAAGTAGTAACATTTTGTACTATGGCACCTAGGCGCTATTCCTGGGGTTTGGGCCTCATAGTTATAATTCAGCTTTGACTTTCGTATACCCGTTTTCTGTTTCGCTCATCTTGGTGCCATTCTGATGGTTCGATCCCCTTCTCCAACCTATAAAATCAGAGAACAAAGCAAGAAATTGGCAAAAAATATATAGTGGTAAGGTAGATAATGATGGTCAAAGTTGACAAAAAAGTTAACAAGTTTAACCACAAAATTAACACCTATTAGTTACATCGATGCTAACTTCTAATCCGATAAGGATGATTTCAGATAACAATTGGGTTATGTGTTTTGCCTTACTAGTGGTGTTGTGAGCTAGAAGAGTTCAAAGTAAGAGACAGTAGTTGACTCTACAATAGAAGTTGAGTACATTATCGTCTTTGATGCTGTGAAAGAGGTAATTTGGATCAATAAGTTTATCACAGAACTTGGAGTGGTTCCAAGCATTGTTGACTATAGAGCTCTTTTGTGATAACAATGGAGTAATCGTGCATCTAAGGAATTGAAATCTTATCAGTGATCCAAATACATACTCCGACGCTATCATCTCATTAGGGAGATCATTGAAATGGGTAACATGAGGATATACAAGACCTTGATAGACAACAATGCTGCTGATCCACTGACGAAATTCCGTTTCACAGTAGAAGAATGATAGTCATTCTAGATCTATTGGTATTAGATACATGGATGATTAGCTTTAGTGCAAGTAAGAGTTTGTTAGTGTTGTGCCTGATAGCCAATTATGAGATGATTGTATTTGCACATTGAGTTGTGATATTTTATTGAGGCGTTATTATAATAATTGTGTTTGTTGTTTGTTTCTACATAAGATAATCAAATATAATTATAACCCTAGAATAATAGTATTCTTAAATATCGTTGGTCTAATATTATTGTGGAGTGTATTGCAATAATATATAAAAACTAGCACATGTAGAGATTAATATGAGATATGCAGTCTATATATGAGTACAAGTTGAAGAACTTATATATTGGATCGACCCACCAAGGGAATGCTATATGAATCGTTATATGATTGTCATAAGTGGTTTTCATAGTGATCATTATATATGTAGTCCTTTAACCTGAGATCATTAAGGTTTTTTACTTGTGAGTCACATATTTTGATACTACTCTTTGTTGCTCATAACTGAGTGAATATAAATGTGATAATTAAGTATGTCACATATGATGTTGGGAGATTTGTATAATCAAGATGAGATTTGTCTATTTTATATAACTGGAGTGATATTTCTGGGCTTCTTGACTGAGTGAAACTAAGGAAATGGATGACCAAGCTTGGATGAGTTGATATGGGATATCAATTTTATTAGTTTTAGTCAGTCCACTCAGAAATAGGAGACCATAGATTAGGCTACACAAGGATGACACGTTACATGTCTCATTCTTGGTCTTGATATCTTGGACAAAGGGATGAAGGCATATATAGATAATGACTATAGAGGTCTAGTCGAATCATCGACTATCTTGTCATTTGGGTAATAATGATGTGTTGCTAAATACCACGTTTTACTTATTGTCATAAATGTGATTTATGATCCCTGCCAATGTGATATGAGTCTATAGGGTGCACACTTAGAACAATTAGATTATTTAAGTACATTGGCCAAATTGTTAGTTATGGTTTCATGTAATTTCAGATTAATTATTGGCTTAAAAGTTGAGCCTATTATTGAGCCCAAAATTAGGCCGAATTGGATTAAGGTTTTGAAACCTAGTTTGATTAGGATTTTCATCACTATATATAGGGATATATATATTGCAAAATTCAGGGGTTTTTTTTAAAGAGCACTATTCTGGATGAAATCAGGAGGTTGTTCTAAAATTCCAGCCACACTCTCTTTTTCTTTTTCCTTAGAGGATGCAAGCTAACATTGCGATTACAAGAAGGATGCTCTAGCAAAATTCATGGAGAAGAATTGTGTGGATACCTTAGAAAACTTGAACACATCAACTATTCAAGTTTTGTGATTTAACTCAACAGTTGGGTGAAATATCTCAACCTAATAGGTATGAAAAACATTGAACAGCTGCTTTATCCCATTTCACATAAATCCTGAAGTGGTTTCGGTTAATTTTTACTGCATTGATTTGGCTCCCGAAATGCTATAGAAAGTCACTCCTTATGGTGCTATCCAACTCAAGACAGATGATGGAAGAACCTTTCAAGTTAATGGGCAAAAAGTCAAGCATTACTATGAAGAGGAACAAAATAATGTCATTGGCAAGCTTTGCTTGGCCGATCCAAGACCTTGAGTCACCAAAAAAAGGGAGTCGTCTAGCTAAACACATAAAATTTAGTACTTGTTGGGAGGCACCTCGATATTTCCATTTCATCTAGCTGATAGGTTGTTGTTTTGATAGTTAGAAGACATTTGTTTTTAGTGATAAGAGCATATTTGTGAATTTTGCAAGTGGAAAAAAGGTGAAAAAATCAATACTTAGGACACTTTTTTGTAAATAGGATCAACAAAAAAGGAACGCAAGAGGGTAAATTTGCACAAAAGTTAAACTTAGGGGGCCAAAATGGGGCTTTATCATGCCCATTGGCACTAGAGCGCTAGAAATGGTGTCGTAGTGCCAAGACAGAAAAAAGCCACCAAAGGCAAGTGGTTGTTGGTGCTGTGGGATTTTGCAATGTTCAACCATGATTTGCAGGACTTTGTACTGAAATCCTGAGCCTTCTATGTGTTGCCATTGGTGATATTCAACCACAATGGCCAACAAGAATCCAAGAAGGCTTGGTGCTCTACATTGCAGCTGTGAGTCCACTAAAAAAAGGTGTTTTTGTTGGACTGATGAATATGGTTGCCATAGGCCATGCACTTTTGAGCATAGCCTCAATTATCTCAATCACAGTTTTATCCACAATGATTAGATCAATCAGATCGCCCTGAAATTGCTTTTCTAATCCGATCCACCACCTAATATGAAATTGTGGTTAGATCATCGGGCAGGGATTAATCTAGTTAGGATGTGGTAGGGTGGCGAACAAGGGCAGCAATAATGGCTGAGAGTCTAAGACTTTTGTGTCAGTGGTAGACCTTCTGTAGGAACCTAACCATGACTTCTTAATAAGGGTAATTTGGGAGTTGTCAAACAAAGGTCTCACATGACCACAAATCAACCCAACTCGACCCGATTTTAACACATTAACAAGAATGCGTATTTAGGAAATGAATTTATAGCAGGTGTATGGAGAAATTTCTTTTATAGAAAGTTGTCTTTGGAATCATATAATCAAGGCATGAACATGATTATAACTTCCACAATCAATCTTAGTCAAATATTATTAATCAAATTCATAGGAAGCATAAGGAGGCTAAAGATAGTGGTTAATGTGTTAGGTTCATAACTTTTATGATACTGGGAACATGGTGAAGAAAATTTAGGGATTAGTGGCATTTTCTACCTAAATTCCGTCAAAGATAATAATGGAAGTGACGAAAGAGACCCAATTAAAATGTGCTTTAAGAGACTTTATGAGAATAAATTGAAGGAAAGAGATCTGGTTGGGTAAAAAAAATAAGCCAAGGGAAGCTCTAGCTTACCCAAAATTATATACGTCCCAAAAATGTAACTGCAGTGACATGTTTTGAACAAAGAAAACGTTAGTGGCACACTGAGCTCAACCAATAATTTTGGTTTCAGAATTTGCTATTGCCCGCTACGTAAAAACAAAAATTCCTACCCGAGCGCCGAGCGGCCGTGGCTGGTTATCATCCCTGTTCCTATAAGAAAAAATCAAGTTGCTCCCTCTTTTCTAGTCACTCTGTTAACCCGACCCGATACAGATAATGGGTTTCTCTTCTCTACCCGCTCCGCAATTCCGTCCTTCTGCACTTGGCGAGCTTCCTGCGCTACCTTCAAGTTCAAAGTCGACGCGTTTCATGGCGGCTTCACTTGTCCTGTCTCCGCTCACTCTATCTGGTTTGTGTCTCTTGTCCTTTTCTGTGACAGTAATCGGTAAGGAATCCATAAATTTCATGAACTTAGCTTCTTAATTTGTTATCTTCAGGGAAAGAATCAGGCTGCACGAGGAGAAGGCTGCTTGTCCAGTGTAGAAGGCTTTATGGAATAGAGAAAGCCGTGCAAATTAGAAGGTACTCTTGCGCGCCCATAGATTCAAATTGGTTACTTATTTATTTATTTCTTAAATTAAGTGTTTGTTGATCATCTAGCTCTGTTGTCGCTGCAATTTCTGCGACTTTGTTATTCCAATGCACTACATGATTGTTAGTTGCTCATTAGAGATAAGTTGAAATCATATGAAGTTGTATAATTTGGCATCAAGGGAGTTTTAGAAGAAAGATTTGCTATGTAAGTTGAATCTCCAACTGGGAAATGATTTTGTACAATTTTCTGTCTAATGTACGACTGTTTGATTATGTAAATTTCAACTGATCTCCTTCCCACGATATAGTTTGAAGTGGATTCTTTGTGCCTCATAACTGCATGACTGTTCATAAACATGTAGAGAGCGTGAACTGCTGCAGACAAAGAAGTTCAGGAGAATGCTGCCTCTGAGACATGGGAAAGTATCGCCACGGCTTCCAGTGCCTGATCATATACAGAAGCCTCCCTATGTAGGCACAAATTCATTGCCAGAAATTTCCAATGAATATCAGATACATGATGCTGAAGGAATCTCTAGGATGAGGGCTGCATGTGAGCTTGCGGCCGGTGTCTTAGACTATGCAGGAACATTAATTAGGGTGAGAAGCCCAACCTTGTTCTTTCCCTCTCATCTTTGATGGCTCAAAAGTGTTTCTTGTGGACGTCCCCTAGTTATCTTCTATTATTGACTTCAATTAAGCTAACCTAGAAAAAATCATGGGTGGCCACTTGTATGTGTTTCTGTAGATTTCATTTCTTGATTTTAATCCTTTCATGTTGGTTTTTCACCCTATTTCTTGCAAGAGTTAATATCAATCTAGGCCAACTGATTGCAGAACATGGTCTTCGCATGCTGCACTTCTATTTTATAAATGGTCTCCAAGGTCTAAATTTCTCATGCTTTGCTATTGTGATAAACAACACATACCTTCAGCATGATCTGTAAACCTTTTACAGAATTGTGGTCTAGGAATATTGGTAAAAATATAATTCATTTGACCCTGTTACCATCTGGTAACTTTAATCTGAACAGCCTTCAGTAACAACAGATGAAATCGACAAGGCAGTGCACAAAATGATAATAGAAGCTGGTGCATATCCTTCGCCTCTTGGCTACGGAGGATTTCCAAAAAGTGTATGCACTTCGGTGAATGAGTGCATGTGCCATGGGATACCCGATTCTCGTCAGCTACAGGTTCGCACTGGTATTTTTTTTTGTCTTTTGTGGATTGGTAACAGCTAGTAACTGATAAAGTGTGCTTCATGCAGAATGGAGACATAATAAATGTTGATGTTACTGTCTACCTACATGTAAGTTCTTCATTCAGGTTTTTTTATCAGTTTGTTGGGCATCAATCTAATAGGCTAGTAACTATTAAATGTTCTATATTATTCTGCGTAGTTATGCAAGTTGATAGTTCGAAATTGAGCTTCCAGGTGCATTTCTGTGTGAAAGAAAAGCAAATAAGAGGAAGAATTTTGGGCTTCTGAGCCTTCAAAATACGAATTCTATCTTTCGTCCAAGTATAAGCTCTTTTGAACTTGTTGGACATTATGATGCTCCCATTTATTCGACCGATTAGTATAAGTGATGCAGGACAGCGGAAGGGGTTATGTGAGAGGGCTGGAATTTAGGGTTTAGGGGGCTGGATAGGGTTGAGGAACTGCTGGAAAATAAGAAAACGGAGAAGAAAAGGATAGAGAAACCTTGGACATCACAGCCAAGGATCCCTAACTGTCACATCTATGTCTGGACTGTCTTCACACTTCCCAAAGAAAGTATAAAGGCTTTCTTTGTAATCAATTCTCAGTAACAATGAAGGATTTACATACTTATATGGGCCTTAGATGACCTATTCCTTCTGGGTTAAGAAAATTATTCGTAATAGGACTTAGGCTCAATGCCATAATAGATCTTAGAAAACTACTAGGCAAGTGATAACCCCTAAACAAGAAAGGAAACCTAAATAGACTCATAATAAGACTCTAAATAAATGCTGTCATTTCCAGCAAATCTGAAAAATTACCAGACTACCCTTATTCGTTAGAACTGATTAAACAGTAACCTAACTTAGGCTAGATTCTTAAGAATTTGATATAATTTTACAAATACAAAGAATAAACCTAGAATAATAATTTGAAGCCCTAGATCAGTCTAATTACATAACATTGTTGATCCCAATGCTTGTATTCTTCATCAATAAGTTCAATCTTTGATCATAACTTTTCTTTTGTTTCATTTACTAGATCATGTCCTTTGTATATCTTCTACTCAATGAATTATTAGGCAAAATTGTTCTAGTATGTAGGTTGGCCATGTATTTTGAGTGTTCTTGCATAATTACAAAGCTGGTCATTTAGGGTTACCATGGAGACACTTCAAAGACATTTATTTGTGGAGATGTCAGCGATGAACTCAAACAGCTTGTAAAGGTAAACTTCTGTTATTGTTGGAACAAATTAATGAAATGATTATTTCAAAAACCATATATCATCTATTAACTTATGATAATCATTGTTATTCATTGGTTGCTAATCAGTTGAGCTTACTATTAACTAATGTCAAAGGTAACTGAAGAATGCTTAGAGAGAGGGATAGCCTTTTGCAAAGATGGTGCTAGTTTCAAGAAAATTGGCAAAAGAATCAGGTTCTCTCTCCGTTTGTCTGTGTGTGTTGATATCTCATGTATTTAGTGATAAATTGTGTATCTAGTTCATGGGAGGGCATCATTAAAATCCAGTCATTTGTCAACATATAGACTCCCTTTAAATTAGTATGGAAGACTTCTCCTTGGATGGTTGATATCAGAAACATGTAGAAAGGCATGATATCGGGTAGAACAAATTTTTCCCTCTTCCCTTTGCATCAAGAGGCTGTTTTCACTCTGCCATCACTCTTTTGGCTTGTTGGACTCTATCCAGGCCCTGTAATCTGGGAGATATTGGCCTTTTAACGAACTGGTCATTGAGATGATGAGAGTGAGGGCTTAATTTAAGAACTAGTAGTTTTTTGAAGGTATCAAAGATAAACTAGTTTAGTGTAAAGAAAGAATTTTTTGAGTATAAGCTTTTTTAAATTTCTGTTCTTCTAGCAAGACGAATTGTTTCCATGAAAATCTTGGGTTGTGTGGTAAATCATGCGGGGCTTTGCCAATGTTTGAAATGACAAGCTTGTGGAAGGAATAGATTTGTGGGGCAAAGTAGACAAAGTTGATGTTATAGAAATATATTAGGTGATACAAAGGAGAAACGTAAAAAGAGAATGATGATAGTGACCATGCACTGTGAATGAAAGGTGGATGATCTTTCAACATTTGATGATCCTTCCTGAAAACTAAATTCAGAACAATCCCGTCACCTTGCATCAAAATGGTACTCTGTCATCTAGTCCACGTGTCTATTTTCTTGTGACCTGGATGTTAGTGTTGGAAAAGAAATATGGTTCAGGCCATAACTCCATGGATAAAGTGCATGGCCCCTGAGTTGTGTGCTTAGTTTTGAGTATTGATTTGCTCACAGTTGGGCCATTGCATTGCTGGAGTATGTTGCGTGACAATAGCAATGGTTGGGGCAATTAGGAAAGGTAGAAGGTTCAAGATTCATTTTGAGTCACGTAAATTAGTTGACATGCAATTAATACAAAATAAATGGTGCTCAATTCAGTTCAGCAAATACATCACAGGACATCTTTCTTGAGATTACCAATCCAAGCTTGCCATTGGTGGCCCTTTTTATGATTCATAAACATTTTTGTTGAACTTGCAGGGAGTGTCTATGTCAAATGAAAAATTGAGTTGTGTTTTCATTGTAATATTTGCTAATTAAGCAGGCTTAGAACCGCAGTTTTGGTTTTGGTTGCCACCACATGTTTTGGACCAACAATGATTCCTTGAATTTGCTTCTAGTCTCCTATAATGAAGAGATGGTATTCTGTCACTAGTTTCTCGGATGATTATCTGAACTTTGGTACTTCTGTATAATGATATCCTTCTCTCTTTGACATGTCAGTGAGCATGCTGAAAAGTATGGTTACGGTGTAGTGGAGCGATTTGTTGGGCATGGTGTGGGAACAGTATTTCATTCAGAACCAATTATATTGCACCATCGTAAGTACTTTCTAGTACGTGTAACCTTTCAGGTTGTATGCCTTGACAAATGTTGCGTCTATGTACTAAAGATCTTTTTTTTTCCTGAAAGCTGCTTCCATTCTTAGATACTGCATAATTTCTCAATTTCTACAAGGTTCTGTGGCATGGTTTCTTCCTGTTACACCACAGAAAACAATCATTTAACCATTCATCCTTCTGCATAAAGAAAAAAAAGTTTTTTTTGTTTGTCAATGGACTTTCTTATGCACGTATATTAGGGGCTGGATTTTCAATTTGGCATACCTACTATATTATTTCAATCTTGAACATGAGGAAGAAAAGAATCAAAGAATCTTCAGTGTAGATAACTCATATTATGATTACTATTCCCTGTGTTCCATTTATGTGTCCTTTTTGCTTTTCTTTTTTGTAAAAAAAATGGATGTTGTGCCACATAAGCATATTCTGCATGTTTCGTCAAGGTTACCTCTACTAATAGCTATTAGAGGATAAATATGAAAAATATTTTTTGCTATTGTAAATGTGATAATTATCACATCATTATGTCTCTAATTCTTGTCTATGTCTGC
This sequence comes from Aquilaria yunnanensis, assembly GCA_039654915.1. Taxonomy (NCBI): domain Eukaryota; kingdom Viridiplantae; phylum Streptophyta; class Magnoliopsida; order Malvales; family Thymelaeaceae; genus Aquilaria; species Aquilaria yunnanensis. The sequence goes on from CM077593.1 coordinate 78,963,547, forward strand.
CTATAATAGGCTTGCTCTTGTAACACCTTTGTGTGAGAGTATCAATGCAATATAAGATTCACTTCTCCCATGGACATAGGCTTCTACGTCAAAGCACATTAAACACTTTTCTCCATCTCATTTATGTTGCTTTCTACAATAGCATAATTACAACAATAAGCATTCATGGGCTTTACCTAATGGGAAGGGAACATTTTGAAGATGATGTATAAATATGGAAAGGGACATTTTGTGACATAAAACAATTGGAAATGAGACATATATTGTGGGACAAAGGGGGTATCCTCCATTCTATCCGGAAAAGGATTTTATTGTTTTCCATTGGGCAGGTGGTAGTGTCACATCCTGTTTACGATTCAGTTAAGTACTTTTTTCACATATTCTTTTATAAATTTCCTTGTAAAATTATAGTTGTAAAAAGCTTGTTTGTACAATTTAGGGAACTCCTTTTATGGAGTGGAGAATCTTCAAATAGATACTCTCCAGTTTCCATATTATCGAAGTCCGAAATCTTAGAAAACAATGTTTTTGGCATCCTTAGAATATGTTATACAACCATGCTTTTATTGAAGAAATTTGGGGAAGAAAAATGAAAATAAAAATAAGTTTCCCCTAACTAAATGATCCCTTAACATTTCATTTGAATCTAACCATTTCTCACAAACTTGGAAAGTTTTCTTTACATTTTATCTGTTGTTTGTTTTGGAACATTAAGGCACTGACTAGTTGTATTAATTTTGTTATTTTTCATTTCTAAATTTCCTTCACCTGAAAAACGTAAATATGCTATGTTTTATGAAGAATCTTGTTCTCAATTTTGAAGAATTTCTATTAAATAGAAACTATTTTTTATGGTTCTTCAAATTTTCTAGAAAAATGAAACAAGCTTCCAAAGTTCACAAAATATGGTATCTCCTTATGTCTTTGAACAAGGTGAACTGCTGGTCTTATAAATTAGGATAATTGGTTTTATAGAACCATTTAACAGTATTTTATGTTCGTAATGTTTCTGATCGTTTGACAGGTAATGACAGACCTGGTACGATGGTTGAAGGGCAGACATTTACGATTGGTTAGTGAACTCTCTCATTTGTGTTCTTACAAATCAAATGGCTTGGTTACTAAACTCATAGACAATAGGCCTTTAGCCATAGTTAATAATGGTACTTACTAATCAATGTCCTGACAATTCAAGTCCATAGCAGGAACCAGAAGGGATAGTAGTTTGTTCATTGTTTATAGTTTTTTTTTATTTCTTTTTGGTTAATCTGTTTTTAAAGATATGTTCTATTAAAATGTGGGGTGATACAATATTTTTCGGTGTTCACGTAGAACCAATTCTGACGCTGGGAAGCATCGAGTGCAAAACCTGGCCTGATAACTGGACCACTTTGACAGCAGATGGGAGCCCGGCTGCACAGTTTGAACACACCATCCTCATTACCAGAACCGGTGCAGAAATTTTAACTAAAATTCCATCCTGATTCCGACACGCACCCATGTTTTTATTTTGGTATAGATGAGCAGGCTGCCAGGAGGGGGGGAGGATTGGAGGAATGAACCTTGTATATGATGGTAACCACAAGCTTTAACCACTAGATTTAACGGTCTTCAAAATCACAAGAGCATGAATTATTTGGGGCTTGAAAAGCTCGCAGAATACATCTGTAGATTAGTCATTTGTGCTTATGTCCCCAAGGGGACAGATTCTGGTCATTCTAAAGGCCAAAGATATTGTCGTGTAATGTTACGTCGTAAGGATGTGATGTACATTTCGACGTAGCTCGTGGGGATTAAAATGGTACCTAAGACTACTTTCAACAATTACATTTCCATGAATCTTATAAGTAAAAACCTTGGTACGGTTTGCAAGAGTGAAACTGCCGCACAACTGAGATGAATTTGCAGGGAGGAGCATCATTTTCAGAGATGGAGGCGTTCGGAACGTTGCCAGACATGGATTTCTATTGAGAATCAGGGATGCGCAGAGGCAAATTAAGTAACTACAGTCTCGTTTAGTGAAGAACTTCATCAACTGTTGAACCAAATTGGAGGAGATAGAAGAACTACATTCACGCAGAAGCATACTGGAATTGCGGCATTTTCCAAGATAAATTCAGCAGCATTTCATAATTCCATGACCACACAACAACATTTCATCAAAATCTATCTTGAACTGCTTTGCGTGCCTTCTGAAGCTTTGGCTTTTAAATTGTACAAAATCGTGGCAAAAAACAGTAATAAAAAAAAAAAAAAACCACTTCCAACGACTTTAAAAAATACTATATACCAATGGCAACTCACCCGATCGAACTTCTTGGGGAAACTACATCAACTCGAGGACTTCTTGCGACATATTCCATCATTTGAACTTGCAGAGCTGGGGGTCAATATCTGACCAATGGCTTCGAGTGCAGATATGTTCCAGCTTTCTACATGTCTAACAATCTGCAAGAAAATAGCAAGAAAATGCTCCAATTCTTCTGTACATCTCAACAGGCATGTGCAACTGGTTCAAAGATATTGTTGGAACCACAGATAATGTCAAAAGTAAAACATGCATATTTATTTTACCATAAACCAATCGTCCAAGTCATATAAGGTGCTTCCTTCTACTGAAATGAGGGGCCTCCATGGGAGTTTGAGGAATGTTCTGCATTAGATAGGTTGCAGAAAAACCATATCACTTATGCTGAGAAACGGTACTAATCAGTCATCATAACAGGAAGTACCCAGGTACAAGCAAGAAGATCCAGGTCAGACATGACCTCAGGTGTTATATACCAAGTCTCAAGGGATTCTACCAGAATGAATAAATGCCTTGATACATACATTGACTGGGACAATGCTAAAATGCAATCTAAATTTTTCCACCCAAGGTACATTCTTATGAGGAGTTCCGAAAATTTGATCTTTATGCTAAAGCATTCTAGGTAAGATGAAAAAGCACCTTAATCTCCATGTAGCTAGAACAAAGCTTCTTCCATTATCAACACCCTGCAGTAAACATACCAAACCAGTTAAGGAAACAAGCAGAAAGGTTTTTCAAGCAACAAAACTCTTTTTAAGTGTACTTCCTGTCCAAACTGCACTACAACCAGAGATGCTGCCGATAGATACACGAAATCCCCAACAAATGAAACTATGCTGCATAGACTAGTACATGACTGCTCTGCAAATAGCCTTGTCTAACACATTACATTTCACCTTACATTTGGAGTATGACTTTTGGATAAGCAATCTCAATTCTCAAGTGCCCAACAGAATGTGTCACTTAAAAAGCTTCAATGGAGGAAAATAACACTAGAACATTAACTCTTACCATCTTACTGCAACATGTTCATAAGGTAAGGCAAGGCTAATTGGTCAATTCTAGGAGAGATCAAATAGATAATCAAGAAGATTCCAGCAAATTCAAGATACCAGTGTAGTGACTAGTGAGCTCAAATTGCCAAAGCTGCTAATCATGTCTGGATCAGTAGATAGGATCACTGGAGAAAAAGCTAAAAAAGAATTTTAGATAAGTCCTTGAACTGTCAAATAATGTTCACTCTCACCATCACTGCTAAAGTGTTAACTGGTTCGACCGTCCCAATAACTCCCGATTCTGTCAAATAACCCCACAAAATGATCTTGTTCTTTCTGGCTGAATTTCACAATATGCTGAGTATAACTATTTGAGTACCATATTTTTATAAGGTTGATAAGCAGACCCGTTCATTCAATTCATACAAATCAAAGTTCTAAACACATAGAAATGCACACTTGTTCGGGGAATCAAAAATTTTATGATTGATCATGCATTACAGCTGGTAAAAACTATAAGGAGAACAGTATTTGGCCATTATATGGAACTTCAAAACCCCTTCCTTAGCACTTCAAAACCCCTTCCTTAGCACATAGTCTTAGAGGAGGAAAGTTGCAAGCTGGAAAACAATGAGACCCAAGGAAGGATAATTACTATAACATGGCTGCTGGATATCAAATGACATGCCTCTTCCATGAAAGGAAATCATATTAACTCTTAGGGGAGGGTCGCTCACTGACCCATTAGTTGAATATTTTGCATGGGAACAGGACAGGTTGCTTCACCTATTTGATTCATCAATATTTTATAGCATACCATCTGGCCATTTAGCTGGAGTAGATACATTGAAACAAGTATTGGCTACTACCAGATTTGTCAAAATTGCTGCCAACAGAAACAACCTAAGTCCACAAAAGTTGAGTTCAATTTTGATTCACAGAGAATCATTACCTTCTCAATCTTTCGTAATTCAATAACTGGAAGATCAAAGAATGGAACCAGCAATTTCAAGTTGCGTGAGTACAGCTCCTTACCTTAATAGTTAAAGAGCATAAGGTCAAGGGAGTACACAACCCAAGTTTCTTAGCAAATCTGAGTATCCAGGATATGCTTAAATTTGTCCACATATGCATGAATTCTAGGCTGCTTAACACATATGAAATGTCATTTAAATGTATGTTCAGAGTTGAATGAAGAAATAGACAGGTCTAATCTTAAAGTGACTTCAGACAGAGCCAATAATACATCAAAATATGTGGGTGTTTGTTGGTTGATATTGATGCTTTTGAATCTGAACATCATTATTGAAAGTAGAACTGTCACTCCACTTCACGTATTCCCCTCTCATTCTTTCTCTCCACCTGTTTTCCTTGTGCCTTGAAAACGATAAACAAGTGAAATAAATCATGAATATTACAGAACAGAAAAATTCAACTTTTAGCAGCCCTATACTTGCTTCAAAACAAGACATCATCACTCATCATGTAACACTTCTTGGACCGTTTCAAACCCATTAAACTTGAGTGAAAAATGAAAATGATAGATTAAAGAGAAATAAGCATGGATTTCATTTCATTTAGATGCTAACTGAGTTCACACAAAAACAAGATTTTCTAAAAAGGAGTGGCCAACTAGGAGATGCTACTTCCAACAGAATGCCAAAGATTCATCTTACCTTGGAACCTTATTGTTGGGTCTTCAAAGATGCATTCTTCAGCATAGATTGCAGAAGTAAAATTTCCTACAGAAAAAAAAAAAAGACAAAAAGGAACAGATAATCAGAAAAAGCTGTGCCAATGACAGTTTACAGAACCTTCCCTAGCAGTTTTCCATTTCCTGGATAACTTGAACATTTTTCAAACAAGAGACTGGAACAGGAACAGAGAGTTTTTACCTGTAACAAAGTAAGCATCCTCGTAGTCCGACCTTAGGATCGTCACAATATCATCCACACACGAAACCGAAACCTTATTGCTGTCTCCATCCTTCCCTTCATCAACTCTGCCAATAGTAGAAAAGAACATTTACAGAGATTATGAAGCACCTGAAAATTTGCTTGTTGTTTTCCGGTGATTGCCCAGCATCCAAACAGGAAGAAAGAAGAGAGAGAGAGAGAGAGAGAGAGAGAGAGGGAGGGAGGGAGGGAGGGAGAGGCGAGCACGTACACGTTCCCGGAGAAGGAGAGAAGCTTGAGAAGCTCAGTTACTCCGCTCACAGCCAACTTCAGAAAGCGAGGCGTTTTGTTCGGTGTGGCTGAGCAACGCCATGTGTGACGGAGCCTAAGCAGAGTCGACTGTGGTCGTCGATTCGTCCGGTTCAGACGAACGGCGGGAATTGGACCGCAAAGTCCCGCCATGTCTAGCCGTTAACGTTTTGGTACCTTTCCTTTTCCCGGCGACGGGCTCCTATCATTTATAGCCGATATACAGTGATGGGCTCACGCGGCCCATCTTTATTTGATGGACGGGCCTGGCCCTGTTCTCAGGAGAAACGGACTGGATTCGGTTTGTTTACAGGCCACAATCAGTGAGAGATTGTGTACGCAGCTTCGGTTTTTTTGCCTACAGAAAGATTTGAATTTTAACTCTTAAGCCAGAAGCAACTCTAGCGCGAGTAGCTAGCTATTGGTTCAAACTTTCAAGTGTAAAGTTTAAACTTAATTGCATGTGAAGCCCATCCACAATAATAGATCAGCTATTCTAGAGTTATCTAAACCATTTTTTTTTTATTTCAAAAGCATGCTAATAAAATTTACAAACTAACACAAAGCCATGATCAAGACCTCTAGCTCTCAAATTACTAGACCTTATTAGCAGTTGCAAGCTCCAATTTGGGCTCGCCATCCGAGTCCGTCTCCCTGTTATGGACTTGAATCGGCTTCAAAGTATACATCTTTGCACAAATGAGATAGTAAATCAGATTCAACACCTGCAACCCCGTAATGAGCCAGTAAAAATTCTCCAACTTCCCCAAGTTTATGTTCTTATTGGGCAGCCAGTTCGTCCCGTCCGGTCTCGCCGTGTATTTGTGTATCAGCGTAACCAGCAGCGTGCTCACGTAGTTCCCGGCCGAGATTGCTGTCCAGAACAGTGCGGTTGCGGTGCTCCGCATGCTCTCCGGCGACTGGTCGTAGAAGAACTCGAGGTGGCCGATGGACATGAAGGCCTCGGCGACCCCGTGGAGAGCGTACTGTGGTACGAGCCAGAGGAAGGAGATGGGGATGGTGGCGTGAGGGTCATTGAGGAGGCCGTGTGCGGCGGCGGCCCGTTTTCTCTTGATCTCGACGAAGCCGGCGACGAGGGTGGCGAGGATGGAGATGAAGAAACCGATGCCCATGCGCTGGAGGAATGTGATGCCGCGGTCGATGCCCGTGAAGCGGCGGAAGATGCGGACTAGGAGGCGGTCGTAGAGGGCGATGGTGGAGAGCATGGCGGTCATGGTGAAGACAGACATGGAAGCGGCGGGGACTTGGAAGGAGCGGGTGAGGTGGCGGTCCATGGTCTTGGCTTGCAGGAGGGAGAAGGTGCCTTGCTGGGCGTAGGCGGTGATGAGGAGGATGCCGGAGGCCCAGATAGGCCCCATTCGGATGATCGACTTCAGCTCCTCCACACGGTGGACGGTGTTCAGCCGCCATAGGTTGGGGGTCTTCGGGTTGTCCTCCGCCGTCACAATCGCTGCCTTGTCAAGAAATCTGCATGCATGTAATTTTACTCAGTCCAGAGCTAGAAAATTCCAAAAACCCAATATTCAGAAAATATACAGCCATAATCAAAATCCAAAGATAGAATGAAAATTTTATAAAAGTTTATAGACTGCTCATGAACATTTTTCACAATTTTAAAGACATATTTCCTTTTATTCCATATTTTTTGATACAGTCCATTTTTTTTATTTTTAACTTAAATTTATTCATATTATTATTTATTAGAAAGATATGTTAAAAAATATATTAAAAACTATAGAATTTTATTTATCATTTATATATGAAAACTTTAATTATATACTAAAATATTCAAAATAAAAAATTATAAATTAATTATTAAAACTAACAAGTATATTAAAACTAGTTGCTACAAAATTTTTTCACAATTAAGTTTGTGAGGCTGGCTGGACCGCTGGTGGGTAGCTAAACGGCAGCGTCATTGTAGAGGATAAGGAGGGAGGGGATTGATGTAGGCCTTAGATGACGATATGGGGCCGCTAGGCCGCAGTTAATCGGGGACCGGCGATTTTTATCTTTTTCCGGCCGACCAGAAAAGATTAAAGTCGCCATTACCATTCAAGCTGTCCAACTCGTCGCCTTCTTATAAAATCATTCACCTTGTCTCATATGGTAGGCTTGATGTTTTGATGACTAGTGTCGGATCTAACTTAAAATCACGGTAGTATATTTCTTATTGCTGTTTAGAAAATCCAAAAAAGCCATCCCTATCTCTTCCGCCCATAAGCTAAATGGCCAGAGAAATATACAGAAAGTTAGGGGTTTAAACCTCAAACTCCTTATTTCCTCGTATAAGGTCACAATATTAGTCTAGTGTTTTTTGGGTTCATAAAAGCTGATATTCTTCAATTTTCTTACATATAAGTATTTTCTAATCTTTATGCTTTATATATTAAAAAAACAAAAAAAACATGAATCTTATTACTGTGTTTCTGCCCTCCCACGTGTGAGTTATGGCCATATGTGTCACTTTGCAGAATAATTGATTTCTCATTTTTGTTTTTGGCCGCTAGATAGTTGTGCTCAAGCTAGCTAATCAATGAATCGACAGCCATATGAATGCAATATATGGTTATGACTTGTCCACATAAATGTAATAATATTATGCATCGCTAAATTTTATGATTGGTTAGGATATGGTTCTTTTATATTCAAAATTCATTTTAAAATATATATTTTTTTAAAACAAATTTGATTTTGCTACTTTTTTGGCATAAGCAAAAAGTTTATTTATTTATTTTTGCAAAAATGAATTCTCAAAATACATTTTTAGGTCCAAACACGATTACCGTCTTGTAAGAAGATGCTTTAATTATAATTATTCTAAGTTAGTGAGTTTAGGTTGGGCAAGGAAAGAATATGTGGTAAATTAAATTCTAGATTAACTATTATAATCAACCATATAAAAACAATGTAACTTCGCAAAATGTTGAATTTTCGTGGAATTATTTTTTGTCGCTGCACAAGCCAGTAGCTAATCAATGGCTGACGACCACGTGCTTGGATAGTTATCATTAAATTGTAGGAAAATTACATAAAAAAGACTTAAAGTTTGGCCTATCCGACACTTTGTCCCCTTTACTTTTTAAAGTTTATACTTTACCCTCATCCTTTACATTGTCACACAACAACTTCTGAAAACCTAAATTAAATAACTTGGTAACTATACTCCAATAATTTTAAAATTTTAATATTTCTTACAATTGACTGACATTTAAACAATACTGATTTACATTTAGAAAAAAGGAAAAACATTTATAGGGAAGAAAAACAGATGATTTAAATTATTTATTAACTGTAAACAAAGAAAAGATAAATATCTTATATTTTAAATAGGGGTTTAGAAATTATTTTCAGATAATGTAAAAAAAGGGGCAAAGTATGTTTTAAAAAATAAAGAAGGGAAAATTTTTGTTATATTAAACCAGAGAAATTATTGTAAGTATCCATTAAATTTTAGAGGAAATTTTACTTTGTACAGTAACGCTACAAACATTCACGTATGATTGCATTTGTCTCTGTGCTCATTATTCCCATTTTAAATTGAGTCAGAATTTATCATTTGATGGAAATTAAGATATTTTTTTAATGGCTAATTCCGAGTTCTATATGTAGTGCTGTTTTTGAACAAGCTTTCTAATTAGCAATGGGATTTATTTACTATCCAGAAGCATTATAAAATAATATTTGATAATTTAAAGAAAGATGGAGGAAGAGGGAACTCAAACCCTGATGAAAAGGGTGAAAATCCAATATCCCATCACTACACCAAAGGTGAGGGATAAGATTTTGGAAGCTTATTAGCTGTGAGATTAATTTATTGCTTCCAATCATTGATCTAGTTTAATCCACTACTACAACTTGCGGAAATAAATTAATCCACTTCTGCAACTTGAGGAAAATTTTCTGAAGTTAAAATCACTTGATCAAAAAATAAGTATATTTTTACTAAGTATAAAAAAAAATAAAATAAAAATATTTGTTATAAAATAAATAAAAGTGAGAACTTACGCCATCTGATTCGCGTGAACAAGGATTCCATCAATAGAGATTGGCCCATCCAGCTCCTCGTTCTGGTACAGCAATGCCGGGTCTGTCACCATCTTCAACTTCCTCTTCCTAAACGCCGCCACCGACACCTGAACCAGCCGGGTAAACGGGCTACCTGCCGGATCCATGTGCCGGTAAAGCGGGTACCCACCAAGAAAGGCTATAATGGACAGGAACATGGCGATGGTTGGAATCCCCAGACCCCAACCCCACCCCACGTTGTCTTGGATGTACACCAGCACCGTCACCGCCACCAGAATCGATGCCCCCATCGTGAAGTAGTACCAGTTGAAGTACTTCCACGTCTTCTTCATCTGCTTCGGGTCGGTCTCCCCGAACTGGTCCGCCCCGAATGCCACCACGCAGGGGCGGATCCCACCCGCCCCGAGTGCCCCCAGGAGGAGGGAGATGTAGAGCACTCCAAGTTGCATCCCGTTCGCTTCTTTGCACACTTGGTTGCCTTTGCACGGCGGCGGCCTTAGCTGAGGAAGTGTCGCCGACAGCGTTAGAGTCGTCATCGCCTGTCCATAAAATTCCGGCTCAGTTAGGTCATGTTCACTTGATCACGTTGCATGTAATTTACCTGGTTTAGCTAAATCTATTTTGTTTCAACACTTGGAAATTGGAAGTAGTGAGAGGGGTTGGATGTTAACCATTTGGTAGATGATGGAGGCTACGGTAATAGTCCAGAAACGCCCGACGTATGCGTCGGCGAGGAAGGCGCCCAGCAGCGGCGTCAAGGAGGCGGTGCCGCCGAAGTTGGTGAGGGTGTTGGCGGCCTTAGTCAAGGGAAAATTAAGCTGCGTCGTTAGGTAGTTGGTCATGTTTGCGTAGAAGCCTACCACAGCCAACTTGTCACACACTTCATTAGCTGCAAATTGTTGAAGTACACCAACAAAAATACGAATATAATTAACGAAGAAGATATGTTTAACAATTTTTTAGCATTTTTAATAAATCTTTACACGAAATTAGTGGAACTAATGATTAATTAAGCTTACAAAAGATGAAGGGCATGGTGATTAGTCCTCCCTTCTGCCTCTTATCAAGCTTGCTCTTGTCCATGTTGCTATTGGCCTCCATTTCTGCACTCCTATCGAGCATAGTAGTGCTTGAATTTGATTGCTTTGCGTGTAGCTATTTATAGACACAAGAAGTAGAATTTTTTTTTGTTATTATTATTTTTTTTTTGCCCTTTTCGATTAGGTTTTTATGAAATTACTGATGGTAGTTTCTGTTCTATGCTTTTTGTTTGTTTGCTTCTGTTTTTACGTATAAGAGGTAGGCGGCAGTAAAAAGCTTAAGCCACTCTGTCCCTGCACTCCTATCCAGAGTGGTCTAAGGCACACTGAGAGTGGGGAGGGAGCGTTTAGTTTGACTGCACTTCACCCACTTCCTCATACAATATCATAAAATACTGGTACACTTACATTATGAGGTTCGAAAAAAAAAAAACAGATATTGTTCATTCCTTATAGACAAAAGTCTCAAATTTACAATTAATATTTAGGTGTCGGTTCATATTTATCACTATAGTTTTTTGCACCAATGTTTCAAAATGGGCTCAAATTAGTCACTGATCATTAGAAGTTGCAAGTTTTATAATTTTAGGATGATAATGTAATAATTAAAAAATTTTAAGGACTTTAATTAATTTATCATTTTTCTTTGTGCAAGACGGTAGACATGGTGCGGGTGTTAGAGCCAATGGGTGTTGAAGGTGACCGGTGTTGGAGGTAGCGGACGGTGAGGCGGGTGTTGGATTTTAGTAAAGAAAAATGATGAATTATTTAAAGTTCTTAAAATTTATCAAAAGTTACATTATCACCCTGAAATTATAAAACTTACAACTTTAAACGGTCAGTGGTCAATTGAGCCCATTTTGAAATATTAGTTGCAGATTGGACAAAAAAAAAAAACTATAGTGACATATATAACCTCGCGCTGAAATATTAGTGATAAATTTGAAACTTTTGCTTTCCTTATATTATAGAATATCACTTACCTTGCATTTATACTTGTAAAGATGTTTGTATATACAACATAATAAAAAAAAAATCGAAAGAATGGAAAGTGGAGACGACATTTTAGACTATACCAGACTGTCTGTCCAATGACAGATTGTATTTGATTATGATATGTAGTCGAAAAGTAAATGGCATGACACACAAGTCAACTTATAGTGACTATATTATGTTCGTGAATTATGTTCGTGTTACATTTTAGTCCCCAAATTTTATAACTATTTAATTACATATTCTATTAGCTCTCTTGGCCCCCAAGCTTTTCTTTTTGTTGTTTTTTATGTACTATCTTTTGAAGTAAAACATTGGTACCCATAATTTGTTTATTTTTTAGTTAAACCATTTTTTATCTTTATTAACTCAATTGTTAAATCCTTAATACCTAAAGTTCTTTTTTTTCTTGATCCTAACTTTTTTTATTGATTTTCTTTATTGTTGTTTTCTAAAATAAAGCTTTAATCATTATAATTTGTTTACTTTTGGCCTGGTTCTGGTTGATTTGATTTTAGTTAGTTTTTTTTTCACTTTCTTTTCTTTTTATCTTTATTAAGTTAAAAGTTAAACTGTTAATTGATTAACATATATTAAACATATTTTTGTATTTCTGTCATTTTTTTTATCATTATTGATTATTAAGATTTGTAGCATCAATTATTTACTTCAAGATTTATAGTTTAATAAAATAATTTGGTCCATAATTGTTAAATTTGAAAATTATTTTTTCTAGATAATTTTTTCATCGATATTAAAAATTAGATTTTGTGTTAATAAGATATGAAAATTTTTATTGAATTTTTTTTAATTAACAAAAAAATTGCATTATTTCGAAGCACGTAACGTGTTTTGTGTAGCACTGTTATTATTAAAATTTATTACAAAACATATCCACTACAATGTGAGTCACCAAACCTCTCAATTTGTTTTCTTGGTCTCTAATTTTTTTATCATTTTTTTATTTATTGTCTTCTAAATCACAATATTAGTAACCATGATTTGTTTCTCTCTTTTTTTTTTCAATGAACTACAGTGACTTCGTTAAACTTTTTTTTTATTTTTTATTATTATTTTTTAAAACAAAACTTTAGTCACTATAAGTTGTTTACTTTTTGGTATGGTTCAAGTTGATTTGTTTTGACTAATGTTTTCATTTATTTTTTTCCTTTATTAAGTTGATAGTTAAGCCTCTAATTCTTAAAATCTTTATATTTACTTTCCTGGCATGAAGACCATTTTTGTTATTTTTTAATTGTCAATAATTAAACCTTAATTTTTGTAACTGAAATTCTTCTTTTTATCTTATATTATTAAAATTTTCATATTATTTCTCTTTTCTAAAACAAAATTTTAGTCTCCACAATTTATCTCTTGATACTTAGAATCTTTTTTTTTTTTCTCTCTTAGTTCCAAAACTTTACAATAACTTTTTATCCTGTTTCTTGCTTTTTTTTTTCTCATTTTTATAAAACTCTTTTTCTTTGTCAATGAGAACCACTGTTTATATTCATGTTTAATGTTAACACGGATTAAACTGCTACAAATGCACGAGCACCATAATCCTCATGTATGCTAAATACTAAAATGACTTATCTATATGTTAGAACAATTTTTAACAAATAATTTGATAATGCCATTTTTTTTACTTGAATTTTAACTTAGAAACAAGTTATCATAATCTAGTGGAAGGTCCATTCAAACTGGGGGTGAGCATGGATTGGGTAAACCTGAAACCCAACCCGAACCACCCCCATTGGGTTGGGTTGGGTTTGGTAAAAATTGATCATGGTTCGCAGGTTGGTTCCACATATAGGAGAACTGACAGTTTTTGGGTGGAACCAAACTCGAGATATATATATATATATATATATATATATATATATATATATATATATATATATAATAAAAATTATGGTATTACTAATATATCTACACACACACACACACACATTTCTTTAAAGTATTATGATGGTCATTTTGTGTTTTTATATTAAACTCTTAAACTGATGTTCCAAATTGAAACAGTATGGAAATTGTGAGATCATTTACGAAATTTCTCCATATTCTCTTAAATCACTTTGCTTTATAGACTCACCACTTCTAGGGCATTTTGCTTTTGATATTTCATTCCAGACTACTATTTATGACACAATTATGATAATTTTTTTCATTTATAAGTGATGCAAAATTAAAAATTCATGACATCGACATATTTTAGGTCTTGATACTGAAGAAAATAGTCTTAAAGGCTCAGTTTTCTATATTGAATGTTATACTAATATTGGAATTACTGGAAGGAAATAAACTAGTTGAGATGAAAGATGCCCTACAAGCCACTCTTTTGAACTATTTTTGTAAGAACAACATTTTAAACTCTTTTGAATGTATCTAAGTACATATATTTAAATATTCATTTAATTGTATATTATGTTGAATATGTCATAAAATTGATTATGGATGTAAATTTATTGAATTTTGGTGTTGTTATAGGTATATGGTATAAACCGAAAAATCTGAGAACCAGAACCGAGAAACCCAGAACTATGATTCTGGTTCTGTTTGGTTCTCAATTCTCAGGTTGGGTAGAAAAATTTTGGAACCAAGGTCATTTCGGGTTAGTTCGGTTCCACCATAAAACCGAACTAACCCGACCCATGCTCACCCCTAATTCAAACTATTAAGTTTTTAACGACTCATGGTACACTACAAGAGAGATGAGTTTTTGAGATAACCAATTGAGACGAAAAAAATTGAGGCAAAAAATAGTCGCTGCAAAATCATAGCAATTAAAAACAAACTTGGACCGGTCAACTGCTACAATTGCAATGATTATCGCAACAATTTGTTGTGATAGTATACTTTGTAGCAAATATGTGTTTGCTGTGATTCACATACAATATATTTCATAGCAAAAGCCTTACATTTTTGTAGTGGTAATCAATTTCTCGCTGATTGTGCGATTTGGGTACACGTACTCCAAGCGGGGTATGTCCTTGATCACAAAATCTTCAAAAATTGGAGGGAAAGATTTAATTTTCCCTGTCTGGTACAGGAGATTGGGATGGATTTTATGAGGAAAGAAAAATAAACGAAAACTTTAAATAATTTATAGGTAAAATGCACCATTAGTCCCAAGTTTTTAACTTTCATTGTAAATTGGTCCCAAAACTTTATAATTTATTGCATATTGACCAATAACCCTAGGGATGTATAGAAATTCAATTTACATAGAAGAAAAACTAATAGTTTAAATTTTTTATTAACTATTAAAAAAATATGGTACAGTTTGAATTTATGAAAAAATAATTATAAAACAGTTTATATTAGAATTTAAGAAGTTAATGTCAAATAATTGGTGCGAATTAATGAATTCAAACTATTTGATAGTTGTCTTTTAATAAATTTAAATTGCCCATAATTTTCTAACAGTTAATGAAAAATTTAAAGTATTAGTTTTTCTTCTCTATAAATCTAGTTTTTATATCTACCTAGGGTTATGGTCCAATACGCAACTAATTATAAAGATTTGAGACTAATTTGTAATAAAATGAAGGCTAAGGATCAATCTACAACAGGAATTAATGGTTTGAGACCATTTGTGCTAGTTACGCAATAATTTACCATCCTAAAGGTTTTTGCCCCAAACTAACAACTAAACACGTAGCCTGATAGTTAAGACTTGTGATTATTATAAAGATGTCTAATGTTCAATTCATTAGTATTCCCTTGGCCTCTCTCTCCGATGCAAGATATTGATACCATTACTGATAGGTACACTGTGCACCGTTACCAATTTCACTATATATATGTATGTATATATGTGTGTGTGTGTCTATATATATATATATATATATATATATATATATATATATATATATATATATATAAGATGAAATACAGTAAATATAATTCTTGTGTGCTTTTATATTTTTATTGTAATTATTTTTATCATAATGTTTTCCTAATATAAATAAAATATATATGAAAGGTAATATTTCATGCAAAAAATGCATAAAAAATATTAATAATTTATTCATATATGAGAAAAAAGAAACATTATTTAGCAATTAAATTTTATTTCTAAATGAAATATAAAAATAACATTAATGTCAAATAATATTATCAATTATATTTTATTATTTTATATATGTATATACGGTAGTTTGATATGAAATGCGTAAAAACTTACCTCACTACGTACCAAGATAAACCACACATTATGATACGTAGTATGTCTCGCGCCTCGGTATACCATGGTAATTGAAAAAGAAATACAAATAAATGGATTGGTATAAAAAATATCGCAAAATATCGCTTGAAAAGTTATAACTGGTGAAAACTTTTGTATGATCTACTCATAGTAAGACGTAATACCACGCGAAAAATTAACGACTGACTGTTACTCTTATCTAACCAGGGAAAAAAGTTTATGTCCGGCCAAAACCATTCCAATGGTGCGGCTTTGCTAAGCCGATTTATTTCAAAGTTTTTTGTTTCTCCATACAGAATGGAACTTCGTTAATGAGCATAGCACTACTAAAATAGATATATATATCTTTACTTATTTTTTCTTTTTACTTATAACCTATAAAAATAATTCTTCCATTTTAGATGTTGCTCTCGCTTTTTTGCACTCCTGCTCCCGCTCTTAACTATTATTCTCGCTCTTATTTTTATCACACTTTTATTTATTTAAGTTTAAAATATAGCCTTTTCTCGTTTTCGCTCCATGACGCTTTGGGTTACTAACTCATAACCCTTTGAAATGTATTTTTAGAACTTTCGCATTTCAAAAATCCAGAAAACTTAAATTAAACAACGCGCATATTTGTAGACTACTTTTCTCTTTTGGATTCTCTTAATTAGTAGGATGAGCTAGTAATGGAAGAACTGTAACAATAACAAAAGTAATATACAGATTTACATTATTTAAATAAATTTAAGTCATTTTTTCAAATAATATTGATCGGATTAAAAACTAACGGAATTAAAAATTTGTTATCGAAATATATGGCCATTTATTTTAAAAGTCCTAAAACACCCTATGCTGTAATGTCCTTTCCATAATGCATTCATCCCGGGTCGTAACATCTAGAATAATTTCATCATTGCCCTTGAATTATTGCATCTATCCAACTGAAACTAATCCTATTACTGACTTGCGTGGCTCTAAGGCAATTCTCAACTTGGACATCTACAAAACCTATAACAGCCTTCAATGGTCATTCATAGAAATAGTTTTTCAAGGTATGAATTTTCCTGATAAGTGGGTGCATTTCATTACATAATGTGTCATGATTCTTCCTTATTATGTGTTAGTCAATAGATACACTGAGAAGTGGTTTTCCCATGGTTTTGAATACTGTACCATACTGATACCTATGCGGAAATGGTATGGAATAGCTTAGACAAAGGTTATCCCTTATACTGCACTACTAAAAAAACCTATTTTTCCAACTGCCATTTCCAACTGCTGGCAGTTGGAAATAAGGCAGTTGGAAATCCTTTCGTTGGAAATTTTATTTCCAACGGCCCAGGTTTTAGCAGTTGGAATTTCCAACTGTCAGCCGTTGGAAAATAAGCAGTTGGAGAATTTCCAACGGCTGTAGTGATTTATTTTTTTTTTCTGTTCCAACTGCCTCAGCCGTTGGAAAATATTAAAATTTTCCAACTGCTAAGGCAGTTGGAAATCAGGTGGCCAGTTGGAAAAAAATAATAATTATTATTATTATTGGATTTATTATTATTAGTCTTATTGGATTTATTATGCAAATAATAATAATATTAACAATAAAACCTCCATAATTACTATTTTCTTTGTAACAATAATTATTATTATAATTATTATTACTCTTATTGGATTAATTATTTGTATAATTATTATAATAATAATTATTATTATTACATTTACTAGTGCTACTAACTATACTATTGTTAATATTATAATAATAATAATAATAATAATAATTATTATTATTATTATAATTATTATTAGTTACTCTTTTTGGATTTATTATTACTGTAATAATAATTATCATTATTATTATTATTACTATTACTTTAGTACTACTCTTACAATAATATTTATTCTTTCACTAATAATATATTATTACTATTATTATTAGTATTATTATTATTATTATTATTATTATTATTATTATTATTAGATTTATTATTACTCGTAGTTTATTAATCAATTTAAATAATAATAATAATGATAATATTTATTATTAATCTTACTGTGACTTTACTGCAATTCTTACAATAATAATTATTCTTCGAAGTATTATATATTATTACTATTATTATTATTATTGACATATATTATTATTCAAGGGCAAACTTAATTAACTACACTTACTTAAATAGAAATATTTTGTACGTTTATATTAATTCCAATTATGAAAACATTGTAAGAATGATTCAAATTAAACATTATACACACTAACAATATGTATTACCTAAACAATTGACAATCAACAAAAGATTTCATATTTTTAAAAATGAAAACTGCTTTCAGATCACTAACTAATTTTAAATATCACTAATTAAATATTACTTTTAAATATACTAACTAATTTTACACATAAATATACTACCTAAGCAATTTACTTAAAACTAATTATTAACTATTTTTAATTATACTAACTAATTTCACACATAAATATACTTCCTAAATAATTTACTTAAAACTAAGTATTTTTTATTTTTTAATTAATCCCGAAATTAATAAAAAAAGTAAGAAAATGGAAAAAAATGTTAAATTATAATGGGTAACCCAAATACTTCACATCCAACCATCAACAACTACAAATCACATACTAATCACATATTTCAAACCAAATTACCATGAAATAATCCCGATTTTAACTAATTTTTAGAAAAAAAAAAATTCGGATTAAACAAACTTACCTCAAATCCAACAGATTACTTGCTTCAAATGCCTCGAAATAGCTTCAAATCAGCTACAATAAGCAAAATCAAAACCCATTAGTCAACAAACAACAACAAAGAACGCAAAACCGCCAAAAAAAAATTGAAGAAAAATAAAAAAAAATGCAAACTAACCTACAGATCAAGAAAAATGAGACCAGATCCACATCAAAATAAGCTCCAGGAAGTTGATTCACCCCTTAATCGAACAAACGAAGGTGCTGTGTGTGCGTGTGGGAGGAAGAAAAATATCAGAGACGAGAGAGACGAAACTGGAGAAGAAACGCAGGAAGAAGATGACACGCCAGGTTGGGGGGAATTTAAATTCGCAATTTCCAACGGCTAAGGCCGTTGGAAAAAAATTTCCAAAACGCACCGTTTAATTAAATGAATTTCCAACTGTTCAGACCGTTGGAAGATGTGGATTTTTTAGTCGTGACCATTTTCCAACGGCTTTAGCCGTTGGAAATATTAAAAATTAAACAATAATAATTTTTTCACTTCAAAAACCAATTATTTCACCATTTTCCAACGGCTAAAGCCGATGGAAATATTAAAAATTAAACAATAATATTTTTTTCCTTCAAAACACAATTAGTTCACCATTTTCCAACGGCTTTGGCCGTTGGAAATATTAAAAATTAAACACTAATATTTTGTTCGCTTCAAAAACCAATTATTTCACCATTTCCAACGGCTTCAGCCGTTGGAAATATTAAAAATTAAACAATAATATTTTTTTCGACTCAAAACCCAATTATTTCAGCATTTTCCAACGGCTAAAGCTGTTGGAAATATTAAAAATTAAACAATAATAATTTTTTCACTTCAAAAACCAATTATTTCACCATTTTTCAAAGGCCTAAGCCGTTGGTAATATTAAAAATTAAACAATAATATTTTTTTCACGTCAAAAACCAATTATTTCACCATTTCCAACGGCCTAAGCCATTGGAAATATTAAAAATTAAACAATAATATTTTTTTCATGTCAAAAACCAATTATTTCACCATTTCAAACGGCTTCAGCCGTTGGAAATATTAAAAATTAAACAATAATATTTTTTTCGCCTCAAAACCCAATAATTTCAGCATTTTCCAACGGCTAAAGCCGTTGGAAATATTAAAAATTAAACAATAATATTTTTTTTGCCTCAAAACCCAATTATTTCAGCATTTTCCAACGGCTAAAGCCGTTGGAAATATTAAAAATTAAACAATAATAATTTTTTCACTTCAAAAACCAATTATTTCAGCATTTTCCAACGGCTAAAGCCGTTGGAAATATTAAAAATTAAACAATAATATTTTTTTCGCGTCAAAAACCAATTATTTCACCATTTCCAACGGCTTCAGTCGTTGGAAATATTAAAAATTAAACAATAATATTTTTTTCGCCTCAAAACCCAATTATTTCAGCATTTTCCAATGGCTAAAGCCGTTGGAAATATTAAAAATTAAACAATAATATTTTTTTCCCTTCAAAAAACAATTATTTAACCATTTTCGAACGGTTTTAGCCGTTGGAAATATCAAATATTAAACAATATAATTTTTTTTCTTTAAAAATGCAATAATTTCACATTTTCCAACTGCTGAAGCCGTTGGAAATACTAAGTATTGAACAATAATATTTTTTTTCGTTCCGAATGCAATAATTTCAACATTTTCCAACGGCTCAAGCCGTTGGAAAATACTAAATATTAAACCTCAATATTTTTTTTCTTTTCAAATGCAATAATGTCACCATTTTCCAACGGCTTTAGCCGTTGGAAATATTTTTCAAATTTAGTTTCTTAAATTTCCAACTGCTAGGCCGTTGGAAATTAATTTATGTTCCTTCCAACAGCTCGGGCAGTTGGAAATTTCCAACGGCTTTACCGTTGGAAATAATGGCAGTTGGAAATTCATGGTTTTTTAGTAGTGCTAGACCATAGAAGCTGGTATTAAGTGTACTTCCTATACTGCCTTCATATTGGCCAAATATTTTTTTTTATTTTTTTCAGTTTTTTTATATTTTTGGTAAAATATATTATAAGTATATATGATTGATTAATTTTATAACAAACATTTATCAATATTTGAAAATAATTTTGTACTTTTATTATTTGTTCTTACCTTAAAAATTATAATTTTATTATACATAGTGGAATATTTATATGAAAAAAAATCTTAATTAATCTACTTATATATAACCTACAGTTCACAATCTTACAATATCAAATTTTGATATATTTTATGTGTTTATATGTTATATTTATATATATTTTATTTTCTTACACACACACAGATATGTATATATATATATATATATATGTATGTATGTATGTATGTATGTATGTATGTATGTATATAATTTAAAACAGGTACATTTGAAATGATATGAGACGGTAGCGATATTATACTACACCGTTAGAAAAATGGTACATCATTATATACGACCTTGGGTTTTCCCCTACCATAGGCATTAGATAGATTGAACCATTGTCTCCTATCTATGTCTTCATTCTATGTGTCAAAGCTCTCTACAGCCACCTTAAAAAGTTACAACCCTAGCCATTATCCAAGGTTTTTGAGTAAATAAACATAGATTGGAAATTAACCATAATTTCTTTGTGAATGATTGTCTCATCTTGCAATCGATGTCAACAGCTGTCTAAGCTATTCACCAGACACTCCAGGACTTCTTTATAGAGGCTGGTTAGAATATCAACTTTTAAAAATCTAAATGGATATTCAATTAAAATGTCTCATCAGCAGTTCAAGAGGAAATTCTCCAAATTCTCCCTTTCTCTATCAATAGTGGTATTTTGAATTACTTGGGTCTACTTTTTCCCAAGATATGTTTCGTAAGATCTCTTTTCAATTTTCAGCAGACAAGGTCGAAAAATGTTTGGGTAACTGGAAATGGAATTTAAAAAATAATGTCTGTTGTCTTATGTTTATCTAGTCCACGCTATTGGCAATTCCTATTTATCTTGTGCCCTTGTTCAAAATCTCGGTAATCCTCTCAGATAAGTTATTAAAACAATTTATGCATTTCTGGTAGTCAGGTTCCCAAGTCAAAAAAAATATTCATATAAGGCATCAAGGTATTCTAACCTTCCTAAATAGCTGGGTTGTCTAGGAACTAAAGTCTATCATCTTTTTAATCAAATTTTGCTCACCAATATGTCTAGCAAATCAAAATCAGGAGTAGGGACAAATTGGTCCATCAGGCCCTTACAACTAAATATGGTTATTCTCACTTGGTTTGTCACACTAAGGTGATTGGGAATGCATCTCCCATTTGGTGCAACTTATGTATGGTCGTGAAATTCTACAAGAGCACTATCTGTGGAACATTGGAGACAGTTCTACCATTCATGCCTTGGAAGACACTTGGATTCCTTGTATATTTCCATCTTATCTTTGTGAAGTCTTACATAACCAACCACATGATCCCAATCTTCATGTCCTCAAATATTTTTTACTCTCAGTGACAATGCTGGCAGTTCTAATTTCTTCATCAATCTTCCCTCCCAATGTGATTGATCATATAGTTTATTTAGGCCACTTTCAGTAGATGATCTCAAGACTCCGTCATTTGGTTGGGTAATGCTCTAGGGACCTTTATTGTTAAACAAGGCTATAACATGTGGATTCATAAAAAGTCAGCTTCTATCACTACTAAAAAACATGAATTTTCCCAACAGCTAAGTCATTGGAAATTTCTAACCTGAATAGCCATTGGAGAAAGTGGAAAAGATTTTCCAATGGCCATGCGTTGAAAATTTTAAAGACCATAGTTTTCAACGGGCAGGTCATTGGAAATTTTCAACATGTTGAGCCGTTAGAAAGTTTCCAATAGTCAGGTTGTTGGAAATTTCAATATTTCAATATTTCAACTTCCAATAGCTAAGCCGTTGAAAATTTCTAATACAAAAGCAGTTGGAAAATGGTGCTATTGAATAAATAAACTTTACATTTTTAGAAAGTAAAGTAGTATTTTTAAAATATTTTGTTAGAAATAATAATAATAATAATAATAATAATAACAATAATAATAATAATAATATATCATATATACATATATATCATACACATATATATGAACATATTTATATAATATATTATAATATATATTAATATAATATTATTAAAATATATCATATATCATATATATACAATGTATAATAATATAGTGGGTAAATGGCACATATTGTCCTTAAACTAATAGTGACGTTGCCAATTTGTCCCTTAGCTAAAAAATGTTATGCCCCCAGTCCTGAAATTATTTTACATGTTGCAATCACATCCTAAAGTTACCCTGTGCTGTTAAGTTCTGACGGATTTCTTACATGGCATACGATCTAGCATTTGGCGGGGTATTCTTTTAATTAGTTAATGTCAACCCGTTGAGGAGATGAGTTAAGATTAGGGAGCAGGCTTGAAATTAGGGATTCTAGCGTTAGTTGGATTTGGGGTTTTGATGTTTGTTAAGGATTGTGCTATGATTTGAAGGGAAAAAGGGTAGTTGCTTTAGGCAAGCATAACTAGTGTTTGTCAGGGCGAGGTGAAGACATAACAAAACATAGGGAAGGTAATCGAAACCAACCTCTATTGGCGCATTTTGTGTGTTGGTGATTATATTTGTAGGGGCTTGATTCAAAAATGGTATACATTTTGTGTCCAGAACAGAATGTCAACGAGTAGTGTGAACCATCATAAAACTGAAGGTTTGACATATGCGAACAAGTGTGGATGTGGATGTCGAGCGATGGTGAAGATATTTGAATCTGAGAAAAATCCGAGTAGGTTGTGTTATGTGTATATTGAGAAAAAGTGTGGATTTTTAGGATGGTGTGTGCTAGTTCGTATGATGCAAAGAAAGGGACAAAGTTCTCGAAGAAATGAGGATGCAGGGGTTGAATATGGTGGCCCTAATGTTGGAGATCACAATGAAGTTGTGGTTGCTGTACATAGAGCCAATGTGATGTTAGATAAGTTAAAAGGTGGGTTAGTAAGGGTTGAAGGTTTGTTAGGTAAGGATGAGGGAATGGTTTATTATTAGATTGCTAGCCAGATGCTTGTGATCGTTGTTGTGTTTGGATTTGTACTGAATTTGAAATAGTATATTGGTTAATGAATGTAGTTGGATTAGTATGATCAGTTGAAATGGACATGAATGAAATTGTGTGTTTCTTATCTTTAATTGCTTCTTTATGTTTGGTGTCTAAATGTGTTTAAATGGCTGTTACTGTATTCTTATAGAAATGACATTGTATTGCATAGAACAAAATGTGATAAAACAAACAGTTCTGTAATTGATAACCATAAGTAACCAAATTGGTTATAGTTCACATCTTTGTTTCACCATGTACATCTGTTAGTAGCACAGATGTTGTAAGTTCTCATAAGAACTTGCACAAAAAAAAAAAAAAAACAGCAGTTTAGAACTCAAATTGACTAAGCTACATTCCCTTTACAAAATGACCTATATTATTGGTCTTAGCTTTCTTGCTAAAAAAACTACTTCCTAAGCTTGAGTCACTGCATTCAAGAGACTCCACAAAGAATCAGTAGCTACATGCTTGCTCCTGTGCTTATGGTCCTAGTCTAGTGAGTCTGCTATGTTTAACCTATACCACCCATTCATTAATGTGCATTTCAAACAAGGGAAATGCGTGTAATGTAATTGGGTAGAACTAAAACTTACAGTTTGTTTCTTCCTCACTGACATTGATCCGGCTATTTCTGAAGCACTACTCTGAGTAACCTGAAATATGTATGTCTTAAATTAAACCACAAAAGAATAGAAAATGATATAATATAAGCTTGATGCTCTGTAAATGTAATATGACCTCTTACCTATTCTGAGTTGAAGCAACAGTGGATGTGCCTTCATTTTTGTTCTTATGAAATTTTTCATTGTGCCCACCACTGTGGCGTACACTACAATGCATCTTCATTCCTTTTTTATATAATTTCCCTTGACTTCTACTTGCTTCTATCTCATCTACACTTTTTGTGCTCGCTTTCTTTGGTCTTGCAGGCTTTGGTCGACCAATTGAATGAGGGAAAACTTTATTTCCATGATCTTGAGGCCATTGAGAAATGCCATTTATGGGGTTTATAGTGGGTTCATATATTTTTAAATAGGTATCCACCTTATAGAAGTCATTAATGAAACTCTTTGGATCTAGGTTCAAACTTCTCATACAAGTGATTGCATGATAACATGGAATCCCACTTATATCCCATTTCTTATATGCACATGAATGCTCTCTCAAATCAACCACAAATGTGTCCTTAGAATATAAAACTTGAAATTTATTAGTACCAGATCAAACAACAAAGTAGAACAAAGCATCATGCTTAATTTTTTCAAACTTTTTCAGAATTTTAGGACAAATTGTACTACTATGCCTTTTCATTAAGTCCCTCTTCTTCTGTATCCTTTTTATAAGCTTTACCCTTATCATTTCTATGCATGTAAGGATAGGTGTATCCTTAGCATCCAATATAAGCTTGTTGAAAGACTTAGACAAGTTATTGAAAAGCATATCACATTTCACATCCATGGCAAAATGGCTCATAGACCAATTATGAGGAACCTTACCACACAACCAATTATAAACAGACTTATTTTTTGTACCAATTACACTGATGCTTGTTGAAAAACTTAGACAAGTTATTGAGAAGCATATCACATTTCACATCCATGGCAAAATGGCTCCTAGACCAATTATGAGGAACCTTACCACACACCAATTATAAACAGACTTACTTTTTGTACCAATTACACTCATCCATTTTTGGTACTCTTGTAAATAAATTGCCCTTGCCGCATTCCACAGCAAGTCCTTTAAGGTTTTACCAGTATGTCCTGCACCTTTGAAGTTATTGTACATATGCCTTATACAGAAATGTTGCTCAAACCCAGGGGACAACTCTGCAAGAACAGGAACAAGACCCTACAAACAATAGACAAGTAAAGAGTTAGTGACCAACTACAAATGTAAGGTAAAGATATTAACTTCAGAGGTGACCTTTTGCCTATTAGGCATGAAGATCCAATGGTGGCTATTGATTATGCAAAGATCTTCAGAAAGCAGCCCCATAAATCCTTACATTCTGACTCAACAACAGCCCAAGTTATTGGATAGATGCAATAATTTGCATTTATCCCAACAACTGCTAATAATTGGCCATTATACTTTGTCTTTAGAAAGCATTCGTCCTGACTTATTATAGGCCTAGAACATGCCTTGAACCCTTTCTTCAATGGGTCTAAACAGAAATAAAGCCTATTAAAAATTTGCATGTTGAATTGTAACATAAAAGTTGTCCCTGGATTATGTTTTTGCACCTCAAAACTATACTTCCTCATATCCTTATACTGTTGGGATTCATCACCCTCAAACTTTTTCTTAGCAAGCTTCCTCATCCTTTAAGCCTTGTGCCTACTTATCTCCACTTTATAGTCATTCTTAACGCTAAATGAAACATCAGAAATAGACCAACTTGGATCTTCTTTGAACTAGTCCATGTACTTGTCTATTAACCATGGATAAGTTGCAAAATGATTTGAATGACCCTTGATGCATTTGTGATTCAAATTTAGAGTCTTTATTTTCCAAGTATATTGATCTTGGATATGAGAACAATATATAAAAAAGGGACATCCCTTTCCACAAATGGCCTTTACTATCCCCTTGTCATTTTTTTTAAACCAAAGCTTGTTATAGCTATTTAGAATTGAATACATTCTAACTGCCTTTTAAGTTGTTCCCTGAACCCAAATTTCATTCCAGAACTAAATTATGGGTTCTTCATGTCAACAGCTTTACTAAATTCAGGATACTTAGCCTGAGCTTCTTCATTCTCGCTCTCATACATGCTCCGCAACTCTTCTGGTGCTCCATACTCATTATCATCTTCACCATTCTCATCTCCATCTCTAACAATAGCATTATGATCACTTTCTATATTTTCAACCGCTTTCGGCCTAATCTGGTACTGGCCTGTATCAGCTTCACCATCAGTTAGATCATACTCACTATCATTAAAATCAGAGTCTTTAAAATCATCATCCATATCCTCTTCACTTTTTGAACCCCTACCTCTTTCTCTCATGCAATTTTTGCTCTGCAAAACCTTTTTACTATGCTCCACCACGAGATCAACAAATTCCCTGTTCTGCAAGTGCACCTTTGTTGTTCTACTTGAGGGAATGTTGTTCACTATATCAAGTACACCAGCATCACTTAAGAATTAATTAAGCCCTGCATGCAATGACTCCCCATCCTTTCTCCAAAAATAGTAAAACCCACTAGCACCCATCTCAATATTCAAGTCAGCCACCATTTGATCAATTTCTAACATTGATAACTTGTTCTCATTTCACCAATCCATATGGCCAACACCCTTACCAGAATACTCAATATCTAGACTATCACTTGAGGGGTAAAACAAGTATCCTCCATGATGAAATTCAAGTGAAAAGTACTTTGTATCCTCACCTATACCACCAAATAGACATGAGGCAGTATGAGTATAAGACAATATGAGTAATTCATTCCCTACAACAAATATTAAATTATGCATCCACAACATAAAAAAAAAAAACTTTGTTTATTCATTCATCTTTTTAAGTTCATAAACACTATCATTAAGCAATATATTATTAATCTCACTAACTATTGCTGCCGAAATAAACAACCTTCTACCCTATGTATTTCTAACCCCACAACATCTTGCATCACACACTATATCCCCTTATTCACCTTTGTCTACACCTTTAAACCCCTGTCCTTTTAGTGTTTCTTTCCATTTCATTTGACAATGCAATCTAGGGATACATTGGAATTTGTTTAACATTACTAATTTCAAGCAATGCATTGCCACACCATCAACAATCAAACTAAACACAGACTTAAAATCAAAAGGATGAAAGCTTACCATAGTTGGGCTTTTTATTCTTCTATTTATTTCAAATTACCCAATCGAGCACCATGATTTTTTTTTTACAAATTCTTGTTTACGAATTGTTACTATACTCATAAAACCAAGTTGCATCAACTTCCACTGTTACCTTTCTCCATTCTCTTATTAATCATAGTCTACTTAGGGTTCTGTGATTGAGGCCCTAAAACCCTCTTATCCCTAATTTCTTCGTGCCAAATGCCGGATCATATGCCACGTCAGAAATCCGTCAGAACTTAATGGCACAGGGTAACGTTAGGATGTGATTGCAACATTTAAAATGGTTTCAAGACTACGGGTATAACATTTTTTAGTTAAGGGATGAATCAGCAACGTGACTATTAGTTCAAGGACGATAGGTGCCATTTTCCTTAATATATTTAATGGTAAATAAAGTAAAAAAATTAACCCCTTAACCCATTGGCCAATGACCCATTAACCCACTGGCCTAAAACCCAACTTAAAGCCTAACATGGAACTATACCCCAAGCCCTATATATAGGTACCCGTTAACCTTAAATCTTTTCCCTCCTCAATAACCGCCTAGCTCTGATCTTTATCCTTCTCTTTTCAATAGCCACCTAGCCCTCCTTCTTTTCGCCGTCCTTCTAGCTCTCCTCTCTTATTGTCCTCCTAGCCCTTCTTCCTTTTGTTGTCTTCCCAGCTCTCCTATCCTGCCATTCGCCTCACCCTCCTCATTATTTTCACCTCGCCCACCTTTCTCTTCTTGCTACCGTTCATGCCTCACCGTCATTCTTGCCTCGTCCGCTTGTCATTCTTGCCTCGTTGTAGTTATCACCTTGCCCATTGGCCACACTCCTTACCGTTTTACCTCCTCGGTTAGTTGCCGACAGAGTTTGATTTTGTGATTTTGGATTGTTGTGATTTTGGTTTAGATGCAGATTTGATAAGGGTTTGTGATTTTTGGATTGTTGTGTAATTTGATCAAATTGTTATGATTTTGGATTTTGTGATCTTGGATTGATGTGTTTCGAATATGGCATTTTTTATTTTGCTATCTAGATCTGGTAGAATATGGCATTTTCTATTTTGTTTCAAATATTGATATGTTTTTATATTATTAGGTGAAACAATATGTTATCAGGCATAAAAATATGTTGTATTAGTGGAATAATATTTTATATTAGGTGTAATAATATTATTAGTTGCAATGATATTTTATATTTTATATTAGGTGAAAAATATTTTCTAATATTAGGTTTAATAATATATATATTTCAAATATATATATATACTTGGCCACTGAGAAATTTTAACGGCTCATTTTCTAACGGCTAATTGTTGAAAATTTCCAATGCTTGATTTGCTAATGCATCAGTTTCCAATTGCTTCACGTTGGAGAATTAGATTTTCCAACATGAAGCTGTTGAAAAATGCTCGTTGTTATGTTGGATCCTATAGGTAACTCTTTGTGCCATGCCCCTCACCCAAGGTTTTCCATTATTTTAAAGTATATTTGGGCATGCCAAGTCCCTCAAAAGTTCTAAGTTTTTGTATGGAAGTGCTTGTCCGATGCTGTTCTCACAATGATTAGTCTTGCTACCCATGGTGGGTTTTTGACTGTTTTTGTTCTTATTACATGGTTCTCCCAAGGTAATATTTCATATGTTTTGGGGATGCCTAAGAAAGGATATATGGGGCTCCTTTTGTTCCTGCCTTTCACCTGTGATGTACAATTCTTTTAAGCCTTGGCTTGCTTCCTGATAATGAATAAAAACTTTTTGCTCCTCTGGCTTGCTCTTTTCTCTATTTCAGACTCCATGGATCATTTTGTTTGTGCTGAAATGAATGTATCTTTTGGAACTCTCCACTTCATGTCCAATCTCTCATTACTAGATGGGATGATCTTTACGACCAACTCAAGGGGATAAGGACTACCGACTTCGCTTCTCTTCATCTTCCTCATTATTTTTGTCATACTTGGGGATATTGCAAGAATGAAGGTCTTAACTTGCATTTGGAGGTTTTTGGCTTTGGTGATGCTTGGTGACGATCATCCGGGTTAAGTGCTGCGGGTTGGATATGGCTAGGAATCAATGCTCCGCCATGACTCCAATGTGGCACTCTCATTCCACATCGTGCATCTGCCTTGGAAGTAGAACTTTACGCTATTGTTGGTGCTTTATTTTAAGTCTCCATGCTGAATATCACCGCAATAATTATCATCACGGATTACTCACAGGCACTCCAAGTGATTAGCCGCCATTAAGTCTAAGTTTTAAACATTTCCCGCCTTGTTTGCCATATCATGGAACTCTTGGATTCTATTCCTCAGTATTCTATGCTCGTGGTCCATAGACGAAAGGTTCTATTAGCTCAGCGGTTTGCGGATCTCTTATCCCTTAACTCTCCTTATTTTATATTTTAATTATTGAAAAAAAATGTATTTTCTATATATTTAATATAAAAGTGACATGTGAGAGGAAAAGGAGCTTTTGTTACTTTCAGCCTACCATCTTCTGCATTATAGCGGTGTATACATTACATATATTTCATTATTAAATTAGTTTCCCCACCTGTTTTTATCTATTTTTTTTAGTAGGGGCATGATCTTTGACTGGTCTAAGTAGGAATAAATCCCATTGGAGCCCTGCACAATTTTGTCCCTTTTCCTGAGAAATATTAAAAGTGGTTGTAATTTTTTAAAGCTAATTTGTTTTAACTTAATTCAATTTAATATAAAATAACTTAATTTTATTTTTATATATTTTTACCCAGAACTAATTTTATTTAAAAGCTAATATTATATAGGTGTAATAATCTATTAAAAATATAATTTTAATACTCTTATTAAATTTTTATAATTTTTAATGCCTAAAAATAAAAAAATTCATAAAATTTTAATAACATCATGAAAATTTATTTTCAAATGAATTATTACATTTATGTAATATTAGTTTTAAAATGAAATTAGTACCAATAAAAAATTATCTAAAAATAAAAATAATTCACTTTGGATTAAATTGACTGAAATTAAAATGAATTGGTTAATTTCTTGACATGCGATGAGTAAGGCTAAACTAGAATGAGAAATTGAACTTGGAAATTTTGATGATAACAATATCCTTGAGCGATTACAGAAAGCTTTGATAGTCTACATTTTCTCTTTAAAAATAAATATAGTCTAATTATCATTCGTTTTCATGATCAGATTTTTTTTTTGTTTTTACTTTTTCATAAATACATTAATGAATAAGCTTTATTTTTTGTTTTTGTAGGGGTGTGCAAGCAAACCATTCAAACCGACAGAAAGACCAAGCCAACCTGATCCTAACAAGTTTGGTTTTGTTCGGTAAAAAATAGAAAAATGAAATTAATAAAAAAATATACCTAAACTACAGAAGTAAAATAAGTATTATTATTATTATTATTTGATATATATATATCTCTGTGTGTGTGCGTACGTCCAATAATCACATCAGTTCCAGACTAATCCGAGTCGAGCTCTATGAGATACCATTACATTTGTTGATATCCAGTGGAGGTAGTTTGGCTTGTATTTTATTTCGAGCTTGAGGCCGCCATGATACTTGATGTAGTACTAAACATTGTCTAAATTTCATTATTGATCCCTGAACTATACTCTTATTTTCGAAATGGTCCCTAAACTAAGAAACATTTCAAATTATGTGCTCCTTACTCCTTAGTCCTTTGAACTACCAATCGGTTGCACGAGCATAGCAGTCTCCCCCCCCCCCCCCCCCCCCCCCTACATAAGCATTGACGGAGATATATATGACTTCTGATTCCTATTTCATGTAATTCTTTTCATTTGGTCCCTAGATTATTTATTTATTTAATATAAAAAGCACAAAACACTTGGCTCCTGATCAAATAAAAAATAGAATTACTGATGTACTTGCTTCGCTCATGATCATTAGAGTTTGATTTCTAACTTTTGAGAAGAGGAGAATAAAAGACTAGAAAACAAGAGAAGGGAGACATAAATGCAGTAAAAGAGACCCTTGAGTTGAAGAGCAGGTATCTTTCTTTGTCTTGCAAATGACTTAACGATCTGTGGGCAATATTGATGAACATCGACCACTGGTGACGCCAATGTGGTCTCACCTCATTGATGAAATATATGGGGAATTTCTTTTTGGCTATTTCTATGATGTTTCCGAGCTAGCTAGAGGTTTAGCCTAAGTGGTATACTTCTTTGTAAAACAATCATCTTTGGAATAGCTTTCTCCAATTAAGTGAATTTGATTTGGAATGCTAAATTATGTACCAAGACCATATAGCAACAGCGACAACACGTAACGACTCACAATTTAGTCACGGACAGAATTATATGAGTATCCTTTGATATGATGCCAATTAATTGCCCACAATCATGAATTGATTGATTGATTGATTAATGAATGCGTTAGTATTCAATAGTTCAAAAAATGATAAGAAAAACCTTCTTTCATGCTATCCATGCTATTTTTTGATCATCCCTTGAACCCCTAAGAAAAAAAAAATTAAGTTTGAAGACTTCTCAGATAATGAAGAACACTCACCAGCGCACGAAAAACCAAGAAGAACAATAAGGGAAGGCTATTAAGAACTGATCTCATCAAAGTTAAGCGCCTGCCAGCAGATAGTTAGAACATTTACTTTCCAAGCACAGATTTTTTGTTTGAACCTGTCGATTATCTGCTCCTAGGATGAGGCGTAGGTCATGTTTATGCCAGCTGAAAAACCAAGGTATCAAAATGACAATTTTTGTTACTGGAGGACATAAATATATTGGTCCGTTATAAAAACACAAAACTTAAATCACCTTTTTTATTGGCCATGGAAAAAATTCATAAAAATTAATTACTTTTTAAAACCTTTTTTTATTCGAGTGATTATTAGATTAATAGAGTATTAGTTTTCTAATAACATTACTTTTGAAAAGAAAATCAATAAAATTTAAAATAACATGAGTTGTGATGTAGCTTGCTTATTATACTTCGTGACTTAAGAATGTGTTTTGACCCCTTACGCGGCCCTAGTGCCAATTAAGGTTTGGAACTTTTTTCTTTTAATAACTTAAAGTTGTATTGTGAGAGATAAACCTACAACGGAAATTCTATTAATAAATCTATCCTAACTCATTCTTATCCTACCTAAGCTCACTTTTGATAGTACTTAAAAAACCTCTTAAGTAAGTTAGAATTTTAACCCTAGCCAGCCATAATAAATAATGGATATTATATCAATTGGTCAAAGCCTTAGAACTTCGAAACAAGCTGATCTATGAAATATTATCTCCCGTATTTGTAAATCATCTAAAATTTTGATACTAATGAGAAGCTCCATTTGGCATTACCTTTTGAGATTAATTTGCATTAGAGTTTGAATTAATTTATAACTGAGAGGTACCGCATTACTCCTTTAAAACACTTCCCCAACCTTATTGTTGTAAAACAATCATCTCTAGATTAGTTTTCTCCAGTTAATTAAATTTAAATTGATAAATGCTAAATTGTATACTGCTATATCAACGGTCACAACACATGATGACTCACAATTTAGTCATAGACAGAATCAAATGAATTGAATATTCTTTAATTTAAGATGTGCCTATTACACATAACCATGAATCGATTGATTGATTAATGAATGCATTAGTCATTCATAATTCAAAAAATGGTCATTGTCTATATTGACGTTGGCATACGCGTAAAGCTTGGCTTGACCAAAACGATAACTGTGACCAACCTTCGGTCACAATAACAAACCCATTAATCAATGATAGAACATTATGTTAGTGCTATGAGTATGAGATAAAACAAGTGGATGGTATGGGCTAGCAAAAATCATTTCCCAAATGATTAGGGCTTGCAATAAATTCATGGACTAATCTTCAACAACTATATACTTTTCCTTTTCTTTTGTTTATTTTTTTAAGTTTAGGGTTTCTTCTGTTAAAAAGTTGCATCTAAGGTTGACGTGTGAATATATTCAAGAAATGTCCTGATTAGGCCTTTTTCTAGCTGTTTTAGCGCAATTCAAAAGTAGAGTAGAGACTGAAAAATCGTCACTTTTAAAAATTTCAGTAAAAGTATTATGAAAATGAGAGCGGAATCATTAATTGATTGAGAGTGAGAGCTAGAGGGTGAGAGCACTTTTATACAAAGTAAAAAGGATTACGTTACCTAAAATAATGAGCTTGTAACCGAGGATAATGTTAGAAGTCTTACAGTTGCATGATTAGGCAGTAGGGCTGAAAATGGGCCGGACTTTATTCGGGTAGCTCAAGCTCGAGCTCGAGTAAGATATTTTCGAGTCGGGTATTTTCGAGCTCAAGCTTGAGCTCGAGCTGAAAATTGGGCTCGAACTATTTTCGAGCCGAGCTCGAGCCCACACATATTCGGCCTTTTAGGCCCTCGAGCTTAACAGGCTCGATTTTTACCTTATTGGGCCTTCCCCTTAGTCTCAGGAGCCCACCCCTCTTCGGCCCCTTCCCCTTAGCCCCAGACGCGTGACGCGCTCAGTCCCTCTCTCGGCCTCTCCCTCCAGACCAGTCTCGATCTCGACTCTCTCAGTCTTCGGATTCAGAATTTCCGATCAGCCTCAGCGCGCCTTCCGATCAGAATCAGACTCAGAGACTCTCGTCGAATCGTCCGTCACTCTCCCCTGCTGGCCAAGCCATCGTATCATCCAATCTCCCGAGTCCCGACTCCCGTGACCCCGTCCCGGCTCTCCCCTGCTGGCTGCTGCCCTGACTCCCCACCGGCACCCAGTCACTTACTCGGTGCAAAGGCGTCGGCTACTTCCTTCGGCGGCTTGGCCTTGTTAATTCCTATCCCTCACCTTCGCTCATTCCGATTCTCGATGCTGGATATTGTGCTGGTTGATCTCGCTCCCACGCACCCGACAAGGCTGCTGCAACTTGAATCGTACTTCCGGCTCCTCTTGAGGAAGGTGATGGCTCATTTGTGAGATTTATGAAATCAAGGTAAAGCTGAAAAAAATTAGAAAGTTTAGGATATGATCTGTCATTTTCCCTTCTCTAGCTATCTCTATAGAAAATTACAGATTCAGTCCCTATCTTTCATCTAAATTATAATTCTAAGACTAAAGATTTGTAATTGTCATTCGAGCCCAACAAGCCCTCGGGCCTAGCTCGAGCCTATCTCGAGCCGAGCTCGAGCCTGAAAATTTGGGCTCAAGCAATTCGAGCTCGAATCCGGGTAGTGCCAAATATCAAAGGGGCCGAGCTCGAGCCTAGTGGGTTTGGGCTCGGCCCGGTCCATTTTCACCCCTATTAGGCAGAATCCCTCACATTAAAGTCATTAATTCATTATGCTAGAGAAAGGTATCATTTAAAGAGTCAATCATAGTAATTATTGCAAATTTTTTTCACACTTAGAAATGGGGACAGAGAACTAAGGAATAGATGAAAATCTAGCCGATTATTGCACACCTCGGTCATGATCAAGTCGGGATTTTATGAGCTTTCTAGTATCCGGTTAAAGTAGAGGATTCCTTGAACGGCTAAGATCAAATCCCAACTGATCCCTCTGCTTATTTGGATCTCATATGACCTGTGGTCTAATTGATCCACCGTGGACTTCCTTACTTGAACTTGGTTCTTATAATACGGGCCCGTCCGAACCAAACTAATGGGCTGCACTTTTGGACTTATTGCTAGCACACCATGAAATGTGCAAAAAATTGAAAAACGTGCAAGTGAGGTGGATCTTTTGGAAAGATTAATGCAAATCCGGTCTTTATCTTATTTCTTTGACCATTTAAGACCTTGCTTTACTTGCATATATATAACCTTTAGTCTATGATTACCTAGCATTCTATTCCATTGCAAATCCAATTCATTTTTACAGAAGGCGTCCCCTTTGTTTTTGTTTTTGTTTTTTTTCATTTTTTTTAATTTTTTCAAAAGGTACGCGATATTTATGTTCAATATTCTTAGGCCCATCATCTCTTAAAAGTAAAAGGCAACTTCCTAGCATATCCCTTCAGTATATTTTTTTTATAGTCACAAGCATTTAGACAAAATATATGAGATAGTCATATGTAAAAAAACCGAAATATCCGCTTAAAACCAAGAAAGTACTTGGATTAGCATTAAAGTACATATAGGGGAATTGGAGAATTAAGATTCAAACATCTGATCTTCCTCAAATCGCTCCTACCTTTTAATCATAAGACGAAAGGGCTAGAGATTATCTCTATAATGCTAGTAAGTAGACCTTTCGTACATTACAAAACTAACTAGTTAGATTCTGAATTTTTAATTTGCCTATTCAATTCTACTTCTTTAACACCATTTTCCTCACCCTTTGGAGGGATAATGGACATCGTTGGCAACTACGGTTGCATTTGGTAATATTTTTAAAATTAACGTGGAGTGATGTAATTAAAATGACAATCTATTCACCGTAGTCTTTTTCCTCCCTTAGTTCATCTCGCTTTAGTAAAATTCAGATTTAATGCCAAAATCCTGATTCTAACACAAAAGATTTTATGGTTAACTGATGTGAAAACAAGGTTATGATTTCTTCTAACCACTACTTTGTTAATGTTAATTCTAAAATTACAATTTAAACGCTTTTAACAATATTTCGCAATCATACTACAAGTTGGTACAATATTTAACCCTATTTTTTCTTCTAAGACGCTAGCTGAGCTAGCCCAAGGGACACCAATCCCGGCAAATAACCGGTTTCGATTCGCAGCTCTACCAAATAAACTATAAACATGGTGTACGTGACCTTCATGTTTTAAGAAACAGACATATTACTCCAACTCTTTACCTATTAGTATAAATAGTACCTTTACAGATATTTCTGAATTAAAAACATAAAAACATTCTCTAGAACAAACTTTTA
Organism: Aquilaria yunnanensis; assembly: GCA_039654915.1. Lineage (NCBI taxonomy): Eukaryota > Viridiplantae > Streptophyta > Magnoliopsida > Malvales > Thymelaeaceae > Aquilaria > Aquilaria yunnanensis. The sequence continues at coordinate 78,999,892 of CM077593.1, forward strand.
TCGAGTCGTAGAAATTCATTCAACAACCTTTCTTTTTTAACCATCAAATAATATTCAAAGACACAAGCTCCAGGCCATGTATTAAATACCGTTACCGCTAGGCATATCGCACCCCAAAATTTTAAGGTATATCGTATGGTATACTGTGCTGCATACCGTTACCGTTACCGTAAAAAATAAATGTTAGAATATTATTTTTAGATAACATAATTTGTTTAATAATTTATTTTTACACATTTTATATGTATTCTAATTTTTCTTATCATAAATTGTCAAATATAAATAAAATATATATGATAGAAGATATTCAGTTGAGCTAACATGTGCATCAGAAATCCAATTGAGGAATATTGTTCAACCCTACAGGGACCTTTAAACTACTGTTATCCATTAAATTGTTATATTAATTAAGCAAAGTAACAAAAAAATAAAAATAAATGTTTATTTTATGATATGTGTATTATTTATATTTTAAATTTTTTTATATATTTATGTTATTATTTATGTAAAATGAAAAAAAGTACGAAAAATTAAATACCGCAGTATGTACCATGTGGTATTTCCAGCATACTACTGTTTTTTTGATAAAATACATATAAAAAGTGTGCGGTATGCGGTATATCACAAAATACTATGGTATACCGTTGTATACCATGCGGTAAAATAATAAAATGTGAAAATATTTATACCGCATATTATGTACCTACGATAAGCAATATACCGTATTATTTAATTCAGTGGTCCCAAGACAAGTTCACATTTGATAGGGATATTGACAATGTGTGGACAAATTTGAGACCCAAAATTGCTTGCCAAACGTCGCCATAAGGTTGATATAAATAGTATTCATTTGAACAGTCCCCTGAAACCTAAAAATTAAGGAGCTCCAATTATGTTAGTTAGCGTATTCAAACGTGATTTTTCCCTGGCCAAAATAAATAAGCATCCTCATCATTACTAATTAAAATGTTCTCTGTTTTTTCTTAATACTGATTATTACATCACAACTAGAAGATTATCAATTGTCTAATAGCAAAGATCGGTAAAATCTTCAAATCTCAAAGTTCATCACTATATACAACTTAAATACGGAACAGTATTCTAAATTTTATCTATTGGATCACTTAATAGCTTGAACTGTAAACCAACACAAGCTAGGTGAAATCACGTAATTGGATGCCATTTGCTATAATTTGAATACCTTCACGAGCGACATTATAGTCGAGTCTATCAGCTTGGTTAGAGTATGGCAAATGACATCCGAATGTGTAATTTTACATAACTGACCAACTTATCTTATTGATTGAATATCTCAAATTCAAAAGTAACTGACCAACTTATCTTATTGATTGAATTATCTCAAATTCAAAAGTATGAGTCCTAAGTTGTGCCGGATCATAATTCAAACCTTTAAATGATCCAGTAAGCAAAGTTCGAGTACTATTTTGTATTTAAGTCCTATATATGATACAATTTCACAGTTGATTATTATATACTTTCCATCTTAAAACTACTGCAATATATTTTATTTTGGATGATCCAAATCTTTATGACATTTTCATAATTAACAAATTATATTACTATACTATCCTTCAAACTATAATTTCGATATTAAGTTTTTACAACCTTCTTGATTTATGTACTAAAAGTTAAAAGTAAAAGTAGAAACAACACATAAGTTTTTTCTAATTTCTTAATTTTTGTGTCAATCTAAATAATTTAATATATATGAGTCAGAGGAAGTAATTGGTAAAAAAAGTCTATGGTACGAATCTACAAAATGCTTGTTCATAACTTGTCTCCCTTTTATATATTTGTAAAAAATCTGGATAGAAAAAAATTAATGTTAATGAACTAGCTGTTAAAAACTTACTTCAGCCTGTCAATTTTTAACAGATAGTTAAAATAATCACAGTATAATTTAATTTCACATGAAAGTTCCTAAAAATTTCACCAGAAAACAAAACAAAAAGTCAAAAGGTTCACTTGCGCATGCCTAGGTTAGCTTTTGAAACCGGGGCTCACCCTTTTTCATGGAAGGAAATAGTGATACGCTACTTATCATCAGAGTGCTGGGAGGCTTATCACGACAAACTGGGGAGCCGACAAGCATGATTTTGAGGACTGGCACCGCCAGGAACGTGGTGAGGATTGGGAGGGAGAACCGACCAGAGACACGTACAGCGGAATAATGAGTGGGTTGGTCACATGCATTTTGGAACACAGATTGGTCCCAGCTTCCATGTGCCCAGGCCAAACCAAATCAGGACCTCAATCTAGCTCACATCCCCACGCCTCTGTGTTTGATATGTGGTCGATCGCCTGCTTTCCTGTTGGCCAGCCCAAGCTTCTGACACGAGTGCTCTCTCTGGTCTCCACTCCCACCCATCAAACTCTAATCATATTTTGTAGTACACAAGGCGCACCAACATATTCTATCAAACAAGAAGATTTTGGGACGTGGTGAAATCAAGTGATGTCAGTGATTTATCACCATTACAAGAAAATGGATTTTTAGTTTCGGGTCTTTTCGTCACCGTAAGTAAGAATTTTCATCATTAAAGACCATTTGTGACAACAGTTAATCTTGTTCTAATTAATGGCATCACAAAAGCTAACTATGATCATTTCTTTTATCCTCCCAAAGAAGATAAGGTATTAATGACGGCACAAATGAGCCAATGTAAAAACGTTTGTGACCTAGATAGCGGTCACTGATAACAAGAAATATTTGCTTTATAAAATAGTTGGCTTTTAATGTCATAAGTAATCACTAATGGGTATCTAATTGCTTGTGCCGAGAATATTTGGACACCTTTTTCTTTAACAATTGTGACCACACACCTCGTAAGTAATGAAACTATTTTTATGATGATTTCTTTCAGAAATTAAAAAGGTAAATGTTTTAGTGAACACTAGTTCTGGTCACCTGCATGAGGTTGTTAGTGTAAAATACCTTTTACAAAAAATCGCCTTTTTGTCACAAATTAAAAACCAAAATAATTCAATAACAAGTAAAGTAACATTAGTATGAGAATTAATTTCAAATATCCTAAACATGAAAATTTTATTGGGATGGACATATAATGGCGTCATTGCCAGGAAGTAAATTTAGAATACAAGTTCATTTCTCTTTATTTTTTTTTCTCTTTATTTTGCTTTATTTTTCTTATTATTAATTGAAAAGTTAAACCTTCTACCTCTTATCTTAAACATATCAATTTTCCTTTCTATTATTTTGCATACGCATGAGAGTTTAGTCACACACATCAAATGGTAGACTGGTAAGAGAATCTTTATATTCTTCAAATATGACTGAATGCATTAATAATAAAGAGGATAACTATTCTCTACATAATGAGCAAAACTGACCTAAGATCCTATAAGAAATAGTGCACCATCATGTTGAGTCTTTCCACCTAATGCATCTCACTTTAACTTTAAGCCATATATCATTCAAATTTTACCAACTTTTCATGGCTTTGCTTCTAAAAATCCATATTTGCATTTGAGAGAATTCGAGGAAGCTTGTCACACATACAATAACATAAACTGTAGCATGAACACAATCAGGCTTAAGTTTTTTCCTTTTTCTTTAAAAGATAAAGCTAAAATGTGGCTATAGAATCTTATGTCAAACTCCATTAATTTATAGGATGAATTGCAAAAATAATATTTGAAAAAAAAATTTCCTACCCATAGAACAAATTCTTTCATAAGGCAAATCAGCACTTTTACACAAAAATCAGGAAAAACTTTTTACCAATGTTGTGATAGATATAAAGATTTACTTAACACATGCCTACACCATGGTTTTGAGATATGGAGAATAGTCTTGCATTTTTATGAAGGTTTGACATCTAGGGAAAGACAAATGATAAACTTGATGTGTATTGGAACATTTGAGGATAAAAACCCTAACGATGCAATAAATTTCTTAGACTTGCTAGCAAAGAATGCATAGAATTAGGACACCACTAGTACCTATGATGACCCAAGTAAGACTTACTCCTCTGCATTTAGTGGAGGCACATGGCATCTTAATGAAGATAATAATTTTTCAAGAAAAATTTGCATCTTTAATTAGAAAGGTTGAGGTATTAGAAACGAAGAAAATTGGTCAATTGAAATATGTTGAAGAAGTTGTTTGTTACATTTCTGAGACCAATGACCATTCCACTAAATGCCTTCTTTCAAAAAAATGATTCCATGAACAAGTTAATGCTTTGAATAACTTCAAGAGGCCAACTTAGAATTCATACTCACAAACTTATAATCCTAGTTGAAGGAATCATCCGAACTTTAGTTGGAGGAGTGATAATCATGCTCAACTGTCATAACTTCCTTGTTAAACCCATTAAAATTTTCAACAATCTTAAGGGTATGCATCTTATATTTTTCCTTTCAAGAAAAGTTTTGAAGATACGTTGCATTCATTCATTGAAAAGCAAGAATCCATCAATGCTCAAATAAATCAAACTATAGTTGATTTGAAAGATATTCTTGCAAAATTTGCATCTATACTTAACATTTAAGAGAAAAGACAATTTCCTTCTCAACCATAACCGAATCCCAAAGGTCAAACTATGGATCAAGTGAAATCAATCACCGTACTTCACAATGGAAAAGTTATTGAAAAATCCATTTCTAATCCTTGTGAATGAGATAGTGAGTCAACTTCTAAGAGTAAAGAAAGAGTTGAACCTATACCAAGCAAAGAGCAGATTGAATCTCCACTTGTACCTCAATTTCCTTTGGCATTATATGTCCCTAAGAAAGTGAATCACAACATTGAAATTCTTGATATTTTCAAATAGGAAATGATCAATATCCTCTTGTTAGATGTGATTAAACAGGTACATTTTAATGCCAAATTTTGTAAGGATTTATGCAATGTTAAAAGAAAACTAAATATGAAAAGGAAAGCCTTCTTGGCTGAGCAAGTAAGTTCTATTATTTAAAATAATACTGCTTTGAAATATATGGATCATGGTTATCTAATAATTCCATATTTCATTGGAGAACATAAAATTGAGTAAACATTACTTGATCTTGGAGATAATGTAAACTTACTCCCATATTCGGTTTGTCAAAAGCTAAATTTGGGTAAGTTAAAACTTGCAGAAGTAATTCTTTTACCTACTGGCAGATCAATAAAGATGCTTAGAGAAGTTGTTAAAGATATGTTAGTTCAAATTGATAAATTCATATATCCTATGGATTTTCTTGTTTTGGACACCCCACTAGTGGAAATAAAAAATTCAATACCTTTTAGTTTAGGAGATTTATTTTTAGCAACCTATAATGCTTTGATTAATTGTAGAAATGGACTGATGAAATTGCCATTTAAGAATATGACATTGGAGCTAAATATTTTCAATTTACTACAACAACCACCTAAAAAGGAAGATGAATGTGATGAAGTTTGCATCGTCAATACTCTTATGAAAAATTAGATTCAATAGTGGAGCACATCTGATCCTCTAAAAAATTCTCTGGTTAATTCATTTGAACTTGACATACAAATATGTGCATTGCTTGATTCTTCATAGATAGAAAAAAACACATGTTGGAAACAAAAGGTTGAAGAGTTGGGACAACTTAAAGATGAAGAGCAAGAGAAAATACCTACTTCAGAATTAAAACCTTTGCCCAAAGAATCAGAGTATACATCATTGGGTATGTGTCCTACAGGTTGCAACTAAATAAGCTTGAGGAGTTGAGAAATGATGTATATAAGAATTTGAAAATAAATAAAGCTGGAACCATGGCTTTTCATGATAGAACAATTTTAAGAAAAACAATTGTTGTTGGTCAAAAGGTTTTACTTTATAATTCTCAACTTTACATATTTCCTGAAAAACTGAGACCTAGGTGGAGTCACCCTTTTATTGCAAAATGTGTTTATCTTTATGGGGCCATTGACTTGAAAATCCTAAAGTTAATAATGTGTTCAAAGTAAATGGATAAAGAGTTAAACCATTTTTGGGAAATCATGATTTACAGGAAGAAGTTGTTTATCTCAATAATCCTCAAAATGATCATGATAAGTAAATGTCAATATTTTCTTCTCTTCTTTTTAGATAGTTCTTTTTTTATTTTTATTTTCTTTATTAATTTTTTTCTTTCTTTTTTTGATTAAGTGGCAGATATGGCACTCCATGGTTCTCAATTCAATTAGTTCAATTCCCATGATAATTGATTTTTCTCTCCCATTCTCTCAATTTCTTCTCAAAAATGGATTTTATTCTTTCTGCTTTACAAAAATACTTTCTCTCTCCCCCTTTAAATGTTCTTGCAAAGATCTACCAAGTTAGATGTGAAAGATTAAGGGTTTTGATGCACAAAAGCATTCCAAAAGATGTATGTTGGTTAATTAAAACTAAGGTCTATTTAGCTGGTGAAATCTCAAATGCATTTGTGTCCCACATGTCTTGCTTAGGCAAAAGCTCTTATAACAAAAAGCGAAGAGCAAAATTGTTACAAGTTAGTCACAAATATAGTCGATGGACTTGTAATACTAGATGTCACTCTTTAGGGATGATATCTACTAATCGAAAATATAAAATACAATTCATCAAGAGTAGCCTGAGTAAGGAGTATTTGGATTAGTGCAACATGAACTTCTTGGTTTATGGAATATTTTTAATAAAGAATAAAAGTGTAAAAGTCTTGGGAATCTAACTTTAAAAGACCTTGTTTGCCAGTTTGTAAGAAAACTAGATAGAAAACAAATCTCTAACTCATAAAAGGCATTGAAGCTATTATTGAACGTAAAATCAGACGAAGATGTGAGCTACAATCACAACTATTATACATTTTTTCCGTTATTTTCAAAAATTTCATTTTTTTTTTACAATAATTGACTTACTCATATAGGTGTTATCATTACATTATATTTTTATCTCTATAAATGCAAGTTTTTTTTTTTCATTTTTCACAAGGTTAAGGATAAAAATGGAAGGAACCTCAACTCGCAGATTCCAAAATATATGTGTACTTTGTGGATCTTTCCATAGAAAGGATGAGGAATTTTTTAGAGCAACAAACCATTTGGGTAGAGTCCTAGCTGAGTAAAAAATACATTTTGTATATCGGGGAGGTAGTGTTGGGATGATGGGAAGTGTAGCAACAGTAGCTAAGGATAACAATTAGGTGAGTCAGGTCAAGTTTGGGTCAGGCTATTCAGATTCAAGTTTAATTGGGTTAACATGTATTAAGGTCCATGTTGGATTACTTAGGTTCAGGTTTGGTCAGGCTAGGTTTATTTGGGTTTAGATTTAATCAAGTCGGGTTATTAGGTTTTAGACCATATTCAACTTGATTGTCGGGTTTACTTGGTGCACTAATGCATAAGTTGAAATAGCTGAATTAATTCATTTTTTTTTAATTTTGATTAAAATTTAATTTAACTAAACATAAAAAATAATATAAAATTTATAAAGATATATTAATATATAATTTATTTAATAAAATACTCCATATGTGCAAAGTTCTTTACAACATTCACTATTCAACAATTAATATATGATTTTTCATTTTCAATATTTTAGTATATAAATGAAAAATGATTATATTAAATAATAAATAAAGACCTACAGTTTCTAAATATATACTTTTTAAATTTTTTTCTAACAAATAATCTTCCTCTATCCCATTTTCTTTACTCCATTTATCTTTGTTGACTAGTTTGACTTCAATTTATTTATATTATTGTTTACTAAAAAATTAAAAACATATATTTTGTCAAATTAAGTCAGGTCAGGTCTTCGGGTCGGGCCAAATTTTATTACCCTTAACAGCAACATATGTAGGGGGTAGTCAAGTTTTTGGTATCATCCCTACACCTTTGAAGTGGATTATCGGGTGCACAATTGGGGAAGAATTAGTGGTACTAAATATGTAAGAGTGCTTATTGCAAATGTTTAGTAATTTTGATGCCTTTATTGCCTTACCAGGAGGTTTTAGTACATTAGGGAAAAAATTTTAAATTGCTTCCATGACTCAACTTAATATGCACTAGAAACTCATTGGACTATTGAATTTTAATAGTTTCTTTGCTGGTTTGTTGTCTTTCATAGATCATGCTGTACAGGAGAAATTTCTTTCATAATCAGCGAAACTAATGAGCTTACAAATGTTATATATTTTTTCTCTCATATCTAGCTTTTTCTAATGTATTTTGAAACTTAAAGATATATTTTGAGTATGTTTTATAGCTTAGAGCATATCTAAACTCAATTGATTAAAAGTATATTTAATTTACAATTTTACAAGTTTTAATTGTTGTGATCTTTTAGGATTTTGATAGATTGCCGCCGATGTTCTAGTAGAAAACCATATCTTGAGCTAAATAGAACAAAATAGAGTGATTTTTTATTCATTGGAAAGCTAACATATAGAGCTACAAGTCATATGCATACCTTGAAACCCAGTTTGCACATTAAGGGGGTCAAAATTAACTTCAATGTCACAACTTACTCGTCATCATTGGTTCATAAACAATTGCGATATTTTGGGCATAACTTTGGCTGTAAATGTTTATTTTATGTGATTCAGGTGTTATTTAGAAGCTAAAAAAAAGCTCTATGACTTTCATGCTTTGATTTTTGAGAAATAATGGCTGTATCAAGGTCGAATTTGAGTTTAAAGTTGCTGCTGATGTTCTAAAACATTTATTGGCTCACAACTCTGAAACCAATTTTGATGTGAATTAATTTTGAAGGCTTCTAAACAATATAGGAGAAAATTCCAGCTGAAGGATACCATTCTCTTGAAAATTCCAACTGAAGGATACCATTCTCCTGATCATATTGAGGCATTCTAGTTATTTTTAATCTTTTATATTCATTTCAGTTTATTTTAGAATAATATGAAGAGTTTAGGAAATTTTTATTATTTTTCTTCTTTAGGTTAGATTTTTATTCATATATTAGCAGAGGAGTAGCAGACCTATGGCACTTCTTGGTTACTCTCACGCTTCTCTTTGTCCATTTCTTTTTTCTTTTTTCTCTTTTCCTTCTCTTTGTTTTTTATAGCCATGTCTGGCTAATTTTTTTATTCTTGGTTGAAGAAGACTAGAACTCTGAATTTTTTAGTACTGTGAGATCAAAGTTGTTTTTATTTAGTCAATTAATATTTTGGTATTGGGTTTTCTTCTATGATTAATTTCGTGATTTTTTAGTTTATATGCTAGAAGACCAATGAGTTGTTATTCAAATTCAATTTATTGCTAGGTTAGATATCAAATCTATGATTATTTGGTCTCTCTAATCTATAAAGCAACTAAATTTTATTGATTTGTTGCGTGAGAAATCATTAGCTCTTAAAGAGAATATTCAAATAAATTAAATGTAACAACTTCTGTTTGCGTTGTTTAGCTTCATCAATCTTTCTAATTTTTAATACAATTGTTAAATTAAACCTAAGCACTTGTCCTAGGTAGTTCAGCAATTAGGGTTTATTAAATTGCTTGTTTCTAATTAACTACAACTAAGGAGGGATAGGAAGATAGCTCCAATGATAAATATTTAAAGGCTTGATTTATTTATTTATTCATCAATGATCAGTTTTAAGGATTCGGTGGTGGACGTTGATTAATACCAAGGCTTGCATTCTTGATTGTTTCATTGATTTCTTACTTGGTATGTTTTTTAATTTTTATTCTCTAATTATTTTTAATTTTATTGTTGATTGCAAACAATCCTCCCAATTTGTTTTTTTAGTTTTTTGTCAAGAAGCTTTTAGTTAAAAATTTTTCTTGAGATTCGACTTAGTTTTCAAGACTATAATACAATTTTATCTGTTTTGAGTAGTTAATGAGACTATAATTTTTTTTGTGGTTTTGATAATCGACCACAGCTAGATCCTAATATCTGCATTAACCATTACAGAATTGCTCAATAAAATACAAGCTTTCATTCTTTAACTAGATTTAGTAGTAATTCTAATAAATTGGGCACAATAGTCCTTACCAAAAAGCTCCATCTTATGAGTGCCATTCACCCTAATAGTCATTTTATTTTTTTTATATCATTTACAATATATCAATCTAAATAAGTGATGAAAACACTATTGAAGTTAGTAAGTAGGACATACGAATGAGTTTGTAGCATTTTGTCTTTTTATTTTACTATCAACATTATCTTGTTATTGTATTTATTTTGGTTTAAGTTATTTCAGGATTGTCATTTTCAATAACTATCATTTCAAATAAATTCTTCTTCACTATATCTATCTATATTTTGACAATGAGGACAAGGTCTCAATCTAGTTGGGCGGAGGGATAGTTGACATATAAATTTTTTTTTTAGGTATTTTTTCTCATATTGATATTAAAACCAACAGAGCCATTAGTTTAGAATGACTGAGTAAAGAGTAATTTCACTCTTGAGACGCATTTTATTATGTATGTTAGGCATAACATTTTTTTTAGGTTAGCTTTGAGTTTTATGTTTGGAAATTTCTTTGTATTTAGTGTAGTTCACTTGTATGCTTTGTTAGTTTTATTTTTATTCATTGTGATATTTTTTTTTGTGGTCATGTTAATTGTTTATTTTCCTTTCCTTTTTCTTTATTTTGTTCATATTCATGTTCATATTTACTTATCATATTTTCATGCATAAATAGTTGCATGTAGAAATATTTAGCATGAATTTAAATTGTTTGTTTGCATTTAGGAATCCAACTCATGGAAATACCATCAATGAAGGTATACTTTACAAACTTGAAATGGTTGTTAATTTTTGAAAATAGTTAAAGTATGTTACTTGTTACCTAAGCCAAAGAAAATAATAACCCAGCGAACACTTTGAGCATGTAGTGTTTATTAGGATGTGAAAATTTCTTTGTTAAGAATGCGTATTTTGTGTTTTGAGTTAAAGTTTTCTTGGATGGGTGGCATTAAGGACTTGTGCAAGCCCACTCCTTGTGTATAATTTAAGGATGAAGATGGCATTTTAGGGCTAACCACTTACTAAATGGCTAAGCTTGTACATTATCTATTAGTGAGTCCCCTTGAGTCTTATAGCCTAATTCTTTGTTTGAACCTTGCATGTTGAACCGTTCTCACTTCATTTCAATCCTTTCTTATCCTTGGAACTAGTGATGATTATGTGATTTTGGGCATTAGAGAATTGAAGTAAATACGTTGTTTTAGTTAAAGTAAAGAATAAGTGTAAGGTTGTACTTTAGGATATTTTGGGTTATCTTGTGCTTAAATTGTCATAGTGGAAGGTTTTGGGGTAAGTTGAACTTGAATCATTGAATTAAGTTACATATCATTGGATGATTGGGTTTTAAATATGTTTTCATTTGTTGTTTCTTGTAGGAAAAGAAAAAAGCAAGAGCATAAGAAAAAAGCCCTCACAAAATAAATTCAAAAAAATAAAAAAAAGTGTTAAATTCAATAAGTTTAAAACTCAACCATATTTGTTCTCTAAACTTAGGTCTTGATGCAGAATTGTGTCTTGGAGATTGTTTAGGATGTAGGACACTAGTGTTGATTTAAGAGACTTTGGGTGTTCAGTGTTTTAGGTGCCCATATTTGTTGTTGATTGTATTATTAGTTCTCTTAGCTGCACATAAAATGGCCTCCATCTAATTACTACTTTCACCAAATTCAACCTTATTACAACATTATATAAAGATTATTGGACTTACATTTATATGTAATTCCCTTTTAGAATTGATTAAAGGAGAGGTATGATCCTCTTGCAAGCTCCGGATTAATAAACATAAAGTAAGCTGTTATAACAACCTTACCTTAAAATGAGTGCAGACACTTATGGAGTACTCATCTATCTTTAGTAATAAGGACTTAACTTTTTTCTCCTTTCATTAACTACTATCAAATCAAGTTTACAAATATTATTTTTCATAATGTGGCCTGCCGTGAGTTGCTAGATTATATGTTTTTTTATTTTTCTAAGTTTCGTAGGTTGCACTTGCTAGGGACTAGCAAGAACCTAGTTAGGGGGTGTGATGAATACTCATAAGTGTATAGCTATTAAGGGTTTAAATCATCATTATATGCTATGAGTATGATCAATTTTTATAATATGAGTAGTTATTTTTTGAAGTTCCACCTGGTTAATCACGCATATTTATTGTTCATATGTGTAGTTACTGTTCATATGCAGGGTTACTTTTTGCTACATTTCATTGTTCATACAACGGTTGCTATTCATACACAAGTTATTGTTCATCCGTTTAAAGTTGAAAAGTATTCATTTACAAAATATGCTAAATAACTACTTTATGTAGATAGATAAAATCATGATATCTCTCAACTAGAAGACCAAATCAAGCCATTGTTGGATCAGTGATCAGGACCTTAATCGTTATAATCTTCGGTTCATAGTTCAGCCCAATCGAGAGATAGAAGGGGCCAAATTTGGATCACAAACAGAATTAGTTCAGCATTCACACGCTTGGCGATCTGTTATGAGGAAAACATATCTAGAACTGTGGATATCAAAAATAAGTGATTCCAAAGTCATATAAAAGCCAATACAAAGATCTCAAACTATATTTTACACGTCAAGAACCAATTTGATTGTTTTCATTGTCAAAAATTAGTTATAAGTAAGACCATCTGTTCTACCACATGCTGAAGAGGAGTTTTGGTAGAAAAAATCATAACTTGAGCTACAGATATCGATTTTGAATGATCAAGCTAGTGTTTCGAAGCTAAATAAGAGATATACAATTCTTGTGCTTTGAAAAAGAGCTAAATCAACGTGTATGATCATTGAAAGATTGTAAGAAGTGCCTATGTTGATTTGTATTTCACATACTATTACTATTTCACCTACCCCATCCGTAAGGCTTTATACATAGGTAATGGGTTGAGGATGAAATTAAGCTAGTTCCTAGGCAAATTTAGAATTCTTGTATCAAAGCTAGTCATTCTTTTTTTATCTTATTCTTAGCTTTCGATCTTCAAGCTTTGCTCAATGTGCTTTGTTTTTGTTCTTCCTTTGATCCTTCAGTCTATATTTATTTCATCTTTATACATGTTGTTTACTCTTTTCATGGCTAACTAATTTTATTTTTCTAAGGTAAAAATGTGAAGCTTTTGGTATAAAGGTTATGGATAATTTAAATGAATTTTAACATTTTTGATATTTACATTCTTAATCAAACATCCTCTTTGTTAAGTGGGAGTATTGACTCATCATAGTTAATTATTGGTACAAAGACTACTTGATTCCTTATATAGAGCGTGGATTTGTTAGCTGTGATATGTTGGAATCTTGATTTATTGTAGATAAAGATTAATATGATGGATACTTAAACCTGTTAACAAGTCTTGGCATTATAAGATCAATAAAAGATAATACTAACTCATGCCTAATGTGTATGAAATTTGCCTACTAAATTTCCTGATTGAAACCTCCTTCATGTGGAGATCCTAATTATGTGGCATGATGGGAAAAAATTAACTATAACTAATATACCAAAAGTGGAACTCTTAACCTTAGCTATTTTCTTGAATTTTTGTTTCAATCAACATTTGTTCACACTTTGCTCTAAAATTTTCTTTGTTAAAAAACTAAAATTTGTATTTCTTAATTCATTTTCCTGTGGTTCGACATTCGGACTCTCGAGAGACTCCCGAGATTTTACTACTTATGACAATCTACACTTGTCCCAAGTGTAAAATCTCGAGAGTTCAAGTGTTGAACCACAAGAGAACCACAGGAAAATGAATCAAGAAATACAAATTACGGATTTTTAACAAAGAAAATTTTGGTGTATGGTATGAACAAGTGTGGATTGTGACAAAAATTCAAGGAAATAACTAAAGGTAAGGGGTTCCACCTTCGGTATATCAGCTGTAATTAATTTTAGTCTATCTTTCCATTTAATTCGGATCGACACATAAAGGAGATCTGAATTAGGGAATTTAGTAATCAAATTTCAAAAATATTAGGCATGAGTTAATATTATCTTTCATTGATCTTATAATAGCAACGCTTGTCAATTGGTTAAAGTATCCAACATTTCAATCTTTGCCCACAATATTTCAAAATTCCAACATATCATAGCCGGTAGAGCCATGCTCTATAGAAGGAATCAAGTAGCTTTTGTATCAATGATCAATTATGATGAATCAAATGTCCCACTTAACAAGGAGGGTAGCTATTTTAATTAGGAACGTAAATACCAATAATGTTAAGATCCATTTAAATTATCCATAACTTTTATACCAAAAGCTTCACCCTTTTACCTTAGGAAAAAAATTAGTTAGCTATGATAAGAGTAAACAACATGTATAAAGATGAAATAAACATAAATTGAAATATCAAAAGAAGAATAAGAACAAAGCACCTTGAACAAAGCTTAAAAATTGAAAACTAAAAATAAGATCCAAGAAGAAGTACTAGCTTTGATACAAGAACTCTAAATTTGCTTAAGAAGCAAATTAATTTTTTCCTCCCCCACCTTCCGATATAGGGAGCCTTAGGGATGGACCAGGTGAAATAATAATGGTTGCTGTAATAATAATGGTAGGTGAAATATAAATCAATGAATATGGCTCAAACTTCTTCTAATTTTTTGACCATTATACACATCAATGCAGCTATTCTTCAAAGCACAAGAATTGTAGATCTATTCTTGAGCTTCAAAACGATAGCTTGATCATTCAAAATTGATATCTGTAGCTCAAGTTATGACTTTTCTACTGAAATTGCTCTTCAGTGTATGACAAAATAAATGATCTTATTTATAACCAAATTTTGGCCATGAAAAGGATTAATTTTTCAACATATAAAGTGGAGTTAAAGATTTATGTCTTAGCTTTCATACGACTCTAAAATCACTCAATTTTGACATCTATAGATTCAAATATGATTTTTCTTGTGAAAGATCGCTAGGCACGCAAATGCTAGAACTAATTCTGTTTGATTAATAAATAAAATTCGTCCTCCTCTATCTTTTGATTGGGCCGAACCATGAACCAAAGATTGTAGATGATTGAGGCCCACATCATTGGTCTACTAATGACTTGATTTGGCCTTTTAGTTGAGAAATATCATGATTTTATCTACCTACATAAAAGCGGTTATTTAACATATTTTTGTAAATCGATACTTTTCAACTTTATATGAATGAACAGTAACCCCCGTGTATAAATAGTAGCCACTGTATGAATAATGAAATGCAGTAAATAGTAACCATACATATGAATAATAAATGCACGTATTAACAGTAAATATTTGTGAATAGTAACCTCGTGGAACTTTTGATAATAACTATTCATATTATAAAAACTAACTTTACTCGAAGTGTTTAATGATGAATTAAACCCTTCACAGCTATACACTTATGAGTATTCATTTTTTGGGTAAACTCCACCGATCATCCCTAAACTATATCTAATGTTACTTATTCGTCCCTAAAGTATTAAATGTTGCTTAATCATCCTTGAAATATATCTAATATTGCTTAATTGTCATGCCATTTATCATAACCATTAAGAATGGACAGAAAAATGATCTAGTTGTTAATTGGTTGCTGATGTGACATGAAAAAAAGATATGGCTATTGATGTGACATTACTTTTTCAATCATTTTTAACAGTATGATAGATAACAGGATGATTAAGTAACACTGGATATAATTTAAGGATAATTAAGCAACATTTAATAGTTTAGGGGTGAATAAACAACATTAAATATAGTTTAGAGACGACCAGGGGAATTTACCCTCTTTTTTTTGTTGAATACTTACGAGTATTCATCATATAACTATTTGACAAGTAATCCATGTATCCTAAGCATGTACATTTTATTGGGATAGACATATTAGTATAAATGCCTATTATTGTTACTATTCAATTGGGTAATGTAAATAGGAAGATATTGTTAAATCATTTCAGCCATCTCTTGTTCTCAATATATTGCGTACATTACTTCTTGTTAATATCATTTTTTTTAACAAATTTGTGTCCTTCATACTTTACTTTAAACTTTGTGGTAAAAAAAATTCCAAAAGTCACAAAAATATTATGTTGCTTATTTTATATTTTTTTTATCTCAATTTGAAACTCATTTAGTTAAATAATATATACCTTTTTACTCATAATGATGTAACAGCAATACTTGCTTATAACTTAAAACTAGAATTGTTATGGTGCTTACCCATGACAAGAAGCTATAATTGGTATGGCGTAAATATTTATTGCAAAAAAAGACTGTAGATTGCAGTGGCAGGTTAAGAAATTTTATAAAGTGAGGGTCTATGTATATACAAATGTTGATTTAGTTTTAAATAACAAAGCTTATGAATTCATATATGTAACACAATATCTAAACTCATATTAAACATAAAGATTTTTTTTTTGTAATAAAATCTAAAAAATGTTTTCATTTAGCGTTGACTTTTTCTACTATAAAACGGAGAAGATGAGCGAGATGCACATATTGTATAGAATGTAAAACAAAAGTCCCTTTTAGCCCTTAAACTTATACATTTCTTGCTCTCTGACTCTTAGATTTTATCATATGTCTAACTAGCTCTTTAATTTTTTTCATATGTTTGAGTAGAAAATAGAGTTAAAAAAAAAAGTTCAAAATCTAGGTGGGAAAAATGCATGAAAATTGGGGACCAATATAGAGTTTTGTCATTAGAAAATTGTTAGTAGAGAAAGGAGACTTACACATTTTTTTTTCTTAAAGTAAGAGAACTTCAATATTTTATTATAATAAATGTTATAAAAATTATGAGAGTTCATTAAAAATTCTAAGAGGTTCTGATCGCTAGATTATATATCTCTTGTTGACATATTTTTTAAGACAATGGGGGTCCATGAATATATATGGATCCGCCTCTGGTAGATTGTGAATTATTCGGTAAGTCACTGATACCAAGTATCTAGTGTTGAATTTTTACTGACTAACACATGAATGTCACTGATAGCAGTTGTTGTAATAAATAGTTAGTCATTACTAATAACTAATACCCATTCTATTTCATATTAATTGCCCTTTTACCTTTTTTAACTAAAGTTCAACTTGAATATATTCATTTTAATATGTATTGAAAAGAATTTTTAAAAATGATATTTAGAAACCATAATCTTTAAAGTTTTATTTTCATATAAAAGTTCATGTTTTTATGATAATATTTAAAATATATAAAATAATAAATTAATTACTATAAATAATAAATTAGACAATTTTTATAAGACAGGGGGAGTATCAATTATCATAATATTTTTCATTAATTTATCATAAATATGTTGATTTTAGTGTCAAAATACGAGGGAAGACTACCAAATTCGTCACTGTATAATAGCTCTTCAAGTGTTTGTATCCAAACACTTATATTGTCATTACGTCACTACTTTTTGTAATAGATTCACTTCTCATCATTAAAAATTGTCAATGAAAGTCATCTTTCTTGTGGTACAGTCTATTGACCAATGGGAACTTCACATGTTCAAGAGGTTTCAGTGGTTTATCAATATCGACAGACCATAATAATGAATTACGGACATTACGGTCCATCACTTTGCTAGTGCTTATACTTTTTCATGTACCTTTATATTGACCTTTTTTAGTGTCGCTACACCAAAATTATTACTAAAATCTGTCCAAGAAATTAAAAGGTATTACTAAAAGTATCACGGTTAATTACCTAAAGAAATTTCTTCAATAATTCATACGAAAACAATGAAAAGCAATCAAAGATAATTATAAGTTCTTTAGTTTTATTAATTATACCTCTTTGGGTTCATTTGTTACATCTTATTGGTTAGGTTTAGTCTACACCTATACGAATAGTGATTAAGATTATTTTTAAAATATTTTTAAAAATATCTTCTTTATTTAATTAGGAAACTTTTTCCAAAATTTTTGCTTTTTCAATCGTACAGTTGTATATTTCTTTCATCCTTTAATATATATATTTAATATATATATGACATCCCTCACTCTTGATGTAATGACTAAAGTATTGGGTGGATATGAAGGGCCAGAGTTCGAACTTTAACCCCCCAACACCCCACATCATGCCGTAACGCAAGTGGTTTAGTTAATAGTTCCTTCTTACTTACATACATACAAATATATGTATGTATAACCCTTTCCCTTTTTGTAAAAATTATACTATATATTCTGTCATATAAGTATATTAGGGAATATGTTTGTCTAAAATAACCCCTTACTAATTAGATAACGTAATTACAAAACAATTATAGATATATAAAAGTACATAATGATAATTGCACGTTTGAAAAAACACGTAAAAAAATAAAAAGGCGGCACATATTATGAGGTGAATTCTGTGTTGCTTTTTACAAACTCTCTCGCCATTACCAAGTAACTTGTACAGAGGTGGAGAATATTGGGTGGCATGGAGGCCCATAAATGATTTAGATCTTGATTTTTGCTGTGCACTGGGTTGAGTACAATGGGCCAGTCTCAACAAATTTAGCCGACATACAGCTTGAGTTTGGATCAGATTCGCCTTGGTTTAAAGCTTGTTAATAACTCGTGTGAATTGTTATTAATTCAAATCTGAACAAAATTTCAACTTTGATATATAATTCAAACAAAGCCCAATTTGCTTATTAATTGATTGGACTCAGCTCAACTTCAAATTTTTCCTTTAATTTAAGTGAATAGCTCGAGTTTAATTTGAGTGTGATCGAGTAGAAGCTCATTCACGACTTGTTCACATTGTTTTCAATTCAAACATAAACAAAATATTAAGCTTGATAAATATTTCAAGTCGAGCATGATCAACCTACTAGTCGGCTCGGCTTAACTCGTTTTTAGCCATAAACCTAGGATCAAATGATTGTTATTAACAAGTGGCAAAAATCTCAAATTTACACTTCATGTTTTGGATTGGGCTCAAATTTACTACTAAAGTTTTTTTATCCAAATCTACCACTAATGTTTTAAAATGTGCTCAAATGTGCCACTAAAAGTTCAAATCGGGGGCAGATATACCACTAACCATTTAAAAACTAACAACAAATGTTAAACATAATATCTTTTGAAAATTTTGGGTAACAATGTAACTTTTAACAAATTTTAAGAGTCTTGGATAATTAGTTGTGAGAAATCACACACACTCTATCTCTTCCTTGAGGATCTTGGCTAGCCACCATCTGTCATCATTTTGAAGATTTTTTGGCTAGCAATAATTTTTTTTTTCATATTTTAAAGGTTTTTACATGGTTCAATTCTTCTTTGTCTCATCTTCAAATTTTTAAAAGCTATACTTTCAAGTTTCTACAGTTTTTTGTATATTGAGGTTTAAAATTAAAAACACCTAAACTTTTGTTTTTATTTATGGGTTTTTAGTTTCATTTTTGGATTTAATGTTTTGAGTGTTTGGTTTTGGGTTTGAGGACAAGGCTTCAGTTTTCATTAGTGATGGTGTCTCAGTCACTAATGGCTATGCGCAAGTTCACGTGTCTCCACTACTAGTAAACAAATAGAGTTTTTCAAATAGAATCAGTGGTAAGGTTGATGGAGAATGGAAGAGTTAGAGCTTGGAACAGCTTGGATGAGTTACTACTTGCTAGGCATCATTTCTAGATTTAAGTCATAAAAGGTGGTGTGAGGGCAAGTGATTTTGGTGTCATGGAGGGATGAGAGAACTGCTGCCTGTTGGTGGCAGTTGGGTGATTGGTTTAGTATAGGTAAAAAAAAAATAGTGGCCAATTTGATCCCACTCCAAAAACATGTGAGAAATTTAATATTTTTTTGACTTAAAAAAAATACATAAAATGTCTAATATTGTTTGAAAGTTATACAATCACTCCAAAATTTCAAAATTTGCTATTTTATTGTTTTCAATTATTTTTTGGGAAAATTATCAAAACCCCCTGAGGTTTGGGATAACTTACATTTGTGTCCCTTATTTTTTGAAAACATACAGTTATCCTCATATAAAACTAACACCGTGATTCATTATTACATTGACAAAGGAGAAGAATTTAATTTTACCCTCTTAACATTCTTTCACAAAAACTTTGGCCCACAAAATTTTACATTTAACAACTGAACCCTTACCCTCAAGTAAACCTATTCCATATGCTCTTTCTTTTAGATCCTTTTTGACTCATCCTACCAGGGCCGTTCGCCCAACGACCATTGTTCTCTAAGCCATCAAACCCTTAAATCCTACCCCAAACATGGAACACCATCAAACCCCTCAATCCCGCTCTGAAGATGATGGGTTCTCCTGGGTGAATCAGATGAACCATCGAGGTTCACTTGGACGAATTAGATGAATCCTGATTAAGCCTAGGAAGCCAAATTGGTCAAGTTCCACTACCCAAATCAGGTTCCAGTCATGATTCGCCTCCATGCCAATTTGCCTCCACCCAAATGAAGAAAGAATTCGAGTCGAGCGATTCTCTAACTCCGAGTTCGAATAAAAATATTAGGAATCGTGAAGGCTTGGCATTCAGGAATCACAAACAGCTGAGGTAGTTTGAGAGGATCACTGACATTGCTGTCCCCGGCCCTGCCCAATAAGCTTGTGAGAATTGGCCTCATGGTGGTTGCAATTGGCTAGTTGTATATGTGTTTATGTGTATGAATTAAAGCTTTGTGATACTAGTTGATTAACCTAGAATATGCAAGATACATGCTCTTTATGCTTTGACTAGAGTAAATGGAAACCATAAAAATGTTAACTTGGCCAAGATACTTTTCATAGAAAACAAGTTCAGGTAGCCAAAGCATACAAAATCAACATTTATATGATTATTACTAAACATATCAACCGTGTGAGGGTATTCAATATAAAGTAGATTAATGCTCCTCATCCAATAGCAACCATAGAGTCTAAGACTCATACATAGATAAGGAGCCAACTAAGTGTACAAAATATACAGGCTTCAACTAAGATCGCCTCAAACTAACTCCCACATTAAAGGTAAGTCCTAGTAGTGAGTCACAAAAGTCTTGTCCACGTGTTGCTAGGCTCTGCATAAAAAAAACCACTATAGTTAACACTGTTACTTAACCAACAAGAAACTAAAGTAGACTAGGATCATAAGGATTCTCAAGCAAAGTACCTGCAACAACAAACTACCATTACAACCCTCAATGGTTATCCGTCCCAACAATGTTAGAATCTGCACAAAATAACTAGGAAGTGAAAATTCAAGAATTCTCAATAAAGGGTTTTCACCTGCAAGAAAAGTTACTAAGGATAACACATTTGTAAACATATGTAATTTGCTAAAAGCTCTTTCAGCTTGAGGCTAAACTTATGCGCATAAGTTTCAGTCCCTTGGGACATGTCATCTTCCTCGTCCTTTAGCTGCAAGACAGAGCCTTGCCTACTAGCAAGCATAGCTTATTAGCCTAACCAGTAATGATTCACTAGTTAAAACGCTCTTATGTTGTACAAGGGCACTATGGTATGACTATTATCGACTAAGCCATAAAGACCCACTAGGTGCACTAAGGTTTCACATCGAAGCCTCATGCCCGACAACACGGTTAGGTCATCGATGGTGCTAAACCTTTCACCCAAGCTAGTGATACTTCATTGTGGCCTTTAATAACTAGTTTTCTTGCTCATGGCTAAAGTAACCATAAAAACCCAAGCATACGTATGATGGATTATAACATCATTCCAAGGTCCACAAAACTTGTAGTCCACCATGATCAACTCTATCCACTAACTAATGCTATTGCCAAAACTACTTGAATTCATCAAGCAAACATACTCCAATAGCATTAATTAAGCTTGAAAACATAACTCTCTTACCTTAACTTCAACTCACAAGCAAGAATAAAGCAACTTTTACACAAAAACCAAGTTCCACAAAGTTTCTCCTAGTTCCAAGTTACGAAAGGCACAAAACACAAAATTACTAACTTCTAACAAAAACTCAAGCTTTCAATCATCAAATAAACAAGAATTTATCATGAAATCACAAGTTACCTCGCATAAAAAATAGGGGATGGCTGGAAACATGGTTCCAAGCTCCAAAAACTTGAAATTCTACTTGGAACAAGTTTCCTATAACATGTATACCTTTTGTAGCTTCAAATTTCACCAAAAACTCTTGGTTTTGAGCTAGAATTCTTGATGAAATCAAGAGAGGAAGGATGAACTCAGGGTTGGGTGAAAAATGGCAGGCTCCCTTGACTTTACAAAGCTTTTATACCCATTTGAAACCTAAAGCCACCATAGTTATCAAAAAGTTACAAAAGGTCCCCCATTTGTCTTAAAACTTGGTCAAATCTTGTTTATTTAAAGCTAAACTTGGGTTAAAAGTAAAAGTTAGGTTCTCAAAATTCATTTTTAACCCTCAAGACTCAACCTGACTCTTTAGGTTTCAAAATTACCATTTTACCCCTGAACATCATTTGGTGCCTTAACCTTCTCGGAACTTAGTGAACTTGCTAAACTTACCTATTCTTACTATGTTAATTTGAAATAAGATTCTAAACTAAGTTTCAAATACTTTACCTTCCTCAAATGAACTTTCAGCTAGGAAAGTCATAACATGCTCCCCCTTCTGGAATATTGTCCCCAAAATTCTACTACAACTGAGGAAAAACACTAGGATACCTTTTCAGCATATCTTGCTCCGTCTCCAAAGTAGCTTCCTCTTCACTATGGTTTGACCAAAGATCTTAACCAACAGAATCCACTTAGTCTAGTGTTTCTTAACTTGCCTATCAAGTATTTGAATGGCCTTTTCTTCATAGGTCAAGTCTTCTTGGTTGGGTACCGCCGAAGGGTTGACTATGTGTCCTGGATTCACTATGCATTTTCTCAGAAGATATGAAACACATTATGCACTTGGGACAAGTTGGGCGGTAATGCCAATCGATAAGAAACCTTCCCTATTCTCTTCAAAACTTCTCAGGGACCAATTTACCTAGGGGCTAACTTACCTCTTTGCCAAACTGAGTAATTCCTTTCATGGGAGACACTTTGAGAAGTACCTTGTCTCCAACCTCAAAACTCAATTCTCATTTTCTCAAATTCGCATACTTAGTTCGTCAGTCGTTGGCTGTTCTAATCCCTTTCTAGATCAACTTGATTTTAGCTATGGCATTAGTTATAATCTCAGGACCAACAACTACCCTATTTGAAGGGTTTGCCCAACAATGGGCCGTCATTTACCGCCTACCCTACAAATCCTCGTATGGTGCCATATCTATAATAGTTTGGTGACTGTTATTATATGAAAACTTAATGAATAGTAAATGCTAATCCCAATGTCTTTGGAAATCAATAGCAGACATGCACAACACATCCTCCAAAGTCTGAATCATTCTCTCAAACTGTCTATCAGATTGAGGATGGAAGGAAGTGCTGAGACTAACCTTACTCCCCAACACCTCCTGGCAAGCATTCTAGAACCTTGATACAAACTGAGGATCTGTATCAAATAAGATCTGATCCAGTATACCATGTAACCTCAAAATCTTCTTAACATACAACTGAGCCTGCCTCTCCAAAGTATAAATAATCCTTATGGGTATGAAGTGTGCTAATTTACTCAGCTTATCGACCACTACCCATATAGTATCATGCTGACTCTGGGTATTCAGTAACCCTACTAGGAAGCCCATTATAATGGACCCTTATTTTTTTTTCTAGAAGAGGTAAACTCTGAAGTGTGTCTGCCGATTTCTAATGTTCAGCTTTAACCATTTGGCATGTTGAGCACTTTGCCACATGTCCTGCTACATCCGTCTTAAGTCTTGGCCACCGAAAATACATTTTCAAATCATGGTTCATCTTACTAACACCAGGATGAACATTCAACTTACTACTATGTGCCTTCTACAGGACTTGCTGCCTAAATCCTTCTACATTCAGCACATAAAGTCAATCTGTATGGTGTAGTATTCCGTCCTTGTACTGGAATTCCTTCTCGTAGTACCAAGCTTTTCTTCTCCAAAGATTTTCTTCAATAACAGATCTTTGCTCTAAGCATTCCTGACTTTAGCCAATCATGCTAACTGCATCTCCAAAGCATAGACTAGGGAATTTTCTTGGTTTTGCCAAAACTCATGCAAAGTTGGGAAACAATCCCCCAACACTCCTCCTGAAAAATTCATAGCTCGATCCTTAGATAGGATCACTCTTGTGTACTGTTGACTTAATGCATCCACTACCACATTTCCTTTGGCTACACAATACTCAATCGAGCAATCATAATCTTTTATGCACTCAATCCACCTTCATTGCCTTATATTCATATTCTTTTGTGTGAACAGATATTTCAAACTCTTATGGTCTGTGAAAATCCTGAACGACCTCACAATCAAATAGGGTCTTTAAAGCTTACGAGCGAAGACTATCATTGCTAGCTCAAGGTCTTGAACTGGATAGTTTAACTCATTAGGCCTCAACTACCTTGAGCTATTGACAATCACCTAACTTTCTTGTATCAATACACATCCAAGATCGGAACCTGATGCATCTATGTACACCATAAAAGCTTTTTTTGAGCCTGGTAAAATGAGTATTGTTGCACTTGTCAACCTTTTCTTTAACCCCAAGTAGGCTTCCTCACACTTCAGTGTCTAATCAAACTTCTGAGTTTTGTTGGTCAAGGCTTTCAACGGTGTAGCTATCATAGAAAACTTCTTAATGAACCTCCTATAGTAGCCTGCCAAGCCCAAGAAACTCTTGACCTCTGTAACTGTAGTTGATCTTTTCCACTCAACCACTATCTGAACCTTTTTAGGATCCACTGATAAGCCCTAAGTACTTATAATATGCCCAGAAAATTGTATCCTTTTAGACCAAAACTCACACTTAAACAACTTTGCATAATACTGATTATACCAAAATGTCATCATGCTTATGCGTAGAGTATGAGTATACCAAAATGTCATCAATGAATATTTCAACAAACTGATCCAAGAATGGTCTGAAGATCTTATTCATGGCTTCCATGAACACTACTAAGGTGTTGGTCACACTAAATGACATAACGATATACTCATAATGCCCATACCTTGTCTTGAAGGCATTTTTCAGGATATCTTCCTCTTTAACTCTAATTTGGAAGTATCTAGACTGGAGGTCAATTCTAGAAAACACCTTCGCTCCCTTAAGCCTATCAAACAAGTCATCGATCCTAGGAAGTGAGTACTTATTCTTGACTGTTACTGCATTCAACTTCCTATAGTTGATGCACAGTCGCAAAGTTCCACCCTTCTTCTTCACAAACAACACCAGGGCTCCCCATAGTGATACATTAGGCCTTATGAAGCCTTTCTCTAGTAGTTCTTCTAACTACTTCTTTAACTCGTCTATCTCAGGAGCTAAAATTCTATAAGGTGGTATTGATATTGGTTTTACTCCAGGCTGAAGATGGATAAAAAACTCAGTGTCCTTCTTGGGTTGTAACCTAGCCGACTTCAATGGAAACACCTTAGGAAATTAATTGGCTACAGGAATCTCCTTAAGTTCCTACTCTTTGGCCACCCCATTCAAAGAACAATACTCTTCCTCGTTGACTATGGGGATGGTATCAATAAGTTCAAGGTGCAAACACTTAGCACTGGATGCTAACCCTCATGTGCAAGTCACTCTAGTTCCTTAAGCATCAGTAATGTCGACCAAGTGATTGGCACAGTCAATTTGCACCTTGTGCTTGCTTAGCCAATCTATTCCTACCATTAGGTCATAAGATCTCAAGTTTATAACCCATAACTCACAAAAGAAATCATGGTCACCTAACTACAAGAGATACCTAGAAACTAACTCATTAATCACTATAAAACTCTTCCCTGCAGTCTTGATGAGTCTTAACTCATATGAGATTTCTCATTATAACTTAAGCTTATCTACCAAGGTAGATGATATCACAGAAAGAGTAGCTCCAGTATTGAAAAGTATTCTAACATTACCATTTTGGAAAGTAAAGTTATCTCGAACGGCGCCTGGTTCTTTGGTTACTTAACTAGCTAAGGCAAATAATGTCGGCTCAACTACTGTTGCGGCTACACCATGTCAATTTTTTATGGCAAGCGTTACAGGGGGTGGATTCTTAGGCGGACCAGCCAGGGGTCGAGCCTGTGGGCATTCCCTCGCCCAATGACTTTTTCGACCACAAATGTTGCAAACGTCGATTCCTAAAGTACATGGTTTCGTGCCATGGAACCGTCTATGCTTAGGGCATAAGCCCATTTTCTCCTTTTGAAGGGACCTTGACTTTCGGTAGTCCTTCCTACCATTGGTTGTTTTCCAGCACTTTTATTTGAGTTAGATGGCCTAACCTCCTCCTTTTGAACTACTTGGCGATAGCTTCGGATATCCACCGTCACCATATACCTCCGAAGCATGGGCTTAAGGCCTTGGAAGAACTTCTTGGCCTTCAACTCAACATTTCCAGCCATATATGAAGCAAACTGTATGAGTGAATTGTAGTGCTGTTCATACTAACTCACTGACATCTCTCCTTAAACCAAATTCTTAAATTGAATCCTCCTTTGATCCTATGCAGGTTCACTAATATACTCCTATCGGAACTTCTTCTCGAAGTCTGACCACTTGAACATTTTTTTCTTATGTTCTGGTTGAGTACTATTACTTTCACTTAACATTTCCATCACATCACTCCACCAAAGACTAGCCCTCCCTCTAAAAAAAAGGTACTAAGGCAATCCTTTGTTTTGACTCATTGCTTCCACATATAAAAAGTCGATTCATTCTGGATAACCAACCTCTACTCAATCAAGGTCACTTAACCCATCAAAACTTGTGGGTCAACAGTTTTGAACTTCTCAAGTAGCCTCATCTGATGTGCGCTTTCTCCCCTCCTTGGAGCCTCCATAACCTCCTGCTCCTCCTCATGATCATTATTATGATCTCGCCTTTCATGGTCCTAGGCACTTGTCGGTGCTCAATGTGCCTCTATTCACCTTGGGATGGCTCATTCTGATATGATCAAGGAAGGCACAACCAAGAAAGACAAGGATCCATTGAAGATAACTAGTGGACCAATGATAAGGAAGAAAGCTAAGGAGCTTACTAGTGCATTTTAAGCCTTTGTTTCAAGCGTCTTCATGGAGAATGGACATGGAACTTCACAAGGAGCTGCTAGAACTATCAGTACATCATATGAGGATGATAGCCAAGATTGGTACTTAGTCCTAGAGTGCCTAGACAAGTCACAAGACAAGGAACCCCAAGGCCACCCCTTACGTGCACCCTTGGAGCCACCTTGAAATGTTTTAAGGCCATTTTGCCTCTACAAGCTGGATCTTTGAGCTATGACATTTCAAGACCTATTTCCAACATTTAAGAAGAAGAATCATGCCATTAGAACTCAAATATTCAAGCTTGGAGCTGAAGATACAAGTGAAAACCCTAAAGAGCCCATAAGTGCACCCGAGAATATCATTTGGGGGTTTTTAGGGCCAAACTTGTATTTGCACTTTATTTTCATTATTTTCTTAATTATTTACATTATTTAGGATTTTATTTAGGCTATGGAATTGATTTAGGTCCCTTTGGACAGGTGGCATACACTGCACACCTTAAACGTTGTTAAAAGGGTTTAGGAGTCCTAGTTTGACTAGGTTTTCTTTAGTCCTTTGTAACCAGGTTTCCTAGGTGACTTGGGCTGTGAATTTTGCTAACTCTTTTACCCTAGTTTAGGCCTATAAATAGGCACATATTCTAGTTGTAAAATATAGCCATTACATGAATAATATTGCTACTTTGAAGAGGATATCTCTTTGGTTCTTTGCGGACTACCTTGGTGAACAAGTTTGCTTGTCTTCTTGGTTTTATTATACTACTTGTTTCTAATCACAAGTTGATTAGGGGTGGGGGTTTAAATGTAGTCTCTTTGATGTCTTGTAGAGATTGAAAAACATTTTGGTTAGGTTTTTTGGTCATTATACCAAAGGGGTTCGCATCAGTTGGTATCAAAGCCACAAGTTCCATCCAGAAGGCATATCTTTGTGTTCTTGTTTCTCTTCATTTTTCTTTCAATTTTTCTCAGTAATTTATGTTTTAATTCTCTATTTTAATCCTTTTTCTTCTTGTTTCAGGTCTGTCCTTTTTGTTTCCATCCTTGTTCAAGTCCAAAAACAATAAAAACAAGCCAACTAATATTACCTTGTGTTTTCAGTTTTCATCTGTTTGTTGTTGTTTATTTCTTATCTTTCTGTTTCATGTCCAACGCTATTAATCTTTCTTGTTTTCATTGTTTCCAGCATCCTAGATTCAAGAAAACACCAAAAAAAGAAGGATCCAAGTTCAAAAAGTTTCGGTATCAAAAAGTTGTTTTAAATTGTGCAAGTTTTCAATAGTTTCTTATCTTGGCCAAAAAGAAATCTAACTTTTTATCTTTGGTAGCAAGGAACTTCAAGAAGAAAGTTGTTTTAGCATCAAACAACAAGCAAAAAAAAAAAAAAAGAAGGGAGAAAGAAAAATAAAAAAAAAAGAAAGAACAAAGAAAAGAAAAGAAATAAGTTTGCAAAAGAAGTTTGTACAAAGTGTTTGGTTTTTGCGTCCACAAACCCCAACCCTTTGTTTTGAGCCTAAAGCTTTTCTTTGTGGTTCTTGTGATCATTAATTGCAAGAGCTTATTAGAGTCTTTTAAAGCTTGTTTATCCCACCTCTTCTGGAGTCAAAATTGTTTTCAATAACTCAAGTTTTCTTGTGTGCTTTGAGGAAAGTTTTCTTAGAACTTTTGAAGACTCTTTAAATAGCAATATCTCACTAACAAATTGAGTTTTTTGAGTGTTTATCTTTTGAGTGAAACACATGAGGTGAGTGTGTGAGGATCTTTGATTTCAAGAGTATGGAGGGCCAAAAGGATAGGAGGATGGAAGTGAGACACAATGAGAAGCCTACCATGAGAGAACTTTAATAAACTCTCAATAGACTTGTGGGAAGGATTGAGAACATAGATTTGAGGTTGTCAAGGAGACCTAATCCCATTTTGCAACCAAAGAGAGGTCCAAGAAGAGAAGAACCCGAGGAGGAACAAGGAATTTGGCATGACCATGGGCTTCCAATGAGGGGAGAGCCAAAGGAGGAAAACAATCTCAACTCCATCAAGCTTACCATTTTATCTTTCCAGGGGAAGAATGATCCGGATGCATATTGGGAGTGGGAGCAAAAGATTGAGATGGTGTTTGAATGCCATCATTATTCTAAGGAAAAGAAGGTTAAATTGGCTACTATTGAGTTCACTGATTATGCTGCTGTATGGTGGAACCAAGTTGTCACTTTTAGGAGAAGGAATGAGGAGGAGCCCTTAAAGCATTGATGATGAGAAGATTTGTGCCTAGTTATTACTATAGAGATCAACACCTCAAGCTTCAAAGGCTTGTGCAAGGCCAAATGAGTGTGGAGGACTACCACAAGGACTTGGAGATGACCTTGACCCGAGCCAATATCATTGAAGATGAGGAAGCCACCATTGCTAGATTCATCAATGGCCTTAACCATAAGATTGCCAATAAAGTAGAGATGGTGCCATATGTCAACATCGAGGATTTACTTCATCATGCCACTAAGGCCGAGAAGATCATCAAAAGGTTTAAGGCATCCAAGATGTCCCAAAGGAAGGAGCTCCACATGGAGGGGAGCATGGAGTAAGGAAGCACCTAAGCCAAGAGTAGAGGCCACCAAAGGAGGCTTGTCTTGGCCTCAACAAGATAGGTCCAAAGCTCCACCGAAAGATGCACCTAAGGCAAGGGAGATTGAGTGCTTTAAGTGTAGAGGCAAAGTGCACTACATAAGAGATTGCCTAAACAAAAAGGTGATGATACTTAAAGATGATAGAGAGATCACATCCGAGGATGAAGATGGCATGAAGGAGATGCCACTTTTGGAGGATAAAGAGCAAAACACACTTGAGCCCAATAAGGGAGACTTTGCATTTGTGGCAAGAAAAGCTCTAAGTGTGCAAGCCAAGGGGGAAGCCAATCAAAGAGAATGCATCTTTCACACTAAGTGCCAAATCAAAGACCAAGTGTGTAGCTTCATTGTTGATGGAAGAAGTTGCACCAATGTAGCAAGCTCAACTATGGTGGAGAAGTTAAAGCTTTTTACACAAAAGCACTCACAACCATATAGGTTTCAATGGTTGAATGATGCCAGAGAGGTAAAGGTGCTAAAGCAAGTTTTGGTTCACTTTAAAATTGGCACTTACCATGATCAAGTTCTTTGTGATGTTGTTCCTATGCATGCTTGTCACATTTTGCTTTAGGAGGCCGTGGCAATTTGATAAGAAGGTCACACATGATGGAGAGAAGAACTTGTACTCATTTGTTCATGAAGGAAGTCCGGTTACACTTACTCTACTTGCACCACAACAAGTCTTGGAGGATCAAAGGAAACTTCAAAGTAAGGTTGAGAGAAAAGTAAATGATGGGAAAGTTGATGGCAAGAGTGAAGAGGGGAAAGCCGAGAGAACAAATGAGAAATTAAGTGGGAAGAGTGAACATGAGAGGAAGAAGAGTGGAGAGTTCTCGAGAGCAAAGAATGAGAGGAAGTTGAGTAGGAAGAAATAGTGCTATATTGCAAAAATGAGTGATGTGAGGAAAGCCATTCAAGCACAAAGACCATTACTTTTTTTACTTTACAAAGAGTCTTTGCTTGTTATCAATGATCTAATACATCTTCCTAGTGTTATTTTGTCTTTGTTAAAGGACTTTGAGGATGTGTTCCCTAAAGACCCGAGGGGTTTGCCACCCATTAGAGGCATTAAGCATCAAGTTGACCTAGTCCTGGGAGCACCAATTCCAAATAGGCTAGCTTATAGGACTAACCCCGAGGAAACTAAGGAGATTAAGAAGCAAGTGGAGGAGTTGTTGGCTAAAGGCTTTGTAAGGGAGAGAATGAGCCCTTGTGCTGTACTTGTCCTTTTAGTGCCAAAGGAGGATGGTTTATGGCGCATGTGCATAGATTATAGGCCGGTCAACAAGATCACTGTAAAGTATAGACATCCTATCCCTAAACTTGATGACATGTTTGATGAGTTGCATAGTTCTACTTTGTTTTCAAAAATTGATTTAAAAAATTGGTACCATCAAATTCGGATGAAGAAAGGAGATGAATAGAAAACTGCTTTTAAAATAAAATTTAGACTTTATGAATGGTTAGTCATGCTTTTTGGGTTAACTAATGCTCCTAGTACTTTCATGAGACTTATGATTCATGTTTTGCGTGACTTCATTGGTAGGTTGTTGTTTAGTTTGATGATATCTTAGTAGATAGCAAGAACCTAGAAGAGCATGTTGGACACCTCACACAAGTTCTAAGCACTTTGAGAGAGCAAAAGTTGTATGCTAACTTGAAGAAGTGTTCTTTTTGAGCTGATAAAGTTGTTTTCCTTGGTTTTACATGCTATAGGAAGATTGTTCCAAGTGGAATTTCATTTTTTTGGAGCTTGGAACCATGTTTACAACCATCCCTTATTTTTTATGCTAGATAACTTTTGATTTCATGGTGAATTCTTGTTTATTTGATGATTGGGAGCTTGAGTTTTGGTCAGAAGTTAGTAATTTTGTGTTTTGTGCCTTTGGTTGCTTAGAACTAGGAAGAAATTTATGGAACTTAGTTTTTGTGGAAGAGTTACTTGTGAGTTAAAGTTAGGGCAAGGGAGTTATATTTTCAAGCTTAATTAATGCTATTGGAGTATGTTTGCTTGATGAATTGAAGTAGTTTTGGCAATAGCATTAGTTAGTGGGCAAAGTTGATCATGGTGGACTACTAGTTTTGTGGAGCTTGGAATGATGTTACAATGCATCATAGATATGCTTGTGATAGTTGGTTGTCGCCTTTACAACATGTTTTACAGGTATATGATGTGGGAAGGTCATCCAAGCATGTTTGGTACGCTTGGGAAGTCTTCCAAGGTTGTAGCAGCAAAACTGAAAAATTCAATGCATCATAGGTATTGGCGATTAATTGCCAGAGCCATGAAAAATCCATAGCAGGTTGACAACTGTGGTGATGCATCGCCACAGTTATGTTGGCTGAAATTTTCCAATTTTGCTCAGAGGTTTGAGGGGAGGTCTGAGGGGGTGCTTAGGGTACCTAGGGGTCTAAGTATTCCAAGGGTACTTCGAGGCTTCCAAAACTCCTCCGAGAACTAGGAGTTTTCTTGGGTTTTTATGATTACTTTGGCCATAAGCAAGAAAACTAGTTATTAAAGGCCACAATGAAGTATCACTAGCTTGGTTGAAAGCTTTGGCACCATCAATAACCTAGTAGTGCCATCGGTCATGAGGCTTCGATGTGAAACCTTAGTGCACCTATTGTGTCTTTATGGCCTAGTCGACAGTAGTCCTAGCATAGTGCCCCTATACAACATAAGGGAGTTTCAACTAGTAAATCATCACTGGTTAGGCTAGTAAGCTATGCTTGCTACTAGGCAAGGCTTTGCCTTGTAGTTTAAGGACTAAGAAGAGAACAGGTGCCAAATGATTGAAACTTATACGCAAAAGTTTAGCCTTAAGCTGAAAGAGCTCTTAGCAGATTACATATATTTACATATATGTTGTCCTTAGTAACTTTTTTTGTAGGTGAATTACTGAGAATTCTTGAATTCTCCCTCCCTAGTTATGTTGGGCAAATTCTGACGTTGTTGGGCCGAATAACTGTTGAGCGTTGTCGCAGTACTTTGTTGTTGTAGGTACTTCACTCGAGAATTCTTGTGATCCTGGTCTACATTAGTTACTTATAAGTTAAGTAATAGTGCTAACTATAGTATTTTTTTGGCCGTAGAGCCTAGCAGCACGTGGACAGGACTTTTGTGACTCACCACTAGGACTTACCCTTAAGGTGGGAGTTTGTTTAAGGGGATCTAAGTCGAAGCCTGTATATTTTGTACACTTAGTTGCCTCATTATCTATGTATGAGTCTTAGACTCTAGGGTTGCTCTTGGGTGACAAGCATTAGTCTACTTTATGTTGGATGCCCTTACACGGTTGATATGTGTAGTAATAATCATATAAATGTTTATTTTGTATACTTTGGCTACTTGAACTTGTTTTCTATGAAAAGTGTCTTGGCCAAGTGAACATTTTTATAGTTTCCATTTACTATAGTCAAAGCATGAAAAGCATGCATCTTGCATATTCTAGGTTAATCAACTAGTATCACAAAGTTTTAATTCGCACACATATATAGCTAGCTAGTTGCAACCACCGCGGGAACAATTCTCACAAGCTTCTTGGGCAGGGCCGAGGACGGCCATGTCAGTTTTTGGTATCAGAGCTTAAAGCTTAGCCCATAGATATTGAAGGCTAAGGCTGAGATCTAGTTTAAAATCCATGTGCTAGGATAGTTAGTATTAACCAACATCTAAGGAATGTTGTCTTTTGTTGCAGGTTGCTATGGCTGCACTAGGTCAAGAGCTTCGAGAGGAGCTAGGGAAGACGGTGAAGGTATTAGTGACCTAGTTATGGCAAGGCTAAATGAGATATCCAGGGTGCTTCAACGGTTAAGATAGACCATGACACAAGTGGCCCATGGAATGATTATTATCATAAATGAGTTGTTCTAGGGCCATGAGGACAGAGAAGTTGTCCTGGAAAAAAATGACCAAGGGAATGTGATGCGAACCCCTTTTGGTATAATGACCAACAAAACCCGCTGAAGATGTTTTTCAAGCTCTACAAGACATCAAAGAGACTGGATTTAAGCCCCCACCCCTAATCAACTTGTGATTAGAAACAAGAAGTATAAGAAAACCAAGAACACCAGCAAACCTATACACCAAGGTAGTCCGTAAAGAACCAAAGAGATATCCTTTTCAAAGTAGCAATATTATTCATGTAATGGCTATATTTTACAACCAGAATATGTGCCTATTTATAGCTCTAAACTAGGGTAAAAGACTTAGCAAAATTCACAGCCCAAGTCACCTAGGAAACCTAGTTACAAAGGACTAAAGAAAACCTAGGCAAACTAGGACTCCTAAACCCTTTTAACAATGTTTAAGGTATGCAGCGTATGCCACCTATCCAAAGTGACCTGAATCAATTCCATAGCCTAAATAACATCCTAAATAATGTAAATAATCATGAAAATAATGAAAATAAAGTGCAAATACAAGTTTGGCCCTAAAAACCCCAAATGGTCTTCTCAGGTGCACTTATGGGCTCTTTAGGGTTTTCACTTGCATCTTCAGCTCCATGCTTGAATATTTGAGTTTTGATGACGTGATTCTTGCTCTTAAATTTTGGAAAGAGGTCTTGAAATGTCAGAGCTCAAAGATCCAGCTTGTAGAGGCAAAATGGCCTTGAAACATTTCGAGGTGGCTCTAAGGGTGCACTTAATGGGTGCCCTTGTTGTTCCTTGTCTTGTGACTTGTCTAGGCACTCTAGAACTAAGTACCATGCTTGGCCATCACCCTCATATGATGTATTGATAGTTTCAGCAACTCATTGTGAAGTTCCATGTCCATTCTCCATGAAGAAGCTTGAAACAAAGGCTTAAAGTGCACTAGTGAGCTCTTGAGCTTTCTTCCTTGTCATTGGTCCACTAATTACCTTCAATGGATCCTTGCCCTTTTTGGCTGTGCCTTCCTTGATCGTATCAGAGAGGAAGGATGAACTCAGGTTTAGGTGAGCAATGGCAGCCTCCATTGACTTTACCAAGCTTTTATGCTCATTTTAAACTTAAAGCCACCGTAGTTATTAAAAAGTTGCAAAAAGCCCCCCATTTGTCTTAGAACTTGGTCAAATCTTGTTTATTTAAGCTAAAATTGGGGGAATAAAAAAGAAGTTAAGCTATTTTAATAGTCTAATTTGATGAAAAAATACAAGTAATAACATTTGCAAGGCCAAACTTAAAGTTTACACAGACCCGAGTTAAGGCAGCTACAATCATGTGTCCTAGCAAGCCTATGGTCGGGCGTCCCAGGCACTAGTCCAGCATACCCTGGCCAACAACTTCACACACACTTGCATATACAAACACTGCCTTTACAAACAACTTCCTAGGCACTAAAACAGATCAAGAGCATAGCTAATTCCCACGCTTACCAGCAATAAGTGCCTACAAGCATATAAACATAATACTTGGTCATACATTCACATTAAGCAACATTGGTTACTAGTACTAGCACTTAATGACAAGAACATACCCAAAAGCACACAACACAAGCAAATACACTAAGAGCACACTCAATTAGCAAGACCATTCCTTGAAACAAAGGTAAACAGGGCATGAGCACTAAGTGTCTACACATATACACATATGTCTTGCAATAAGCATATTATTCCTTCAAAGCTTAACCTTCATCCAAAAGGCAGAAGACAACCACAACAACAACAAAACTATATAATAAACATGATAAGGGGTCAGCACACATATCCAAACAAGAAGGCACACAAGACACACACACCACAAACCCAGCTTAATAGACTTGGGCCTAGCAAGTATTGGCTAGTGATACACTGATTTCTTATCTTTATTTAGGTTATCTAACCTTAAACCATAGACTCTAACCATATACTG
Organism: Aquilaria yunnanensis; assembly: GCA_039654915.1. Lineage (NCBI taxonomy): Eukaryota > Viridiplantae > Streptophyta > Magnoliopsida > Malvales > Thymelaeaceae > Aquilaria > Aquilaria yunnanensis. The sequence goes on from CM077593.1 coordinate 79,035,343, forward strand.
AGTTGGCTTACTCAGGATAAAGCCCTAATGCTTGCTTTCCTACATATTCTATCTGGAAACACTATAGTACCTTGAAAGGTACCTATGCCCCTAACAGCTCCTAGCTTCATTTGGCTTGAAAACCATCTACTAAGGCCTATCATTTTCACATGAATAATCAGAATATCTTTTGAATTTAAGAGAATGAGACTTATTTGAATCCTTACAACAAAGCACACCCTCGAATGCACAATTGAGCTTGCTTCGGCCACAAGTCTTCCACAATCTTGTTGCCTTATGGCCGAAGCAAGCTCCTACACTTAGATTTCCACTTAAAATTGGCCTTCTCTTCCTTAGAACACAAACAACCACTATAGCTTTTTAGTTCAGCTTCTACTCCAACAAAGAACAACTGGAGCTAGGCCAACAACCACCAAACTTAGTGGAACCATGCATTCCTCGACCAAGACATGTGGCATTAGTTTTGGCTTAAACCCGTACATAAGCCTCCCATTTCTTTGCATGACATATTCCATACTTTACCATTGCATTTGCTTCAACTTCATCACTCGATAGGCTTCTTAATTTGATCAATTAAGTCCACAACTCCTTTTTTAGCACAAAAAACACGACTACCCCACATAAACACACTTAGCACCTATTTTTCTTGGACTTGTTACTTTGTCATGCTTTCCTTGCTACCTCTTTCCGTTGTCTTGACTTGTATGCTATCTTAATTCACCACACTTCCAACCTTAGGCCTATACAAGTCAGAGGCATGACAGTTATTTTCCCTTTTTTTTTTTTTTTTTGTTAATGGTGAATGATATAGTTAAGTTAGTAGGAGGATAACTGTAGGTTTTTGAAAATTAGGAGACATAACTATAGGTTACCCCAAACTTTGGGGGTTTTGGTAATTTTTTCTTATTTTTTAATTATCAGTGGTACATTTGAACCTATTTTAAAACATTCATGATAGCCTTTGGAAATAAAAAATTTAGTTAGAAATTTGAGCCCATCCTAAAATATTAGCCACAAATATTAGATTTTTACCTTAACAAGTACATGAGATGACTAGGTACAATTGTAAAACCTCATCTAAACCTAGAAAAAATAGGTACAATTACAAAGAGCACACTTTAAATTGGGACTGCAATTGTACAACATAGGAAAAGGGGTTTTTTTTTATTTCTAGCACGCTTTAAAAACATACACAATGTTAACATACAACAACACAAAAAAAAAAAAAAGTCTTTCCCATCACTCCCTCTCTTTTCTGCATCATCTTCCTACTCTCATCTTTGTGCATCCAATCAGTTTTGGATACCAATTTAAGTCTAACTTATAAATTTGTTGTCATTATTAAACATGATCAACCAACCTTATCTATTTTTCACTATTTCTTCTTCCTCATTCTCCACAAAATTCTATTATCATCATTAACAAAAGTATCATTTGGTTCATCTAAGACTCTTCAGAGGATAGGTTTGGATGATTCATTTTGGTGTCAGTGGATCGAGTGGAGCATGAAATGTGGAGAGGTATATGTAGGGGAGACGTTTTCAAATAATGGATTGAGTAGTTTTGTTTTTTGGTCTATTTGAGTCATTATTTATGATTTGTGTTTGGATGGTTTGTTTGTCCAACCAAGTGTTGGTATGTTAGTCTAATAGAGTCTTTTCTCTATTTGGAATTTTTTCCAATTATTTATGAGCTACTATTTCAGATTTATTATGGTTTGCATATAAAGTTTGACTTGATCCTCAGTTTCCTTCTTCTTATTCGGTATCATAAGAACGAATAGTCTTTTTAGTGGCTAATATTATATCGCCGTTGTGCTTTAGAGTTCTACCTCATTGATTTGTAAGATTATGTTTGGTTTAGTTTTTGACTGGAATGGAGTTCCTTTTAAAAAAAAAAAGAGAAAAAAAAACCATCGACAAAAGACTGTCTGGGATCCGTTTGGTTTTCATTTCCCGACTTGCAAAGATAAGATGAATGTTGAACAATGTAGCTCGAAAATCTCCAGATTTTGGAAAATGTGAATTAATTTGAAATTTCATAAAAACTAACACATATCCTTCATAATATTTTTTGAATACAAAAGAACAAAGCAAAAAAAGCACTAAACTTTGCATGGCGATTCTTCGCTGTTAAGCAAATTCTATATTTTCTATTCCACAAACATACAAAATAAAGTTTTTTCTTGTGTACATGGAATGGGATTAACAGACTGGATATTGTGCATAGACCAGCACGAAAGAGAAATTGCAAAAGCTTTAGGTTGGTCGCCCATGTTTTGGTCAGTTGCAGAAAGAAACAAATACAGTTAGGTAAAAGGCTTGAAAGGGAAACTACTATGGGGCGAAGTAAAAAGGAAATGACAAGATGGTAAAAAAAACGACAGTAGAGCACTATGGGCATAAACTGGGCAAGCGAACATGGCATGAACAAAGCAGAAGCTTGTTTTAGCTGGGCCAAACTGTAGGTACTACTATAAGGAACAATATCCAGCAGAACTCATCTCTGTGTAATAGTATAATACCAGAACCATGTAGTAGTTTTTTTTTTTTTGAACCAATTCATTTTACATTAATCCAACACTATTTTTGAAAATTAATACTATATTTTATTTTTATAGTTTTTTTTTCTGGAACTCATACTATTGGAAAGCTACTACTATATAAGTACAATAAACCATGAAATATTTTCTGATAATATAATTAGATTTTTATTAATTTTTCTTTTTTCTATGTTGAGTAAATCAAAAACTTCTAAAATTTTTTTACCATGTAATTAAAATTTTTAAATCTTTTAATTACTCAACTAGAAAGCAAAAAGAAAAGAAAAATTATTGAAAATTTAATTACATTATAAACATATTATTGATGGATTATAACACTTATATAGTATTAGCTTTCGAATGATATTTGTTCTGGATAGAAAATGCCATAAAAATGAAAACAAGCTATTTGGATTAATCCGATCGACATAATTGTGAACAGAATTGGATCTTAAGCTTGAGTGCATAGTTGGTCAATCAACTTGACCAACTCAAAACTAGAACTCAATGAGAGTTTGTCATTCAATTTGTAAAAAGGTGAGATTTATTTCCTTGTGTTATAGTTATAATTAGATAACTAGTCACAAACATGATAGATGTATTTAGCCATCCATCGTTATGGGTCCTACATCGAGCCCATAGTAATGGATGACAAATGTGCTTGTGATGTTTGTGGCTGGGCTCTTTGGATTTCCTTAAATATTATGGCCTTATTGCTAAAAATCAAATGCTTTCCCTCTTTTTCTCTGTTTTTTTTTTTTGAATCAAATGCTTTCTCTAAATCTACAAAATGCAAAATGTTGGTCCAAGCGTAACTAGGACAGGCTAAATTTCTTTAAAGACTTTGGCAAAATCTGGTTTCACAACCAAATTCACTAATCAAATATCAATGACAAAAGATAAGTAAACCATAACAAGGGAAAGAGTGCACTACAATATATAGGGGTTCAAGTACATCAATGAGAGCCTATGTCCTCTCCTCAGTGTTGCCTACTCAAAAGTTCCTTCACTCTCTCTTGATCAAGATTATTGTTGACACTCAATTTCGTCCGGTTATTATTTTTTTTTTAAAGAAAAATTAAAAAAAATTTAGTTTAGGGGGGGCATTTTGTTTCATAGAGTTAGTTAAAAAAATAATGATAATAAATAAAAATTAAAAAAAATAATAAAAAAGGGGGAATAAAAAAATGACAAAATTGAGAAGTTTGGGATTAATATGTAAAAATTGAGAATTTTGGGAAAAATATGACAAAATCATGAAATTCTAGGGAAATCTGGTAATTATTCGCAAGTTTTTGGGCTAAATTGACAAAACAGACAAATTTGGGCCAATTTATAATTTATCGAAAACAATGGGACCATACCAGTAATCAGTGAGAGGTGAAGCACTAAAACTAAAATTTTGACCAAATTATGTTTTAAAATCTTTTTTTAATTAAATTTCGAATTTTTTTTAATTAAGGAAATCCAATGCTCCCACTACTATAAATATGAGTCCAAATATGGAAATAAACACACTAAATTGGCAATATTTTAGCTCCTAACTTAAAAAGGTAAAAATGTACCTTTAGTGCCTGGCCTCTCCTCCCTCTTCCCAGAAATTCTAAACCTTTCCTAGCTGCTTCCTACTACGCCGTCACTCTCCGTCTACCATCCAACGTTTTCCGCTGAAAAAAAACAAAAAACGACCCTTCGTTTTTTTCCATTTTTCCGTTTCGTCCTTCGCCGTCGCCCTCCCGACACTCCTCCAGTGACACCGCCACCGCTTCCGTCGACGTCCCATGCTCCCGTCGCCGACGTTCCTCGCCACCGTCTACGCCGAGCTTGCCCGTCGTCCCCGCCGTCACTCCCACGCCGTCGCTGCCTCCAGCCCTCGCCGTCTCGCCGCCGCCGTCGCCCATCAAAGCTCCGCCCTCCGCCGTCCCTGATTGTTCGATCAATCGCCTGAATCGGAGGAGGAGCGAAACCTTTTCGGCCAAAAAAGGCGACCCGACCCGTCGGATTCAAAATTACATCTCTTTTTTTTTCTCTCTTTTCTTTTCTTTCTGTTCTTTCTTATTATTTTTTAATGGAAGGTTGTACCTCCTACTTTTACGTGGATGGTTAAAACGCCCCACCTTATTTATTCTATTTATTTATTTATTTTCTGTATTTTTTGATAATTCTTTTACGTGAATGACCAAGCGTCCCACTTTTATTTATTTTTATTTACTTTCTGTATTTATTATTTTCTGTTATGTGGATGGCCAAACGCCCCACTTTATTTATTTATTTACTTTTATTTACTTTCTGTATTTATTATTTTCAGTTATGTGGATGGCTAAGTGCCCTACTTCATTTATTTATTTACTTTTTTATTTACTTTCTACACTTTATTATTTTTTATGTAGATAGTCAAGTGCTCTACTTTATTTATTTTTATTTACTTTTTTTCTGCATTTTATTATTTTCTGTCATATGGATGGCCAGGCACCCCACTTCATTTATTTATTTATTATTTATTTATTTTCTGCACTTTATTTTTTTTACGTGGATGGCCAAGAGCATCACTTTCTTTATTTATTTACTTTTTATTTAATTTTTGCATCTTATTATTTCTTTGTGTGGATGGTTAATCTTACTTACTTTTTTATTTACCATTTTTTTATATATGGCTGGCCAATAGCCCCATTTTACTTCCTTATTTATTTTTTTTTGCAGTTTATTATTTCTATTACGACCAAGCCCCCCCATCTTTTATTTTTCCGTTATTCTTATCTTGTTTAGAATTATTGGTTATTTGGAGTGTCGAGTCATTTACTTTTTTTTTTTAAATTATTATTTTTCTTAAATAACAAAGTCTAGCCTCCTATGCCGTTTATTAAAGTAAATTTAAAAATTCATAACCGGATGATCCAATAAAATCAATGGTTTTTTTTGAATAAGTATTTTCTTTTTCTTAAAAAAATATATAATATAAACAAATTTAGGATCCAGATCCTACTGATCTAATGAGATCCATGGATTGGATAATCACTTAAAAAAATATTTCAAAAAAAAAAACAATGAGAAAAAAAATAAAATAAAATAAATAATATTAAGATCATTAAAATCCATAATTCGGATGATTCGGTAGAATTTATGATGTGGATTGATAATTAATTAAAATATTTAATAACAAATAAAAATTAAAATTCATTAAATTCCACATCCGGGTGACTCGATAAAGTCCATGGTTTGGAAATATCAGATTTATTATAAAAATGAATAAAATCAAGCACCAAGATTTAGAAGTCCAAATCCGGGTGATTCGATTAGAATCCATGGTTTGAAAATTAACTGAAATTATTTAAAAGCAAGCAAAGCAAAATTAAAATCAACTAAAGTCCCGAACCCTTGAACTCTCGTAAACCATTTTTAAGGTGTCCAATCAACCTAAGTGAAACCGATTGGTGGCGACTCAAAAAAAAAAAAAAACATGTTGCCACAATTATAATGATATTTTCTTTAAGATTCACACACAACCAATACATAGGTTTCTTTAGGGCTAATTAGAAATCACTTTCTAGTTTTTTTTTTTCAACACTCACTAGAAACCACCCCCTAGTTTTGTTCAAGAATCACTTGGAATCAATCCAACACTCAACAAATTCTAAGACTTATAGTGCTTACAAGATCACAAGCCCACACAATAGCACTCATCTTGATTATTTCTCAAATGAAGAAAACTTTGATGATAAATCTCACTTCTAATGTGAAGGGTTACTTGTCAATTTGTTTCTTGATATGCTTATAGTCTATTAGGTACATTTAAATTATAAGGATCATTGGGGAGCCTTTAAATATCAACTTCGAAAGAGCTAGATGTAGCTATAGATAACAATAGGTCGGGTCAAATACAAGTGTGTCATTCTTGCCATTCATGTCTGTGAGTATTTCTTTACTTGCAAAGTTGTGGGTATCCATTAATTGGTAATATTTTGCACCTATATCCATAACCCACAGATATCCCTATTTACATGTGTACCCACGAATTGTCAATATGCCATTAATCTAAAGGAAAAAACTAGCAACGACCTCAATCTGTTCACTTTTTATAGCTTACCATCCTAACTCTTTGTCCCCTTCCATTTTAACCACTCATGGCCATGGGTCACGGGTATGACGGGTTATCATCATGGATCCCCAAAACTTACCACCCAACAGTACCAACTAGAAAGGTAAAATTTGTTATTGATGTCCATTTCATCATGGGTAGTTTTACTCTCAAAACTGCCCATTGTGGGTAGGTATCCTTGGATTATGCCATCCCTAGTTGTTGCTTTGGCTAATCTCATAATTTCCAATAGATGGAAATTTTCAACATGCTGAAAATTTATTCTTGAAACGAACTCTAAATTTATTCTCCAACGACTAATTACTCATCAAACACATGATAGGTCCAGTCCATGTTGTAATATGATGTGTACTAATTTATTTTGAATTTTGAATATTTTTTGAATGATTTTTTGCATGGAGGATTGCCTAGGTGATTTCCAACATGTTGTTTCATTTTTAATCATTTGTTCTTAACTTTCCGCAGCTATAATAATTTCTATCTCCAAAAATCTACTAGTTGGTTTGTTCCAACTTATTACTTTGAGGTTCCCTGAAGCTAGCATTGTGTTAGTCAGAACTAAGAATTTTCAACAAACCAACTGTTTAGCCTTTCTTACCCATTGTTGGCTTCCCCAACTGCTTAGTTTGATTTATGTTCAAAGGCAACTTCTAGGCCAACATTTCAACTCCACCTTTCACTTCAATTTTAACTTGCTACTTTTTTTTTATCATGGAATACTTAGAAACATCATGTAAAATTATTATATTGCATTACACAGTAAAATAAACATATTAGTCATTCATAAATATTTTCATAACATTAACATTCTAGGTTAATTTACTACAAGAGGGAAGACCGTTTGCTATGGAATTTATTATAGATAAATCATAGCAAATCTAAATTTGTTGTGAGAAATTTTGTAGCAAGTAATCGTAGGAAAAATCTCCATCGCAAATATTAATCATTGTAATATCGTAGCAAAAGTGTGACAACTAAAATCATCACAAAAAAATTGCGATCATTCGATGACGATTCCTTTTTGCCTCGATTTTGCCTTAATACATATGTGATGATTATAATATTCACAGCGTAAGCTATTTTGACAATTTTCCTACGATTCCTAGTTTATTTTATTTTTTTATTACTAATTTTAATGTATTTAATTAATGAAATCAATATATTACATTAATTGTTACTAGTAAATTAATGTAGCTGAATAATAAAATATTATTAAAATAAATATCAATAATTTACATAAATATGTCAATTAATTATAGAAATATGAAAAAATCTAAACCTTATTTACATCAATAATAGAATTATCACTGTTGTGGCGACAGTGCACCACTGCCACACGAACGTTCATTATCAACGCCGATCTCGAAGGACCCAGTCTGCAATCTAGCATCAATATGTACCCACAAAAATATGTCAAATAGTTAATTAATTTTGTGTAACTTCTAGCAAAGTACAAGTAAACTTAGATTAGTTACCTTTTTAACCATTAATTTGGTACTTTTGTCATCTGATTCATAAAATTTAACTAATCACATTTTTATCCATAATTTTTGTTCTTTTATCAATAAAGTCCTCAAAGTTCCATTAGTTACCTTTTTAACCATCAATTTGGTACCTTTTTTGTCTAATTCTTAAAATTCAATCAATTACATTTTTCATCCATAATTTTTGTTATTTCATTAATCAAGTCCTCAAACTTCCATTACTTACCTTTTTACCAATTACCTTTTTTATCCTCAATTACTACTTACCCATTAAATAAAAAACCCAAAAATCATACTAACCCATTCCAATTAATCACAAAATAAACCAACAATTTGCATAATTAACTAGCAAATCACATAATAAACCAGCAAATCACATAATAAACCAACAAATCTCCATAATAAACCAAAAAATCACATATATAATAAACTAAGAAATGCCCATAAATAATAATAAATTAAATTAAACTATTCCAATTAATCACATAATGAACAAAACAAATCAAAGCAAACTAAAGAAATTAAGAACTAGACCTGTTGAGAGAGAGAAGATGTTCAGCTGGTAGGAGATGAGGTTAAGGTGGAATGAGAGGAGAGATAACCATGGGGTAAAGGAGGAAGGAAAGGAGAGACAGTGGCGGCATGGAAGAAATTTTGCCAACAGAGGAGATGGCGTAAACGAGATCTAGCACGGCAGAAGGAGAGATGAAAGGAGGAGGAGGCCGATGGACCTCAATTCGATGGATGAAGAGATTCAAGGAGGAGGAGGCCGATAGACCTCGATTTGGCAGAGTAGGAGACTGGAGTGAGAGATTCAGCCAGAGGACAAGGCGATGGAAGAGAGACGGAAGGAGATGACAGGCTGTGAGATGATTTAGAAATAAGAAGGTGAGAGGCGAATGAGAGTTTAACTTTTGATATTGTGACAAATTTTCCATGATTCTCCTTAGCTATGATTTAGCCTTGATTAGCCCATAGTTGAGGTAGAATCATCGTAAATAAAGTGATTTTGCCACGCATTTTGCTATGAAAATAATATTGCAACTATCTTGCTCGAATTTTTCTGGCAAATTTTCACTACCCAACAAACTTTTTCCCATGATTTATGCTCGATTTTGTATTTATTCTTACAATTTTTCTATGGTATTCAACTACTAATAAACTGTAGAAACTTAAAAATTTTGTGTTAAATTAAAAGTTAATGAAAAGTTTAGGCTATTTTACAATAATTATTATCAATGGCTAAAAATTTAATTTTTCAAAATATTGGAAACCTAATTTAATGAATATAAACAAGTTATGGACCAATGTTGTAATTTTGAGAAATTTCTACAAAATTATTAAACTTACTAAATATGAAAACCTTAAAAGAGATGCTTCTTTCTAAAAATAGAAACCCCTAAAATGGAAAGTTTAGGATTTAAGGTTAGTGTTTTAGGGTTATGCATGGTTTAGTATTAGTGTTTGGAGTTTAGTTTTAGGATTTAGGGTTAGGGTTAGGGTTGATGGGTTTAATGTTTAGAAATTAAGGCTAGGGCTAAATTTTGAAGTCTCTCAAAAGTTTACAATTTCTAAATTTAGAACTCTACAAAAGGTTTGGAGTTTCTATAACTGGAAGTCTCCAAAGAGTTAGGAGTTAAGGTTGTTAGTGTTTAGAGTTTAGGGTTTAGAGTTAGATTTAGTTTTAGAGTTTTGAGATAGGGTTAATGTTAGTGTTTAACGTAGTTAGGGTTAGGGTTGAAGGTTTTAGGGTTTAGGTATAAGGATTTAGAGTTTAGTGTTTAGCAATTAGAGTTTAGCGATTCAAGTTTAGAATTTAGAGTTAGGCTTTTAGGATTTAGGGCTAAGGTTTAGTATTTATGGTTTAGAGTTAGGGTTAGCGGATTTAGGGGTTTAATTAGGGTTATGGTTTGGTTTGAGGGGTTTTGGATTAGTGTTTAGTACGTGTTTAAGGTTTAATGTTTAGGATTTAGGGTTTAGGAATTTATAGGTTTAAGGTTTAGGGATTTAGAGATTTAGCGGTAAGGGTATCTGTCGGAAGATAGTTGTAGTATTTCCTATGGTTTTGCTATGCCTTATTGCTAAGATTATTTTCATAGCAAATTTGTATGTTTGAAACAATTATATTCGTTGCAAAAAAAGAAATTATCACAAAATCTTTGGAAATTGCGGAGATTTAGCATATGCAATCATAGGAAATTTGTCACAGTTATTATCCTTGACTAGTCCAAGCTTATTTTAGCTACAATTTTGTGACCATTCATTTTTTCCTTGCTTAAAATTGTCATGTTCATCATAAAAAGTCCCCCTCTTGTAGTGATTGACTGGATCAAATCCGACATCTAAGTAGATCCTTTTAAAAGGGTTGGTTGCTCTTACCCCAAGCTTTATTTGAAATTATACTTACCATCTAAGATTTCTAAATTTACTCCTATTCCCCTATTTTTTTCAACAATAATAAAAAAAACTGACTTTCTTTTATTTACAGAAAAAAAAAGATGATCCAAAATTTTCATTAATTTTCATAAATTTGTCAAAAATATTAATTCTACTAAAAAATAGTTTTAATTTAGGTTGAGATTTAAAAGAAATTTATGAAAATAATTTAAGGACAAAATTGCCGTATAAATATAGATTTTGAAATCTCAGGTGAATAAGTGTAATTTAAATTAAAATTCAAAGGTAATTCTGATTACCTCTCTCTATTTTTTTTTTAATCTATAACCCTTCCAACTACCAGACAGAGAGTGGATGGCTTGTACGATCACCCTCTTGAGCACAAAGCCAAATTGGTTTTCTGAGTCACATGTGTGTAACATATGAATTGATGCTTAATCACCCACCCTCTACCGTAAACTTTATTGTTTTAACTCATCAATTTAACACTCCACGAATTAAAGTAGCTAAAAGATATCCATAATCATATATATATATATATCACAACAATAATAATAAAAGGACTTACAAATTGAATTACTAGTAAGCAGCTGGATGACAAGTGTACCACCAATACCCGCACAAGCTTTTGACCAACAACAGTAGCCTTCCTCTTGATCAAAAAATAATGCAACCTCACGTCACCCCACCTATTTTGAAGACAGAGGAAAGAGAATATTTGAATCGTTTCAGATATGTTCAACTTGGAGATTGCTAATTCCCCGTTGAAAACTTGGCTGAGTGCTTAAATCTTCTTTTCTTTATTATAATTGATACCTCATTAATTAAATCTTTTTAACTCATTTTTCGAGGTTGTTCTTTTCTTATGATAAGAATTTTGTTCTTTTTCTATACACTTATCTGATTATTAAAATTATTATATAATTCAAAAGCCACACCCATTCATATCCACCAAAAGAAATCCTCAACATTTTGCTAACTTTATCAGCATGTTTCTTAATCACTAAAGATGTAAATCATTTACGGAATTCTTTAGAATTCTTTGGATTGCATCCCCACGGTCTACAAAATGGCTCAGACTCGGATACTGGGGAGATGGGATTGGCCTGATGACTACTTGTAACAAATATACCAATCTACGTCTTTGGTATATTGAATTGTTTAGTTATCTGAGATGGTGCATTTGGGCTCATGTGGTAAGGCCTATTGGAATTGTTTTGGACTTATTTGAATCAGACATATATGTTGTATGAACCCATATCAGTTTTGCTATGAATGTGTTTATTGGTGTAGACAAATTATTTGGATACGTATATTGGACATGGAAAGGATAATAGACAGGCCGAAATTGCAACTAGGAACCACCTTTCAATCCAAGATTGTGAAAACCAACTACAAATGTTGTCAGTACGCCAAAATTGGGTTGGGCAGTTAATAGATTATCAATGGTTTAACGATTGAAAAATTGCCAACAGTTTAACTGTTGTTAAATTTTCAACAGCTTAAACCATTGGTAATTTTCCAACGGCTTAAACCATTTGATTAATACTAATGGCTAAAGCCGATTGTAAAAGGCTCTGCCATTGATTCACTTTGTTACCACCTCACAAAAATGGGAGAATTACAAAATGTGGCATAATGGTCAAAAATAATTATATTGTATAATTCTCATCATAGTAATTGAGGTGTGGGGGGTAAAAGGCATGATCAATACCTCCTAAAAAGTGTTCTAAGTTGGTAACTTGGCCCTTAAGGATTGCTTGTTTGTCAAGCAACCTATAGACTTTTTTGTAAGATTTTGAAAATTTGGGCACTCAATTGCAAAAATTTCACAAAAGAGATTTGGAGAGTTATGAGAAGGATATGAATGGTATGAAAGTGCTATTAGATGACCAAATTGTTTATGGAAGACAACCAAGGACAAAGAAAACACAAAAAGACATAAAGGACCAAAGTGTTCTAATGTAGGCCTTAAGATGTGTATGTATTTGATTTAAGTCAAATGGTGAAATTGTGGGGTTATCCCACACTAAGGAGGGCAGCGAAGGCATGGGATAAGGAAGTCAAATGTGAGCCAAGAAATTAAGGTTAATAAACCATGGACTTGTAGCAAGAAAAAGGACATAAAGCATGGTTAAGACTAGTTAAGAGTGTTTGTGCACTTAAGACCATTTAAAGTCCATCTTGGTCCCTATCACTCCATAATTTCGGCCTCCACCAGAAAAAAGAAAGCTAGCCCTCTCCTCCACACTTCCTCCATAGCCACCATACCTTCAAACTTAAAGCTGCTTGAAATTGAAGGCAAAAGGAAGCAATTGGAAGCAAACTAGAGCTATTGCTTGGGTGCTTCAAGGATCAAGCTTAAAATTTGGCCTACCCATCCTAGTAAGGGGTCTCTTGCTCTCATGAATTGTTTACTATATTTTCAAGCATCCATCGAGTTAGTGCTAAGCTTGGAAGAAAGTCATGAGCTTAATGAACCAAGCTTAGTGACGGGAGTGCACTTATTGAAGGTTTTGTGACCTAATGTGAAGTGCACAGTGATGGAAGTGAATTGAAGGGTTTCTAGAGCCCAAAGTTAGTACTAATTAGTCTTAAAACTCTCCTAAGGCCAAGCTTAAGCTTCAGGAGGGCTTCCATAGTGATTTACTTAAGTTTATTGCATGTTTTATGGACTAACCTATGGTTTATGTTGCTGCCACATTTCATGTGTTTGTTAGTTGTGAATGGCTGCTGCATTTTGTTGCTATATCTTGTACATATGTATTGTGATTTTGTATTTTAATGTCTTTGGATACAGGTTTTAATGAGGGTCACATTTTGATATGATCAAGGAAGGCACACTCGAGGAAGGCAAGGATCCATTGAAGGTTTCTAGTGGACCAATGACAAGGAAGAAAGCTAAGGAGCTCTCAAGTGCACTACAAGCCTTTGTTTCAAGCTTCTTCATGGAGAATGGACATGAAACTTTATAAGGAGCTGCTGGAACTTTCAAGACACCATATGAAGATGATGGACATACTTGGTACTCAGTTCTAGAGTGCTTAGACAAGTCACAAAGTAAGGACACCAAGGACACCACTCAAAGTGCACCATTTGAGCCCCCTTAAGTGTTCTTGTTGCATTTTGTGTCTACAAGTTGGATTTTTGAGCTCTCACTTTTCAAGACCTCTTTCCAACATCTAAGAGGAAGATTCATGCCCTTGGAACTCAAATATTCAAGCTCGGAGATGAAGATATGAGTGAGAACCCTAAAGTGCCCAAAAATGCACTCGAGAAGGCTATTTGGGGGTTTTCGGGTTAAATCTTATATTTGCATTTTATTTTCATCTAATTCCTGCTTATTTACATTATTTAGGATGTTATTTAGGCTATGGAATTAATTCATGTCGCTTAGGACAAGTGGCATACGTTGCATACACTAAACAAGGTTAGAAAGGTTTAGGAGTCCTAGTTTGACTAGGTTTTCTTGAGTCCTTTGTAACTAGGTTTCCTAGGTGACTTGGGCTGCGAATTTTGCCTATATTTTTACCCTAGTTTAGGCCTATATAAAGGCACTTATTCTGGATGTAAACACACAGATTTTTTCCAAAATAATATTGCTACTTTGGAGAAGTTTCTCTTTGGTTCTTGGCGGACTGCCTTGGTGCACAGGTGTGCTTGTGTTCTTGGAGTTCTATACTTCTTGTTTCTAATCACAGGTTGATTAGGGGTAGAGATTTCAAACCTAGTCTTTTTGATGTCTTGTGAAGCTTAAACAACATCTTGGGTGTGTTTCATGGTCTTTATACCATTGGGGTTCGCATTACAATTCCTTAAGAGTACAAGTGTTACCTTTACTAAGTTTTACAATGAAACTTACTCGCCTCAAATCTGGCCATTTCAGGTCCAGCAGAAAGATCACATTCAAACTGACCTTTGTGGTTTGAGTTTTGATCTGAAATTGCAGTTACTTGAACTTCCATATGTCTAGCTGTGTTCTGAAAAGGTGAATTTAGGAGCACATTTGGTATTTTTAGCGATGGTGCTTATTGTGTTATGTAGCAGCTGTCCAGCATCCTGTTTCTGAAGTCCATTGTGTCTCAGGCACTCCTGTAACTTAGGGTGCGTATTTAGCTGAGTTAAGACCATTATGTAGTACATGTATGTATATATGCATGTACATGTAGTGTATGTAAAATAAGACAAGTATGTGAACTTTTGAGTAATGTTTTGGCTATGTATGTGATGTGGTGCAAAGTTGCCTAAATGTGAATGATAGGCTACTTATTTGTAAATTCTATTTTGGCCACATATTGTTATTAAATACAAGAGCATGTACTTCCTACGTGTATTAGACATATATGGGATATCCTTGGAGGGCTTACCCTTGTGAATGAAGTGTTTGCATGGTTTGGAAAATTTGTATGGGAAAAATGGTCCAAAAGTGACTAGATTTTTGACCCTGTACCTAAAGTTTAATATCTCCCTATGTAAAATGAATCTTGGTATGAAATTTTGGCCACATCTAGAGCACATCTAGAGGTTGAACTAAGATTTATAATTTCTGAATTTAGAGTCCTGTAGCCAAAGATATGACGTTACAAAGTTGGCTAAGCTACTGTTCATTTAGTCAGAATTTTGTAACTAATTTAAAAAATCCATAACTTGGTCCATAGGTGGGCTATTGATGTAAAACCAAATTCCTTGGTTTTATTAAAGACTCTATTTGATAATGAAACAAAGAAAACATGGGGTTACATGGCCAGATTAATACAATTTTTTGGAAGGAATTTCAAGTGAAGTAGCTGGTCACTTACACTTAATAAGATTGCCTAATGTGTAGTAGCCAAGATTAAGACTTGTACTAGTGTTTTCCTTTCTTGTTGCCATGGTGTGCATAAAATGTGAATATGTGTGTAATCATTGGACTAATATGCATGCATTAACATAGTGCCCAAGAGGGTCACTTGGGTATGCACACTAAGGGTATTGTTCTTATGGCCTATAGAACAATACCCTTAGTGTGCATATCAACCCTGGGAGCTTTAAATGCATAATTTTGGTACCATAACTGGACTACCCCAGAATGGGTAACACACTTGATTTGGGCATGAACAAATTGGTAAGTTACTAACAGTCTTGTGTTGCAATTTTCCAACTATTTATGTTTCAACAGTTGGTATTTTTCTTCCAACATTTAGTTTTCCAACGGCTGCTTGCCAATGGCCAAAAGTTGATAAGTTCAGAGTTTCCAATGCATAGCCATTGGAAGCGACAGTTGGTAACCGCCCTTATTTTAGTAGGGATTAAAATCTGTGGTACAAGAGTACAATAAGCTTTTCCTTAGGACTATAACATGTCATGGTTTATTCCCATCAATTGTAGAGGGTACACCCAAAGACAAATCTTGATCGTCATTATGAAAGAGTAAGGTTTGAAGCCATTTTATATCCACCATGCCAAGATCTTCATCTTTGGAAATCTTAGTTAATGCTAATACCTTTGATGTACTCAATGACATTGCATCATGTGGTTAAAATGCTAAAAAACATTCTTTGGCAAACACTGTGCTTTCGTCTGGCAAGGTATTAGACTGAATTTCCACCCTGGACTAAGAAAGATCAAAGTCATCCAATACCACCAAAGCTTTACTGCAATTCCGAATTTGTTATTGTGTGTATGTACCTTAAGATAATGTGAAATGTTGTGTTACTAACATTCTTCCTCTACTCATCTAACATACTTTTTGAAATTTCAAAACAATTGATTAACCAAATATACGCCTAGATGTCTTAATTAAGTAAGCTTTTACAAACTTCAATGGGGATTTCATCTAGCCCTTCCTTTCACAATTCTATTTACTTGTAAGAATCCCTTACTTCTCCAAGATTTTAATTTCTCTGGTGTTCTTCTTATATTAGTTCCAATCTTGTGCAATAATATTAATGAAATGTGCTTTGGAAATGAGAGGTGATATGAGTCCAAAATGTTTAAAAAAGTGTTAGTTCTTAAAGGAAATATGGATTTAGCCTTTGTTACGGCACATCTAGGCGTAGACAAAGATTACTAAGGTAAGCGTAAATTTTATGCTTATAAAATCTATTTGCACATTAAGTAATAGATTTAGTAAGTTAAGGTAGCATAAAGTAAGTAATGTGACCAATTGAGCAAAGTTTGGTCATAAAGGGAAAAATGGTAATTTTACTAAAAAACCCCTATTTTTATGTGATAAACAGGATTGGACTATGGAATAAAATATTTTGAAGTATTTTAATGATTTTTAGTCCAATTACACACATGGAATAAGAAGAATAAAGTCAAGTGTAAGACATAGCAACAAGTAGTGCACAAGTGAGTAGTTAAGGGGCTTATGTTGTCAATAGTGAGAAAGTTAAGAGATAATAGCAAGAGATGAGTGAATCTTCTTCATTTGCTCAACCAAAAATGCCATTTATGACCAAAAAGAAACCATAAGTCCCTTCCCAACTGTCCTTTGCCAACTTGGAGCTCGATTTGGAGTTTTATTGGTGCAAAGTGCTCATCTAAACTTAAGAAAGTTTATGATCATGTTTCTTTCTTTGGGTGAGCTTTAATTTTGGTTTTAAGATGTGGTAAGTGTTGTGTTTAAGTTATTAAAGCCTAGTTAAGTTAGATAGTTGGTCCCTAAGCTCAAATCTTGCTTGTCGAAGGTTAATTTCTAGCTAAATTAGCTTGTGTGCAAAGCTAGTCCTAAGAAAAGGTGTTTGTATCTCACAAAAGGGTTAAGGGTTTGTATCCTTTTTAAGCTTGAAATTGCTCAAAGTTAGATCATATTACATGTGTTTGATGCTTTAGCAATTGGTTTGCTAGAAAATAATGAAAACTACAATGATTTGTAAGTAAAATGGCATGGTTGTGCTTATGTGTGCATGGTGAGTTGGAGGATTGTGATCTTGGTATAGGTAAGAGACTTTTGTGATTTCAACTACTTAATGGATGCTTTTATACATTATTTATCAAGTGGAAGGGTCTAAAAATCATTTGGAAGTGGTTTAGGGCAAGACATGCATAAGTGTGCAAGAATTGAGAAAGGAGCATAAACCAGGGCACCAAGTGAGGTCAAGCTTAGGCCGAAGGATGAAGGTGATGGCACTGGCTTTCGTTTTGCATCTCCTGTGCCTTAAGGCCTAACATTTAGGGCTACTAATAGATTTTTTGATACTTTGGTTAACTTCCCCAGACCTTCCTAAAACTTATAGGACCTTTGAATATGTCTTAGAATCACTTTTAAGGTAAGATTAAAGCATTTGTTAGGAAAGTTAAAAAGTGGTTAAAGAAGGTCTAAGAAAGGAATGGGGCCTTAAAGCAAGATCAAGGGTGCGAGGCAAGAAAGAGTGATTCTAAACTTTTAAGCTTCTTGATTAAGCTATTTTAGTTGAATAAGTTGAGCCACCAAGTTAAGCAAACTCCTATACAATGTGATAAAGGTAAGAAAGAATAAGTTAAGTTTAAGGCAAAGTTTATTCTTATAATTAAGACAAAGTTGGGGTCGGGTTTGGAGAATAGAATCCCTTTCTAGTGGCCATTAGAGAAGAGCTCGGGATGTTTGAGCTCCAATTAAGTTGTATATAAATATTTATGTTCGAGGTTCTAAGATTTTCATGTAGGTTAATAAATCCCTTACTCAAAATTATCGAATGCTCACTCTTTGTTTTCAAATTGTGCAAATACGATGATGTTGTGTTTAAACCAAACAAAGGAGTGTTAATTTTGGTTTTCTTCTTGCAGGTCTATACTTAAGGAATCTAGATTGATTCTAAGAGTTGGTTAGGTACTATTATGTGCTAACTAAGTTGTTTTATGCCCTTGGCAGTGAGTAGGCTAATGATGCAATCCCCATTGGTAAATGACCACAAAACGTGCCCCAAATCCTACAAGCTCTACAAAATGCACTCCAAGAACTGGGAATTGACCCCTCTTCCCTAACCAACCAATGGTTAGAAACAAGAAGTATAAAGAGGAACAAAGAAAACCAAGCTTTTTTATGCACCAAGGCAAGTTCATAAAAACTCAAAAGAGAAACTTTTTCAAGCAATATTTGATGTATTTCAAAGTTTGGAGTTTACAAGAAGATTGTGGCCTTTTTACAATGATTTCTAGGTAAAATAGTTTGAATTGCATGGGAAACAAACAAGCTAAAGCCCTTGTTAAGCAAGAAGTCCTAAGACAACTAAAATTTGACTCAAACTAAGTTTAAAACACTAATGGAACTTAAATAACAACCAGGTTTGGCCATTCTAAATAAAAATGAGCAAAAATTTGAAAATTAACAAGTTCATACTAGCTCATACATATTCACACTAGCTTGCTCATAAGTGTCCCAAATATGGTAAATAAAAAGGTCTAGCAGGCTATGTTACTCCTTCTTGGGTGCACCTAAGGTGGTGTAGGCACACCATAGGACTCAAGAAAGTGTGGGCTAGCTCTTTGACATCTCGAACTATGGTCATGTCCCAAGGTGAACATGTGCTCCAGGGAGTACGTTCATTGGGATGTATGGTCCAAAGGTGACCTTCAAGCTTTAAAATTGTGCACCAAGGCATGCTTTTCACTCCTTGTTTGACCAAAAGGTGTTCTAAGTGCTTCATGTGAGTTTCTAGCTTTATCTTGCATGAAAAATTACATGACAAGTCCATGAGTGCCGTGGTTAACTCCTTAGCCCTCTTTTTTGTGATAAGTTCACTTGTGATCTTCAAAGGGTCATTGGATGTGCCTCTTTGATTTACATCAAATATGTTCTCCTTAGAAGGATTCATCCCCTAATCTATATGCTCAAACAAAGACAAATCAAAGATATTGAAAGTGTTACTAACATTACACTCACTCGACAAGTCAAGCATGTACGCATTGTTACTAATTTTCTTGATAACTTGGAAAGAACCATCTCCCATTGGATGAAGCTTTATCCTCCCACTTACTGGAAAACTTTCCTTCCTTATGTGATGCCAAACCCAATCTCCAAGTTCAAAGCTCACCTTTTTTTAGACTTAGTTTGCTTTCTTGGCATTTTGTTGATTCTTGAGTTAAATTTGCATCTTAACATTCTCATGAAACTTTCTAACCATTTTGGCCTTCCTTTTACCATCCAAACTAGGAATCCCTAGGGGTGTAAATGAACAAAACATTCAGTGAACCATTCAGTAAAAGTTCATTTATGTTCGTTTATTTAGTTAAACGAACGAACCCGAACATATTTTTCTGTTCGATTAGTTAAACGAACGAACACGAACAAGGTCCCGTCATTCATTTACGTTCATGAACCATTCAGTTATTGTTCGTTTATGTTCATTTATTTATTTGTTCATTTATATTGATTTATTTGTTTATTTATATATCAGCTATACATTTATTATTATATATGTTTTATAGATCATGCATTTTTATTAGTGTCTAACTACTCCACTCATGTGATTATGCTCTAATCTTTCCCAAATTAATATATTGTTTTTGTTTCAACAAATATAATCAGTCATTTTCCTCATAACGTGAACCTGTTACAACACCAAGCTGAACCCCGTTGCCATAACTCATAATCTCTCTCACCATCGCTTATTGCCCTGTTGGCCATTGCTAGTGTCGTGCCCAGCCTAGACTCTGGCCCATTCGAGCCCAATTACTTAATCATGTAGCGGAATTTCCATATAAGGGGCATTTAATCCTTATCAAAACATATGGGCATGGAAATTACTAGCACTAGCTCATTAATGATTTACTTAAAGGTTGATATTGTGTTCTCGGAAACAAGCTAGTACTTATGTGGAACTTGTGTGTTCATTTCAAGCTCGTTATAGGCATGCATTTACTTTCTAGTTCATGTTTACTTAATGTTCATCTTTAAACATTCATATAAGGCCTAGACATACATGATTCCATATTTCAAACATGGGCTTAGAACACATGATCATGCTCTATCAACTTTTTACTTAGGCCCAAAGATTATTATCAACTAGAACATCCAAGAGTTCACATGTATGCCATAGACATACAACATGGCCGAATATACTTAGATTTGATTTTAGCATGCCATTTTACTTAAGTACCTAAAAGGGTCCATAAATACTTAGAATCACAAATTTGGTTTTTGAGACAAACCAAAATACATAGCACATGTTTATACATGGCAAATCACACATAGAACACATTTCCACCTTAGAGACTTTGTTCCCACAATCTAAACTCCAGCTCCTGCACATAGGGTCCACACTTATTAGCTTGATACACAAGCAACCCATAACACTTAGAATATTGAGCAAACACATGTGTACACACAAACCTTTTTACCAACAGAAAGAGTATAAAATACTTGTGATCTTAGTTTCGTTCTAGTGCTCCTTTTCCTACATTTAGTAGAGAAAGGCATGAGTAAAACTCAATAAGGATTCCATACAGCTCATAGAGCCTAACATAGCACAAGTATATCTTGGAAAAATATAATCCAAGCTCCTACAAAGAAAACACTAAGATAAAGAAAATACAGGATATATGCATATAATAATAATCGGAGTCAGCAAGCACAACCAAACATAGAAGCACACAAACACACACACCACTTAACACCATATTCCCATGAAGGGCAGAGCAAGCATGAGCATATTTTATTTAATTTCGGTTAACCATTTATTAGTCCATATTAATCTGAGATCTCTTTATGCTTGGGAATTGAGTTGGCCGACCAAATTCCTAGCTGTAATGCTTGCACAGAGTTGCCTAAGCAACAAAACATAGCCCTCTATAGCACCTTAGGATCACATGGCATTCTTCATCCATCACCTAAAGGCATTGAATACACAAAGAGTATAAGAATCCTTACCACAAAACTCTTAGCAACTTTGTTGCCCGAAAGCTTTAGAAGCTTGTTTCTTTGCCCTTTCCTTGCTTGTCATAGCTAGAACTTAATTTCTAGCTTGAGAACCTACAATGGCTGAATTATTAGCAAGTATATTCTTGCATTACCATAGCTCGAAAGCTTACATATACCAAGAAAACTTGGTAGAACATACAATACCTCAACAAATGAGGTATGACCGAATTTGTGTTGCTTGCTCTCTTTCAAGCTCCCTCTTGACTTTTCTTCAAATCGCCACTTGATTCCTTGCCTCTGAAGGCTTTAGAAGCTTATGCGCATCAAGAACACAAGCTTAAAATACAAGAATGCTAAGAACAAGACTTGGCCAAAACTCATCTTGGTTGATAGTTTCCAAAAACGTCTCCTTCTTTCAATATTCTCCTTGATTCTTCCTTGGGATGTTCTTAAGAGCTTATAGACACCAAGAAAACTTGGTAAAAGCTCAAGGATGCTCAAGAATGAGCTATGGATGAATGGTATTTGGGAGAGAAGAGTTGGAAGAGTTTGAAAGCAAAATTAGAGAAAGATTAAAGAGAGAGATGGGGAAGAGCAAAATGAATGAATTTGGGAGCTTAATGGGCATGTAATGGACAAATTTGGGAGGGGAGAATGAGTGTATCATGTGCTTGGATGAGTGGCAGACAAGTGGGGGACAAATTGGAAGACTTGTGTGGGTGGTGGGTGAGATAGTCAAAAATTGAGACAAAGTGGAAAACTTTGGTAAAAGTTGGGAGAATTTGTCAAAAGTGGGGGACAAGTAGGTGGAGGAAGGAATCCTAAGTGATGAGTTGGGTTAGAGGTGGATTAAAATAATGGGAAATGGAGAAAGGTGGTAGCCATGGCATCCAATGCCTTTAAAATTGGCTAATCTCCCCCTTAGTCCCTCAATTCCTCACATTTGGGCAACTGGGCCCAATCACCAAAAGTTCCCTTTGTCTAATTAAGTCCCTGACCTTAAATTTCCATCATTTTGCTCGGCCTAAGCCAAGTTTAAATTCTGAGAGTGTCTAACAATCATCATACTCCCTGGTCCCACTTAATTTAGTGTCTCCCAAACTCAATGAGCTTAATTCCCAATTTAGGAAAAATTCTTAAGCCTTAAATCCTCATAGCTCGAGGCTTAATTACTTAGGATTTTGCGGGCATTACAGCTAGACTGGCTCCAATTTAGATTGGTGGTAGTCATCAAGTTTAATTGTTCGTGTTCGTGTTCATGTTCATTTATTAATAAACAAATGAACATGAACAGAGAAGTTGCATTCATTTATTGTTCGTGTTCGTTTAAAGTTAAATGAAAGAACATGGACATAGCTTGTTCGTGTTCTTTCGGTTTGTTTACAGCCTTAGGAATCCCATTAGTAGGCAAAGGTGAAAGATCTAATGGAGTTAAAGGCTTAAAGCCATATGCAACTTCAAATGGTGAAAAGCCAATAATACCATGCACAGCTAAATTGTAAGCAGACTCAACATGAGGTAAACAATCCTTCGCTGACTTCAAATTCTAACCTATGATAGCTCTAAGTATAAAATCAAGAGTTCTATTGGTTACCTCAGTTTGACTATTTGTTTATGGGTGACATGCTGTAGAGAACAAGAGCTTTGTACCAAGCTTCCCCCATAAAGTCCTCCAAAAATGACTCAAGAACTTAGAGTCTCTATTAAGGACTATGGTCTTTGGAACTCCATGAAGCAGAACCACCTCCCTAAAAAACAACTTAGCAACATTCACAACATCATCTATTTTATGGAATATGCCATCTTAGAAAACCTATCCACTATAATAAACACAGAGTCTCGGCCTTTACCAGTCCTAGGTAAGCCTACTATAAAGTCCACAGAGATATCCATCCACAGGTGAAAACGTGAGGAAGTGGCGTACAAAACCATGTGTAGTTTGTGATGATTTAGCTTTCTTAAATTCAATGCAATGCTCATAAACCTTTTTAACATGTTTGACTATATTCAGCCAATAATAATGTTTTTTCAAAACTTGCAAAGTCTTAATCAGACCAAAATGACCCATTAATCTGCTATTATGTGCCTCTTTTGTAAACAACTATCTTAATGAAGTCTTAGGCACACATAACTTATTTTTTCTTGAAAATAAAGCCATTATCCTATCAAAAGTTCTAAAAGGTAGTGTTAGCACACTTAGCATAAACCTTATCAAAATCAGGATTAGAAGCATGCGAGTCTTTCAAGTGTTCAAAACCAAGCACTTTAGCTTATAAAACCAAAAGTAAGGCATATCTTCTTGAAAGAGCATCCACCACAATGTTTTCCTTACCTTACTTATGTTAGTGTTGTGCCCAAAAGGCCAATCATGAAATGATTGTATTTTTGCACATTGAGTCATGATATTTTATTGAGGCATTAATCCAGCAATTTTGTTTGTTGTTTTGTTTCTGCATAACGTAATAAACATAATTGTAACCCTAGAATAATTATATTCTTAAACGTCCCTAGTCTAGTATTATTGTGGAACAGGTTGCAATAATACATAATGACTAGCATATGTGGAGACTAGTATGAGATATGTAGTCTACATATGGGTACAAGTTGGAAAACTTGTGTACTGGACCGACCCACCATGAGAACACTTCATGGATCGTTATATGAGTGTCATAAGTGATTCTCATAGTGATCATGGTATATGTAGTCCTTCGACCTAAGATCATCAAGGTTCCCTACATGTGAGTCACATACTTTGATACTTTCCTTTGTTGCTCGTAACTGAGTGAACTTGAAGGAGGTCATTGGGTATGTCACATATCATGCGGAGGGATTTGTATGATCAAGATGGGATTTGTCCCTCCTATGTAATGGGAGTGATATCTTCGGGCCCCTTGATAGAGTGAGACTTAGAAAATGCATGGCCATGCTCGGATGAGTTGATATACGATATCAACGTCATCAGTTTAAGTTGGTCTACTCGGTAATCAAGAAACCAAAGATTGGGCTATACGAGAGTGACACATTCCATGTCTCGTGCTTAGTCTTGATATCTTGGACAAAGGGACAATGGCATATATCGGTGATGATTATAAAGGTTTAGTCGATTCACCGACAATCTTGTCACTTAGGTAGCAATGATGTGTTGCTAAACACCGCTCATTGCTTATGATCATAAATGTGATTTATGATAATTGCCAACATGGCAAGAGCCTATTGGGTCACACACATAGAGCTATTTGGATCATTATAGTGCATGGGCTAATTATTTGGGTTATGGTTTCACTTTAATTTCGTATTAATAATGGGCCAAGGAGTTGAGCCATTATTAAACCCGAAATTAAATCCTAATTGGATTAGGGCTTTGAAACCCATTAGGTCTGGAAGTTGAGTCTCACTATAAATACAACTTTTAAGTGAGAAATTCGTAGGTCTCCTTGCCCTAGCCTTCCAAAAGGACAGCCGCACTCTTCTCTTGCAATTCCTTGAAGGACGCAAGCTAGCACTGCGAGCGCAAGAGAAACGCATCTGCGGGACGTGGTGGAAGCGTGGTGATCCCGAGATGCTCGTGTGGATACCATAGAGAGCCTGAACACGTCAACTATTTAGGTTTTGTGATTCGACTCTACAGTTGAGTGAGAGATCTCAACCGAAAATTAGGTATGAAATTTTCGAACACCCAGTTTACCCCGTTTCACTTGGATCCTGGAAGGTTTCGGTTAAATTCCGTTGCGCTGTTTGGCTCCCGAAACCCAACAACTTATACTTGATAATAGATGAAAATGACTCAATAAACTCCACCCACGTTACATGCCTCCTATTCAACTTGCCTTTTCCATTAAGAAACTTAAAAAGTTGATAATCCGTGTGAATTACAAACTCTTTAGCCACAAATAATGTTACCAAGTCTCCAATGCCCTCACCAAGGCTTATACCTCCTTGTCATATATAGGATAGTTCAATGTGGCACCACTGAGCTTTTCACTAAATTAGGCAATGAGGTAGCCCTCTTGCATCAAGACAACTCCAATACCTACTCTTGAGGCATTGCACTTAATCTCAAAAATTTTAGCAAAGTTAAGAAATGCTAAAAGTGTTGCATGACATAACTTTTCCTTCAACAACAAGAAAATATCATTTTGTGCCTTTTCCTACTTAAATCTAACATTTTTCTTAACTACTTCAGTTGGAGGTGCAACAATGGTAAAAAAATTCTTAATAAACCTCCTACAAAAGCTAACTGGCCCATAAAAAGATCTCAACTCAAAAATGGATGTAAGAACTGACCATTCTTGGATTGCCTTCACCTTTTCTTGGTGAACTTTAATGCCTTTAGAACTTACAATAAATCCAAGAAAAATTACTTTATCAACATAAAATAGAACACTTTTTCAAGCTAACATAAAGCTTTTGTTCCCTTAATGTTCTAATACTTGCCTTAAGTGTTCTACTTGTTCATCTAGGCCTTTTCTATAAACTAAAATATCATGAAAGTAAACAATAACAATTATACAAATGAAGTCATGCAAAACATGATTCATAAGCCTTATAAATGTGCTAGGAGCATTAGTTAAACCAAATAGCATTACCAACCATTCATAAAGCCCAAATTTGGTTTTAAAAGCAGTCTTCTACTAATCCATTTCCATTATTCTTATTTGATGGTATCCACCCTTTAAATCAATCTTAGAAAACAAAGTAGAACCCTGCAATTCATCCAACATATCATCAAGTCGAAGGATAGGATGTCTATACTTTACAGTGATTTTGTTGACAAACCTACAATCCATGCATATGTTCTAAGATCAATTATCCTTCGGCACCAAAAGAACAGGTACAACACATGGACTCATGTTCTCTTGAACAAAGCTCTTTGTGAACAAATCCTCCACTTGTCTTTGGATTTCCTTAGTCTCCTTACGGTTGGTCCTATATGCATGCTTGTTTACAATGGAAGATCTAAGAATCATGTCAAATTAATGCTCTGTCACTCTTATTGGTGATAAAACCCTCAACTTAAGAAAACAATCTTCAAACTCCTACAACAAAAACATAATAGAACTACAAAAAGAGGTTAGCTCATTCAAAAAAAGAAAAGAATCTTTGTAAAGTAAAAAAAACACTGATTTTTGTGCTTGAATGACTTGCCTCACATCTCTCATTTTAGGAATACAACACTCTTCTTTTTCACTCAGCTTCCCCTCAAACTTTTCTCTCAAGAAATCTTCACTCTCCTTCCTTTCAATTCCACTCTCATCAGCTTTCCTCTCAGTTATTCTCTCAACTTTCCCTTCATGTTTTTCTATCTTGCCCTCAACTTTCCTTTCATTTATTTTTCTCTCAACCTTAATTTAAAACTTGCATTGATCCTCCAAGACTTGTTGTAGAGAAACTAGAAGAAGTGTAACCAACCTCCCTTCATGGACAAAAGAGTGAAAATTTTTAACACCATCATAAGTAACCTTTCTATCATATTGCCAAAGTCTCCCAAGTAAAATATGACATGCTTGCATAGGCACAACATCACAAAGAACTTACTCATGGTAAGTAATAATCTTAAAAGCAACAATAACTTACTTTACCACCTTTACCTCACCCGCATCATTCAACCATTGCAACCTATATGGATGTACGTATTTTTGTGTAAGAAGTTTCAGCTTTTCCACCATGGTTAAGCTTGCCATATTAATGCAACTTCCTCCATTAATAATGAGGCTACATACTTGCCTTAGACCTAGCAGCTAGTGTAAAATATGTATTCCCTTTGGTCGGTCTTTTCCTTAGCTTGCACACTTAGAGCCCTCCTTACAACAAAAGTAAAATCTCTATCCTTAGCCTTCAATTGGCCCATGGGAATGTCCTCCAGAGGTGTCATGTCATTAATGTTGCCTTGTAGGGCATCTTCATCCTTAGAAGTGATCTTTCTATCCTCTCCAATGATCATGACCTTATTGTTTGGCCAGCCCTTTATGTGGTGTCCTTTTCCTCTACATTTGTTTCACTCTATCTCTCTAGCTTTAGGAACACTCTTGGGTTAAGGCATGGATTTTTCTTGAGGCCAATACATGGCCACTTGGTGTTAGGTGTTGCCTTAACTCTTGGCCTTTGCACCTTCTTCTTGACATCTTTGCTCCAGCCTCCTCTCTAAGTGAAACTTTATCCTTGAGCTAGCCTTGCTGCCTTGAATCTTTGAAGAATCCTCTCAGCCTTAGTAGCATGATGGAACAAATCCTCGAAATTGACATAGGGCACCATCTTTACCTTGTTGCAAATTTCTGGATTAAGGTCATTGATAAATCTTGCAATGGTAGTGTCATCATCTTCAACAATGTTGGTTCAGGTTAAGGTCATCTCAAACTCTTTATGGTAGTCCTCCAATTTCTACTGCCTTTTCACTAATCTTTGAAGCTTCAAATGTTGATCTCTATAGCAATAACTTGGGACAAACATCTTTTTTGTCATGGTCTTGAGATCTTTTCAAGTTTTTATAGGCGCCTTTTTATTCTTCCTAGTAAAAGTCACAACTTGATTCCACCATACAAGAGCATGGTCAGTAAACTCAATAGTGGCTAATTTTACCTTCTTTTCCTTCAAGTAGTTGTGATAATCAAACACCAACTCAATCTTTTGCTCACACTCCCAATATGCATCTAGATCACTCATCCCTTGGAAATATAGAATGGTGCGCTTGTTGGGGGTTAAATTGGTATCTTCCTTTGGCTTCCCCTCCTTGTGGTCTAGGTGCATTCCAAGCTTCCTTTTCCTTATCTTCAAAAGCCTCTACCCTTACTCTTTTCTTTAGAATAAATACAGGGTTGGTCATCCTTTGCATGTTGGTGGATGAACTTTCCTTGTTGGTCAATTGAGAACCAATCTGTTCTAGCTTTTGGTCATTGACATCCATCTTGACCATTAAATGTTCCACCATGGACTGCATGGTCTTAAACTAGGATTTGGAATGACACTCCCTTTCTAAACTTTCCATTATAATGTGTGGAAATAAACAATTCTTCCTCACAACACTGAAACTCTTAATCATGTTAGTAACAATATTGCTTTCAAAGAAATCTCAAAAGCTTTAAGCAAACTATTCTCAAAACATACAAGAAAACTTGAATCACTTTGAAAATGAAGTTTTTAGATCAAAATAGAGGTGGAGTAAAAAAAAAATTGAAAATTTTTGGAAGCTTTCACAATGAAAGATTGCAAGAACCTCAAAAAAGAACACAAAATAGCAAAAATTGAATGGGAACTTGGTTTTTTTAGGCAAAATCAAAGGAAATTGTGTAAGATTGTGAAATCTTTCCTGGAACACATTTTTATTTGATGTTTTGTTGCTAGAAATATGTTGAAGATCTTTTCTTGCTGCAAAAGAAAGCAAAAGATCTGATTAATTGTAGCAAAGATTCAAGAAACCCGAATTCTTGCACAATTTGAAACAATCTTTATGAAACTGAAAAAAGATGTTTCTAAAACTTTGTTTTCATATTTTTTTCTAGGTTTTGGATGTAGGAAACTAAGAAAAAATGAATCAAAGAGGTTCTGGATGTTTTGGAATAAGTTTGAGACATTAAACCACATTTGCATGCAAAATGCGCTTGTTTCATTGAATTTGCACACTTTGGCCTAAAGCAATCAAGAACTGAATGAAATGGGTTAAAAATGAATAAAATTGAATGGAATTGATGAAATATGGAAGAAACACAAGGATTTTGGGACAAGAAAATCAAGAAAAACACCATTGGACTCCAGAAGAACCAAGGAAACTGAGATGGTGTAGGATTGATGTTTTCTATTTTTTAAGGCTAGAATTAACTTAGAATGGCTTTAACATGAGGAAAAGAATTAAAAATAGATAAATATGAAATAAAAATGAATTAGAATGAAAATAATGAAGGAAAATGTTGTTGGTCTTAAAGAAAACTAAAGAAAACAAGAAAGAATGCAAAAGACATTAATAGGGTTGTTTTTGTTGTTTTCTTGATATGGACACAAAAAAATGGCTAGAATGAATGGAATAGGACCTAAAACACAAAGAAATAGATTAGCATTGATGAAAACTGAAACAAAAACAACTAGAAATAATGAAAAACAAAGAAAGAAGAAGAAACACTGGATATGTCATTCATTGGCTTGGAACTTGTGTTTCATATATCGCCTGATGTGAACCCTTTTGGTATGTGACTAAGAAACACACCCAAGATGCTACAAGCTCACAAAACATACTTCGAGAACTAGAAATTGACCCCCACCCCCAACCAGCATGTGCTTAGAAATGATAAGTATAAAGAGGAACAAAGAAAGCCAAGTTTTCTTATGCACCAAGGCAAGTTGACAAAGAACTCAAGAGAAAAACTTTTTCAATCAATATTTGATGTATTTAGAGGTCTAGAGTTTCAAGCAGATTGTTACGGCCCTTCTAGAGGGAGGTAAGGACTTTAGAATTTAGTTTAGAAGTTTAATTTAAGTTTGCCTAACAAGAATTAAGAAGTTTGCCAAAGTTCACTAAGTTCCGACAAGAATAAAGCTCTGAACTAAGTTCAGGGGTAAAATGGTAATTTTGCACCCTGAGTGGCCGGGACGAGTCCCGAGTGTTTTAAAATGAATTTTTAGAACTTAACTTTTAACCTTAACTCAAACTCAATAAATAGACAAGGATTTAATCAAGAACTGTTAAGTTACAAAGATGGGGGACCTAATTGCACAAAACTTGAAACCTTGGTGGTTTGAAGGGTTAAGTGGGGTTTAAGAAGAGGGAAGAGGGGTTTGGGCTGCCATAACCCGTTTTCCAGCTTCTCAACTCCATTTCTCTCTCAAATTAAGCTTGGAATCAAAAGCTTTTGGTGCCAAAAGGTGTGGTTTGAAGTGTTCAAGCTTGGAGAAGTGATTTTCAAGCTTGAATCCATGTTTTTGAGGCGTGGAAGAGTGTTTTTCTCCATCCCCTGTTTTTGAACGAGGTATGATTCATGTTCTTGATTGAATTCGTGTTATTTGGTTGATTGGAAGCTTGGGTTTTGGTTGAAAGATGTGTTTTTGGTGTTTTAGAGCTTTGTTTTGGTTTGAATTTGTGTAGAACTTTGGAAGCTTGTTTGGAAGAGGAAGGGTTCGAATTCTTGCTTGTTCTTGGTGTTAAGGTAAGGGAGAAAGTGTTTTTAAGTTGTTGGATTGCTTTTGGATTGAAATGGATTGAGAAAGTTGAGTAATTTTTGGTTATGGTGTGAAGAAACGTTTTTGGGAATTATGATGGACTAGCTATGTTCGAAGGATTGGTTTGATGTTTCTAATGCATCATAGTTTGGCTTTGATAGTTGGTTTTGTTCCTTGCAACACGTACTTCATGTGTATGAAATTTGGTAACTTTTGATGCATGTTTGCTATATGTATTTGGTTGCCAAAGTTCGTAGCAGCAAACGGCCGAATTCTGCATTTCTGCAGAATTGGCGACGCGGCGCCAATTGGCCCGAAAATTGGCGACGCGTCGCCAATTCAATTTTTCTTCACAGAGCGTTTGCTCGTCGGCGACGCGTCGCCAATTCTTTTTGCCTTTGGCGACGCGGCGCCAACACAAGAAAATGGGGGGTTTGACTTTTTGCTGCGTTGACCCGACCGAGACTACGGAAGGTTCGGAACGTGCCTAAGGGTCCGAGGATCCCGATGGTACTCCGAGACTTCCGAAAGTCCCACCGGAAGTATGAGTTTTCTTGAACTGTTTGAGGTAAGTAAGTTGCTTAGGCAACAAGTAAGGAAACAAATGTTGCAATTGAACTTAATTAGCTATCAATAGCTCAGGTGAGAGGTTTAGAACCCTCGTCGGCCTAGCCGTGCCGGAGCCACGAGGCCACGAGGTGAAACCTTGTTCATCTAGTTTACATCAAAGAGGCCCTGCGGCCTAGTCTACAAGTCCCATCATAAATTCCCCTGCATAACAACTAGGTGAGAGGTTCTATGTTTGAATGAGGCTTGCTAAGGTTCGCCCTTGAGCCATATGATAGGTTGCTAAGTGATAGCGCTTGGCCTATATGTCAGGTTGCTAAGTGATGGCGCTTGGCCTGTATATGTGTCAGGTTGCTAAGTGATTGCACTTGGCCTGATACAGAGGACTACTTGAGGAGAGGTCTACCGGCCTAGTATATATATATATGACTAGTACCCTCATGCTGTGTGAGCTCGCAGCCAGAGTCCTAGCTTTTTCTTGCAGGTACATCGAAGACCCTTACTGAGAATGTTGAATTCTCACTCCCTGTTTGTTATGCAGAGTCTGAAGTAGCAGGACCGGATAATCGCTGAGGATTATCACGGTAGTACCTTTTTGTCTGTAAAGGTACGGTAGTTGAGAAACTTTAAGTTTCTAGCTTGCTTAAGTGTTTAGTTGGTCTGTTGGTCAGGCTGTGGCACTAACTTGCTTCTTCCTTTGGCTGCAGAGCCTAGTAGCACTTGGCAAAGGACTTGTGAGACTCGCCACTGGGACAGGAGTCCAAAGTGGGAGCTAGGGTAAAAGATCTCAGCAAAGTCTTGTATTTTGATACAGTACTTTATTTTGCCTCCAGTATTTATGTTATAAAGAGTCCTTGACTCAGGGGATTGTTCTCTGGGTGAGAGCATTAGTTACTTATGTATAAATGCTTTCACGAGCGGTGTATGTGTAGTTAATCACTCAAAGGTTGATTTTGATATGCTTTGGCATTTTGTATTTATTTATATAGAATTTTACTTAGCCGGCTAAATGTCTAAATGATTAAATGTTTTATGGTTTTAATAAACCAAGTCAAAGAATAAGTGCATACATATTGCATTTCTAGGTTAATCAACTAGTAGCATTGGATTTAATCCACACACATAACCAGCTAGCCAATTACAATCCACCGTGAGACAAACGCTCACAGGGTATCCCGGGCAGGGGCACGGGGATCGTGTCACAGATTGTGGCCTTTTTATAGTAATTCCAAGACCAAGTAGTTCGAATTACATGGGAAACAAACTAGTTAAAGGCCTTATTGAGGTAGAAGCCCTAAGACAACTAAAACTTGACTCAAACTAAGTTTAAATGCTAATGGAACTTAAATAATAGCCAAAGCCAAGTTTTGGCCATTCTAAACAAACAAGTGAGAAAATTTGAAATTTAACAAGTTCACACTAGCTCATTCATGAGTGTCCCAAATATGGTCCAAATATGGTAACTAGAAAGATCTAGTAGGTTATGTTACTCTTTTAGCCAACATATGTAAGCTCACTTAGGTGCACCAACGATGGTTTGGGCACACCAAGGGACTCAAGAAAGTGTGGGCCAGCTCCTTGACACCTCGAGCCATGGTGATGTATTGAGGTGCACATGTGCTCCTTGGCTACATGTGTGCTCCAATGGTGCAGGTAGACATTCAAGCTTTAAAATTGTGCACCAAGGCATATCTTCACTCCTTGTTTGATGAGAAGGTGTTACATGTTCTTCAAGTGAGTTTCTAGCTTTATCTTGCATAAAATTGCATGACAAGTCCGTGAAGTCTCGTGGGCAACTCCTTAGCTCTCTTCCTTGTAATAGGTCCACTTTTGATCTTTAAAGGCTCCTTGGATGTGCCTCATTGATATGCATCATCTAATAAGAGCACAAGGGAAGAAAGGTGACACTTAGCTACAAAACAAGTGAGGTCGAGTTAAAGATAAGTTATATTGTGATCTCAGATACCTTAGAAAGTTGTGTACTTAATTGTTTTAAGTTGATTTTCTAGTGTAGACAAGGGTAAAATGAA
Source organism: Aquilaria yunnanensis (assembly GCA_039654915.1). Taxonomy (NCBI): domain Eukaryota; kingdom Viridiplantae; phylum Streptophyta; class Magnoliopsida; order Malvales; family Thymelaeaceae; genus Aquilaria; species Aquilaria yunnanensis. The sequence continues at coordinate 79,068,425 of CM077593.1, forward strand.
TTAAGTTAATTTTATATTCATAGTTTTTTTTAGCGTACATTATGCTATTAAATGATGTACATACAATTTATACTCAAAGTCTCACTTGTTGATTTTCTTGGCTTTGATTTATGTTCATTTTTAAGTGCTTGATAAATGCATGCAAGTTCTCAAGTTTTTTTCCTTTTTTTATTTACTTTACTTAAGAGCCGAAGCTACGCATGCATGATTATGTCCTAGGTTAATGAACTAGTTTCATGTAAGTTTTAAAAAATTATGAGTTTCAACTACTTAGTTGCAACTAAGTATAGGACTAGTAAATCCCAATTAAGTTTTCCGCAAGTGATCTTGGGTAGCAGTTCCTTACAGCTTTAACAAATTTAAATCCATCCTAAAAAAATAATGTTTGACCAAAAATACTGAACTAAAACTAGAAGTCATGAATATTTAACCAAGGATTTGGGCTTCACATTGCTTTTAGGTTATGAAGCACATCAAAGCTTTCAGGCTTGATCAGGCCCAATAGCCTTATACCATTTATGAGTGGTCCCACAATGGGTATATGTATCTTAAGATCTAACAATTCGAAGGCCTTAGAGAGCAGCCGCTCATCCAACGGCCCTAGGCACACAATTCATAAAACCCCAAAAACCTATATAAAGATATTCGTTATTTATTTACCAGGTATGTGATCATTTTCCTTGGAATGCACACATTTGTTAGAATTCCCACTAACTTGAGCATTTGAGAATCTTTTGCAAGTTCTTGTGCTTTTTCTTCCAGGTGTACTCATGTGAAAACTCGTACTCTCTAGTACCAATGCTCAGGACCAAACTCAGTGCATCATCAATCCTTATATTGCATGTTGTGGTTGTGAAATTAAGAAAGCTCATCAAAGTGAAAAGAGACTTAGATATAAGCTAGAAAGAATATATATGAATAGATAATTTATACAAGTTCGAGATGATATCAAAGGGAAGAAAACATAGGATTTATCATCATTTTTATTAAGATTGCCTTTTAATATGCTCTACTATAACAACATGTAGAGTTGTTCTATTTCAAGCCATTTTATGCAACACTACTTTTAGCACTGAATTGAACAACTTTCTAAACAATTAGAACTATCTGTAATTTTCTCTTTTTTTATATTAGTGTCAGTGATTAACGTTAAAGTTTTGAAAAAGCTATCTATGAGTAGTTTTTAGCTTCAACGGTTTTATCTCCACCATTAAACAAATTATCCAAAGCTTTAACTCAAACAAGTTGTTCTCAAATAGGGGCAATAAATATATTTTTGCTTCAAAATTAACAAATGGTATGAAACCTCCATGGAAATGAGGCAAATTTCAAGTTTGAACAAAGAATATGAAATAAAGCTTTGTGTAATTTGGAGTGGAGAATAAGGTTTCTTTTAACAAATGGTAAAGCCCACCAGACGTTAACTAGCTTATTTTTGTGTCGTAAATGGGTACTTGAGCTTTAAATTTGCCTTATCGAACTAGCTAATCTCTGTTGTGTGTCCCAGTTAGCTAGCCTCCTTGGAAATAAGGTACTTTCCATTATTTTTGAAGCTTTACACCTACTGATGGGGAATTTTGTTCTGGGTAAGTTTGTCATGTCATTCTCTACGGAAAGACAATTGTTGGGTTGGTTTGATTAGAGGCAATGGATTAAAAGAGAAGATTGAAGTGGGAATCATAGGTGGCAGAGTTGTAGTGGAAAATAGTGGAAGGTATGAGGGGGCAGTGGGATCAGGATTTTGGGGGAAAGTAGGGTAAGGTGCTAGAGGTAAAGAAAAGGATTAGAGAGAGCGTATCTAGATGTAAATGGCATGCAAAAGTGTACAAAGGTAGTGGAATTCCGATAAGCTAGGGTAGGGTTTTTTTCTAGTGCCTCATTCATGGGATTTGATTCCAATTGGTTAATTGTTTCTATGAAGTCCGACAAGTGAGAAGGTAGAAGTTGAGGCAGAAAAAGTGAGGAAGAGGCATATAGATTGGAACTACAAATTTAGAAGTTTAAGATTTAGAATTATTAATTGAAAAAGTTTAAGGAAAAAAAAATATTTTGCATTTGTTTTTGTATTAATTAATGTCATGTTAGTATTTTTCATCTGGTTTAATGGTCAAATTGATAAAAATTACCCAATTAGGATGCGTAATATGAGTTTAAGTAGTTTGATAGGACAAATCAAATTCTAAGTACCCATCTAAGATACAAAAATAAGTTAGGTGACCCATCACCAACTTTACACTTTTAGCAAACATAATAGCATGTTTTAACATGATAGATGTGGAGTCCTTTGATCACTTTACTTTGGTGGTCGTGCCTTGATAGCATATTACTCCAGCAGCATAATTGGGTACCTCACTTCTCTCTCAATTCTCTATCTAGTATGATGCTAATTATCAAAACAAGAATAGGAATTATTACAATAAAATATTATTCTAAATAAAAATATGTTAAATTAGGGGAAAAAAACTACTAAAAGGAATGCCATTAAAAAAAACTACTAAAAAGAATGTCATTCATTATGCAAAAATTTTCTTTAGAAGCAACAATTTTAAAAAGTGTTAATCATTACAAAACACGGGAGTAATTTATCAATTATTGTCATGTGCATGCCGGCGCATGAAATATTAATCCAATTTGAAAATTTCCAATGACCATTATAGGAATGGAAATTTACAAAACCTCCCACGGTTTTATTTAACCTACACTTACTCCCAAAAACCTACACTTTATCTCCTAATAGTAACCTTCATATTTTATGCTAGTGGGGTCAAATGCTTTAATTGCCCAAAAGGTTTTCAAATCATTCAAATCAACCACAAGGTTTATCTCAAGCCACCTCCAATCTAATTTTTTCTAAATATATAATATGCTTCTAATAAATTTTTTACTTCCAAATAATATCTATATTTATAAATTTACTAATAATTTTTAATCTATAATATATCTCCATATTTATAAATTTACTAATAATATCTATATTTATAAATATATTTGTCCTTGAAAGATTATATATATTAGTTTTCAAAATATATTTGTGGTTAAAAAATGATACTTCTCTATTTGAACTAATTGAAAAGTGAATAGAATTTTAAAAAATAAATTTTATTATTAATCACAAACATAAACTTGATCTATAAAAATTAAAATATATTATAAATTTAGAAATTATTAGTAAATTTATGAATATAGATATTATTCAAAAGCAAAAAAAAAAAATATTAGGAATATATTATATATTTAGAAAAAATTAGATTGAGGTGGTATGAGATAAACCTTATGGTTGATTTGTAGGATTTGTAAACCTCATTGGGCAATCAAAGCATTTGAGCTCACTAATATAACATATGAAATTACTATCAGCGGGTAAAATCTAGGTCTTTGAAAATAGAAAGAGGTAAGTGTAAGTTAGGTTAAATCTTTTGGGGTTTTTTGTAAGTTTTTCTAATATGTATTAATACTGAATTTAAAAAACATTGTTTACAAACAATCTAGTTGTTAAATTGATTATACATAAATTACTTTAAATATTGCTATAAGATAGTGTGAGAGTAAGTGTAAATGAATTTTTGCTTGTTACTAATTATTGAATAAACTAATCACAAAAATAAAACTGATACAAACATGAAAAAATATAAATTAACCTTCACTGAATACCAAATAAGATATTTATGAACGAATCAGATAATAAGTTATTTTAGTTTTATTAATTTGGCTAAAATGAACTTGAATTTTTATTCACTAACTAGAACAAACCGACATGAAGTAAATATTGAAATTAATGGAAAATGTAAATTTTATTTATAAAAATAGAAAAATATCATAGATTAAAAATTATTAGTAAATTTATAAACATAGATATTATTCAGAAGCAAAAAATTTATTATAAATATATATATATAGGGAAAATTGGATTGGAGGTTGCTAGGATGAACCTTGTGGTTGATTTGAATGATTTAGAAACCTTTTGGGCAATCTAAGCATTTGATCCTACTAGCATAAAATATGGAGGTTACTATTAGGGGCAAAGTGTAGGTTTTTTAAAATGGAGGGGGTTATGTAGGTTAGGCTAAACCTTGGGGGTTTTTGCACGTTTCCCTTATAGGAATGTACAGTCTCCATTTGCATTGCTTTAACATGTACATTCTTGTTGCTCATCTTCCGATTCAAAACAAATCCAGACTTATTATTATTACCACTAATTAATAACATTAAACCTTGCTTGAAAGCTCTATTACCCCATCTTCCTCTGACTTTGGACAATTCTTTTTCTGGTTCTGGACAGGCTTGAAGGTGTAAAACTTTGCAGAAATCAAGTAATACACCAAGTTTATGACTTGCAAACAAGTAAGCAACCAGTAGAAGTTTTCCAACTTCCCCTTGTTCAAGTTGTGATCCGGAAGCCAAGTTGCCCCATTCTTGCCACCACTATACTTCCTCACCAGGGTAACCAAGAACGAACTCATGTAGTTCCCGGCAGAAATCGCAGTCCAGAACAAGGCGGTCGCGGTGCTCCTCATGCTTTCGGGTGATTGATTGTAGAAGAACTCGAGATGTCCAATTGCCAGGAAAGCCTCCGCAATGCCATGGATGCTGTACTGTGGGACTAGCCAGAAGACCGAGATGGGAATGGTTGATTTGGGGGAGTTGATGAGACCACTAGCTGCTGCTACCTCTTTTCGCTTCACCTCTACGAAACCAGCAACTAGAGTTGCCAGTATTGAGATGAAGAAGCCTACTCCCATACGCTGCAAGAAGTTAATTCCTCTGTCTAGGCCTGTGAACTTGCGTGCCACGGGAACTAGGAGTCTGTCATATAGGGCTATTGTGATTAGCATCGATATCATTGAGAAGATGGACATGGAAGCTGATGGGATCTGGAAGGTCTTTGTTAGGTGCCTCTCCATTGTGTTCGCTTGCTGTAGTGTGAATGTGTTCTGTTGTGAATTGGCTGTTGTGAAGAGAATTCCCGCTCCCCATATGGGTAGCATTCTGATCAGAGTTTTCACTTCCTCCACCCTATGGACCGTGTTTAATCTCCAAAGGTTCGGTTTCGGAACATGTTCTGTCTCATCGGTAACTATGGCTGCCTTGTCCAAGAACCTGCATTTTTCACAAACATGTCAGTAATCATACATAGTACTCCAAACTGGGTCATCTAGAAGTGTCTGACATGAAACTTACTTGTACCCTTTGGTATGGTCAAGCAATCCATCCGTTGAAATGGAGGCATCGAGCTCGTGATTCATGTACAACAATCTCGAATCAGACACCCTAGGAACATGTCTCTTCCTAACAGCAGCAACAACCACTTGCAGGACCCGAACATAAGGACTACCAGCGGGTTTGAGGTTCCTGTAAAGAGGGTAGCCGGCCACGAATATGGGAATGGACACGGCCATGGCAATGGTGGGGATGCCAAGGCCCCAGCCCCATCCAACATTGTCCTGAATGTACACAAGCACTGTGGCAGCAAGCAAAATGGATGCACCTAGTGCAAAGTAGTACCAATTGAAAAAGGCCCATGTTTTGGTTTTTTGGTTAGGATTGCCATCCGAGAACTGATCAGCTCCAAATGCTGCAACACAGGGCCGGATTCCACCCGCTCCTAAGGCCGCGAAGAGAAGCGAAACATAGAGGACCGCTAGCTGTCCACCATTCGCCTCTTGGCACACTTGGTTGCCCTGGCATGGGGGTGGCCTTAGCTGTGGGAGGGCTGCTGAAAGTGTCAAGCATATCATTCCCTGCTCATAAGTACCAGTTGCAGTTGTTACCAGGAGATCCAAAGTTCAAATACCGAACATCTGAGTTATAGATTTCGGTAATTATTACCACAAGGTAAACGGCGGATGCAGCAGTAATAGTCCAGAATTTGCCGGCATATGAATCAGCAATGAAGGCGCCGAGCAGCGGGGTCAAGCTGGCAGTTCCGTCGTAATTAGTAATAGTGACGGCGGCGGTTGCTAGCGGCATGTGAAGCTGCTGGGTAAGGTAGTTGACCATGTTCTTTCCAAATCCCACCATGGCCAGCTTCTCGCAAATCTCATTGGCTGCAACCGAAACTCATGAGACAGATCTTCATCCAACTTCGGACAGATCACAACGGCAAATGTGTCCGAACACGTACCTAGGATAAAGGGCATTGTCCTAAGTCCACCCTTCTCTACCTCCCTCTTCTCGGTCTCTGTGCCGGTTGTGTCTCTCTCCTCTGGTTTTTCCATGTCCAAGTTGAAGTTGCTCTGCTTCTCCATGGTTTCCTCCGATTCTCCGGTATTCCTTCAGATTGGCAACTAGATGGAAGATTTGAACTGTTCCGTGTGGTCTGAAAACTATGGTGAGAGATGATCGGATGAGTTTGTGGGTACTGGATTAGAGAAGAGAAGATTAGGTGAATATTGGTACACAAAGCCAAGAGGCAGGGTTTGGAGTGTTATATATATTCGTCGGTTACATCACTATATGATTCTATTGTCTATGTGATCTTGTCGCGGTACTGCGGAAAACAATTTTTTATAACTACTAGATGGTGTTCTGTTTCTGTAACGTTGCTTTCTCTCTATGGTTTTTTTTTTCTAGTTTTATTTTCATCTTCTTGTCGTTTTTTAATTATTAAACATGTATTTTTTTTCATTATGTTTTTTAATCTACATATTGCATTCATGGTTTACGTGTTTTTCTTTTCATATACTCAGAATTACTCCATCCGTCCCATATTCTTTGCACCATTTATTTTTTAGTAATTAATCTATAATTTTTTATTTTCAACATCTTAGTATATAAATGAAGAATCTTTATATAAAAATGATAAATTAAGACATATATTTTCTAAATATATTTTTTAAAAAAAATTTCTAACAAATACTAATGTAAATAAATTCAAATCAAATTATATAAAAAAAATTAAATAATGCAAAGAATATAAGATTGAGGTAGTGCTTTACAAAAGGAAGTTAATGTAGAAATTATATGACGTTATCTATCCCTATAACCCGCTTCTTACCTGAATACTCCAATGTCATATATTTATTGGACTATTTGGTTCAACACATTGATTAACAGTCTGTTTGAATTCAATTAATAACTGAATGGGATGTAAGAGAAGGAAACATAAAGTAAGAGATGAATTATTTCCCTTTAATTTGAAAGGGTTAAAAAATGCGTAAATTGGGAAATGAAAGGATAGTGACTCTCTCTCCCTATTTATTTATCTCTATACAAATAAGATAATTATACCAATGTTCTTGCCCCCTCTCCTTCCCTCAATTCAAACAAGCTATAAAGTGGAAAAAAATTATATTTTGTTTTCACATTTATTGTTAATTTTTTGCACATAAATTGAAAAAGTTGGAAAAAAAATGACCATGGAAATAAAAGTAATTTACTAATATAATATGTTGAAATAGTTTTGGGACGAGAGTATATGCATTGGTGGTAAAAGATACAGAAGACAAAATTTAACCCGACCCGAATACTTGACTTGACCCACCCGAACCCAAGCCTGACCAGACCTGATTTGACCAGAAAAGTCAACGACCCGAACCCAACTGTACCCAACCTGACTAAAGTGAAACTCGAGAAAACCTGAACCCGAACCCAAAATGACCCATGACTAAACCTGATAAAACTCGATTTTAACTTAAATTAATATAAAATATATGATTAGCAAAGATTTTAAAAAAATTATGATTTAATATATCTGAATGAGCTTTTTCTATTCTATTGATCTGTTTTACATTATAGAACAAACGAGTGAGAGCTATGAGAATTGATTAGTAAAACAGTGATAGAGAGATAAGAATAATTAAGTTTTAGAAATTATAATACTCCTTCCATCCTATATTCTTTGAAACATTTAACTTTTTCAAATAGTTTGAATTGAATTTATTTATATTACTCCCTCTGTCTCAAATTCTTTGCACCATTCATATTTTAACAATTAATCTATAATTTTTTGTTTTCAACAATTTAATATATAAATAAAAAAATTTATACATGATTTTTAAATATATATTTTTTAATTTTTCAATAAACAATAATATAAATAAATTCAAGTCAAACTAGTCAGAAAAGTTAAATGGAGCAAAGAAAATGGGACAAAGGGAGATTATTTGTTAGAAAAGAATTTAAAAATTATATATTTAGAAACTATATGTCTTTATTTATTATTTAATATAATCATTTTTTATTTATATATTAAAATGTTAAAAATAAAAAATTATAGATTAATTATTGAATAGTGTATGTTACAAAGAACTTGGCATAGAAGTAGTATTTTATTAGAAAATTATGTATTAATATATCTTCATGAATTTTATATTATTTTTTATATCTAGCTCAATTAAATTTTAATTAAAATTAAACAAAAAAAATTGAAGCGATTCAGCCATTTCGGGTTATGCATCAATGAACCAAGTAAATTTAACAATCAAATTGAATTTAGTTTAAGACCCAATAACCCGACGTAATTGGATCCGAACCCAAATAAACTTGGATTAACCCAACCCGAATCCAAAATCTACTCAACCTGAAACCAACCCAAACCCAAATAACCTGACCTAAACCCGACCTGGACTCAAATATATATTGACCCGATTAAACCTAAATTTGAATGACTTGACACAAACCTGACCCGACTAATCCAATTGTCATCCCTAGTAAAAGGGTGGTAAAAGGATTATCCTTTTACCCAAATAAGGATTTGGATCTTAATCACAAGAAATGGTGGTTATTTTTAGCCTCTAAACTCAGACAACCTGAACAATTAACCTTCTGAACATCAACTTGATCCAACTCGTTCCCCTCAACATGAAAAAATGGCGAACTTAAGCACCTTTTCTCCTGGTGCTCATCATGTGACCCCTAATTTCTTAACGTTGCTTCTTCATTGTTAATCCATTCAGCAGAGGCGTGAGAGGAGATAGCTAGAGTCTGATCATCGGCAATGCCGTGTCATTCTTCCTGCCTACTCACTTCACCCCCTTAGCCTCCCACCTTTCTCACCGGTCGATTTGATCCAAGGACAAAATAAAGTTCCCTCATCCCTAAATCAAGAAAGGTAAGGCACTTGTTCCCGTTGCTTGATTCAAAGAAGAACAACTGAAATTTTTGCTTGGTTGATCGAGACGAAAGAAAGGTTTCTGTCCTTGATTTGTTTATGAAATCAGGTATTTTCTTCTCTTTTTCTTTCTACTCTGTTCTCTTGTGATTTTGTCGATTGATTGTTGTCCTATGAGTTTGGAGGTTTATCGAGATACATACCAGGTGTTGTTGAGCTATGATTTTGAAATTGATCTCAGTCATACTAGGATTTGTTATTCTATTTTTGGTATATAGATTGTGGTAATTTATCTCCTTCTTAACTTTTGCTTAACTTGCTTTCTCGGACTTGGTGATAATAGGATTTTGACTTTTGAGGCGACATTTGTAAAAATGAAGAACAACAATGATAAAGTGGGTGGATCTATTCTGGGAGAGAATAATTGTGTGAATGATGGGGTTTCTGCTCAGCAGGAAGAAGAAAGGGTCTGAGGCTCAAATAACAAGGGATGTTGCATATGAGGTGTTTAAGGAGGCAATTGGTGTAGAACAACGTTTCAATGTGCAAGGAACAGAGGCTGCATGTGCGGATCAAGCTATTCCTATTCCTGGATACGAAAACAAAAGTGCCAAACCCTTGATGAAGAACCTTCTGAAGAGGCTGTGGGCATTCTGGCTGATGATTGGAATCAGGAAGAAGTGCCAACTCCTGCCACAACTAGAAGGGACAGTATGCCTAGTGTGTTTTTCCCTGAGTCTGCGAGGGTGGAGAGGGTAGGAAAGTGCAGCAAACATGTGTGGAGGTGAGCATGCAGAACGTGAGCTGCACCGAGGATGTCGTAGTGTTTGTAATAAGGGTGGAAATCCTTGGCGACCCTCAATTTGGTCAACCTGGGAAATTCTCACATCTCTCCTACCAAAGTTGGATGGAAGATGTAGCGGTGTTAAGAAATTATGAGTCATGTGGCAGCGTGAGGAGAAAAGGGTTTAAGTGCATCATTTTATCAAGTTGATAGGGTAAGTTGGGCAGAGTTAATATCCAAGTGTCCAGGTTGTTTGAGTTCACGAGTAAAAAATGTCTTTGAGCCTATGCTTTCCCTTTTGAGATGCATGGTAAGTCCTCTTTCCCCTAATAATCACAATTTTGAAACCAACTCTTATCCTCTAACTCTTCATACTATATGGCATCAACTTTAAATTTGAATTTAATTACCGATAATTATCTTTTAGTAAATTTAAATCATCTAATAAATTTCTGAAAGTTAACAAATAGTTTAACTTACTTATTTTTTTCTCTTTATAGATATAAAATGGTCATTCTCTGGACCGAGGATGAAAAAAGATGGGTATTCGGTAGGTTTTGAGTTGTAGCAATGTAATTAGCTCTAAACCTTGGGAGAGGAAAAAGTAATTGACCCAAATATGATCAAATGTCATGAACAAATAATTACTCAACAGGTAACAAATTTATATATTCTCTTATTCTCCAACTAAAAAACTCATTGAAAAAAATACTATTATTTTCAATTTTTTTGATGGTTTATCCGGAATATATTATTTGAAAGATAAAATTGTATCTAGTTAATAATCAACTTAAACAAAATTTTAAGAAAATAATTAATTTTTTATAATTTTTTTCTGCACCCAACTTAAAAATAACTTAGAAAATCATTATTTTCTTAAGATATTTTATAAATAATTTTAGAGATTTTTAAAGTACAAAATTTCAGTTAGTATGCAAGTTAAGTAAAAATTAACCAAAGTTAAAATAATAAATCAAATGACTAATTATTTAATCTCTTCCAAACACCTCTCTAAGATACTTAACCCATCAAACATGGTCACACTTTTACAAGTCATCGTCTTTTTATAACTTAATGGAATTATTGACATATATAAGAAAGAAAACAGATCATATTAAAAAGAAATATGGAATGAAGTAAAGGAGACAGAATGCTAAATAGAATTAAATTAAAAAGAAAAAAAAGACTAACACACAGCCCACAAGCTTTGAATAGGTTACAGAAGTCTTAAAATAGATTTAACTTTCATAAAATGTTTGGAGATAACTCTAAAAAAAAAAACAATGGATGGTAGAAAATTATTGGTAAACATTAGATATATTTGCTCTTAGCCTTAAATGTCAAGGAAAACCAACTGAAAAACTCATTCCAATATAAAATTGTTTCCATCCATTCCGTTTGCCGCGAGGTGGGACACAACAGTTAAAGCGTTGTTCCATCAGTCGGAAGTCGCAATTAAGTAAGTTTGAGTTCTCACTCGTCCGCATGTGGCTTAAAACTTACGGGATGGTGTCAACGTCGGAAGGCCCAACATAGCTTGATCATCTAGAAGTTGGGGATGACAGTGGGCTGGTCGGGCTAAGTTTATGTCCAGTCATTCATGTATAAGTTCAAGTTGAGTTCCGGTAGAATTATTTGCATTCAGATTAATTTTGAGTTAATTAAATTTTGGGTTCATGTTATATTGGATTATGTTTATTTGGATTGAAATTCAATACAGGCAGGGTCAATTTTAATATCAGCTAATTTCAAGTCAGGTTATTCAGGTTTCGGATTAGATTCGGGTTGGCTGTCGAGTTTGGGTTAATAGTGCATAGGTTGAAATAACTCATTAATTCATTTTTTTCTTCATTTTGTTAAAATTTAAATTAAAAAATTTTTTTTTTTTGTGCAATTTAATTTAGATTAATTTTGCATTTTTTGTATGTTTAATTAAAAAACTTTTCTTAAATATATCTTGACGAATTTACTATAATTTTCAACTTTTACTACAAAATTAATATGAAATATAACTCTAGTTCACTATTAGTGACTAAACTAAAAAATTTCAAAAATTTTGGGTGCAAATGTAAAAATTAAAAAGTTTATCTAGACCCATGTTGTAATTATTATATGTGAATAAAATGATTTTTTTTTTTAAAATTTAGGTAGCTTATTGTACAGTACTTAAAAGTTTAGGGACCAATGTTATAATTTTGATATTTTCCTACCAAGTTCATTAAACTTATTAAATATGAAAACTATTTGTTTTAGAAAAATCAAAATATAGGTCTTACTAAATATAACAACCCCCAAATATAAGGCTTACTAAATATGAATATTCTTGAAAAAGTAGAAGTTACTAAATATGAAATCTTCCAAACAGAAGACTTACTAAATATGGAAGGTAATGAAAAAGAAAGGTTAAGATTTAGGATAAGAATTAGGGTTAAATTTTAAAGTTTAAGATTTAGGGTTTTAAGGTTAGGGTTAGAATTTAGGGTTTACTGTTAATATTAAGGATTTAGGATTTTAGGGTTTTGGTTTTATATTTATAGTTTGTAGTTTAGATTTGTGGTTTATGGTAAAGGTTGGGGTTAGTTAGATGATTAAAGTTAGGGTTAGGGTTTAAGTTTAGAGTTTAGAGTTTAGAGTTTAGATTTAGATAAAGGGTTTATGGTTAGGATTGAGGGTTTATGGTTTTGGTTATGGTTACCATTTAGGGTTTTAAGGTTTGGGGTTAGAGTTTTGGGTTTAGGTTTAGGGTTTAGAGTTTGGATTTAGGGTTTTTGGTAAAAATTATGGTTAGGAGTTAGGTTTATGGTTTAGAATTTAGATTTATGGTTTTTGGTAAAAATTATGGTTAGAAGTTAGGTTTATGGTTTAGTATTTAGATTTAGGGTTTAAGATTTAGATTTAAGTATAGAGTTTATAGTTAAAATTGACAGTTTATGGTTTAGGTTAGGATTAGTATTTAGGGTTTAAGGGTTTAGGGTTTAAGTAGACATAAAAATATTGTAAAAATTATAAAATATATTAATATATAATTACTTCAATAAAAAATACCTTAATTCAAAAATTTCAATATTTCAAATATATTAACTACTTTAATAAATTATCATAATTCAAATCATTTATTCAATTTAATGAATTGTTGAATTGGTTTTCAAGAATATCAAATTTGAAAGGTTTTGAAAGGTAAAACTTTAATACTTCCAGGAAAAATTTTAAAATCAAGTTGGGTTAAAATTAGGTCTTACTAGATTTAGTTATTGAGTTATTTCGGGTTTAGGTTAAGTTAATGACGGATTTGGGTCATTTGAGTTGGGGTTTTTTTGGGTTTCACTTTAATTAGGTTCAAGTTCATGTCAGATTAGATATAGTTGGATTCGGGTTGTTGATTTTTCTGGTCAAATTGGGTAACATCAAGGTTTGTTTCACTACTAAAATTTATGTATTTACCAACGCGCAGCCGTTGGTAAACTAAAATTACCAGTGCGGAGCCGTTGGTAAATGCACGTTGGAAAATGATTCATTAGAAATTCTTTTACCAACGCGCAAAAATTAACACGTTGATAAATTCCAACGGGTGCACGTTGGTAAAACGTGCGTTAGTAATTATCAACGGTCATGAACCGGCCTTCGTTTCCAACTCTATGTTTAATTACCAACGCGTATGCACGTTGGTAATTACCAACGCACGCCCGTTGGTACGAGTGTTGGTAATTACTAACATGCATGCTAGTTAGTAATTACCAATGGCAACGCGCGTTGGTAAGGATGTTAGTAATTGATAACTACCAACGTCCATGTGTTGATAAGAGTGTTGATAATTACCAACGTGCATGCACGCGTTGGTAATTCACGTTGGTAATTACCAACGGTCACGTGCATTGGTAAGAACGTTGGTAATTACCAACGCGTGCGCATTAGTAAGCGGCCGTTGGTAATTACCAACCTACACGCACGTTGGTAATTTACATTTTCAGTTCTGGGTTTGTTTCATTTTTTCCCCTATTTAAAACAATTTCTAAATGAATATACCAATTTCAAAGTTACAACACCCGTGCTAAGCAATCAAAATTACACAGAAAAAAGTAAATTCATTTCAGCAATTTCCATCAAACATTCCCTAATACATCATAATTAAAACAAGTACATATATGTCTGGAACAAACCATACAAGGTTCAACGGTCGACACATCTTAGGAATTTCATCTGAGTCTTAGGTCTAACAATTCTTGTCTAAATCTGATAACACAGGAAATTATAAAATGATTTACTTGTTGAAGTTGACAATCAAAGAGACCCGACTATCTCCTCATCCTCCAAGTCCGAGTCATTAGGATACTATGGAAGTTGTTGAGTCGATGGGCACGGAAGGTTAACCGACCGACAAATAATCTCCAACTGAGCCCAGTTCACCTCCAATGTGGCTCTATTCGCCTCCATCTCTGCTCTCTATATCCTCTTAAGTCTCTCGAGCTTCCTCTCGTACTCCGCATCCCTTCGCACATTCTCCTCTGCCATCATCTTCTGTACTTGCTCGTTGAATTACGGTGTCTATGTAATGTCAATAGGTGGGATACCACCAGGCAGCCGACGGCCCGGTATAACGCACTACTCAAATCCTAAACCAAAAACACGCCCTCTCATTTTCCCTCCAGATACAGTACTATTGATTGCAAGTTCATCAATTGCCTCTAATCCATCCTCTTGTTGTGTTTGCTCCTCAATCTCAGCACTGATACAAGTCTATAGAAACATATTAACACATTTGAATCAGGCATTATTGCTAAAACATGGTAAGTATCTTAACAATAGTAAGAAAAAGAAGTTATTATACTTACAGCAACTTCTTCATATCGCTTACTAACATATTTTCCGTTCTTCATTTTATGTGTTGTTTGAATGACTTTAAACAAGCCAGGGTCCTTTTTCTCTGGATCTCTTTCTCTCTAATTGAATGATACGTCAAATTAATAGGTAATTTATGTTAAGTATTTACTTTAATGTAAAATGGAATAACATAAACGGCATATATACCATTTGATCTCGATGTGCAGACATGGAGATAGATCTCCCTACATATGTCGCAGTACAAAAGCCAGACTGTGAATCCTCGTCACTTAGGGTTGCTCAAATTGCCTTGAATCTAGTGCACTTCTAAATGAACTCTGAAGTGGCCCAATATGCCTCCATTTCTGCATATGCAGCATCGGACATAAAGTTTGCCTTTGCTCGACGTTTAACAGGACCCTTGACACGTCTGATTTCTACCATTATGTTCCTATAATGTTGTGCTCCCAAGATATTCCATACCCGATACACCTCATTTTAGTGTATCGGATCCTACTCACAACTCCTCAATAAAGGATAATTTTTCAAAACTAAAACCATGAAAAAAACAAGTAGTTGTTTTAACAGTAATACATCATATCATAGTAATATATGTGTTATACCTCAAAAACACGCCACCATTATTGAAGGTCTAATGGAGAGACGGAGGACCAATCAGAATATGGTTTGAAATGTGTGGTGAAACATGGTGTCACAAACTGTGTCGCTGCAGTTGGAATGAATCTGCACAGTTCAAATGATTTATCGCAGTATTTATTATAAGCAGTTATATGTTGATGGTTCATAGTAATGTTACTAATATTAGTATTTTCAAATAGTTTGTAGGATATTCATCACTAACATGTTACCATGTGGGGCTATCCTCATCCGAGCTCGGGCTGGTGTCTATGGCATCGATGATGGGATGTCATCAATATGTATGTCTTCGTCTGAAGGATGAGGAGTTAGGATCGGGTGACGAATATGGCGCGCTTGTCTGCCATGTCTAAATGTCGTGCCTCCACCTCCGCCAAATTGGTGTTGATGTGAATGGACGTGAATCACTGGCACTAATGTGTCCTGTGTCTCTATAGCTACATCGTCTTGTGCCCAGGATGAAGAATACATCCTCTGCCAAGCATTAAGTATTTGCTCCATGACCTCCTTGAATTGCACAAATGGTCCCTTCCCAGGTCGGCACTTATAGGTGTTATCCCTTTTAGGTGGCATCTGCATTTATTATTATTTAAGTAAAAAAATAAACATTGATTTGTTTATCGACATTAATTGAATTGTACTAACTTCACATAAATTTACCAAATATGCTATAGACAACTTATGACTCGCAGTGACTAAACAAAGTCAATGCCATCTTCATTCACCTGACTCAGTGCTTCCAGTATCGTTAAACTCATCAGTTTCATCAGTGTTAGTTTCATCGAATTGAAACTCCTCCTCATCATCTGTATCGTCATTAGAACCCCCATCCTCAACAAAATCTTCTCCAGGCCCAATTACACCCATGCTTTGAACATGTTCTTCAATATCATCACCGACACCCAGGTCAGCTAACTCCTCAACTGGGTCATCTTCAATTGTTTGACTCATAACAGCTCCATTTCTTGATAAATATCATCCTTGTCAACAATTTCATACTGGATGATCTATCTAGGTTTTATCTTCATAACAGCTGACCACCTATTTTTCTCACGTGACTTTGTCGGATAGGGTGTGCAGTAAACTTGGTTAGCCTGTGATGCTAAAATGAAAGGATCAAACTTATGATATCTACGGCTATCCTGGATCTCAACTAAACCAAACTGTTTATGAATTTGGGTTCCATGTTCAGGTGTTGGGTCAAACCAGTTGCACCTAAACAAGACAACATTCTTATGTGGATAGCCAGGATATTTGAGTTGAATTACTTCTTCTAATATACCATAAAAATCACATTCAACTTCACTTTAATCTGTGCTTCGTATGCATACCCCACTATTAAATGTTGATTTGTCATTGCCCCATTCACTTATGTGAAACTTGTAGCCATTTGTGAAATAAACAGATCATGTCTCAACCCGACGTAAGGGACCACATGTAACATCCCACAAGATGTTATCGACTATATTGTTACGTGGGTCATCAACCTATGTAAAACAATGTCATTTTAAGACAATATATATAGAACTTTAAAAATTAACATATTGCAATACATAGTGAGTGGAATTTAGCGTACATAGTGTCGGAGCCAGCTTGAAAAGTTATTTTCAATGTGTATGTCCATCTCAGACATGGTAATATCGGGTGCATTGTCCCTTACATGATCCATAAACATACTGTGATCAAATAAGGGGAGCAGGAAAATAGGTTAGTTTCGTTGGATGATTAGTACCAAACTTTAAAATAATCAAACTACTGGATGATCATTAAAGATGACTTACTTTAGATATGGCCTGATCTCAACACAATTTAAAAGATATATGTGGTTGCAAGTCTGAGTTCATTGTCTCTGAGGAATCTATATCTACATGCACCATATGGACATCCCGGATAGGTGAATATGGACCACAACTCACCATTACAAGGGATAGGACCACCATCATCATTTCGTGGAACTTGGTTCATCATACAGGGAACATGGGATTCAAAGTAATGAGAGCAAAAGATGGAAGTCTCCTCTATAAGGTATGCTTCACATATCAATCTCTCAACATGAGTAGTATTAAAAACCTTCATTTTAAGGTCATGCATGCACCGCTAAAATTTATACATCCATCGGTACTGAACAGGTCCTCCAAACCATGCTTCATATGGCAAGTAAACTAGGAGATGCTCCATGATATCAAAAAATCATAGAGGAAAAATTCTCTCAAGCTTACAAATTATAATTGGAATATTGGCCTCCAATGCCAACAAGTGATTAGCATGAACCTCTGGATAATACAAGTCACTAAAGAATAGGCTTAACTCCGTTAATGGCTTCCATATATTCTCAGGAAGCGCTTCAAGAGCAATAGGGAGAAGCCTTTATATCATAACATTGCAATCATGACTCTTCATGCCATACATATTGCAATGAGAGCTATCAACACATCTCCTAAGATTCAAAACATATCCATCAGGGAATCATAGACATTTTACCCAAACGAGAACATCCTGCCTTTGGTTAACATCGAATGTGAACCTCGCCTTTGGTTTGAATGAACCACCATCATCAAGATGAACCATGTTTAACTCCAAACGATTACAATAAATTTTGAAGTCCTTCCGCGCCTTAACATTGTCTTTTGTTTTGTTCTTAACATCCATAACAGTGTTCCATATATTCTCAAACACGTTCTTATCAATATGCATGACATCAAGGTTATGGCGGATTAAGTTCATCCCCCAATAGGGTAACTCCCAAAAAATGCTTCACTTCGTCCAATTATGTGATTTACCATAATTGCAGAGGCGATGTTATGGACCATCTTGTGCAATTGATGGAAGCCAGGAAATTCTTTCAAATATAGCCTTACCTAATAAGTGCTCGGGAGTCGATGACTTCTCCGACTTCCCCTTTTTAAAACAAGTACAATTTATTCTATATGGGTGGTTCCGGGCAAGAAATTGCCGGTGACAATTGAAAAAAGAAAATTTTCTGTCATACTTAAGTTGGAATGCCTTACTTTTGCCCATACAAATAGGGTAAGACAATCAACCATGTGTCATCCATCTTAAAAGCATCCCATACGCCAAAAAGTCATTTATGGTCCATCGTAATGCTGCTTGAAGAACAAAATTTTCTTTCAATTACACATCTCATGTTTCAACGCCATCATCCCACAGATGCCTTAGCTCTTCTATTAGAGGTAGTAGATAAACATCAATCTTATGATTCGGGCTACGAGGACCTGGAATCAACAACGAAATGAACATATAGGGTTTTTTCATGCACATCCAAGGTGGAAAATTATATGGAGTTACAATAACAAGCCAACAAGAGTATTGTTTTCTAGATGGTCCAAAAGGGGTAAATCCATCAGCACATTGTTGGGTTTCGGGAGCCAAACAGCGTAGCGGAATTTAACTGAAACCCTCCAGGATTCAAGTGAAATGGGATAAACCGGGTGTTCAAAAATTTTCATACCTAATTTTCGGTTGAGATCTTTCACTCAATTGTAGAGTCGAATCACAAAACCTGAACAGTTGACGTGTTCAGGCTCTCTATGGTATCCACACGAGCCTCTCGGGATCACCACGCTTCCACCACGTCCCAGCAAATGCGTTTCTCTTGCACTCGCAGTGCTAGCTTGCGTCCTCTAAGGAATTACAAGAGAAGAGTGCGGCTGTCCTTTTGGGAGGCTAGGGCAAGGAGACCTGTGAATTTCTCATTAGAAGTTGTATTTATAGTGAGACTCAACTTCCAGGCCTAATGGGTTTCCCTAATCCAATTAGGCTTTCATTTCGAGCTTAATAATGGCCCAACTATTGGGCCCATTATTAATACGAAATTATTGTGAAATGAAAACCCAAATTATTAGCCCATGCACTCTAATGATCTAAATAGCTCTATGTGTGCGACCCAATAGGCTCTTACTACATTGGCAATGATCATAAATCACATTAATGATCATAAGCAATGAGTGGTGCCTAGTAACACATCATTGCTACCCAAGTGACAAGATTGTCGGTGATTCGACTAAACCTTTATGATCATCACCGATATATGCAATTGTCCCTTTATCCAAGATATCAAGACTAAGCATGAGACATAAAATGTGTCACTCTCGTATATCCCAATCTTTGGTTTCTTGATTACCGAGTAGACTAACTTAAGCTGATGACATTGATATCGTATATCAACTCATCTGAGCATGGCCATACATTTTCTAAGTCTCACTCTATCAAGGGGCCCGAAGATATCACTTCCGTTACATAGGAGAGACAAATCCCATCTTGATCATACAAATCCCTCCACATGATATGCGACATACCCAATGACCTCCTTCAAGTTCACTCAGTTACGAGCAACAAAGGAAAGTATCAAAGTATGTGACTCACATGTAGAGAACCTTGATGATCTTAGGTCGAAGGACTACATATACCATGATCACTATGAGAATCACTTATGACACTCATATAACGATCCATGAAGTGTTCTCATGGTGGGTCGGTCCAGTACACAAGTTCTTCAACTTGTACCCATATGCAGATTACATATCTCATATTAGTCTCCACATTTGCTAGTCGTTATGTATTATTGCAACTCACTCGACAATAATACTAGACTAGGGATGTTTGAGAATATCATTATTTTAGGGTTACAATTATGTTTGTTAAGTTACGCAGAAACAAAACAACAAACATAATTGTTGAATTAATACCTTAATAAAATATCATGACTCAATGTGCAAAAAATACAATCATCCCATGATTGGCCTTTTAGGCACAACACTAACACACATAACCCTAACCAGACATTTCTTGGTTCCAAAGCAAACCATGGGTAGGTCCAATCAAAATGTTTCTAAGCTTCACCATCTGATGAATGTTTAGAACACATAAGAGCAGTTTTTGCTCATGATGCCACCTCATATGCTCTGCTATTGACAATGATGCAAATAAGTGTTGCAAACGAGGGCTTAGTCGTAAGTAATGCATAGTTTTTCTTGGCCGATCTTTACCCCTACCACCCTTTTTTAGCTAACATCTCTCATTTCCACAGTAATTACAACTATGACGATTACTTTCATCTTTCCAGAACAACATGCAGTCATTAACACATACATCAATCTTGTGATGAGATAGCCCCAATTGCAAAACTAATTTCTTTGTTTCAAACCAATTTGATGGCATCTTACTATCTGTAAGTTAAGTCTCCTTCATCAGTTGTGCAATGCCATTAAAACATGCTCGTGACATATGATACTCTGACTTAAGGTTAAGAAGACAGACAACAACAGATAACTCAGAATGATTTTGGCACCTATCCCATAGAGGAGTTAATGCGGAATTCAATAGATTAAAAAATTGTTGTGCACTTTGATTCGGCTGCGCATCATTGTCTTCAGGAAATTGTGAGTAATTTGGGCCAACGACATCTAATACAATCTTTTCGTATGGATTCGTCGAAGACCTTTGCTCAAAGTGATCAAAGCCACCCACACCCGGGTCTATATCTGATACTTCATTAAATGCCTCTCCATGAGTCGTCCAATTCAAGTAAAAAGGCTTAAACCCCCATTTATATAGATGAACTCTAACCTCGTCACACTCTCTAAACCGCAAATTCTTACACTTCCGATAAGGACAGCGAATGCTTAACTCACTCATTGTTTCAGGATGAGTGACAGCGAATGAAGTAAATTCATCAACCCCGGTCTCCCATTCATGTGTGTAACCCGTTCGGCCAGGCAAAAAAGGTCACTGTACATCCAACTACGGCTCAACTCCATTACAAACTAAATCTGTTGTTAATCGTATAAAAGACATAGTCATCAAAGTTCACAATCACGAAAACTATTATTTGACAATATATCATCTTACATAACAAACCATCGTATCGTCAATAATACTATTAATAATGATTTATACCCTTCCCACATATGTATCACAACGACAAAATATATGTATAACAAAAGACATCCTTTCAATTATCAATACTATTGGTATTATGTTTATTATTATTATTATTATTATTATTATTATTATTATGACTGTGCGGTGCATATTAGTATAATTATAATGATGTAATAATAATTATTATATGCATTATTATTATCAATATTATTATGGATATTATTATTAGTCAAATTTTATTACTATGGGTATTATTGTACTTAATATTATAATTATTTTCATTATTATCATTAGTAAAATTTATTACAATATTACTATCATCAATATAATTATCATTATAATTAATTAAATTATAATCTTATTATCATCATTATTATTATTCTTATTATTATTATTATTCCAATCTGGAACATATTATATATAATTATTATTTGTATTTTTATTAGTATTTTAAATATTATTATTATTATTATTATTATTATTATTATTATTATTATTGTTGTTGTTGTTGTTGTTGTTGTTGTTGTTGTTGTTATATTGTTCATATTATTGTTATTATTAATCGTATTATTACATTATTACTATTCTCCTTCTTATTGTTCTTATTATTAACGTTATTATAATCATTGATATCATAGTTATTATTTCTTTCATTATTATTATTTTCTAACTATTACTACTACTACGTACTATTCTTATTATTATTACTATTATTATTTTTATATTATTGGGTACATCTTATTCTTATTAATATTAGTATTATTATTATTACATCATGACATAATATAACCATTAAGACTAAATCACTCAAGCTAAACCATAAGTCATCAACCAATTAGCATGAAAATATATAAATAAATTGCATATTCACCTTTTCTATCACTAAAATTACCCACAAATTAAAAATAATTAACAGAAATTAATTGGCAAATGCCCAACTCAAATACCCAGAGCAATGTTGGAACAACAATCACAATACAAAAATTTTAATCGCAACATAAATACTAAAAAACAATTTTTTACCTCGAAACCATTTCAAAATTTCAGACATAGTAAAAAAAACAAACAAAATTTACCTCTAACAACTTCACAAACAAAGGAATAACAATGGGCAACCCTAGAAGCTCAGAGATGAAGGTACGAATTGAAAAACTGGAGCCAAAAAACTCAATCTAAAGAAAATTACATTTATATACTGAAAATCGACGAAAAGCATAAACATAGACCCATACCTAAAAAAGTGGTACCAGATCTGTGAAAATGAGAGAAAATCGACGCAAACCAGCGGTCCCCGAGCTCCATCACTGGAAATGGCGACAAATGCGGCGGCAAAGAGCAGTGGTTGATGGTTTCGCGAAACGTCATGATTGAAGCAGTTGGAGGAGGAAGAAGAGCTTTAAAAAAGACCTTACCAACGGCCTAGCCATTGGTAAAAATATACATCAAACGCATCGTTTCATTTAATAATTACCAACGGCCTAGCCGTTGGTAAATTAGCCCACAAAATCAGGCACATTTGTAAAAACAATTCTACCAACGCATGCACGTTGAAAACTTTACCAACAGTCAAGCCCATTGATATTTACCAACGGCTAAGTCGTTGGAAAAAAAGCCCAAGCAGTATTCATTCTCTACCAACGCGTGCACGTTAGAAAAAAAATACCAATGGTCCTGCACGTTGGTATTTACCAATGGCTAGGCCATTGATAAATCCCTTTTTTTTAGTAGTGTTTGGATGGATCGGACCAAATTATTAGGTCGGATAAGATTTTTTCATTCCTACTAATAATATTGAATAACATGGACTAGCTTAGCCTCAACCTTGATTTGAAAGTGAGCCTTAATGCCCCGATTTGCTAGGAACAGTAGCCTTGGAACAGGCTAATGTTCCTTGTTGAACACTAGCCAAATAATAAGAGTGCTAACCCGAATAAAACTAGGTTATTAGCACCTCAAATTTAGTCTGTTCTGGTAACAAAAAAAATGTTTTCATTCCAATCTATTCTAACTCTTAAGTGAAACGAAAAGAACCATTATTTAGAACTAAATCAAGGAAAAATATAACACGGCATGGATAAGGGAGAACACACTACTAGATAAAGATTTAAAAAGAAAAAGAAAAAGGCAAACAATACCACAACTAGTCACACACTATGGACAAGAGAGAACACAAACCTGAACCAAGAAAATAAAAAAATTGAACGCGTTTTACATGATGTTAAGTTTAGGGCAAGTGTAAAGTTGCATTGGTGGTCCCTAAACTATAGTATCATGTTGAAACTTGCCAACTTGGTCCTTGAACAAAATGCTGCATAGTACGTCCTTAACCTAAGTAACGTTTTGTTGCACTAGTAGTCTTCTCTCCATTATCCTCAGTCACGCGTGGATGAAATCTGACGCAGGTGGGAGTTGGGGTCAGCTTGTTACCCGATGCTATTAGGTCTGCTAAGGCATATATAATTGCATGTATACATCTTTTAATGTTAGACATGAAAAATTTGCTGATATAAATCAGCTAACTAAGAGATTTTAAGGATATGGAGATAATCAAAGGAAATGTTGAGGGGATTTTTTTTTCTTGGTAGTTTGAATCATTTAGTAGTAAAGGTTTTTTTTTTTAAGTTGTTTAAGGAGAAAAGAATTTTGGTAAGACTCGAAACTCATATCTCTGCTGAGAGAGGCCCATGTAATTCTTTAAAGTTTAACCAGCCCAAGTTTATGCTTCTTCTTCCTCGCCACATATGATTCCTGTCTATGCTTTAAAGAGGCCAGCAGGTGGGAGACCAATAGTCCAACAGACTGGAAGTTTGAGTACCGATTTGATATGGTTTTGTTTTGAGTAGAAATTTGCATTTTAAGATATATTTTAGGGACTGTTAGTGTAATTAGGGCCCAAATCGGAGATCCTGTCCTGGGAACCTCCAAAAGGGCAATACAAAAAAGATGACATAAGAGATGACAAACGGCCACGGCTGTACAGAGAACAACATCACATCATTTTTATGATTGGCATTGACAACCTAAATAGTGCTACACAATATCGTGCTCCTTTTAAATATTTCACCAAACATTTTATTAAAGTAAAAAAAAAAATGTGTATTATCAAAATTAATTGGATGATAAAATGTTGACAGATCTTACTTATTATTTATTTATTCTTTTAAGTACCAGTTAAATTACGTTACCTGAGTTTTTATAAAATTTTAGTTTAAAACTTTTGATGTATATATGTTTTTTGTTTACAGCCAAAACTATTAGCATTCCGGCAGGTGAACACCGATAATTTGGATGAACCGTCCGATGTTTCTTGAACGTTTACCAAATAAGTATAATATCTTTCCTGTAATAATTATGAAGTGGTCGAAACAGATGTCAATGGGTTGGTGACTCTTGTGAGTGGGTTCACACAACTGTTCTATGACTTGCCTGACTTAGAAGTCAAAGCGATCATGAAAAATCGGTTACCAAATTTGACACGGAAGATATTGGGCCAGGCAAACTTTTTGGGTGAACTCTATATTGGATCACTTTCCTTATTGCTTTTGTCCCACTCGAGTCATATAATTTTATTTTGTTCTAACGATGTCGTTTAATTTATATTTAACATTTTGTTTGGGTGCTTTCCATCTGTTGGATTGTTAATTTTAATAAAATTTTAATAAAACATGACAACTCTAATCCCTAAAATTCCTTCATCTGCTTCACTATCTAGAAGTATTCATCTAATTCGCTCAACCCATGAAACCGCACAGACCAAACCGAATCAACACATTGATTATGTGGGTTCATTAGGGTTATTGTGCGATTTGGGTTCTAAAAACTAAAAACCAATGTATATTAGTGTGGTTTAGGTTTTAATTTTGAAACCCAGTAAAACCGGACCGAACCCGCATCCTTAATAACTTAGTAGAAACTTTAAACTCATTAGCCCATCCCCTTTTTCTAGTCTAAGACTAAGTTTAGCCCAATTATATTAGGTCTAGCCCTCCCTTGTTGAGTGTTGACTGTTGCCGCACGATCAACCCAGCTACCCTTCCATAGTTTCATTCTCACATTCTTAGAATCTCAGCCTCCAGGCCCTCGACACCTCTGCCGCACACCCCACATCCGTGTCGCACGCCTTTGCCCTTCGTCTACTCTGTCTCAGTCTCGCGTCTACTCTCTCAGCCTCTCACTCTTTCACTCTCAAGTCACAACCTCTCTCAACCTGACGTCTCCTCTCTCAGTCTCATGTGGACGCGTCAGCACTCGCAGTTACAGGTCATATGCTCTCGTGCCAGCATCACAGCATCATATCTTTCGGGTTTTGGCCTCTCCTCTCTTCCTCTTGTAACGGTTGCAAAATGGAAGCTTTTCTCAAAGTTTGTCCTATTAAGTACCCATTTCATGAAAATAATCATTTTTGTTTGAATGTTTTGGGGTATTTGAATTAACTCTTTTGGAAACAACTTGAGGTTATTCAATTTATTTTGATTAATGTTGTTTGATCATTGTTTGCTTGATCTGTGTTTTTTACTTGGGCCACTTGAATATTTTTTAGCTGATCAAATCTGAGTCTAGCACAAGGACTTGACAATGAGTCATGCTACTTGTCTGTGCTCTTCCCATTTTCATGCTCATACCTCTTCTCAACTGCAAAACTGAAATAAATAAGCGGAGAAAAGGAAAGCCAATTGATCAAATGAAACGAATTGAATAGATTTGGGTAAAAGTAAACAAATCAGGCTATTTTGTGTTTATAATGTTCTAAAGTACGGAATTGTTGATGTTTTACAAAACTATTTAGTTTTCAGAACAACGTATTAATATTAAAACAAGTATTGTGAAGTAGTAAAATTTATTTTACAAGATAAAAAAGATAAACCGGTCAAAGTTTTTAATCAAAATTTACAATAAATGGTGCAGTTTAATTTTATATTAAGTAAATCGGTCAAATATATGGTATGGTTTGAATTTATGGTGAAACCGGTCACCCCTACCGCTGTCAACGAGATCCTCTACCTGCTGCCTTATGAAATCCCTCAATGTCCTAAACCTCGTCTTCCCAGAGGCAGCGTCGCTGACGCACAGCTAGCCAATTCCGGAGGAGATCGATCTAGCAGGGTTGGTGGTGAGGGAGTTGGAGGCAGTGGACGGGATGGTGAGATCGGCACGGGAGCAGCGGGGCGATGGTGCCTAGATTCGGACGATTTCAATTTGCGGCTGGGCATGCACCGCCCCTCCACTGTCTCCTGTCTGGACATCATCACTTAAGCCCACCCAGTCCATGGATACGCGTCTTATTCTACCATATCTTTTTTAATTTTCTCCTTTAGTCACGTTAACGAATCAATAAGATCAGTCCTCTCCTCGTTGATTTATTTAATCCAATTTTTTCTTCTCCTTTTTTCATTACTTGTATTTTTTTTCATTTTTTCTGTCCATTTCATTTTTCTTTTTCCTAGCTTCATATTACCTAATCAATAAGATTGCTCCAAATAACTACAGGACAAATTATCTTTTTTGTTAGTTATTTTTTCCTTTGAGTTGAATTGAGGACAATTAGTTATCAGTTCTTTTATTCAAAGATATTCGTTCTTTTACAATTTCACTCTTGTTCTTTTATATAAATTAGATGTCTTTTTATTAGTTTTTTTTATGATAATTAAACAAAATAAAACTGAATTAACAATGTTCGGCAAGATACAACCTTAATGCAAAGCCCACAACAGGTGGATTTATGATAGACAAATCAAAGGTGCAACAGGCCAAGAAGGGAACCCATTAAAGATGGAAACAAAATCCTAAAATTACAAGATAGATTAAGCAATTTTCATCCAGAAGTGATTCTCATAGACCTTCATTCAACTACATAAACATTGTGGGACTCCGACGTTTTCTTTGGGTGCAAGGTCTCTATTCACCATTCATCAAGCTTTTAGGCCAAGCACACACGAACCCGTTGACTATTAATTTGGCGTCGTCTGTGGGAACATGATGAATACTTGGCATGGACAATAAAGATCGGCCAACGATTGAGCATGGGAGCCAATGTGGAGATCAAACCAGCCATCCTGCAGGGTCCATATGACCATTGGATGAAGGGACTGACCATAGAATTAAAGGAGAAGAGCCCTCGGCACCACAAAGGGACCCTCGCAATAGGGAAGGTCCAGCTCTATTGAATGATGATCAATTTTAGGTTTTCCAACATGTGTTCTTTAAGAAGCTAAAAGCAACCGCTTAGCAGGAGACTCGAAAAACACTTCTAAAGACTTCAGAAGAAGCCATTAAGAGGTACTTGGTGCTTGATGAACCTTACCAAGTCCTTACTCCAGATTTACCTCTAAAGGCCCACGTAGCTGAAACCCCATATCTTTAGAGTGATCTAATGAACCCATTGGCAGTGGTATAAACGCCATCCTACAAAGGTTAGACCAAATGAAGTAGGGTATAAGAATGCCCAAGCCCCCCACAGTAAGCTCTAGTTTTACTATTGATATTAAATATATGTAGCTACAGCCATTCACGGATGAGATAATCAACGCCTCAACTCCTGATAGATTCTACATGCCAAAGATCCACCTATATGATGGCCTTACAAACCCTATCAATCATTTGCAGAGGTATATCACTACCATGAAACTGGAAAGGGCCTCATACGTGATCATGTGTAGGGCATTCAGTTAGACACTAATGGGAGTGGACGCTTCCTAGTTTAGGACCAATAAAAGGCATCGTTTCTACTCATTTAAAGACTTTTCTCAAGCATTCTTCTACCGCCTTTTGGTGCATAAGCTAACCTTCAAAATAATGGCCCATCTATTGAAGATATGCCAAGGTCAGGATGAGTCCCTAAGGGACTTCGGACGAAGATTCAAAGCTTAGGTAGTACAGGTGTAGGATTTGTCCCTAGAGCTACACTTGGTAATTATCACCCAAGGGTTGTCGAGGCACTCCAAATTGGCCTGGGACTTGAACAAAAGCGCCATTAAGAATATAGAGAATTTCTCAATCAAGCTATTCGGTATACCAGGTAGCTTACTAGACTTGTGGGATAGAAGAAGTAACCAAAGGCTAGAGAATGAGGATCTGGCCTTAGAAAGAGGAATAGGGTGCATAGAGTCGTCAAGATCACATCCAGCTCTGCCACCCCTAAAAGAAACAAGGTCAAAGATTTTGTATGCCCAAGAAAGAATGAACCAGGTATAGGTGGCTTCAGCTGGTAGGTCTTTCAAACATGAAGGATTTGAAAAAGTACTGTAGGTGTCATAAAGACAAGAGACATGACACCAAAGATACTTAGCAGTTGAAGAGACTATTGGAGGAAATGATTCAGGGAGGAAAGTTGAAGGAATACTTGGTCAGACCACAGTCCCTTTGTCAAAAATAAGAAGAGAGACCTCAATGAAGAGATTAAGAGACTGATTGTGACCGAGGAAGGAGGTAGGAGAGGCAACAATCCCCGCTAAGGGACCATAGGAATTTGGGAAATAAACACAGAGAACCCCTAAAGAACTAGAAGTCCTATATCAACTAGAATAAGACATAACACATTCATTAAGCTAAACATAAATCTAAGTTTGACCTAAACAATTCAACATGTGAAGAATATTCATGTTTACATTAGCTATGATGGAAATGACCAAATATGGTAATTGAAAGGTCTAGTAAGATAGGGCATGGCGCGTTGGGGCTTATTTGGGCACTCCTAGGTACACCCTAAGGGCTCTTGCTTACACCTATGGGTACAGCAATGTTCAGCCTTAACCTTCATGGTCTTGGGTCTATAGGTGTCCTCTAAGGTCTAGGGTGCACTAAGGGCATACACCTTGGTTGCACATGTGGACTAGGGTTTACTTAGACCCTCAACGTAAAAAAATGTGCACCATGACATGTTCTTACTCTAATCTTGCCCAAATGCTTCTCCATTGGTGTTCCCAACTTATTCCTCCTTGAAATGTTACTCAACCAAGATTTGAAGTGCTAGCTCCTTAGCTCTTTTCCTAGTCATGGATCCACTTGAGATCTTTTGAGGGCCTTTAGGTGCTCCTGTGATGTTTGTATCAAGGGTCCATTCTGTTTCTGGACTAAAACAATGCTGGCCAGTGATTCTAGGCATGTTACTTCATAGATGACCCCTACTTTCAATAGTTTTTGGATCTCTATATGAACTTCGATCGCTTGGTGCCCATCAACCTTCTTCTTTATGACACCTTACGATCTATTCCTGGTATATGACTCCAAGACTAGGCAAAATTATTTATGTTAGTTTTTAAGAAATCCATAAGGAGTTATTTTACCTCATCTAAAGCTTATGGTGTGAAACCTTAAGATCTATTTCTTTCATATCACTCGAAGACTAGGCAAAAATATCTATTTTTGATTTTAAGAAATATACATGGAATGATCAGGTAAGTCCCTTACCACCTAGGTGATTTGCCCTGAGGCCAGTTCCATGCTTTTTGCCTCGATCTGCTGGGAAAGGGCCTCAATTGCGTTCTTGGGCTTTTTTGGGTTGGGAGCTATAAAGGCTTGCGACGTAAGCCTTCCGGACCATCTTTCATGGGATGTGTAGCCTCGCATCTCCCTATAGGCTAGAAAAGGTCAAGGTTAGCAAAGTTATATCAGAGTGAATTTTGAACTTTACCTACATATGATGCCCTAGCAAAGCATTGTACGGAGAAGATGTGTCTAAGACCTAAAACTCTTCTACTTGAAAGCACTAAGCTTCCTTTTAGGTTTCAAGTAGGGATGGTAAAATTTGACTCGATCTGAATATCCGACTTGACCCACTCAGACCCAAGGACGACCTGACCCGATTTGACCAAAGAAGTCAATGGCCCAAAACCGACTATACTCAAACCAACCTGAACCCAAACCTGATTGAAGTGAAACCCGAGAAAATCCGAACCCGAACCCAAACCCGACTTGACCTGAACCTGAAATGACCAAATGACTAAACCTGACAAGACCCGATTTTAACTTAAATCAGCATAAAATATATGATCGGCAAAGACTTTAGAAAATTGATGAGTTAATATATATGAATGATTTTTTTCTATTCTATTAATTTGTTTTACATTGTAGACCGAATTAGTAAGAGCTATGGAAAACAATTAGTGAAACGGTGATAAAAAGATAGGAATAGTTAAGTTTTAGAAATTATAGTACTCCTTCCATCCCATATCTTTGAAATATTTGACTTTTTCGAATAGTTTGAATTGAATTTATTTATATTACTACATCTGTCTCAAATTTTTTGCACTATTCATATTTTAACAACTAATCTATAATTTTTTATTTTCAACATTTTAATATATAAATAAAAAAATTATACATAAATGATAAATCAAGACTTATAGTTTTTAAATATTTTTTTTAAATTTTTTAATAAATAATAATATAAATAAATTTAAATTAAACTAGTAAAAAAAAGTTAAATGAAGTAAAGAAAATAGGACGGGGGGAGATTATTTGTTAGAAAAAAATTTAAAAAGTATATATTTAGAAACTATATGTCTTTATTTATTATTTAATATAATAATTTTTCATTTATATACTAAAATATTGAAAATAAAAAATCATAGATTAATTATTGAATAATGAATGTTACAAAGAACTTAGGACAGAGGAAGTATTTTATTAAATAAATTATATATTAAAATATCTTTATAAATTTTATATTATTTTTTATGTCTATTTAAATTAAATTTTAATCAAAATTAAACAAAAAATTTGAATCAATTCAGCCATTTTTACTTATGCATCAATGAATCGAGTAAACTCGACAATCAAGTTGAATCTGGTCTAAGACCCGATAACCCGACCTGATTGGATCTAAACCCAAATAAACCTAAACCCGAAAATCTACTTAACCCGAAATTAACCCAAACCCAAATAACCCGACCTAAACTCGACCAGGACCCAAATACATGCTAACCCGATTAAACATAAACCTAAATGACCTAACCCAAACTTGACCCGACCCACCTAATTGTCATCCCTAGTTTCAAGGATGACTCTTGTTAACATAAAGGGTAAGTCAATAATGCCCTGCAATGGATTTTCTCCCTTCTTACTCCATAAACAATCTTTCATGTGACTAGAAGAGAAGATCTGGGGATCCCAAGCGCCCTAAAATGTAGCTAAAGATGACATTTATGTTATTCCTTCCATTGATGTAGACATTTCTCACCTCATATCATGTTATCCTGGCTATGATCAATAACGAGCGCATGTGTAGGAGTAGGCTCTAAGAGCCATCCTTTCTCTCGACTATGAGTTAAGGTTGTGCCAAATCTAGTTGTGTTATTTCAAACTCCTTTTACTTTGTTTTAGAGGCTCCTTTTGTCTTGGTGATTGTTCCAACATACATAAAGGATGGGTGGGTGTCCCAACCTTCTGTGAGGGGGTCTCTGCCTCAAGTGTCATCCTCTGAGGGGTGATAACTTAGCCCTTATTAAGAGGTTAGCTTGGGTTTCCCTTTGTTTAACATCAGACCAATTTCAAACCATTTCCTGGTTTTCCCATAGATGGCCCTAAGTTGATATGGAAATTATCAAGTAGGATGCATGAGGTCTTTAAAGATATGCTACCTTGTAAATAAATACATAATTAGAGGACTTAGGGGTTATGCTCGTGGAAGACCTTCCGATTCTTAAGCTAGTAATGACCTGTGAAGAAGGAAAAAGTTGGGACAGAGGAGCAACATCAAGATAGAGTGTACCTTGCCCTTCTTTTTCTGATGCCTTGTATAGGGTCTCCTTCATGGTGTTTGTGGAGAGGAAAGCTCCGTTGTTTTGCTCTTCTCCACATGATTCAACAAATCCTTTCCTATTGTGGGCCTCTTCCTCAATGATCAACATGTTAAGCGTCCACTCCATGAGCCTCGTATTATGGACCTTTTTTCCAAGGCCTATACATTTGCCTTTAGTGGGCTCAATAGCATAATGGGCCAAAGTCCATTTCAGTACCAAAACTAATTGCTGAAATCAAAATTCAAGCCTAATTGGTTTGCCACAATAAAATGACAAGTATGCTCATGTTAATGAACCAAGAAGCTTATCTGCCACACATGGGTGAAATATAGACCAATTAAGCTTTATCTGTCTAGCAACACTTGTTCCTTTTACTATTCATAATAATTAATTCATAATTTTTTTCTTTCAAAATTTCTTATAGAAATATGAACTTTTTATTGAAAATGATGCCTTAACAACTCTAGTTTACAAATGTATTTTTTAAGAGTTTTTTACAATACATATTAATATGAATATATTTAAATTAAATTTTAGCAAAAAAAAAAAAAAAAAGTAAAAGTGCCAATATTTGCGAAACAGATAGAGTATAAAGCAGGATCATATCAATGATTGAAATAATCTTTTCCTTAATTTTATATGACGTGCTTTTAATTTCACATTTCCACTTTTTATATTTTACACTAACGTTCCAATTTTATCCTCACATGCCCCGTAAAACTACGTTTCTTCCCCTTCAAGTTCACATGGGCTGTTGACCTCTTTAATTTCCAAAATTCAGGCATTAATAGTCCTAATTTGATTTCAAATTTCAAAACCATTTTTGTTGTCTTATTTGTCCTTTTGGACCACAATTAGAAAGCTCGGTGTCTCGAGTTTCTTGTCCATGCTGTAATTCGGTGTTGGAGCTTTCGGTAGCAGGCACCAAAAACTCAAACAATCAGGAGGGCTACTTCCCCTGCGGCTAGGGGTGAAAGTTCGGGTTGTAGGGTCGGGTTCGGGTTGAAACCCGACTTTTTTAGGCTATCACTAACCCGATTAACCCTAACCCTAACCCGACCCTATTTCGTTGATGACCCGAACCGACCCTAACCCGATTAGGGTCGGGTTAGGGTCGGGTTGACCCGAAATTCTGACTACATAGTTCAATAATTCCATAATTTCCATTCCACATTCAAATATATCCAACCTGCAGGTCCTAAAAATATCCACTTAAAAGAACTAGTAACAAACATAAAAATGGCCACAACATGAACAAACTTAACATGATAATAAACACGTCCCAATGGCCATAACGTTTTAACATGTATTAGTTACAAGAAATAGGCCTGGTACAGGTGAATATATTATAGAAAAAAGAAAACAAAAGAAAACCATTGCAACATGTATTCTATCTTCTTTTCATTCTTTACGTTTAGAATGTTCTATAGCTAGGAATTTAGTGGCGTGAGCAAATACGAAATAAAAGTACTAACTCAAAACAACTTTGCAGCCGAGGAGTAGGTGTTAGAACCAAAAGGCGGTGGTGGTTCAAAACCAGAGCCAGATAAAGCAGCAAAAAATCAGTCCTACAAGTTAACATATAAAAGTTCCCTCAAGTTTGTGAAAGAGATAAGAAAATAGGATATCATGCCAAAGGAAGCAAAAGACAGAACAATCCAAAGCAAAAACAAAAAAGAACAATGTATCACCTGTAAAAAGACAAAAACAAAATCATTGTAAACCACAAACAACAACTAAACCATGCCAAAAAGATAGCAGCTGAGGAGTAACTAAACCATGTAACTAATATATCAAGGAAAACATAAATCATATTCACTTGACAAATCCATAACATATCACATTGACTAAATAAAGCAAAAAACAAATGCAATAGAGGAATGACAAAAGCCAATTTGGAGATAACCAGACGAAAACAAACCAATCTCACTGTAACATAAAAAACTGAAAGCAAAAGGCACAAAAGAAAATACACTTTAAGCCAGCATAGGTATAATCAGCTCCTGGTATCCTTAAGTTGTGCAAGAATTTTCAGAAAATAAATACAGTTCAAAAAGGGAGAGAGGGTGGACTGAGAGAGGGCAAGCACATCAGAAGTCTATCCAAATATTGTAGCAATCCAACAAAAACCCTTTCTATTGGAGATTTTGTTTGCAACAAAAATTAGTATTGCATGAAATACAAGCTCCAGTTCAGGATCTGAACTTTCACAGACATTTCCGATGGCAAGAGTAGACCCCAACAGGCAACAGACGATTTAGACTTTGACAAATGCATGCACTGACATAAAAAGCAAGACTGCATCAGGAAAATGAGCAATTTGTGTTCCGAAATGGTGAACCAAACACACCCTAACCCAGCTAAGAAACAGAGTTCGATAACCACAGCCCACAGGTTATGCACATATTGCACAAATGTTGACAGTCTAAAAAGAATTTGCAGTCAGTCGCAGAGGTTATGCACATACTGCACAAATGTTGACATACCTTCACGTCGCGCCGTCGCACAGCAGCCAGCAGAAGACCAGCAGTCAGTCGCAGAGAACGCCGAGAAGAGGGACAGTCCGGACGGAGGAGGATGACAGTCGTGAGTCTCGTGACTCATTCACGTTCGTCGGGAAGAGGCGAAAGTCGGGAAGAAGAGGCGAAGAGCTTAACTGAAGAGAGGATTAGAGGAATCAGATTCGGATTCAGATCTGAAGAGTTGAGCGAAGAGCCTGATGTCTGAAGAGTGAAGACGGCTGGTGACCGTGTGCCTGCAGCGTGCCGCAGCGTGCGTGAGTTGGGCTGAAAATCAGAAATAGGGTCGGGTCGGATTTTTTCGGGTTCACCCGACCCAAACCGATTATTTAAATTCTGAACACGGATCGGGTCGGGTCAACCCGAATTTACGTTTTCTCTTCACCCAACCTGACCCGAACCCTAAAATTAGGATCGGGTTCGGGTTCGGGTTCGGGTTTAGGGTCAACACTTACACCCCTACCTGCGGCAGGTTCAGAGGTGGTGAAGGAGACAGCAAAAATTTGGGCCTCTGCTGAGAGTAATTTTCCAGGCCGAAAGATGGGCCTGCAAAGGGTAAGAATTCAATTGCTTTTGGGCCTCCAGGCTTGACCCCAATTCCGAATTTCTGTAAGCAATTAATTGTGGTTGATGTTCGAAAAACGACGTGATTCAGTTTCTGCAGCGGCACCCCATTTCCTGGCAGATGGATGGACTCAATGGTCAAAAGGATCTTACAATGGTTGTTGGATCAGCATCTAATGTGGGTCCTGTGTAGGCGAAAAATCAACAAGCTTTGCTTTGAATTGATATTTGATGGGAGTGAAGTGAGAACTTTAAGTGTGATTCTACCGTCCAACGGTATTGGTGATGGTATCGGTGCAGATTTTTTTAAATAAAAATTATAAGCAGCATCAGTAGAATAGTACGCTTGATTTTAAATATGATTTCTTATGAGTTTAGCATTTAAACTATTTGTATATAAAATAAGACACATATTAATATCACTTTAATTTACTTGTAAAATATTTGCACCGGTGTGAATCATTTTTATCTATCTTTTATTTAATATTGTTCTTACGTTATTTATTATTTCTAATTTTTTGTCTCTTAGGGCAATAATAACTATTTGAACTACTTTTTTTTGTGGAAAAATATCAAATTTTTAATTCAACTATATTTTCTCCATAGTTTGATCCCAATGCAATACAGGATATTGAAGTTAATTAGTTGCCTTGTAAAGGTAAAACCTATCTTACTTTCTAAAACATAAAACCTATCTTACTTTCTAAAAATTTTTGTAAAATTAATCCATATTTTGAACAAAATTTAGAAGATCTTTATATTTTATATATACATTTTCCCCTTATCTTACTGTAGTAAACTAATGGGTAAATATCACTAAACATCTTGGAAGTAAAAAATGTTGCACCATTTATCATGTAATATATAATTGTTGCATTATTCGTCCTTCCATCACCTTTTGTTACTGGAGAGTACGTCTTATGTTATACCATTCATCTTGGAAGTATTCTATATGGTGTACCATTCATTCTGAAAATATGTCTTATGTTGCACCATTTGTCCCGCCAGGTCAGCTTTTTGTCATTCTTCAATGGTAAGACTTGATGGAAGAATAAATTGTGCAACAACTGTATACTTTCAGGATGAATAGTGCAACATTTTGTACTTTCAAGACAAATGTACAGCATAAGGCATACTTCTAGAACGCTTAATTATGTCTACCCTAAATTAATTCTCTGTGCACTTACAAATGACTACTATAGAAAAAACAAAAAAAGAAAAAAAAACATAACTACGTGCAAGACATTCTATAGACCGACCTCGGCTATTCGAGATTGC
The DNA here is from genome assembly GCA_039654915.1 of Aquilaria yunnanensis. Classification (NCBI taxonomy): domain Eukaryota; kingdom Viridiplantae; phylum Streptophyta; class Magnoliopsida; order Malvales; family Thymelaeaceae; genus Aquilaria; species Aquilaria yunnanensis. The sequence continues at coordinate 79,104,734 of CM077593.1, forward strand.
ATTCTTTTATTTTTAGAGAAAGCATACACTCAGTCTTAAAACTTTGATCACTTTTCCATTTAAGTTCTACAGCTTGCAAGTTTCTATTTTGAAATGTAAAACTTTCAAAAAATATAAACATTTAGTCTTAAACCATTAGCCACCTATTATGAGATTAATTTTTAGAAAAATTATTTTAAAGTTTTACAAGTTTTAGGACTCAAATATAAATTTTTAAAGTTTTAAAACTTAAAAATAAATTTGTGAAGTTTTAGGACTTAAATAAGAATAGTTGCAGAAGATTTAAAGCTCAAATACCAATTAGTCTTTCATTTATTTTTCATCCAAACTTTTGAAAATTGATCCTCCATTTTCTTATGGATTAGAAGGCTTCTTTTTCAATTTTTCCAAGAAGATACAATATTTTTTTTATGTTTATGCATGATCAAAAATCAAACTTTATGAGGATTTTTTTATTGTCATCATTTAAATTAATGGATGTAGCGTCAGCCTGGCCTGGAGCATACCTGACATATAAAATTGGTTTTTGTTTAATAGGTCCCATTAGTATTCTTTTCCAGTTTAAGAAATCTATTATCATATTTATCATTTTAGAAAATTTCCAAACCCATTAACAAGCTTTTTATTTTTGTTTGAGTGACTAAAAATATTTATTTTTCTTTATTTTGAAAGTATTCTTAATTTTTATTTTTGCAGAAAATATATATTTTTCAGCTTTATTTTTTTTAATTTGGAAAACACAAAAATTATGAAAAAAATACTGAAATGAAAATTAGAAGATTATAAGAAATCATCATTCTAAAAAAATATTTTCCAATATAGAGGGGCAAAAGACCACTTTTAGTCCTAACACTTTTACAACTTTTTTAAGTAAGTCCTAAAACTTGTCTTGTCAAGGTAAAACCTATCTTAATTTCTAAAAAATTGTGCAAAATTAATCCATACTTTGATCAAAGTTTAAAAGATCTTTCTAGTTTATATATACATTTACCCCTTAATTTAATTTAGGAAAATAATGGGTAAACATCACTAAATGTCCTAGAAGAATGCCATATGTCACACATTCATCTTGTAAGCACAAATGTTACACTATTTATCCTAAAAGTATGCAATTGTCACACTATTCGTCCTTCCGTCAACTCTTGCTATTGGAGAATACATCATATATTGCACCATTTATCTTGAAAGTATACCTTGTGTTGCACTAGCCATCCTAAGAATATGTCTTTTGTTGCAGTATTTGTCCTGTTAGGTCAACTTTTTGTCATTCTCCAACTATAAGACTTGATGGTAGGACGAGTGATGCAACAACTGCATATTCCCTTGATGAATGGTGCAATATTTTATATTTTCAAGACAAATGTACAATATAGGGCATACTTCTAGGAAGTTTGATGACATTTACCTAGACTAATTATCTATGTACGTACAAATGACTACTATAAAAAAAATTAAAAAAAAAACAGAGAGAGAAAACGTAACTACGTGCAAGATGTTATATTGAACAGAGTTGGCTGTTTGAGATCACATTCTTTTGTTTTTAGGGAAAGCATATATCCAGTCCTAAAACTTTAATCACTTTTCTAGTTAAGTTCTAAAGCTTTGTGACTTTTTATTTGAATCCTAAAACTCTTAAAAAAGTGTAAACAATTAGTCCTAAACCATACCCACCTATTTTAGGGTTAATTTTAGGACTAACTATTTGCATGTTTTGTAGGTTTTATAACTTAAGCATAAATTTAGGAATTTTTATGACTTAAATAAGAAAAATTACAAATGATTTAGAACTCAAATACCAATTAGTCTTTCACTTTTTTTTTCTTCTAAATGGTTTTCAAATTGATCCTCCATTTTCTTATAGATTAGAAGGATTCTTTTTAAAATTTTCTAAGAAGATACAATATTTTTTTTTCTATTTATGCATGATAAAAAATTACACTTTGAGAAGGATTTCTTTGTTGTCGTTGTTTAAATTGATGCATGTAGGGCCAGCCTAGCATGGAGCATACTTACATATGGAGTTGGTTCTTGTTCAACAGGTCCCATTAATATATCTTTTTTCAGTTTGGGAAAACTACAATTTTATTTATCATTTTGAAAAATTTTCAAACTCATTAATAAGGTTCTTATTTTTAGATGAAGTCAATGGATATTACTTTTAGTGATTAATATTTATTTTGAGATATCTTTTTTCTTTGAAACTTTAAATCATCCTTTAAGATTTTTGAAAAGTATTCTTAATTTTTATTTTTTCAAAGAACATATATATTTTATCTTTCTTGTTTTTAATTTAGAAAACATAAAAAATCATAAACAAAAAACTACTCAAATGAAAATTAAAAAATTATAAGAAATTCTTATTGTAAAGAAATAGTTTTCAAGTTAGAGAGGGAAAGGCCAATTTCAATCCTAAAACCTTTACAACTTTTCTTTGTAAGTCCAAAAACTTTTGAAATTTCTATTTAAGTCTTATAACTTTGTCAATTTCTATTTGAATCCTAAAACTTACACAACGTATAAATAGTTAGTCCTAAAGTTAACCCTAGCATAGGAAACTACTAGAACATGTGACTAAGGGTTTAAGACTAATTGTTTATATGTTTTAAAAGCCTTAGGACACAAATAAAAATTCTTAAGATTTTAGGGCTTAAGTAGAAAAGTGATGGAAGTTTTGGGATTGGATGTGCCCTTCTTTCTCTCTTATTTTGGGTGCTTGAGCTCATTATTCTCATCACATTCAATGTGTGTCTTAAAGGTATATTAACTTGAAGAACTAGCTTCCCAGTACAGAAAGTCTAGCCCCATGGAGCTTGATAAAACGGAAAAAGTAAGCATAAGATAGATAATCTAATAGAAAGAGAGAACAAAGCAAGCCCTGATTTGAGCCTTGCAGTTGCAAATTGGCAATATTTGAAACTTTAAATATTTTATGATACTTGAATATTGGACAAACAACTCTGAGGAGGTTTGGAGGGATGCCAGGAATCCAGTGATCATACCACACCTAAGTAGAACTACCATGACCAATAATGCAAGTATAAGATGAATCTAGAATACTATGACCATGGTGTAATACATGCCAAATAGGAGAGGGATTGTTACTACCTTTGAGAAACCAAATAGGCTTCAAAGTGCCATATTTAGCAATAAGCAACTTAAAACAAGATTTTATGGGTTGCGAAAAAAAATTCTCTAGAATGTTTTAACTAAGAGAGCCTAATTAAAAAGTCGTATGTCCACAAGGCCAAATCCTTTTTACTAAAATTAAAAGGTATATGTGCTTAAGGTGACGTTCTTGCTTGTCTGAAGAGCCCAACCAACCAGAACTTGATATGTTTAGTATAGAGTTTGTGTGACATAATTACCAAAACTTAAATAGAAACATAATATAGATCGACAATGAGGTTAGGGTAGAGTTGATTAGAGTTAATCTGCTTGCATAATTCAATAGTTTTCATTTCCATCTTTCTAACTGATCAGAGGTCTTATTAGCCAGGAATTGAAAGGAAGAGAGCTTCGATACATCCTGACACAACAAAGCCCCTTTGATAGTTAAGAATACTAGAATTCATAGCAAAGGGGAGCAGACTACAGAATTCTTGAATCCAATTGTTAGGGACATTACGACTAAACATCAATTAATCTCCTGACCTACAGCACGAAAGAACAAATATAGAGAGTCCTGAATCACCCAGATCTAGTCTTTTGATGGATAGGAAAAAAGAAGGCAATCATGATTAACAAAAGATAAATGGTTTATGGATAATTCCCACTAGCATTCAGACCCAAAAGTTTGCTAGTCAATTGCAGTCTCGTAAGATGGCTAGAAAGAGCATTTGCATATAGGATAAATAAGTATGGCAACCAGGGGTCACCTTGCCAAAACCTATCTAAGACATAAACCATTATATAGTGCATCCATTAACTAGGACAAAGTATGAAATTGTTGAGACACACTTTCATTAGAAGGTTGATCCAAGAATCCAAAAATTCCATAAATTGTAGAATCTTCGTAGAAAAAGACCACAAAATCTTATCATAAGCCTTGCAAATGCCCAATTTCAAAATCACCTTGTAGCCTTATGGATAACCAGTGGCGAAATCAGGATTTTTGGTTCGGGGGGGGCAAGCCCGGAGGATAGTCAACGGAGCCCGGAGGAGAGAGACGACATCGCGGTTAGGCAAAGTTGTAAATTGGTACTAATTCACACTAATTCAAAGCTCAAGGAGCAAATTGTACGAGTTGGAAACGTTGGAGGACTAATAGTGCATTTAGGCCATGTTATAATATCTGCTTAATATAGAGGGAATAACTACTCATTGGGTCCCTACTTTCTTTAGCACCTACCTTACTGCCCCCCATCTTTATATTTTTCCATAATATTTGGGGGGGGCAAAATGTACACTTAGTCCTTAACTTTTGATAAAATCACTAAATTACTACTCATATTTATGTTTTTTCAAAATTGCCGGGGCGGCAACAGCCCCCTCCCAACATATGGTAGCTACGCCACTGTGGATAACTACCCCTATTAGTGTGTCTCACTACATGGGGAATCTTATGCATGATAATGACATTGTCCTAGATGCTTCTACCACATATGAAGGCAATTTGAAAATTGGAGATCAATGTCAAAATAATGAGTTCTAATATGTTCACTAAAGCCTTAGCAATCACTTTGTATATAGTGTTGCATAGGCTAATGGGCCCAATATTTTGAGCCCTATTAGCTCCTATAATTTTAGGAATAAGGGTAATAAAGATGCGATTAATTTGTGTTAATAAATAACCTTATTGAGGAAAGCAAAAACAGCTTCACATATAACTAGGGATGGCAAAATCAGACCCGACCCGATAACCTGGCCCAACCCACCCGAACCCAAGCCCGACTTGACCCGATTTGACTAAAAAAGTCAATGACCTGAACCCCGACTGTGCCCAACTCGACCTGAACCCAAACCCGATTAAAGGAAAACCCGAGAATACCTGAACCCAAATGACCCAAACCCGAAATGACCCGAGCCTGAATTGACCCGAACCCGAAATGACCCAAACCCGAGACTGACTTGACCTAAACCCGAGATGACCTGATAACTAAACCCGACAATACCCGATTTTAACCCTTACCCTAAACCTTAACTTTCCTCTTTCATTATTTTTCATATTAAGTCAGTCCTAAATATGGAGGTTTCCATGTTTAGTAACTTTCATTTTTTTAGACTTTCATATTCAGAATGCCTTATATTTAGAAATGGTGACTTCCGTTATTAGTAACTTCCATTTTTTGGTACTTCCATATTTAGTAAATCTCATATTTGGAGATGAAACTTTCATATTTAGTAGTTTCATTTCTTTTTTTAAGATATTCATGTTTAATAATTTTCATTTTTTGAAAAAGGATTTCCATATTTAGTAACTTCTATTTTTTTAGGACTTTTGTATATTACAAGTATCTTATTTGGGGAAAAATATCCATATTTAGTGAATCCTATGTTTGAATTTTTTCAATAGAAGTAATTTTTATATTTAGTAAGTTTAATGATCTTAATAGGAAATTATTAAAATTACAACACTTATCCCTATACTTTTAAGTATAGTGCAATAAGGTACCTAAATTTTAAAAAATTTTATTTTAGTCACCCATAATAATTACAATATGGATCCTAAAATTTTTGAAATCTTTACACTTTCACCCAAAATTTTTTAAATTTTACAATTTAATCATTGATAATGAACTTAATTTGCATTTCAGTGTAATTTCAAAGAAAATTCATTGAAACATAAGCATAATAAAATTGTTATTGTGTATGTCTGAGTGATAGCTGAGTGAAGATCTGAATAATCTGTACAATGATAGTTAAAGGGTATGGGTTTAGAAAAACAATCAAATATTACTAATAATGTTAAATTACTTAAATATGTACTAAACTATAATGAAAAAGATTTTTATGAATATTTTAATTAAATATACTAAAAAATGAAAATTTAAGTTAAATTAAATCACACAAAAAATCAAATTATTTGATTTAAATTTTTTTAAAAAATTGAATAGATTCAATCGTTTTGACTTCACTCCACTAACCCACGTAAATACAAAGGTTGACCTGAATTTGACTCGAAAGTTGGCCTAAAGTTACCCGAGACTAAAATTGACCCAACCTGAAGTGAACTCGAACCCAAATAAACCCGGCCCAACCCGACCCGAACCAGAAATTAACTCAATCTGAAATCAACCTGAACCCAAATGACCTAACCTGAACCCAACCTAGACCCGAATTCATGTTAACCCGACTAGACCAGAACCTAAATGACCTGACCCAAACCTGACCCGACCCACCCAATTGCCATCCCTACATATAATATGCTCATAATATTCCAAGACTTTTTAAAGACTACTAGAGGAATTCCATCAAGGCTGGGACTTTTAGATTACTGTTTTTAAAGGTGACCCTTTTAATCCCATTTGCGCACATGCCATTCAAATAATTTTTAAGTTATGCCCGGATGCGCTTTGGTGTGCCGTTAATGTGGCGTCCTTCAATCCCGTCGGTTGAGTTCCTAATCCAATGAATTCCGCTTCTCAAGTCCTCAATAAATTTCAACTACGTGCCCCACCCTGTATCTTTAAGCGCCTTCCGTAACCTTAATGGTTTTATGGGTAACTTTAACTTAAGTTTTTTATTTCTAGTTTATGGACTGGGACGTTGAAGTCCAGTTTTTCGTATTTTGTTTCCGGGAAACATTGGTTTTCTGCTTATCTATACTTGGCGGCACGCCGAAATAGCCTTCAAGCTAGACTCCTCGAATAAACGATTGTCAGAGGTAGTGTAGACGGTGTCTTGATTGATTGGACGGTGTCCCATCTGCCATCTAGTAAAGTAGGCTACGAGAGATTGGTTGAAAGGGATGCATTAAGGTTGGGTACAACTAAAATGCCATAAATGAAAGGAATATAAAATCCACTTAATACAAACAGAGGTAATTCTGTTAAAAAAAAATGATTTGAATTTTTGGCTGGTCATATAATATAATGATTTACATGTCAATTGGGTTAATACCTATTCAACAAGTTTTTCTAAATTAGTAAGCCTCTATCTCATGGACGAAAATGGATTGTCTTTATTGGGTTAAGGTTGGTTTTGTTTATTGATTTTGGGCTTTAAAGCAATACCAAACTAACCTAGGGAGGAGGCCATGCTCCATAAAGCGCTTAATCTTTGAAAGTTTTATACCCTATTATTTTAGAATTTCATAAAAAAAATCTTTAATTTGAAAGTTTTATACCCTATTATTTTTGAATTTCATAAAAAAACAACTCAACTAAATTAACTGGGTGGCAATATAGATTAACCTGTTTTTTTTTTTCTTGTTTTGGTCATGTAATGTAGATTAACCTGTGTTGATGGGAAAAAGATTAACCTGTTACATTGGAAACGTATCCCAATAAGTAGATACATGGGTTTTATCGTCCGGGTTGGGTTACATAAATGGGTCTGACATGACCCGGTTTGTCTACTGTTGAATTCATTATTGATGTTTACATTAATTGCTGACCGATCGAATGAATAATTTATCTTTTTTTAGAGGCAACCTCAACATTTTTAAAAAGAGTAAATTGGGTAATTGGTCCCTAATCTTTAGTTATCATTTCATTTTAGTCTCTAGCCTATTGACTGCTCTATTTTGATCCTAAAACTATTAAAATTATTTCATTTTGGTCTTATATCAGATGAAATTCATCAACTTAAAATAACTATCTCACACAAATTTTTGGGATTTAAATTTAAATATTTAGTAACCATCTTTCAGTAAATTTAAACATTTTAATATTTTTTGATAATAAAAAATAATTTAAATTAGTAATTTTTTCTTCCTGAATGAAATAAGTTTTATTTATATAGAGGAAAAAGGTAATTTGAATTTTTCATTAATTATAACTAAATTATTTTATAGATTAAATTTATTGTAAAATAGTTACCAGATAATTTAAATTAAACTATAAAATGTTGTTATCAAACAAATACTTTAAGTTACTAAATTTCATCCAATAGGGATAAAAATGGAACATTTTTAACAGATTTAACAATAAAATTAAACATTTTCAATAGGTTTAGGACCAAAACAGAATATTTAATAGGTTAGGGACTAAAATGAAATAATAATTAAAGATTAGGGACCATTTGTGCCATTTACTCTTTTTAAAAATTTAGACCAACCTCTAACCCGATTCTGACAAAAACACGTGTTTGGACGGTGTCCCCGCTGACATATAGTAAAGTAGGCCATGAGAGATTGGTTGAAAGAGAATCAGCAACGTTGGGTACTACTGAAATGTCATAAATGAAAGGAATATAATATGTGCCTATTACAAAGAGCGGGAATCCTTCTACACAAAAAAATGATTTGAGTTTTGGCTGGTTATATAATATGATGATTTGTATATCAATTGAGTTAATACCCAACCAACAAATATTTCTATTAGTACGCCTCTAGCTCATGTAAGAAAAAGGATTGCCATTATATTGGGTTAAGGTTGGTTTTGTTTATGGATTTTGGGCTTTAAAGCAATATCGAACTATCCTCTGTTGACAGGAAAAAGATCAACCTGTTACATTGGAAACGTATCCAGGGGCGTAGCCAGAAATTTCACTGGGGGGGTGGGGGGGGCATGATGTGAAATTGGTTATTAGCATGTATAATTTACAATTACTAATGAAAAATACTCCCTCTGTTTCACAAAAGCTGTCCTCTTTACTATTCACAGCAATTAATCTATAATTTTATTTATCTTAAAATTTATCATAAAAATATGAACTTTTTATATGAAAATGAAACTTTAAAGATTCTAGTTTCTAAATATCATTTTTTAGAATTTTTTTCAATTCATATTAATATAAATATATTCAAGTTAAACTTTAGTCAAAAAAGGTAAAAAGGACAGCTAATATGAAACGGAGGGAGTATTAAATAATATTATATATAGACATATAAAATTTGAAAGTGTATAATAACTAAGTTTATTTCAAAAGTTTACAACTAAAAATTCATTAGACAGTTTACATATATAGATATATTGAATTCAAAAATTTATAATAATTAAGTTCAATTTATAGAGTAAAAATAGTTATTTGAATTTTCTATTAATTATAAAAAAATATTATACAAATTAAATTTATTTTATAGCACTTACTGAATAATCCAAATTATGATCTAAAAAGTTGTTATCAGACAAATACTTTGAGTTAATAGATTTCATGCAATGAAACCAAAATGAAACATTTTTTATAAATTTAGGACTAAAACAAAATGTTTTTAATATGTTTGGAACCAAAATAGAATATTTAATAGGATAGGGACTAAAAGGAAATAATAATTAAAGAGTAAGGACTATCACGCAATTTATTCAATAAGAAAATGACTGAGACCTTAAATGGATAAAATATACTAGAGCCCCTTATTAATTATAAAACTTACAGATAGGTACCTAACTTTAATTTTTCTACAATTGTATCACATATCCGAGTACCCAATAAAATTTTTTAAAATTTTAGGGATGGCGGCAGCCCCCTCCAGCCCCTGAATAGATACGCCCCTGAACGTATCCCAATAAGTACATACACGGGTTTTATCATGGTCCGGGTTGGGTTACATACACGTGTCTGATATGACCCCAGTTTGTCTACTGTTGAAATGATTACTGATGTTTACAATAATTACTGACCAATCTAATCAATAGTTTATCTTTTTTTAGAGGCAGCCTCAACATTTTTAAAAAGAATAAATTGAGTAATTAGTCCCTAATCTTTAATTATTGTTTCATTTTGGTCTCATATTGGATAAAATTTAGCAACTCAGAATAACTGTCTTATACAAACTTTTGGGATTCAAATTTAAATATTCAATAACTATCTTTCAATAAATTTAAACAGTTTAATATTTTTTGATAATAAAAATACAATTTAAATTAGTAATTTTTTCTTCCTAAATTAAATTATTTTAATTTACCTAGAGAAAAAATGTAATTTAAATTTTTTATTAACTATAAAAAAATTATTATATAGATTAAATTTATTGTAAAATAATTATTGGATAGTTTAAATTATAATATAAAATGTTGTTACCAGAAAAATACTTTGAGTTAACAAATTTCATCCAATAGGGACAAAAATGGAACATTTTTAATGGATTTAGCACTAAAATGAAACGTTTTCAATAGGTTTTGAACCAAAACAAAATATTTAATAGGTTAGGAACTAAAATAAAATAATAATTAAATATTAGAGGCCATTTATGCAGTTTACTTTTTAAAAAAATTTAGACCAACTTCTAACCTGATTCTGACAAAAAAGGTGTTAGTTGGTGTGGATTAATCGGTACGGAATTGGCTGAGACCGAAATGCTAAGACACAGATTCATTTAAATGGATCTAGTAATTAGTAGCTCTTATATTATTTAACTATTTCACAGTGTATAATATAAAAATCATTTTTTATCTAAAAATTTAGTAATCAAAATCATATATGCCAATTTTCTAGAATAAACAAGATCTCTAGCATGTTATTCTTATTGCATTTTTATTCAAAATTTCAAGTGCAAAATTTTTTAGGAAAAGTTAAAATTAAAAAAATTAGTATATAGTATTCGTGATAATTAAAATTATAATCTTTAATCTAACAACAGAATAATGTTACAAGGTTTTAAGAGTTAAACCAGAATTTATTACATTAGGGGAACTTAATAAAATGCTTCTACCAACCTTGAATTCATGTCCTTAAACTTTCCCATGCTGCATGCATTTTCGTGTTTTTACTATTAAAATATGACTTGAAATGCAAGTTATTTATTTTTTTTTAGATATATAAGGAGATAAAATGATGTAGGAATAGAGAAATACATAGATATGTAACTACACTTTGAAGACTAAGTCTAATAGTTATCATATAATATTTGTTTGAAATACTCTCTCTAGAACAACATATTTATTTGAAAAGAATAACATTTCCTAATAGATCAAATAATATTATTTATAAATACTATTTCTTCCAAAATTAATAATATTTTATAGAAAACTATATTTGTAAGAATGAACAACATATTACAAAATATTACATATTACAGATAATTTTATAAGAAAAATTGTTCCATAAATAATGTTGTTTCACTCAGAAAAAATATTATTTTATTTATAAAAATGTGGTTTTTTTGTAATATGTTATTCATAAGATATATTATTCATAAATAATATTCTTCCATTCAATAAAAAGTGTTGTTCCATTTACAAAAAAAATGTTGTTCTGTAATATTCAGTTTATTTTATAAGATGTATTGTTTGTAAATGATTTTTTTTCATTCAGTAAGAAGTATTGTTCTATTATTACAAATGTGATATTCTATAAAATATTGTTAATTTTTTAAAAAAACTAATGTTCATAAAATATTGTTCTTTGATTCAGTAAGAAACGTCATTCCCTTCAAATAAATGTGCTGTTTTGTAAATGTTGTTCCCTATCAGAAAAAAGTGTTGTTTTGCAAAGTACTGTTTCATTTATACAAATGTGTTGTTCTGTGATATGTTTTTCCCTTCAGACAAATATATTGTTCTGTAATATACTATTTATTTTACAAGGTGTGTTGTTCGCAAATAATATTATTTCATTCAGTAAGAAGTGATATGTCATTTTCACAAATGAGATGTTATGTAAAGTGTTGTTCTATTTAGACACATGTGCTGTTCCGTGAAGTACTACTATCTTCAGAAAAATTTGTTGCTTTATAAAGTGTTGTTACTTTGAGATAAATGTGTGATAAATGTCAATTTACATGGTCAAAATTGTTAATTTTTTAAAAATTTTGAGTGTCTTTTTCTACATTACCATACCACATTTTCTACCATTTCTTACTTTGGACTTTCATTTTGTAGGGTGGAGAAAAGAATCGAAGTATCGGATTAGTTCAAAAGCAAGCAGAGTGAAAAACAAAAAGTGTGAACAAACAATTCATTGGGGCTGTGGCCTTAGTGGCACTACGGCCCGACAATGTAATCATTCTGGAAGTTGGCCTTATGGCCTGGGTGTTGTAGCTCTAGTAGCTTTCATGTTCTGGGAGCTATGGCCTCCTCCGGTGCTCCAGCACCCCTGGATCTAGATGAAAAATAATCCTTTACCTCTAATTTGAATTTAAGCATGCTATTGGTTATGGAATTTGATCCAAATGGGTAGATGAATAAAGAGACATCTTCAAGAATTAGAAAATTTTGGAACTAAGCTTAGAGACTTTCAATTCTTCTTCATCTTCTTAGTTTTAGACTTATGTTTTTCATCATTATCTCTTGCATTTTTTCACTTTCTTGTGGAGCACTTCTGAATTCTTACTTGGAGAAGGGTTGGAGGACTTAAAAACTTGTGGAAGCCTTAAGGAATCAAGCATCTAGAGTTTATTGGGTTCCTTCTTTCATTTTTTTTACTTGTGTTTAGACATGGATGCTCTTTTATTTATATTTATGGTTATGTTTTATTTGAGTATGGAGTAGTTTTCTCTATACTTTCTATAGTTATAGCAATTTGAATTAGTTATGTTGGTTGGATTAATGGTTATTTGTCTTTGATTTCTCTATTTTGTTTGTTTACTCTTCTCCTTGAGTTTATTGTTGTGTTGATTGATTAAGGGTCCTAGTCAATTGCATCTTAGATTTCTTTTAAGCTTTTAGAAAAGATTAAAAGGATTTAGAATTAGGAGAAGAGTGTAGTGCCATGGGCTTGTTGGGAGATTAGTCCAAGACATTAGGTGAAGGTAAATTGAACTTGTAATGCCCTTCTTGAACTAGTAATTCGGATGAGAGTCCATTATAGTATAAGTTTGAGAGAGTGACATTTTCACTTGGGAGAGTAAGGGTCTAATTAGTTAACTTTATCAACAAGTAGGAAAACCAAACCATTAGCCTTAATTCATTAATTAACCAAGTCAAATAGTGAAAATTATAGGAAGTGTGTTTTATTAATTCACTAGAAAACTCCTAATTTGCATTGTGTTTGTTGTTCTTATTTAGTAGTAATTTAAGTAGAGTTGTAAACTTAGTTATTTTCATAGTGAGTAAATCATCAATTGTTGTTTGTTTAGTTAAAGTGAGTCTTAAGGTAGTAGTAATTGACAAACAACACAAATCAATCCTCATGTGAGTGATATCTTAATTACTCACCCTATCTACACACATCCCGTGCACTTGTGGATTAGAGTTTAAAACTCGCAACAATGTGCTATTCAAGGCATAATGGTAGTCTCATAAATATTACCAAAGTATGAATGTAGCACTTACACTGGGTCCACCAAATAGCTACTCATATATCCTTGGGTCATATAAGATCCTTAAAATAAGGTACACCTTTTGTTTTAAAAAGGATGATAAATATTTCTTTTTTGTGCTGTCTTAGAAAGAATGCGTCATTTTCCGTTTTGAAAAATTTTTAATATTTAATTTACCTTACTACTTTCATTTAAACTCTTTTAGCACAAAACCAAAAAAAATACACAAAACCCAAAAAAGAAAATTTTCATTCTTTTAATTCTCATTGAAACTCTAACCACACAAAATTGAAAAGATATATTTTTTTCATTTTTACTTTAAAGATAAAAATGAGAAGAATAATATAAATAACATGCATCTTAATTTTCATCGCTAAAGAAATATATCATCCAAAATAGGGCGGAGAGAATAACAATCAATAAGATGTCTTGCATGAAATTACCCCCCTTCCATGTTCATTAACGGGCTTCTAGAAACCGAAAAAATGTGTCAAGGTAAACAACATTTACTATTACCTTGCTGGTAGCATACTAACTCGAGCTCTAGAGAACTGTCCACGGACAAGCAACTTTGGGGCCTTTTAACATTTTGATTGCTCCCTTACTCAACAAAGAGGTCGCACTCTCCATATTCCTATGTGTTATCACAAAGGTGGCTGCGTATGGTTTTAGACCATATATAGAAGAAAACTTCTTTGCAAGATAATTTGCATCTTTAATTTTGCGTTTAAGATTTTGAAATGACTGTTCATGCACGAAGAATGGGTGCTGGTGGTGCTTGAAAGCGGCATTTTTGCATCTTTTTAAGTAGTCATGTTTCTTCAACCATAAATTTGATCAATATAAGAATGTAATGAAGGTTTAGCTTTAGCACAAGCAAACACAGATTATTAGTTTTTCCTTTTCACTCTGTAAAATGTATAAATTTTACCGTCTCCATGATTTTTTGTTTCCAACATTAATTTTACTTTTGAAGATGGCAATACTCCTCAAAATTTACGGAGAAGCTTTTCAAGGATAGATTAATTAGAAATAGCACTACAAGAGACAGAAATTTTTTAAACTTTGTGTATTTGGAAATGTTTCAAACCAAATGCAACAGGGGGAAGTAATAGAGATAAATTATTTCTCAAAACAATTATGTTATTAAAATGTCAAATAAATAGAGTATTTCGTGTGTCTTAAACTGTTTCACTTTTCAAATTTTTTTTTATAAAATTTATGATTGGTAAGACACAGGTATATTATCTTTTCAATTGCAAATTATTCTGGACAAATAAAACAATTACTTTTGAATCTTTCTGAGAATTCAGCAACTCTCACACTAATTTTGGGTCAAAAGTCCAAAACAATGCCAAATATAATGCAGAATCTAGAACCAAGTTTCTCAATCAAAAAACTTAAGTCCAGCCCAAGTTTACGTTCTCCTTCTATCTTACTTGAAAATAGCATCACTTAGAGTATTAAATTCTAAATTGTATTAAAGGAAATTTATTTAATACACCCACCAAATTGTGTCCTCTCACAATACTTTCAGTAAAGCATACATCCCATCATTCATCAATTGCGAAAATTATAGATCTCTTTTGTCCATTGCGCAAAGTTTTTATGGTCTGAACTGATATATATACAAGAAAAGAGGCCACTAATTTCATCACGAAATCAATATAAGCAACGGTTTGCCCCTGAAATTAGGGTCATAAGGATTCTTATATGATTTAGTTATAACTGATGTACGTACCCCCGAGGTTTATATTTTTATACCCGCCATTTCCCAACATATTAACGTGCGTTCACCCCTTAGAATGTATTAACCCTTGCACTGGAACCCCCCGACAATTAGAAAAGTACTTTCTTTTGTTCCTCATGTACTTTTCGTTATTATTAATGATTGAAAATATCAAACTTCATTTAAGGCTATCTTAAATTGTACAAATGATGATAGTGATTAACAATAATAAATTTGAGGTTAATGATGTTGAGAAAACTGTAAGTACTTAACTGATTGTATGAGAAGAGAATTTCTTGGTACTGACATGAAAGTAATTACTATGAGATATACAAGAAATCTTTTCATAGGATCCTATTAAGAAAGTATAAAAGGTGATAGCAAAATCTATCAATGGAGTTGGGGAAACGGATCTTTTGATGCTAGCAGCTTGGAATAGGATAGGGGTCGAATGAGTTAAGCAGGCCGGAATACCTTAACCTTGAAACTTGGCTCTCATTAAATATTGGTTTGGCTTGAGCTCTAGCTCAGGTTTAACAAGCTCAGTAAACGAAGCTCAGCCCGAAAAGGTTCGATTTTCATTTAGTGTTTTGATATGTTCGAAATCAACTTTGATGATGAAGCTCAATCTGAGATCAACCGAGCTTTCAAGTTATAATAATAGAATGCGAAGTCCAACCGAACGAATCCAAGGACAGCATACATGGGTAAGTGTAAGCAGCGAAAGTACATGACGAAAGTGTACTATTCATTACTATTTCAAGGATTTAGTGTATGTTTGGTAGAAGGAAGATGGAGAAATATTAATATGAAAGTTATGTGGGGGTTGAGAGGCTTTACAATTCCTCATTTATTCATCTCATCTGCCACCTTCTTTGCCTCGGCCCACTCTGCCTTTAAATCACCGCCATTTGCCCTTCCCCCGCTTCACTGCAACAAAATTGGATTTTAGTAACATTTTCTTTGCGCTCTGGAGCTATGCCTCCATATCTGCCAGCCTTCACCAATTCCGTGAAGCTCAAGTATGTCAAACTTGGCTACCAATACCTCGTCAACCATTTCCTCTACCTCCTCCTCATCCCCATCATGGCCGCCATCGCAGCCGAGGCCCTCCGGCTAGGCCCGGTGGAGATTCTCAACATCTTCGCCTCTCTCCACCTTGATCTTATACAGATTCTCTGCTCTTCCTTCTTGGTCATCTTCATCGCGACGGTATATTTCATGTCGAAGCCGCGGAGTATTTACCTCGTAGATTACGCTTGCTACAAGCCCCCGCCGACCTGCCGGGTGCCCTTCGCCACCTTCATGGAACACTCGCGTTTGATCCTCCAGGATAACCCAAAGGTGTACGAGTTCCAGATGAGGATCCTCGAACGGTCTGGCCTTGGGGAAGAGACGTGCTTACCGCCGGCGATACATTACATACCGCCGACGCCAAACATGGCGATGGCTCGAGCAGAGGCCGAGGTCGTTATCTTCTCCGCAATGGATTCCCTCTTTGAAAAAACCGGGCTTAAACCGAGGGACATCGATATTTTGATCGTAAATTGTAGCCTCTTCTCTCCGACGCCGTCGTTGTCGGCCATGGTTATTAATAAGTACAAGCTGAGAAGCAATATTAAGAGCTTTAATCTCTCCGGGATGGGTTGCAGCGCCGGGCTAATCTCCGTCGACTTAGCCCGTGATCTTCTGCAAGTGTTTCCCAGCTCGAACGCGGTTATTGTGAGCACCGAAATTATTACTCCCAATTATTACCGAGGCAACGAGCGAGCCATGATCCTCCCCAACTGCCTCTTCCGCATGGGCGGTGCGGCGATCCTGCTGACGAACAGGCGAGCCATGGCGTGGCAAGCCAAGTACCGCCTGGTTCACGTGGTCCGCACCCACAAAGGTGCGGACGACAAGGCGTACCGTTGCGTGTACGAGCAAGAAGACAAAGACGGGTTCATGGGAATCTCGTTGCAGAAAGACCTCATGGCCATCGCTGGAGAGGCTCTGAAGTCGAACATCACGACGATGGGGCCGCTTGTTCTACCGGCGTCGGAACAGCTCCTCTTCCTCCTCACCCTTGTTGGCCGGAAAGTCTTCAAAACCAAGTGGAAACCCTATATACCGGACTTCAAACAAGCGTTCGAGCATTTCTGCATCCATGCCGGAGGCCGGGCGGTGATTGACGAGCTGCAGAAGAACCTCCAGCTGTCGGCGGAGCACGTGGAGGCTTCTCGGATGGCGCTGCATCGGTTTGGCAATACGTCGTCGTCTTCCCTGTGGTACGAGCTGAGCTACATAGAAGCGAAAGGGAAGATGAAGAAAGGGGACAGGGTTTGGCAGATAGCGTTCGGGAGTGGATTTAAGTGTAACAGCGCCGTCTGGAAGTGTAACAGAACCGTCAAGACCCCAACGCACGGCCCGTGGGCCGATTGCATAGCTCGATACCCGGTTCACATCCCCGAAGTTGTCAAACTCTAATCAAGAAAGAAAATATCATAAGGATATGTATATGCAATAGTATTTTAGTTTTTTTTAAAAATTTTTTAAGAGTGCTGTGTTCCTTAATTTTCTTGTTTTTTAGAAAAAAATTACCAATGGAAAGCTGTTGGTTCTGATTGGGAATATGGGATGGAAGGTCAAAATTTAAGAGATATTGAAATATGTACCAGAGTTTATTAATTACTAAAGTCATATCAGGAAATAAATTGTAAATTGTACCCAAGTCCCAAACCTTTATTTATTTATTTTTATTGCGCATCCACTCTGAACTTCTTATTCGTTACAATATAGTCCAAAATCGATATTGACTCGTTGGAAATTGGTCTCTCGGTTAGTTAAGTTATATTGGGAATCTTAGGTAAAATTCCTTAACTAGTACGATACCTTTTTCTTTGTTTAATGGATTCAGCCGTTAACATTTTTCCTCAATTCAGATAAGACGTTCGTTAACTCTGTGTGCATGTGACAGAAACTTAGAGTGAATTAAAAATTATAGAGGCAAATATTGAAGCTTAATGAATTTTCTTACCATCTTAAGAATTTCGCATTAGTTTTTTATTAAGACTTCACATATCTATCTAATTCATGTTATTCCTGCACCGTAAAAGTATTAGAAAATTCACAAATAATAAAATATAAAATTTAGGCCAAATTTTGATCTTACTGGTGACATAAAAATAGACAGTTTTGTAACATAAAATTAGTGGATAATGGAGAAGCAAATAGGTAGGGAATAGGAAAATATCACTTATATATCAAGAATAAATTGAGTTGAATCGTAGGTCTATCCACTTTCTTTTAGACATTTTGTACCATATTGGTGTAGCAGCTTTGGTCATGCCACCCTCAGGATAAAACGGCCCAGCTATCTTGTTGTAACCTCACACACACATGCACTGTTGTGGAGTCAAGCTCCACCCATACCTTTCTTTACCTACTTGCTATTAAAAAATATATAGAAAAATAGCTTTGTCAAAAAATCTTAGAAGTTGGAGAGAGGGCGAGGCCGAGAATGTATTGCCCCCCAAATAAGCAAACAAACACATATATATATATGACTTAGACCACCAACCGTTTGAAATAAAATAAAATCAGAATTAATTCACCAGCCATTAATCTGGAATTAATGACTAACGGCTATAAAACAAGTAAAAGCTAATTTAAGTACTTTTGGAGCAAAAGTTAAATGGCTATGGCTAATTACAAGAGTAAAACTTAATAATAATAATTATTATTATTGAAATAATAAATCTCCAACAATTGCATCTCCATTTCAATAAAAAACCAAAATAATATATATTTGGGCAAAGACAGTTTATTGTGTATAATAAAGGTAGTGATACCTTGAACCTTTACTTAATGAGTCGGTTCCCTTGTTCCACAACCAATAGTGGTATAATCTTGTATTATGGTTGTTTGCAGGTACAAGTTCACCTAACATACATAATAAACCAAGTGTCCATTGAGCCTATAAGTCTGCACTATTAATGGTCATGTGTACATCCTGTCTTTTTTATGTGAGATTTTAAGAATAGCTGAAGGCTCTAGCACTCATATAGGTGAAAATCCTTCAAGAGTGCTCCTGTAACTTTGATACCTCACTCAATAAAGAGCTACAAATTCTTATTAAGAGCAAATGCTTAACTCTCAATCGTTACAGAATAAATGCATCTACATCATAGGAATGCGGCAAGAAATAATTCTATAAAATGATGCATCTTTCAACGACTTCTCTATGATTCATTTTTCTTATTCAAAACCTAAGCCTTAGGATATTTGATTTTCGGGTTGGGTATCCTCATAGGAAACTCTATTTAATTTAGGTCCCCCTTGATATAACCCTTTTAACCTTTGACTTCGATTGAAGATTTTATAAATGACAAAGGTTAGGTTGTATTGACCACATGGCATAAATTACTAGCAATGATGTCCATGTTTGTAGGTGGTGGTGAGCATTGGGCTCAAATTTCAATTCCCACAATTTTTATGCCCAACCAACCAACATCATGTGGCCAATGAAATTGTCATATACTTGAATTTTTGTTCCCATCTTATGGGATTTTAAATATGCTTCAATGATAATGCACACATTTATGATGTCCCATCTTATGGGATATTTGAATATGCTTTAATGAGTATGCACATATCTAAATTTTTTAGTTGTTAATTCATGCCACATCAGCATTTTTCATTCGATTTAACGGTAAAATTGACAAAAAGGACCTAATTGGGATGCGCAATATGAGCTATGGGACTTCAATAAAACTGTAGCAACGTGTTTTTGGGAGTTGTCACCAATCGGTTTCACCTAATTGGGATGCGCAATATGAGCTATGGGACTTCAATAAAACTGTAGCAACGTGTTTTTGGGAGTTGTCACCAATCGGTTTCACCTAGGTCGATTGGGTACCTTAAAATGGTCTACGAGAGTTCGAGGGGTTCGGAAGTACGGTTACGCTAAAATAACTTTATTCTAGCACCCAAAATTGGTACCTTAGTTCGATTTTAAGTTTTGTTTTGCTTGCTTTAAATAATTTCAGTTAATATCTAAACCATGGATTCTAACCGAACCACCTGGATATGGACTTCTAAACCTTCCTATTTGATTTTATTTGGTTTTATAAAATTTTGATATTTCCAAACCATAGATCCTATCGGATCACCCGGATGTGGAACCTAAAAATTTAACCTATCCTTATTTATCTTTTAAATATTTTAGTTGATTATCAATCCAAACCATGGATCCTAATTGAACCACCCGGATATGGATCTTAAAATTTACTATCGTCATAAATTCATCCTAGGGTTTTGTCGGACCCATTTGGTATAAAATTTCCTAAGTGTGATTTTCTTATATGCATTATATAAATCAAAATAAAAATAAGATGAAAGCTATTCTAAAAAAACTTAAAAGGTAATAAAAGAAAAAAAAGAGATAAAATAAAAATAAATAAATATCCTACATCCTTATGTGAATTTAATGGTTAATTCTAACGCGTGGTTAAACAAAGCAAAGAAAGAAACAAATAAAAGGAAAATAAAGAAATAAACTTGCTGTCAGTGACTAATATGCAACAAAAAAGGAAGTTAGTGACTTATAGGAACGAAACAGAAAATCAGAAGGGCTAAACATGGGTAAAACCCAAACAGGATGTTGATTGGGTTGGAACCGGATCGGATCGCGGGTCGGAAAATGGGTTCCTTTTCGATTCTTCGTTCACTGGCGATGGAAGACGGAGCGGTGGCCTGGGCTTTGGTCGGTGGGGCGTAGCGACCTCAGGGGCAGGAGAACGGCGGCTGGAAAACGTCGGAGGCGTGGGAAGTGAAGGGAAGCCGCGGCGGGCTCCCTTCGGCTTGGCACGAACGGCGACGGAGGGAACTCCGGGACTAGGCGGCGGAGTGGCTGGAGGCGGCGGGAGCAGGGGAGCGCCTGGCCGACGGTGGAGGGCGACGCGACGGTGGTCGCGACAGGAGGAAGGACCAGGGGATTGCGGCGGCAAGGATGGGAGGTTAGGGTTTCTGGGAAGAGTAGCGAAGAATCAGGGGCTGCAGAGTGCAGTTTTCTCTTTTTTTTCGAACCAAGCTTAGGGTTTTCTTTTTTTTTTTTTTCTGCTCAAACATGACTTGTATTTATACTAGAGAGACTTAAAAACGTACTTAACAAGGTTTTGAGAGTTTAAACTTCATCCAAATCAAATTTGAAGAAGTTTAAGTCAATTAGGATATAATCTGGTGAAATTACTAGTTTAAGTCCAATAAAACTCTCAATCTGCTGATCTGGCCCCTAAATTCTGTGAGAATTTCAATTTGACCCAAAACTTTCAGGAATTGTCAGATTAGCCCAAAACTTTGCAAAAACCCCAGATTTTTCCTTAAATTCCATAATATTTCCAGATTTGGCTCAAACTCTCTAAAATTGACAGATTTGCCCCAAACTTTCAAATTTTGCTCAAAACTTTCTAAAAATCCCCAGTTTCCTCCCAAACTTTTTCTTTTTACCCGAATTGACCCTACAAGACTTTTAAGACTCCAAATTAGTACATAAACTAAATTTAACTCCTATTTCTACCCTAGATGAACACTTTAAACTTCAAAAATCAACAATTACCTAAAAAGACTAAACTGCCCCTATAAAACCAAAATGCTCCGAAAACTAATTTTTCTAATCTAAAACTTAGACAAAAGTTAGTGCCCGGACAAAATTGGGTGTCAACAAAGACAATTTTAAGTTCGGGTACCAATTTAGGACAAAAAAAAAAAGCTAAGAGACCTACAGTAGATTTTACCCCTAATGAAAAGAACGGCTTAAGCTAATTTGGAAGTAAACAGCTTAAGCTAATTACAAGAGTAAAACATAATAATTATTTTTTATTGAAATAATAAATCTCCAAAAATTCACTACTCTAATTTTTGTTGTTTGTGTGTACAAAAGTTAAGCACAATTACCCGAATAAGCAAAAAAAGTTAAGCTAAATTTATAAAAAAAGGAACTAAGAAGGTTGGAATGGAGTATAAAGTCTTAATGTTGGTTTTGTAAAGAAATAGTAGTAGGGAGGTTTTGTGAGGGCAAGGGACTTTTTTCCAAGGGTCCTTTTTGGGAGTTGTATGAAGTGGGGGTGAGAGGTTTTTGGGGTTGGTGTGTAGGTTTGTCCAGCATCTAGCTGGCTGATGGGTATAATTGGTATTTATTTTAATAAATTTTCGTGCTTGCTGTTAAAAAAAAAAACCTAATGAAAAGAACATAATATGAGTAGAGTTAAACGAGCATCCCACATCCAAAAGCTAGAATTTTGCTTAAATTGTTTTTTATCAGACTTAACCCGCGAAGGTGATCGATGGAGGGACCAATTTACAAGAAACTAATAAGGTTTGGGGCCATCTTCCAACAAAAAGAAAGTTCAGAATGGAGTTGCTTTAAAAAATAAAGGTTTGGATGTTTTTTTTTGTGTAGTAACCGAAAAATAAACATAGCAATCATTCCAATTAATGGCCGACGTATATAGTTAACTCTTAACTGTACCTCAAGGTATCTTTCATTAATTTAAAGCCAATTTGGTATAGTTGGTATGGTCATACAGGACCATAAGACTTCGGTGATCGGAATTATTAAAGTTGTCCAACTAAAAACCATAATTTTTTGTTTGGTAATTAGAATAGAAAGGAGTAAATTGCACAAATGGTCCCTGACCTTTTGTCATTGTTTCTTTTTAGTCCCTAACCTATCGAATGTTTTGTTTTGGTCCTAAACCTATTAAAATTATTTCATTTTGGTCCCTCACTAGATGAAATTCATTAACTTAGAATAATTGTCTGATAGAAACTTTTGAAATTCTAATTTAAATATTTGGTAACTGTCTTCCAGTAAATTTAAACAGTTTAATATTTTTTAATAGTAAATAGACAATTTAAATTAATAGTTTTTTTCTTCCTGAATGAAATAAGTTTAGTTTACAGAGAGGAAAAAAATGTGACTTAAATTTTTTATTAATTATAAAAAAATTATTTTACAGATTAAATTTATTGTAAGACAGTTATCGGATAATTTCAATTATGATCTAAAACATTGTTATCAGATAAATACTTTGAGTTAACAAATTTTATTAAATCGGGACCAAAATGAAACATTGTCAATAGATTTAGGACTAAAACAAAACATTTTAATAGGTTTAAGACTAAAACAGAACATTCAATAGGTCAGGGACTAAATGAAAACAATGACTAAAGGTTAGGGATCATTCATAAAATTTACCCGAATAGAAAGGGTAAACTTCATCTATCATCCCTAAATTATATCCCATATTACTTAATCGTTCCCAAAACGATTAAGTGTTGGATAAATCGTCCTCAAACTATTTAATTATTATTGTTCCGTCCTGCCGTTTATCACATCATTAAAGATTGATGGAAAAATGATGTTATATCAGTAGCCAAATCATTTTTCTATGTCACATCAGCAGCCATGTCATTATTCCATCCATCTTTAATGGCTGTGATGGATGACAGGACGATTAAGCAATACTAAATATAGTTTAGGGACGACTAAGTAACACTTAATAGTTTAGAGACGATTAAGCAATATTGAATATAGTTTAAAGACGACTGATGAAAGTTTATCCAAATAGAAAATACAAAAGATACTAAGAGATGATAGACAGTGGCGGCTTTAGGAATTATATCATGTGGAGGAAAGTTTAATGCTTCATTTATTTAAAAAGATTTAATATTTTTGACACAGTTGAGGTTAATTTTTGTTTCAATTTATATCTAAACAACATATAATTAAACACACTAATTATATGCATAAACACAAACTATACATTTTTTCTTTTCATAGCATAGATATTTCTTCTTTATGAAAATGCAATGACTCATAATCAATAGGCTCGTTTGTTTTTTTCCAAGTTTTTTTTCAATATCGTTGAAATTGTTTCTTTTGCACTTGATATGTGTTCTAAAATGTTATATTTTACAACATATTTATCAATTGTTGACATATTACAGTATTAGCTAAAAGAAATTAATTGTTATCCTTTTTTATTTTTTAAGAGGTAAAAAAAATAAAGAATTGTATGTTTATAACCAAAAAAGAAAAGTAATTGTATGATTTGTGACCTAATAATTATGAGAGTGATTTAGAATGTTTTATTGGTTGGAGTTCTATAAGAGAAATATGTCTCTTTTTAAATAATAATTATGAAATGAACAAAAAAGAAGAGCAAATATATTAAGATTTACATATATTGAGTACAAGTGGATTGTTCTTTGTGCAGTTAAAAGGATTAACTTAGGTAGAATGAAATGAGATATACAGTAAACTTAGGTAGGATGAAGTGGGTGATCAACACTCTCCACATTGGAATGACAATAACTGTGCATTGCTGGAAAGAATTCATAATAGCCAATAGGAAACCAACAAGACAGATGAGATTCATGATAAGAAATAGCATGCCTGAAAGAGCCTGTAGCACCTGTGAACAATTCGTAAGAATTGTTACCAATGTGAGGCCCTGAGTAGACGCAAATGATATTTTTTCATGGACGGCATAGAGTTTTGCTTCTAATGAAGATTTACAATGGGGAAGTAGAATGCCTTGACAATCTCTTGGAGGGCCGTTGATGCGCAGCCATACCCAAGTAGCTACAGCCAATCCTGTTGAACTCTACTAAGCACCATCAGTAATGAGGACTTATGGATGACAAAACAAGTTTGATGTTACTTGTGACCCCAAGAATGGCATAAGATAGGAGGCGGATCAAATGGAAAGTGAGAGTACCTCCATTGATATCTCATTGGCCATGGATAATTGTAAGAAGAGATAATCTCTTCTAGATATCAAGGAAGAAGCATAAAATGCAGCATTCCTAAAAGTGCGTTCATTGTGACCAACCTAGATAGTCTAAAGAGTTGCAATTAGAAAGTGAAACTAGTCCATCAAGAAAAAAAATTACCCTATATATCTTGTGAACCTATACATTCCCAGAATTGGTGAAACATAATTTTTATTGTGGAATGGCATTAGGGGCAAATCAAGTCAATAAAACCACCATGGGTTGTAATATTTGCTTTAGTTGGAAAAGCTTTAAAAAGACATTTCCATAAGAAAATTTTAAACTTCTGGGGAATTTCAGAGGCCTAGATATCCTTAAGAATAGTAGGAAAATCTGGGTACGGCACACACTGGAGGGAATTACCTACAGGAGTTAATAGAGTGGTCGCCTTCTTTTATAGCTTGAGATTGTTACCTTGTTTCACAGTGAAGGAGTCCAAGCTATTGCCTAGCCATTCAATAGAATCCTGAGCATTTAAGGTGTGACAAAGCACTATTTGTAAATAAGACCCATAATTTGCGAAGGAAACAAATGCCAGAGCATGGATTGGTTCCAACTATTCTTTCACAAATTATGCAAGTCTAGGACCTAAAGGTTTGGGTCCTTACGGATATTTCCTATGAGGGAAGACAAGTGAAAAGGGGGATATACATGGAATCCAAGTATACTCCTATACCTGAATTGTAGAACCATCCCCTATAGACCATTGAATATGGTTCCGCAGTAAACTTTGACCGTACAACATGCTTCTAACAAATATGGGAGGCATTTCCTAAAACCTTTGCTGTCCATATCAATTGGTTACGGCCATATTTGGCCATTATGACCTTATAAACCAAAGAATTATTATTTCTAGTAAATATTCACCAAAAATTTTTTGCCTGTAAAACCTGGTTAAAAAGGCGAAGGTCTTTAATCCTCAGCCCACCTAGGCCTTTAGGAAGATGAAGCTGCTTCATATGAATACCTCATTTAGCTTGGGTTCTTGACCACCGAAATTGAATAAATTGCTAGTAGAGATTTTTGAAAGTGCCACAAGGACCTTGAGAAGGGACATCACGCAAATTGGGGTGGTAGACAGAGTCAATTTCGATAAGAGTTAACCAACTAGCAGGATTTAAAAGGTTCTATTTCCAATTTTCCAGGTTTTTATTAACCTTATCAGCAAGGAACTAGAAAGAGGACCGATGAGAGAAGTCCTAACAAAAAGGCATTCCCATGTAAGTCGAGATACCGTTATTTACTAGAAATGGAAGAATCTGAAGGAAACTATCCCGAACAGTTGTCATGACATTACAATTGAAATACCATTTAGATTTCTGGGCATTAATAGCTGACCTACCGCTATTGCAAAATTTTGTAGTGCTTCATAAGAGCCTTAATAGCAACCACAGTTGGTCGAAAGCAAACAAGACAATCATTTACAAAAAATCAAGTGGTTTATTTCTGTCCCATATCTAATTGCTTTAAGGCCATTAGTTGCTCCTCAAGTTTGGAGCTTCTGGAGTCTGCTACAAAATAGTTCAACACATAGAATAAAAATATATGGAGAAAGAAGATCACCTTGCCAAATTCTTGCAGTTGGGGAGAACCAATCTGTTGCACATCCATTGACTAATACAAAATAAGATACTGTTGTAGTGGACTACATAATATGATGGATCAACTTGTCTGGAATGCGCATGGCATGGAGAACCTTTTCGACAAAAAATTACTGAAGGCTGTCATAGGCTTTTCAGATGTTTAGTTTTAAAATTGCTTTAGAGCCACGTGGCCTAGTTGAGGCGAGGGTACTAGAAACAACATGTAAAATTTCATGGGTAATAATAATATTGTTCTGAATGCTTCATCCCAGTATAAAATGCATTTCAGATTGGAGGAACCAAAACATCTAGGACTGATTTCAATGGATTGACCATAGCCTTCGTTTTGATTTTATAAAATGTATTATATAGGCTAATGGGTCAGAAATCATCCACTGTTTTGGTTTCTAATGGTTTAGGAATGATAATGGTAAAGGTATGGTTTACTTGTTTTAGAAAAAACCCTCCATTAAAAAAGGTGGTGACTTCCTCACTTAACGTGCTTTAGAATCATTTAAAAACAACCTGCTGAAGGCCCTAGAGCTTTAAAATTTCCTTGATGAAAAATTGCTTTTCAAATTTCATTCCTCGTAAATGGGGCCATGAGCATATTACACTGTTGATAAGATAGTGTTCTTGTAATATCAATGCATAATTGATCCTGATAAAAACTACGATCTTCAGAAGTTGGATTATACTGATTAAAGAAAGCTGAACAAACATGAGTCTGAATGTCAACTTTGTTATAAAGCCATTGACCATCTTCCATTTGAAGAGCAGAAATGCGTGATTTCAAATGTTTATTCTTTGTAGTTTGGTGAAAAAATCGAGTGTTAGAATCGTCCTAAGCAAGCCACTTTATTTTGGATTTCTAGCCCTATAAACTTTCTTCTGCTGGCAATAACTCAACATACTTTTTCCTAACTCGTGGATCAAAGTTTGATGATTAGAACAATTCAATAGCTGTTGTACTTCCTAAAGCCTTTGCTCAATAATATCGAGTTGATGGACAATATTACCAACACATGACTTGCTCCATTGAAAAAGGGCTGGAATAATTGCATTACACTTGGTAGTGACCTGGAACATAGAAGAACCTTGAAACTCTGAACTCTAAGTAGATTTAATCACATTCTCACACCGAGCATAATAGAGCCAAAAGGCCTCAAACCACTAAGGGTGATGAAAAAAGGGGCAACTAGGATTAGTATCCAATAATAGAGGCGCATGATCTGAACTTTGGATACCCAGGTTAACAAGGGTTAGATCTGGTACCAACTTTAGCATTTAGAATTAACAAAGGTTTTATCTAACATTTCTAAGACCAAGTCAAAAACCATAATTAAAACCTTATAAAAATAAAGAACAAAAATGTAGAACTGAAAAAAAATACACATAATAAATTAAAAGAGGGAAAGATTGGCCTGACTTCATGGATCTTTAGTGGTGAACAGTTTAGCCAAAAATAGTTGCAAATTTGCAACACTAAAGTTTCTATTTAGTATGTAGTGATAGGTAGCTGTCATTAAAAAAGTTAAAGAAGCTTGGATAGCTACAACAATTATCACTAAATGTTTAGTCATCTTATATTGGGGAATGCTATTGTAAAAGTTGAGGAGTACTTAAGGATGATCAATTGTCACTAAACTGTAGCACATAAGTAGCAATGTCATCATTTAGTGACAACCAAACTTCACTAATAGCTAGGCCAACATTTAATGGCAATCAACCATCACCTAAAGAACCTGTGAATATAGTGACAACCAGCCACATTTGAAACTAGGATGGCATTTGCCTAATGGGCAAACCCTAGCAATGACTGGCCATGCATTGTTACAATTTTCTTATTTTTATATGGAATTTTCTGATGACTAACGGTAGTCAGAAATTCTGACATTTAGCCACTGAGAATGTCTTGTGAGCCAATTCCAATGGATATTCCTTGGAATCTTGCAACTTTTTTATTCAGATAAAGAATCCTAATGCTTTATGGGTTAGAATCCTTAAAGCGTTGTATTTGCCATTATCAGAATTCTTCCATGCAAAAAAAGGATCAAAGGCTACCTGAGGCTAGCAAAGTATTTTATATGGGCCAGATTAGTGTCCAGGAAAACTTTATTTGGCAGATCAAAGATGGTAGCAAAGTTAAAGTTTGGAGTGATGTGTGGATTCTAGACACTTTATATCACAAACTTCAGTCTCAAGGGGCCATCCTTGAGAATCTCCATAATATGACTGCCAAGTAGTTGATTTTTTTTAATAGTAAACAAATAATTCATTAAACAAAAACTACAAGACAAACATCCAGCAAGAAGCTGGAAGAGTCCATAGGATTACACCACTACAAAATATACTTAACTTCTTTCTCTAAATGATAATAATGGATTTTGACACCAATCTCTCAATGAATACTAAATTTTGACCACCTACATATGATCCAAAGATAAGAATACAACTGAACTTCTAATATTGACTTATGTAACACAAAATTTTATGATTGAACATAACATCATTACTTCCTTTCCAAAGTTCCTAGGCTGAAACTTAAACAATTGCTAGCTTCTCTGGGTCTCCAACTTAACCAATTCAAAATATCAATAGCTCTATGGAACTTAATCTGACACCACCATAGTACCAAGTTGCAAAACTAGACATGCTTTTTCACAATAAAGTAAGATATGACTTGTATTTTCCAAATGAGTTTGACAAAATGAGCAATAAGCATATGGTAGTTTCATTCCTTTACTTAGCAAGTTTTCCTTCATCGAAATATGATCCTGGGATGCTCTCCATATGAAATGGCCAACTTTGTTTGGAATCCAAATTACTCTACCACTCATATGTTGAAGCTGCATAAGTTTGAAATGACACCACATCCAAATTGCAGCTTATCTCCTTCACTGAATATTTTCCATCGGCGTTCCGACTTCATCAATATACATCACGTGTTTTAATAAAGTGTGACCTCCTACAACAAAAAGGTTAGTTCTTAAAATTCCCCACCTTTTCCAACCTTAAAACTTCACCTCCAATTCTATTACTGCCTCAATCGATCATTATCCTAACTACCTCTATTCGCCACCATGCAATTCCTATTTGACTCTAATGTGTGTCTATCAACTAATTGAATGATGTAGATACAACCTATTGGAACCTTGATCAGATTTGGCAGTATGTTTCAGTGGAAGATATTAAAGCCATCTTGATGATCCTCATTGGGTAAATGTAAGAACTCGGATCAGTTGGTTTTGACTTTGATAAAATCGTTCAGTTAAGTATGAGGTTTGCCTATTTGTCACTAGTTCAGCCTATTCAAGTAAAGAAAGCTTCCACTTTTCTTCTAATTGATTCTAGGATGTGGAAACATTTATTGAAGATGAAATGCCCCTAAACATGGCAAACTTTAACTGGAGGCTATGTTAGAAGGTATTGTAGTTGCTTGTAACGTAAGTTAAAGAGGGATTGACACTAAGCCTTATGGAAAGTTTTGCTCTTTCAGAAATTACTGAACATGCAATTCTTACTTGTGAGTGGATAAGAAATATTAGTAGTGTATACCTAGATTATAAGATTCAAAAGTTGACCATCACCAGGTTTGATGAATGGTTCTTAGCAGTGTGCACGGTCCTGTCTTTATGTGGGGTTTCGAGAGCCAAAAAGCATAATAGAATTAATTAAAACCACTCTAGGATCCATGTGAAAAAGATTAAATTATGTTTTTTTTTAAATTTTTATACCTTTCAGGTTGAGATCTTTTGTTAGGGAAGTTGCCATAATGGTACTCCTTGGAAGACCAGCTTGATTTACAAGCCACTTAGGAATTTAATCCCATTATAGTTTGCAGTTGGCTAGTTATCACTTATGAGCATTTTAATACTTTTAATGCTACTAGTTATTTAGCCTAGCATGAATCAAGATGCATGAGTAACTTTCGCCATAAATAACTTAAATAGAAATTAAAAGTTATAGAAACCTATCGACATTTCATTTCAGTTTATGTAAACAAGCCAAAACTGAAAAACATCAATTGCTTAAACTATAAGTAACAACTGTATGTACATGATTGGCCCTATGTACATTTAGAATCATACTCTGTTTCTAGTCAAACTGATATACATCACTACTAGAGGCATTTAGTACATAAAGTACTCAAAAACTAGCATACACTAAGATCCCTACTCTAAGCCCACACTTGATATAAACTACCCCAAATGTACCTGAGCTATGAGTCCATTCTTGTGCATCCAAAAGGTCTGGCATATTAAGACATAGCATTGTAATTAATGTCAAGAATTTTATATGGCCAGCCAAAGAACTATAATCATCACATTCAAATATAATACCTGTACATTATGTACAATACTAGCTTAGCAACCAAGTGGCCACTAGGCTCTACAATCGCTGTATATGTACAATAAAACTAAAGGGATGAGCAATACTACTGTAAGAAAAACAATTAAGGGCCTACATACATGTACATATATGAACAATACTACTGTGAGCTTATACAAAGAAAGGTCTAACCATATGACCAAATCTTGGTGTTCAATGGAACACCGTTAATCTAGCCTTCACCATAGGATTGAGCCTTATTTACAATTAAGCAAATGCTTACTAATGAAACTTCCCTTTTCTTATTGTGCATGAGTATTATGGTTTAGGTTGATTTTTTCGGTTCCAAGAAACCCACTTTGGGTATCCAAAGGTTCTCATACTAATACCTCAAGTCCATAGAATTTCCTAGGTCAGTAGTCGTTACTAAACCTTTACCTATAACTTGGCACTTATTACACTTGGAACAACCAATCTAAGTCTATTTCTTAAATTGTTCTTGGTTGTCTTATTGTAGCCCTTATGCGTTATTAGGCACTTTAAGACTATGCTTCATTACACAAAACTTGGATTACTACTTGTAGCAACATATACCATTGATTACCATCCTAACCATGCCTTGGTGCACACATACTTTTACACGGTCTTTCTAAGCTAACCACACAATCCTACTCATTAAATCAAAGCTTTCGTATGGTAAATCATCTACATAAAACAAGTATAAAAAACATGCCAAGCTTTAATTCATCAATTAAACTATCCTTTGTCTAGAATAATCAATGCAAGCAAACACCAAATCTTAGTGCCTTTGTAATTCTCAAAATAATGCCTCAAGTCCATAGATTTTCCTAGGTCATTAGTAGTTATTAAACCTTCACCATTAACTTGGCACTAATTACACTTAGAACAACCAATCTATGCCTATTCTTTAAACTATTCTTGTTTGTCCTACTGTAGCCCTTATGCCTTATTAGGCACTTTAGGAGTATGCCCCATTACCCAAAACTTGGATTTCTAGTTGCAGCAACACATACTACTAAGTGTCATCTTAACCAAGCCTTGGTGTACACTTATGTTGCACACACTTGTACACAGTTTTTCTACGCTAACCACATATTCCTACTCAGTAAATCAAAGTTTCCATATGGTAAATCACACACATACAACAAGTATCATAACCTTACCATGCTTTAATCCATCAATTAAAATATCCTTTTCCTAGAATAATCAATGCAAGTAATCACAATGTCTTAGTTTTGTGCTCTACTTCATACTCTTTTTTATACCCTTTATAGTAGCTTGAGTAACATCCTGCAATTGATCATTTAATAAATAAATAAACCATATCTAGGGTAATAATTAACAATATCCCATGAGGTTTAAATGATTAACTTTACCCTTATATTGGAGTTACATAGTAACTGGTACCTAATGTTACTTATGCCCCAAGTTTTGGTTCAATTACTTCAAACTTACTATTTATTTTTTGATTTATTTAAAAATAACTAAAAGCCACCAATTCCAGCCACTTTTGAACTTGAGCAATACTGGAAATAAAGTGCGAACAACTAACATTTCTTGCCTTTTTTTTTTCTTATTACTAGCTTCATAATCCTAGCAACTTAATTAACAAAAAGGCCATTTTCTTCCATTTCTAACTACCCTAGCCAAAACAACCAATAATTAAAACAAGGAAACAAAATGTTTCCTTAACTCTTCATATCCAACTGTAACCTTAGGTTATTTCCAACCCAAGGTTCATTTCAATGTTTTGCTTGTTCAATTTATCTAAAAAAAGCAAGGACCCAATTCAAATAATAATTCTAGCCGCTCTTGACTAAACCAAATCATAAAAATTGAAGAAATTAAATTATTTACTTGTAAAAATTAAGCTCAACTCTAGCTCTTTATGCATGAACACCAAAATTGGTACTAATTTTTCTTAATTTCCTAGCTAATATAGCAAGGATTTTGTTGTTTGGAGCTTGCATAGGTTTTGTCATGGTGGATATAAAGAAAGGGGTTTCAGATGGTTGCATTGGGAGAGAGGGATGCAAGATGGTTTAAGTCAGCCGCCACCGCTTCTTGTGTGTCAAAGATGAGGTGCCATCCACCTTGTCCTATATTCATACTGTTTAGTACGTTAGGGCCTTATTTATAAGATGTTAGAACTACCAGGACCAAAGCTAGCATTAAGCCTCGCCTTGTTCCTTCATAGATTTAGTTACACATCTAGTCCCCAGCTTTCAGAAATGTGCAATGTAGTCCTTAGTTTTCTAAGGATCACACTTAAACCACTTATGGACAATCTAGTCAATCCATAATTTCTCGATGATAGAGTGAAAATCATGAAAAATCATGATACCTCAAATTCAATATTTCCTCATCCTTAATTCAGTCTTGCAATAAAAATGGGTCACTTGTGTAATGACCAAAATACCTTTTTTGGCTCAACTTGCCTAAATCACAAATTTTACTCCTTTTTAAGCTACTACACTTCATTAAATTAAGACTTTGTTTTCAATAAATGTTTCAAGCATATAAAATGAGTAAAATAACCAAGGTTAACTTAGTAATATGAGATATTAACTGGGAGAGTCATCACATCTTTAATCCAACTATTGATTTGAATAACAAAAATTAAACAATTGATATGTTCAAGCTCTTTAAAGTATCCACACGAACTAATTAGATCACCACACTTGTAGGAGCAATCCTCCTTTTGCT
Organism: Aquilaria yunnanensis; assembly: GCA_039654915.1. Taxonomy (NCBI): domain Eukaryota; kingdom Viridiplantae; phylum Streptophyta; class Magnoliopsida; order Malvales; family Thymelaeaceae; genus Aquilaria; species Aquilaria yunnanensis. Next base: position 79,138,224 of record CM077593.1, read on the forward strand.
TTGTAGTGCTAGCTGCGATCTCCAAGAAAAGTAAAAAGATAGTGCATTTAGGAATTGATCAAAAGACCTCTGCTAATTTTCATAAAAAAAAAGCTCATGATTTTCCACACTATAAATCCCTATATATTGTGATGTCTGAATCCTAAGCCAAATAGGCTTCAAAACCCTAAGTTTATTAGGGCTAATTTCATACATAATTATGGGCTCAAATTTTTGACTAATAATTAAGCCAAAATTATCATTAAAGCTTAAACCCAACTATTTAGTGTTTGCACTCAAATAATTCAACTAGCTCTAAATTTATAACCCTATAGGCTCCTATCACGTTGGCAATGATTATAAATCACATTTATGATCATAAATAATGAACAATGTTTAGCAACACATAATTGCTACCAAAGTGACAAGAAAGTCAGTGACTCGACTAAACCTGTATAATAATTACCCATATATGTTGACATCTTTTTGTCCAAGATATCAAGAAGATATCAAGTTTAAGCACGAGAAATGAAATGTTTCATTCTAATCTAACCCAATTTATGAAATCCTTGATTCCCAAGCAGACTAACTAAAACAAATGATGTTGGCATCTCATATTAACTCATCCTAGCATGGCCATGCCTTTTTGCTATCACACCCAAGTATTAGGCCCAAGTTTGTGATAAACTTCATGATCCAAACTTACTCTTTCATAGGATTAAAGGCAAGAATGCACTTAGCTTCTATTGTAGATCAACAATTGTCTCTTTATTTGAACTTTTCTAGCCAAAAAAATTGCCATCAAGGAAAAACACATAACCCGACCATGATATGAAATCATCCATATCAGACTAGAATTTACAATCAGTCTAACTTTTTACAACAAGCTCACCTCACCTCTATAGACCAAAGTGTTGTCTATTGGCGCTCACTAGGGTCGGATTGGTACCTACTCATCATCCATAAAGAATTGAATCATTAGGATAAGTACATATCATTGCATACAAGATAAACCTAATTGCTAAGCCATATGGAATCTTACTCATGCGTTCTCTCTCATCTAGTATGCTAAGACATAGAGATTTTCAGAAAGCTATGTAATGTGACATGGGCTAGAATCTTTTCTTGGATTCTTGCATGTTAAACCTCTTTAGCACCTTGTTGATGTATGTATTCTGACTTAGGCCAAGAAATTTTCTTGATCCATATCTATAAATCTTGAGGCCTAACACATAGGTAACCTCACCTAAGTCCTTCATAGAGAAAGATTTACCTTACCAAGTCTTTATAGACTGTAGTTTGGGGATGTCATTCCAGATGAGTAGTATGTTATCTACAAATAATACCAAGAAGATAATAGCAATCCCACTAACCTTCTTATAGACACAAGGCTTATATTTTTTCCCGATGAAACTAAACTCTTTGATTACTTCATCAAAATAAAGATTCAAACACCAAGAAGCATGCTTTAATTCATAAATTGACCTTTGGAACTTGTACATTTTACTGGCATTCTCTGGTGTGACAAAACCTTCAGATTGTGTTATGTACAAACCCTCAAGTAGTTTTCCATTAAGGAAAGCAGTTTTGACATCCATTCACCAAATCTCATAGTTATGGCATGTAGTTATAGCCAGTAAAATTTGAATGGATTTAAGTTAGGCTGTTAAGATCAGGATCCTACACTGGATCATTTTTTGCCGTACAAAATCGAGATTGTAAGATCAGATTGTAGATCATAAGATCCTACCAAAATCTAAAATTTCTTGTCTAAATAATATAATTCATGGGAAATACTAGTTATATTAAAAACCTAAATAAAGCTTAAGTGCCATAACAATGATAAATAGTTAAATACAATACATAATTGATTCAACATAAGCAAAGCTCAAGCTTTAATAGAGTATACATCAACATAACCAACACAATAACCAATATAACCATGAAAGAAATTCATAAACAACCACAACATTGACAAATAAAAGAGAGTAACAATGTCTAATTACCATGAAACAACAACGAATAAGCTCATGGTACAAACAAAGGGCGAACAAGTCATAAGGCACCAACAATAGAATTTATCCATCCAAGACACTGAAAGGCACATAACCAGCATTTGCATCAACATCATTATCTTCTTCTATAGCAGGATCTTCTTTTTCTTGTCCATCCAATTCACAATTATAGTCACCCTTTAATGGATCAATCTCCACATTAACTTTTTCTTTGTCTAAATCAACAACTACAAAATTGGTAGAAAAATGACAAGATAAAATAAATTGGATTTTCTAAAAGTGAATGAATTAATGTGAATAAAGTTGGATAGTAGCTTACAAGTTGCGGCAGTTATAGTCCTCTCAAGAAAGTTTTCATCTCCACCATCAGAATCAGCTTCCAATTCAATTGTCTTATTGAGGGAGTTAATCCACCATTAGTCTATAGGAAGAACAGGAGCTTCCTTCTCAATAATCCACTCATCATTAGAGTTTATTTCATCAAAATTCATTTTTTGAAGTTTCTTCATTTCAGCTATCTCCCTCTTTTCTCGTCTTTGCGTCAGTTCTAAATTGTACATCACATAAACAAGATCATTTATTTTTTTATTGATGTAAGTGATTCCTTCTTTTAGAATATGAGATAGAGCAACAATGGAGCGAGAAATAGCAGCGATAGAGTGGCAGGGCTAGGGCTGTTACTTCAGCACCGTCTCTTGAAGCACAACTATCGGAGATTAGGGGTGCGAGTTAAGTTTGATCGAGAGAAAAGATGCAAATCATGCAAGAAAAGAGGCGCAGTAGCAGCCAGTAGATGATCCAGATCAATTCCTGTTAAGTGGGTAAATGTTTTACCTTTGATTTTAGAATTTGGGCCTGGCAAAGACAACCCGCTTCAAGAAAGCTCGCTTCTTGTCACCCAAATTTCATAATATGGGCCAAATACAACCTTAAACCTAACATGAATTAACATCACCTAGGATCGGTGGGATTTAATGATCCTACAAGTGATCCTACATGATCCCATGGTGCCAACAATCGTATCACACCTTGACAAGTTTTGTTCAATTAGGATTGTAGGATCATGTAATCCTATGATCAGGATTGCAAGTTTGACATCCTTGGATTAAGCATGGTAAACATTGGAAAAGTCTCTTCATAGTCAATACCATGAATTTGCTGAAACCCTTTTGCAATTAGTCATCTCTTAAAACTAATGACAGTACCATCCGTGTCGGTCTTATTCTTAAAGACTCATTCGTGCTAAATGGGTTTTACACTTTCAGGTGGAACAACCAAAGTCCAGACTTGGTTTTCATAACTGGATTCCATCTCAGATTTCATGGCCTTAAGCTACTTTTAAAGTCAGGGCCCATCATATCTTGTTAGTAGGTTGTGGGCTCATCCTAATCCATGAGCATTACTTCACTAGTATGGGTCATGAGAAATCCATGTATATGCTCACACTAAATCTTTTGTGCTATAGGAATAGGTTCCTTTACCAAAACATCTTGTAGTCCCCACTTCGGTTCTATCTCAGGTTCAATCTTTTGTTACTCTCAATTTTCTTTGAGTTATACTTTCCTCTAGTTGGTTCCCTTAAAGATAAAGTCTTTCTCTAAAGAGACACTGGTCCAAGCAATAACCACTTTCTATTCATATGGATTGTAGAAATAATAACCATTTGTTTCTTTGGGATACATACCAAAAAGACATTTATCAAATTTTGGCTCAAGCTTATTCAAGGATTAACATCTCATGCAAGCCTTATAGCTTTGAATCTTCATAAAAAGACAAATTGATGTGCCTAACAGTCCATATCACATCTAGTGTCTTTTGAATAGATTTTAATGGAAGATAGTTTAGTGTAAAAATAACCAGAGCTAAAGAATGTCCTCGAAAAGAGTTTGGAAGTTTAGCTTGACTCATAATAGATAGAACAATGTCTATAGTGTTAGATTGATCAATTTAGATACACCACTTGATGCGAACCCCGATGGTAGAAAGACCATTAAATGCGCCCAAGATGTTTTTTAAGCTCCATAAGACATCAAAGAGACTGGATTTGAAGACCCCTACCCCTAATCAACCTGTGACTAGAAATGAGAAGTATAAGAACACCAAGAACACAAGCACACTTGTGCACCAAGGTAGTCCACAAAGAACTAAAGAGAAATTCTCTCCAAAGTAGTAATATTATTTCATGTCAAGGATGTTGTTTTACAACTAGAATATGTGCCTATTTATAGGCCTAAACTAGGGTAAAAAATCAGTAAAATTCGCAGCCCAAGTCACCTAGGAAACCTAGATACAAAAGACTTAAGAAAACCTAGTCAAACTAGGATTCTTGCACCCTTTTAACACATGTTTAAGGTTTGCAGCGAATTCTCTTTATCCTAAGCAACCTGAATCACTTCCATGGCCCTAATAACATCCTAAATAATGTAAATAAGCAGGAAAATAAAATAAAATACATTACAACACAAGATTGGCCATAAAAACAGCAAAATAGTATTCTCGAGTGGTTCTTGCTTGTGTCTTCAACTTTAAGCTGAAATTCGAACTTGATGCAGCCATGATTTCTCAAAATGCAAAGCATGAAAGTTGTAGATCTCTTTCTTAGATTTGAAATAAAACCTGAACCACACAAAACAGATAACTAAAACCAAAGATATACCCAAAATACTGCAACTGCGTCCAAACCAGCAATAACTCGCAAATCGCGAATTTGAAGCTAAATTGGACCTCCTTAACGTGCAAAATGGGTTTCATGGTTTTCATATGATTTGTATATCCAGATGTTAGCTTTCCAATGAATTAAGAATTACTCAATTCCAACTTGTTTAGCTCAAGATATGATTTTCCTACCAGAACATCGCCAATCTGTCAACATCCAAGCTTGGCCATCATCTCCATATGTTTCCTTCGATGTTCCAGCAGCTCCTTGCGAAATTCCAAGCCCATTATCCATGAAAAAGCTTGAGAAAAAAGCTTGAAGTACACTAGTGAGCTCCTTAGCCTTCTTTCTTGTCAATGGTCCACTAGTTATTTCCAACAGATCATTGCCATCCTTGGTTGTGCCTTCTTTGATTGTATCACCACCATTCCATTGAAGTGTATTAGGTGGAGTGAGTTGTAATATTATACCATAATCCTTTAGATAGTCAAGTTATTCTCATTCCAAGCATCCTCCACCTCCATCTAATTGAATCTTTTTGATAATTTTCTTGAGTTGATTCTATACTTCATTATTGAATTCTTTCAACTTTTCAAAGTATTCCAACTTATGTTTCATGAGATATATAGCCAAATCTACTGAGGCAACTTGTAAAATGATGAAGTATTGAAAACCTACTTAGCATGTGTACACATAGGCCTACATACATCAGTATGAAAGAATCCTAATAAGTCACCAGCCCTTTCACTATGTCCAATAAATATGACTCATATGTCTCATATGATTAAAAATCAAATGTGTCCAAAAGCACATCTTTATAGAGCTTGGGTATGCGGATCTAGTTTATGTAGCCTAAGTGACAATGCTAGAGATAGATTAGGTTCAAATTATTTAATCTAACCTTCTTGGTATTCACTTTATAGATTAGATTCTTGAGTTCTAGAATGTACAATCATTGCATACTTGTGCACTACCATAAAAGATTTCATTTAAATAAATGGAACAATATTGTCCATCATATAAATGAAAAAACTTCTTTTGTCCAAGCAAGAAATAAAAATCAAATTTCTACTAATAGTACGTAAAAAAATAACAATTTCAAAATTCTAAAACTAATCAAGTAGACAAAGATAAATAATAAGTTCCTACAACTAATGTAGTAACTTTTGCTCTAGTCCCCACATGTAGGTTTACTACACCTCAAGCTAGTTCTCTACTCCTATTTATATCATTCACATTTGTACAAATGTGAGGCTTATACCTAGTATCCAAAAATAAGATGAGGAAGTAGAAAAATTAGTCTCTATAACAAAAATATATGCAGTGGAAGTCTTAATTCTCTTTTCCTTCTTGACTTCTTCGAGGTAGAACTTGTGGTTTCACATCCAATAACCAAATTTCTTGCAACGAAAGCATTCTCCTTCCTTAGCCACACTACCAAATGCTTTTAGTACTATTGAAGAAGAGTTACCATTGGATTTTCCATTAGCTTTGTTCTTCTTCTTGTTGGCCTTTCCTTTCCCCATCTCGTTGCCCTTCTGAACCATCATATTGGGCTTAGCCTTTTTCAAGTTTTGTTCTTTTGTTCTCAATATGTTGAGCAATTGATGGAAAACTTGTCAAGGTGATTCATGCTATAATTCATGACGAATTGATTGTAGCATTTTGGCAACAACTATAGGGCTACATCGATAGGCAACTCATTCTAAAGAGAATATCCCAAACTCTCAAGATTCTCAGTGTACCAAATCAAACTGATCACTTTAGAACCCATAGGACTTCCTTCAAACATTTTACATTGAAATAATGCTTTGGGGGATTTAAACCTCTCATGGCTAACTTGCTCTTAAAAAAAATGTAAGGTGTTTGATCATATTGAATGCGTCCATGTTCTCATGTTGCCTTTGAAGCTCAGATTTCATGCATAAGATAGCCAACACCTAAAGCAACATCAAAATGCCTCTTATTAGCATCATTTTTAGCTCTTAGAGCATCAACAGTAGGCCTGTTAGGAATAAGCTACTCTAGGACATAAAAGTTTCTCTCTTGCTTAAAAACTATCCTTAAATTTCAATACATTTTCAGAAAATTGGTCCTATTAAAATTTTCCTTCTCAAGGATTGATTACAATTACAACATTGATGTGCTTTCTATTGTGGTAATATACTATAGTAAATATCCAATATATGAGTCATGTGTTTTAATTCATTTAATAAGAACTTTTATTAAATGATACTCCTACTATTTTACTCAAAATAATAACTCACAGTGTTATTTTGGAGCACATTAGCACAAAGGTATTTTGTTGGGCCAAGAATCATATTTAACCAAAACTTGAGTTAGCTTCAGCTTATCTCTAAAATTACATCTGTCTAGGTAGGCAACTCATTGCCAATTGTATCTCATGCATCTCCTGGATAGTTGGGTCAGCAACACTTGTTCAGGCCCATCAAATGAACTTATACCCAACTCTATGCCTCTAGGTCCCTAATCCTATTGGCATGGGTTAGTTAAGTCAAACCTAAGGTTAGCAGCTGGATATTAATCTTATCTTATTGCACCTTTCCATTATTAACATAGGCAGTTTTCTTTGGCGAAAGCTACCAAAATGTTGATTAAAGATCTTGATGAGTGCCACATTTGTAAGGTATTAGTTTTATTGACTTAATATTTTGTTTGAGTGACTTTCTTTATCTCACCTTTTTTATCTTTTGCTGTACTCATATCCCATAAAGGATTATGCATTCATGGAAATTAAGATGTGTGTAGTTTGTGATGTTTTTTTCTTCATTTTTACCCATGAAAATATTTTTTTTTGAAAAACAATCCTTTTTGGGTTATATGTAATTAGAGTTTAATTGATAATTAAAAATGAAAAGACTCTTTTTAGGATTTGTGCACTAAGAATTTTAATGAAGATTATAAAAAGATTTCTTTTTGGGTTTTGCGTAGTGAGAGTTCAAATAAAGGTAATAAGGTAAATTAGATGTTAAAAACTTTCTAAAAAAGAAAAAACTTCATCCTTTTCAGGATGGCTCAAAAAGGAATATATTTCATCATTTTTTGGATGGATGGAGTATTATACATGCATCACATACATGTATGAAACATACATCTCATGCCAATACCAAATTAAAACGTCTCATGGTTATAGCCAAAACTATATTATATTCTTAAGCTAATAAGAACATAATTGAAGAATCAGAGAAAAGAAAAGCTCTATAAAGTTGTTCTGCCTCTTGCATGGCTATCTCTATGTGGTCACCTATTGAACGTCTTTAATGTATGCAATTACATTAATAGCAGAAACCTTGATTTATGTTCAAGGGAAAGAAAGTGAGAAGAGAAAGAAGAATGAGAATAATAAAGAAACACATGACTCACAGGCTATATTCACAAGTACAACCAACCATGGTTTTAACCATACACCATGCGTCAAATAACAAACAATATACCAAGTAAGAACACATTCAACAGGATAATGCGTGCCAATTAACATAAGTTTGCTAACCAATTTATTAATGTGGCAACTTCGCTAACCAAATCAGAATCCCCTTAGAGGTAAAATCATATTTTGATTCTATTAATTGAGCACTCTATATCCAAAGAGCCTAAGCTACCTGAGTTGTATACTTACCCAAGTAACAGGCTGTCCAAATTGCAAGTTTACCCTAGCCACAGTGGGTACTTTACCTAACCTTAACTAGGAAGTCTTGTCCAATGGAGATGACTATGCTACCTGAGCAAGCAAGACTACTTTACTCGAGATGTCTGAGTAACACATGTCCCAGCAACATACTGTCTCAACTACTCGGGCAACTAAAGGAACTCTATTCAAGCTGCCTAAGTAACTTTTGAATATTAAGGTCCAATCCCAAGATGGAATGTTGGTGTCAAGAGGACATGGAACTCTACTTGAGTTGTCTGAGTAACTCTTAAACCTAGCCTGAAGATCTTTATTGGTATACTCCTCAATCCTTTTTATTCCCTCTTACATGGCCTTCATCGTTGCCATTTGATGCTCCATAACTTGTCACTGAACCTTTATGGCTTTTTTTCTACTCCAATTATGATAGATAGGCACTCTACCACATCTCCTGAATCTTTTGCTGAAACTCATCAACCTTGGTAGGCAATGATTGAGTTTTAGTTGACAAGTGCTGAAATTGTTACTTAGTGCGTGAGTTTGAGTAGCCACATTATGTTTATGAAAGAAATGAATGGCAAGTATGCCAACATAAATGAATCATACAATATGCTAAAAGTGTAATATAAAAACAAAAATTCTTACTTTAACACATGAAGGAATGAATATAGCGAACCTAATAGAAATAACTATAATCTAGCCCATCAATATTGTTAGAAAATTGAAGAAACTCTAGGATGCTTGACCATTCTCCCTTTTTAGGCCCACTAATGATTACATTCCATGCTGCAAGGTCAAACTAAGATGATCCATGCCACAGTCTCACTTATTTCATGTACTCCTCCAAGAAAATAGTAGAAGTTAGTACAAAAACTGAATTGAAGAAAAAATATACACAAAGATAAATGAATCTAGTTCTAACCTATAGCTTTGGCTACAACTTAGAGAACCTTTTAGTGTTCCCTTTTTATTGTGAGCCTTTCATAGAACTCGGGCACATTGGTTGCCTATTCATCTCAATAGGATGTTATAAATAACAAGATAAATGTTACATTATTGACCTTAGAAAACTGTTAATTAAACATACAAATTAGAATTGAAATCTTACCATCTTATCGAAGAGCATTTTCTGGTTAGACTACCAATTGAAAGCTTTGGCCTGTTAGCACCTGGTGGAGCATCCTTCCCTCTTGTATTCTTCTCCCCTTGAAGGCTGCTTTGCTTCCACTTGGGGGCATTTGAAGTTTCACACAAGTTTGTCTAATTAGAATGCAATTTTAGCTGGCTAATATGGAATAAGCTATGAGTTATCTTCGTTGAGGTAAAAATCAAGGCCGACCTTCTTTATTGTTGCAGTTTATAGTTTCCTTAGCTTGTTCTTGCACCTTTTCCTTAATACCTCAAAATAAGCATTCTTGGTAGCAAAGTCATCTTTAGGCACCCATTGTTGTGTTTGCTAAAATTTCCACAGTACAAAGAATTTGTATGATACAACAAACATTTAAATGTTGAAAATGGAAATTAATTTGTGTTAATTACAGTTACCTATTCCATTTCTAGATACTCTTCTCTTTGACTCTTCTTAGGTTCCTTAAACTTTGGAGCTTTGCCTTTAAAAAGTGACAGTGAAATCATGTTGCTTTATCATGAATCGGATGTAATATAGTTTTTTAGTAATTAATTATGAATTTAGTAATGACAATAAAATTATTATACAAATTTTTCTAAAACTTACCCGAATCGAACAATAATAGGCTATTCATCACTGCATTACTAGCTTTGCTGCTATGACTTTGGGATGCCCTCATGACAAGATGTGTCACTAAGTTTATTCTCGGAACCTGATATTGATACTTAAGCAGACGATTTAGTTGCCCTGGGAAAATTATTAACTTCATAGTAAAGCCCCCACATCACCCCTTCACGCTGAGTATAAGTAGAAACATGTAATATGCATACTAGAGTAAAGAAGCCATAGATGGATCACGCCATATGTATGAACCCCTACTAGTCATAGAATCTACCTGACAAATATAACACCCACTGGTCCCCCTCCCTCTACGAACGACCTGTTATGAAGCAACCATATCTAGAGTGTGATTCTTGGATGGTTGATCCTGCCCACATGTCGAACCCCATATGTGGCCGGCACGGGTCCTGATCACCACCATGCCAAAGTGAAGGGGGCTCATGCATCATCACCTAAAAGTTATAGTATATACAGGGAATTTTAAGTTAAAAAATTTGGTAATATATAGCTAAAATTTGAAATATACAAAATTTGAGAATACTAATAATTTAAGTAAATAAATTTTAATTTTAAGTTAAGAAATTTGTCAACAAACAATAAATTTCATATAATTGATATAATTTGAGGAAAACATAATTTCACTAAATTTCCAATAATTGACATAATTGATGCAAAGTATTGATTTCAAAAATTTCAAAAAATTGACCTAAGTAATGAACATGCAAAAAAACACCACGTGTTGGATCAAACTATGTACACTTGAATAAAGTGACTCTATTGGCAGATGTTCCAGAATATTGCACTTCAAAGGTGTCATCAACAATTAGTGTGTGGAATACATCTGTGTGTGAAACTAGAATCTATTTGTTGTGCAGCTACTAAAATATGTCGCATTGTATAGTGGGCAAAAAGACGATTCCAATAGTTGGTAGCCTAACCACTCCCATTGTCTTTCACAACAAACAGTATAGTGTATAGTAGTAATTTATGTCAAATAGTAGATACTAAACATAACATAATAAAAAATAGAAATTGATGTAATACATGTTCACAAAACCATTGAGTGAAATGTTGAGCACGATATGTCTCAAGTTGTTTTCACTAGCACAAGGGAATTTATGTTGTAATACATTAGAAAAGATGTTTCTAGTTCAATGAAAAGACATTAATAATTACAACCTGCATTATAATTAAAATTTATATGTACTTTGTCATGCTTGATTGCACTAACTCGACATAAGAATCGACCTCTTTACTTCTTAACAAAATATACTGATGAGCCTGATGGAATTTATTTTCATCAAGCACCTTCTGGATGCCACATGAGGGAAAGTTTTTGATTTCATTATGAAATTCTTTAAGGCTTTCAAATAGTACATGAGACGCATCCGAATTTGCACCAATGTTTGATAGTTCACTATTTAGCATTGTTGCTTTGTTAGGGCCAAATTAATGTTCATAGAAAGTTGCCATCTCTTGAAGTAAGTACACTTCAACAATTGACCTTTCCAACTTAGCATTGTTACAAGCCATTCGTTTAAGGGAGCACATTAAACAAAACATTGTTGGAGAAAATCAAACTTATGGGAAAGCTAATGCCATACACAACATTGTAACTTATGAAAAGACAAAGAAGTATATATACCTCTCGAAAGGATATATCCAACAATATTGCACTAGTCCACAAAGATAGGTCTTGCATGCTATATGCATAATTAGGTGCTCCATCAAATCAAAGAAAGCTAGAGGGAAAATCTTCCCAAACTGACAAACAGTGATAACAATAGCATTCTTCAATTTTTTGGCGTGTTGTAATAAAATTTTGCTTGAATATAATTGTCAAAAAATTGAAAAAAAACTCACTTATGGTTTCCCAAATGAAAAGAACTAAATATTCAAGCAGTGCAATCAGGAGCCAATGCTGTAGGGATATGTGACAGTCATGGCTCTTTAAGGCGTAAAAACTATTACCAGACACATTCAAATTATAAGATAAACTAGTTTACTTACCTAGCATTGCCACCGGATCTAAAATTGTATTGGGCACCATAGAATAATATATATTTAAAATTGGTGTTCATTTTTAAAGCAAAGTTTCTCAACTACTAAGAACTCTTATCCCTAAAGAATGACTATAATCCTTAATCTTCCTAAACCAATGCTAAGATATTTTATCTTTCTTGAGGCATCCAACCCAATACCAATGCTAATAAGTGGAGGCAATGATGCATAACACAAAGCCTTAAAAACCCCTTTCACCAGAGTTTGTAGGTTAAACAATCTTTTGATTACTTTTATTGTTCCCCAGCCACAAACTGCATACTTTTGATATGATGCCTATTCAACTTTTGTAACTCTGCTTGCTTTACAATGTTCCAGAACACATCTTTAAGAGCTGAGAGACCAAGCTAGGTATCTACTATATTAAGCTCTCCCCCTTTCTCTATCTTGCATCTCCATAAAGAAGTCTTATTAATGATTACAAAGGCAAAATGTAATACATTGCACAAACAGCTGCATAAAGTAGATAAAATTTAAAATTAAGGAACTGTACCATTTTTTCAAAGTTGATGTATGGTATCGTGTTTGATGTATGACAAGAAACAACTATAGGTTCATAAAAAATATGCAACAACTAGGTGCACTACTTTTAAACAAGCAAAACACATAACAATTTCAACAAACTATGATGCAAATTACAGTTTCAGAGTTAGCATTGACTTAAAAGCTTGACCATCTAATCATGGTTTTTAAATTCCTACTATATAGGCTGATACAGCCGGTATGTACTGATAACGAGCTAGAAATTGTAAAGGTTTCCTTTGTACCAGGCTGTACCAATCGATCTCATGTGTATTAGTTGTACCATCTAAATACCAGCCCAATATAACTTATTTTTTAATTTTTTTATATTTTTAAGCAAAATGTATTATAAACATGTGCAATTGATTAGTTTTATAACAAACATTTATTATTATTTGAAAAAAAAATTTATTTTTATTTTTTTACAATATATATAATGGAATATTTATATAAGAAAAACTCTTAATTAATCTACATACATATAACCTACATTTGACACTCTTATAATTTAAAATTTTGGTATGTTCTGTGCGAGCATATGTTATATTTATAATCATGATTTTCTTTATTTCAAAATTTCTTATCAAAATATAAACTTTAAAAATGAAAATGGTACGTTAAAAAGTCTAGTTTATAATTATAATTATAATTTTTAAGAATTTCTTACCATAAAACTAAATATGACTATATTTAAGTCAAACTTTGGTCAAAACAAGGTAAATGGGCCAAATTTTATGTGACAAATGAAGTATATTTTGTTCACACACACACACACACACACACACACACACACACACATACATATGTACTTACATACTTATAATATTTAAAATCGGTACATCCGAGACAATATGATACTATACCGATACTATACTGTACTGTAAAAAAAATGGTACACTGCATGGTATGATATTTAAAACCTCGCATCCTATACAAAGTAAAAAATGGGAACAAAAAAAAAAGTAGAAAAATAATTCAAAAAATGGGGGAGAGAAAATAGGTTCTTACATTCAGCAGTTTCTCGTTAAGAAATGATAGCCAGAAGCATTTAGCTCTAACTTAATCTTCGTAACAATGACAAAAAAGGACACACACACACACACACACACACACAGAGTATCAATGTACATATGCCGCTCCACACATTGGCTCATCCAAAACAACTAGCTTTGGATTGCTAAGAAGAGCTGCTGCAACACTAAAGCGATGCCTCATTACTTCACAATAGCTTTTGGCTCTCACTCTTGCAAAAGGCTTGCACTCTTCCAGCAATTTCTCAACAACCTAGCATTTTCAAAGTCCTACACCACATCATAATAATAATATATAAGTTCAAGTAGGAAGCATGAATCTCAATATTAGTTCATTCAAAAGCATCATGAGGTTTCATTTCATTCTCCTATTTTATCATGAGGTGATTTCCAGCATGAATCTCCTATATCATCACGAGATGATTTTCAACTTTGTTAATAAAAGTTTGCAAGATGTAACTTATTATTCCAACAAAATCCCTTGTAATTCTGCTCTTGTAATTTATATACAAAAAAAATATAAGCTTAGGCCGTTTAGCTCATTTGAAAAGGTAGTGTTTCATTCTTAAGGTAATAGGAGATGTTAGCTCACTCATGGCCTAAAGTCTTAGCTCTTATCAAGCCTATGTTGAAGTTTTAACCTTACATACCTTTCCTTTTATCAGCAAATGCTATAAAGTACAGAAGACCTAGAAACTTCAAAAAAAAGATTTCCTTTTTCTCAGAATCCATCGTATCTAGTGGGTTTGGAAGCAAGGAATTTTCCCCTATTTCCTTTTTTTAGTGTTAGCAATTTTGGTGGCCACCCTAAGGAAGCAAGAACAGAACAATAGTCTAGAATAATTTCATGTTAAATGATACGCAAAGCTTTATCAACTCTTTAATCCGTAAATACCAAGAGACATTGCCACTATTGGACTTTGTCAATGGAAACAATTATTTTCACCATATCATTAATTACTTTAATAGAACCAAAAAAAAAAAAAAGTTTCTTGCTTTATTTTGAAGTCCTACACACCAAGAATGTGTTATCATTATTGGTTTTTGCCTATTACCGCTCAAGAATATTAGAAATAACAACATGAATGAAATTATTTCTGAAACCAATGAAGTTCCTTTATGGCAATTCTGTGGCAAAGAAATGCATTCTCGAGATCTCCAATCAAAGCTTCAACTTGTAGGATAGTTTTTGTAGTATAAAAAATAAGAATGAACTTGTGAATCATTAAAGAAAAATATTGGCAAAAGGTCAAAAAACATCTGTATTGTTAGTAAAAAGTCAGAAATTGTACCCTTACATGATGTTTGAACGTAAAACATGACTACATTAATGAACTAAAAGCATATAAATTAATAAGAAAGAATTCCTACTTAGAAATAACATAAGAAGAAAAATAAAAACTCTTAAAACTATTAACAGAATAGCCAAATTTATTAATCTCACAACATGCATTCCTAATGCAGCATGTTGATGTGTCACTCCTAGACCAAGTATGGCTCTTTAGGAGCCAACTCTTGATCTTTTGTTTCTCTTCCTAAGAAGTAACTATTTAATAGTTGTTATTATTCCTCTTGGTCAATTAATTGTTGTTATTAATATGAATGTTAAAATATTATTGGTAGAAAACATGATAGGAAACATGCTAGTAAAGAGCTAGACTTTTTTGTGACACCAATATACTTTTGAATGCTTCTAATGTGCTTCAATTGATTAGGAAGCTGGTGTAATTCTTCACCTATGTTTCTTTGTTTTGTCTTTGAAAAAAACCCTAAAAATATAAAAGGACAAAAACAATGAAAACCTAGAAAGCCTAGGCATGTTGAAAAAACACTTGGTTATAATTGATACAAGCCTAAAGGAAAAGAAAAAATAAAAATTACCATACCAAGTTTAGTAGCTTTCCAAGCTATGACTTTTGCAACAATTGGATCATTAAATGCTTCTTTGTTATTGCTATAAACTTGTGTTTGAGAAGATCTTTTTCCAGACTCAACAACTTGCTCACTGTATGCATTTGTTTCATCAACTACACAAATATACAAATTTAATTTCTATGAGATATCAAAATATTTTTCTTGAAAGAAAAATGAAAGAACTCTAAAATAAAGAATCCTATAGTTAGTGTCCTTTTGGCTCTTAATTATTGTTATTATTCATCTTGGTCAATTAATTATTATTACTAATATTAATATTGAACTATTATTGATAGAAAACTTGATAAAAATCATGCTAGTAAAGAGCTAGACTCTTTTGCCTCAATAATGTACTTTTGAATGCTTCCAATTTACTTCAACTAATTAGGAAGTTGGTGTAATTCTTCACCCATATTCCTGTATTTTGTCTTCAGAACAAGCCCCGAAAATATAAAAAGACAAAAAGAATGAAAACCAAGGAAGCCTAGGCATGTTGAAAAAACCTTAGGTTATAATTGATATAGGCATAAATGAAAAGAAAAAAAAATTACGATATCGACCTCAGTAGCTTTTAGAGCTGTGGCTTTTGGAACTATTGGATCATTAGAGGCCTCTTTTTTATTGCTATAAACTTGTGTTTGAGAAGATATATTTCCAGACTCAACAACTTGCTCACCATATGCATTTGTTTCATCAACTAAATAAATATGCAAACTTAATTTTTGTGAAATATCAAAACATTTTTCTTGAAAGAAAAATGGAAGAACTTTAAAATAAAGAACTTCCAAGATGGATAAAAAATTCTTACCTTCTTATAGTTAGTATCCTTGCACAAGCTACCAAGCTTTAGTTTTTGAGATGAAGATTATTGATTCTCACCTAAGACTTGTCTTCTAACTTTCCAGTTCATGTTTTACCTTGTTGGTCCTTTTGCTTGGTAGTTTTTCATTCTTGGTGGAGTTGTCTTCTAACTTTCCGCTTCATCCAGAATTGACATTAGATCACTCACGTAACCTACAAGCTCTTTGTAACATAATGCAAAGGCCTTATCTCCACCAGCTGAGATGCAACGGTACTTTTATTAAATCCAACAAAACAAGCAAAAATAATGGAATTATAATCTTATTGCATAACTTAAAAGAAAAAATTGTATCAAATTCAAGTGTGGATAGTTGTACCCATCATTCAGACTTTTCTCTAAACTCTGCAAGTTCAGTATGGTATATTTGCATCTGTGATTTGAAAGAATACTTGCATCTAATATGCAACAGTATTCAGTAGCCTAATGATGTAGGAGAAATAATAATGATAATTAGAATATTTGGCACACTTTAAATTAGTTCTAGTAACTAAAATTACAAAATTTTTTTGGCTTACCCATCAGATCATTCTCATTTTTCTTTAGAAGAACAGGGGATGGTGGAGGCAAATTCACCATCAAACAGTGTGAGTGAAAAAGATCACCAGATGGTTATTGAAGTGTTGATCATTGGGGATTTACAAGAATAGGGGTCGAAGAGATGAGAGAAGAAGTGACCTTCTTTTATCTTTTTAATTGACAAGAATAAATGGTAGTGATGCCCACCAACATTTGAATAAACTGGAAGCACAAAAAAATCCAAACAAATCAATGCAAAAGCAACCAAAAGCTTAAAGGTACATAACAGATAATACCTATTGTAGGAATTAAAAGTAGATAACCATTGGATCAATAAAAAAGATACAAAAAATGGATATGTGGTAAAAGCAAAACATGAACACATGACTATATTTCTCACATGACATGGATGGAAATCTCCATAGTGGCAATGGCACAAAACATAGTTTTATCCAAAAACCATAACAACACAATTTGATAATAAACAACAAATGATTTAGGTAAGGAAAAAAAAAAGAAGAAAAATAATGAATTTATCAAGAAGGGTGAAGCTAGTTAGACCATCGAAGGCTGCAAGAATCTCTAGACCAATTAAGAATTCCTTGGATGATTAGGCTTCGATTCCTTACCCCAAACTTTTCTATCAGCCTCCAAGACCTTTCTCACCTCATTGGCCAATGACGATAGGTCACCACTCCAATGACATCCCTATTGATTTCTTATTGCTTGAAATTAGGGTGTTCAATTAGCTTTCCATTCTCTAGTTGATATAGCTCTACATTTAGCAGTGAATTAGAGGTTCCTGTTTAGGGATCAAGGCTCAAGAAGACGAGCAAAGAGAATAAAGCAAAGAAAAAAATCATATCCCATTTAAAGATCAAAGGTAAAGGATGCAAGATGATACAAGGAAAGAAGAAAGCGAAGAAATAAATCATAAGAATGTGGAATATTCTGTTCCCTTAATTTTCTTGTATAAAGAAAATGATTACTAATTTGTATTCAGCCACTTTTTTTTGGAATTAATTGTAATTTTTTTTCTGTAAAATATGAAAATTGACTTCCCATTACCAAGACATACCATAACTGTAGCAAAATTGATTATTGAGTTGCACGGTCAACTGTTAAACATCGCTTATGAGCAAATCTAGAGAAAATAGGGCAAACTCATCATATTTCCATGAAAAATCAATTCTAATTTTCATTAATTGAAAAGGTGTCATATGTCAACTTGTTGTTTAGTCTATTAAGTGAAAAGACACTTCAATTTGCAATGTAAGCGCATGATTTTATTTCCTTAAATAAAAAAATGTCCCGTGGCAACTTGTTGTTTATTCTATTAAGTGAAAAAAGACTCTTAACTCCTTAACTATATATATATATATATATACATATATATATATATATATATATATATATATATATATAATAGGTTTGAAGAAAAACTATCTCAAAATTTCAAACCCTTAAGTGATAAGCATATATGTCAAACTTGATCTTTTTCTAGAGTGTAAGCAACTTTTGGTTTAATAGTCCAATCGTGCATCTTTTTCATGTGTAGTTTAGTTTGCATCTCCATCCTCATCAAATCTAATCACGCATTTTCGTCATCTTTTTCCTTACCTTTTATGTCCATCACAATGTAGAGTAAATTTTCAAAACATTTCTTGGCAATGTTCAAGACATCAAGGTTATGCCTTACTACCGAATGCTTCCGTATAGCAACCCCCAAAACATGGAACATTGATTGCCATAGCATGTAAGAACGCATCAAAAAATTTTGAGAACGAAGTGAATCCCACTTTTCAATACTGTCATTCCATAACATTTTTAGCAATTCATGGTCTAAGAATTATATAGATATTTTGGCTCAGTGATCTAGGTTATGGAATTAGTAACGATAAAAATATGTATAGTTCTTTCAAGAAAATATCCAGCAGTAAATCATATACTACTATAAACATTAGCCAAATAGAATATATGCCATTGGTTGTGAAATTTAGCATAAAGCAATCAGTGTATAAACTAAGCATCACATTCTTTACTTTCGAAGAAAATGTTGGAAATGTTTGATCCATATGCCTTCATGCTTTTGTTTAGCATGAATGTCTCATCCCATTATTACCCCCCAAATCATCATTTGCATGCCAAGTTATATGTTTAGCTGTTCTTGTTGACACAAATAAATGCTTCAACCAACCAGTATCGGTAAATGTTGAAGAACCTTTTTTGGAGTCGGTTTTCCTTAAGCTATTCATTGTCTTTTTATACTTACTCTGCTCACAAATCAAGGATTCAGTTAATCACATGTTCTAGACATCAAACAACATACAATCTTTTGCACATGCATCTATTTTCAAATATGGTAAACCCAATCCTTTCATCTTTTTCTTCAAGTCATATAATATCTCTAGTAATTGGTTACCCTCTGGAGTCATTTCCTTAATAAGTGATAACACCTTACTAAACCAAGTATTAGACATACTAAACTAACTTGCATAGCTTAATAGCTAAGACATTACCAATAATCATGTATGTTTCATGCATCCTTCCTATAAGGTTGTTTAAGCATTGCCAAGTAGATTGCAAAACATTTGTCCATTTTGATTTGAAATTTCTTGTCCTGCCTCATTCAAATTAGCTGCATTACCCTCATCATGTCAATCTTCATTCACATCTATTTCGCTAAGCAGATAATTATTAGTCATTGGTCCTATCAAATCAATCATCTTTTACTCATACCACTTCTAATGTCATATACGATATGACCATTTGAACTTGTTATTGATAATGACAGATTTCATGTTTCTCGCTTCTAATAATTACAATGTTCCATGTTATGTCTCTCACAATGACAATACCATAAATAATAATTATCCATAAATCCAAATCAACACATGTTCTCCTAGTTCATTTTCTACTCGAAAATATCTATTACAACAGTGACAATTTGGACATTTCAACCACTCTATCCCACAACTATTATATACTACTGACAAAAATTGCTTTACACCATTAGTGAATTCATGCTCGTATATCTATCTTCCAATAGTTGCTTTTACATCCATTCATGTCCATCATCAAAACCATCAGATGCCTTAAAAATAATATATATGTATGTATGTGTGTTTGTGTTTGTATTATTGTTTGTGTATTATAGATTCATTAATGTTAAAAAATACATGCTTTCCTATAATCCAACAATAAGCTCTAAATGGAATGGTCCTAGTGTATTAAAAAACACATAAGCCAAATCATGGATATATATTGTGATGTATCACTGGTGTGAAGAATTTTCTGTAGCATACCCCATTAGTTTACTAGAATACTGTATTTTTGGAGAAACATATCTTAAAGCAAGTATCCAAGAAACAAAGTTTCACACCATCGAAACCTTTTCACCAATAAGTCGAATCAAAATGATATTAGTATGGTATTGCTTATGCATTTCTAAACTATCAAACTTGGAAAATCAATAATCACTAACGAGATAAATATTATGCATGCACAAATTCCAGATCATCAAAATCATATACAACATTAATTTTTCTCACAATGGTAATCAATGACAGAGAATTAGCAATTTAGACACATGAAAGATTACTACCTATCTAAACATTTTTTAATAATAAGAAATATATGTCCTAAATGAGTAAATATTAGAAATATAACCCTAAAATATGTATGAAATATTGTTAACTATATAACCATAAATCTAAAAACACTTGTTGCACCAATAAAATCAATACTAGCCAAGAGCCACATCTTGTAAATAAAGTAGAGCTGTAGAGTATGTGAATAGAATAAATTGGACAAGAAAATTGTAGGCAACAGAAATGTGAAGGGAGGGTGTTAATTTATAATGGTACAGACCATCCTAGCCACAACTTTGAAATATTGTAAGAAATGACAATCATTTAGCCACCATAAAAGTAGGACCATAGTATTTACTCACAAGTACGATCACTAGGGGCAACCATTTGGCCACCATTTGGGCTGACAGTTTAAATGGTTGGCATAATGGTTGCTGAGAGTAACCATGCTAGCGACCACAACAGTGACCAAAATGAGATGTTAAAAAGGTCACGCTTTAAGGTTGCCCTAATGGTCTTTCTTTCAGCCAATTGTCTAGCCAATTATTTCCGTAGCCATACTAAAAAGGTCACCCTTGACAGTCGGTTAACCCTAAATCTGTTGTAATGATTTTGAGAGGTGGATTCCGTAGGGCTTTTGACTTACCTATTGAATATTCCATAGGGCGGTCTAGACCTATCTGGGTAGGTGGATGGATTTCACAGATTTTCTTGTCTAGACCTATCAAGACCTATCATAGATTTTAGTCTTTTGGGGAATTTGGGTAATTTGGGGGCAGTATCTTGTAATTGGTAACTTTTAGGGTATTCATCAAGTGTTCTATAAAAGTTGTATTATGGCATAATTGGTTTACATGCATTCTATGATTAAATTATATTCTATTCAACTCTGTAGCTCTATAGTTTTGTTAACATGGCATGACATGTTAAGGGCTCTTTTTCAGTATCTAGTTTTTTTTTTCTTTTCAAGTTCTATGCAAGGAAATCTAGCTTTGCAGTTTTATAGAAATATTAAGCATTTCAACAATGGTACCAAATTCATGGAATTGTAATTTTAGGATTTGAGGGGCAAGTTTTGAATTGTATTAATAAAAGATTTATATAAATTTTGGAGTATTTCTCAACAGTATTTCTTTTCATTTATGTGAATCAAACTTGATAGCGGGAGTAACTAGATCATTAAAATTCTACATTTATGTGAATCAAATCAAGCATGATTATTGGAGTAACTAGATTGTTGGAATTCTATTAATGTGTCTATTCCATGGATAATAGTTGTTGACAATAGGAAAGAACCACTTGGTAGAAAAGATTCTCATTGGCTTATGTTCACATTTTAGACAACCTTTTTTTTTTAAGTTTTGGTGTACTTTTGTGTCTTTTGTTTACATTGAGTTTAATAAGAAATTGTTGAAAGAAAATCATTTGCTAGTATCTAAATGCAAAATCTTATTTGTAGGTAGTTATTTTGAAAGTCTTTATTAGCTTGGAACTGTTTACCCTTAACTACTACAAAGATTCATGTTGATACTTTTGATATTTGATCACTTTAATTGCTGCAGATTGAGTAAATAAGTACATGTCGCTCAAACTTTATAGGTGGAAGTAAGGGTGTAAATGTTGCAATACAACAAGTAAAATTTATTGGAAATTAGTGATCTTCTTTACTCACTATGCTTACCCATCAAAGACCCACATGCTAGCTAGGTTCGTAAATCATTATAATTATGCCACTTACATGAGACTAGAATATTCTCTTTGGCTCAATACATAAGTTAGCGATAATCATGGATCAATTCAAATCTTAATCAATATCTTTCATGATCCATTCTAATCAAGCATGATCTACGTTGATTCTTCACAATTTATGATCCCCTCAAATCTATTCATGATCTACCATGATCTTCTTTGTGATTCTCTTAATTTATCATAACTACCAAAACCCACTAGTTGAAAGAAGGCTGTTATTCAGCCAAACCCGGTACATAAATGTTCTCTCCAACTCACTTAATCTCTCTTCACCCACCATGTTTCCACATTGACTTGAGCATCAAATTGTCTTCTTCGAGGACCCCCTAACTCTATCTTTGCGTGTAGATCCCTTTGGGTTCTCAATTAAGCTTCTCATTAAAGTTAATGATCCAATAAATGACTATCGGGCTTTTGCTATTAATCATGCCATTCATGGAACCGAAAACATGAAATTTCAAGATTAAAGTTACTGGAGAAAATGAGGACAAACCTCAATAGAAAACCTTAAATTTTCCTTCTTCATATTTCAAACTCCCAACTTTGCTCATGTAAGTGTTTGGAATCTTATCTCTACTCAAATCCCGTTGACTTCCTCCAGCCACTATAAATTGTCTAGTCATTTTCTGTCATTTAGGCCCACCACCTAGCATTGAACCATACAACCATTCTTAAACATCACGCACAACTGGCAAAGTGAAAAGCCCTTTGTGACCTATCCTTATCACACATCTTATCCTTAACGTCAATAGTGGATTTGGATTCGGGATCTTTTGAAAGAGGGTCCCTAGTCTTTTTATAAAGTTACATACACCAAGACTAAAGTTTAAGACTAAATAATCAAATGTACTATTCACATATACGGAATAATTATAAAAGAGTTATTTTTATGAATAGTTGAAATCTGTCATTGCAATTGAAAAATTTATTGACTGTGCCTCAATAAATGTGTATTCCTTCATGAAAATAAAGGCACAAGGGCCTTATTAGCCCTTGAAATTGTATTTTTATTCTCACTTGTCCCCTTAAGTTTCTCATTTGCTTAGTTTTCCCATATGTTGGAAGAGAAAAGTAAGTCACAAAAAAATTCAAGGCCTATGTAGGAAGAAACATAAAAGTTAAGGGGTTTTCCAATAAATAATTATTTTACAAAAAAAGAGAGTGACTTACTTTTTATATTTTTTAAGTCTAATTATTAAATAATATATCTCTAATGAATAATTGATTTTTCTTTAAAAAATGAGGTTCATGGACCATAATTTGTTGGTAAATCCACTTTTGCTGAACCTAATGTTGTTGCACAGTGCCGCTATCTCTCTCCTTGATGCCCAAGTGAGGCGTTATCGACCGCCTGCTAGCAACACTTGTTGAAAAATGATGAACAACAAGAGATGATGATAACCTCCTTGATCCTGCTGCTTTTCCACCAATCAGGCTCAATTTAGCTCATCATGCACCACCCTTAGATTGCTAACTGCTAGTGAAGATAACCCGACCACCACTTGTAGCGACTAGTAGTTGCCATCCCAATTCAAAGAAATGAGAAAGAGTAGATTCCTCCCTGATTTGCCATTGCCTATCTAATGTGGCTTTGCATGGTTTACCTTGGTATGAACTGGCCTAGTTTTTACATAAAACATGAGATCAACCCAACATAGATAAATTTCCACTGAATTACAAGTTTAGTCTTTTTGGTTTTAGTGTTTATTCTTTCTAGTCACTAAATTCATTTCCTCTCAGATTTACCATTGAAAAATTTATTTTATGGCATTTTAGTGATTGACAAAATTGTATCTCTTCGTGGTTTCATCTCATTTCACAGATATAATTTAACAAATGATTCAGTTCTTAATAATTCCAAATAAAATGATTTCTCCAATCTTGAGATCCTGTCTCAGAATTTATATTTCAGGGAAAAGTCATATTCAAGTGGAGCAAACACAGATGCTTAAGCCATAGACCTATGCCCTTTCAACATCAAGGATATGATTTTTATGCAAAATTGGTGCTTTTTCCATTCATGTATGAATGGCATTCCACATATAATTTCATATTAGCTTGATTCTCATGAAGTAAGACAATGATGGAAACATGATTTTATCTTAGTGGTAACATGCACGTCAATGAATATTGATGCTTTACAGACATATATACATACTGGTATGGCTACACTATCCTTCTAGCACAGGGCTAAATTTGTATCTTTTGACTATTCCCTTTACCAAAATTAGCTATGAGTGGCCTAAAAACTCATGGAAGGCATGTTCACTTTTTTGATCTCCTAATGATATAATATCTGCTTATATTATTTACATTTACATGGAGGCTTCATGCTTGTTGCTAGTATCAAATAAGGTCCATGTTCTAATAATTGCACCATGTGGACTCTCCCTTGCTAATAGTGACAGCAGTTAGAGGTTTCAACAAGATGATAATTGACACTCAAAGCATATTCAATATGGAACTCATACTCGACACTAGATGCAAAATCCCATATTGATATGCTCATATTTATGCATATTTTCTATATGCTTTTCGTTGATGGTTCCCTGTCTTTTGATATATTTTTGGTAAGAATTGGAGATCAATTAATTTATATTTTATTTGCAAGTATTATTTCAACTCTTTTGTGGTTAGAAAGGATTTTGTATGAGTTTTGGAACTGAATTGCAAATTTTAGGTGAAATTGGAGTAAAAAAGGCTTAAAACACACTCATGTTAGCACCAAACATGCCCGTGTTTGCCTTAAACACACCCGTGTTCATTGCCACAACCATGATACAAAATGTGTCATTAAATGTTCATGATTTTTATGTTTTCGAGGGGGAACACAGCCAAGTCTCAAACTATGTTTGCTTGCTGTTAGGGTTTTATCAAATAAAGAGATGAGGTGAAAATACACAGAAAGACAATTCAGTTTTCATAGTAAAAGGCTGCCAGAGGCAGTTTAGATGATTGACACTGATTGGTTCACATCAGAGCGAGGATTTCCTGGAGGGGAAGAATTCAAAGATGGAGTCTTCAATTCTTAGTTTCTCTTTGTTTTTGTTATGTTTCTTTTTCAGCATATTAGACTAATTTCTCTGCTCATGCTTAGAGTAGATGAACCCTAGGATGATATTGTGATTATGAGTACTATTGGGTTAACAAAATTATGGTTTTGTTGTGGTCTATCCAAAGTACTTTGATGTGTTGATTAATAGTAGCTAGCATATTAATTCAATGTTGGATGATGAACATATGCAGATAGTATCTAGTATATTTGTTGTGGATCATCGTTGGGTATAAAAGATATTGTCGAGTCGGGAGTAATAGATTGGCATAATACCTCCAGACTCTAGTGAAACCTAGCAGCAAGGTCACAAAACTAGTAATGCACTTTTAAGAATAGGCGGTTGGACTAGATACCTTATCAGTGACTTAAGAATAGGAGTTACTAGTTAGTAACTGGGAGTAATAGGGAGCTAATCTATTTTAGATAGTCTTCCATGGTCTAAGTTAACTATATGCCTATTAAACCAAAGTTAGATTAATGCAATAGATTTCTAGGGGGAATTGTTACCACCTCCAAAAATGGAAAAATTATAGTATAAATGCATAATGGTTATAAACCATTAGATAGCATAATTTTCACCATAGAGAATGAAATGTAAGGGGTAAAGTGTATAATCTACACCTTAAAAAATTCACACAGTGGTTACTTGGCCGTCAAAGAAGCCCTAAGGGATTGTTTATTTTACAAGTAACCTGTGAACTTTATTGTAAGATTTCAAGACTTGGGTACTCAATTATATAATTATAAAAGAGAGCTTTTGAAGGGATTTGAATGGTATAGAAGCAAATGTAGGGGGCTAGATTGAATAAAGGAAACAAAGGCCAATTGTTCAAGAACATAAGACAACTAGGTGCACAAGTGTCCTAAAAAATAACTAAAGGATGAGATGATCCTTGAAAAGGTCAAATGGGATCATTTTTATCATTATCCCACCCTTCCAAGGCTGTTTCATATATTAAAAATGTTGGCTAAAGATTAGCAAAAAAGTCTTCACTTAAGACATACTTATAGTGACCTAAGTGAGGGTTAAGGTTAAACTAATCAAACCAAGATAATATCTAGACTTTCTTGCCTTTCCTTGGTCATTGTTGGCCTTTACTAGATAGAATACCTTACTTAACTCCTCCATAACCTTCCATAGACACTATAGCTCAAACTCTTAAGAAATCATAAAGGAAAGCAATCAAATTCAACAAGAGAGAGAAAAACCCTAGTTTTCAGGTTTATTGAGCTTCCTTTTGTATTTTCAACCTTCACAGATTAGGTAAGGGTTTTATCTTCATGTTTCATGATTTTTTACTATCCTAAGATGATAATTAAGCATCCATGAAGCTAAGACCATGCTTGAAATAGAGCAGAAAGCTTAAGGAACCAAGTATGGGTTAAGGGGGAGTGGAAGACAAGGTTTTGGCCTTACTGTTTTTCATGCACTAAGATGGTAGTGCTTATAAGGTTTCTAGAGCCCAAGTTAGTACTAACCAAGAGCAATTAAACTCCTAAGACCAAGCATTAGCTTGAGGAAGGCTGCCATAGTGATTACATATTGTTTATTTGATTGTTTATGGATTAATTCTAATGATGTATTGCTGCTAGCATTGCATTTGATTGTGTTCTATTGTTTGTGCATTTGGATGGCTATATTCTTGTATATGTGAAGTGTTTTTGTATTCTTATGTTTTTGGATTTCAGGTATATAGCTGGGAATTCATGTTTCTAATGATAAGCCCTTACTAAGTTTCTTAAAAGAGACTTACCCCATTTTTTTTCCATTTTAAGAGCACCTGTAAGAGAGCATTCAAACTAATAGCTGCATTTGAATTTTTCTGTGAAATTTAAGGTATATTAACTTTCATATGTTTAGTTGTAAACTAGAAAGTTTCATGATTTTTGGAGCACATTAGCTACTTTTAGGAATGGTACTTTCTTCCTTATGCAGTAGCTAGTCCCTTCAAGTTTCTGAAGGGCTTAGTACTTTTGAAGTTCTCCAAGAAGCTTAGTGTATGTATTAACTAAGTTATGAAATGTATATAGTGCCTAAATGCATGGAAATGAGTTGGGTATGCTATATGTACATTGTGTGAATGATATATGGATCAATGGAGTGTAGTTTGAAGTGTGTGTGTAATTCTGTCCATATTGGTTCTTATGGGCTGTTTTGAAGAGTATGGTGTTTGATGCTTATGTAATGACTTAAAATCTAGGGTAATGGTTTCCCCATTTGTTTAAGACATGTATGGAACTCCCCATGGTGGTTTTGTATCTGGAAATGAAGTTTATGTATTTTAAGAAATTTTGTATGGGCATTATGGTCACAAGTTGCTCAAATTTGGTACCTTTTACTCCAATAGCCATACCTTTTTGTACTTAATGAGTTTGGATATGAAATTTTGTCCACACTTATAATACTTCAAGATGAAGAATTTCACTTTTGAATCACTGGATTTGGTGCCTTGTAACTAAAGTTATGGCATATCAAAGTTGGCTGATTTTTCTGGGTACTATTCATATGCTCAATTTTACCTGGTTGAGTGTAAAATCTATAATAGCAATCCTAGATGGATTTAATGTCTCAAACCTATTTATTTTTATCAATGTTTAAGCGTATTAAAGGGTTAAAACCTTTAGGGCACTGGTGAACATGGATAAAATTTGACTTGGACACAGTATGAAAGTTTAGAAACAAGAATAATAGGCACCGATAGCACCAAGTGTGCATATGATTATACATGCACTTGGGGATTCTACTCAAATTCCATATTGGCCAGGAATAAAGAATTTGACTGTCATCATTACTTCCAGATAAAATTGTACATGAATATGTGTGTGGTGGCTAGACCAATATACATATATTTGGATAAAGGCCAAGAGGGCCACTTGGATAAATATAGTGTGCATGTTCTGGTTGGCCTATAGGACATGTATTGTCTAGGACTTAAGCTTACTAAATCTGATCACTAAATAGAAGCACTCAGAGTGGTAATAGGATTTATATCTAAGCATGACATATCTTTATTATTGATTGTTTGATTATTTTTCATTGCCAGTAGTTGTTTGCTTATTTGTTTTTACTACATTAGTTTGCTTAGTTCAATTCTTATTTAGTTAGCTAAACAAACATCTTGATTGTCAGTTAGATAATATAGAGATATTAAATACAGTAGACAACTCTATTTTTTGGAAAAAAGTGATCTTGATATTTGTAACCGCTATACTTGAATGATAGGTGCACTTGACTGTGAGTTCACATATTTATGAGTAGAGAGAGATTTGAAACATCCGCATTCAGAATTGAATTAATGTAGTGAGAAGATTTTGTGAACTGAAAAAATACATCATGTTTTTGGCGCCATAATCGGGGAACATTTGTTACAATGGCTACCTGAAAGATTAATCTTTATTAATTAAGCCCTTTACTTGCAATATTTTCTCTTTCAAATTTTTATTTTATTTTTTGTTTATTAATTTCCTATTAATTTTTTGTATGAGAGTTAGTGCATGACTCTTAGCTATTCTGATAAAGTGATTAACGCTGATCCAAAATTTGAAAGAACTTTAAGGAGGCTTCACTTTACAATGAGCATTGAATTATAACCATTACATCCTGAAGTAGAGCAATATGGGGAAGACTGAAAGTAGTTAATCATAGAAGATCTTAATCAAGCAAGGACCATGTTTGAATATGTTAAGCCATCTCTTGAAGGGATGGAGTCCAATATTGTTAGACCTATTATCAATGTCAACAATGTCAAGATCATGCCAAATATTATTCAAATGGTGTAGAATTGTGTTCAGTTTGATGGTTTGGTAGATGTAGATCCTAATGCCCATATTTCTAATTTCCTGGAAATTTGTGAAACATTCAAAATCAATGGAGCTAGTGAAGATATCATTCAGTTGAGGTTATTTCTATTTTCATTAAGAGGATGAGCAAGGCAATAGTTGACTTCACTTCCAAGAGGTTTTATTCTTTTGCTGAGAAATTCCTATTAGAGTATTTTCCTCTAGCCAAGACTGTAAGGTTCCATAATGATATTTTTGCTTTCAATCAAATGGATTCTGAGACATTATATAAAGCTTGGGAAAGATTTAAGGATTTGTTGAGGAGGTGTTTGCATCATGGATTATCTACCTGGATGCAATTGTGGACATTCTACAATGGTTTGAATTATGACTCTAAGCAGATGATTAATGTAGTAGCTAGTGGTACTCTGAATAATAAAACCCTTAAAGTAGCTCAAGATTTGATTGGGGAGATGGCTATGAACAATTATCAATGGAAATTATCGTCCAAAATTAAACCATGTAGAATAGCCACAGTTTAGAATTTTGAAGTTTATTTGTTGTTGTCTAATCAAGTTGAAGCTCTAATGAGAGAATTTAGAAATTTTCTGTGAGCCAAAAACAAGCTGTAGTGATGCAATGCAAATTTTGTGGAGAAGGTCAGTCAAGTGCATTTTGTCAAAAATCTACTGATGCCACAGAATAATCCATATAGTAATGCCTATAATTCGGGATGGAGGAACCATCCTAATTTTTTTTGGAGTAATCAGCAGAAACAATAACTGCTTGCTTTTCAGCCTAAACCACCATAAGAAAGAAAGCTGACCATGAAAGAATTGATATCAAAGTACTTCTAACATTATGATGCTCAGATTCATACGGTTGAATCGGAATTGAGGAATATAAGAATAAGTATGCAGAATTTCAAGACTTAGGCCGATTAGCTAAGATGCTTTCAAAGAAGCCGTATGGTGCTATGTCGCCCAACACGAGCCAAATCCAAGAGGAGCATATAATCCAACCTTTTATCAGAAGGCAATTGGTCATGTGGATGTCAAGGTTTTAGAGAGAAAGGAAGAGCCCCCTTAAGTCATCAAGAAGGATGTCTGACCGATGACATTGAGCAAACCGCTTCTTGGGATGTAACCTAAGCACTAAAATTTTCTATATCTTTCTTTTCCATTCTAGCTTTACTTTTGGCTTTGAATTTCTTATTAGGATTTAATTGTTTTAGTGTGGGAGAATAAGGTCATTTGGGAAGGAAATTTTTATGAAATGAGGGAAGAAAATGCAGTCAAGTTTAGGTAACTGTTAAGGATTTTTTTTTTAAGTTATAGACCCTAAGCACACCTTTTAACACACCTATATGTTAGGGCCATTTTAGACAACATGGTCTTAAACATAGCCATGATTGCTTTGAAAAATGATTTTTTCTAATAAATTTTTAAATTTAGTCCCAATAGGCCAAACATGGTCTTAGTCATGCCTATGTTTATAACCATGTTTGCCTAAAGTTAAAAATTACATAGCACAAACACGTTTGGTGACACACCCGTGCTTTGATGTGTGTCCATCAAACATGGTCTTGGTCACACTCGTGATTAAGAACGTGTTAACTTTTTGCTTTGAAATTTTTTTTACATATTTTAAGCACGGTATTTTGTACGGCCATGTTTTAAAGTGTGTTTCACAAACACAGTCTATTTCATGCCCATATTCTAAACCGTGTTAGTTCTTTATGGTACAAAATTTTTTGTGTTCCAGATGCCAAACACAGTTTGTCCCATACCTGTGTTTGTAAGCATGTTCACTCAACATCGTCAGTATCATGCTTGAGTTGTAACTTGTGTTTTAGCTTTAAGTTTTAAAAATTTTGGGTTTCAGACGTTGAACATGGCCTGTTTCACAGTCATGTGGTGAAGAGTGTTTGACAAGTTTTAATGAACACGATCTTGAACATGCCCGTGTTCATGACTGTGTCACATAAATATATAGGTTAGATTAAAATTTCTCACAGATTCACTTCCTGTTTTGCTCGAAACTATTTTAATCTTCTTCCCCAAGCCTTCAAACTAAAACCCTAGCTTATCTACATACCAAGCAATGTGTTCCTTTATCGGATGACCCCATTTTTGTGTCAGATAGTTGATTTCATTCCATACATCTTTACTTCTCTTTCTACTAGGTAACTTTCTCTCTCTAGTGTTATTTAAGGGTGAAAGTAGGGTCAAAATTTTGGGTTTTGGTCAAAACCTAACCCGAAATATGTATACTATTTTCCCCTTTTTGTAACCCGAATCCAACCTAAATAAATATAAAACCTGACTTGACCCAAACCTAATTTAATTGGAATTGGATAAGTATTAATCGGGTTCACCCTGATCATCATGCGAAGGTGGTGGGCGAGTCGACTAGGCAGCGGATGACAATGAAGTGCATCAGACAACGAGGACAGTGATGGATGATGGACAACAAGAACGACGATGAATGACTAGAATGATGGTGGATGATGAGGAATTGCATCAGATGGCGAAAAAGGTGATGGACAATGATGAAGTACGTCAAACAATGATGATGGTGGTGGACAATGGATGACGAGAACGGTGGTGGACAATGGATTACAAGAACGGCAATGGGCGACTAGAATGATGGTGGATGATGAGGAAGTGCATTAGACGATGAAGAGGGTTATGGATGATGAGGTCGAGGAGTAACGAACAACGAGGTCAAGAAGGGCATCGAACGGTGAGCGGCTGAGGAACAGAAACAACAATGAAGATAACGGAGATGGTGAGATGATGAGAAAAGAGGAAGAGAGGTGAGAATGAGAAAAGGTCAAGAGGGGAGGGAGAGAGGTGAGAGCGAGAAGATTTGCGGTGGCGACCGACTAATTAGAATCTAGGGTTGGAGAAAGAGTTAAAGAAAAATAGCTAATTACACTTTTTATCCCTTACCTATCCTTCTTCTGCTACTTAAGTGCCATTTATTTATAATTTCACATTCTCAGCATTGTCATTCTCAAATCCGACACTTTATACAATTTCAATTTTGTTGGGTTTGGCCTGACCCTAACTCGACTTTAGCCACAAAATGTCGGGTTGAGTCAGGTTGAAAAACATGCCTTTTTCCTTTACACCTGACCCGAACTCGCTTTTTTTGGTTTAGGTTGCGGGTTATACTTTCATGCTAGTTTTTTTTTTTAATTTTTTGGTGATTTTGTTGATTTCTTTTAATGCGTAGGAGTTATTTGAGGTATTTGATTGATTTCTTGTTTCCATTGAGGTTGGTTTTGAGTTTATAGCATGATTTGTAAATGTGGATTATTTTGGTAATTTCTATTGGAACTTGAAAAGTTAGGATGCGATGGTCTATGAATTGGAGAAATTTTTTATATAGGTTGATGTTTTCTTAAGTTGGGGGATGTTAGCCGACTGTAAGACAGTTATGCTATCAGTTGGAATTAATTGAGATTATTATTTGTATTGAATTTGAATGTTTTAGGGGACGGTAGTCTTTTAGTGTGGTAGTGGATTAGGTTTCTTGTGCAACAAGAAAGAGCATTCGTATGAAATGAAGTGATTTGTTTTCCCTAGAATTTTATGCATTCAATCTTGGTTATTAAGCGAGATCACCTTAGTACCTAGTTTGAATTTGGATTACATTGTATAAAGGGCTCCAAATTGATTTCTTTTTTAAGCTCTAATTTTTGTGATTATGGATCAAAACTATTGGATTTGAGAACTATTGTTGCACTAAGAAATATTGTCTGCCAATTTTAGAATGATGAAGCGTCCTTTAGTCGATAGTAGGTTTATCGACGAGTTTGGGTGAAGGTGCAATTTTGATAGTTAGGACCACCTAGAAATTAATGAGCAAAAGGGCTTGCCGTGCAACTTTGTTAGTGGCACCCCCAAGCCTATTGAGTTTTGGAGTGAGATTACTGCTGATGAGGCTGCCTACCAGCCAAATGTTTTGAAGGCATTAAATTTGAGGTCTCTTATTGTCTGATACATCCATTATTTGCTTGCTCATTATTTCTCGCAACAAGGGTAGAGCATAGGAGTTGTGACCAAGGGGGATTTCTTTTATCTATACTATATTACCAGATGACTTCACTACAACCTCAATCATGCTTTTCCCTAGTGGGTTTGAAATATGGCCTATAAGATGAGGACAAGGGTCATATCAATAAGATCTTTCATCAGAAGGTTGGCAAAAAACCTAACTCCCCCCCCTCTACAGGTAAAGTACCTTGCAAAGTCACTCCTGTTGGAATAATTGAGTTGCAACAATCACGAACCACCAGCGACCCAAGGTGTGTATACAGTGTCCTCAAGGATTATAGCTCGCGACTCTCCAAAACGTGCAGGAGAACAGGTCTGTGAAAATCCCCCAAGATACAACGGGTCTTCCGGGAAGTGTGCACTCACACCCGGGATACTCTAGGAATCAGCAATAACACAAGAACCAGCAAGGATCAGAGCAAGAGGGGGAAAGAAAAGAGAGCTCGAAAACGGGGTAATCTGAGAGTGTAGTGGGGGTGGATATTTATACGTAGCAGTGGTCCGAATTTGAACGTTAGGGTAGTAATGTTGGGAGTTACAAAATTAATATCGGTTATGATTTTGTACATTGAGCCTGTTTTGATTTCCAACACGTGAAAAATAAGTTTTCCGAGTAAGGGTAAAAAAGTAAATTCAGGAAAACATAAAAACTGACTTGGACTGAGCCTCGTGATACTTTGTGCGCAGGGGGGGCAAATCAGGCTCTTTCCACTGTTTTGGCCCATCTTGTGCGGACGAGCCCATTACTACTTTCTTTCTTACCTAGCCCAGTTGGGCATGGTACCTAATAAAGTCTAGAAGCTCTCCTTGTCCAAGCCATGTGGGATATGCCTTTTGGAATACTTGACAACAATCCGCCACATATTTCAAAAGGCATAACTTCAAGGTTTTTTGCTGGCTTCAAGCTCAAGAATGCAATGCATTGTGGCTGGTGTCTATTAGACTATGAATCAGTCCTAGAGCCAATGATACTTAACTTACAGAGTACTTGGTGAAGCATTTAGTTTCTATGAACCAAATACCCTTTTGTAATTTAAGTGATTCATTGATCACATTACACCCCCACAATTTATGCTGTTCATCGTGGTGTTGCGCTTATTGGCCATGCGCATGTCCTGGTTTTCATGAGTACTTTAGAGATTCTGCCACAAATCTCATAGGAGCAGCTTCACTCCTACAGCCATATAGGTGATTCCATCAGGTGTATACTGCATAAATACACTACCCATCATGGCTTATGTAAATCATTAAGAGCTTTTTGCTCATCCTCTAGTAAATGCAGTATTTGCATTATCTATGCCATAGGAGAGACCTTTAAGGAAAAGTTTCGATAATGCTTCCAGGTTTAACAGTGACTTGTTATTACCCATATGAACCTAATTCATGGGATCTCCAATCACATAGGTTGGGTTACCATCATTATTGACTCAGGTTGGCAATAGTCCCATTCCCCTCGATGTTTCATATATCATTTTCCTTCCTAGAGGTTTAGTCAAAGGATCGGCCAAATTCACTTCTGACTTTACGTAATCGATCGATATAACACCATCATTAAGCAGCTGCTTTACAACATCATGTCTTAATCGAATGTGTCTATTTTTTCCATTGTAAGTTTTATTTTTTTCAATTGCTATTGCTGCATAGACACAGAAGGCATTAGCTTTATACACAACGGTATATCTGTTAAAAAGTTTTTCAACCATTCAGCTTCACTTCCAACCATTTCTAAGGCTATAAATTCTGACTTCATAGTGGATATGGCAATGATGGTTTGCTTTGAAGATTTCCAAGACACAGCTCCACCACCAAGAGTAAAAAGGTACCCACTAGTAGATTTGGTTTCATCAGAGTCAGAAAATCCAATTAGCATCATTGTACTCTTCTAGTACAGCGGGAAAACCACTATACATGATACCACATTTCATTAGGTGCATCAGACTTCCAATAATTTGTGCATACTCTTGTTGAGCAACACTTTCACCTTTATTTTTCTTTAATTATGTGTTTGCATCATAAGGAGTACTCACAGGTGTCACCTCAAAATAGTTAAACTTCATTAGAAGTTTTTCAACATAGTGCTCTTGTGACAACATTAAGCAACTTTCTTTCCTTATGATTTTAACACCCAAAATTACACTAGCTTCCCCTAGATCTTTTATGTCAAACTGTGAAGATAGGAAGCTTTTGGTGTGTTCAAGTATTTCAAGAGTAGTTCAAAAAATGAGCATATCATCCACATAGAGGCTAATTATTACACATTCACCACCTTCAAGTTTTGTGTAAACATATTTATCAACTCCAGTAGCTGAAAAGTTATTACCTAACAAAACTTGATCAAATTTCTCATGCCATTGTTTAGGTGCTTGCTTTAATCCATATAAGGATTTTCGCAACTTGCACACCTTTGTTTATTGTCTAGAAATAACATAGCCTTTTGGCTGGACCATATATATTTCCTCTTGTAGATCCCCATTTAAGAAAGCAGTTCTAACATCCATTTGATGTATAATAAGTTTATGTACAAAAGCCAAGGCAAATAAAACTCTTATTGAAGAAATCCTAGAAACTGGTGCAAAAGTGTCAAAATAATCAACATTTTCTTTTTGAGTAAATCCTTTTGCTACCAATCTTGCTTTATATTTGTCAATCGAGCCATCAGGCTTAAGTTTTCTTTTGAAAATCCATTTACAACCAATTGGTTTAGCACCAGGTGGTAAATCTACCAAATCCCATGTTTGATTTTGCAAAATAGAAACTATTTCATTTTGAATGGCTTCTTTCCAGAAAACAGATTCTTTTGAAGAAATCATCTGGTTAAAAGTTATGGGACCATCTACAAGGTAGGTGTAAAAGTCATGTTCAAAGGAACTTTCTTTCATTTTCCTTTTACTCATTCTCAAATCTTCCACTTGATGTTTAGGGATATTTTCATCAGTGGGGGCACGAGAAATCTTTTCCTTCTTCAAAGGAAAGATATGCTCAAAAAACTCAGCATTTTTTGTTTCGATTATGGTGTTGCAGTCCAACACATCACTTCTCAACACTAAAAATCTATATGCAGCACTATGCTCTGCATATCCAACAAACATGCAATCGAATGTCTTTGATCCAATTTTACGCTTTTTTGGTTCAGGAAGCATAACCATTGCAAGACATCCCCAAACTTTTAAGTACTTTAAGTTTGGGGGATAACCCTTCCATATTTCATATGGAGTTATACCAGTCTTTTTATAAGGAATTCGATTTTGCAAATGACAAGCAGATAAGATAGCTTCTCCCCAAAGATTACCAGGAGCAGAAGAACTAACAACCATGACATTCATCATTTCTTTCAAAGTTTTATTTTTTCTTTCAGCTACACCATTTGATTCCGGAGAGTATGGTGGAGTTAACTCATGAATTATCCATTTTTTTTCACAAAAATCATTAAACGATAAAAACTCACCTCCTCTATCTAATCTAACTCTTTTAATCCTTTTGTTCAATTGATTTTCCACTTTAGA
This sequence comes from Aquilaria yunnanensis, assembly GCA_039654915.1. NCBI lineage: Eukaryota > Viridiplantae > Streptophyta > Magnoliopsida > Malvales > Thymelaeaceae > Aquilaria > Aquilaria yunnanensis. The sequence continues at coordinate 79,174,917 of CM077593.1, forward strand.
CTTATACAACAAAAACATATCAAAAGCCTCATCTTTGTTTCTTAACAAATAAACTTTGGTGAATCTAGAGAAATCATCTATGAAGGTCACATAATACCTTTTTCCTCCTCTAGTCATAGTATGTTTCAAATCACTAAGATCAGTGTGAATTAAACTTAATAATTCTGATTCTCTTTCAATTGAAGCACAAGTTTTCTTTGTTGACTTAGTTTCAACACATATTTCACATTTATCAAAACTTGTGTTACTAGGGGGTCTGATTAAACCTAATGATTGCATCTTTTTCAAATAATATATACTCACATGTCCTAATCTAGCATGCCATAAATCAAGAGACTCAACCGAGTAAGCAGACGAAGATGCATCATTATTGTTGATGATATTAGAAACACTCAGTAAAAAGAGACCCTGGTTACAATAACCCTTGCCCACATAATTATTGTTTCTAGTCATGACTATCTTGTCACAATCAAATGTGACCTTGATGCCAGCCTTCATCAGCAAAGACACGGCGACCAAGTTGGCTCTTATGATGGGTACATGCAATACATAACTTAGAGCCAGTGTCTTTCTAGAGGTCAATTTCAAAAGTACTTTGCCCTTGCCCAGAACTGGTGTACCTCGGGAGTCACCAAGATACACTGTTTCAACGCCTTCTCCTAGTGGAGCATAGGAGGAAAATGCATTTCTGTTGCCACAAATATGCCTGGTGGCACCAGAATCTATCACCCACTCTTTTGAATTAGCAGCAAGGTATGCTTGTGAAACTACCGCAGCAATGATGTCATCATCATCATCCCCATGAGCCAGATTTGCCCTTGGCTTAGGAGGTTTATCAAAGTGCTTTCTTTTCTGACACTGTCGAGCAAAGTGCCCGTTTTTTTCACAGACGAAGCAAGGCGGCACTTCTTTGTCATCATTATTGGCTGGCATTGGTCTTGGCTTGAAGTTATTGTTGGGTTTCGGTTTTGGATTGTACCTCTTGGAGTTGACGAGATTGGCACTGGAGGTCAATTGCTTCCCTTTGGCTATGCGTTGCTCCTTCCTATTGGTGTCCTCGATGATGATGTGAGTGATTAGGTCGGCCAAAGACAGCTGCTTGTGCTTGTGCTTTAGTTGTTGCTTGTATTCTCTCCATGATGGTGGCAGTTTTTCAATCAACAAGCCAGCTACGAACTCTTCTTGCAGTGTGATCTTTTCTCCTTTCAAGTCCTCCAGAAGCTTGTGGTATTCATTGATTTGGTTTTTTTACATCCTTCTCATCTTCCATTTCCCATCGATAAAATTTCCCGATCACGAACTTTTGCTTGCCCACATCCTCCGCTGTGTATTTGAGTAGCATGGACTCCCATATTTCCTTTGCTTCCTTGTACTTAATGTAGACATCGAACAACTCATTAGATAAAGTTGAAATTATTGTGTAACGGCATACCTTATCAGCATAAGTCCAAGACTCCTGCAGCTTGGGGTCAATCGGTTTGGACTCATTTAGTGCGAAAGCAACTCCATGCATATCTAGCAGCATGTAAATGCGTTCCTTCCATCTCTTGTAGTTTTCTCCACTAAACACTTTTATCTTTAAAATGTCAGGGAATGACTTTGCTAATGTCGATGGAAGGGTTAGAGGAATCGGCATCCTGGCATTGGATGCAGCTTTATTGTAGAAGCGAGCATCAGCGAGCGTCCTATCGCAAGCAGCAGCAAGGTCGGGATCTTTCTCGCGATCGATTTGCGCAATTGCAGTTGCAAAAGCTTTCTCACAGTTGTCAGCTGCAGCCGCGATATTAGCAGGCTTTTCCCGGACAATGTCCAAAGGATCGATGATTGGAGCACCATTATTGTGGTTCATGATATAATCCTTGAGATTGTTGGAATAATTGAGTTGCAACAATCACGAATCACCAGCGACCCGAGGCATGTATACACTGTCCTCAAGGATTACATCTCGCGACTCTCCAAAATGTGCAGGAGAATAGGTTTGCGAGAATCCCCCAAGATACAATGGGTCTTCCAGGAAGTGTGCACTCACACCCGGGATACTCTAGGAATCAGCAGAAACACAAGAACCAGTGAGGATCAAAGCAGGAGGGGGAAAGAAGAGAGAGCTCGAAAGCGGGGTAATCTGAGAGTGGAGTGGGAGTGGATATTTATAGGTAGCAGTGGTCCGAATTTGAATGCTGTGGTAGTAATGTTGGGAGTTACAAAATTAATATCGATTATGATTTTGTACGTGGAGCCCGTTTTAATTTCCAAAACATGAAAAACAAGTTTTCCGGGTTGATGCCCCAAGGCATCTTCGTTTGCTGTCATGTTGACAGGTGGAGAGACTTCCTGGGGAGGCGAGTGCCTGGAGCTCAGGTTTCCCAGCTGAGTGTGCCTGAAAAGCTCAAAGAAGAGGTTAGGAGGTCCCCGGTTTGCTTTTCCGGGGAGGACCCTCCGACGCCCAAGTCAGTTTTCTGAGTGAAGGTGGAGGAAGAACACTAAGGGATCAAGTGTCTTGCCTGTTTTGTGTTTTCTCAGAGAGAGGAAAATGCCCATCCTTTGCCCAGTCCCATTTCCTAGTATTTATAGGAGTAGCTGGTCCGTTCAGATCATGACACGTGTTCGGTCGGATTTGATCTGTCTCTTCGGACCTAGGGGACAGGCAGCCGTTTGCAGCCTCTTTTAGCCCTGGACCCGGACGGGTTGTGTCAGGACTGGGGCGGCTGCGGCGTGTCATTTCACCGTTCAGATGTGACGTGTAGGGCTTGTGGGCGACATGTCAGAGGCTCCTTAAATGCTCATACCGTACTCCCGAGGTCCCCTGGGCGAGGTCGCCCTTCGGTGCGTGCACCCTCTTCGGATTCTATCCGTCCTTCGATGCGAGCAACTCCTTCGGGATCTATCCCATAATTCTGGGAGCGCCCTTGATGAACACCTTCTTCGGGACTCACATCCATAGTTCGGGGATTCCCTTGTTCAGGCGTTTCTTCTTCGGGGAAGACCTCTTTGGGGCCTCTTCCTTCGGGGAGATTCTCCCTTGCTTCAGGGAGATGGCTCTCTTACCCGAAGACGGTCAGTTTAGCCCCTCGATGGAGACGGTGTTGTCCTCGGAATTCCTGACGAGCTACCGAAGTCTCGAGCTCATAGTGTTTGACTTCGCACCTTCCGAGGTCAGTAAAAAGATCCTCTCTTGGGTGACGTCAGACTCCTCGGCCAATATTCTGGCGCGGAGTTACTACCGAGGAGGCGTTAGCCTTTGGCTATCACAGGCCCCCCTCCGAAAAGCCGAAGTGAGAAACTTCGGTTCATCGGTTTTCGGGTCCTGTGGTTGTGATATCTGCGCCGAAGACGCCTTCTTCTGCTTGAAGCGATGGGCAGTCCTTTTTGTGTCCTCGAGGCGCGAGAAGATAGGCTGTCCGTGTGCCGAAGATACACCTTCTGCCCGAAGTCACAGGCTATCTCTTGGTGTCTTCGTGGCGAGGGGAAATAGGATAACCTTGTACCGAAGATAGACCTTTTGCCCGAAGTTACAGGCTGTCTTTTGGTGTCTTCGAGGTAACCTACTTTTTTGCCTTTATAGGTCTGCTCATGCGTCGCGTCCTGTATCGAGCAGAGTCAGTCTAGGGCGGCGCCTCTAGACCAAATGGTGTCAGAGGGCGTGCTCGACGTGATGGACGACGCGTGGCACGTTTGCTGCGCGATGACCGACACATGGCACTTTTTTATTGGGTAAGAATGCACTGAGTACAGCAGGCGCGACTTTTCAGGTGCTCTTAGCAGTTATGACGACGCTTCGCCTTCCGAGGGGTACTAATGGCGACGGTTGTTCTGGCCTTCTCGGCCTATATATATCAGTCCTGTCATAACCCTCTTTCTTCTTCTGCTTTTGCTTTCTTTTGCCTTCTAATTCTCTCCCGATTTTCTGCGGCGGTTCTCCTTTTTCAGGTGTTTTTCCGACCACTTTTCACGACGGCTTCCAGGAATCCAGATTCCGGCAAGACCTTTGGTGGGTTTTAGTCCCTTTTGCTTTTTTTCAAAGCTTCTTCTTTGTTTTTGCCGAACTCGTTTTCATCATGCCTGTTCCCGAGAGTTGGCAACCTCTTCTTTCTCACCCCTGCTGCACTACCGCGGCAAAGCTAGCGAAGTGGAAGAAAAAGTTTTTCTTACCCTCTTACTTTGTGACGAGGTTGCCCCGTCCTGACCAATTTGCTTTCTCCAACCGTAGTGATGAAATCACCATTTTCCGAGCCCAACTGGAGGCCGGACTTCGGTATCCCCCCCCTGGAGATGGTTAGCGCGTTCTGCAACTTCCATGGCATTGCCGTTAACCAACTCCCACCGAACTCGTACTGCTATTTCAACGCCTTCCTCTGTATGTGCGGCGTTTTCAAAATAAAACCTCACTTTGTAGTTTTTCTTCAGTACTACAAGCTCTTCGTGGTCCCAAAGGGTGGCTTCTATTTTATGCTGCCTCGGGGATCCGGGAGCAAAAAGTATACGTTCACCTTCGCCACCAAAGACAGCTAGCGAGGGTGGCAACAAAAATTCTTTTTCCTGAAGAAGTCGGAGGCTTGGTCGCGCGTCCCGACCAAGTGGGCTCAGGGGAGGCTCAAGATGGATTTTGTTGACCCGAAGATACTGCTAGACGCTGATGTAGCACCTATCTTTGAGGACTTCGACAGGCGCATCCGGGCCATCTCTGACTGGGCTGCCGAGGTCCCTTCTCGTGCCCTTTACCCCTTTCCGATCAACTGGAGGCTCATGACCGAAGAGGTCCTTCGGGAACTCAAGGTGGTAAAGGAGCATGAAACAGACCTCAATATGCCGAAACCGGCTTCTTCGGGGAAGGACTCCTGGCTCGTAAAACTCCTTCGGGGGAAAGAGACTTATGAGTCTTTTTACGAGAGTAAGTTACTTTCTCATTTTTTCCTTCATAACTTCATCTTGGACTTACACTGATCTTCTTTTTCCTTTTGCAGAGATGGGTGACGACGCGGCTGCCTTTTACAAGGCTCTTTTTACCGGGCAGGCCGAGAGGGGCGAGCAGACAAAAAAGGCCGTCTCTCGGAGGCGGAAGCACACTTCGGCGGGCCCTCCTTCCAAACGGGCCAGGAAGCCTGGTCCTTCCTCTCTTCCGCAAATTCCGGAGGAGGCAGGCGAGGAAGCCGAAGACCGCGCTGTCCCTTTGCCCGAGGTACCTTTTGCCGACGTCCCTTCTTCCGACGTCCCACCTCAAAGCCCCACGCCTTCGCATGCTCTTCTGGAGGGCGATGGGGAGGAGACCCCTTCTGCCGAGGAGCGGCGCCAAATAAAAGGCAAGGGGATCTCTATTGAGGCGACGACGGTTCCTGACGACGACGTTACCGAGGTGCCAGCAGGTTTGCACTTTGTCAAACATCCTTTTGTCTCTTGCAAACCATTAAGACTTTTCTGGCCTTAACCAATTTTTCTGCCTTGTTGCGCAGCGGAGGTGGCCTCTCCTGGCTGGGTTACCGAACATGCCCGCAAGAGGGCCCTTCGGGATGCCAAAATTCCTGAAGGGAAAGTGCCGAAAGAGCCCTTTTGGACGTTCACGGAGGACATGAATATGTACTCCGAGGACTGTCCCGAGATGGCTAGGCAAATGTGCAAAGGGGTGCTTACTGAGGCATCTTACAAGGCCATTACGGCGGCTTACCCAGGCGATAACTCCTTGGCCGCCAAAATCACTGAACATGCTGCCCAGGTGCTTAGCATTATTTTCCTCAGTGGCAAATTTGTCTTTGACTTTTTGTCCAAGTACTTAGCATTATTTTCCCTCTGTTTGCTTTTCTCTCTCTTTTTTGCAGCTGATGGGGTATGCCGGGTGTCTCCGTGTTCGGGTGGCGCGAGAGGCAGAGAAGAGGGCGGCACTTTGGGATCATTATACCAAGGCGAAGGACAAGTGTTCGGCCCTGGTAGCCGAAAATGCTCATCTGAAGCAGTCTACGGAGAAGGAGGTTGCTGAACTTTGGGAGGGGTTCAAAAAAGAGAAAGAGGAACTTCAGAAAGACACCTCCCAGAAGCTTTCCGACCTCGGCTCTCGAATGGCGGAGCTGACTTCGACCGTCGAGGCGATTTAAAAGGGTAAGTCAGAAAGTGACGCAATCCTTGCGAAGGCGCTCGAGGAGAAGGCTCAACTCGAAGCCGAGGTCGCATCTCTGAAGGAGCCTTCAGAAGAGAAGAAGAAGGTGAAGTCATTGAAGAAAAAGGTCAAGGATTTGGAGAAGGATTACGCTGATCTGGAGAAGGACTATGAGGATTTGGAGGTCAAGAAGCAGGAGTCCGATAATATGACGAAGTTGGGCTTTCAAGACGGCTTCTGCCTCGCTCGGCACCAGATTCTGCAGAAGTTCCCAGACTTCGACCTCTCCTTCCTGGAAGCAATGAACATCCCCAAGGAGCCTCGGTGGACTTGGTCCAAGATCGAGCATTTGAGACTGCCTCCTTCTCTCCCGGCGCCGAAGGCTACTGACAAAAGCACGGGGGCTGGCAGTTCTCAGGACGCCGAGGTTCCTTAGCTTGTACTAGGGCCTTTTGTCTTCATTTTCTTCTTCTTTTTTGTAGTCTTTCAGCAACTTTCTTCTCTGTAAGCGCTCTTTGGCTTAATAGATACAACTTCGGCTAAGTGTTTTTTGCCAGGTTCTTTTGTTTCTCCCTGTCCCGAACATAATTCGCTCGAGAGACTTCGGAGAACCATGCTGTTGCTTTCCTTTGTCTTGAACATATTCGCTCGAGAGACTTCGGAAAACCTTACTCTTGCTTTCCTTTTGTCCCGAACATATTCGCTCAAGAGACTTGGGAAAGCCTTACTCTTGCTTTCCTTTGTCCCGAACATATTCGCTCAAGAGACTTTGGAAAGCCTTACTCTTGCTTTCCTTTGTCCCGAACATATTCGCTCAAGAGACTTTGGAAAGCCTTACTCTTGCTTTACTCGGCGACTGCTTTCGTGAGACTCTTGCCTTGTGCTTCTTCAGAACTTTTTACTTAGACAAATTTTTCCAACTTGTGGAATACAACCTTCCCACCGAACTTTTTAGGCATAGAATTTTTTCAAGGCCTCTGAGTGCCAAGTATTTTTTAATTCTATGCCTTCGGCATCACCGAGCTTATATACTCCTTTTCGTACTTCGGCAAGTACCAGGTAGGGTCCTTGCCAATTTGCGCGAAGTACCCCGTGGGACGGCTTTCGGGGTGCAAATTCAGCCTTTCGGAGAACGAGGTCTCCCTGCTTTATTCCCTTTGGCCTGGCGCGTAGGTTTATGGCTGCTGCCACTCTTTGCTGGAAAGCTTTTCTTCTCAGCTCGGCTATTTCTCTGTGTTCGCTGACGAGGTCGAGCTTGGTTCTCAGGCCGAGGTCATTCCCTTTTTCATCGAACACTTGGACTCGTATTGACGGTTGTACTATCTCGACGGGGATGATGGCCTCTGTGCCGAAGACAAGTGAAAAGGGCGTTTCCCCTGTGGCTATTCGGGGTGTCGTTCGGTAGCTCCATAACACGCTTTGGAGTTCTCCTGGCCATTTCCCTTTTGCTTCTCCCAATCTCTTTTTCAGACCATCTTTTATGGTCCTGTTAGATACTTCCACCTGCCCATTACTCTGGGGGTGAGCTACTGGGGCGAAGTGCATTTTTGTCCCAAGGTCGCTAATGAATTCTCGGAATCCTTTGTCTACAAACTGGGATCCATTGTCCGCTACGAGTACCCTCGGTATGCCAAATCTGCACACGATGTTTTTCCATACGAACTTCTGCACTTCTTTTGCCGAGATAGTTGTCAGGGGTTCTGCCTCGACCCATTTAGAGAAATAGTCTACTGCTACCACGCAGAACTTTACGCCTCCAGGCGCCGTTGGGAGTGGCCCAATTAGATCTATGCCCCAAACTGCGAAGGGCCAAGGATAGTCTGCCGAACTCACGAACTCTGAGGGTGTTCTTTGGATGTTCGCATGTCTCTGGCAACTACCACATTTCTGGATGAACTGCTTGGCGTCCCTTCTCAGGGTAGGCCAGAAGTATCCTTGGCGGAGTATCACTGCTGCTAGGGCGTCGGTTCCGATGTGCAAACCACAGGCACCTTCGTGGACTTCTTCGAGGATCATTTCGGTATCCTCTTCACTAACACACCTCTGTAGTGGATTTGCATATCCTTGCCGATATAGTTCTTCTCCAATTAAGAAGAAACGTCCGGAGCGCCTTCGTACTTTTGCGGCTTCGCTGGGGTCTTCGGGGAGTGTGTTGGTTGCGAGAAACGTTTTGATTGGTTCTTTCTATCCTTTCCCCGAGGTCTGTATGCTTAACACCGCGATGCTGGGATGGCTTAGCACTTCGGTGCAAGTTTTGGACTTCGCCAGACAGTCTGCCTCAGCATTTTCTCGTCGGGGTACGTTCTCGATTTTCACGACGTCGAACTCCCGAATAAGCTTTGTTACCAACTCATGGTATTTTGCCAAGGTCGGGTCTTTCGCGCCATAGTCCCCTGCCATTTGTCGGACCACCAGCTGGGAATCACTATGGGCTTTCAAGTTTCTCACGCCAATTTTTCTGGCCAGTCGTAATCCTGCTATGAGGGCCTCATACTCGGCCATATTGTTGGTGGCATTGAAACTGAACTTGATGGCCTTCATTACTTCTAGGCCTTCGGGGCCTCTGATAATCACTCCAGCTCCCTGGTGTTCGGATCCTGAGGCCCCGTCAACGTGCAAGGTCCATTCTGGCTCACCCTCTTTTGGATCTGAATGGCTCTCCTCAGTGGTGGGTATTTCGGCGATAAAATCTGCCAGTGCTTGAGCTTTTATGGCTTTCCGAGGCTCATACGTGATCTCGTGTTCGCCCAGCTCTATGCACCACTTGGAGAGCCTTCCCGAATGATCAACTCTCTTCATGACATCCCGTAGTAGCAGACTACTTCGGACAATGATGGGGTGAGCCTGAAAGTATGGCCGCAGCCTTCTCCCTGCAAGCACCAAGGCATATATAGCTTTTTGAAGCAAAGGGTACCTGACCTCGGCACCATGCAAGGACTTGCTGACATAGTAAACCGGCCACTGTTTCGGTCCTTCTTCTTTCACGAGGACCGAACTCACAGCTTTTTCCGTGACGGCGAGGTATAGTGCCAGGGGCTCTCCCTCCCGAGGTTGCCGCAGAGTCGGTAGTCTGGCCAAGTAGACTTTGAGTTCTTCCCAGGCTTTTTGGCAATCTTCAGCCCAAGGATGGCCATCCCTTCCGAGGTCGCCTTCCATTTTTGCCGCTTTTGTGAGGACTTTGAAGAAGGGTCGACACCTATCTCCGTACCTAGAAATAAACCTGCTCAGAGAGGTTATTCTTCCGGTGAGTCTCTGCACGTCTTTGACTGTGGTAGGTGTTCGGAATTCAAGCAGAGCCTTAATCTTCTCAGGGTTAGCGTCGATGCCTCTTTCGGATACCATGTACCCGAGGAACTTTCCCGAGGTCACCCCGAAGATGCACTTCTCTGGATTAAGGCGGATCCCGAAGGTTCTGAGCTTTTGGAAGGTTTCCCCTAAATCTGCAATGTGGTAGCTAGGCAGTTTGCTCTTGACTATCATATCATCAACATATACCTCCATGTTCCTCCCCATTTGGTCTTTGAAGACCTTGTTCATCAGCCTTTGGTAGGTGGCTCCTGCATTTTTTAGCCCGAAGGGCATTCTGATATAGCAATATGTTCCTCCCTCGGTGATGAAGGCAGTCTTCTCTTCGTCTCCGGGGTCCATCCTTATCTGATGGTAGCCAATGAAGGCGTCTAGGAAACTTAAGAGCCCGTACTCGGCGGTTGAATCTACCAGTTGGTCTATTGGTGGAAGAGGATATGAATCTTTTGGGCAAGCATCGTTCAAATTTCTGAAGTCGATGCACATCCGAAGCTTGTTACTTCCTTCTTTTGTGGCAATTACCACGTTACTTAGCCATTCGAGGTAGTTTACCTCCCGGATAACGCTAGCGTCTATCAGACGCTAGACTTCGGTTTTGACGAATTCACTTTTGTGAGCTGAGATGCTCCGTTTCTTTTGCCGGACAGGTTTTACTTCCGGACTCACTTTAAGGCTATGCTGGATTACGCGAGGGTTTACCCCTGGCATGTCCTTCGGTGAGTAGGCGAACAGATCTTTATTTGCAAGCAGAAAAGATACAAGTTTTTCCTTGTCTCCATCGGCCATATTTTTCCCTATTCGGGTACTGTGGCCTGGGACAAGCTCTACTTCTTCTGTTTCCGCTTTTGTGGAATCTTCCGCCTCGCCCCTTTCCAGCTCTTTTGCTTCTACAGCATGTGCTAAGTTGCTTGCTGGAGCCTTTCGTGCTCTGACGAACACCTTTCTCACCTCGCCTTGATCAATGAAGATCTTTGCGTCTCCTTTTTTGGTGGCAAAGGAGACGGTCAAGTACTTTACATCAGGGCGAATGTGCAAATTTCCCTGTGTCTGTCTGCCGAGAATGGCGTTGTATGACGAAGGAACGTCCATGACTATGAATCTTGCCATGGTAGAGGCGAACAACTCAGCAGTTCCTTTCTCCGAAGTTCCTTTCATCATCAAGGGGAGGTCGATCCACCCGAGGACAGGTAGCTCAGATGGTCCTACGCCGAACGTGGGTGAAGTAACAGCCTTGAGGTCACTCCTGGATACGCCCAAGCTTGGCAGCAAGTGTGAGAACAAGACGTCTGCGTTTGACCCATCATCCAGCAGTACCCTCTTGACGTCCCAGTTTCCTATCCTCGCCATTATCAGCAATGGATCGTCATGGGGAAATATGATGGTGGAGCCATCCTCGCGGGCCAATTTTTTCGTTGGGCTCTGATATTCCATCACCACTACCTCTCTGGCCCTTCTTTTTCTTTCCGAGGATGGAAGTCCGGTTGTGATCGTCTGTATTACTCCCGCCGAAGGTGGAGGACGCCTTCTCGGACTTCGGTTCCTTCGCCTGTCCGAATCGTAATCCTCATCATCGGGCTTTCCTTCCTCCTCTTTTTTCCCTTTCGGGGAAGGCATTCTCAAATAACGCCGAAGCTGGCCTTGCTTTATCAGTGATTCAATGTACTTTTTCAACTGAAAGCAGTCTTCGGTGTCATGACCGTGATCACGGTGGAACTGACAGAACTTCTTCATGTTCCTTCTGTTATCAGCAGTCATGCCCCTTGGTCGTTGGATTTGAGCCCCCTGTTTTTCCAATGCCATAAGGACGTTAGCCCTCGTGGTGCTCAGAGGTGTAAAGTTTTGGGGCTTCCTTCCTCCTACTCGCATTCTCCGAGGTCGGCCTGACTGTTCCGTTGGACACCGGGCTTGCTGGCTGGACCCTTCGCCACGAGCTTGAATTTGGTCATGTTTCGGTCCAGTCATTCTCAGTTCTTCGGCTGTCATGTGTTGTTCAGCCCTTCGGTAGAATTCTCCCAGCGTGTCCGGGGGATCTTTGGAGAATTCGTAAAACAAGTGCGAAACCCTCCGGAGGCCCCTTGTCATGGTGAGGATGCGGATTTCGGGACGAAAGTCCGGAACACTAAGGGCCTCCCTGTTGAACCTCTCGACATAGTCACGGATGGTCTCCCCGTTTCTCTGTGCTATGTCAAACATCTGGACGGGCATCTTCGCCGTCGGCTTGCTCCCAATGAACTGTTGGGTGAACGCTGTGGACAGCTCCTGGAACCCCCTGATGTTTCCGGGAGGCAGGGAATTGTACCAGGCAGTTGCTGGTCCTGCGAGGGTGACTTCAAAGCACTTGCAGAGCGTAGCATCACCGGCCCCATGTAATACCATGCTGCGTTTGTACTTTGTTAGGTGGGCCTGGGGATCAGTCCGACCCTCATAGGTCTCCAGCCGAGGTAGTCTGAAGTCACTTGGCATGGCCGCCTCGACCACTGTTCGGGCGAAAGGAGTTTCATCTCCAGAGACCGTTTCAGTTAGCCTGGCCCAAACAGGCTTGCGTGCCACCTGCTGTTCCACTCTCTCCAGTCTTGCCAAGACTTTCTCCAGGAGCAGCGTGGCACGGGGCTCTTCTTCCTGGGGCCTTCTCTTCGGGGAGCGACTTCGGGACCGAGGTGACTGAGACCTTGCCTCTGGTGACAAACTTCTTCTGGACGGAACTTCGGCTCGTTTAGAGCTCGCTCTTTCCGCCATCCGTGCCCCGAGGGGCAAGTTATCTGTGGAGGACTCTTCTCGTGGCTCCCCACTTCCCGAGCTATGATGGGTTGCCCACGGACTTTTCTCCCGAGGTCGTGCTGACGTGGTGGGTTTTTGCGCCTGGGCTGGTTGCGGCCATCTTCGGTCTATTTGTTGTGTCATTTCAGCCACAACAGACCTCTGAAAGTCTCTTAAAAAACCCATGGTGATGACAAGAGGGCGTTCCTCTTCAGGCAAGGAAGTCTCTGGGGGACTTCGTTCGGTAGCTGGTTGGGTTTCAGGCGCAGCTGGGGACTTCGGGAGTCCTTTGTCCTTCGAACGCCGAGTTTCGACAACAGCTACCTGGGAGTGAGTTCCCACAGACGGCGCCAAATGATGCCCCAAGGCATCTTCGTTTGCTGTCATGTTGACAGGTGGAGAGACTTCCTGGGGAGGCGAGTGCCTGGAGCTCAGGTTTTCCAGCTGAGTGTGCCTGAAAAGCTCAAAGAAGAGGTTAGGAGGTCCCCGGTTTGCTTTTCCGGGGAGGACCCTCCGACGCCCAAGTCAGTTTTCTGAGTGAAGGTGGAGGAAGAACACTAAGGGATCAAGTGTCTTGCCTGTTTTGTGTTTTCTCAGAGAGAGGAAAATGCCCATCCTTTGCCCAGTCCCATTTCCTAGTATTTATAGGAGTAGCTGGTCCGTTCAGATCATGACACGTGTTCGGTCAGATTTGATCTGTCTCTTCGGACCTAGGGGACAGGCAGCCGTTTGCAGCCACTTTTAGCCCTGGACCCGGACGGGTTGTGTCAGGACTGGGGCGGCTGCGGCGTGTCATTTCGCCGTTCAGATGTGACGTGTAGGGCTTGTGGGCGACATGTCAGAGGCTCCTTAAATGCTCATACCATACTCCCGAGGTCCCCTGGGCGAGGTCGCCCTTCGGTGCGTGCACCCTCTTCGGATTCTATCCGTCCTTCGGTGCGAGCAACTCCTTCGGGATCTATCCCATAATTCTGGGAGCGCCCTTGATGAACACCTTCTTCGGGACTCACATCCATAGTTCGGGGATTCCCTTGTTCAGGCATTTCTTCTTCGGGGAAGACCTCTTTGGGGCCTCTTCCTTCGGGGAGATTCTCCCTTGCTTCAGGGAGATGGCTCTCTTACCCGAAGACGGTCAGTTTAGCCCCTCGATGGAGACGGTGTTGTCCTCGGAATTCCTGACGAGCTACCGAAGTCTCGAGCTCATAGTGTTTGACTTCGCACCTTCCGAGGTCAGTAAAAAGATCCTCTCTTGGGTGACGTCAGACTCCTCGGCCAATATTCTGGCGCGGAGTTACTACCGAGGAGGCGTTAGCCTTTGGCTATCACGGGTAAGGGTAAAAAAGTAAATTCAGGAAAATGTAAAAACTGACTTGTACCAGGCCTCGTGATACTTTGTGTGCAAGGGGGGAAAATCGGGCTCTTTCCACTGTTTTGGCCCATCTTGTCCACGTGAGCCCATTACTACTTTCTTTCTTACCTAGCCCACTTGGGCATGGTAACTTATAAAGTCTAGAAGCTCTCCTTGTCCAAGCCATGAGGGATATGCCTTTTGGAATACTTGACAACAACTCCAACCTGAGAAGGCTAACTTGGAGTCACTAAACTCTATATGAAGAATATTGCCTTCCCTAATGGCTCATCTTGATTTGTATTGAAGGCACAGAAGGAGATCTAGGCTGAGGAGTATGTCGTTACTGAGACCCTTACTGCCTCTACTTATGCCAGTATTGCTATGTCATCATTGTTGCTGATTTTCCAAATAGAGAGGCTATTCTTGAAAAGGCTTGATTTCATGACTACTAACCTTCTCAATATTGAGAGCCCGCCTTCTTGCTATTAAATGGTGGTTTTTGAGTCTGAAAAAGGTCATGTCATTACACTTCCCATGTCTCGAAGCTGCTGGTACTTATAGTTATATGCCTCCTTCATCCTCCTAGCATGATGATAATTCTACTAATTATTTCTAGATGCCTTCGAGCATGGAGGGCCAAGAGTCGGGGGAGAAGGATATGAGAATGGTAGGGGAGGCAGATAAGGCAACCACCATTATAGCATCGACTATGGATGCTGCACGCCAACAGGAGTAGGTTATTGTCGAGGGAGCTGCCATCAATGAAGTCATTGCTACTAAGAGAGTTAGGGAGAGAGCAGAGGAGGAGACTAAAGAGACCGTTGCAGGAGAGCATACACCACTCTAATGATCATTGAGCAAGGTATAGAGGTTAGGACTACCAAGGGTCTTGTGGAGTAGACACAGATGATGACCGCTCCGAGCACTGGAGCAGATCCTTTCGTCATAGGATCATCCTCGGTGAGAGATGATTGAGGGATTTTAGGACATTTCTTTCTTTTTTCTTTTTTATGTTGTTGTAGATATGATCTGCTTCATTTTCTTATGTTGATTTGGATATTGTTTTTGGAGTATTGGGTGCTTCTTATGTTAGCTGCTTTTATATTTTTGTTTTAGTAGTTTTATTTATAGTCTTTATTTCTATTTTGGTTTAATGATCATCTTTTCTATTTTCTTGGAAACCTTTCACTACTAAATCCAAAGCTCAATCAATTTTTACGGATCTTCTAGAATACCAACTTATGCATCAAGGAACCAAAATTTTTTAAGGTAGTATTAGTTTTTATTACCACTCCCATTTTCACTTTATGTTTTTCATGCTTGTAGATTCAAGGCAATGTACATCTTAAGTATGGGGCAGTGGGTTTCTTAGGCCTTAAGCTTTATGTTATTTTTATTGAATTATTGGAATTTTTGAAAATCTTGAAAATTTTTAAATTTATATTAGGCCCCAAGTTTTCTTTCTTTTTTTTTATTGAATTGTTGAAATTTTTTAAAATCTAAAAAATTGTTAAGCTTTTTGAGTTAAATTGTTTTCCAATTATCCTATTAAACATGTTCTTACTGTTGGAGAATGATTGTTAATTTATTGTCTTGAGTTCTTAACTTGAAGATCTAGTAAGTGATTCTTGGAATCTTTTACTTGTATGCTTAATTATTTTCAAACTATTTTTGCAATTCTTTGTCAAGCTTGTAGAAAATGGTCTTAGAAGCTATTTTTGCATGAAGTTTTTGTGTTTTGTATGTTGTTCAAAACATGTTAGATTGTGAGTTCTTATGTTTGGAATTATGGTAAGATTGGTTGATGGAAATGTGGTTAATTGTTGAATAGTATAAGAATAATAGATATGGAACAAGGTGTTACTCTACTGTTTCTTAGTATTGAAGTAGGATGGGGTCTTCTCCTATGGCAAGACAACTCAAAAAGATGCTAGGGGCATGAGTATGATCAAAGATCACCTTAGCTTGTGTTGAGAAATAGCTTAGGTATAGACAATGCTCTTATAGTGTACACTTGCTGCAAAGTTTAGCAACACATGAAGAGGAATGCTTGAAAAAGAGAAAAGAAATTTAAATGAAAAGTTTAGTCAATTGTTTATTTCCATGGTTTTGTGGTATGAATGGATGTGCTTAATGAGCTTCGACTTAATGTTGTTTTTGCTTTTTACTTTACGTGAAAATTTAATGTTCCTATTGAGTTTCAAGGGATTTGGGTTGCTAGCTTGAGAATGAATTATTCCCATTCACTCATTTTTTTAAGTGTTAGATAGAAAGTGTTGCATGCTTGATAGTTTTGTTAATTTCTCAAGATCCTTAAACTCTCAATCATCTCCTACATCTTACTTTGCTCAAGAGTATGATCCCATTTTACTTTTGTTTTTTAGATTTCCTTTTTAAGGTTTGCTTGAAGGCAAGTAAAAGTTCAAATGTGGGGGAAAAATATGATGTGCTATTTTTCTACATGCTTTTCCATGATAATCGCCTATCTTTTGATATTTTTTTGGTAAAAATTTGTTCTTAATTGATTTATTTTTTATTTTTAGGTATTAATTCAGCTCTTTTGTGGTTAGGAAGGATTTTGCACGAGTTTGACGGCTGAATTGCAAGTTTTCAGAAGAAATAAAAGTAAACACGGCTTAAACATGCTTATGTCAGCACCAAAGACGCCTGTGTTCATTAACATGCCCGTGATCCAAACCGTGTCATTAATTGTTCATGACTTTTATGTTCTAGAGGAAGGACACAACCTTGAACATGGTCGTGTCCTAAACCATGTTTCCTTGCTTTTAAGGTTTTTGGTATGTTCATAGTTCACAACAAACCTTTCTCACTAGACTAGTAATAGTGTGGATGCATCAAATCTCTTTACACTTAAATAAACATGTGAACTCACAGGTAAGCACGCCTATCATTAATGTATAACATTCGCAAGTACTAAGATCATTTTTCCCAAGGAAAAAAGACTGTCTACCATACTTAAAATCTCCTTATTATCTAAACGGCAATTAAGAGGATTTGTTTAACTAACTACTATGAATTAACTAAATTAAACTAATGTATTAAAATACACTACTAACTATTGGCAAGCAACGCAAAACAACTACAAAAATCAGCAATAAGAAGTCCCCACACTTAGAATCGAATCCCCATAGAACTTCCTTTATGTTGCTTTTATTTTGGTTTAACAGGATCGTGATTAACTTGGACCTTGCGGGTACTACCTAATGTAGATTAGCTCCCTATTATTCTTATTACACTAATTGTAACACCCCATATCCCATAAGGGTGAATTGTGGGAAGTCTTATGTAGATATATCGGCTTCAGCTCCAGAACATAAGCACCTAATGCTTATCCTTTTACAAAGGATAGCCCATGTGGTGTGGGCAAGTGTTCTGTTGACCGATTCTGGACTTGGGTTGTTACAGATGGTATCAGAGCCGACCCTAGGAACATAAGAGAGAGAGTTTGTAACACTCTCATATCCCACATGAGTGAATTGTGGGAAGCCTTATGTGGATATATAAGCTCCAGCTCCAGAACATAACACCTTTAATTTTATGAATCTTAATTTTGAAAAAATATATCTTAAATTCCTAAAATTATAAAGCATTTAATTAAAAATAATTTAAGAAATATGAGGTAAAACATTTTCTTTTAATCTATTTTCCAAATAATAAGAGTATTAAATGAAATCAGAGTAATTAAGTGACAATCCATATGTTTATTTAGAAATCAAATAACACAATGTTGAAACCCAGTCCCAGCCAGTTCTACCTTCAAGGGAAGGGCTACAGCACCATTACTCAATCTACTCCACATCCTAAATCTCATTTTATGGTTCGGTGTACACGATCTCATGATAGTACTCACCTAAGAAAACATGTTAGAAGGAGTGAGCACAACTTGCTCAGTAAGGGGGAAGTATCAGGCCCATCACATGGGTCCTAGTATTCCCGCAACAGCAAAAGTGAATAATAAACTTTAAGTTATAGCAATTTAATTTAAGAACAATTTCATATAACATCATAACAACAATATTAAAATCCTACTAGCATGGTTGATCTAATATGCACATGCATAATTCCTTTTACCAATTAAATAATATCTTATTGATCAATCATTTAATCCAATACTTGAATGCTGTCGGACGAACCTAGGGTGGTGAGTGTGTACATCACCCATTCTCGGGATAACTCTTAGGGAATGCCATTAGGGATGCCACCAAGTCAAAGCCTCTTGGGATACTTACGCCAAGGTAGAGCCTTTTGTGATGCCAGCCATAAGCATGGTCCCCCGCCAGCTATGGTCCAACAGCGCACAAATCATATCTCCATACTCCACATCACTATTAGGCCATGACTAGGGATGGTCTGCCACCACCCTAACATGCCTCTCGGGTTCGAATCGTCTGTTCCAAACATTTCTTCTAAATTTACAGCTCATCAAGTCATGTAGATATGGTTCATCACCAACCATGCATGCATCGTATTTTATCATACTCCTCAAATCCTTTTTTTAATGCAGTCTTCTATATGACAACATCAATCATATGTAATAGCCAATTGATGCATGACTGTAGCTCATTTTATTTTAGCTCTTTTTAGTATAGTGCCACGGTTCTAGTGCATCCTATTTCTTTTATCTTGTTATCTTAGCTCAGTGTTACATGATGTCATGACAATCAGTAATATCTTTTCAAGTGTATTTATGATAAATGTTCATCTCATCTCTTGTGAATTCTTTCTAAGCTGGTCATTTAGTATTTATGCTCCTAATTTGTTATCCACCGGCTTATAGTAATTTAATATGGCCCTAACATGCCACTAACGGTTGCTTTCAACCTGATCATGCTACTAGCGAGCTTGTCAGCCCTAAACATGGTACTAGAAGCGTTTGTCTTCCTGGCCCTAAACTTGATACTAACGGGTTATTTAAGCGATCCTAGTATACTTCTAATTTAATTTTTGTTATAAACGGTCCTAGTATGATACTAGCGCCAAACCTGCATCTTATATCACATCATTACAACCATGCAACCAACCAACCAAAATTACATCTCAATGGAAAAGAACTAAAATAAAATTCTAGAAAAACTAATTAATTACCCTACCCCCATGCATTTAAAGATTTTTTTTAACCCAATTGTTTACTTAAAATTTATTATTCGGGTTGATGCTTATTTTAGGCCTAAACTAGCCCACGAGAACTAACCCGCTCTTCCTCTTTACCTAGTAAGGAATAATATGGTAAAACGAGGCCATTTCCTAGGATGGTCCTACAAAATGTTAGCAAGGTAGAAAATTAGAAAATATGCTAAAATTTGGAAACTTTCTAAATGGTACTTGGAGGGATCACATTCTTGACATCTAGGCCAAAATTTTACCTAGCGGGCAAAAGGGTTACGAGTGTCTCCGGTGGCATCGTACTTATTCGGAATTGTATCATGAAACTTTTTGATATTGATCCTAAAATTACAGTGGCCAAGACATTGACTTATAATATCATGTAGTAGTTTTAAAAACTGATTTTGGAATGACAAAATTCAATTTTGATTACCAATGTGTTTTCGGGATCTCTAGTGCTCCAAGAGTCCAAAGGAGCACTAAATTCTCAAGTAAGGATTTGTTGGCCCTTTGTAACAACATGGACAGCAAGGATAAGAGAATTATTAGGGCTTTAAGATTTGAAATTGGCAGGCAAAAGGATTTTAAAAAGGCTATGGTGGCTTACAGAGGGTTAGGAACAAGTATGGACTCGATTGCACCGGAAACAAGTGCAAAAACCCAAAACTTGGATTAACAATGATCTACCTAAAATTTACAAGAAAAAATATAAGGCCTATAGGTGCTGGAAAAAAAATTAAAAGAGTAATACCAAAGAATTTTGGCTCACACGAATCAAATTGAGATCATCGGTACTCATGGGATCGCTTTTGGTGTCCGGATGTGGTTTCCCTTCAACTTAATGAACCTAACCAATAATAGGGAATTAAAAAAAATAAAAAAAATTTCTTGGATGATGGAGAAATAAAGCTCAAGGGCTGGACCTACGACAGTTCGACAAAGGATGCGATCAAGCCAGTAACGGAGCGGAGAGTGCAACGACGATCGTTTGGTGTGATGTCTTTTTCTCCACTTTAATAAGCATGACTTGGAACAATGGAAATGATGAGGCTATCTAATTGAACTAAAAGAATGGGAGAGCAAAATATTGTCAAGGCTAGAAGAAAGTTAAGGTGAATTGAAGATGGCGGCCATAGGCATATTTTTTTCCATGTGCTTGGTAGCTGTTGTTGAAACAAAAAAATAAAAGAAAGAGCAAGAATATTCTTAGGCTTGGTTATTAGGTCTAAAAGCAAATCGGACTCCAGGGTAGATACAAATACAGGGAAAAAAATAAAAAGGGAGAAAAGGAATAATAACATGATAATTAACGATTAATATGATAAATAAATAAGATAAGGAGATAAAATAGATTAATTAATTTTTTTTAATTTAAATATTCTAGGAGGTGTTGCGGCAGGGTGTTTTTTAAATTAGAGATTAGGGTTAGTTGAGAAATTATTCCGTGCAACAAAAGCACATACTCAGTTTAAACTGTGTATGCACATAGGCTAAATTTTGGAAACCTAAGCAAGTGAATTCAGAATTGAGTGAGGAAAATTTCTTTAGCCTCATTTTTGTGAGAAGAATATAATGGTGCTCCTAGAATTTCCATTTGATGCTCAGTTAGAAATGACAAAAATGCCCCTAGCCTAAAGAAAATGACTTTGAGCCTTTGGTTTTGAATTTGACTTAACAACCACTAAAGAAATTTTCTAAGGATTATGATCCTTAGTTTTACATTGATTTTATAAATTGATAGGTAAAATTATAAAGTACCCTTGAGGGAAAAATGTTAATTTTGTATATAGGGTAATTGGGTAATTTTCTTTTCCTTAATTTCTAGAGTTATTACACTAATCCTATTCTTAAGTCACCGATAAGGTGTCTAGGCCTACCGTGCTTCTTAAGAACGCATTACAAGTCCTACAACCCACTACTAGTTTTCACCCTAGTTTGGAGCTTTTATATCACACTTATTACTCCCGGTTACAATAATATCCCTTTTATCTAATAATGATCAACAACAAACATACCAGATACTACCTGGCGCATGTTCATCATCCCATATTGAATTAATAAGCTAGCTACTATTAATCAATAAAAAAAAGCACATTGGATAAATCCAGGAAAAACACATAATCATATTAAACAAGAAATAATCACAATTACAAAATCATCCTAGGTGATGCCCGCTGGCATCTTCGCTGTATGACATAGTGAGCCTGGAAGGGACTTCCGGTAAGGGAAGAACGTCTGAAGATGGGACTTGCTAGGAGAGATTGCTTGAAACACTCAAAGAACAAAGGTTAAGAGGTCCCCGGAGTGTTATTCCGGGGAAGACCCTCCGATGCCCAAGTCAGTATTTAGGGAGATGAAAAGTGAGGAGTAAAGAATAGTAAATATGCCTCCCTAGAGAGTCCTCCCTCTTATTGAGGTCATTTCCCAAGTATTTATAGGAGGAAGTGGGGAGAAGTCCGCCTGACATAACCTGCTCAGATCATGACATGTGTCTTTGGGAACAAGGACCTTTCATTGGTCGTAGGCCGTCCACGCCGGAAGCCAGGACCGTAGTAGGTCTACATGTCAGAGCATGTACGGGGGCGTCATGTCAGGACGTATGCGAGGGCGGCATGTTAGAGGCTCCTTAACCATTTTTGTCGTATTCTGGAAATCCCTTCGATAGAAGAGACTTTTTCGGGATATGAGGGCTTTTCGCCGAGGTTGCTTCAGTCATCCGCGAGTCCCCTCGGCGTGGAGGGTACCCTTCGGGGTTTTTTCTTCTGCCGAAGATGGTGAGTCTACCTCCCCGAAGTTGGTTAGGTCATACTTCCGAGGGTGATAGTGCACCATATTCCCGAGGTCTGTATTGTCACTATCCGGCGTGGCGATGGACCACCGAGGTAGAGAGGTCAAAGTATCAGACCCTACTTTTCCGAGGTTGGTGTTTTATCCCTCGGAGGTGATGCTTGCCTTTTCCGAGGGTGGCACTTTACCCAAGCTTTGTGGATCCGGAGGGGAAATAGCGCTTTGGCTATCACATGCCCCCCCGTAAAGTCGAAATGGAGACTTCGGCTTGTAGAATCTTTTGGGGCACCTCATAGGACTCAAAGTGGGACACCGTGTAAGGAGACACTTCTCCACCCGAAGTCGTGCCTTCCCAGCTAAGGTGTCACTACTTGCCCCCTGGTTGGTCCCTTGGTGCTCTCGAGGTGCGCTCTCTTTTTATTTTTACTTTCTCTGCTGTAGGTCAATGGACCGTCACGTCTCGTAACTAGGAGCGTCAGTTCAGTTATGTGTGCCTAGGTTTTCGTGGTGTCAGAAAGTGTGCCTTCGTTTCCTGCGTTGGACGACACGTGGCGTGCGGTGATTAGGGGTAGTTGCGTCGGTTATAGCAGCCGCATCCTTTCATCTTCGAGGGGTAATTATGGTGATGATTCGCCTTCGCAGGGTAGTTATGGCGATGATTCGGTTGCCCTTCTTCGGTCTATATAGACCTTCCTTCCCCTCATAGCCCTCATTTGTTTTCCTTTGCTTCTGTCCTATTCTCGTCTACTCTCGAGCTCTTCTTTCTCTTTTGTGGCGGCGCAAGCGGCGGAGCGATTTTCGTCAACCTTTCACGACGGCGTCTACAAATCCTGACTTCGGCAAACGTTTTGGTGGGTTTCCCTTTTAGAGGTCCCTCGTTTTCTTCGGTTTCCATTTTTTATAGGTTCCGAAGTCATTTTATTGTTCTGAAGTCCCCTGACACTTTTTTCCAAAGTCGTTTCCTTTAGCCGAACATGTCTTCCCCTGTCCCCCTCATGTCCGTCCAAGCTATTCCCGAGAGCTGGTAGCCTCTTATGTCTCACCCATGTTGTACCACTTCGGAGAAATTAGCGAAGTGGACAACTAAGTTTTTTCTTCCTTCTTATGTCACCACCAGTCTACCCCATCCCGACCATTTCAGCTTCATGAACAATAGTGGCGAGGTTACTATTTTCTGAGCCCAACTGAAGGCTAGACTTCGGTTTCCCTCGCCAAAGATGATTTGCGACTTTTGCCAATTCCATAGCATAGCCGTGAATCAGCTTCCTCCCAACTTCTATTGTTACTTCAACACTTTTCTCTGCATGTGTGGGGTATTCAAGATAGAACCCCACTTCATCATTTTCATGCAGTACTACAAGCTCTATCTAGTCCCGAAGGGTGGCTTTTATTTCATGCTACCTCGGGGATCTGGGAGCAAAAAATACATGTTCACCTTCGACACTAGAGATAGTTGGCGAGGGTAGAAAAGGAAGTTCTTTTTTTTGAAGGTGGCAGAGGCATGGTCGCAAGTGCCGACTAGGTGGGCCTGGGGGACGCTAGAGACGGATGTCGTTGATCCTAAAAAGTTGCTAACTCCTGAGTTGGCAGCGAGGTTTGAGGATTTCGACAATCGTATCCAAGCTGTCGCCGACTGGGATTTCGAGGTCCCGCCACACTCCTTGTATCCCTTCCCCATTAAGTGAAACCTTATGACCGAATAGGTTCTTCGGGAGCTAGGGGTGCTCAAGGAGCATGAAACCAATCTCGACATTCCTGCTCCTGCCATCGACGGGTAGAAGTCTTGGCTGGTGATGCTTCTTCGGGGGGAGCTCACTTATGAAGCCGTTTTTTAGAGTAAGTTACTTTCCAAATTTTTTGTATAAGTATGCGTTTGGACTTACACTGACATTTTTTCCCTTTTTTCAGAGATGGGCGACCAGTCAGCCGTCTTCTACAAATCCCTCTTCCTCGATCAAGCCGAGAAGGGGGAATAGAAGAAAAAGGCGGCCCCGAAGAGGAGAAAGACGTCTGGGGATGGGCCGTCTTCGGTGAATAAGATGAAGAAGGACCTTATTCCCCTACCTCCAGAGGACGTTGTGGAGGTTGGGGACCAGCTTGAGGTCCAGACCGACTTGCCGCCGGAGTTAGCCATCAGCTCCACTTCCCGGAGTCCCACTACTTTGGCGGACCTCTTGGGTTCTTCGGCAAGAGGTCCTTTTGCTGAGTAGCTCAAGGAGCGCAGAAGGAGCAAAGTCAAACACGTCCCTGCTGACATGGAAGAAGTCCACGACTTCGACGATGATGTCGCCGATGTTCCGCCAGGTTTGCCCCTTAGCCATCCCTTTATAAATTTAGACATTTTTAGCACTCTCAATCTTATAGACATATGGCTAACGAACAATGTAGTGATGGAACTGCGTCGTGACTTTACAGAAGAACTGGCGCCCTCGGCATGGGTGGTGGACCACTCCCGGAGTCGGGCCCTTCGGGACTCTCATATCCCGAATGGTAAGGTTCCCAGGGAGCCTTTCTGGTCTTTTACGGAGGACATGAGTTTGTTCTCCGAAGATAGCCAGCAAATGACTCCCCAAATGGCTAGGGGCGTGCTCACCCAAGCCACCTTCAAGTCCGTGGCGGATGAATGCCCGAACGAGGAAATCCTCGCAGCGAGGATGTCCAAGCACGCTGCCCAGGTACTCTCCGGACCCTCCAAATTTTTCTAAGTATTTGGTTTTCCTTGTGCAACTTTACCAAATGTCCTTCCTTGTCTTTTTACAACTCTTGGCGTATAGTGGATACTTCAGAGCTTGGGCAGCAAAACAGTCTTCGGTCCGATCTTGGGCCGAAGATCGTTTGGAGAAGGCCAAGGTGTTCTACGCCAACTCGGTCATCAAGAATGCCGAGTTGAGCAGAATAGCCAAGGAGGAGGTTGCCAAACTTCGGGAGGAGTTCTTGAAGGGTCAGGAATAACTTTTGAAGGATTTCTCCCAGAAGATGTCCGACCTCGACACGAAGGTCGTTGAGCTGACTTCGGCCAATGAGGCCTATCAAAAGGAGAAGGAAGAAGACTCTGCTCTCCTGACGAAGGCCCTTGCTGACAATGCCAAGCTTCAGGCTGAAGTCGAGGTGCTGAAGAAGGAGACAAAGATGAAGAAGAATATTAAGAAGCTCAAGAAGGAGCTCGCTAAGTTGAATAACGAGCTGGACGACTTGTCCGTCCAAAAAGACAAGGCAGATGAAGCTAACAAGGTCGCTTATCAAGACGGCTTTTGTCTTGCTTGGCACTAAGTCTTGGCGAAGTACCCCAACCTCGACTTATCCTTCTTAGCTGCTCTGGACATCCTCAAGGGGCCTCGTTGGGCTTGGTCAAAGATTGATCATCTAAACCTGCCCTCTACTCCTCCTTCAGTGTCGAAGGCTGTAACAAAGGATGCAGGGGATGGAGTATCTCACGATGGCGGGGTCCCTTAGGTGTCTAAGGCTTTACTTTCTCTTCTTCTTTTTCTTTGTGCTATTCTTCTTGTAATCTCCTCCTTGTAATAAGGCTTCCTAATAAAATTTTTTCTTCCCTTCAAAAATTTGGCTAAGTCCCAAGGCAAGTTTCTCCTTAAATAATGTTTGTTTCCAAGGGTTATCTTGACCACTTTCGGTCTAGGACCCTCAGGAAGATATTTTTTGCGCTTTTTTTTGATCATCTTCGGCAAAATGCTGTCTTTGGAAAATTTCTCTTGGAGAAGGTTTGCCTGCTTTTATCAGCCATGTTCTGTGGACGCGCCTTCAGAGGAAATGTGTGATTTTTACAAGTACATACTAGAACCTTGTTCAGCGAGATTCTTAGGTGGAGCTATTTTTCCCGAAAATTTTCTGTACTTAGAAAAGTTTCTAACTGTACAATTTCCTGACAAAATTCTAAGTGTAGAATTTCTTCAAGGCATCTGAATGCCATGTATTTTTCAGTTCTCCACCTTCGGTATTGCCAAGCTTGTAGACTCCTGTCCGTACCTCGTCAAGGACCAAATAAGGCCCTTCCCAGTTTGCTCGAAGTACTCCGTGAGATGGTCTTCGGGGTTCAAACTCTTCCTTTCGGAGAACAAGGTCTCCCTTTGCAATTCCTTTTCGCCTGACACGCAAGTTTGCGGTCATGGCTACCCTTTGCTGAAAAGCTTCTCTTCTAAGCTCCGCCACTTCTCTGTGTTTGTTAATTAGGTCGAGCTTAGCTTTCAGCCCGAGGTTGTTTCCTTCTTCGTCGAACACTTGTATCCTAATCGATGGCTGAACCACCTCGATAGAGATAATGGCCTCCGCTCCGAAGACGAGTGAGAATGGTGTCTCACCTGTGGCCCTTCGAGCCGTTGTCCGATAGCTCCATAGCACACTAGGAAGTTTTCCTGGCCATTTTTCCTTTGCTTCTCTCAATCTCTTTTTCAGACCATTTTTTATGGTTCTGTTGGACACCCCTACCCGTTGCTCTGAGGATAAGCTATCGGGGCGAAGTGCTTTTTTGCCCCGAGGTTGGTGATGAATTCTTGGAATCCCTTGTCAATAAACTGGGAACCATTATTGACCACTATCACCCTCGGTATGCCGAATCTGCATACAATGCTCTTCCAGAAAAATTTTTGTATGTCCTTTGCCGAAATGGTAGCCAAGGGCTCTGCCTCGACCCATTTAGTGAAGTAATCTACTGCGACCACGCAGAACTTTACTCCTATGGGTGCAGTCGATAGTGGCCCGATGAGGTCAATGCCCCATACTGCAAAGGGACAAGGGTAGTTAGCCGAGGTTACCGGCTTCGAGGGTAGCCTCTAGACGTTGGCGTGTCTTTGGCAATTTTCACACTTCTGGACAAATTGTCTCGCATCCTTTCTTAGGTGGGCCAAAAGTACCCCTGGTGGAGTATTACTCCTGCCAAGGCGTCAGTTCCTATGTGGGAACCACAGGCTCCCTCATGGACTTCTTTGAGGACTGTCTCTATGTCCTCTTCGCTGACACACCTTTGTAGTAGACTCGCATACCCCTGTCGGTATAACTCTTCCCCGATTAGGAAATATTGTCCGGAACGTCTTCGCACTTTTGCTACTTCGCGAGGATCTTCGGGAAGCTCTGAGGTTGTAAGATACTTTTTTATGGGATTTTTCCATCCTTTTTCCAAGGTTACTATGTTCATTATTGCTATGCTTGGGTGGCTTAGTACTTCAGTGGACTTTCTTGACTTGGCCAGACCATCTGCTTTAGTATTGTCTCGGCGAGGCACGTTCTCAATGTGTGCTGCGTCGAATTCTTGAATCGTTGTGGGCCTTTAGGTTTCTCACGCCAATTCTTCTAGCAAGGCGTAACCCTGCTATGAGGGTCTCATATTCTGCCATATTGTTGGTAACGTTAAACCTAAACTTGATGGCGTTCATAACTTCCATACCCTCAGGACCGCAAAGGATTACTCCAGCTCCCTGATGTTCAGAGCCGGAGGCCCTATCGACAAACAGAGTCCATTCCGGTTCGCTGTTCCTGGGGTCGGGTTGGCTTTCTTCGGCAATGGGTACCTTGGCGATGAAATTCGCCAATGCTTGAGCTTTTATAGCCTTCCTTGGGTCATAGGTGATATCATACTCCCCGAGCTTGATGCACCACTTCGAAAGCCTTCCCGAATGGTCTACCTTCTTCATGATGTCTCGAAGAGTCAAGTTACTTCGGACAATAATGGGGTGGGCTTGGAAATACGGACGTAGCCTCCTACTTGCAAGCATCAAGGCGTAAATGGCCTTTTGTAGTAAGGGGTACCTGACTTCGGGACCATGCAGGGACTTGCTCACATAGTATATTGGCCATTGTTTTGCCCCCTCTTCCTTCACAAGGATCGAACTTAGTGCCTTTTCAGTGACAGTGAGGTATAGTATGAGGGGCTCCCCTTCCCATGGCTGCTAGAGTGTCGGCAGATGAGTCAGGTAGACCTTAAGCTCTTCCCAAGCCTTTTGGCAGTCTTCGTTCCAAGGATGCACCTCGTTCCAGAGGTCACCACTGTTTTTTGCTGCCTTAGTGAGGACCTTAAATAATGGTCGGCAGCGATCCTCATACCTGTGATGAATCTGCTGAGGGACGTGATTCTCCCTGTGAGTCTTTGCACATCCTTAGTTGTGGTAGGAGTTGGGAATTCTAGTAGGGTATTCACCTTTTCTGGATTGTCGTTGATACGCCTTTCCGACACCATAAATCCGGGGAACTTACTTGCGCTCACCCCGAGCACGCATTTCTCGGGGTTAAGGTGGATTCCGAAGGTCCTCAGTTGGTGGAATGTTTCTTCTAAGTCTGTGATATGACTATTAGGCAGCTTGCTTTTAACTATCATATCATCGACGCAGACTTCCATGTTTCTCCTGATTTGGGAGTTGAAGACCCTATTCATCAACCTTTGGTACGAAGCCCCTACATTCTTAAGCCCGAAGGGCATTCTGACGTAACAGTATGTACCAACTTCGGTGATGACGGCAGTTTTTGCTTCATCTTCGGAGTCCATTCTAATTTGATGATACCCGTTGAAGGCGTTGTGGAAACTCAGGAGGCCATATTCGGCGGTTGAGTCCACCAACTGGTCTATTGGTGGCATAGGATATGAATCTTTAGGGCAAGCATCGTTCAAATTTTGAAAGTCGATGCACATTCGGAGTTTGTCACTCCCTTCCTTTATGGCGATAACCACGTTACTAAGTCATTTGGGGTATTTGACTTCCCTGATTACTCCTGCTTCTATCAGGTGTTGGACTTCAGTTTTAATGAAGTTGTTCTTATGCGCCAAGAGGCTTCACTTTTTTCACGGATAGGCTTTGCCCCTGTGCGCACCTTAAGGCTGTGTTGGATGATGCAATGGTCTACCCTGGGCATGTCCTTCGGCGAGTAGGCAAACAGATCTTTGTTCATTAATAGGAAAGATACAAGTTTTTCCCTATCACCTTTGGCCAATTTTTTCCCCATTCGGGTACTTCGGCCTGGGACAAGTTCTATATCTTCTGTTTCTATTTTCTCGGGGTCTTTTGTTTTTTCTTTCTTTTCCTCCCCTGCGAGCATGGCATTTGCTTCCGTAGTCCGTCCGCAGCTCTTTGCTGGTGCCTTCCTTGCTTTGACAAACACCTTTGTCACTTGCCCTTGGTCGATGAAGATCTCAGCATCTCCATCCTTTGTTGTGAAGGTGACAGTCAAGTGTTTCACATCTGGGCAAATGTGGAGGTTTCCTTGCGTCTGTCTCCCAAGGATGGCATTATATGATGAAGGGACATCTATGATGATGAACCTTTTCATTGTGGAAGCAAAAAGCTCATCCTTGCTCTGTAGTGATGTTCCCCTTAGCATTAGAGGGAGGTCAATCCATCCGAGGACGGGGAGTTCAGATGGGCCCACTCCGAAGGTAAGAGAGGTTACAAGCATGAGATCGCCCTTTGGGATACCCAAACCCGGCAGCGGGTGAGAGAACAAGACGTCAGCGTTAGAACCGTTGTCGAGGAGTACTCTCTTGACGTCCCAACTCCCTATCCTCGCCATGACTGGAAGTGGGTCATCATGAGGGAATACTATGGTAGACCCATCTTTCTGAAGAATCTTTTTTGATGGGTTACCATATTCTATCACCGAGATCTCCCTGGCTTTTCTTTTTCTTTCTGCCGAGGGTAGTCCTTTGGTGATTGTCTGTATTATTCCAGCTGGAGGTGGCGGATGTCTTTTGGGACTTCGGTTCCAACGTCTATCGGAATCATATTCTTCGTCATCTCCTTTCCTTTCCTCTTCCCTCCTTCCCTTCGGGGAGGGCATCCACAGGTAGCGCCGAAGTTGGCCCTACTTTATTAGAGACTCGATGTACTTCCTCAGCTGGAAGCAATCATCAGTGTCATGCCCATGATCCCGATGAAATTGGCAAAACTTCTTCATATTATTCTTGTTTTCGGAAGTCATTGCCTTCGGACGCTGGATCGGGTTTCCTTGCCTTTCCATGGCCATCAGTATGTTTGTTCGGGAAGTGTTTAGGGGAGTAAATGACATGGGTTTCTCCCCCTTCTGCTTCCGAGTCTTTCCCCTGCCCTCGGCTGGATACCAGGATTGGTGGCTTTCGCCTTCGAGTTGATGGTGATTAGGCTTCAATCCTCCCATTCTCAGCTCTTCGGCTATCATATGCTGTTCGGCTCTTCAGTAGAACTCGCCAAGGGTGTCCGGGGGGTCTTTTAAGAACTCATAGAAGAGCTGTGAGTCTCACCGGAGTCCCCGTATCATGGCGAGGATGCATATTTCAGGGCGAAAGTCTGGCACGCTCAGGGCCTCTCGGTTGAATCTTTTGACATAGTCGCGAATGGTTTCCCCATTCTTCTGCGCTTTGCCGAACATCTAGATGGGCATCTTTGCTGTCGGCCTGCTGCCAATGAACTGCTGTGTGAATGCTGTGGACAGCTTTTTGAAACTTATTATTGTTCCAGGGCCAAGGGAGTTGTACCACGAAGTCACAGGATCGGAAAGGGTGACCTAAAAGCATTTGCAAAGGGTGGCATCGTCGGCACCGTGTAGCACCATGCTACGTCTGTACTTGGTTAGGTGGGCTTGGGGGTCACTACGCCCGTCATAGGTTTCCAAACAAGGCACCCGAAAGTCGCTCGGCATTGGTGCCTCGACTATTGTTCGGATAAATGGTGACTCATCTCCGGTAAAGGTTTCCGACAACCTTGACCAGACGGGCTTTCGAGCCATTTGCCTAACCCTCTCCAATCTTTTCAGTATTTTTTCCATGAGAACGGTGGTCCTAAGCTCTTCTTGTTGCCTGGAGGCCTCTGGAAATGGAGAGCGACGGTGATGAAAAGTCCTAGCCCCTTTGGGCCCCGTTTCTCCAGTATGTTGGACTCTAGGAGGCACGCCCTCCATCGAGGATTCATCACAGATGTCCCCGCTACTCGAACTTCGGTGAGTAGATTTTGGGCTTTTCTCCCGACAAGGTGTTAGGGAGGGTGCCCTTCGTCCCGAAGGCTGTTGTGACCACCTTTGGTCTAGTTGTTGCGTCATTTCAGCCACAATGGACCATTGAAATTAACGCAGGAAGCTCATCGTAACGGTTAGAGGACGATCGCCCTCCGGCAAGGAAGTCCCTACGGCGGCTTGTTGGGTTGCCGGTTGAGCTTCTAGTGTGAACAGAGACTTTGGGAGTCCCTTGTCCTTAGAACGTCGAATCTCAACAAGGACCACCTGAGAGTGGGTTCCCACAGACGGCGCCAGATGATACCCATCGGCATCTTCACTGTATGACATGGTGAGCCTGGAAGGGACTTCCGGTAAGGGAAGAACGTCTGAAGATGGGACTTGCTGGGAGAGATTGCCTAAAACACTCAACGAACAAGGGTTAAGAGGTCCCTGGAGTGTTATTTTGGGGAAGAGCCTCCGACGCCCAAGTTAGTTTTTTGGGTGATGAAAAGTGAGGAGTAAAGAATAGTAAATATGCCTCCCTGGAGAGTCCTCCCCCTTATTGAGGTCATTTCCCAAGTATTTATAGGAGGATGTGGGAAAAATTCCACTTGACATAACCCGCTCAGATCATGACATGTGTTTGGTCGAATGTAGTCCGTACCTTCGGCAACAGGGACCTTTGGCTGGTCGTAGGCCATCCGCACCGGAAGCTAGGACCATAGTAGGTCTGCGTGTCAGAGCATGTACGGGGGCATCATGTCAGGATGTATGCGAGGGTGGCGTGACAGAGGCTCCTTAACCATTTTTGTCGTATTTTGGAAATACCCTTGATAAAATAGACTTCTTTGGGATAGGAGGGCTTTTCACCGAGGTTGCTTCAGTTATCCACGAGTCCCCTCGGCATGGAGGGTACCCTTCGGGGGTGTTTTCTCCTGCCGAAGATGGTGAATCTACCTCCGCGAAGTTGGTTAGGTCATACTTTCGAGGGTGATAGTGCACCATATTCCCAAGGCCTGTACTGTCACTATCCGGGGTGGCGATGGACCACCGAGGTCGAGAGGTCAAAGTATCAAAACCTACTTTTCCAAGGTTGGTGTTTTATCCCTCAGAGGTGATGCCTGTCTTTTTCGAGGGTGGCACTTTACCCAAGCTTTGTGGATCCAGAGGGGAAATAGCGCTTTGGCTATCACTAGGGTTTATATACTCTAAGTATGAGTAGGAAAAGTTTAGCTCATAGTGCCGTAAAATAAACACCAAGGAATAAAAAAAGATCTAGGAAAAGAATGATGCATGGCTCAATTTCTTATTCTCTAAGAAGTCTTCGTTCAGTGCTTATAGAATGGTGTTGATTTTTAGAATTGCCTCTGACAGCGTTCCTCCATGAAAAACTCACTTTTTAAGCGTCTTCTTTTTTATGGGTTTCGGGAGCCAAACAGTGCAGCGGAATTTAACCGAAACTCTCCAGGATCCAAGTGAAACGGGGTAAATCGGGTGTTCGAAAATTTTCATACCGAATTTTCGGTTAAGATCTCTCACTCAACTGTAGAGTCGAATCACAAAACCTGAACAGTTGACATGTTCAGGCTCTCTATGGTATCCACATGAGCCTCTCGGGATCACCACGTTTCCACCGCGTCCCGGCAGATGCGTTTCTCTTGGGCTCGCAGTGCTAGCTTGCGTCTTCTAAAGAATTGCAAGAGAAGAGTGCGGCTGTCCTTTTGGGAGGCTAGGGCAATGAGACCTGTGAATTTCTCACTAAAAGTTGTATTTATAGTGAGTCTCAACTTCCAGGCCTAATGGGTTTCAAAGCCCTAATCCAATTAGGATTTAATTTCGGGCTTAATAATGGCTCAACTCTTTGGCCCATTATTAATACGAAATTAAAGTGAAACCATAACCCAAATAATTAGCCCAAGCACTCTAATGATCCAAATAGCTCTATGTGTGCGACCCAATAGGCTTTTGCCACGTTGGCAATGATCATAAATCACATTTATGATCATAAGCAATGAGCGGTGTCTAGCAACACATCATTGCTACCCAAGTGACAAGA
Organism: Aquilaria yunnanensis; assembly: GCA_039654915.1. Taxonomy (NCBI): domain Eukaryota; kingdom Viridiplantae; phylum Streptophyta; class Magnoliopsida; order Malvales; family Thymelaeaceae; genus Aquilaria; species Aquilaria yunnanensis. The sequence continues at coordinate 79,207,290 of CM077593.1, forward strand.
TTGTCGATGATTCGACTAAACCTTTATGATCATCACCGATATATGCCATTGTCCCTTTGTCCAAGATATCAAGACTAAGCACGAGACATGGAATGTGTCACTCTCGTATAGACCAATCTTTGTGATGGCTGAAGGGCTATCACCTCTCTCAGTACATACTTCCTGCCAAAAGTGTGGTCGGGAAGCCTGACGTCATCCGAAAGAGGCGCTATCACTGACCTCGGAATGAGCGAAGTCAAACACCTCGAACTCGGGACTTCGGCTAGTACGTCAGGAATTTCAAAGGTGTTACCGGCTCCCTCGAGGGACCAAACGGATTGCCTTCGGGGATGAAGAACCAGCTATTTCAAGCAGGAGAGAATCTCCCGGAAGGCGGAACCCCCGAACCAGGGAACTCCCCGAACTACGGGCATCATTCCCGAAGAGGGGCGTCCGTACCAAAGGGCGACGTCGCCCAGAGGACCTCGGGAGTACGGCATGAGCATTAAAGGAGTCTCTGACATGTCGCCCACATGCGCTACACGCCGCCTCGAATGGCGATCTGGCGCGCCGACACCGTCCAAGTCTTGTGACGACCTGTTTCGGTCCCAGACCCGAGGAGCCTACAAACGGCTACCTATCCCCTACGCCTGGAAGATCACCGAACACGTGTCGTGATTTGTACAGGCCGGGCGTCCCTATAAATACCAAAAAACAGGCCCTGGCAAGGGATCGGACCCCTCTCCCAGAGAAAACACAAGCAGGCAAGATCCCCCCGCTCCCTTGCATTCTCTCCTCCCTTTTACTCCTAAAGTACTGACTTGGGCGTCGGAGGCTCCTCCCCAGAAAGATACTCCGGGGACCTCCTAACCCCTTTCTTCCGAGCATTTCAGGTACACTCCCCTGGGAAATCTTTGCTCCAGATGTTCTCCCTCTTAGGAAGTCCCTTCCGAAGTCACAATGTCACCCGACGAAGATGCTGCTGGGCATCACTTTGGTTGCTTGATTACCGAGTATACCAACTTAAACTGATGATATTGATATCATATATCAACTCATCCGAGCATGGCCATGCATTTTCTAAGTCTCACTCTATCAAGGGGCTCGAAGATATCACTCCTGTTACACAGGAGGGACAAATCCCATCTTGATCATACAAATCCCTCCGCATGATATGTGACATACCCAACGACCTCCTTCAAGTTCACTCAGTTACGAGCAACAAAGGAAAGTATCAAAGTATGTGACTCACATGTAGGGAACCTTGATGATCTTAGGTCGAAGGACTACATATACCATGATCACTATGAGAATCACTTATGACACTCATATAACGATTCATGTAGTGTTCTCATGGTGGGTCGGTCCAATACACAAGTTCTCCAACTTGTACCCACATGTAGACTACATATCTCTTATTAGTCTCCACATATGCTAGTCGTTATGTATTATTGCAACCCGCTCCACAATAATGCTAGACCAGGGACGTTTAAGAATATCATTATTCTAGGGTTACGATTATGTTTGTTAAGTTACACAGAAACAAAACAACAAACATAATTGCTGGATTAATGCCTTAATAAAATATCATGACTCAATGTGCAAAAATACAATCATCTCATGATTGGCTTTTGGGCACAACACTAACATTTTTTGCCTCCCCTATATTTTATTTTTTTATTTTCTAAAATAACCCAAAAACCCTAAAATTTAGGAAAACAAGGGTTTATGCATAGCCGCCTAACAGGCCGTGTTATCCTCCTGGACTTTAAAATTTCACTTATTTCAGCACAGTTTGGAACATGGGCATGTAAGGCACTACATCAGTGTGTGCAAAGGCGTGTAAGCTCCAAAAACTTTGCCAAAACTTGCAATTTGGCTCCAAAACTTCACCAAAATCCTCCCTAACTCACATAAAGCCAAATTTTAACTAAAAACAAAATATGAACCAATTAAGGACCATATCCAAGCAAAAACACATCAAAAGAGAGGCAAATACCAGGGAGAAACCTGGAGAAAACTTAACTAAATATGAACACATCATATTTTTCCCCCCACACTTGAACTGTTGCTTGCCCTCAAGCAAAAACCAAGAATAAAAAATTGAAAAGAATAAAAATCTAAAAAGAATAAAAATCCTAAAATCTTAAAATCAATTGAGCATAGAATCATTTCCTTGAGCAAAGAGATATAAAGAAGATTGAGACTCTAATTATCTTGAGAAATTAAACAGACTACCAAGCACGCAGCTCTTTCTATCCAACATTTCCAAAACAAAACAATTTCAATGGGAATAATTCATTCTCAAGCCAGCAACCCACATCTCTTGGAATCGAAAGGATAACATCAAGTTCTCATGCAAAGTAAAAGCACAAACCATGTTAAGCCAGAGCTAACTACGCATAACCATTCAAACTATAAACCATGGGTTTGGCAATTTATTGACTTTTTAATATCTTTTCTTTCTCTTGTTTTTTCAACCAATTTTTGTCATGTGTCAAAACTTTTGTAGCAAGTATACACTACCAGAGCTCTGTCTATACCCAAGCTAATTATCAACACAATCCAAGATCATCTTTTGATTATATTCATGCTCCTAGCATCTTTTTGAGCTGTGATTAACTCTTACTTTAGGAGAAGACCTACCTCAACACTAAAAAATAGGACTAGCATATTCACACTTTACTTTCCTTTATCAATAATCAACCACAAATCCATCAACCAAACTTTACACAAATTCAACATAGAAACTCAAAACTTAGCATGCTTTGAACAGTGTACTAAACACAAAAACAGGTTGCTAATGAATCGCAAAAAACATTTTAAGAGCAAATTAAGTACTAAAGTGAATGATTATGAATTACTTACTTGGTCTTCAAGTTAAGAATTCAAGACATTAAATTAACAATCAATCTCTAAAAAACACATGCTCAATAAAAAGATTCAAAAACAATTAAGCTCTAAAAATTTAAACATTTTAAAAAAAATCACCAAAAAGATAAATATAAAAATAATCATAATAAATAAGGGCTGAAAATGAAATCGTACATTCCCTCAATGTACTAGCATGGAAAATAAAATGAAAAAGAAAGAGTGATATAAATTGATATTGCCCTAGAAAAGAAAAATGAATTGCTTGTCGTGTAAGTTGGTGTTCTAAAAAGTAGTTCCATAAGTAGTGTTGAATTAGGTTTCCAATTGAAAATTTGAAGACTTCCAAAGAAAATAGAAAAGATGATCAACCATAAAATATATTAAAAAAAACATCAGCAAATATCACAAGCCTAATACGAAATAGTACTAAACTAACACAGGAGCAACTGATGCTTCAATAAAGTAATCATATCCATCATGCTAAAACAAAAGCATCAACGATAACAATAGTGATATCCATAAGAAAAACATGATACTAAATATTAGATAAATGTCCGGGATCTCTTGCGAAGGAAGAACTAGTCTCCCCTCTCTTCTATAGCATGAACCTTTGGGCAACCTTCTCTGCACTTGCATAGCTGCCTAAATGATCCTGCAGAAATCACATCCTTCATCTGCAAGATCCTTTCATGATGCTTATACTCAACAATACCCTATTACCCCATCAGCTACGTGGGTAACTCTAGAAAAACTATTTGAAGGTGAAAGTCACTCACAGCCTCCCTAATACTCCTCCATATAAGTGCCCCCACATTTATTGGGCCATGAATAGCCAATGCAAACAGAATCTTGGCCTTCTCTCAATTGACCTTTTGAGTTAGCAAGGTAGGAAGCAAAGTCTTATTAATGAAAAGAAGTCAGGCCTGAAAATCACCATTTAACTGTGATGCGAGGAGGAACGGTGGAAGTTCAAGATGAGTGATCCAAGCAATTGGTCTGTCACAGAGCATGACAGATAACCCATCGGGAGATAAACAGTGAATCGGTCCTCTAACATTTTAAATGCCAAATAGTTTATCAAGATGGTCAATATGAATAGTCAACTACCGTCCACTGGTCCTAACTTGCATCAGTGGCTCTGGGAAGTGGCCGCTGGCATAACCCTTTACATAAAACTCACATACCAAAGTCAGCGAGGCAATGCCCAGTGGCCTACCAAAAATATGCCAGTGATGTCGTCAAATAATAGCTAGGATGGGTTGGTTGTGAAGGCTAAAGTAGTCAAATCCTATCTGATAGACCAATTTTCTCCCTACTATAGCTATATGAATTCAAAAGCTTGATGGGAGCTAAATCTAGTATGATCCTACTCTCGCTCCCACCATGGCTCATCCTGACTTTCATTATCAGACATCTTGAAAAATACAGATGATTTCTTCAATGCAACAAATAATCTTAAATACAATATAATCACTAATAATTCCATGGATAAGAGCTTTAAACAAAATTCAATAGAATTCCCCTATATGAAACAATTCCAATTCAACTTTAGGCATTAAGGTGATTAGGCTTAACAAACAAAGCTAAATGCATACTAATCAAAAGAATTTTAAACAATGTAGTTCATAATTAGGCTCTTTCTTAGTGCACAAGAAACCTATTTTGACCACACCAAAAGGCTAACAATTCCTAGATATCATGAAATTTAAAGAGAAATTAAATAATCAAGGAATTCTTCAAAGATCAAAAGCCAAAACAACATTAATTTAGGCCATAGAATCCACCAAATCAAGCATACATAGCATAAATTCCATAAACCATCAATTTCAACTCTTCCTCTTCCTCTTCCAGACATAACAATAAAAAATCCAATACTTGCAAAACACAAAATCAACTTGAAACTGACATGAATAGGCATGCAAAATCAACCAACTAACTCATATGTAACCCACCCATATCAAGAAATCAATCTAATATTCCATAATCTTCAAATAAAGTTAGAGAGAGAAAGTTACCTCAAGAGAAAGAAAATCAAATATACGAAGATGAAAATCAAGAATCCGAACAAAAAATGGACTCGTCGAACAATGGAAAAGCTCACCCAAGATGCAAGAAAGCTAGGTTTGATTAGTGGGGCTTAGGGAAAATGATTGAGTGAGTTTTGTGTGAAATGGGGCAAAAAAATTATGAACGAGCTTAAATAAGAGTGAAACATGGCCTGTAACATGGGCCTGTACATGCCATTTAACACGCCATTTAACATGGGTGTGCCACATGTTGTCTGCAATTTCTGAACCCTTTTTTTTAAACACAATGTTGAAACTCAGGGGTTAACCCGGACCATGTACACTCAACACGCCTCACTACACGGTTATGTAAACAATCGTGTATGAGCTTTGGAATGAAATTTTTTTAAAAACACAAAGATGAAACATGTTCTCCAACATCAGTGCGTATATGACTGTGTAACATAAACATGTTTTTATACACTAGCATATATGTGCATATGATTAAGCTCTAAAATTTTAAAGTTTTGAAGAACATGGGTAAGAATATGGCCATGTATGAGACCATTTTATGAAACACGCCTTAATACACGGTTTAGATACAAATCATGTTTGCCTACCATAGCTCAAATAAAAATCCTTCATAAGAAATCAATCCACTTTGAACACAATTTCTTCCAGAAATACTCAAGATTCCTTCATCACAAAACATATTATAAGATCACAGCACAAACAAAAACTAATTAACTACCATAAATGAAAGGAAAATAAAAAAATGAAATTAAATGAAATGTTTAAAGCTTAGGTTACCTCCTAAGAAGCATTTAGTTTAACATCGTCAGCACGACATTCTCCTTGATTACTTAAGGTGGTTCTTCCTTTTCCAACATCTTCACTTACCATCGGCCTTGTTATGGAACGCTGGATTGAAAACTCTTCTAGGATTCAGCTCGGTATTTGCCGCATAGCTTGTTACGACCCTTTGGAAAGTACCTTGGCAAGTTGACCTAACTGGGTCACAAAATTTTGCATACTAGCTCTCATATTTCATAGTTCTAATTCTGTCGCATTAGTCCTAACATCATATTATTGCATACACTTGGAGATTAATCTCTTCATGGTCAGTCTCCTTTCGTGTTACAGTTGAGATTGAAAACTAGGCAGTTGTTGCCTTTGATTTCTCTAAGAAAAATTAGGATGATTCCTCCTCCAGGATTGTACGTATAACTGCACAAATTATTATGCGGCCTTAGTGGATTCCTGACAAAGTCCACTTGCTTGGTTTTGCTCAACCAATTGGACATCTGATAGTCTCCACTTGAGTGTCCTTCCCAACAAACTTGGCATTGTAACACTGCTTGCTTTAGATTCATCAAAAAGCTTCTAAACTCTCCAATTAAAGCTTTGACTTAGGTTTCCAAAACTGAATAAGCATCAGAATTCTGAATCATAGGTGCTCCATTCAACTTAATTCTGGACAATGATTGCCACTGATAGATGTTCATTGTCATCTCCTTAATTAAATATTGAGCTGCTTCATGTGTCTTGTTATTTAGAGTACCACCAGCTACTACATAAATCATCTTCTTGGAAGTATGACTCAGACCATTATAGAATGTTTGTACTTGCATCCATTTAGGCAATCCGTGATGCTGACACCTTCTCAGTAAGTCCTTGAATCTTCACCAAGCTTAATATACTTTAGGAAGTGAAGTCAACCAAATTGGTTAGCTCTCCCTCTCAATAAAAATGGGAATAACCTTAATCGAATGTTATCCCCACTAGCTCCTTCAATACTAAATGTATGACATATCTCCAGGAAACTAGTAATATGAGAATTAGGATCCTCATCCGCTAACCTATCAAATTGAAAAAAAAAATTTGCATTGCCTGAATAATATTCAGCTTGATCTCAAAATTGTTGGCATTGACAAGACGTCTAACAGTACTCGATTCCATCTATTTAGGAGAAGGTTTAGCATATTCCAACATAGTCCTCACTTGATTGGGGTCCTTCATGATTGGTTCTTCCTGATTCTCTCTTTGCTGCTCTAGCTTAGAATTTCATGGTTGTGACTCAAGACCTTTTGAAGATAAGAGTTTCCTCAAAGTTATTTTAATTTTTCGATCTGCTTCAACAACTTGACCAAGATGGCTAGGAGTTATACACCAAAATTCCTACAAGAAAGCAAGAAAAAAATCAAAAAAATGAAAATAAGTAAAAATTCAAAGAAAAATTATTGTAATAAAATAAATGGCTAGATTAATAGAGATTAACTTTTCAAGTAGCAAACTCAACAAATGTTCCTTGGCAATAGCACCAGAAAACTTCGTGTGTTCATAGTTCACTACAAACCTTTCTCACTACACTAGCAATGGTGTAGATGTGTCAAATTTCTTTATACTTCAAAAAACATATGAACTTAGAGGCAAGCACACCTATCATCGAAGTACAATAGTGGCAAGTACCAAGATCCTTTTTTCCTAAGGAATGGAGATTGTGTACCGTACTCAATATCTACCTATTATCTAACTGGCAATTAAGAGAATTTGTTTAAGTAACTACTATAAATTAACTAAACTAAACTAATATAGTAAAATGAACTACTAACTATTGGAAGACAATGGAAAATAGCTAAAACAATCAATGATAAGAAATCCTCATATTGAGAATTGAATTCCCCTAGAATTTCCTTTATGTTGCTCTTATTCTGGTTTAACAGGATTGTGATTTACTTGGACCGTGGAGTACTACCTAATGTAAATTAGCTCCCTATCATTCCTAGTACACTAATCCTATTGTTAAGTCACCAGTAGGGTGTCTAGGCCTACTACGCTTCCTAAGAAAGCATTATAAGTCCTATGACCCACTACTAGGTTTCACCTTAGTCCGGAGGTATTATATTGCACCTATTACTCTCGATTACGATAATATACCTTTTATCCAGTAATGATCCACAACAAACATACTAGGCACTACCTAAAGCATGTTCATCATCCCACACTAAATTAGTAGACTAGCTATTATTAATCAATACAACAAAGCATATTGGATAAATCCCAAGAAAAACACATAATCATATTAAACCAGAAATAATCACAATCATAAAGTCATCACAGGGTTCATCTACTCTAAGCATAATTGGGAAAAGTGGAGCTCATAGTGTTGTAAAATAAACACCAAAGAATCAAAAGAAAACTAAGAAAAGAATGGTTATGAATAACTAAGAAACACCAAAGAATCAAAAGAAAACTAAGAAACACCAAGCAATCTTTGATCCGGAGCTTATGAAATAGTGTTGATCATCAGAGGCAGCCTTCATTCATGAATAACTCTCTTTTTATGTGTTTTTTTTTTTTGCCTCCTTACTTCTATCTCTCTTTTTCTCTGAATTAACCCAAAAACCCTAAAAATTAAGACAAACATGGCTTGGAACAAGGCTATGTAACAGACCATGTTGCACCTTTAGAACTAAAAATCTTGCTTAGTTCAACATGGTTTAGAACATGGGCATGTATAAGGGAGTGTGATAGCCGAGGTGCCCATCATTGGCCGAGCTCCCAGACCTGACGGAGTACCGACTTCGCCAGAGGGAAACAGCCAGCCGAGGTCGGAAGGATGAACGATCCCCCTGGTCTAATGTAGGGAATTCGCTTCCTTAGGAAATGGTAGGACCAACCTCGGTAGAGCGGTCAGACCCTCTTCGGAAACAAAAGTATCCCTCGGAGGACCCATCCTCGAGGAATACATTCCCCGAAACGTTAGAGTAACCTCGGAAAGTACGAACAAAGCATTTAAGGAGCCTCTGACACCTCCCCATAAAAGTCGTCCCCCAAGTACATTTTTGACTAGGCAATTAATTGACTTTTCAATATTTTTTATTTTTTTTTCTTTTCAACCAATTGCTATCATGCGTCAATAACTTTTGAAGTAAGTGTACACTTCAATAGCTCTGTGTATACCTGAGCTAATTCTAAACACAATCTAATATGATCTTTTGATCATACTTATGCTCTTAGTAGCTTTTCGAGCTTTGATTGACTTTTGCCTTAGGAGAATACCCTAACCTACTTCAACACCAAAAATAGCGAAGTAGCAAATATTCCCTTTACTCTACTTATGCAACAATCAACCACAAATACTTCAACCAAACTTTCCATCAATCCAACATAGAAACTTCAAACATAGCATGCTTTAAACAGTGTACTAAATGAAAAAAATTGATGCAAAAATAGTTTCTTGAGACTATCTGTCGCGGAACGGGGCCCCAGTGCCCCTTAAACTTGTAGGCCTTAGGGATTTATGAATCCCACTAGTTACTATTGGCTAACTATTACTTGTCAATATAAATTAAACAATTTATATGCAACTAGTTTCTTAGCCTACTCAGTTTAAGTTATGCATGCTTCTGTCCTGGCAATGCAAACGAATTTTATAAATCGTGGATTAAAAACATTGCTCGAGCATTTCACTAAAATATATATAAAATGTGCCAAGACCTTGAAAATACTGGTTGCTTTAACTACAAGTAACAGTTTGTGCATACATTACACCTCTAGCATGCACCCAAAAGTAACAAGATGGATTTACATCATAATGTATCCTATTAGAGGCAACTTACTTAGTACACAAAGTACTATGTACAAGAGACAAAAATTACTAACTAAGATCAACTACTTGAGTCCCACCTTGAGCTATACCAAGCTCCAAGTGTAAACCCTTCACTAGATCTTGTTCTTGTGTACTCTTAGCCTCTACACTGTAAAGGCACAGCTTGGTTAGTACATAACTTATTTCACAAGTAAACTAGAATCACTAGGATTCTCAATAGAAATACCTGCAAAACAGAAAGCTTAGGCCTTGACTATCACTCAGTGATTAGGCCCGGAGTTAGGTCCTGCACAATAAAACTTAAGGGAGTGAGTACTTGAAAGTACTCAGTAAGGATCCCTTAAATACCTGCAAGGAAAAATGCAGCAACAATGCAATATGGCAACCAAGCACTCAAACAAACAATTCAATCATCAAACAACTCAAACAATCAACAAAATATAAAATATGCAATGTATGAATGTAATTATTTGAGCTTAATTACTTGAACCCTTACCTCAATTTAGCCACACAAGCAAGCATTGACACAAAGCCTCCTTAGCTCAATTAAGCTTCCTCAAGCTTCCTTGAGTTCCACACCTAAAACCAATGCAATTTGGCATCCAACCCAATCAAACTAAGACCATTTCTAGCTCTAGAAACAACCTAGAATCAATCCAAATGATCCCAAGAAGCTTACCCACGAATTTGAGTCCAAAACTAGCTTCCAAAGAGCAACTTGAGCTAGAACACTAGCAAAGAAACTTGGTGATGCTTTCTAACACCTTGGGCACCCTTAATTTGATGAAAACTTGCAAGGAAATGGAAGTTTGGGCTGTGATTTTGAGAGAGAAGAGGGAGCTACGAATTTGGTGCTTGAAAAACAAATGGCAAAGGATGAAACTTAGCAAACTTATACTTTCTTTTCCCTTCACTTAAGAACTTCTTCCTCTCTTGCACTTAAGCCCACCAACTCTCATTTGCTTTAAATAGGTCACTAACTCACACTTAAAACTACATTTCTTTGCTCTAAGGGATGCTTAAAGCTTCTCAAACTTAATTTTCTTGGACACCTTAGCCACTTAAGTTCTAAATGGCTCAAAAAGAACACTTAGTGCCACAAGTTCTCAAAACTCACAAGGATGGTTCTAAAAGCTAGAATAACTAATGGTCTTGATTTAACTATGCCAAATCACACTTAGGAACTCACTTACTTAATTAAGCTTACCTTACTTGCTTAACAAGTTGCTAACTTGAGGTACTTAATTTAATAAACACTTAATCAAAGTAAAATAAACACTTACTTGATTAATCTACTAGGAGAGCCGTCACATTATCTTCCGCTAGCTTGCTAATGAATTGCAAAAACATTTTAGAAACAAAGTAGCCATAAGAAGCAAAAGACTAGGAATTACTTACTTGGTCTACAAGTTAAGAACTCAAGATATTAAACTAACAATCTTTCTTTAATAAGCACATGCTCAATAAAATGATTCAAAGCCAATTATGCTCCAAAAGTTTAAAAATTTTCATAGATTAAAAATTTTCAAAAAAATCACCAAAAAGATAAATTTAAAAGTAAAAATAAAAATAAAGGCTAAAAATAAAATCCACTATCCTTACACTTAAATTGTACATTGCCCTCAATGTACTAGCGTGAAAAATAAAATGAAGAAAAAAAGATAGAAACTGATACTACCCTTGAAAATAAAAATTTCGGTTATTTGTCCCCAAGTTGGCATTCCAACAAGTAGTTCATAAAGAGTGTTGAATCAAGCTTCCACTAAAAAATTTGATGGCTTCCAAAGAAAACATAAAAGATGATCAACCACAAAATATAGCGAAAGAAAACTAATATGAAATGTAACAAAACAAATATGAAATAGTGTGAACAAAATTATGAGCAACCAATGCTCCAATATCAAAACATAATTGATGAAAACTTAAACAAAAATGGAAAATAAAAACAGTAGCAATAATATCCAAAATAACATAAGCTGAAAATATAAATAAATGAGTAAATGTCTTTGATCTCTTGCTAGGGAGGATTTATTCTCCCCTCTTTTATAGCATGGACCCTTGTGCGACATCCTCAACACTAGCACAGCTACTTGAATATTCCTGCACAAATCACATTTTCCACCTGGAAGATCCTCTCATGATCTTTATAGTCACGAATACCTTCCTGCCCCATCAACTACATAAGCAATTTTGGAAAAACTATCAAAAGGTGAAGGTCATTCACGGCATCCCTGATACTTCCCCATATAAGTGCCCTCACATTTATCGAGCTGTTAGTCGCCTATACATATGGAATCTCGGCCTTTTCTTTAATAACCTTTAAAGTCGGTAAGGTGGGGAGCAAACTCGCATTAATGAATGCAAGGTAGGCCTAAAAATCATGGCTTAAATGTGATGCGGGGAGGAACGGGGGGAGTCCAGGACGAGTGATCCAAATGACTGGTCTACCACAGAGCATGACAGATAACTCCTTAAAAGATATACGATGAACTAGTCCTTTAACAATTTGGCTACTAAAGAAGGTATTAAGCTAGGTAACATGAATAGTCAATCGTCGTCTTTTCATCCAAACTTGCATCAGTGGTTCTGGGAAGTGGTACCAGGCATTAGCATTTGCAAAACTCACACACCAAAGTCAGTAATGCAATGCCTAATGGCCTATAAAAAACACCTAGGACATCGAGTGGTAGTTAGGATGGGTTGGTTATGAAGGCTAAAGTAGTCGAGCCCCAATTGATGGACCACTTCTCTTCTTGCCATAGCTACATGTACTCGGAAAGTTTGAAGGAAGATAAATCTAGCGCAATCCCATTTTCTTTCCCACCATGGTTCATGCTGACCTTTATTATTAGATATCCTCAAAAGCACATATCATTTTTCCAGTGTAACAAATAATCTCAAATATCATATAATCAATAATAAATTAAAAAAATAAGAGCTCTAATTAGAAATCAATAGAATTCCCCTATATGAAACAATTCCAATTCAACTTTACGAATTAAGGTGATTAGGCTTAACAACCAAATCTAAATGCATAATAATCACGGGAATTTGAAAACATGTAGTTCGTAATTAGGCTGTTTCTTCGTGCCTAATAAACCTATAATCTATCACAACAAAAAGCTACCAAGTCCTAGAATCCATGGAATTCCAGTTAATCAAGATATTCTGCATAATCCATAAATCATATAATCATCCATTCAAGCTATAAACTCAATAAATCATCATACAAGACAATAGTTCCATCAACCATGCAATTCCAATTTTTCCTCTTCTAAGACATAAACAAAAAATCTAATACTTGAAAAACATGAAACTAATTAAAAAAATAATAAGAATAGGCATGCAAAATCAAAACAACTAACTCATATATAACCTACACATACCAAGAAATTATGCTAATATTCCATAATCTTTTAATAAAGTTAGAAAGAGTAAGAAAGAGTGAGTTACCTTGACAAAGAAAAAGTTAAATATAGGAGGATAAAAATCAAGAATCCAAACAAGAAACAGACTCTTCAAACAATAAAAAACATTACCTAGGGTGGAAGAGAGCTAGGGTTTAAGTTCGGGGGCCTAGGGAAGAAGTTTGATTGAGTTTCGTGCGAAGTAGGGCAGAAAAATCACGAATCGAGCTTAATTACGGTGAAACATGGCCTATAGCACGAGCGTGTACATGCCCGTGTTGCCTACAACTTCCTCAACATGCTATTAAACACGGGCATGCCACATGTTATGCAATAGCTTGAAATTCTACTTTTTTTGAAACACAGAAGCATAACATAGATCTGTACATGGCCATGTAAGCAACCGTGTATACCCAACATGCCAATGTTGGGTTTCAGGAGCCAAACAGCGCAATGAAATTTAACCGAAACCCACCAGGATCCAAGTGAAACAGGGTAAATCGAGTGTTCAAAAATTTTCATGCCTAATTTTCAGTTGAGATCACTCATTCAACTATAGAGTCGAATCACAAAACCTGAACAGTTGACGTGTTCAGGCTCTTTATGGTATCCACACGAGCCTCTCGGGATCACCACACTTCCACCACGTCCCAGCAGATGCGTTTCTCTTGCGCTCGTAGTGCTAGCTTGTGTCCTCCAAGGAATTGCAAAAGAAGAGTGCGGCTGTCCTTTTGGGAGGCTAGGGCAAGGAGACCTACGAATTTCTCACTAAAAGTTGTATTTATAGTGAGACTCAACTTCCAGTCCTAATGGGTTTCAAAGCCCTAATCCAATTAGGCTTTAATTTTGAGCTTAATAATGGTTCAACTATTGGGCCCATTATTAATACGAAATTAAAGTGAAACCATAACCCAAATAATTAGCTCATGCACTCTAATGATCCAAATAGCTCTATGTGTGCGACCCAATAAGCTCTTGCCACGTTGGCAATGATCATAAATCACATTTATGATCATAAGCAATGAATGGTGTCTAGCAACACATCATTGCTACCCAAGTAACAAGATTGTCGGTAACTAAACTTTTATGATCATCACCGATATATGTCATTGTCCCTTTGTCCAAGAAATCAAGACTAAGCACGAGACATGGAATGTGTCACTCTCGTATAGCCCAATCTTTGGTTTCTTGATTACCGAGTAGACTAACTTAAGCTGATGATATTGATATCGTATATCAACTCATCTGAGCATGGCCATGCATTTTCTAAGTCTCACTCTATCAAGGGGCCCAAAGATATCACTCCCGTTACATAGGAGGAACAAATCCCATCTTGATCATACAAATCCCTCCGCATGATATGTGACATACCCAATGACCTCCTTCAAGTTTACTCAGTTACGAGCAACAAAGGAAAGTATCAAAATATGTGACTCACATGTAGGGAACCTTGATGATCTTAGGTCGAAGGACTGCATATACCATAATCACTATGAGAATCACTTATGACACTCATATAATGATCCATAAAGTGTTCTCATGGTGGGTGGGTCCAGTACACAAGTTCTCCAACTTGTACCCATATGTAGACTACATATCTCATATTAGTCTCCACATATGCTAGTCGTTATGTATTATTGCAACCCGCTCCACAATAATACTAGACCAGGGACATTTAAGAATATCATTATTCTAGGGTTACAATTATGTTTATTACGTTATGCAGAAACAAAACAACGAACATAATTGCTGGATTAATGCCTTAATAAAATATCATGACTCAATGTGCAAAAAATACAATCATCTCATGATTGGCTTTTTGGGCACAACACTAACAGCCAACATACATGATTGTGTAACTATCCATCTATGAACTTTGGAGCTCAAAAATTTTCAAAACAAGGACCAAACACGGTTAATAACATAGGCAAGGTTGAGACCGTGTACAACAAAGACGCTTGACAACACGATTGTGTAGATGACCGTGTATGTATTATAAAACACAAAATTTTTAAAACATAATGATGAAACACATTTTCCAACATAGGTGTATGCATGACGGTGTGACATAAACACGTTTTAAAACATGGGCATGTATGTGCATGTGTTTAAGCTTTGGAATTTCAAAGATTTGAAAAATGCGGGTAGAAACATGGTTATGTATAAGACTATGTTATAAAACACACCTTACTACACGGCTTGAACACAAGCCGTGTTTGTCTACTAGAGCTCAAATAAAAATCATTTGTGGAAAATCATTTTAATAAATCAAACATGGTTTTGCTTGAATCCATGTTGGTTAACACGAGCTTGAACATGGTCGTGGCTCTTTGAACTTATAAAATTTTTGCAAACTTACCTGGACTTGCACTTAACCTTTTTGCCCCACTTTGAACATTTTTTTTTTAAAGTAAAAGCAAATGAAAAGCAAATGAAATGAAAGTAAAATTGAATAAAAATTTTAATGCTTGGGTTGCCTCTCAAGAAGTACTTGATTTAACATCATCGGCTCGACGTTCTCATTGATGACTCAAGGAGGTTCTTCCTTCTCTAACATCTTCACGTCTATGTGGCCATCCGCCTTGTGACGGAAAGCTAGATTGAAAAATCCTCTAGGATTCAGTTTTGTATTCATCAGTAAAGCTCCTTACGGCCTTTCGAAAAACATCTCAGCAAGTTGACCTAGCTGGGTCTCAAAATTCTACATACTAGCTTTTATATTCCACAACTCTAAGTCCGTTGCATTGATCCTAGCTAAGGGTGATTACTATTTGGGCTAAACAAAAAAACCAAAAAAATATTTAAAAATATTTAAAAATCCGATTCAATTTGTTCGGTATTTCGGTTCAGTTTTGCTTAAAAAATGAATCGAGGTAATTTCTATTTTGGTTCCGTTTCAGTTGTGTGAGTTAGTTATTTCAGTAATCAAATAACTGAATTAAAGTTTTGGGCTTTAGCCCACCTTTTTGTTTATTGTTTATTATTAGGCTAATCCTTAACTAGCTAACCCAATTAACCAAGCCCAACAACAACCCTTACCCTCTTACTTACCCAGTTACCCCCTTGCTCCTTTTCATTTGCGATTATCATCTCATCTCCTACTCCCTGGCGCTGCTGACCCTACCTTACCCTCACCTCAGTTTCCAATCAGATTTGCCCCAGCCCCCACTCACCGTCGTTAGCCCCAACTCCCAGTCACCGTCCAGTGGCAATGATCCATCTATGTCGTAATCGGACAGTAGATTGTCCCTCATTCTCCCTCTACTCTGCAACTTTGTTTGTCATGGTCCTCCTAAAGTTTGGCAGCAATCAGACAGTAGGTTGTCCTTCTCGGCATTCTCGCGGTGGCCTTCTCTTTGTCAATTGTCATGATTCAGGGCCTTCACACAACAGGTAAAATTTTAGCTTATTTTTTTATTTGTGAGTTCGGTCTACTGGTTCACAACTTCATTTTTATTATTTTTTGTATGAAATTCAGCAAGTATATTTTAATTAATGTACCTCCAATGGTCGGTTATTAGATTAAAGTGAAGGTTTTTGTTGTTGTAAACTTGTATAGCTTAAAATGCTAGCTTAAGTTGAAGCAGAAAGGGTTGCATGTGATTTTATATGAATGCAATAAAATAGCTTAAATTGAAGCAATAAAATGCAAGCTTCATGAGGATAAACTTGGTTGGCTGATTCGGCAAGTGTAGGACAATTTGGTTTCAAGCATGTTATTAGAAAATGGAGCTTCCTTTATTGGTTAATTTTTTTGGTTAATTCGGTTGGAACCGAACAAAACTGAAATACTTTGGTTCGATTCCTATTTAGTTTCCACCATCATTTCGGTTATTTCGGTTTGTTACCACCCAAAACCGAAAACCAAAAAATTTGACTTATTTAGTTCGGTCTAAACCATAATAACCAAATGATCACCCCTAATCCTAGCAACAGATTGCTACACGAACTTGGAAATTAATTCCTCCATAATTAGCCTCCTTTCTTGTTGTGGTTGATCTTGAAAACCAGGCGATTGTTGCCTCTGATTACTCCAGGAAAAATTGGGATGATTCCTCCCCCCAGATTATATGTATTACTGTACAGATTATTCTATGGCCTTGGTGGATTTCTGACAAAGTCTACCTACTAGGTTTTGTTCAACCAATTGGACATCTGACAGTCATTCCTCAAATGACCATCTCCACAAACTTCACATTGCAACATCGCTTGCTTCTTATTAGCCAAAAAATTGTTGAATTCTCTAGTTAAAGGTTTAACTTGACTTGCTACAACAGCATCTGAGTCACAACTGCTTTATTCGGCTTGATCTTAGATGATGACACCATTGATAATTATTCATCACCATCTCCTTGATCAAATCTTGAGCTACTTCAAGTGTCTTGTTGTTCAAAGTATCACCAGTTGCTACGTTGATCATTTACTTGGAAGCAAAACTTAGATCATTATAGAATATTTGCACTTGCATCCATGTAGGTAATTCATGATTATTACGCCTTCCCAATAAGTCCGTGAATTTTTCCCAAGCTTTATATAACATCTTTGAATTCATTTGACTGAAAGTAGAAATATTATTACAAAACTTCACAGTATTGGTTAAAGGGAAATACTTCAATAAAAATTTCTCAGCAAGAGCTTTCCAAGTGGCAATATAACCTCTTGGAAGTGAAGTCATCCATTGTTTAGCTCTTCCTCTCAATGGGAATTGAAATATAGTCTTAACCTGATGTTATCATTACAAGCTCCATTAATTCTGAATGTATCGTACATCCCTTATCTGCCAAGCCATCAAACTAAACACAATTATGCACCATCTGAATGGTATTCAACTTGATTTCAAAATTGTTGGCGTTTATAGGCAGTTTAACAATACTAGATTTCATCCCTTCAATAGAAAGTTTAGCATATTCTAACATAACCTTCATTTGATTGCAGTTCTCCATGATTAATCCTTCTTGGTTCTCTCCTTGCTACTCCAACTCAGAATGTAATGGTTGTGATTCGGAACCTCTTGAAGATAAGAGTTACCTCAACGTTCTTTCAATTTCCAGATCCGCTTCAACCATTTCATCGGGATGGTTACGAGTCTTACCCCAAAATTCATGCAAGAACAAAAGTTGAAATCAACAAACTAAAAATAGCTAAAAATTTAAAAAAAAATACTACAATAAAATAAGTGGCTAGATTAATAGAGATCAATTTTTCAAGTATCAAACTCAACAAATGATTTCCCAGCAATAGCTCCAGAAAACTTGGTGTGTTTGTAGTTTAGAACAAACCTTTCTTACTACACTAGTAACAATGTGGATGTATCAAATTTCTCTATACTTAAATAAACATGTGAACTCACAGACAATCGCACCTATCATCAAAATACAGCAGTGATTAATACTAAGATCATTTTCCCCGAGGAATGGAGGTTGTCTACTATACTCAATATGTCATTATCTAACTAGCAATCAAAAAGTTTTGTTTAACTAACTACTATAAACTAACCAAACTAACTAATGCAGTAAAACTATCTATTAACTATCGATAGGCAGCGAAAAAAAACCTAAAACAATCAACAATAACAAACCTTATACTTAAAATCGAATCCCCCTAGAACTTCAATTATGTTGTTTTTACTCTGATTTAAGAGGATTGTGATTAACTTGGACCATGGAATACCACCAAAGGCTTCACATTATTCCCATTACACTAACCTTACTCTTAAGTCACCGATAGGGTGCCTAGACCTACTGCACTTTCTAATAATGCATTAAGTTCTTCAACCTACTACTAGGTTTTACCCTAGTCCGAAGGTACTCTATTGCACCTATTATTCCCGGTAACAATAATATCCCTTTTATCCAACGGTGATCAACAACAAACATACTAGATACCACATGATACATGTTTATCATCCCACTTTGAATTAATAGACTAGCTACTATTAATCAACGCAACAAAACACATTGGATAAATCACAAGAAAAACACAAAATCATATTAAACCAAAGATAATCACAATCACAAAAGCATTCTATGGTTCATCTACTCCAATCATGAGCATGAAAAGTTTAGCGCATAGTGCTGTAAAATAAACACTAAAAAATTAAAAGAAAACTAAGAAAAGAATAGTTTGTTGTTGAATTTCTTCTTTTCCAAGAAATCTTTGATCCGGCGCTTATGAGATAGTATGGATCATCAGAATTGCCTCCAACAGCCTTCCTCCATGAAAAACTCTATTTTTCTCTGTTTTTTTTCACCCCACTATTGTCTCTCTTTTTCTCTTAATCAACCCAAAAATCCTAAAAATTAAGACAAACACGGATTAGAACACGATCGTGTAACATGCCATGCTACTGGAACTTAAAATCTTGCTTAGTTAACACGTTTTGGAACACGGACGTGTAAGTCACTACATGGGTGTGTATAAGGGCGTGTAAGCTCTAATACTCTAAAACTTGCAATTCAGCTCTAAAACTTTGCAGAAATTCTTCCTAACTCACATGAAACTGAAATATAACCTGAAAATAAAATATGAACCAATTAAGCACTATATCTTAGCAAAAACACATAAAAAGACATGCAAATACAAGGGAAAAAACTATAGAAAATGTAACTAAATATGAGTATATCAAACAAATATCAGTAAAACATGCAGAAAAATAAGTCACGAGAGAACACGTCATCCTACTAAAAAATTGGAACAATGACATTAAAAAAACCAGCTTCCACAAACTGAAGCTCCCTGGCAACTACTAGAAGCACCTATATTGAGCAAACAATGATATGTTAATCATCCATTTAAGGGAAAAGGGATTCATGTTGAAGCCTCCTACTTGACATGCACTAGTCAACATGAAATATCCTCTTCTACTTGGACTTTTTCTTCTTCTGCTAAAATAAAATGTAACAATAAAATTATCTCATTTTTAATGTGTACATAAAAAATAACTATCCGTTAAACAAATATTTACTCAATATATTTTAATGGTTTTCTTAATCGGGTTTAACTTAAAAAAATCCAATATAATTATCCATTAAACATAAGTAAGTCAGAAATGCATATGATTTGTAGCAAACATGAGAAAAACTGAAACTTCAGTTTGTACAATTAGTAAAATCTCAGTAACCAAAACAAATGATCCGGCAAAACAGTGGGTATCTAGGTGTAAAATCTCAGTAATCTCAGTAACATAGAGGAAATTAAGTTGGCTTCATTTTACCTTGATTAGGATATGCTAGCTCTAGGAACTGACTGATTGCACGTCTCTATGCCAACTCTTTCAATTTGTTATTCAAATATTAACATTATCAAGATCAGTTTCTTAAGACAGTATAGTAATAGGAAAAGAGTACCAACAAGAAGATCAAAAGATAAAAGGCCTATGTACCCAAAAATTAAAAATTAAAAAACACTAAATGGGGAAAAAAACATAATTAGCAAGGACATAACACGAAGAGAACATTAAGCACAGAAAACATAATTAACATAATCAGTTATATACTAGTAAGTAGACAAAGCAATACCATGGTAGAACCGCAAAGGTGAACGGAACATTAAGCACAGAAAATAGCAAGCATGGTAAAGTAGTAGACTAGAAGTCCACTACTTACTGGCATCAAATATCTTTCCACGTTTCCATAAAAAAAAAAAAAGGAATTGAAATGAAGCCTCAAATCTCTTGCATGAAGTCCACTCCAGTCAAAGACAAGGAAATCAAAACCAAGTAAAAAGCAAAACAAAACAAAACAAAACGCCTACTTTGCCCCACCTTGTAATCATAAAAGCTAGTAGTTGAGGAAGAGAAAATCAAAGAAAAATAATAGAAAAATCCATGAAAATTATTCCATGAAAATGCAGGAGAAGCCAACCAAATAAACAAACTGCAGAAGCAACTAAAGTTAAATTCCTTGAAAATTATTCCAGACAACGCTTAGGAAGAAGTACCTGAGGAGGTGGATGGAAGTCTTGCTTCAATATTGAAATCACCAGGACTTGCTCAAAGAAGCTTCCCCTATCATTCGAACGCCTAGAAATACAAAGCAATGGCAAGCATGGTAAAGCAATGACTGCTGGAGTAAAATGGGCCAAGGTTGGTGTATAAAAATGGTGCTTACAATGCTAGCTAGGTGCAAACCATGATGTTTCAGAAAGAAGACCACTTCAGCTTTTTAACCAGTTATGAAGGATAATAGAGCCTTTCGAACAACCCTCAAGTTAATAGATCAATAGACTCAATACTAAAGCCAAGCACTGAAGAAAGAGTTCTAAAACAAAAATCACTACATATTTATTTCTTATTTAATGTATGGAGTTTCCAGACTAATAATACCCATTGAACTCTGGCCCTTGAGTGATCATAAGTTCTTTCCTACTCCAATACCAACTTTTTGTGCTTATATTATTTTGGCCCTTAGCATTAAAAAAACAAAGTAAATGCAATAGAGAGAGGGAGAGGGAGGATGCCTTTTGTTCTTGTTAATATCAACTCTTCCAGCCCATGCATAGGTACTATTGTTTAGCTCAAGCACTGACTGCCAACAACAAAATTATGTTACAAAACCAGAAAGGATTCTGACCATGTTCATTGACCACCAGCAAAAGGTACCAGTACGAACATCAAGAAGAAATGCTGGTTCTGACAAAATCTAATACAGAAGTATTCAAAATGTAGAGATTTTAGAAAGAATGGTTTCATGTCCAATTTTAATGAAACAACAAGCAGCATATACGTACAAATATCACGTATCTCAATCTAATTCAAATAAGCTTCAACAACACTTCAATAATAACTCACCTAATAAGCTGAAGTATACAATTAATTGATTCAATTGATAGAAATATACTTTTTCTTGTAGCTTCTCAAACTAGTAATTCAATTAATCTCCCAAAGTAAAGACAAGCACAAAATCAGACGAAGAAGTAATTAAAATCAACGAACCAAAATCTCTTTGAAATAGTCCAAAAAATAAGTCTAACTTACAACTTCAATTCGAGTAACAATCTAAACAACACTCCGCATCAAAAGAATCTCAAAAGGGAACCACAAAGAAGGGAGGATCTGGACAGACATTCAGTATCACAGCCGGCTGGGTGGCACAGTTAGAGGTAGTA
The DNA here is from genome assembly GCA_039654915.1 of Aquilaria yunnanensis. Taxonomy (NCBI): domain Eukaryota; kingdom Viridiplantae; phylum Streptophyta; class Magnoliopsida; order Malvales; family Thymelaeaceae; genus Aquilaria; species Aquilaria yunnanensis. Next base: position 79,229,273 of record CM077593.1, read on the forward strand.
GAGGAGCGAACGACAGCATTGGCGAAAGGAGCAGATGAAGCGGTGGCGGAACGAGCAGATGAAGCGCTGGTAGAGGAAGCTTTCAGCTGAGAGGGCCTCTTGAGCTGCAACTGCACAGAGCGGCAGCGATGGTGGAAGGAAGAGCATGCACGTTCTTCTTCTCTTTGTTTTTTTTTTTTTTTTTTTTTTTGGCCTTTTGGTTGAATTACTTTGGTATGTGATGGGTAAGGCTTTGTTAATTGGCCCAAGTATTCAGGTGCATTTTTAGAGACTAGTACGGCTGAGACGGATTTTTATCTGCATTTTTCCAAGCTGGTTGGGCTTCGAGGGATATTTTGCTGCATTGTTTTTAAACTTGTTTGGCATAAAAGGTTTTTTAGCTGCATTTTTAGAAATTTGTAGAGTTTAAATAGTTCTTCACTTGCATTTTTCCAAACATGTTGATAATGATACATCTTTTCTGATATTATTTTAAAAATGTTTGTAAATGTACGGCACCTATTTACAATTTTATTCTAGTGGTCCCAATGGAAACTTTTTTGTGCCCCTAAAATGTCTTCTTAAACTCTTCAAGTAAGGAGCTTAGTGTGTAAACTATAAGGAGTTTTAGACCCTGCCACTTCTAGATAAAATATCTCTCTAAACAAATAATTAATGTGAATCAGTACATTTGCGGCATGTAATCTCGTAACGCGGCATCAAACACAATTATAGCCACTAGGGCTTAACTCACACCTTATTCACACATGCGTGTAGCTTGTCCCTTCCTTTTTTCCATGGCTTGATGAGCACATGGATTTACACGCCCAATAGCCACTCGTTGGCACATTCTGTCCATAAGTTCATGATCGTCAACTTCATGACCATTTTTCTTTTGAAACAATAAACAATGAAGTAAATAATTTAATAGCTGGACTGTTGAAATCATGCAATTTCACAATTTGTATTTTTGTCCTTGTCCCTTGATATGCAGAAGCATTTACATGCTCTGATATCCAATGCTTAACACTTGTTTGGGTAGTTTAGCGCGCATCTTGCAAATTTCCCTCCACATGTGGCATAATCATTAACTTTAAGAAGTTATCAATTTCATGATACTTTCTAGTAGAGAGATTTTATACTTTAAGCTCAAATTTAAATCTCACAAATTCCAGTGTCAAGTCCATGATTTTAAGGAAAACTTTACTGGAGCGACCTTAGAAGCATTTTCTTTGGATTCTTAAACCAACCCATAGGACCGCCTTTGCCTTTCTCTGCATCATGGTCACTTTCTAACACGGCCCCTCACGGCCCTACCCATGAAACCTATGGGAATATATCTTATACTAGTCACAATTGGTTAATTAATTACATGCACACTTGTTAAAACCTTCATGCTTCTACTTAATTAACCTACTATGCAATCTTGTATGAGTAAATGCTTTGACTTGAATGATTAATAAGTAATAAAACATAAAACATTGTCATATTATTATATTATAAACCAAGCATCAAAACCATCAAAGCATATAAAATAAATATGAATTTAACTATAGATAATCAACAGTCTACGAGCATCTAAACAAAAAAGGCTATGCTCACAACCAAGAGCAACTCTAAAGTCTAGTTACCTAACCATATACATTGGAGGCAACTAGTGTATGAAATTATACACTAATTCTACAAACTATTAAGATTCGTAACTAGCTTTCACCTTAGAACAACTCTCAGTGGTAAGCCCAAGAAGCCCATCGTTGTACATCATTAGCCTCTATTAGCCAAATACACAACTATAGTTAGCACCATAATGTAACCAACAACCAAACCACAAAATAGAATCATAAAGATTCAACTAAACACATTATACTTGCTCGTGAGCTTAGCTCAACAACCCTCAATGATTACCAGCTCCACAAACCCAAATCTGCACGATAAATGATTTCCAATAAAGGATCCTTCAACCTGCAAGAAAACCCTAAGGACATACATATATATATATATATATATATATATATATATATATATATATATAATATGCAATCTACTGTGGGCTCAAAATAGCGTAAGGCTAAACCTATGTGCATAGTGATTGAGTCCCTTCGGACATGTCTTTTACATAGTCCTTCCATGGGCATCACTCCATGTCTAGTGAGTTATGGCCTCTAACTCACTCCTAGCAATGCTTAGCTTACTACTACAGTGGGATTAGCTCAACTTTTAGTCTTCCCCTGATTGTTGTACTGCTGAACATAGTGGATGCACATCGCTTGAATTCTAAGGAACTATCTAGGTGTACTAAGCCTCCACATAGTGCCTCAAGGTATTAAGTTTGCCTAGGCCACTTGTGTACTAAGCTTCCACCTTAAAACCCTACTAAGAGTGCACTAGGTTCTCACTTATGCCTTAAGTAAACTTACCTAGGCTTCAAGTGCACAAAACCTTCACTCATGGTGTTTATAACTAGTCACCATTACTTGGTTCACCCCGGTGGAATGGTAAATGTCATGGTTGGGCTCATTCACTAGATTCTTTGGAACCTACCTAGGTGCACTAAGTTCCCGCATCAAGACCTCAAACCAAAAGGCTTGGCTAGGCTCCCAGTGGCGATAAACCTTACAGCTGACTAATGGCGCTCTAATATGGCCAATTATCCTAGCTTTCCCCTCACTTGAAATGAGAATACAGTAAAACCTGGGCCAATTCAGGCTTGGGTAAAGGCATGAAAGTTGTAGCCATTCTTTTTAGCTTCACGTAGGTTCTTGAACGGCCTTTATCGAACACCCATGTAAAAAGTTATGGTTGAAATACTATTGGGGCGTCAAAGCTGGCGAATAGGCTCATAGGGCTACGGCACCAAGTAGGGCTGTAGCGCCATTGGCCATCCATTCTGGGCTCCCCTAGTGTGCTCTTGGCACTATAGCCCTAACAGCGCCAATAGGCATTGTGATGCTAGAGCCCTATTCCTAGAACTCATAAATGGTGCACAAACCACCTTGGGAGCCTTCCAAAGGCTCCCAAACAAGTTAGGGACATCTTCGCACTTTGGAAACCTTCAAAAGACAATTCTTAGGCCATAATTCACATTCATTCCAAGCTAGTAACGCACACAAACATCACACTAAGCTTGGAAAACTCACTAATCCACCATGAACATCTCTCTCCACAACTAATGTCAATCGTCAAACTCACAAAAATCATACCACAAACAAGCTATGAATGACATCAAATGAGTATGAGTTGTAAATCCCTTACCTTAATTGCATATAAATTAGCATGAATCAAGTGTCACAAGCTTCACATTCCAAGCTTAAGGGTTTCATGATATTTTTCCTAGATTCCAAAGCAAAGCAACGCTTATGGCACTAAATTAAAGCATACCCAACAAAACCCAAGCTCAAACCAACTAAAAAAATAAAGAAATTTCAAGGGACAAAGAGTACCTCATGCAAATAAGCTTTGCCTAAGCTAGAAAACACATCTAAGAGCTTCAAAACCAAGAAAATGCATGTAAAACAAGCCTTCTCTTACTTGGGCACCATGAAAGCCTTAAAATTTTACCAAAAAAATCTTGATTTGGAAGAGATTTAAGCAAGGAATCATGGAGGGTTTTGAGAGCCATGAAAATGAAGCAAGAGATGGGCTGAATAGTAGCAACCCCTTCTCTTCTAACTATTTTTAAAACAGGAAAATTCAACCCCCAAACTTTTTAAGTTTTTACAAGTTTAACATTTCCACAAATAGTATCTAGAGTATTTAAATACTTAGTCAAAAATGCTAACTCGGTCTGTGATTTTTAAAAATGTCAATTTTACTCCTAGGACACGTCCCCGATCATCCAAGGTGCAAAATGACCATTTTGCCCTTAAGCATACTTGGTACCATAAACCACTCAGAACCTACTAACCGTTAGATAAGTTACTTGACTTTGCTAATTCACCTCTAATTATGGTGACTAAGCTAAAGATTCATGAACTTACATCACTCATAGAGCATTCCACTAGAAGGGCTATAACATTCTCCCCACCTTAGAGAATTTGGTCCTCCAAATTCAATCACTCTACCTTAAGACACTATCCTAGCATATTGTGCCAACATATGCCGATCAAACCTACCAAAGGGTGTTGATTCTTTAATAACCCATTATAGGGTTTCGGGTGCCAAGCAAATGTAGTGGAATATAACCGATACCCTCCAGGATCCAAGTAAAATGGGATAAATCGGGTGCTCAAAATTTTATACCTAGTTCAATTGAGATCTTTCATCCAACAGTTGAATCAAATCACAAAACTTGAGCAGTTGACGTGTTCAAGCTCTCTATGGTATCCACACGAGCCTCTCGGGATCCCCACGCCTTAACCACATCCCAGTAGATGCGTTCCTCTTGCGCTTGCAGTGCTAGCTTGCGTCCCCCAATAAATGGCAAGAGAAGAGTACAGCTGGAACTCTCAGAACTGTTCTAATTTCATCCTTAAGGAGGCTACGGCAAGAGCTGCGAATTTCTCACTATATAATGTTTTTATAGTGAGACTCAAATCCAAAGCCTAATGGATTTCAAAGCCCTAATCCAATTAGGTTTTGATTTCGAGCCTAATAATGGCTCAACCTTTGGGCTAATTGTTGATACGAAATTATCATGAAACCAAGGCCAAGCAATTCGTTCCATGCACTCAAATAATCCAATTGGCTCTATGTGTGCGACCCAATAGACTCCTATCACATTGGCAATGATCATAAATTACATTTATGATCATAAAAAATGAGCGGCATCTAGCAACACATCATTGTTACCCAAGTGACAAAATTGTCGGTGATTCAACTAAACCTTTATGATCATTATCCGTATATGCCATTGTCCCTTTGTCCAAGATATCAAGACTAAGAACGAGACATGGAAATGTGTCACTCTCATATAACCCAATATATGGTTTCTTGATTATCTAGTAGATAACTTAAACTGATGACATTGATATCGTATATCAACTCATTCGACCATGGCCATGCATTTTCTTAATCTCACTCTATCAAGGGGCTCAAAGATATCACTCCCTTTATATAAAAGGGACTAATCCCATCTTGATCATACAAAACTCTCTGCATGATATGTGACATACCCAATGACCTCTTTCAAGTTCACTTAGTTACAAGCAACAAAGGGAAGTATCAAAGTATGTGACTCACATGTAGAGAACCTTGATGACCTGAGGTCAAAGAACTACATATACATGATCACTATAAGAATCACTTATGACACTCATATAACGATCCATGTAGCATTCTCATAGTATGTCGGTCCAGTACACAAATTTTCTAACTTATACCCATATGTAAACTACATATCTTATATTAGTCTCCAGATATACTAGTCTTTATGTATTATTGCAACCTACTCTACGATAATACTAGACCAAGGACATTTAGGGTTATAATTATGTTTATTACATTACGTAGAAACAAAGCAAAAAAACATAATTACTAGATTAATGTCTCAATAAAATATCATGTCTCAATGTGCAAAACACAATCATCTCATGATTTGCTTTTCGGCACAACACTAACACCCACTTGTTGCTAAACTAGCCGACTTGCTCAACTAACACCTCCTGGCACAAGAGTTAGGTTCAAACTCATATAGGCACAATGGCTAATCCCATTTTTTATGCTCACACTCAACGATACACAAATGACTGCTCACTATTCTCTTCAATATCAAGCTCTGTGCCCGAGTCCCTTAGTGCAAGATAGTTTATCAGATTTTGAAAATTCATCCGCTAACATTACATTGATAACTACTTACTGGAAACTCTGCACTAAGCAACTTCCTTCACTCTTTGCTCTATGCTTGAACCCATTAGTGTAAGCTAACATAACAAGTTAAATTTATTCGTTAACGCTCACACTTGAAAAGTTTTACTTTAGTTCTAGCACCCAATGCCCTTAGTGTAAATGATAGAGTTACGGGTCTCAGCATACCTTAGAGTACAAGTCTTTGATGCACCTCTCGGATGACCCCTGTGCATTAGGCACATTGGTGGATTGGGCAAGGTACCATTGTACCACCCGACCACCATGATCTTGCTATTCTTTCTATTTTAGAGCCTCTTACATTCACATGCTTACTAAAGAAAACCTTTTTGGAATGAATGCTAAGACCTTAAAGCAGCTAACAGCCCTTACGTCTTGTCCATGCCCTTTCAGCTCAGGCCTCTCAACCTTCAATGATGAAACTACCGATGTGCTACTTAAGTCGAGGGTCCTGATGCTTCACCTGCTCTACTCAAAGTATCCTAGGTACTCAAAACTTACTCACTAAGTCTTCTCATTTTCCTGCACTCAAAGCCTAACACACTGCACACACCGGATAACCACCTCAGATGTGTTCTTAGTACACTTGATTCTTGGCTACCAATATTTATCCCATGCCAAGTCGCAATGTACTATTTAATTCTTGCCTATCCTAGGTATCTTTCACCTGGTAACTGACTAAACACCTCAGCCCCTTCACTGGGCTCCAATGTGCCTTTGATCTTACACAACTCCTCAACCACCTCCTAGGCATCCCAGCTTCTAGCCTCTATCAAGTATCACTTGGACAACTGTTCCTCGCCTAAACTATGGTTACAAAGAACCATCTTTACCTTCCATGTTTAACTACCATACCATGACTACACCATGCCGACCTCCCATTAGGACAATGCACTCGTGGCTTCACCATGTTAACTCAACTTACTCGGTCAGAAAACTAATTCCACCATTTACTTCAGTTAATTATCGAGAGGTGGTTAGTCATGTAAAATTACTCGGGTAGCTCATCCGCTGCAACATCGCTTAGTGTACTAAACTATACACCTCGGGACTAGTTTTATCCCCGTAAAGATGTGAGCCTTACCTATTAGCCCTCCTCCAATCTTACAAATGACTATCCCTCCCTTATAAGGCACTAGGGTCAAGTGAGATGCTTTTACTTTGGGCTTTAAACTAGCTCAACCAAAATTCTCTCCAACTAAGCTTCCGGCTTCGACTTCTTTCTACTCCGATTAACACAAAAACTACCAAAGTCACAAAATAGACACCTAAGTACAACTGTACCTATACTAGACTAGTACTTTAATGACTTTGTACATTACTTAACTAGGTGGGAGTTTGCACTGTTGCTACTTGTAAGTCACCTCCCGATTAATCGTAGTAAACTCTTCCTAATAGGCACTTTACTAACACTACCCTAAAGGGATAAGGTAAACCCCCTTCTTTCTAGCATCATTTGGTCATTTCCAGCCCAATGGTTCAATGGTTTACTAACTTACTGGCACAAACACAAAACATCAAGCGATCACCATGGAGTCCTCAGATCCACTTAAGACATAGTCCTTTACCTACTTGGCTTGTTTTACTAGTCAAGTCTTTTCTTTCACAAGTTACCACGGTGGCCTTTGACTTCACTTAACCTCGAGATGATGACCACAAGTCACTAGCTATCCCTTGGTCCATGGTAGTCATTCTTATTGCTCAGGTTCTCTTATTACCATCCAGCAATCAAGCCAAAACCCATCGCAATAATTCTACTTCTATTGGCTACAGGCTAAGGTATACAGGTAATAGATGAATGAACCTATCCATCTGTTTACCCAAGGTTGTGAAAATCGCGATCCTAATCGAGCAAACCTTCTCAACATGTAACAGGATCTCTGGTAACCTGGGATCGCACAGGATCGCTAGTAGGATCATAAAATTGGTAAGATCATTATATCCTACCGATCCTATGTGATATTAATTTATGTTGGGTTTAGGGTTATATTTGGCCCAAATTATAAAACCTGGGTGATAGGAAATGAGTTTTTCTTAAAGTGGGCTGTTCTACTAGGCCCAAATTTGAAATATAGGGCAAAAAATTAGCCCACTTGATTAAAGTCTCTCGACTCTCCTCGATCTTTGCCTCAAGATCAGGCTGTTGTCTCGACTCATTTCTGGTTTGCCTCTTCTCCGTAGACGTGCTTCAAGACAAAGCCCAGCAATCGTGCTTCAGAAGGTGCTCCGGCATCCGGCTATGTCTCGGGCCGACCATCTCCACCAGTTATGCTTCAGAAGGTGCTCTAGCCTCTGGCTGCATCTAGCGCCGACCGTCTCACTGTTATGTGTAGTTGCTATGTGTCTGGCGATTTCTTCCCCAAGTTCCACCGTTTCGTCTCACCTTGTCTCCCACCGGCACTCCTCCATCGCTTGCACCGACTGTCTCCCCCAAGCTTCATCTCTAACGTCTCACTGCTGTATGTAGCTGCTCTATGTCTAGCGATTTCTCCCTTAAGTTCCATTATTTCATCTCGCTTTATCTCCCACCGGCGCTCCTCCATCACTCTCCCTTTCGGCAGAAATTGTAGGCTCGTCTCATCAATCAGAAGAATTAAGGTTAGAAACTCAGAATCTTTTAAATTTCTAATTTATTCGTTAAACTTAAACCTAAGTAGTGTTGAAGTGTTAATCCTTGAGCAGTTTGCTACTTTGCTTGTTAATTCTATATTTGTTTCATGAAATATGCTCATGCTAAGGATTTTGTTGGAAATCATGAAATATGCACATGTTATTGTTAATAGAAATTTTGTTGAGCACATTTGTTCTATTTGAACTTGGAATTGTCTATGCTGGGTTGCCCTAAATCATATTAAAAGATTATGTTGTATTATATCATTATTATGGTACTTAAGCTTTATTTGGGAGTTCAGTTTAATTGATCTTTTTCATCAACTATATAATTTAGCTAAGAAATTTTAGATTTTGGTACGATCTTACAATCCATGATCCGATCCTGTGAATCTTGATCTTGCATGCCAAAAAATGATCCAAGGTAGGATCCCAATCTTAACAAACCTTGTATTGACCCCCAGATGAGTTCATTATTCTTTACTTTCTTTTGTGGCTTCTATATGCATAATACTTCTCGACAAGGGCATTCCAAGTGACAATAGAACCTCTTGGAAATGAAGTCAAGCATTACTTTGCTCTTTTTCTTAATGAAAATGGAAACAGCCTCAACTGAATGCTATATTCACTGGCTCCATTAATTTTGAATGTATTGCATATCTCTAGAAAACTTGCAATGTAAACATTACAATCCTCACCTACCAACCCATCAAATTGCAAACAATTTTGAATCATCTAAATAATATTTGACATGACCTCGAAATTGCTGGGATTGACAAGAGGTTTAACAATACTTGATTTTGTCCCTTCAAAAGAAGGCTTAGCATATTCAAACATAATTATTGCTTGTTTATGGTCTTCCATGACTAACTGCTCTTAATTTTCTCCTTGTTGCTCTACTTTAGGTTGTAGTGGCTCCTTGTGGAACGAAGTTTCCTCAAAGTTCTTTCAATCTCTGGATTGGCTTCACCAAGATAGCACATTCACCAATTATCCTACAAGAAAAGAAAACAAAAATAAGTAAAATAAAAATTGAAAGAAAATTACTATAAGAAAATAAATGGATAGATTAACAAAGATCAATTTTTCATGTAACAATCTTAACAAATGGCTCCCCGGCAACAGTGGCAGAAAACTTGGTGTCTATTTAGTTCACAGTTTTTTCCACTACACTAACAAATAATGTGGATATGTCAAATCTCTCTATACTTATGAATATTTGAACTCATAGTCAAGTACATCTATCATTAAAGTATAGCACTCGCAAGTATCAAAATTGTTTCTTTCCCAAAGAACGGACTTGTCTACCGTAATTAATATTTTTCCTTATTATCTAACTGACAATTAAACAGTTGTTTCACTAATTAACTACAAATTAACTAAATTAACTAATGTAGTGAAAATAAATAAACAACAAACTACTAGCAGTGGAAAACAATCAGACAATTAGCAATCAAGATACATCATACTTAGATTCAAATCCCCATAAAATCTATTGCATTATTTTTACTTTGGTTTAATAGGCATATGACTTGCTTGCACCGCGGAGTAATACCTAAATTAGATTAACTCCCTATTATTCCAGCCCACTAACCCCTATTCTTAAGTCACTAATGGGGTGGCTAGTTTTACCACGTTTCCTAAGGATGCATGACTAGCCCTACGACCCAACTACTAGATTTCACCCCAATTCAAAGGTAGTATACCACACCTATTATTCCCAGCTATGACAATATCTCATCTACGCAACAGTGATCTACAACAAACATACTGTATACTACTTCAGTATGTTCATCATCCCACATTAAATTAATATGCTAGCTATTATTAATTAATGCAACAAAACACATGGATACATCGCAAGAAAAGCATAATTACATTAAACCAAAAGTAATCATAATTACAATATCATCCTCGGTTCATCTGCTCTAACTATGAGTAAAGAATTTAGTTTATCATATCAGAAAATAAACACAACAGAAAAAAAAAAAGAAGAGAAAAACTAGGAAAAGAAGTCTCCATATCTGAATTGCTTCTCCACCAAGGAATCTTTGATCTAATGTGCATTAATCGGTGTTGATCATCGAAACTACCTCCAGCAGCTTTCTCCAATGAAAACTCAACTTTTTTTGGTATTTTTATCTCTTCTACTCTCTTTTCTTTTGTTTGTTCTGCCGAATTAACTTGATAAAACCATAACAGCAAATGAACATGATTTGTGACACGGTTGTGTTCAAGGTCATGCTTCTCCTCTAGAACATAAAAATAAAAAACATTTAATGACATGATTATGATTAGGGGCACGTAAGTGAACACGAGCGTGTAGCTGATGAACACAAACATGTTGGTCACTGAAATGGGCATGTCTAAAGCCATGTCTGTTCCAAATTTTGTCAAAACTTGCAATTCAGCTCCAAAACTTGCACAAAATCCTTCTTAACCCAAATAGAGCTAAAATATGACCTAAGAATAAAATATGAACCAATTAAGCCCCAAATTCTACCAAAAACATATTAAAAAACAAGCAATTATCGAGTAGAAGTATATAGAAAACATATAAATATGAGCATATCATATCTTGAGCCCAGTAACATGCTTTTATTCTTTTTTTTTTCTTCACAGAACCACATAGTCCATATGGTGGCACAAAATCCCTCAATATGATTCTTCTTCTCATTTTAGGGCCTGAGGAAAAGCTTCCTAAAGGAAACTGATGGGGTTGCTTATTGCCCAATGATCCTAGGTTCTAAATAGTACCCAAATGTATACTTCACCAACTAGGTCCAAGAATGAAAAAATTAAGAAAAAAGGAAAAACTTGGGGAGTTAGAAAAAGAATCAAATGTGAGGAGAAGAATTTTAGAAGGGAATTTAGAAGAAAATTAACGGGAAGAGAAGGACTTGGAGTACAAGTGCACCAAAGAGTTAAGAAAAAAAAAAAGACAAGAGAATTGCTCAAAGCCACTTAAGGAGTTTAGAAAGAACAGGAGACAAGGGAATTGCTCAAACCAGCTTTTATTCCTATTAATCTGTGTTTAAACAACAAACTATAGGTCATATTTAAAGGAAAATAAGCTAAGGCTACTAGCCATACAAAGTTGTAATGGACTAAAAACTCTAAACCTAGCAAAAGAAGGAAACCTAGAAAGATTTTTTGTAAATCACTCATTTTTACTATTAGGCTCTCTTTTCTTCTCTCAACTCTCCTTTCTTTCTTTTTACCTTAGGAACTTTTAACACTCTTCATCCACTTAAGGTCACTTACCCAACATCTCTATTTTAATTTCCCAACTTTCCCTTCTTTACTCAAGCCCTCATCTCTCTTTTTCCTCTCATTAACTTTTCTCTCAACCTCACCATGTACCTTCCTTTAATCCTCCATAACTTGTTGTGGTCTCCTTGAACTTGAATGAGTATCTATTCTTAAAGCCATCATGGATCACTCTCCTATCATATTGCCATGGCTGCCCCAAAAGGATGTGACTTACTTCCATGGGTACAACATTACACAAGACTTCATCCTCATATCTTCTAATCTTGAAAGCCACAATGACTTGCCTTTTCACCTTGACCTCATCTTCATTGTTGATCCATTGAAGCTTGTAGGGTCTTGGGTAATTTGTGGTGGTGAGCTACAAATTTCTCAACAAAAGTGGTACTAGCAACATTAGTACAACTTCCACCATCTATAATCATGTTACATAACTTCCTTCCAAAGTGGCACCTAGTGTGAAAGATATTATCTCTTTGATCATTCTCCTCCTTGATTTGAATATTCAAGGCTCTTCTTGCCACAAAGGTGACTCATTCCTCCACATACTTCACATCTGCATCATCCTCCCAAGGTGTAGTCATGCTTGAAGCAACACCTTGATCCTCTTGATCACCCACATCTGTGACAACTTCACCAATGTCATTCAACATCATGGTCCCTTGGTTGGCACATTTTCTTGCCAAATACCCCCTACCTTGACACCATGTCACAATTTCTAACTTCATACTTGGAATCAAAAGTACCTTCTTGAAGCCTTTGGGTTGACCTTTGAATGGTGTCTTGGTTATGCCCTTGGTATCCCCCTTCCTTGGCTCCTTTTTCTTTACCTCATCTCTCTATGTTTGGCTCAGGTTAGGGAGAGGTTTTGAGGCAAACCTTGCTATCCCTCTTTTCTTGAGTTGTTTTTCCACTTTTATGGTCACAAGCAACATATCTTCAAGTTCTACACAAGGTTGCAACTCAACAAGGTTGGCAATGTCAGTGTTCAAGCCACGCAAGAATCTTCCTATGGTTGCCTTTTGATCCTCTTGTATGTTTGCTCTCATAAAGGTCACCTCAAAGTCTTTGAAATAATCCTTCACAGATCTTTAACCATGAGACAACCTTTAAAGCCTTTGATGTAGCTCCCTTTTGTAGCAACTTGGCACAAACCTCCTCCTCATGATGGTCTTCAACTCTTGACAGGTTTGGACCAGATCTTCATGGTTTCTTTGCCATGAATTTACAACCTAAGTCCACCAAGCAATACCATGGTCAGTAAACTCCAAAGTGGCAAGCTTTGCTAATGCGCTCGTAGTTCACAACAAAACCTATTCCCACTATGCTAATGAATAATTTGGATGTGTTAAATCTCTCTATACTTTTAAATATGTGAACTCACAAGCAAGCACACATATCATTAAAGTATAGCAATGGCAAGTACCAAGATTATTTTTCCTGAGGAATGAAGGTTGCCTAACCTGCTTCTCTTTATTTCTCTATATAGTTTAACCAACAATTAACAGAATTTATTCACTAAACTAAAATGCAATAAAAAAAACTACTAAAAATTGATCAAGAGAGAAAAATAATCAATATAATTAACAATAAGAAACCTTATACTTAGAATCGAATCCCCCAAAAAATTCCTTTATGTTGCTTTTACTTTTGTTTAACAAGATTGTGATTTACTAGGACCACGGAGTACTACTTAACATAAATAAGCATCATATTATTTTTATTACACTAACCCTACTCTTAAGTCACTGATAAGGTGTCTAGGGCAACTGGACTTCCTAAGAATGCATACAAGTCCTACGATCTGCTACTAGATTTCACCCTAGATTAGAGGTATTATATCGTACCTATTACTCCCAGTTATAATAATATCTCTTTTATCTAACGTTGATCCACAACAAATATACCGAATACTACCTGACACATTTTCACCATCCCACATCAAATTAATAGGCTAGCTACTATTAATCAACGCAACAAAGAACATTGAATAAATCGCAAGAAAAACACATAATCATATTAAACCAAAAAGCAATCACAATAAAAAAAAACTCATCCTAGGATTCATCTACTCTAAGAATGAGTAGTAAAAGTTTAGCTCATAGGGACGTAAAATAAACACAATAGAATCCAAAGAAAACTAATAAAAGAATTCTTCATTGCTAAATTTCTTCTTCTCCAAGAGATCATCGATCTGGCGTTCATAAAACATGTTGATCATCAGAACTACCTTTGGCAGCCATCCTCCATAAAAAAACTCACTTTTTTTCATGTGTTTTTCACCTCCTTTCTCATTTCTCTCTTTTTCTTTAAAATAACCTGAGAAACCCTAAAAAAAATGGCAAACAAGGTCTGGTACACAACCACGTTATAGGCTATGTAACTTCTCAGGAACTTAAAATCACACCAATTTAAACAAGGTTTGGAACTTTGGCATGTAACTAAGACACGAGGGTGTACTAGAACATGTTAAGCATTAAATGGGCATGTAGTAAGGCCCGCCTGCTCTAAAACTTTGCCAAAACTTGCAATCTAGCTCCCAAATTTTGCAAAAATCCTTCCTAACTCAAATGAAACAGAAATATGACCTAAAAGTGAAATATTAACCAATTAAGCCCCATATCCTAGCTTAAACATATCAAAAGATAAAAAAAAAAAGTATGGGAAAAAAATATAGAAAACATGACTAAATATGATCATTTCATATTTTTTCCCCACACTTGAACTTTTGCTTGCCCTCAAGAAAAAAATCAAAAAGAAAAATCAGAAATTTTCTTAAAACTTCAAAATCGATTAGAAAGAAAAAATCATTCCTTGAGCAAAAAGGTATAGAGAAGATTGATACTCTAATTATCTTGAGAAATTAATAAGATTGCCAAACATGCAACTCCCCTCATCAAACACTTTTCAAAACAAAAATAATTTAATGGGAACAATTCATTTTCAAGCTAACAACCCATATCTCTCAAAACTGAAAGGATAACATCAAATTTTCATGCAAAGTAGGAGCACAAACCACACTAAGCCAATGCTAACTATGCACAACCTTTCATATCACAAACTATAGATTAGGCAACTAAATGATTTTTTTAAAATTTTTTTCTTTTCTTTTCAACCAATTCTTGTCACGTGCAAAAAACTTTTGTAGCAAATATACACTACATGAGCTCTGTCTATACCTAAGCTAATCCTCAACACAATCCAAGAAAAAATTTTTATCATACCATGCTCTTAGCATCTTTTCGAGCTATGATCGACACTTGTCTTAAGAGAAAATCCCAACCTACTTAAACACTAAAAACAGAATAGTAGCATACTTTTTTACTTTACTTTACTTTACTTTATCAATAATAAACAACAAATCTATCAACCAAACTTTCCCCAAACCAACATAAAAACTCAAAACTTAGCATGCTTTGAATAGTGTACTAAACGCAAAAAACTTGATGCAAAAATAGTTTCATGAGACCATCTTCCACTAGCTTGCTAGAGAATCACAAAAATACTTTAAAAGCCTATTAAGCCCCAAAGTGAAGGATTAGGAATTACTTACTTGGTCTTCAAGTTAAGAATTTAAGACATTAAATTAACAACCACTCTCTAATAAGTACATGCTCAACCAAATGATTCAAAACAATTAAGCGCTAAAAAAACTAAAATTTTTTTTTAAAATTCCCAGAAATATTACTCAATAGATATAAATAAGAAAAAATAGAATAAATAAAAGCTAAAAAAATAAAATCCACTCCTTCACACTTAAATTGTACATTGCCCTCAATGTACTAGCATGGAAAATAAAGTAAAAAATAATGAATGATAGGAACTGATACTGCCATTGAAAAGAAAAATCTCAGTTGTTTGTCTTGCAAGTTGGCATTCTAAAAAGAAAATTCCAACAGAAGGGCTAATTCGGGCTTCCAAAGAAAACAGAAAAGATGATCAACCACAAAAAAAAAGTAAAAGAAACATAAGCAAACATAAGAATTAAAATGAAATAGTACAAAAACCAAACACAGGAGCAACTGATGCTCCAATATTAAAAATGAAGGTATTGAACAAGAATAATACAGAAATATAAAGCAGGAATAATAGCAATATCCATAATAACATAGCCATAAAATATAAATAAATGCCATGGATCACAATGGATCACACATCCCCTAGAGGTGAAGGATCGACAAAAATGCTCAGAGTAGTCACCATATGTGTAGGCACTGTGGGACCATCAATAACCCCAACCTCAGTGTCATGCTCCATAACCATAGGGTCAACTTTGGTCCCTTTAACCTTTTTGGAAACAGCGGTAGTAATAGTTGTAATCTCGACATCTCTCCCCTTAACAACGGTCTCAATAACGACCTCTCATCCAATGGTTGCTTTAGTCGGCAGTCCATTAATAGCAGCCTCATCTTTCACCTCAGCGGCTCACTGGGCCTCATCAAAACCATCAAGTAGTTGGTCGAATCGTCATCATGCTAGGAGGACTAATAAGCAAAACCTGAGGTATTGGCATCTTCAGATTGGGGAAAGTATAAGCCTATCATATCCTTAAACCTTAGGGTCTTTGCCTCAACAACAAAAAGGTATGAGCATACTGCAAGCATCTAATCAGTGATGAAGTTGAGGCGATCCAAGATAAGCTACTGCCTCTCAAAGATATCTGATAGAGTAGGCGGTCAGGCACTAGCAGACATAAAGGCAGCCTACATCTCAGTAGCAGTTGTCTCCTCCTCCTGAATCTCCTCCTAGGTCTTCAATATAAACCTCATCAAACCATTAGGGAGCTCGATCTTCTTTAGCATCGTCATGGCCTTGAATGAGTCCATGTTGGCCATCCCTAACTTCGTTACCTCTGTAATCAGCGTCTTTGGTTAGAAAACATCGAGGTTCGAGCCAACCTCATCACAAACGGTCCAACACATATAGCCACCATCCTCGCATGGCAAGTTGTGTCCCATGCCCACTAAGCAAATGATACTCCCAGGTGGCAATGCATGTGGTGAATGATATAGAAGAGTTAGAAGATGTCCATCTTGGACACCACTCCCATACTCTCCTTCCTACCAGCAATGAAGTTGGCGATAAGATATTGCACATAACGCACTGCCAACAACCTCAACCTAGATCCTTGGACACTGTGGGCTGATAGGTACCTCCACCCTTGGTGATCTCTACCTAGAACTACTAAGGAGTAGGAGTGGTGGCACAAAATTCGTAGATTGATCCCCTGTACTCGTTGGAATCAATAAAATCTAGAGTGTAGAAACCAAGGCACCACCCCAGCTCATCCAAATTCAACTCAAAGTTTTTCCCTCCAAGGTGAAACTTTTGCAATAGCTTTGCTCCAGCTGATGTCGGTCATGTCAAAATCAAAGGTGCTCAAAAACTGAAGGGTGAGCTCACTATAGGTAGGCTCCCAACAATCAAAAATTGACAGCTAGCCATCGAAATCCATAAGGGCTTAGACTTCCTCGACCAACCCAACTAAGCTAATGTCTCGTAATCAATCAACTTGTTAGCCTTAAACGGCTTCTCTACCAATCTATCAAATCTTTCCCACTATGAATCCTCCTTGAAGTCGATAAGAGGATTGATCTTCTTTAGCTTCTTTGTCGACTTCTTGGTGTGATAGGTAGCTTTTCTTAACTCTTAGCCATCCTGAAAAATACAAAAGATTTTTCCCAATGCACAATAATACAGTATGTTCAAATATGCATCCAAGAATAAGAGCTCTATCCAAACATCAATCGAATTCCTTCACATATAATGATTAGACTTTAACTTTAGGTTTTAAGGTGATCAAGCTTAACAACCTAAGCTAAAAGTATGACAAACAAGGGAATTCCAACAACATAACCAGCAATTAGGCTCTTTCTTGGTACGTGAGAAACCTATTCACTACCATGCCAATAGATTACCAATTCCTAGAATTTATGAAATTTCAATGCAAATCAAATAACCAAGGCATTGTTAATAACCCACAGATCACATAATCACCCATTCAAGTCATAAAACTCATAAAATCATCACACAAAACAATTAAATATAGCAAAATGCAATTCCAACTTTTCCTCTTCCAAACATAACACCAAAAAGTTCAAATTCCAAGGATCACTCTATTAACTCAAAACAAACATCAATAGGTATGTAAAATCAACCAACTAACTCAAATATAACTTACTAATCACAAGAAATCTAGGTATTCTTTCACAAAATTCAAATAAAGTTAGAGAGAAACAATTACCTTAAAAGCTAGAAAATCAAACACGTAAGGATGAAAATTGAGAATTTGAACAAGGAACAGAGTCTTTCTATAGTGAAAAACCTCACCGAGGATGTAAGGAAGCTAGGGTTTGACTTTGAAGGCTCAGGGAAGAAGTTTGAGTGAGTTTTGTGCAAAATGGAAAACTAAACTCATGATCAAGCTTTTATATAGATGAAACACAGTCTATAACATGGGAGTGTAGTAGACCGTGTTCCTTAGAACTTCCTCAATATACTATTAAACATGGATGTGTAATGTGTTGTGTATCAGTTCTAAATCCTAAAAATTTTAATCAGCAAAATGGAAACACAAGTAGCAACATGGGCGAATAAATAACCATGTATATGTAACGCGACTTCTAACACGGTCATGTAAAACACCATGTTTGAAGTCTGATGCCCAAAAATTTTTCAAAACAGAGAAACAACATGGTAGCAACATGGGTCTATCAGAGACTATGTTAGACAAACACATTTAATAACACGGTCATGTAAAAGACCATGTATGTGCTCCAGAACACAAAAATTCTTCAACTCATAGATGAAACACGTTTGTTAACATTGCAATGTATATCACCGTGTAACATAAACACGTTTTAAAACATAAGCGTGTATGTGTATCTGTTTAAGCTATGGAATTTTAAGTTTTCAAGGAACATGGGTAAGAACATGGCCATGTATGTAACTGTGTAGTGTAACATGTTTTATAACATCGCTAGAACACAAACAGTGTTTGGCTACTATGACTCAAATTAAAAATTCTCATGAAAAATCAATTTCAATAAATCAAACATGGTTGTGTTTAACACCATTTTTGGTAACACAGTACTAAACACGGATGTGTTTGGCTTCTGGATTTTGAAAAATTTTGCAAACTTACCAGGAATTGAAGTAAACCTTTTTTCACACCACTTTCAACACCAAATTCTTCCCATAATATCTTAGATTCCTGCATCTACAACATAGATTATAAGAACACAGGACAAACAAAAATTAAAGTACTAATAATCAAACCAAATAAACAAACAAAAATTAAACTAAAAATAAATTTAATACTTGTGTTGCCTCCTAATAAGCGCTTGGTTTAACGTCATCGGCCCCATATTTTCCTTGGTAATTCAAGGAGGATTTTCCTTCCACTCCAACACCTTCACATCTGCATAACCATACACTTTATGACGGAAAGCTGGATTGTAAACTCTTCTAGGATTCGGCTCAGTATTTGTTGGTAAAGCTCCTTGTGGTCTTTCAAAAATCATCTTAGCAAGTTGATCTAACTAGGTCTCAAAATTCTACATACTCACCCTTATATTACATAATTTTGATTCCATCACATCGATCTTTGCATCAAATTGTTGCATATACTTGGAAATCTATTCCTTCACAGTTGGCCTCCTTTCTTGTAATGGTTGAGGCTGAAAACCAGGCAATTGTTGCCTCCAATTATTCCAAGAAAAATTTGGGTGATTCCTCCATCCCGGTTTATACGTATTATTATATATATTGTTTTGTGGCCTCGGTGGATTTCTAACATAGTCCACCCATTTGGTTTTGCTCAACCAATTGGACATCTGACATTCGCCACTTAAATGCCCTTTTCCACAAACCTTGCATTACTTCACAACTTGCTTCTGATTAGCCAAAAAAATTTTGAACTCTCTATTTGGCTTAATCTTGATGATGATTTCCTTTAATGTTACTTGTTTATTGCCATCTGCTTAATTAAATCTTAGGTTGCTTTAGGGGTCTTGCTGTTTAAAGTACCACTAGTTGTTGCATCAATCATCTGCCTGGAAGAAAAACTTAAACCATTATAGAATGTTTACACTTGCATTTATGTAAGTAATCCATGATGTGAACACCTTCTTAATAGATCCTTCAATCTTTCCGAAGCTTCATATAATGTTTTTGAATCTATCTACTTAAAAGCAAAAATATCATTACAGAACTTTGCAGTATTGGCTAGAGAAAAATACTTCAATGAGAACTTCTCGGCAAGAGTTTCCAAGTGGTAATAGAATCTCTTTAGAAGTAAAGTCAATAATTGCATGGATCTTCCCCTCAATGATAATGAAAATAACCTCAACCAAATGTTATCCTCACTAGCATCATTAATTCTGAAAGTACACATATCTCCAAGAAACTAAAGATATGAGCATTAGGATCCTCATCCGCCAAGCCATCAAATTGAACATAATTTTGCACCATCTGAATAATATTTTGTTTGATCTTAAAATTGTTGGCATTCATAAAAGATCTAACAATACTAAATTCCATTCCTTCAAGAGAAGGTTTAGCATATTTTAACATAGTCCTCACTTGATTGTAGTCTTCCATGTTTAATCTTTCCTAATTCTCCCTTTACCACTCCAACTCAGAATGTGATTGTTATAACTTAGTACCCTTCAAAGATAACAGTTTCCTCAAAGTTCTCTTGAATTTTAGATCCACTTCAATAACTTCACCAAGATGTTTACTAGACACTAAATTTTTTACAAGAAAAGAAAAAGAAATCAACAAACTAAAAATACAAAGAAAATATTGCAATAAAATAAATTGCTAGATTAATAAAGATAAATTTTTCAGGTGGCAAACTCAACAAATGTTCCTCGGCAATGATGCCATAAAACTTGGTGTGTTTTTAGTTCACAACAAACCTTCCCCACTGCAATAATGAATAATGTGGATGTGTTAAATCTCTCTATACTCTTAAATACGTGAACTCACAAGCAAACACACCTATCATCAAAGTATAGTAGTGGTAAGTACCAAGATTGTGTTTCTCAAAGAATGGAGGTTGTTTACCTTACTTTACTTCTCTCTATTATCTAACTGACAATTAAAAAAATTTACTTAACTAACTACTATGAATTAACTAAACTAAACTGATGCATTAAAATAAACTACTAACTATTGATTGGAAGCAAAAAACTATTATGATAATCAATAATAAAAATCTTATACTTAAAATTGAATCCCCCCAGAACTTCCTTTTTGTTGCTTTTACTTTGGTTTAACATGATTGTGATTTACTTGAACTGTGGAATACTGCCTAATATAGATTAGCTCCCTATTATTCCCATTACACTAACCATATTCTTAAGTCACTGATAAGGTGTTTAGGCCTACCATGTTTCCTAAAAATGTATTCATATTTCTTAAGAATGTATTACAAGTCCTAACACTTACTTCTAGGTTTCACCCTAACCCAGAGGTACTATATCACATCTATTACTCATGGTTACGATAATATACTTTTTATCCAATAATGATCCACAACAAACATGCTGGATACAACCTAACAAATGTTCATCATCCCATGTCAAATTAATAGGCTAGCTACTATTAATCAACGAACAAAAAATATTGGATAAGTCACAAGAAAAACACATAATTATATTAAACCAAAAGGCAATCACAATCACAAAATTCATCCAGTTCATCTACTCTAAGCATGGGTAGGAAAAGTTTAGCTCATAGTGCCGTAAAATAAACACAACAAAATCAACAGAAAACTAAGAAAAAAAATTATACACAGCTGAATTTTCTCTTCTCCTATGTGTTTTTCACCTCCTTTATCTTTCTCTCTCTTTTTCTCTGAAATAACATGAGAAACCCTCTAAAACATGACAAACACAATCTGGTACACAATCATGTTAAAGGTCATGTAAACTCTCTAGAACTTAAAATTTTTTCAATTCAAACATAGTTTGGAACATGGGCATGTAACTCAGACACAAGCATGTAATAAAATATATTAAGCATTACATGGGTGTGTAGTAAGGCGTGTCTGCTCTAAAACTTGCAATTTACTTGCAAAACTTTGCAGAAATCCTTCCTAACTCAAATAAAGCTAAAATATGATCTAAAAATGAAATATGAACCAATTAAGCACTATATCTTAGCTTAAACATATCAAAAAATAAGCAAATATAAGGAAAAACATATAGAAAGCATGGCTAAATATGATCATATCATTTACCATTTTATCTTTTGGATAAGTGTAGTACTCAAAAGTCATCTCCACTTTAGCCACCCATTCAACGAATGCCTCAAGATCACTCATCGCTTTGAATGGTGGTGTTTTCAACTTGATAGTGTTGAGACTCAGGTCTTCTCTTAGTTGCCTCCTCAAAGGTCTCCTTGGTTGGGGTGGTGGCAATGGTGTCATGCTTTTAAGTTCTTCATCTTCAAAGGCAAAGACTTCATGACTTGTGGAAGGATCCCTCCTAATTGGTACAGTTTCAATTCGGTCTAGGATGCCCCTTTGTGGCGCCTTGCATGCACCTTTTTCCATCCTTTCCAATCTTTTGTGAGTTTCCTCCAACCTATCCAACATCACGATGCATTTTAAGCATAAGTCTTACATTGTGGGCTTTGTACTTCCTCTTTTATGTCTCGGCCTACTTCCTTAGACATGGTGCATGAAATCAAAAGGTCCTCACAACACTCTTTTCTCTCAAATTTGTCAATAGAAAGTTGCTCAAACAACCAAAACTCTCAAGTTCTAAAGCAACTTACTCAAAGCACACAAGCATTTTTTAAATCCTTCAAAATATTTCAAAATCCTTCTTGAAAGAAAGAAAATAGATTAGAAAACATTTTGAAAAAGATAAGAAAAGATATGATTAGGATTCCCTTCCAACAAAATATTGAATGAACAAGACAGAGAAAATTAGGGTTTTGAGAACTATTGTTTCGGCCAATCTAAGGCTTTGGCTGAAACTGAAGCTTTTCTTACTTTCAAAAATTTTTTAGTCACCGGATGACTGATATTTATGTCTTTTCTTGCTAGAATTGGTTTTCAAAATTTAAAACAACTTATTGTTACAAAAGAAAATAAAGAAAATCAATTTTTATAACAAGAAAGAAAATGTAACGTGTATTGAAATAAAGCAACTTAATGAACAAGAATGCAACTTAAATAGAATGAAAACATAATATTTTTGGCATTTTATGGATATTTTGGATTCAAAAACACTAGGAAGAATGAATGGTAGCAACACTTGGATGGACTTGAAGGAAGAAGAACAAAAGAGGGCTCAGTTTGAAGGAACTTGAACACAAACAATGGATATCTGGAAAAAAAGCCAAGAAAAAATGGATTAGAATGGATGAAATAATGTAAGAAAATAATGAGTTAAAGTTAAATAAACACAAAATAATGAAGAAAATAATGAGTTAAAGTTAAATAAACACAAAATAATGATAGATAAATCCTGCTTCTAGAACTTTGGCTCTGATACCACTTGATGGGGTTGCTTGTTGCCTAAGGCTCCTAAGTTCCAAAGAGTAATCAAATGTATGCTTCACCAACTTCGTCCAAGTAGGAAAAAATTGAATAACGGAGAAAAAAGGGAATTTAGAATAAAATTGATTAGAAGATATGGACTTGGAGCACAAGTGCACCAAGGAGTATAAAAAGAATAAAAGAGAAGATAATTGCTCAAAACAACTTGTATGCTTATTAATCTACATTTAAACCACAAATTAAAGGTCTTATTTAAAGGAAAATAAGCTAAGGTTGTCCACCATACAAAGTTTTAAAGGACTAGAAATTCTAAACCTAGAAAAAAAAAGAAAGCAAACCTAGCCAAACTAACTTTTAAAAACACGCTTTGGATACTTCTTCCACAAAAATCTGTGTGGCTTATGAAACATGTAACACAAATCTATTCCTTAACAAAAATAACAGTAGAAAACATGAACTAACTAAGAAAAACTAGAAAAAATAATTGAACATAATAAAATGGATGGAAAGGACTCCAAGGTTGTTCTTAGGTGCACCTTTAAAGCTCTTTAAGGTTCATGCTTGGGCCTTCTTGTTTTGGCCAAGATTTCTTGATTCCCTCATCTTAGATATTCATAATATTGCATGAAAAGAAGTGTTTTGGATCCTAGACATGTTGATGTTGACTGCAAGCTGAAATGGCATGAGAGGGCTCCAAGTATGCCTTCACATGCTCCATAATGAGTGCCTGAAGTGCTCCTTATGTCTCCCTGCCATTTTTCCTTATGAGATTTCTTATGCTTATCACTAATAGGTCCTTAAAAGTTTGTAAAGCCTTTGAGCTTTATGGTCCTCCATTAGAAACAATAATGTCATATGTTTTCATATATTAACCTTATGTACACGACAAAATATATATACATGTGGCTAGTAACAAAGATGTATAATCCTACTCAACTAGATACAACTAGTTTTTATCTTAATCACAAAAACTACCAAAAAAGATACATACATCTTATCAAATAAGAGCAAAATAACATGGTGGAGAGTGAGTAATCTGTATCTCAAGTAACTTTTACATCCTTCCTCAAGTTGGAGCACGTAAGTTCATGATGCCAAACTTGTGTATCGATCTGGAGAAAGTGTCAGAACTTAAAGCCTAGTGAAGACATCTGTAAGTTGGAGCTATGAGAGAATGTATTGTGTCTTAAGGATACTTGAATGAATTTTTATCCTTCATTGAATTTTTCTCTCACACAAAATGGCAATCCATTTCAATGTGCCTCGTTCTCCCTATGCAACATAGGCTTAGCTGTGATATGGAACACTGCCTGATTTTATAATGAAGCTACATTGGTTTGAGATGTTCAATTGACAAATCTTTGAGTAATGCACACAACCACACAAGTTCACTAGTTGCTGCAGCCATTGCCCTATATTCTGCTTCTATTGAGGATCGACTAATGGTTGTCTATTTCTCAGTTTATCATGAGATGGGAGCATCATCAAAGGACATAAAACAACCTACAATTGAATGCCTATTGGTGCAGCAGGCAATCCAATCTGCATCACAAGAGCCTCTGAGTTGAAGATAAATATTACAAGAAAAGAACAAAACTTGCCCTTGGGCACTTTTAATATACTGAAGTACTTGTAATGCCGCCTCATGATGTTTAACAGTAGGTTGTTCCATATATTGGCTAAGAATATTGGTGGCATAGGCAATATTAGGCCTTGTAATGCCAAGATACATGAGTCATCCCACCAGCCTTCAATAATGTGAAGGATCAGCCAGCTTTGGTCATGTTGCTTTAGTAAGAACATGTTGCTGCTCTAATATTGTTCGACTTGGTTTCACCTCATTAGTCCAGCATCATCCAATATCTCAAGTGCATATTTTCATTGGCTCATGAAAATTTGATCTTGATTGCATGCAACTTCTAATCCAAGGAAGAATTTTAAGCGCCCTAAGTCTTTGAAATGGAACATGTTGCTAAGGAAGTCTTTAAACTTATTACATGCTTCCATGTCATTTCCTAAAATGACCATATCATCAACACAAACTAATACAATGAGAAAATGTCATTAGAACATTAAATGACTAACGATGGATAAGCATATGACTGTTGGAGCCCATAAAGCTCTTAATGCCTACTTCAAGCCATAGTGATTTTTCAATTAACAAACCCAACCATCTCCTGTTTTTAAGTATCTTGCTGGAGCATCCATGTAAATCTCTTCCTGAAGATCGCCATGCAGGAAGGTGTTGTGAACTTCAAGTTGATGTAGCTCCTTACAAGAATAAAATTTTTCTTGTAATCCAACCCTTCAATTGAATATATCTTTTGGCTACCAACCTGGCCTTGTAGTGTTCTATGTTTCTAACATACTTGTGTTTAATGTTGTACAGCCATTTGTAGCCTACGAGTTCCTTCCCATTTGGAAGTAGAACCAAATCCCATGTGTGATTTACCTTAAGAGCTTTAATTTTTACTTGCATGGCAAGTTACAAATTTGAGTCATTTTGAGCCTTAATGTAAAAACTAGGTTTAAAATATGCTAACCTCGCTACAAGAAAAGTCTAGTGGTGCATGGAAAAAAATTTACTGAACATATAGGAAGACAAGGGATAAGGAGTACCTGAAGATGCTGCATTAGAGTGAATGTTCATTCCAAGAAGGCTGCAATCATATTCTTTCAAGTATGCCAGCATTCTCATTTTCCTTGTGTTGCACTTTTTGGGGACTGGTAGTATATCATTGGCAGCTGGTTCATCTGTGTGCCTCTACCTCCCGTTGATGAGTAGCTTCTTGTGTTTGAACCATTGGATTTGTTGGTGGCTAAGACACCTGCAACTCATCCTTAATAAATGACCTTGGCTTACTTTTTCACTGGTTTTGTTGAAAAATAATTTTTCTTTCGGACCCTCGAATTGTATTTTCAAAGGGAACAAATTCCCATGGAAATATGACATCACGAGAGGTAAAGATCTTTTAGGTTTCTAGATCATAGACCCTATAGCCCTTTCGGTTCATTGGGCATCTAACAAAGATGCATCTGTGTATAGGTTCAAGGTTATGTTTTGCATGCATAGGGTTTGTAGCATAGCATAATAAGCCAGACACCTTAAGATGGCTATATTTGGGTGGTTTGCCAATCGCCTCCCTAACTTGCTTGTAGGCAATCTATTAGTAAGATATGTTGCCATGATAACACACACTCCCTAAAACTTGATGGGTAGGTGAGATTAGAATCTAAAATCCCGTGCTACATTTATGACATCCTGATGCTTTCTTTTTATAGTTCTACTTTGATGTGGCATTCCTACACTGAGGTTTGGTTTAAGATAACCTTTTCTTTGTAAAAATTTGGTAGTGAAGCTTCAGTGAATTTTGGTGCGTTGTCACTCTTAACTATTTTGAATGTTGCCCCAACTTGATTCTACATAAGGTTAAAGAAATTTTCTAACACAGTTTGAGCATCATTCCTATTTTTCATTAAAAATTTCAAAGTTGTCCTTGTGCAATCATCAAAAATAGTTAAAAAATAATGGGCACCAATGATTGAGGGCATATTATAATGTCCCCAAGCATCAATACACACCGACTCAAAGGAGAACTAGCCAAATTATTACTAAATGGAGAAGACGACCTTGTGACCTTTGCTAGAGGACATTTTAAACATTTCTTATGAATGCTCTTAATATCAAGGTGGGGTAGGGAGGTAATGGTGGTGAAGAGTTCATGTGACAGATGTCTAAGCGTTTGATGCCATAAAACAAGTACTAAGCTAGTTCCTTCAATAAAAGCCACATGATCAACCAAGCCATTCTCCTCCATACTCATATGATACGACCTTCTTTCCCCTTTACCCACCCCAATTAGTGCATTTGATGTTTAGTCCTGAAGAACACAGAAATAAGGAAAGAAAAGGGCAACACAATTGTGCTCTTGGGTTGGCTTGGGTACGGATGAAATATTGCAATTAAAATCTAAAATGAGCAACACATTTTCAAAGGTTAGGTAATCATTCAAACAAAACCTTTCCATGCATGTTCATTGTCTTAACAGTACTATCGAGTAGGTAAACATTTCAGGTGGGTATGGATTCAATATTGGTCAAAAAAAAATTCTGAAAAGTTATATGGTGTGTGGCTCATGTATCTAGGATCCATGAGTTTTATGGCTTCGTGCTAGAAAAAGAACTACATGTAATCTTACTTTACATAGATGACCATATTTGTACCCTTGCTCTTACCCAGTAAACTCAAAAGTTGCTTAAATTGATCACTTGTCAAGCCAAGAGAATTGTTGCTGGTGCTAGGTCTTCCTACATGCTCACCAACACACATATTCACCCTAGGTTTAATCAACTTCCCTCTCCTTTTGGGCTTCCAATTTTTGTGATAGCCTATGATCTCATAGTATTTGTCTTTTATGTGGCCTATACAACCACAATGCAAGCATTTTGATCTTGGTTGTTCTCCAACTTGCCTTTCCTTAGGTTTGTCTTATTGTGTATGGATAGTCATAGCCCCTGCCAACTCCAGACTACCAGACTATGTAACTTCTTATTGCTTCTTTTTTGCCACTATCATGGCATAGACTCAGTTTAAGGAGGGAAAGGGTTCTAATGCTAGAATCTACAAGTGAATGGCCTTGAACCTATTGTCAAGACCTATCAAGAACTAATGTAGTCATTCCTTTACCTTCCCGGTGATCCATTATTTCGATGCATTTCATGTACAAACTAGGCTTTGTAAAAAAACAACTTATGTGTTTAGTGTAGTAGGCAACAACACTTGAAGTGCCCAAACTCATCAACACTATCTCCCTTATCAATGCATGCGCCCGTGGCTTGTTGACATGTTTAAATTCGTGGTCATGCCACATTTGGTACACCAAGTCATGATATGCAATCAAACTATGCAGGTTAGGGCTAATTGAATTCATCAACCGTGACATTAAGAACCTATCACACTTGTTCCAAGCAAGGATCTCAGTTACATCTTCTTCCAGCTTTGACAACTTTTCAATAATGAAGTCTACTTTCTTCTTGCTTTGAAGGACATTCATAATGGAGCATTTCCATCTAGAATAATTTTCTCCATCCAACACAATGAAGATAATGGATGAACATGTGTAGTCTGCTAAAGTTTGGAAATATTGCGAACTAGGGTCCTAGAAAAAGGTTAAGGTTGAACCATTTTGTGGTGGACTTTTTATCATGGCTCGACTCTAGGTTTTCTCATGCTTTAATACTATGAAGGAAATGACAATTTTGTATGTTTTCATATATTAATCTCTTGGACACAGTAGAATATATATACGGGTAGGTAGAAAAAAATAGAGATAATCCTACTCCACTAAATACATCTAGTTTCTATCTGAAAAAAATACATACATCTTCTCAGATAATAATCCTAATGAAAGCAAAGCAACATGGTAGAGAGTAAATAACATGTATCTCCAGTAACTTTTACACTCCTTACCCTGGAGACCACCACGCTCAATAGTGAATACAATCACCAAACCTTCATTGCCACCTCCTGGAAGAAGATTATGAAGAATAAAGAAGTCCAATGGCTTTGACATCATTATTGGTACCCCAGATTTGTCCTGAATTACTAGCTACTCTCCTCCAACCTGTCTAAGGGTAAAACTACCCAAATGATCATAATATCGATCAATAACTAGCAAGTAATGATAACAGAAGTAGTGTCACATTGATGCAACCTAAATAGGAGTATAGATTGCCTGATGTAGGTGTCTTAGCATATACTATGCCAATAAAAGTAGGATCCTTGAACTATCAGACCTAGTTGTGAAAGAAAAAAAAATTGTAGACCCACTTCATATGGCAAATCAGCTTAATCACAATCTTATCCAATGGTGTGTGCCCCTTTGTCAAAACCCCATTTGATGGGAAATTATGTCAGCACTACTAGAGTGGCATAAGAGGGAGGTTAAGGATAGAGTCAGCTTTTATCAATCAAAAGCCATTAAATGAAAGATAATCCATGTCTTATAAAATTTTAACAAAAACTAAAATCAAATAAGGTCAGAAAATTTGGCTGATTCGATGGAAAAAAGCCTCGTTAATGGAATTAATAAGGGTGGACTATCACCGCACTTCCCCATGGTGGATGACCATCAAACCTCAACACTTATAACAAGTCTACTGGATTTTTTTTGTCCTAGTCATCCTGACGGTGACCAAAGAAAAACAAATGTACTATGGTTACAAATGATCGGGCAGCCGCTGTTGTTCCCAAAGATGGTGCGACTTGATCGTCAAACTAACTAGGGTTTTTGGCCAAACAATGGAGATCCTTGATCTCTAACTAGCTCCAGTCACTTGTGTAGAAAAACACGAAGAAAGGCATTGAGATGGGCCTTGGGTGTGTCTCGGGGAAGGCCTATATGATGCTCAAGTCAATAGAGTTGTAGTGTAGAACTTAAAGAAAAGTGTAAGAGATACTCCCTATATATATATAGCTGGCATATGAGCTTAGTGGGTCTATGCCTTAGTTCCTAAGCCTGATAGGCTTCATTAGGCCACTATTTGTTAATTAGGTCTAGGACCTAATAACTCAATGATATTTGGGTTTGATTTGAGTTTTGGCTATCAAAATTTGAGGATTTCCTGAGCATATTCCAACTAGTGCATAACAATTTCATGTTGTTTTTGTATCACCTGTGTTTTAAGGAAGAATGTCATTTATCCTAAGATCTACCATTTCAAACATATTATCTATGCTCTTTTTAAACTAACTAACTAACTCCTCACTACTTCCTGTGATAAGTCATCAACATATAAGGATACAACAAGTATCAAATTTTTAGATTTCCCCACATATAAAGTAATTTCACCAAGGCTCTTTTCAAAGCCTAAGTTTAGTAAATATGCATCAATCTTGTAAAGGCTCTCTAAGTACTTCCCCTAGTTGGAATGCTAAGGTAAGTAAATCACCAAGTTAATTTCCTCAAATAAGTTTTATTAAGTAAGGAAAGTAAGCTTAGTAAGGTAAATTGAGCTATTATGTCTTATAATGCTTGAGTGACTTAAGAGGAAAGTGTTTGGGGAAGGAAAAAAAATATTTCAATGGGACCAAGGAGTGATGGTGTAGGAAGATTTTAAATGGCCTAAATGACTTAAAGCTAAGTTTGAGGCCAAAAGTGACAAAATGAGCAAAATGGGTTAAGTGAGAATAGTTGCTTATATTTATGAAGAGATGGGAAATATTCATCATCTCCTCCATCCACCATTTTCGTGGTTCTCTCTCCTCCATAGCTCCTCCTCATCAAAGCTCCCAAATCACCCAAATTTCCATGAAAATTAAAGGTCCCAAAGCCATCCTAACAAGCATTAGCTCATTTTGGCATATTTGGTGATAAGCATCTTTGATCCTTATAGGTTAGTTCTAAGATTTTTAAATAGTTATAAATGGTTTTAATTTTATGCCCTTGGTGTCCAATTTGGTTGAATTCAAGCTTGAAACTCAAAGGAACTCCATGGAACTCAAATGTGCTTATTGCTTGCTTCTTGCTTTAAGAATGATTTGAGGTAAGGGATTTAAGTTAATTCATCTTAAATAATGCATAGAAATGTAGTATTACATATGGGAATGAAGGAAAAACAAGACCCATGTGAATTGGCTTTCGGGATTGAAAGATTGACCAAGTTTCATGCAAGATAGCGCGCAGTTGCATAATGCTGGAAGAGCATTGGCGATGCGTCACCGATGTGTCATCGGTGGTGACACAACTGGTGACATGTCACCAGTGATCTTCCAGGGACGTCAAAAACTGATGCCGTTGGCAACACATCATCAATGGCGTCACTAAGCCATAAGTCCCTCAAGCTGGGGGCATCCTAAAAATGTCTTAATCTCTCGGTTACCATCCTTAGGCCATTTTAAGATGTTCCATAGTCTCGATTGATGTTTCATAGCCTTGGTTGGGTCTAGAACTCATTCCTAAGTTGGGAATTATGCATTATTTAGGTGGTAGCTAAGTGGTGTGGTCAAGGTAAGGTAAGGAATGGTGGCTGAGGGGGTTATATTGCTCAAGTTGTTAAGGAAGCACTAATGGGATTAAGATAGGTTTCAGATTCTTTGTTGGCCCAAGTGGGAGATCTTAGACCTTCAGGCAATGAAAAGGAAACCTAAGAGTATCCTAACCAAACTTTGTAGTTTGGTAAGTAAGCCACTAAGGAGCCCTTAGCTAAGCTTCAAGAGCTTGGTAAGTTGGACCACATAAGGCAACTACCCTACAAAATAAGTGAAGGGAAGAGACAAGTAAGAAGGGAGTAAGTGATAACTTACTCTAAGTAACTCGTCAAAGGCAAGCAAGGGTTGAATAAGTGATGACCTACTCTAAGGCGCTCATAAGAAGACTTTATAGGCTTGGTTAAGTGCTAGCAAATGATACGAGGGCCAGAATCCAAGTACCCCAGCTGTAAGAGCTCACGGAAAGTCTAACACCTATGGGTGTAAGGAAGTCCTAAGTGCATTTGCTTGTGCATATTTCATTCATCCATCCACCCATCCATTATTTGTATTATTTGTTGTTCTTATTCTTATTTCTGGTTGTGTTGTTGGTTGCTTGTTTTTTTCTGTATGCTGTGTATATATATGCTTATTGTGCCTTGCATGCTTGCATTTGTTTCCCCTGTAGGTGCTGAATCCCTTACTAAGTACTTTTAAGTACTTATCCCTCAAGTGTATACAGGTTTTAAGTGGGCTAGTCAAGCTTAATAATTGATAAAGGGCGACTCTTATGGCTAAGTTTCACTGGTTTAAAGGTATTCTCTAAGTTGGAAACTTCAAGTTTCTAAGCTACTTGTAGCATAAGTTAATACTGACCAAAGTGTTTGCCTTATAGTTTGAGGCTAAGTGAGTACAAGGAAAGTGTGGCTTAACACTTGAAGCTAGCTTGCTTGGGTGAAAAACTAAGGATGGATCTTAGTAAATACATGTTGCTTCTTTTATATGTATGGTATTTGCATACAAATAAATTACCTCCACTAGTGTCCATTAGCGTGAATAACACTAGGGTTACATTTAGGTGCATATAAGATTGAGATATATGCACATAGTTGTTACTTGAAGTTAAAGCAACTAAAGTTTTATGTCTTGGCTTGTTTTGAATTGTGTTTTCGTTAACTACTGTGGCATTGTTTTCAAGGTTATTTTAATTTATTGTTATTGCATAGCCAAGACAATGCATGCACATTTCCTATGCAGGGTAGTCTAAGTAACTAGTTGCACGTAATGATTTAAGATACTTCATGAGTACGAACTAGCCAATTGTAACCAAGTGGGATCATAGTTCCCTAAGAGCCTACTAGTGGAAGTAAATTCAGGGCCCTGGGACCCTGTTCCGCCACAAATCCTACTATACTAAGCGTTTGGTGCCTACTTTAAATCATATAGTGCTTTCTTCAATAGGTAAACCTTTATTTCTTGTCCATTGACAACAAAGCCTTCAAGTTGTTCTATAAAGATCCCCTCCTCCAAGTAACCAATTAGGAATGCTAACTTAGCATCCATTTGCTGTACAGTCCAACTCTTTTGAGCTGCCAACTCTAGCAGCATTTTGATTGTGTCCAATCTAGCAAGAAAAGCAAAAGTATCTAGTAATCCACTCCAAATATTTATGCATATCCTTTGACCGTAGGTCTGGCCTTATTTTTGTTTATAGTAACATCAAGATTGTGCTTAGTTTTATAAACCCATTTTAATCCAATTATTTTCTTATGGTCATGTTTGCCTACTAGCTATCATGTTTCATTTTTTCCCATCATCTTGAGCTCCTTCTTCATTACAGCTACCCACCTTTTATCTTTTGTAGCTTCAGTATAATCAGCGGGCTTTAGGATGGCAGTGTTGCACCTTTCGTATATCTTTTTTAGGGGCCTGGTTCCTCTAATTGGAAAATCATGGATGTCATCATTTTTTTTCATGATTTTTTAGCTTTTTTTCACCTTCCTAATGCCAACTATCTGTCTCATATATTTGGACATCTTTCTTGATTATTAACTTGTTGATCTGTGGTAAATAAATCCTGTAGGCTTTTGAAACAAAACTGTAACCTATGAAGATCTCTAGCTATGCCTTTTTATCCAAGTCGTCTCAGCTTATGTAATGTGAGAGAAGAAAAAACAACCAAATGTTTTCATATTAAATAAATTTGGTTTTTAATCATACTAAGCTTTAAATGAAGTCTTTTTCTAGAGTACTTTTGTTAGTAATTTGTTCAAAAGGAACACTGTTGTACTTGCAACTTTAGCCTAAAACTTCTTAGGTAGTTCATTTCCATGGCAATTCTATTTCTCTCCACTACACTATTTTGCTGGGAAGTATAAGGTGCTGTCAACTTGTGCTCAATGCCTGCAGCTTCACAAAATTTTTAGAACTTTCATGAAGTGTATTCAGTTCTATTGTTAGATATGATTACCTGCATCTCACACCCATTTTGTGTTTCCACAAAAGCTATAAACTTCCAAAAAATATTGGCAACTTCTGTTTCAAGCTTCATGAAGTAAATCCAGCATATTCTTGTATAATCATTTATCAAAGCAATATAATAATTATTTCCATTTAGAGATGGTGTCATTTGAGGTCTACCTACACTTACATGGACTAACAGCAACTTGCATGAAGCTCTCCAAATATTGTTATGATGAAATTGAAGTTTTGTTTACTTCCCATGTTGACAAGTAACACATGTAGGAAACTTCTCTTCAAGTTCAAGCAAGTCATCTACTAAATTATTCTTTTTCATATACATTAAAGCACTATGGTGAAAGTGCCCTAATCATTTGCCCCAGAAAATTGTGCTTAAGTCTTCTTTATGTACAACAGTCTACTTTTCCTATGTAAAGTCTATAGCAAAGCTTTTGTTTTCATTATCATGCAAAATACTTCTCTATCTATTGTATTTTTAATCACACAACCTTTTTCTTGAAAAAATACTTCAAAACCTTTCTCAAGCAACTGTCCAATACTTAGTAGATTTTGATTAGTTTTAGGCACATATAAAACATCAGAAATTAATCTCAAACCTATAGGTCCATCTATGACAATAGTTCTTTTGCCTTTGACTTGAACATAATCCCTATTTTAAATTTTGACTTTGGGGACAATACTTTTATCCATTTTTCTGAAGAGTTTAAGATCATAGGCCATATAATTTGTGCAACTGCTATCGATGGGCCAAGTCTTAGTTGATATGGATATGGCTACATATGTTGTAGTGAACAATTGCTACTCCTGAATTTGATTCTTAGCTTATTTGGGCTCTCCCACATTTTGTTGAAGTTTTTATATTCTATCCATGTGTCTCAATTGACCACATTTACTATATCTTGCATCTAGTCTCCACCAGCATTTGTTCTATGGATGATTGTTCTTTTTGCAGTATGGACACGGTAGGATGTTTTAAATTTTGTTTCTAATTTCTTTGTTGGTGCTTAATTTAATAGGCTTATAATTCTGCTTCTTTTTTTTGTTCTTGCTGCTGCTACTTTGTGGCTTTGCTTGAAAGGCACCTTTGACAATTCCTTCTTGCCTCATAAGTCTTCTTTGTTCTTATGCCTGTATAGCATTCAAGAGTTCTACCAAAGTAATATGTGACAAATCCTTTAAGTTTTCAATAGATGAAATTGTGGCTTCGAATCTTTTTGGAATGGTAACCAAAATTTTCAGCACAATTCTAGAATCTTCAAACCTTGCACCAATAAGTCTTACTTTATTTTTAATAGCAAGAAGCTTGTTAGAGTACTATTTGATTATGCCAGAATCTTTCATTTTTTGCATCTCAAATTCTCTTATCAAATTGAGTACTTGCATACCTTTGACTCTTTTATTTCTTTCATATTTCTACTTCAAAAAATCTCAGATCTCTTTGCTTGTATTCAATGTCATGATTCTGGTAAATATGGATGGAGAGACAGTTCCAAACAAGTTGGCTTATGCTTTTGACTTTCTCTGGTTCTTTTCATTATGGCTCTTAATTTGAGCTAGTGAGATTAGCTGGAAAAGCAAGAACTTCATAGTCTTTTTCTACCGCTTCCCATAGGTCATTTGATTCAAGGAAGGCTTCTATTCGAACTGCCCAACCTTGATAATTTGTACCATCAAATACTAGTAGAGCAATAGCAGCAAATGATGAATATGATTTGATGGTTAAGAAGCTTGTTTTGCTGTGTGGGAAGGGATATTGTCTTTTAGGATGGTGCAATGGCTCACTCACAAGTCCTTCAAGATCAAAAGGACTTTGATACCAATTTTTTAGAGTATAAAAGTGATCAAAGATAATAAAAAAAAGTTCTATGAATTTTTATTTTTAATGCCCAATATGATTTGAATTAATACATGAAGAAGTCTAGCTATCATAGCAAACAAAATCAGCTAATAACCTTTATAAACTTTGCTAAAGATCACCGATAATCCTGACAGCTGATTGTTTTAAATAGTGAAGTTTGACAGACACATTTTCAACAATGTATCTCACCTTGATCTATAGATTTATACTCATCATCCTTGAATTGAAGCAGCACCAAGAGATTCATGCTCATTACCACTATCTTCTCCATCTTCGAATCTAAAAGGTAATGATTTGGATCTTCCAATTGCGTTTTGCAAAGAGGAAAGGTTTTGTACTTGTCACTCTATCTCCAATGTTGTTTCTTATGATTCTCTATCATTGTCAGATTTTGCTTTTATATCCACCTTGTCTTTTATACCCTTGCTTAATTTTGTTTCAAAGGCAACTTCTTATTCTAGATGGAAGCAAGCTATAAAAGAAAAAATGTCAGTTTTTTGGGCTAATAACATGTAGGTTTTCACTCCATATTTACTATAAAAGTTTAGTCTAATGATATGGTTGATTGATTAAAATCCTGTTTAGTAGAAAAAGGATATACTTATATATATGGTATATACTGCTCCAAAACCTTTGCTCAAATTGACATCTATCTGAGTTCTCATTGCATTGTTGTCACAAATCTTTACATCAACTAGATGTTAAGAACATTGTTCTTTATAAGGATGTTGAGGAAACTATCTACATAGAGCAACCACCAAGGTTTGTTGAGGAAACAAGTGTTTATATGTTTTGAAATAATCACCATGGAGATGGTTTGATTGCTTTATTTTGGTTGTTGTGGAATTTGGTTTGCAGCAATGCGGCATGGATCATTCTTTTTTTATTTCGACTCTAGAGCTGCTAGAATCTTGTTGATTGTCTATGTTGATAATATTATTTTCACTAGTGATGATGTAATGGGTATTCAATCCTTGAAGACTTTTCTATAAACCAATTTACAGAAAAAATACCTTGGTTTGCTAAGATATTTCTTTGGGATTGAGGTGGCAAGGTCCAAAATAGGAATATGCCATTCTCAGAGAAAATATGCTCTCAACCTTCTGAAGAAAACTGGCTTCTTGGGAACTAAACCGATTGATAGTCCCTTAGAGCCATATATCAAGCTTGATGTAGATAAAGAGGAATACTTGGAAGATCCTAGCAGGTATCAGAGACTTGTTGACAAATTAAATTATTTAACTACTACTTGTCCAGATATTTTATTTATTGTAAATGCAATAACTCAGTTTATACACTCTCTTCATACTAACCATAGTAAGAATTTTTTAGATATCTCAAAGATACTCCAGGGCAAGGTTTTTTTTACCAAAATCATTGTCATAATCGAATTCAAGGATACATAAGTGCTAATTAGACATGCTACTATAATTGACAATTTACTTTAGGCTACTATGTATTCATGGGAAAAAACTTATTGTCTTGGAGAAGTAAGAAACCAATTGTTGTTGCAAAGTCAAGTGTTGAATCTGAGCATATGGCAATGGCATATATTACATGTAAGCTAATTTGGTTAAAACATCTTCTCATGAAGCTTGGTATTGTAAACTCGTCTCCTATGAAATTAATGTGTGATAATCAAGCAACCATTTATATTATATCTAATCTCCTTCCATGAGCCAATCAAACATATCAAAATATATGGTCACTTTGTCCGCGAGAAGTTTCAAGAAGGGTTGATATGCCAAATCAAAAGATCAACTTATTGATTTATTCACTAAAGCATTAGGGGGTCTCAAATAAAGTTTATACGTTACAAGCTTAGGCATTATGATATATATGCTCCAGCTTGAGGGATGAGTTTTAAGAAAGGTCATTATGTGTATTTTAGGAGTATAATATTTTCTCTTTATTCCTAGAAATTTACTTTCCTTATATACTTCACTCATTTATTACGTAAAGGTCTTTTGAGGGTCTTGTAATTATCAAGCCCTCAATTTCTCTTATAATATTCTCTAGAAGCAATGTTTGTTTATATTATTTAACTACTCTTTGGAGGGCCATGTATATTTCTTCAAAGGGATAAGCAAAAAATTTAACCCTTTAAATGATACTCCTATGATACAAGGGATACCTTTGCTACCTATGGGGATGCTAGAGATCGGAATGTGATGAAAGCTGATATTGAATGCTATGATATAAAGGAAAAATTTACATATTTTCCGAAAAGATAAAAGTCAAATTTACACACAAGGTAAAGCAAAAAATGTTGACTCCTCAAGGCATATCGTCTTTATCCAAAGATCATGATCTTCAAAGGAAATTTTTCTTTTTCATTAAGGTACCAATAATATTTTCATACAATTTATTAAAAGTAGCATGATTCCAATAGCATAATGTGAAATTATATTTAGGTGAGCATGTACACACATGAATGTCACAACAGCTAGGCATGAATTCTTATGCTACTATATCATGAGATATTTTGATGTAAAAAGATTGACCGTGCAAAGCAAGTGATATGATCTTCTTCAAAGGGCTCCTTGATTATGTAATCTCCATCCATATTACTTGTGTTTCCATTGAAAGGCTCAATTTTTTTTAAAAGAACACATTAAGCATCCATGGGTTAAAACAACAACAAATTCCCATAGATTTCTTGGATTAAGGCTCCTCCTCTTCTAAAATTGCTTAAAGCTAACAAAGAACCTCCATCTTCATTATCCTTATAATCATGATAAGAGGTGCTCTAGTAGGTGAGGTTGGCGAGAGCCTTACGACTCCTCGTAAATAGCAATGGGAGATGATCGAGGTAACTAAAAGGTGAATCTACTTATAAAATTTGAACATGTGTCCATGTCACCTAATATGCTCAATTTGAAATTGTTCATATGCTGATAACATTGGACGGTTATCATTATCACACTTTAATATTCCCATACTTTTTATTAACATTTGTTAACCTCCCCAGAATAACAAGGATCCTTTCGACAAGTACCCTTTTTTCTATCATTCTAAAGAGGAATTACTTACAGGGATCATGCCCATAATCAATGAATGTCTGAATCTTTCATAAACTACCTACAAGCTTGAAGGTGGTAAATCACAATTAATTATTCTCATTATTATGGATCCTATCCCTTAATTAAATTGCCTACATCTTCACTCTATTAGATGCTTCGATCTTGGCTTGATCTTTCTTCATGAGAATTTGATTAGACAAGATTCTTCATCCCGCCTGGGATCAAAACAGGGAATGATATTCATTCCTCTTAGATTCTTTTTAACCCTCTACATTCATCCTTGGCAAGGAACTCTTATTATCCTCTGGAGATGTCCTTTGGTAGGAATATAATCTTGTCTCTATAGCCACCCTTAGCAAAGAGCTACCATTATCGTTTACATAAACTCCCACAGGTGTTCTCAGAAGGGACCTAGTCTTCCCTCTGATGGTACTACCCACAAGGCTTCCACAGTGCCTCATTAGCCCTCTCTAAATATGTTAACTTCTAACTGCTACAATTCCCTATAGCCTATGACAAGTACCATGCCCCCTTCTTCATTACAGCTCTATAGCCCTCAACTACTACTTTGCCCTGCCAGCCTCTTCAAGGCTTTTTGCTCTTAATAAAAGCATTGTTTACTTCTTTCTACTTGCAAACCTTATGCCTTTCATAAACACCATCAGTAAGGATCTCTCTCCCTCACTACTTCACTTTCTCGCAATGCTCTAGTAAGAGTGTCTGTAACTGCCTCAGTAAGGACCTTGTATTCCTTTTGCAAGCACCTTTCAGCAAGAACCTTGTTTACATACAGGGTACCTGTCACACTTTAGGTTTGCAAGTATAATTCCTTGGAATGCAGAACCTCCTTTACTTGATATGCTCACCCCATATTCCATCAAGTCTGACAAACGGTCTAGGTAGCAAGTCACTACAACTATGCCATTTCCTCGGGCCTAGAATATTTTCTTTGGCCCAAGACACATCTCAAAGATAATCATGGATAAAACCAAATCTCAACCAATATCTCCCATGATCCATGCTAATCATGCATGATTTACATTGATTCTTTATAATCTATGATCCCTTCAAATCTCTCCATGATCTACCATGATCTTTCATATCACTTACCAGAACTCATCGGCTATAAAAAAGCCATTATGGGGTCAAACTAGGTATATTAATGCTCTCTCCAACTGACATATTTTCTCTTTATCCATCATGGCTCTATACATTGACTTAAGCATCAAAAGGTCATCCTTAGAGACACTCCTATGAGGCCTCCTAACATCTCGATATCGCCACTCAAATGGTACTAGACCAACAAGTCTCGTATTGTCCCTTGGACCGGAGTGTACCAACTAGTACAACCATCTTGCATGTCTCGCTGTATCAAGGAGTATGCTCTCCAAACCCAAAATTTTGTAGAAAATCTAACATGTTGTTGGTGAGAATCAAACCCCCCGACCCATGGTAGTGGTAGGAATCAAAAGCCATTATGCAAACAGCTTCTCTTTGACATTAAAGGTGAAATTAATAATTTATGTTAGTCTGATTTAAACTGCCACTCCAAGAAAATTAGGCCCAACAACCAAGCTCTATTGGCCCATCCAATTTCCCCACGCTAACACTTACAATTAATTTATACTTTTATCAAAATCTTGCTACTTTCTTAACCAATTAATAATTACTATAATTATTTGTAGGGAATCAATTGTAAATAATTTTTATATTTCACATATGTTTAACTATTTTATCTATCTTATTTTGTATATTTGTTTGTAATTCAACCTTATATTTTTTTTTCTAAAGAGACTTTACTATTTTTTTATTTATTGAACTAATGAATAAAAATGTTAAAATGAAAAATTGCTCGCCTATGTTTGTTAACTTCTTTTTTATAGGCTTAAAGACCCTTTCATCCCTTTAACTTTGCCAACTCAAGGTTTTTACCACTAAACTTTGACTCGGATCACTCGCCCCTTAAACTTTGGAAATTGGTAACTTTTACACCTTAGTTCACTTAAATAACTATTTAAGTTATGTGAGAACCTAAATGAAAATAAAACAGAAAATGAAGGGCTAACTAATCATTTGAGTCAAACTTTTATAATATTTTGCTTATCTACTTTAATCTTCTCGATTTAAGCAATTCAATGGACTACCAACCCTATGTAATCTACACAAACCAACTAGCATTCTGTATCAAAATATGATTCATTTAATATTAGTTCCTAACTTGTTTCACAGAAATAGAGGTTTATGTGGGAAAAATGACTAGTTAGTCCTTTATCTTTTGTTTTATCTTTATTTTGGTTATCATATAACCTAAACAATCATTTAAGTGGACTGAGGGCGTAAAAAGTACCAATTCTCCAAGTTTGAAGGGCAAGTAACCCGAGTCAAAATTCAAGGGATAAAAGGTCAAAGTTGGCAAAGTTCAAAGGGATGAAAGAAGTGTGATGCCCTTTTTATATGTTGATAACTTATTATACCTTATGCGTGACTTGGACCTTAGAGTTGAATATTAGAATTTTCAATATGTTGATATGTTCCATGTATAATTTGATATGTATGCATGCGTGTTACATATATATAATTGGTACATCCAAGATAATATCATACAATGTTGGCACTATACCATACCATTAAAAAATCATATGCGATCCAGATGAGATTTAAAACCATGGTGCATATAGCACAACTCCTTTAAGTTGATGATGAAGTGGCATATTTGACACAATAAAGAAATGCCAATGGATTTAACCTAAATAAAAAGTTCATTTTCTTATTTAACTTAAACAGATGATTTTGTTGGCCTTTCTTTCCTTTTGCGACACATTCTTATGGGTGAAAAAAGGCTAAGCCTTTTTCACGTAGAGCTTGAACTCGAATTAAGGCTTTTCGAGCCGGGTCCATTTGAATTTAAGCTTACGACAGAAAATAAGCTCAAACTCTTTTAGGCTCAAGCTCAGAAACCCAGCTGTATGAGCTCGCAGGCCTAATGGGGCTAAATCTTTTTCTCTTTCCCATCCATTTCATTACAACATTACCCAAGTCCTAAATGGTTAAACCTATAGTAGTCATAAGTCCTTACCCTTAGTCCCCTACCCTTATGCCTTAGCCTTACTCGAAGATCCAAACAGGCCACCCTCCCACCCAGTTGCCCAATCCCACCAAACTAAGGAGTGAAAAGCATGGTGACAATGATATGCCCAAGATTGATGACCCACATTCCAGTGCAGCCCCAAATTGATGCCCCAAGTAGACAATAGCCAACCTATGCAGCAGATGTTGGAGACCCAGGTCCACAGCTAGAGCCTCTAACCCTAGCTCGCAAGTCTCACCTAGGTTTTTCAAGTTGCTGCCATTGCCGAACTTCTTGTCGTTAATTCCTCGACCATGAGCTCCTGTGAGTTAGACTGGGTCTAAGACTGAGGGATAAAGTTGAGGGCATCTTACTAAGCCCAGAAATTGATACAACAACCGGCAAAGGCTGCGATGGCTCCTTAATTGATGTCTTGCAGAAGATAATGGCTCCTTTATAAAGTTTGCAAAATTAGGTTAAAGCATAAAAGGATTAGAAAGTCTAAGATAGATTATATTATTCTCTCCTCTAGTTATCTATATAGAAAATTGTGGATTTAGTACCCATCCTTTATTTAAGTTACAAGTATAATACTAAAGATTTATATTTGTCATTCATGCTTAACGAGCCTTTAGACTCTAGCTCAAGCTTATCTTGAGCTAAACTGAGGCTAAAAAAATAGGACTCGAGAATTCACACTCGAGTCTGGATAATACCAAACAACAAAGGAGTCAAACTCGAGCCCAATAGTCTCGTTCTTGGGTCGGCCTATCTTCACCTCTAAATTTATCATTCACATTGTAAACGAACGAGATATCGTCGCTTTTCTTACTGCTCTGATTTCTTTAGTTCTTCGACTGAAGCCCAACTCCAAGCCTAACCAGGCTTATCGTTGTTTCAGGTGCCGATCTTCTCCTTTGTTTTCCCCCCTTTTAGTTCTATTCTTTGATTCTTCTCTGTTTTTACCTTTGGTGCATCTTTTTTGCCCTTTCTCCTGTTTCGGCTCGTAGAAATTTGTTCTTATGCTGGAATGAGGTTGCTATTAGGTTGAGATATTCTGAACACTAATGTACAAGGCGCTCTTACCTTGAATGAGTAGTCTACTATTTCATCAGCGTCCAATATGTTTGAAGATACTAAAATATCTGCTGACATTGTCTCTACGGCTTCAATATTTTGCAGCTTCTATGGCATGGAAGTTGTTCTAGTTCTCTAATTAGGCTGGCTTGCACTTTTATTTTTCTGGGACCGGAAAAACTTCTTGGCAGCAGGATATTGTACATTTTTGTAGCTGATTTAGCCAGTCTTTGATATTTAGGTGGTCTACTTTGTATACTTGAAGACTTTCAGCATGTTTGTTTGATTAATTTGAAGTGGGTGATCTTGGTATAGTTGGGTTTGGATCAAGGATTATTGTGTATGAATTATGTTTTAGTCATGATCTGTTGTCGTTATGATTTTGATGAATCTTTGCTGTAAAGAAAATTTGGCTGTAGAGTGAAGGTCATAAAAGCCCAAAAAGCCATGGCTGATGAAACCAAGAACCTAACTGAAGGAAAGAAAGTATTGGTTTCGGTTTCTTTAGGTTCCACTTTTTGGTTTGGCTTCAAGATTTACAAAACTGATGGACTTTTGGTTTAGTTCAGTTTGAGCATAAACCTGAATCAAATCAATCCTTGATAACCATGCCAGCCGCTGAAGTGAGCACAATGTCATGTAAACACCACCAAAAATACATTTACACTTCATTACCATCCTCCAGGTTCATTATGCCCATGGCTTGCGGTACAAGCACACATCCAAATATATGTCTGTTTCAGTTTTACACAGATTT
Organism: Aquilaria yunnanensis; assembly: GCA_039654915.1. Lineage (NCBI taxonomy): Eukaryota > Viridiplantae > Streptophyta > Magnoliopsida > Malvales > Thymelaeaceae > Aquilaria > Aquilaria yunnanensis. Next base: position 79,272,681 of record CM077593.1, read on the forward strand.
CTGGCCTGAATATACCCTTTATCAGGCTGAGGCACATCAGTATCTGATTTCATTGTTTGCTGGGGAAGTGCTGCTGTTGAATTTCCTGGTGCCATGGGTAACAGCTCAAGTCACAAGCATGAAGGTATTGAGTCTCTTATCACATGCCTGACTCTTTAATTTCTCTATGCTTCCCAGTAAATAGGTTCTGTTTCTGGTGATTGCATAAAAGTTGTGTTCAACTGAAAGCTTGTTTGTAACATTGTTGTGCTAGATTCTGGAGAACTGCTGACATCCTTCATTACTTCTTGTTTGGATTATAAAATGTTTTATCTTTCTCTGGTTCCAATTGGGTGTATTACAAAATTAAAATTCTTCATCTTGCTTCCTGTCTTGTGTCAGGAATAAGTGTTTCTGTGTGAATATGGTGAATTTTTTGGCTCCATTCATGCTGAAACAGTTCTTTTGAATGGAGTATATCATGGTAAATCATTGGTAATGTGTAAGCTTTTCTGGTTCATTGTAGATTGATGGACTTAGTAGGGTTGCACCATGGGAATTAACATTCTCTCTTTCCTTAACACTCATTCCTTGGTAAAGGCAGGATTCAATTCTGCAACTTCAGTTTAGATAACAAAAGTTCCTTTTTTTCTCTCTTCAAGTGCATGAGGAGCACAACCTGAGGGGAGGAGCCATAACAATTAACTGTTATTTTGACCTTGCTTTTCCGAAAGGAAAGATTTTTGCAAGTCAATACTTCCGCTGACAATGTTTCATTTAAAAAAGCCTCTCATTGTTCTCTCCGTATTTTACTGTTGCTATTTATCTTTGCATGAAGCAAGTATATGGTTAGGAAGATGGAGATTCTAAGTATGACTCGGTCAACCAATGTTTTGGCTGCAAAAGAAGTCAGTCCTCCCTTTGCGGATTTCTTTATTAATTCAATCCTTGTATTGTCTCTTTAAGAATGAATATGCTATGTTGTGTTACTTTATAGTTATACTCGTTATACTCATTTTACGTCTCCTAAACGAAACTTTGAATCTTTGATGGATGTTCAGTGAGGAGTACTAAAGGCATCAGTTATGAGATACCAGCTAAAAAACCGTTTAATGTGACTCCTAGTGAGCAGCATGAGCTATGCGACCATATACTTAAGGTGTTTGAGAAGGTAATTGCGTGCAACCTCTTCCTCCATATTTTCATCTTTTCCTTCTGTTAGCTTAGTGCTTTCACGCACACATGGGAATACATTAGAGCTAAGTCATCATGGCATCTACAAAAATATAGGACTCCCAATAACTGTTAGTAACTAGAATCAATGGAAAACTGCAGAAAAGAAATAAATATAGGTGATGAAACTGTAACCGAACAAAAGACTAAGAGGTGGTAAAGAGTGAAGGTGAAACCTCTGCATTTCTTCCTGCTGAATAAGCTTCAATTTCTTACATGTCATAAGCAATGAGTGTTAGAACTAAAAATTATTAATATTTTTTTTCTTTCAGCTAAACCCAATTCTATTTTTCAGACGTTCCTTGGATGTCAATGCAGTGTGCAGATTCAGGTCATAAAGTCCCTGATGGTTTTATTAAGTGTGGCCATTTGATGAATAGACTAAAAGAAGTTTGCGGAATCACAGTCGATCCAAAATATTATGGCATCATAATCCCTTCAGAGAGAATAATGTGGCAAGTAATGTACCGAAAGAGGTGAAGCAGCTAGCAGCAAAGCCTGAATCGAATGAGGTGAGGAAGAAAGCAGCAATGCCTGAATCGAATGAGGTGAAGAAGAAAGCAGCAATGCCTGAATTAAGAGATGTCTTGATGCGAACCCCGATGGTATAAAGACCATGAAACGCGCCCAAGATGTGATTCAAGCTCCACAAGACATCAAAGAGACTAGGTTTAAAACCTCCACCCCTAATCAACCTGTGATTAGAAACGAGAAGTATAGAACTCCAAGAACACAAGCACACTTGTGCACCAAGGCAGTCCACAAAGAACCAAAGAGAAAACCTCTCCAAAAAGCAATATTATTTCGAAATTTTTCTGTGTGTTTACATCCATAATATGTGCCTTTATATAGGCCTAAACTGGGGTTAAAAGTTGGGCAAAATTCGCAGCCTAAATCCCTTAGGAATCCTAGATACAAAAACATAGGAAATCCTAGTTAAATTAGGACTCTAATTCCTAGTTTGAACAAGTTTAATGAATGCAGCATATGCCACTTGTCCAAAACGATTTAAAACTATTCCATAGCCTAAATAACTTCCTAAATAATGTAAATAAATAGGAAAATAAAATAAAATACGTTACAAAATAAGATTGGCCATAAAAGCTCCAAAATAGTCTTCTTGGGTGATTCTGGCTTGTGTCTCCAACTTCAAGCTGAAATTCGAACTTGATGCAGCAATAATTTCTCAAAATTCAAAGCATGAAAGTTGTATCTCTCTTTCTTAGATTTGAAATGACACCTGAACCACACAAAACGGACATCTAAAGCCAAAGATATGCCCAAAATACTGCAACTGCTTCTGAACCAGCGATAACTCGTAAATCGCGACTTTGAAGCTAAATTGGACCTCCTTAACGTGAAAACTAGGTTTCATTGTCTTCATATGATTTGTAGCTCTAGATGTTAAGTTTCCAATGAATCAAGAATCACTCAATTATGATCTTTTTGGCTCAAGATATGATTTTTCCACCAGAACATCGCCAATCTGTCAACATCCGAGCTTGAAGTGCACTAGTGAGCTCCTTAACCTTCTTCCTTGTCATTGGTCCACTAGTTATCTTTAATGGATCCTTGCCATTCTTGGTTGTGCCTTCTTTGATCATATCATGTCTAGTCATTAGATAACACTTTCAGTTTTTGAGTCTTGCACAGAGTTAGGCTTAGAAGTTAAAATGACGTTGGTGAACCTGCATTGCAGAGTCCGGTATTTTTCAGAAAGTCACCGCTGCAGTTACTGAATTGAGTCATGGCAGTTGGTCAAGATTACAGGTGTAGACGACTTGACCCATCCTCCTCTGCCATTATATGCCCCATTATGTCTCATTTTAATTCCAGAATGGGTATAAAGTGTAGATGGGAATGGGGAACATCCACAGGTTGGCGAAGAGGGACGTCGACTAAATGTTTGAGGTTTATGGTCTAAAGTCTAAGGATGGTTGGTCATTTCAAACTGTAGCAAAAATAAATTAGCGGTACCCATACGAATTTTTGAATGTTTAAGGGTAAATTCACAAACAGTTTCTATTCTCTAATTATTGTTTTGTTAAGTCTCTAATGTATTGATTGTTTTATATTGGTTTGGACTTCATTAAAATTGTTTTATTTTGATCCCTCACTGAATGGAAATCATTAACTTCTAGTTATTTGGCATGAACATTTGAAATTTTAATTTCAAAATATTTTGTAATGTCTTCTAAATAAGTTTAATATATAATGAAAGTACAAGAGAGCTAGAAGGTGATGACAGGTGTCCTCCGGCTAGGTGGCATAATGATAGTTTCCATCGTCAAGTTTTCTATTTTGTTTCAATCTGATTCTTGAAGTTTTCAATGTGGTAGTAATGTGATATTTACAATTTTGACCCTGTCATGTAACTCCTGTCCTAATTCCAGTGTAAGTTCTCAACATGTTGCTCTGGTTCACTTAGACCCTTGGACATCTAAAACGTTTAGTAATATCTCTGCACAAAAATGCTGGCAGTTGATATTTTTTTCATGATTTTTTTCTCTTTTTTCCTACTATAGCCTTTAGTATGGTATATCAACACATTCATGTCAGATTATGTCGCCAATTTTCGCATCCTGTTTTGAGATTATACATGGTCTTATGTGAAACGGAGGAAAAGTTAGCTTCCCTTAATGAGTTTTATGAGTCATGGACAAACACGCTAGCAAGTTTTAACGTAAAAATGTGACATGGGTGAATAATTTGTATGCTATGAGGTTGTCCTGCACGATACAAGAATGTTTGCTCTGTAAGTGAATTCATTGAATACTTTGGATGTTATTGATAGACACTTTATATGTTGGTAGTAGACAATTTGGTTATTGGTAGTAGACAATTTGGTTATTAGTAGTAGACACTTTTATCATTTAGTTCGGATAGATCATATTAACTCTTTCTTTTTTTATATGGAAAAATACTAAATTTTACACTGATGTTTGGATTTTGAACCTAATTGCCTGCTATAGTTTTCTCTAGCTCCAATCTAGCCACTAACGTTATAGTTTAGGATCAGAAATGTCACTAATATTATAGTTTAGGACCAACCGTTAAAAACTTAATGGTAAAATTGGGAAGTTGTTGGTTTTAAAATATTGGGGTACTAGTACACCTTTTAACAAATTTCACGAGCTATGTGTAGTTTACCATTTTCATTTTTTTGTGCGCCACCCACCGTCATCCATCACCGAATCTACCATTGTCCCTTCAGAAATAATATTCAAATTAGTTAACATATTCCGATGCTACAAATAACCTGAATCTCAATCAAACGAAACTCACTTTATCCAAAATTGATGTGTTTTTATCCCTAGATTCCATGTATGATAGTTGTTTTGTTACAAATAATAATGTTCAATTCTAGCTCCTCCAATATTGCATTTACCACCACCACCAGTGACAGATTGGGCAGTAACTGATGCAGTGACTTATAACAAAAAAATAAAAATAAAAATGGAAAAATTACACAATGTTCCTAAAATTTGTTAAAAGTTGTAGTAATATCTTAAGATTTCAAAACCAATAACTTCATTAGTGTCATATTTGGTCCCAAACTGTAACATTAGTAGTATATTTGGTCCCAAACTAATGTTAGTGACCATATCGAAACCAAAGAAAACTGTAGTAGATTCGGTGAGGAGTGAGCATAGTTCAGGTTGGTTCGGTTTTATGGTAGAACCAAACCAACCCAAAATGACCTCAATTCCAAAAAATTTTTACCCAACCCAAGAACTGAAAACCAAACAAAACCAAAACCATGGTTCTCGGTTTTTTAGTTATGGTTCTTGGGCTTTTTAGTTTATACCACATACATATAACAATACAAAAATTCAATAAAATTATATCCATAAAAAATATATGAAATATTTAACATAATATACAATTAAATTAGCATTTAAATATATGTACTTAGACACATTTAAAAGAGTTTAACATGATGTTATCATACTCGTTCAAAAGAGTTACTTGTGGAGTCTCTTTCATCTCAACCAATTAACTTCCCTCCAATAATTCCAATATTAGCACAACATTCAACATGGAAGATGAGCCTTTAAGACTATCTTCTTCAGTATCAAAACCTAAAATATGTTGATATCATAAATTTCCAATTTCACATGACTCAGAAATGGAAAAAAAAACACAAGAATTATGCTGTAGAAAGTAGTCTAGAGTAAAGGATTGAAAGCAAAATCACTCAAAAGTAGTCAATCTAAAAAGGGAAGTAATTCAAGTCAATATGGAGAAATTTTGTTAATAATCCTACAACTCAAAAACCATTGGTTATCCTATATGAGAAACCAACCCGGGAACCATGATCCATTTTTACCCAACCCAATGGGGGTGATTCGGGTTAAGTTTTGAGTTTACCCAACCTATGCATACCCCTAGATTCAGTCCAGGGGTCAAACATTGGTGGGAAATTTAGTGATTTCCCCTCTTTTATATGCCTATAATGTGTGTAGGGCTTTGATCATCATGTTATAGTGAAAGTATGAATAGTGTTCTAACCTCACTTACAAATAAGTAAATGGGTTTGTTTGTTATTTTTACTATTGGTGAAAATATGGTGAAAGATGAGAGGAATAGAGCACCCAAGAAAGGTTTCGAGTTTACCCAACCCATACTCACCCCTAAATTCAGTCCAGGGGTCAAACATTTGGTGGGAAATTTAGTGCTTTCTCCTCTTTTTTATGCCTATAATGTGTGTAGGGCTTTGATTATCATACTATAGTGAAAGTATGAATAGTGTTCTAACCTCATTTACAAATAAGTAAATGGGTTTGTTTGTTATTTTTACTATTGGTGAAAATATGGTGAAATATGAGAGGAATAGAGTAGCCAAAGATGACTTCCAAAATACTATGGGTGGTTAATGTGAGAGCTAAACACTCTAGGATATTAGTTTACGCATTTAAGGTTTATACTCGAACTATTTTTGCAAAAGTTTAAGAAGGAATTTTTGGTTAGTGTTCATGCGGAGTCAATATCTATTCTTGAGTTTAGTGGTGTGATTGAATACGATGTCAATCTAGGGTACAAAGGTTGTAGGAAATTTTATATTATGTATAATGTTGTTTCATCATTTGTTTCATGCTCATGCATGATGTTTGAAGAGTGGTGCTTGTTTTCACATTCATTGTGCATATTGAATTTGAACAATATTCCTGAAATCTTTAAATAGTAATTCTTTCATTGTTGAACCAAGAAACCAAGGGTTGTTGTGGATGAGGATGATAAGTATTTTTATGGTGATGCATTCTCTAAAATCACTTGGTGTACAAACATGATGAAGGATTTCTTGTCCTTGGTGATTGAGTGTAAAAAAATGATGAATGTATGCATGTATATGAGTAAAGACTGTTGTCTATGAAGAGGCTAAGTTCACACCCAGAAGGCTGCTATTGGGAGTAATAGCAAAGAGTCTACAACAATAAGCAAAGTGGATCCTCATGTGAAGTTAATATGATGAATCCAAAATTCATGGCATCAAACATATTGGAATCAAAGTGGAAGAAGGTTAGAGATAAGTCTAACTATGGTCACAGACAAAGGCGGGGGGCTTTGGTGGGTGTTAGTTCAATATTACAGTCAGTTACATGTACTACTTCTTTTAATGAAATGAGGAACATATTGGTCCTATATTTCTTTTTATTTATTTATTTATTTTTTGTACTATGGACTATAGCTATGTGATATTCACTGGAGTTGGGTGGAGGCTTTATGCTATGATGGTCAGTTAAAACCGTGGTCGATGTTGACAACAAAATGGTTTGTAAAATGTTGAAACACGTGACAACTTGTTTAAGCAAAAAACTAGTTTTCTAGTTAAAGACAACATGATTTTTTGCAATAAAATTAAGCAGGAAATATTTAGCACCCTGTAAGTTTAAGTTGGTAGTAGCACTTGAGCTAGAATTACCCTTCTCAATGTGATGACAAACTACATATAAAGGTCTCAAGAATACTTCAAGCTCTACAAATTTGGCAATAATAAACTCAAGTCCTTTGTGCGCTAAGGATAGTTCACTCACAGCTAAAGAGAGAATGCTTCTCTAACAATAATATTAATAAAAAAATTCTAAATGTTACAATGCATTGTTTGGCCTTTCAATGTTGTTCCAGGCCTTGGTAGTTTGAAACAAACAAACTAGAAAAAAATAGAACTAACAAAATCACTAGAAGTCCCAAAGTAGCTAGAAGCATTCATTACACACAGTTTAAACTTTAATTTAGTCCTAAACAAGTCCAGGTATGGTATCCTGTAGTGAACATGTGCAAAATATGTTTTTAGCACCAAAGTAACCGAATATGTAAATAACAGGTCTAATAAGCTTGAGGGTGGCACGTTAGGCCTCATGGGGGCTTACCCAAGTACACCTAAGGGCTCTCCAGTGCACCAAGGGGTCTTATGTTGATCCATCCTTCACAACGAGCCACTTAGGTCCATGGTGTCCTCATGGGATCTACAGTGTATTAGGGTGTATGCACCTTAGGTGTACTTCTTGACCAGGGTATACCTAGACTTTCACACTCGAAAAATATGCACCATGGCATGTCCGGGCTCCTCTTGTGCTCAAATGGTGCTTCAAGTGCTCTATAGATGTTTTCAATAACATATGCCTTGCAATATTGCTTAATCAACCCTTGTAGTGCCAATCCTAGGTCTTTGGCTTTTTTTGTTGTAATAGGCCCACTTATGATCCTTAAGGAGTCTTTGTTTGTACTTGCAAGGTTGTCATTACAATGGAACTTTAAACACAAGTTTACATTCATATTTAAGGATTTTTTGAGCCCTTAAACCTATATTTGTACTGAAAACCTGTAATATCAAGTCTGAAACATCTTAAAGGTTATTTTGTTACAGACAACAGCTAGGAAATCATGAGAATTACACTGTAGAATTCTGCAACAAAATTCACTTCATAAGCAAAGGCATGTGCTACACAATTATATTGCATTAAACTGTATATATTATGCCAAATTATAGATTGCATAAACTAAGAATCATCCAACAGAGGTAAACTACATTGTTAGAAAATTGGGAAAAATGTGTGCTATAATTTTATATTAGCTGAAAATTAATCATTAGCTGTAACATAGCTATTTAGGTGCAAATTTTTGTATTTTAGGAAAGTTCTGCCTAGGAATTATTCCTTCCTTAAATCAGTGACTTAGTTTCCTGATTTAATGGTTTTTTATACGCTATAAATCTCTATAAGAGAACAATTTCAATGACAAAATTATTCATTTCATGCAAACCTGATTTTCAAGTTGGTATCAGAGCATAAAGAAGCTCTTGCCGAAATTCTGTTCTTTTTCTTTCCTTTTAATCCCTACACCTTAAAACCGTGTCTAATGCTTCATCTGATTCCAATATTATCCCTCAACCTTCCCTAAACAATCTTGGCAGCATGGATGTTTCAAAAATCAATGCTACCTCATCAGAATATAATTTTGCCCAAATCACTACAATATGTTTTAATGGTGACAAATTTCTAAGATGGCCTCAGTTAGTTAGGATGTATATTAGAGGGCGTGGAAAATTGGGCTATTTGGCGGATGAAAAGAAGGCTCCTACAGTGGATGATCCAGCCTATGCTAGATGGGATGCCAAGAATTCCATGGTGATGACGTGGCTCGTGAATTCAATGGAAGAAGATATTAACTCTAATTATATGTGCTATCCAACAGCACAAAAGCTTTGGGATAATGTAAATCAAATGTATTCCGATCTCAGAAATCAACCACAAATTTTTTAGTTGACTCTCAAACTCGAAAATATGTGATAAGGGGAGGACAGCGTCAAAAAATATTTTAATTCCTTAAAGTAGATTTGGCAAGACCTTGACCTCTTTAACAACTATGAGTGGAAATCTCCCGAGGATGCTCAACATCAAAACAAGACTATAGAGGACGGTTGCATCTTCAAGTTTCTGGCTGGACTTAATGTTGAGTTTGATGAGGTGAGGGGGAGAATTATTGGAAGACAGCCCTTACCTTCAATTGGTGAAATTTTTTTAGAGGTTAGAAGAGATGAGAGTCGAAGGAATTTGATGCTTAGCAAGAAGGGACCTGGAGTTGCTGAAGGTTCTACCTTGGTTTCCATGACTAGAAGCATGGCTCTTATTTTTCAACACAAATCTAATGAAAAGAAATGAATTTGGTGTGATTTTGTTAATAAGCCTTAACATACCCATAAGGCTTGCTGGAGAATTCATGGGAAACCTGCAAATTGGAAAGGGAAAGCTGGAGATAAATCAAACCAAGCCATCTCTACTGCCAATAAAGTTAAGACTACCCCTTTCACCAAGTAGCAAATGGAGCATCTTCTTGCACTACTAAAATCTAATTCGGTACCCAATGTTCCTAGTGTTTCTGTGGCACACACAGGTAATAAATTCTATGCTCTATCTTGTCAATTTAAATCTACTTCATGGATAATAGATTCCTTACATTTTTTTTAGACCTATTCACCATGTCTCGGAAATAAGAAGGTTAAGATGATGGTAATTTCTCACCAATTGTAGGAAAACGCCTTATAAAATTTTTAAGGGAATAGATGTTAATTTTTTTCTCTATGTCTTTAAACTTGCTTGTAATCTCTTGTTGGTTGGCAAACTATCTAAAGACTCTAACTATTCTGTTATTTTCTATGAATCCTATTGCATTTTCTAGGACCGAAGCTCAGGGAAGACAATTGGTAGTGCTAGGATGATTAACGGTCTCTATTATTTTAAAGATAAATTTCTTAGTAATAAAATGGTTCAAGGGCTAAGTAGTATTAGTCCTTTATCTATTTGTGATCAAATAATGGTTTGGCATTGTTGTTTAGGCCACCCAAGTTTTTCTTATTTAAAACATTTATTTCCAATGCTATTTAAAGAGATTGATCCTTCATTGTTTCAATGTGAGAGTTGTTTAACGACAAAAAGTTAGAGAAAATCTTATATTCCAAAACCCTATCAGGCTTCAAGACCATTTTATCTACTCTATAGTAATGTTTGGGGTCATTCAAAAGTGACCACAATTTCTAGAAAAAAAAAATGGTTTGTGACTTTTATCGATGATCATACACATCTTTGTTGGGTTTACTTAATGAGAGAAAAATTTGATGTAGAACAGATTTTTAAAGAATTTTATAGGATGATTAAGACTTAGTTTCAAACAAAAATCAATATTTTGAGATTTGACAATGGAACAGAGTATTTTAATAAATTTCTAGAAACCTTTTTAAATGAAAAAGGAATTTTACACCAATCCTTTTGTTCTGACACACCTGAACAAAATGGCATTGCTGAGTGTAAGAACAAGCATTTGTTAGAAGTAGCTAGAGCAATGATGTTTTATATGAATGTTCCAAAGTATCTATGGGGTGATGTTATACTGATAGCTTCGCATCTAATCAACAGGATGCCTACAAAAGTTTTACAAAATTTTACCTTATTGGATTGCTTAAAAAAGGTATTCCTAAAATCTAGAATCAATTTTGACTTACCCTTGAAAATATTTAGCTATAAAGCATGTGTGCACATTCCAAAAAGGCTAAAGCCTAAATTAGATCCAAGAGCTGAAAAATATGTTTTTATAGGGTATGCACCCAATAAAAAGGGTTACAAATGCTTTAATCCCCTTACAAAACATCTTTTTGTCACTATGGATGTTTCTTTCATGGAAAATACACCATACTTTACCAAAAATTTACTTCAAGGGGAAAAGATGCTTGAACCAAATTTCTGGGAAATTGTTGAACCCTTACCTAGCACACTTCTTAATACTTTTTTTGAAAAAAAAAACCTTGGAAACTAGGCCTAAAGAAATCAAATCTGAAATTGGTCTGACAAAAAAAAAATACTACAAATGGAAAAACATAGAAACAATCTTGAGCCTATGGTTTATTCTAGTAAAGGTGTCCTTAGAAGTGGTGGAGACTAGGCCATTGTCCCAGCTCATGGTCAACCAGAAGTCCTAAGCTATGGTCATCCAAATGCCTCAAGTAATTCTTCTTCTATTTTTTCCTTGTTGATGAATACTTATAAGTGTATTGCTATTAAGAGCTTAAATCATCATTATATACTTTGAGTATGATTAATTTCTATATTTTTAGCATTTTTCCACCAAGTTACTATTCACATATTTTTACTATTCACATGCATTTTTACTATTCAAAGTTATTATTCACCGACTTACTGTTCATATGCGTATTTCACTATTCATATGCATATTTACTATACATACGTGGTTTACTGTTCATTAATATTAAAATATATATATATTAAATAATTATTTTTTATGTAGGTAAAATCATCACTTGACGGCCCTTTATGAGAAAAATCATATCTGGAGCTGTAGATGTCAGAACTAAGTGATTCCAAATTCATCTGAAAGCCAACACATAGATATTTAACTCTGCTTGATTCTGTAAGCTAGTTTAATTGTTTTCATTGCCAAAATCTAATTATAGATGAGACAATGCGTTCTTTCGTGTGCTGAAGAGCAGTTTCGGTAGAAAATAATAACTTGAGCTAAGGATGTCCGATTTGAATGTGCAAGCTATCGATTCGAAGCTAAAGAAGAGATCTACAAGTTCTATGCTTTGAGGAAGAGCTGATTCAATGTATACGATGGTCAAAAAATTAAAATGAGTTGCAGCCTGCCTTTGTTGATTTGTATTTACTATATTTTACTATTTTACCATTTTACCCACCCTAAAAACTCTATAAATAGGAACCTTGAGGGGAGGATGAATCCATGCCATTTCTTAGGCCTGCTTTATGTTCTTGTATTTTCTTTAGCTTTTCTTCTTTAGTTTTGTTCTAGTTTTCAATACCAAAGCTCTATCCAAGTGTTTTCTTGTTCTTGTTCTCGTTCTTTCTTTTGATCTTTCAATCCATGTTCATTTCATCTTTCTACATGTTGTGTACTTTTATCATGGCTAACTAATCTTTCTTTTGCTAATGTGAAAAGGTAAAGCTTTTGGTATAAAGGTTATGATTAATTTGAATAGATCACAACGTTAACAGTATTTTCTTCCTTAATCTATTTAACTTCCCTCATTGTTAAGTGGGAGTCTTGATTCATCATAGTCAATCATTAACACAAAAGCTGCTTGATTCCCTCTGTAGAACATGGCTCTGCCGGCTATATTGGAATCTTGAGTTATTGTCGACAAAGGTTAGCATGATGGATACTTGAACCCATTAGCAAGTGTTAGTGTTTTAAGATCAATGAAAGTTAATACTAATTAAATTCCCCGATTGGGACCTCCTTTATGTGTGGATACCAATTGAATGGTAAGATGAGCTAAAATTAATCATAACCGATATACTAAAAGTGGATCCCTTAACCTTAGCTATTTTAATTGAATTTGAATTTGAATTTACATATGTTCACACCTTGCACCAAGATCTTTCCTCGTTAACAAATTTGTAATTTGTATTTCTTAATTCACTTCCCTGTGATTCGACATTCGGACTCCCGAGATTTTATTACTTGTGACAACCTACACTTGGGTTACAACTACTAGAGTGCAGCACTCGTCCTCTCCTATTACTGACTTAAACTTATCATTACAATCAAATTATAGGAAAGAAAACTCTGCACCCAAACCTGTTTTGGAACCAGCCCTGGTTATCCCTGAACAGAATCCTGATCTTGACCTTCCCATTGCCCTTATAAAGGGAACTTGAACCTGTACCAAACATCCTATTGCCAAATATATTTCCTATCAAAACCTTTCTAACAATCATAGAGCATTCACTACAAACATTTCAAAGCTTGTTGTGCCTATAAATATTCAGGAAGCACTTGGTAACCCAAATTAAAGGTTAGCTGTGTTTGAATAGATGAATGCCTTAAAGAATAATGGTACTTGGGATGTTGTAGAATTACCGAAGGGAGAAAAGGTTGTGGGGTGCAAATGGGTATTTACTATCAAGAGTAAGGCAGATAGAGTGTCGAGAAATACAAAGCCCGCCTTGTTACAAAAGGTTTTACTCAAACCTATGGGATAGACTACCAAGAGACCTTTGCTCCGGTAGCTAAAATAAACTCGATTAGGGCCCTGTTGTCTCTGGCTGTTAACTCCAATTGTGTTATAGCCCTTCTAGAGAAATGCTCGATGGGTGAGGTAAATTCATAAATCCCTAGTTTAAATGCTTTGATTAAAGGTGAATTATCAAGATCAAATAAGTTATCTAAAAGTTAAATGGTTCCTAGTTTAATTTGGCACCTAAGTGTCACTAGGGGCAAAATGGTCATTTTGCACCCCAAGGTGATAAGTTTGGTATTTAAGCTTATAAATTGATATTTTGGACCTAAGTGACAAGAAACCAAAGAGTGGGCTAAATTGCCAATTCTTATGGTACTATTTGAGCATGGGAGTCTTTTTGGCAAAACTAAAGAAGTTGAAGGGTTTAAGTGAGAAGTTGGTTATTTAAACCATTTTGAAGATTTTGGTAGTTACTATTCATCATCCCCGACCTCCCAAACCCGTAGCTCTCTTCCTTCTCTCAAATTCCATAGTCAAATCTCACCCAAAACATCAATTCTTGGTGGAAATTGAAGTTTCATGAAAAACCCAAGTGGAAAAGAGCTTGTTTTTACATGGGTTGCTTGGCACATTTTTGAGCTAGGTAAGCTTTAAATTCAGCTGGGACTTGTTGTTCTTTGATTGTTCTTGGTTTCTTAAGCTTCCATGAGCTTAGTTCTAGTTAGAATAAGCTTGAATTGGTGCCTTATAAGTTGAATTTGCTTCGAACCATAGGAAACATTAGTGGAGCCTTGCCCTTGAAGCTTGAAGCTTTTGGTGCTTGATTCTTGCTAGTTCTTATGTAATTGAGGTAAGGGATTTATGATTCGTGCATAATTGATGTCATTCCTAGTTCGTTTGCTTGTTAAATTCAAGTAGTTTGATGAATGGCATTAGTTGGTGAATGGTGATGAACATGTTGGCCTAGTGAGTTTCTGAGGATTTGTGTGGTGTTTATGGATACCATAGGATTGGTTTGAATGGAGCATTGTGGTCTCTGCAATGTGTACTATACATCTGTGAAGTTTAAAGGCTATCCATGCATGTTTGATATGTTTGGAAAGTTTTCAAAGTTTATAACAACAAAACTGGAAGCTTTTTAGGCATTTCGCAGGTTTGGTGATATGTCACAAATCAATATGAGTTCCCACGACACGTCGCCAATACCTCAAAAATTAGCAGAATGTCGACATGTTGCCGAGACAATATTGACACCTGGTTTTGTTTTCTTCATAACTTTTTAGTCGGGTGTTCGATTAAGATGATTCAAGACTCCACGCAAAGCTAAGAGGGAGTACTATCACCTTCACGCCTTCACTACACTTAAAATGGCCTAGTTTTAAAGTTATTTCAACTTAAAATGAAGGTAAGTTTTAAAGGCATGTTTGGCCACAATAAAGCACCATTAGTTGGGTGCAAGATTTAGTACCATCGAAAGCCTAGTTGAGACTTTGGATTTGAGGCTTCGATGTGAAAACCTTAGTGCACCTAGTTGGGGTTCTAAAGAACCTAGTGAATGAGTCCAACCATGATCATTACCACTCTACTAGTGTGAACCAAGTAATGGTGGATAGGGGAGCACCATGGATGAAGGCTTAGTGCACTTGTTGCTTAGCCAAGCCATGCCTTATGTTACCACCTCATAAAATGGGAGAATTACAAGTGTGTCATAATGGCTAAAAACCATTATATTGTGTAATTCTCACCATAGTGTTTGAAGTATGGGGGGTAAAAGGTATGATCAACACCTCCTTAAAAGTGTTCCAAGTTGGTAACTTGGCCCCCAAGAAAAGCCTTAAGGATTCCTTGTTTGTCAAGCAACCTATGGACTTTTTTATAAGATTTTGGAAATTCGGGTACTCAATTGCAAAACTTTCACAAAAGAGATTTGGAGAGTTATGGGAAGGATATAAATGGTATGAAAGTGCTATTGGAGGACCAAATTGCTTATGGAAGAGAACTAAGGACAAAGAAAACACAAAAAGGCATAAAGGACCTAAGTGTTCTAATGTAGGCCTTAAGATGTGTATGTCTATGACTTAAGTCAAATGGAAGTTTTGTGGGGTTATCCCACATAAGGAGGGCTGCTAAAGGAAGATAAGGATGGTCAAATGTGGGCCAAGAGATTAAGACTAAGAAACCATAGTCTTGTAGCAAGGAAAATGACATAAGACAAGGTTAAGACTACTTAAGTGTGTTTAGTGTACTTTTGACTATTTAAGTAGTCAGACCACCTTTGCTCTCTAAATTTCGGCCTCCACCAGCAAAAAGAAAGCCAGCCCTCTCCTCCACACTTCCTCCATAGCCACCATACCTTCAAACTCAAAACTACTTGCAATTGAAGTCAAGGAAGCACAATTGGAAGCTATTTGGTGTTATTGCTTGAGTGCACCTAGGATCAAGCTCCAATTTCAGCATACCCATCAAGGTAAGAGTTCTCTTGTTCTCATGGGTTGTTTTCTGTATTTTCAAACATCCATGGAGCTAGGGCTAAGCTTGGAAGAGAGCCATGTGCTTGATGAACCAAGCTTAGTGAGGGGAGTGCACTTATTGAAGGTTTTGTGACCTAGTGTGAAGTGCACAGTGATGGCAGCGAATTTCTGGGTTTCTAGAGCCCAAAAGTTAGTACTAACTACTGTTAAAATCCTTCTAAGACCAAGCATTAGCTTGAGGAGGGCTGCCATAGTGATTTATTTAAGTTTATTGCATGTTTTATGGACTAACCTATGGTATATGTTGCTGCCACATTTCATGTGTTTGTTGTTTGTGTTTGGCTGCTGCATTTGGTTGCTATATCTTGTATATATGCATTGTGGTTTTTCTGTTTTAGTGTCTTTGGATGCAGGTTTTAATGATGGTTACATTGCCTATTGAATCCAAGTGCTACCCTTACTAAGTTTCTCAATGAAACTTACTCCCCTCAATTCTGTCATTTCAGGTCCAGCAGAAAGATCACATTCAAACTAACCTTTGTGGTTTGATTTTTGATCTGAAATTTCAGGTACATGAACTTCCATATGTCTAGTTATGATATGGAAAGTTTGGTGATTTTAGGAGCACATTTGGTATTTTTAATGGTGGTACTTAATGTGTTGTGCAGCAGCTGTCCAGCATCCTGTTTTTGGAGTCCATTGTGTCTCAGGACCTCCTGTAACCTAGGGTGCGTATTTAGCTGAGTTAAGACCATATTGTAGTGCATGTATGCATGTACATGTAGTGTATGTAAGATGAGACAAGTATGTGAACATTTGAGTAATGTTTTGGCTATGTAAGTGATGTGGTGCAAAGCTGCCTAAGTGTGAATGATAGGCTGCTTACTTGTAAATTCTGTTTTGGCCACATAAAGTTGCTAGATGCAAGAGAATGTAATTAATATGTGTATTGGACATGTATGGGATACCCTTGGAGGGCTTTCCCCTTGTGAATGAAGTGTTTGCATGGTTTGGAAAAATTGTATGGGCAAAATGGTCCAAAAGTTGCCAGAATTTTGACTCTGGACCTAAAGTTTAATATCTCCCTGTGTAGAATGAATATTGGTATGAAATTTTGACCAAACCTAGAGGACATCTAGAGGGTTAACTGGCCTTTGGAATTTATGGATTCAGAGCCCTGTAGCCAAAGATATGATGTTGCAAAATTGGCTGAGTTACTGTTCATTTGATCAGAATTTCGTAACCAACTTAAAAAATCCATAACTTGGTCCATAGGTGGGCTATTGATGTAAAACAAAATTCCTTGGTTTGATCTAAGTCTCTACTTCATAATGGAGCAAATAAAACAGGGGGTATAAGACTAGAATGATACAGTTTATTAGTGGAAGTTACAGGTGTAGTAGCTGGCCACTAGAACTTAACAAGATTGCCTAGTGTGTGGAAGCCAAACTAAGACTTGTGCTAGTGTTTTCCTTCTTTGCTGCCATGGTGTGCATGAAATGTGAATATGTGTGTGATGGTTGGACCAATATGCATGTATTTACATAGTGCCCAAGAGGGCCACTTGGGTATGCACACTAAGGGTAGTGTTCTGATGACCTACAGAACATTACCAATCCTGGGAGTCTAAATGCACAGTTTTGGCACCATAATTGGAGTACCCCAGAGTGGGTAACACCTTAAGGTACAAGTGGAAGCCTAGTACATCATTGGTAGGTTAAATGGGTGAAGGCAGAGTACACAAGTAACCTAGTCAAGTCTTCGGACTTGAGGCACTATGTGGAGGCCTAGCACACCTACTGGATTTCTTACAGCACAAGCAAGGAGCATCTACCATGTTCGCCTGCACAACAACTAAGGGAGGGCTACATCACTGCGTCAGTCAATAAGCTAAGGCTTACTAAGAGTGAGTTAGTGGCTAGAACTCGGTAGGCACGGAGTGACGCCCTGTGAGGAGGACTAAGAAAAGGAGAGGTCCCAAGGGACCTAGGTATATGCGCATATATTAGGCCTACAAGTTGTATAAGCTCACAGCAGGTTACATATGTTCTCATATGAAGAGTCCTCAGGATTTTTCATGCACGTTGAAAACCCCTTACTGAGAATCTTGGATTCTCACTCTCTTACTTTTTGTTGTGCAGTTTTGGGCATCGTTGAGCCAGCAACCATTGGGGGTTGTTGAGCTAGGCTTGTGAGTAGGTATTTAGTTTATTTGAATCTTTATGATTCTAGTTTATGGGTTACTTATTGGTTAAGTTGTGGTACTAACTACAATTGTCTTTTTGGCCTACAAAGGCTAGTGAAGCACAAAGGAGGGCTTACGAAGCTTGCCACTGGGAGTTTGCTCTAAAGTGGAAGCTTGGTTTTGGATCTCAGTATAGTCGTTCAGTGTATAGTTCTCATACACTAGTTTGCCTCCAATGGTCATGTTGAGTAGTTTACTCTAGAGTTGCTCTTGGGTGCGAGCATAGTCTACTCTTGTTTGGATGCTTGGACACAATTGATTATGTGTAGCTAATTTCACTTAATTGATTTGAATGCTTTGATAGTTTTGATATTTGTTTCTATTAAAATATGCCATGGCAATGTTTCAAGTATCATTTCTTTATTTTGTTGACTAAGTCAAAGCATAAACCCATGCATGATTGCATAGTAGGATTAAATAACTAGAAGCATAAAGGTTTTAACTAGTGCACACACAATCAATTAGCCAATTGCGACTAATGTGGGACAAGTTCCCATAGACTTCCTAGGCAGGCCCACGAGGGGTTGTGTCAAATTGGCCCTTATACCAATTGGACATTAAAAATGCTTTCCTTAATGGAGACCTTGAGGAAGAGGTATACATAAGTCCCCCACCAGGTTTTGAAGAAAGGTGTGGAAATGGGAAAGTGTACAAATTGAAGAAGTCATTGTATGGACTTAAATAGTCACAGAGAGCTTGGTTTGAGCGCTTTGCTAACGTGATAAAGTACTATGGATATGTTCAAAGTCTAGCTGATCATACAATGTTTTATAGGCATTCGAATGATAGTAAAATAGCTACCTTGATAGTATATATGGATGATATTGTGTTAATTGAGGATGATTGTGATAAGCTAGAAAAGTTGAAAAAGAAATGAGCTGAGGAGTTTGAGATTAAAGATCTTGGGACATTGAAATACTTTCTTGGGATGGAGTTTGCTAGGTCTAGAGAAGGCATTTTTGTAAATCAGAAGAAGTATGTTCTTGACTTACTAAATGAGACAGGCATGTTAAGGTGTAATTTTCTAAAACCCCTGTAGAACCTAATGTGAAACTGTAACCTGTAGAAGCTGAGAATGTGAAGAATAGGGAGCGTTACCAGAGATTCGTTAGGAGATTGATTTATCTATCCCATACACGCCCAAATATATCCCTTTCTATTAGCATGGTCAACTAGTTTATACATTATCCAAGACCGGCACACTTTGAAGTCATTTAGAGAATTTAAAGGTATTTAAATGGGACACCAGGCAAAGGACTTCTGTTTAAGCCACGAGTTCACTTGCAAATTGAAGCCTACATAGACACAGATTGGGCTAGCAGCATAGTAGATCGAAAATCCACTTTTGGAGTTTGTTCATTGGTAGGTGGTAACTTGGTTACATGGAGAAGCAAGAAACATAACGTGGTTGCTATGAGTAGCACTGAGGCTGAATTTAGAGCTGTAGCCCATGGTATTTGTGAGATCATATGGATTAGGAGGTTGTTAGAAGAGTTAAAAGCAACAAAGTCATCTCTTATGAAGTTGTACTGTGACAACAAGGCAACAATCTCAATAGCACACAATCCAATCCTTCATGATCGCACAAAACATGTTGAGGTTGACAAGCATTACATCAAAGAGAAGATAGATAATTGATTGGTTCACATGGAACAAATTCCTACAGGAGAACAAGTGGCTGATAACTTTACCAGGGGACTACACACAAAACAATTTGATTTTCTAGTTGGCAAGCTGGCTATGAAAGATATCTTCAAACCAACTTAAGGGGGATTGTTAAAAAATCGAGAAAAATGTGTGTTATAATTGTATATTAGTTGTAAATTAGCCATTAGCTATAACATAGATATTTAGGTGCAAATCTATGTATTTTAGGAAAGTTCTGCCCAGGAATTATTCTTTCCTTAAATCAATATTTAGTTTCCTGATTTAATGGTTTTTTATGTGCTATAAATCTCTATAAGAGAACAATCTCAATGACAGAATTATTCATTCCTTGCAAACCTGATTTTCAAGTATAAAAATGGATATTTTTTGCCTAATTACCCAAATGCAATATGGTTCAACAAATATAATAAAAGTCCAACAAGTTCACTTGTTTAACATGTAAGGAAAAATGATAGTGATATAGGATTGATGGAACTTTTTATTCGTTTTTTCTTCTTTTGGTGTAGCTAACCTACCAAACTGGGCACCAATATGCAAAAATCTACAGCACTGGCATACAACAAACTCTTTCAAACTTTACCTAGCTTCTTGAAACTCCTCTTCAAAATCTAACAAGCAAGCAAAATCATTCACAAACTCCTTATATCTAAACTAAGCCCCTCCAAATAGTTGCCTCCCTTTTGATTGGCTTTTTTTTTTTTGCAAATGCTTTTACTCTTTTACCTGTTTTTTTTTTATATCATGCATTTATTACTCACACACTCTTCAATCGCACCTTCCTTAGAAATATCCTTATGGGTTGTACCAACCTCCACATCTTTATTTACTTTGGATGTACTTCTCCTTTATCCAATTCATTGCCCACATTTTTGTTGTTAGACCCTCTTTTATCATCATGTTCAGTGAAGATGACACAATAGCCTCATGCCATCAATTTCTCTACAAAAACAAGTGCACCATTCTTATTAGAAATGAGCTTAATGTCCTCCTTTTTTTGTTACTCCTCCCTAACTTAATTGGTTATATACTCATGCTACACTTCCTAATTCCAATGACTCAATCCACATCATAATATCGATATACCAATTATAGTACTCCTAGGATACAATATCTTGCACCATACAACCAACATATTTGAACGGTGAATCCCAAAGCTTCCCACTGTAATGGATTGCATTTAATTTAAGGTTGTCCTCATCATCCCACATACTACAATTTCAGAAAACAAACAAACATTGAGTGGATCATCAATGGTGTGCTATAATAAAAAAAGCAAGTGCATACCTTAAGTTTTTGTTGGATATTTACATAAAGAACTATCCAATTTTGCTGGATCACTTACATAAATAAGCTACTCTCAGGACAAGACGAATTATGAAACCCTATAGAAAATCAACAAACACCAGATTCACTACTTCCAAATGCCTATTAACAATCAAGATTCTTCAATTGTCAAATTTTTCAAATATTCTCTGCATGGATTCTTCAAGCATCGCCTTTGTCTGATTTCTCTTTATCTTGACCAACACAACCTCTTTTCATTTTTGGTTTCTCAGGAATTGATCCCAACACGTGAAAGGTCACAGGCTTTGATGTATATTTTGGGCTTAGATGAGATAATTTTATTATCTGAGACCACTTCCCCACTTCTTATGGCCATCTCAGATTGCCATATCACCATATCGACAAAATATTCCACATCTTCATCCACCATGGAGAAATTAAGCAGTGGTGATCAAATCCAGCTCACAAGATAACATTGAGGGTCAATTTAACCTCAAAAACAAAGAAGGGGGGGGTGTGGGGAAAGCACCCAATTAGGCTTCCCAATTAGCCATCGGCCCATTGCACATGGGTCGGCCCATACAATAATCTGAAGTTTGGCCTAAAACCCTGAATAAACCTTAGCTACAGGAAGTTTCCTTTTTCTCGCATCAAAACGGAGTAAGAAGGATTATGGGAATTCTAGCGGCGATCGCCATTCTGACGCCGTTCCCATTCTACTACTGGTTGTGGACGAAGCCGCAGTCATGGGTGGATCTCTGCGGTCGAGGGAGGGATCCTTCGAAGGTTATGGCTCATATCTCCTTCTTGTTGAAGCTCCTCCAGTTTGTCTCTCTCTTCTCCGTCTCGTCTCTCTCTTGGCCACCTCCTTTCTACTTCTGGCCGCTTTTATTCTTCGGCCAGTTCCTCAACATCAGGTCTATTACTATGTTTCTAGCGATGATTTTCCAATCTGGTGTTCGATTCTTGCTTTTGGGGGTTTTTATTTTCCGTGTGAGCGGGCTGTGATCGTAGATCTTTTTCGGTTCCGTTAGCGAGAGATATTTTGTTTTCTGCAAATTTTATCTATTGATGCTAGCTACGCGTTTGAAATTGAGGTCCAGGAATCTGTTGACGTTGGTAGATTGGGTCTCAAGTTGTCGCTTGAGAAGAGTTTAAGCAGAAGAAAATCCAGTTAAAAGAATCTGTAGCAGACATTAGTTCAGTTCAGGCACGATATGCCTATAAATGCTCCTTGTTGTAATAACTAATTATCAAAGGATAATCTTGGAGACACATGTCTAATATGCTTATCTGACACAATATCCATAATATTTACAAAAGAAAGTCAAAAGTGTTAAAAATTATCCAACGGGGGAAGTACTATGATATGCATCACTTGCTTGTCAATGAGAGGTATGGGCATTGGTATTAGAACTTGTAAAAGATCCAAGCAGGTTTGACTCTGCTTTTCATCAGTGAAGTTGAGATAACCAAATGGATAAATTATCTTCTTCTTAGAATATTTTTGCTGGCATTTTGTTAATGCTGTAAAAATTGTTTTTTGGAAACACAAAAAAGGCTGTGATTAAAGGAATTGTAGAAGTTTGTCCAGAATGGCAACAGATAAGACACTTAGTTTAGTCTCTTTGGTGGTTAGAGGAAAAATTGGTTTTGCAATTGTAGGATTGTGTTAAATATTCCTAGCTGCTTCGAGGGTTCTTTTCTTGTCAGCATTGTTTTGCTCTCAAAGTTTTCCGGTGGCCCTGTTAGTGATTTGACGAGATTCTGTTTTTCTTTATGACATTGCAAATGCATGTGTATGTGTGTTTGATGAGGCCATATAAATTCATGTTATGTGAGGCAGAAGACTGTTTTTTTGGATATTTGTTTGCCTAAATAATCAGTTGAGAAATAGACAAGAAGATAGTGATACACTTGAAATAGAAGGTAAGAGACATGGTCTATCAGAAAGGAAACTAGAATAAGAAAATAAGAGCAGAACTTCCAGAAATCCAGTGTTGTTTACGGAAAACTCTCTTTATACTTTTCCAGGAATACGTGCATGTGACTTTTAACTAGGGATATGTGTTCTGGTCCTTGACTCTTAACCAATTCTTGTCATGGGTTCTCTGCAAAAATTAAAATCCTGTATTGTTAAGCTTGGAATCTGATATGTCCGTACTAGAGGTTGTACTTGTGGTTTATCAAGTGCATGGCTTGAGCATCTTCAGAATGCCATGTGAAATTCAGTCTATCCAATTTTCTGGGGACTTTGTGAAGTGACTTGTGCTGAGGTTAGGTTAATTCCGTGATTCTTCTGCTGCCGATTCACCTCACTTTCAGTTTTTCTTATCGCTGGCGGAGTGGCAGTGTTTATATTTTGTTTGAGAAGATTAGTTCCCTATATTCTCCAGTTAAGTACTTTTATTTTGTTTGATGGGCTATATTTTGTTTCTTTGTGGTTGGCGTCCATGTGGTGGGTGCTTCTGAACAATAAAACTGCTTTTAAGGTTGGGTAAGACATTTTGAGAATTGTCGTCATTAAGACTGGCAATGCAGTGACTTGTAATAGTTCCTATTGGATCAACCTGAAGTTTGTAATGCTTGCATTTTCTGAACTGTATCTTTGTTTTGCCTACTTTGATAAATTCTAGTATACAGGGTTTATCAGTTGCTTGGTGAATCTGGTGTCTACTATGGTGTACGCTTCGGGAAATCTATACCTTGGGTAACAGAATTCCCTTTCGGGTTTATAAGAGACCCTCAATACGTTGGGAGCGTCCTGAGTCTTCTTGCTTGTGTATCTTGGGTCCCCTTACAGTACATCCTCCTTTGGTCACTTGGCTATACATTTATGATACGGTTGGAATCATCGGAAGATCCGGCCACCCGAGCGAAGCTACTCACTTGAGCACATTTTAACCATTGTCATGGTCCATCGCTCCTGTTGGAGGACAACCTGTTTTATTATGGTGTCGGAGGAGTGACGGTTCCATTCATTACCACTTTTTGTTAAAAACAGTTTAATGCCACTTGAGCTAACAAAGATCCTGCATGCTGGAGCCTGGAACGGGATGATGTTTTCAAGATTTGGATGAACTAGAGACTGTTTATCTGAACACTTGTTGCTTACGAGGCTCTGTTAATTGAAGCACTTGGATTTTATAGTTTAAGCATTTATAGAATTTTGTTTACTGAATCACACTAGCATTTATTTAATTACCAGGGCTGAAAGGTTAGCAGTTATATTGCGCGAAAAAGGACAGGCTTCTCAAAATGTTTTCTTCTCCAGAATCATCGACCTCTCAGCTTTTTGAATTCCTCATCCTTCCCGTCTTAACCATGCCCGACATTGGTGGTGGTGTGGTGTGACTGCTCTCTTTTCATGGTGCCATTGTTCTTAGTTTCAAGAACAAAACCCATCTCCCAGCCAGTGACTAGGTGTTGCGATAGATGGCGGAAGAAGGCTATAAAATTTTGCTATTTCCTACCAACTCCTCTACGTCGTTTGATCCTCTGTTACTTTCTGCAGAATACTAAACCTTCTGATATTTCAGATAGTGTCCAGTATATTAGGTATAATGTGAGTGGTAGTATTTCTAGCTACAGTGTTTTGTCACTGTTTCCCTTTTCTGGCTACAGTGTAGGTGCCTGTGGCAATTGCCTTTTCTTTTTATGTCCCGATCGCTTTTATCATTATTGTTATTTGAATCAGCTGTACAAGTGTATAGGGTTAAAAGAGCGAGTACATAAATATCTAAAGAGAAAGAAAATGTCTGGTTTTAGGGATTTGGAAAGTTACGGAATGACCATATGCAATATTTACTGGGTAAGTGATAAAAGTATGTTTAAAATCCCAACTTCTACTAAGTATCCATCACATGTTAACTACTCGGCAATTGCCTTCTGTTGTCAAAGTGTATGAAAATCATTCTTTCAGTCCCTCGAATAGAAGTCTTTTCACCTATTGCCCCCCATCTTTTCCTTCACACATTCAAGGGCTTAATTTTCGATGGTAACCGAAACAGAGTGCTTTTCTCTCCTGTCGTCAATCCCCCTTCCCTTTTTCTCAAATCTCGGTAGAATAGGAGATATAGTCATTTCCCATTTTTCGAATTATAGTCTTTAATTACTTCGAAATATTCGTTTTTTTTTTTTTTACTAATTTTCATTTTATAGTTTTAGCATTATTATTCTTCTTAACACTTAACAAACTCTTGAAAGAGGCAATTAGCGGAGCATCGGTAAAAGCAAGTAAAACAATTAAAAAGGCCACCATCCATCAATAATACTACTCCTCAGAACTCAACTTTTAGAAGAGATTCTCGTCCAAAGCACTACGAAACAAAAGAGCAGCAGAAGTACGAACCCCTCCTCCTGCAACACCTTTTTTTAACATCCGTCGCCGCACCTTACGTGGCGCTTTCCGGCATCGGTTTCCAAAACCAGACCTCGGCAGCTTTTCCCTGGCTGCTTTGCTCTGTCCTACCATCCAAACATGCCCTTATAAAATGGAAGCATATACGATTTCTTTCCCTAGCGCCTTGATTTGCTCTTCCACCTTTTTATTCTTTTATATTCTCAAGAAGAAACCAAAAAGCTTCCAAATCCTGCAAATGTACAAGCACAAGAGTCCATCAAACATTCAACTACTACCCTAATTTCTTTAATTGGTTTTGTTGTTCATATCTGTACTTTTCCTGTAGATGGCTCCAACGTTTAAGTCCAGCATTTCCCAGAATCCCAAATATGTTAACGCTAGAGTAGAACAGAAAGTTTGAAAATGTACTTTCTCATTCATCACCTTTTTTGGTCGAAAAAAGTGCTAATCTATACTTTTTCAGATTAACTTTTGGTGATCTACAGACTGGATCTCTGTGGCATGTCTCTGTTATAGTGGGAAAGATATATAGTTTCTCATTTTAAAAAATTTACTTATTAATTTTTATTTTTACTTGAGCAACTTATTTATTTTTATTTTTTCCTTTTTTAAAAAGCTAAAGCTATATATGTCTTATAATAATTTGAATATAAATTTTTTTAAGGAAATATTTTAGTTTTTTTTATAAATGTTTATTGAGAAGAGCTTAAATAAAAATAATAATAATAAAATATTTAGTTATTTATAAAAGTATTTTAAAAGTGATTCCAGATTTTTTAAGTTGTAAGATTTTAATGAATGTAAAATTCGAGAAAAACATAGGCGGCATTCTGAAAAGAGTAGCTCACGTATTCTACTATTTTATAAAGCATAATCTGTTCAAAAACACAGTTACTTGTAATTTTTTCAGTAAAACAATGATACAATACAATGAGGTGCCTCTGAATATAAATCGTCTGCTTTGGGTTGACCGCTTAAATCGTCTGCTTGAATCTACTTGAGTTGTTTTATCTAATAGGGTAGCTACAAATCATTATTCCTAAATAAGGGTAGTCCTGATCTTATTTATCCAACAGCGGTCCCTACACGATCATTAACGGAAAAAAATTGAGAAAAATGCTAAAGAAAGCTTTGGGAGTTTTCGGTATTTTATTAGTTACCCCTAAACTTAGGTTAAACTTACTTTTACAACATCTAGGTTTGGAAATCTATTGTTTTCTTTTTTTTATATATTGTTATACAACAACTTTTGAAATCATAATTTGAACTGTCTAGTGATAATTTTCAAGTAATTTCAAGTTTTTTTGTACTTTTGAAGTAATTTAAATTGTCTGATAATTATATGTTTCTACAACTAATTGATGTTTTTTAAATAATTTTATATTTACAGAGACGAAAAATTGATAATTTAAAATACCCATTAATCTTAAAAAAATATTAAAAAATTAAAATTACTAATATGCAGGTACCGGAGAGTTTAAATTAGAATTTTTTAAATTGCTATTGAACTATATATAAAAGACGGGAGAAGAGTGTAGATTTTCAAATATTAGAGGTGTAACTGTAATATCTCCAAAGTTTAATTAAACATATTTTAACCATAAAAATAGTACAAATTTAGTTAAATTTGCTGTGAATCTACCTAATTGACACCCTGCTCATAAGGCAATAAACAAGAGGTAGCCATCAACTATTCGCCGACTCTTCGTCCACAATTAACAATTCATTAAAAGAAGATATTTAACTTGCATTCACAAACACTATTTTTTTTCTTACGACTGATTAATGTTCAACACTATTTTTTATCTTACAACTGATTAATGTTCCATGGTATTTATTTTTCCTATTTTAAACATTTTCCCAATATTTATATTATTCAAAAGTTTAGATCTTAAAATAATTAGAAGTAATTGTTAAAAAAATTCAAAACCATATTTTTTTTATTTTAAAAAAATTGATTCAAAATCATTGATAAAAATATTACTTTTGAAAATTGTACTCTAAAAGTTGTTATAAAATAGAATTGTGTTTAAATAACATTGAATATTTGTAAAAAGAAAAGAGAAAATGTGAGCTATTTGACTTTTTGCTATAAGTGTTGGAGCTTTAGTTAGCCTTTTGTCTAATTTTTTTTCATCAGCGCATGTGAACTAGGTCAGAATTAGCGTTTTGGGTATATAAGATTACAACTGCCCTTATTAGGGAATTATCATTTATAACTTCTCTTATTATAGGGAAAAAAGATTTATTTTAGTGTCAATTGGTTTTACCATAATTGTGCATTATTTTTATTTTACTTATTTTTTATTGGAAATCAATATCATTAAAAACTTACGCAATATAAATTGAGAAACATTTTTTTTAAGAGAATAACTAATTTTTTATAATTTTTTTAACCTACCCAACCTATAAAAGATTAATAAAAAAACTAACTCTTACGAAAATTCTTTTTAAAGTAATTTTAGGATTTTTTAAAGTATGGAGTTTTTTTTTAAAGAAAATATTGATCATTGATTAATCATGAAAAGAAGAGTTCCCTCACAATGAGTATGGAGAAGGCCAAAGAAGGCGGCCAATGGCAGGAACTAGGAAGCCCTATATGCACTACAAAATGAGCAATAGAGTTCAATGAATGTGATACGAAAACAAAAGAAATGAAAAGACAAGATAAAACTGCCTTCTAATATCATCAAGGACTACCCCAAATGGACGTGACGAGGGACCTTTAGACTCAAGCAACACTTGAAACAATACCACCTCAAGGCACAAAGTTTTAATATAATATAATTTAAACAAGTAATTATTGTAAAGAAAAAATTATTAAAACTCCTCTGATGTTTGATTGAACCTACATTTTTACTTTGATTGTTTAAAATACCTATACTTATCTCCTAAAAAGTTAACTTTATAGTTCACTGTTAAACAAAAAAGGAGGAAACCATATTTCCCCTCCTAGCCTTCTTCTACAGAAACTTTGGCTCCCCCAACTTCCACATCCAACAAGCTACAGCCCATTCTCAACTAGACCATCCCCCAACTTTTCTACTTTCTTCTTTGATTTACTAAGAAGAGAAACCTGTCACCATCCTCACATCTCTGTTCCAACTGCAAAGCTCCCTATGTCCCCACATCTCTTTTCTCTCCTCTTTTCTAAGACCTTTCAAAATTCTCTCACCCTCATCCACTATTCAGACCTCAAAATGTGTGAAATCCTCCACATCCAGGGAGGTGGTCTATGCCGGGCACGAGATTGACTCCATCGACCACTTCAACGGGGACTCTAATCTCCAGCTTGAGAGGATCAATGTCTACTACAACAGGGACTTTAGTCTCCAGTTCGATGTCAAAAAACAACTGGGCTAAAGTCATTACGTGCTCATCGATCGATGTTGTTCGCAAGGAAGCCTAGAACTTGTGATTGCTTGCAAGGTTTTCAGTCTACCATTTACCCCCTTCTTGCTATTCAAATTAAAACCAATGATTCACTAGGTCTGATTTATCTTGCTGTTGCTCAGTGTAGAGTTCCTGGTTTGCCATTCACATGGAGGGGGAACTGGATCGGGTATGGGTACGTTGTTGATTTCAAAGATTTGTGAGGAATACCCAGATCAAATGATGCTTACTTTCTCCAACTTTACCTTTCCCAAGGTCTCTGATATTGCCTTTGAGCCTTATAACGCTACTTTATATAGCTTGTGGAAAATGCAGATGAATGTAACTAAACTTCCATTTGACTCGCGTTTAAGGGAAAAGTTTAATCAGGTCTAGTTGAGTTTAATCGGATCTGATTGGAAAAGTTTAGATGGGTCTAGTTGAGCGAGGGGTCTTGTTGGATGTGGAGGTGGAAGGGGGAAGGAGGGGGAAAAGTTTCAATGGAAGTAGGATAGAAGAGCAAATCATGCTTTTCCCCTTTTCTGTTTAACAGCCAAATCACAAAGTTAACTTTTCATTAGGGTAAATGTAGGTCTTCCAAACAGTGGAGATAAAAGTTTAGATTTGACAAAACTTTAGGAGAATTGGGTAACTTTACCTAATGTAGAATGAACTAGCTCTAAAAATTCAAATTATCCTGTTAAATCACTTAGATATTGACAATTTGATGTACAATAGGTAAGAACGAAAAAAGAAAACAAGGTAATTAAGAGTGCTTTATATAATGGAGACCAAAATTGTAATGGAAAAAAAAAAATTCACCTACAACCTCGAAACTCGTGTTTTACAAACACATTGTCACATTGAAATGAGCCTATAAATGAGTTGGTACGTACGTACCATTCATGGTCTACAATCAATATGTGAAAATTACGTTTATACGTAACGTAAATATATAAAATCACAAAATTGTACATTGCTCGCCGCAACCTTTTATTGCTTCACTTAATTTAAATAATTTTTGTTTAGAATTAAAAATAGAATCGCAGAATTGCAGATGATGTAATTGAATTATTGGTACTCTAACTACTCGTCGGCTACCATGATTAATTTGTTTTTAAGAATCAAGTTTCTTCATTTTAAGTAGTCACTGAATGAGTTAGTTGTAGGTAGACCATATGACTAATTGAATTTTAAGTAGTTAAGAGCGCCTCGGTGCACCGGTTAATTAAAGGATACTCGGCAATATCAAGTTTTGCAACCCATCTTTGTTACTTTTCTCTTAAATGTGACAAACATTGATCCAGTGATATTTTAGTTCCTAAAAAAACAGATATTGCTTTATATTTTTCCTTTGAATATTTATATACTTTCTCAACTCGATACACTTATGTAGCTTCTGAGTAATAGAAAAAAATTGAACTAGCAAAAAAATATATTGGATGGTTTTTTTATGGTTTTTAAATTCATACTCATGATACCTTCTCTATTTTGAGTTGCCAGATGGTTTTGCCAATCTTTGCTCACGGATTGAGACAATAGGTCGGCAATAGTACATGAACTTGAAATTTTTGCAGACCAAGTGGCAAATAAAAAGATTTTTTTAAAAAAAATTGAATACTACATCTCTTGGAATTAATTAAAAAGCATGGACTTCGATTCGCCATTCCTATTTCATATTTTAATTTACTACTAATAAATGGTACAGATTTAAGGAAAGTAGCTTTACATGTCCTTGTCGGTGAAATATTACAATTAATAATTAGGTCAATTCTAGGTTTTCATTTATTTATTTATTTATTTACTTACATTTTGTTTTTTCCCA
This sequence comes from Aquilaria yunnanensis, assembly GCA_039654915.1. Classification (NCBI taxonomy): domain Eukaryota; kingdom Viridiplantae; phylum Streptophyta; class Magnoliopsida; order Malvales; family Thymelaeaceae; genus Aquilaria; species Aquilaria yunnanensis. The sequence continues at coordinate 79,303,113 of CM077593.1, forward strand.
TCCAGGAAGAGAGTAATATATACAAAAAGGGTACAGGAAAGGTTACAACTTTTCAAACTCTAAACCTTTTTGGAAGATCTTGCTCTGGGTTGCCTTTTTGTTTTTCTTTTTGAAAACTCACTAATTAAACACTAATCTTTGTATTTTAGCCCAATTTGGCCATTGATATTTTTGTCACCAAATTAACCACTTCCATGTTTTAATTCAAAAGGAGAATCTATTCCCTTTTAAGAAATAGGCTAATAGGACCACTTAACTAGAAATAGTACAATATTATATTATGTCAAGTACTCTATGATAATTAAATGACCTAATGCAGTAAAGGGTGCCGAACATCCACCACTTGGAGCTAGAGGTGGAAGGTGGGCTGGGTTGGCTCGGACCGAACCTGGACCGCCTGCCGGTCAAACTCGCCCCGGACCGCCCCTCGAGAAGCCTGCAATATTATGGGTCGAGTATGGGCCCAATAGGAGGAGGGAGACGCAAAAAAGACCGGCCCAGACCAGACAAACCCGCCAGCCCGGCCCGGACCGCCCCGCCGCAACGGCTCCTTGCTGCATATAACGTTAACCTGCGAAATTTTTTTTAAAAAAAGGGATAATTACACAACAGGCCCTCCAACAGCTTTCTGCTCCATTTCAGCCCCCAAATTTTCATTTTTGCCCCTCCCAACAACTAAATTTCAAGGACTTTTTGGTCAAACTAATTTTTCCCCTCCCCCTATAAATACCAATGCCATTTTCACTCAATCCTCACACAATCACTCAACCTCTCTTCTTCATCTATTATATTCTCTCAACCATTCTCCTTATTTTCTTAATCTCTTCCAAATTTCTTACTAATCTCTCCCTAATATCTTCATAATCCTCTCTTGATTTTGCATTAATCACTACTATTAGTACGTGAGTCATGGCTTCAAAAGGAAAGGGCAAGTCAACAGATAGTTCATCTTCCCGCAACACAGGCTTCCGAGCCTTGTTTCGTCGCCAATCTCGGCCCGCCGATAAATGCATTTCAATTCAAGAGTTTCACGATGATGATGCCGGAATCGATATGACGAATTATGATTTGGGTTTCGACGATCAATTATCCGATGATGAAGTGGAAGAGTTGGATACGATGGCGTCCGGAAATCCGTCAACAGAACCGACGCCTACAAGTCATGAACCCGGTGTGGAGGGAACTCAAGCACAAGGTAAATCCACGAGACTAACTGCTTGGGTTTGGGAGCATTATGAGCTCATAAACGAAGGGGAGTCGAGGTACGGAAAATGCAAACATTGCGGGAAAAATTTTGTGCATAGAAAGAATTCCGGCATTGGAGCGCTGAAGCGGCATCTTGAAAATCAACATGCTAACGTCCTTCCTAGTACCGGGACTAGTTCTGGAGGACAAACACAACTTGGGTCTACAACCGGCGCCGGCGGACCAGGTATATTTCGTTTTAACCAACAATATTGTAGAGAAAGTATGGTAAATTGGATGATGCTTACCGAAAAACCTTTTTCACAAGCTGAAGATGTCCACCTAGAATCTTGGATAAAATCACAATTAAATCCTGCATTTAGAAAAGTATATAGGAAAACTGCTAGGAAAGAAAGCTTTAGACAATTTGAAGCCGGAAAATCAGATTTGCAAGCATATTTTTCTGCTCTTGATCATTGTGTGGCATTTACTTCTGATATGTGGACATCACCTATAGGTCAATCATTCTATTGTGTTACTTCTCATTGGATTGATTCTGATTGGATAATGCAAAAATAAATTTTGTCATTTAAGGTTATTGAAACAGATCATACTTGTTGACACCCAATTTCGTCCGACCCTTAAAATAAATAAATAAATAAATAAAATTATTAATTTAAAAAAAAGATTAATTAATTAAAATAAAAAATAATAATAATTAAATTAATTATTATTGTTAGTTAATTAAATTATTTAAAAATTAAATAGCTTATGGGGACATTTTAAGGTTAGTTAAAAATAATATATAGATATCTATATGTATGGAATTAAAAAAAAAAAAAAATCTTCTTTCTCTATTGCACGGCTCTCTCTTATCGCCCTCTCCAGAATCTTCTCTCCCCCCCTTTTTATTCTCTCCCTCTCACTCAACGCAGACAACGAACACACACACAGAAAAAAAAAAAAAAAAGAAAAAAAAACGTTCTCTCTCTCCCTCTCGCAACAGCTCTCCTTCTCTCACGCTCAGCACCCCTCCTTCTCTCTCTGCTCTCTTCCCTCCTGCCCCTGCCGGCGTCGCCTCCCTCCTTCTCTCTCGGCGTCGCCTCCCTCCTGCCCCTGCCGGCGTCGCCTCCCTCCTTCTCTCTCTGCGTCGCCTCCCTCCTGCCCCTGCCGGCGTCGCCTCCCTCCTTCTCTCTCTGCGTCGCCTCCCTCCTGCCTCTGCCGGCGTCGCCTCCCTCCTTCTCTCTCTGCGTCACTCCCTTGCTGCTCGCCAGCCGCCGCCTCCCAGACCACCGTCGGCTCCAGCTCCAGCGCCCCCTAGCCGTCGTCCTCTGCCGCGCTCGCCCGCCGTCGGTCTCTCCTCCAGCACAACCCCCTGCCGTCGCACCTCGTTCTCGCCTCCAGTCTCCCTCCGTACGTGCTCCGCCGCGCCAGCTCCCTTGCCCAGCTGCTTTCTTCCTCCGACGTCGGAGAAAATCAGGAAGTGAAGATTGAAGATGAAACAGACGCGTTTTTACGTTTTGACTGAGTCAAAGTTTTTATTTTTTGGGTAAAAATTCGCATTAAGTCCTTGGTTATCTTTATTTTATCCATACAAGTTACTAACTTCATTTTCTCTTGCAGATCAATCACTGACAGCATTGTTTTTGTTTATAGTTTGCTTTTCTTTTTTTAATTGCTCGTTTTATTATTTCGGACCATGAATTTGTTGGATAGTTAATATAAAATAGTATGTCTAGGTTAGATCAGATTTTTACTTATGTATTGATTTTAACTTTCCATAGTTAGCTTAAGTTTAAAACTCATGTTTACGTAACGCATCTAAAAGATCATATTTACGAAATTCAACTCTGAGCGGGTTTTAATGAAAATTTAAGGATGAATTTAGGACGGTAGTAAAATCACAAAATCCATGTCCAGATGATTCGGTTAGAATCCATGGCTTGGATATTAACTGAAATTATTTAAATTAAAATTTAATAACGAAATCCCGATGGCGAACCGACTCGTAGTCCGGATCTGTTATGAAAGCCCATAATTTTGACATAATTTTAATTTTTGCTCATGAATTTATTGGATTTGTCTAATTGATACTTTAACTTAGTTTTAATTTTTGCAATTAAGTCATTAATTCACTTATTTTCTATTATACTTTTGTTTGTTCAGCTAATTAAAAGCATAAATTAACTTAGGAATTGACATTAAGCTTAATTATATGATTAAGTTAAATAGGTAATTTTAATAAATAATTTATCTTTGGATTGATTTGATTTATTCATCTGAACTTTGAGTTTGTTTTAATTTACAATTCGCGCATTGATTTCCTTTTATTGTCTTTTCGTTTGCTCAAATAATTAAATGTGTAAATTAACTGAGGAATTAATGTTAAGCATAATTATATGATTAGATTAGATAATTTTTTTTTAATTAATCTAAAATTAGTTTGACATAATAAAAATCACACCTAGGAAATATTCAGTCTACCTGTGCCATTTAATAATTAATTAAATAGCTAATAATAAATTAAATTTAAATTAAATTCCATGACCAGATGATTCGGTTAGAATCTATGGCTTGGATATTAATTGAAATTATTTTAAAAAAATAATAATAAAATAAAATAAAAATTTAATAATGAAATCCGTTCGCGAATCCTCAACTCGATTAAAAGTCGATTCAGAATCTCGGTACAATTCTTCTCTTATTCTACTTTTTTTTATTTTATTTATACAAGTCACTAACCTTTTTTTTATTTCTATAGAACTAACAATAATCTTTATATGTTTATTATTATTATTATTATTATTTATTATTATTATTATTATTATTATTGTTATTATTATTATTATTCTATTCAGATTACTAACTATTTAATTTTTGCATAAACTAATTACTAACTCAACTAACATCACTAACCATTTAATTTTTGCTATACTAAGAATTAATTGTGCTAACCACTAACTTTCATTATTATTGTTATCACTAACCATTTAATTTTTGCTATACTAACAATTAATTGTGCTAACCACTAACTTTCATTATTATTGTTATCACTAACCATTTAATTTTTGCTATACTAACAATTAATTGTGCTAACCACTAACTTTCATTATTATTGTTATCACTAACCATTTAATTTTTGCTATACTAACAATTAATTGTGCTAACTACTAACTTTCATTATTATTGTTATCACTAACCATTTAATTTTTGCTATACTAACAATTAATTGTGCTAACCACTAACTTTTATTATTATTGTTGTCACTAACCATTTAATATTTTTTATACTAACAACTAACTTTACTAACTTTATTAATAACTAACTTTAATTATTATTATTATTATTATTATTATTATTATTATTATTATTATTATTATTATTATTATTATTATAAGGGAAGGTTATGCCTCCTATTTATTATTTTAAAAAAAATGGACGGCCGAAAAGCCCCACTTTATTTTTTTTATATATCATCTTTTGATATTTTTTTGTTTACTTTATGTGTTTTCCCTTTATCTATTTGCATGTGTTATTTAATTTATGCATCTCTTTTTTTTTTATGGATGTTCAAAACAAAATAACGATTCGCTCAAAAAAAAAAATAAATAAATAAATAAAAAAGAAGAAAACCTCCAATTTATTTATTGTTATTTAAATTTTCTTTATTTTATGGTTAAACTCATTTCATTTAAAGAAATTAGCCATAAAAAAATATATATGTAAAATAAATCTGAACCATATTGTTAAGTCAAAAAAAAAAATTTTTAGTTCATGGTATATTGGCTGGAAACTGTCTCGTGCCCGCTTTTGAGCTGCTTCACCTGGTGAAGAGGGTCTGGCTGAGTAACAACGCCCCGTACCATGATCAAAGTTTTTTTTTATTTTTAAACTCTTTGATTCCTTTAAATTAACTTCTTATTAAATAAAAAAAATTAATTTTTTTTAATTCTTTTATAAATTGAGTAATTATTTAAATAATAAATATCTTTCATTAAACAAGAAAAACAAAAAGAAAACTAAAAACAAATAAAAAAATAAGAAAAGAAAGAAAAGAAAAGAAAAGTAAAATGAAAGAAAATATAAACAAACAAAAAAAGAATAAAAGGAAAGAAAGAAAAGAATAATAAAAATATAAATAAACAAAAGATTTTCTTTTCTTTAAATTAGTTAACATTAAAAGTTCATTAACAAATCTAAAATTTCATAAACAAAAAGACTTACAAATTAAATAATTAACTATAAATTAAATTAATTTCCATATCCGGATAAGCCGGCAGGATCTACGGTTTGGAAAATATCAATTTTTTTAAAAAAAAATAAATTAAATAAATATAAAGATAAAAATCCATATTCACAATATGGATAAAATTGTTTAAAATTTTACCAAATTCCGTGTCCAAATGACTCGGCAGAGTCCATGGTTCGGAATCAAATCTTCCGTGTCCAAATGACTCGGCAGAGTCCATGGTTCGGAAGTATAAAATTCTATGCAAATTAATTACCAAAAATCCACATCCGATTAATTCAGTTAAAAATTCTAGATTGAAAATTAACTGAAATTTTTCTAAAAGCAAAGCAAAACAAAATTAAAATCAACTAAGGTGCCAATTTTGGGCGTTATAACAAAGTTGTTTTAGCGTAACCGTACTCCCGATCCCCGAACTCTCGCAAACCAATTTTAAGGTGTCCAATCGACCTAGGTAAACAGATTGGTGGCGACTCCCGAAAACCCGACGTTGCCACAATACTGGTTTTCAAATATTTAATTGTATCTTAGAAATTTTACGTGATTATTTTTGTACTGATAAAGTTCTGTGCATTTCATTTGATAATGCTTCAAATAATGATGTTGTCGCTTGCCTTTTGAGTCAAAATTTAAAACCACTGCTCAACGGTGCATTTTTTCACGTTAGATACATGTGCCATATTTTGAACATTTGTGTGCAAAAGGCTTTAGAAGTTCTCTAAAATGAGATTTTGCCTATTCGAAACTCATTAAAATATTTGATGTCCAGACCTGCTATTTTTCATGAATTTAAAAGCTTTTGTATTGAAAATCAAAAACCATTTTCTTGGAAACGATTTAAATTGGATTGCCCAACCTGCTAGAACTCTACATTTTTTATGTTGCAAGATGCATTACCATATGCAAATTTGTTGTCACATTTCATGAATTTAAAAATGGGTTCTGAATTTCTTACGACTGAAATTTGGGAGAAATGTTCCAAAACCGGTGAATTGCTTAAGTTTTTTTACGAGGCAACTGAATTTTTCTCTGGTGTTTACTACCCAACAAGTCATCAAGTTTTATTTCATTTAGTGAACATCACATATGCTTTACATCAATTTAAAAATGATGAGTTGTTAAAACCGACTGTCGAAGCCATGCGGGCTAAGTGGCTTCAATATTTCTCAAACATTCCACCTATCTTTTTAGTCGCTTCTTTACTTGACCCGTATGTAAAATTAACGGGCACAACAACACTGCTTGAAGGAATTTTTCATACTTATTTAGAAATGTCTCGTATAAATGTTTTGGCTATGTCTGCTTCTGCTTCCGAGTACTTGCATTCTTTATACAAGTTATATTGTGAGCGGCATTCGGATAAGGTAAGATTCGAAGCTCCTTAAACCGAGCTTCCAAGGAGATCAATCTCCTCAAGATTCAATCCGGCGCTCCAAATGCTCAAACGACCCCGACCGATGACATCGGGATTAGCTGAGGTCGATGACTATCTCAACATATCGTTCGAGACAAACGACATCGACATCTTAGAGTGGTGGAAACAAAAGAGATCAAGATTTCCGATCTTGTCGATAATCGTACAAGAGATTCTTGCTGTTCCAGTATCGACCGTCTCATCCGAGGCAGCGTTTAGTGCCGGAAAATGGGTGATAACAGAAAAACGGTCAAGATTGACACCCGACGCGGTAGAAGTATGCGTGTGCAACCAAGATTGGGGCCTCACAGCACTCCAGCATCAAGACCAAAAGAGTTCGGATGATGAGGTAATATCCGATACAGAGTTGAATTTTTTTTTTTCAATCATACATGTAGTTTGTGTTTGATCTGATTATGCTGTTTAGCACAGATCATAGGTTTCTATTATTTATCATTTTCGGAACGTTTTTGTCATTTCAAAATGTAAGACACGTTCCGATTATTTGTAAGTGTCGTTTGGCTTTTTAACTTAATAAAACTTACACCGGATGTGGTGTTTTTTCTTAAAAATATTTATGACTTATATAATTAATAATTTTTCTATTATATATATATATATATATTATTTTTTTAAAAAAAAAATGAAACCCGCCCCGCCCCGCCCCGGGACCAGCTCGGAACCGCCCCACCTACAACCGGTCCGAGCCTGGGCCTCAGGACCCAGGCCCAAGACCGGCCGGGCCCGAGTCGGTCCGACCCCGTTCCCACCTCTACTTGGAACTTGGAAGAGCAAATCTAGCTGTGTGACTTGATTTTCTAATGTCAGTGGTTTATTGTTAAAAAACCAAACACACTAGTGACAAGATTGAGACATTGTACAAACATTAGTATTTCTGTGTTTTTTCCTTTTTGAAAAAAATAACATTTTTTTTGTAGGTATAATTACATTATAAGAGAAATTTACCAGATAAATCTTATTAATGAGTCTACTCTAAATCTCATCTCACTTTACCTAAGCCCATCATTTAGCTAAAAAAAAACCTCTTACTAGTAGAAATAATAAGTATCATATCAATTAGCCAACAAGCCATTGACAAAAAAAAAAAAGAGGAAGTTTTGGAAATGAAGTGGCTTCCATTGTCGTATTTCTCAAAACCAGCTAATGTATGATTTCCAACTTCTGCAAAAGATTGTTTCAACCGTTCTACAAAAGTGTTAAGGTGACACCAAGGAGAACTTCCACATACAATGTCATTAAATGCTGGTTTGGTGTCCTAAGGTCCAAAAAAAGTAGACATTTTTCCTTCCTAATGCTATAGAATACATCTTACCCTACCTAGACTTCTAAAAATGTTTGTGTACAAAAGAAAAAATTTTCCAAAAGGTTGTTTTATTTTGCTTATTGTTTCTTTTTTTTTTTTTTTTAATTTTTGCGACCAAATGTTGAATTTATATATGTTGAGTATGGTTAGTTGTATAGTAGACTAAGAGTTAAGATTGACCATGGGTTGAATGAACCTAAATCCAACCTGAATCACTCCTATTAGGTTAAGTTGGGTAAAAATTAATCATAGTTTGCAGGTTGATTCTATATTTTGGAGAACCATCGATTTTTAGGTTAGCTCTGGCTCCATATAGAACTAACCTCAAATGGAACCAAACCCAAGATATACGTATAAATATATAATAAAAATTATGATTTTACTAAATTGCCTATATATTTATGTATTAAAATGAAAAATTATGCAAGGGCTTCATGGTACTATTCAATTTTATTGACTAAGATTCTTCTGATTAAAAGTATGTATGTTCTTGAGAAAATAAAAAAAAAAGTTACATCATTGTCAATTCTTAACATTATATTGATCTTAGACACAAATATTTTTTTAATCTAATTAGAAGCTATTTTGTTTATTGGTATGATTTCATAAATTAATGTGTTAATTTTTGCCTTCATTAGTTTTAAAATAAGTCAAAACATTGTATTGGATATCAATCCTCCATTTTAAGTGCCCCTCTAATGTCATGACTGATACATGTTTCATGATTCAGCTGGGCTAGAGGAGCAAGTATTGGTTGGCACAGTGATGATAATAGGCCTTACCTCAAACGAAGCAATAAATCACTTCTTAAACTAGTTGTGTATATAATTTTATTGGATTACAAAATTGTTAATTGTTACATGTATATGATAGAAACCAAAAAAGCTAAAAAAACCAAAACCATGGTTTTGGTTATATTTGATTTTTGGTCCTTAGATTAAGTAAAACTTTTTTGAAACTGACACTTTCAGATTGGGTCAATTATACTAAAAAATTGAACCAACCTGACCTGTGCCCACCCATACAAAGAGTAACTCTAATAGTTTTTTTTTTAGATGTTATTATAAGCGCAAAGAGAATATACGTGTGTATGTGTGTGTGTGTGTGTGTGTGTGTATGTGTGTGTAAAGCTTCAAAATTAATCAATACTAAAATGCCGTAAATGATGGTTTTATGACTAAATTAACCTTAAATTCTTTTGGAAAGAGTCAACGCCTGACACAATAGTCAAACGAGCATCTCTCTCCTGATTTTGAAAATGGCTTAAGGATTCAAAGTTAGATTAGGCAAAACCTTGAAAAGGAAGAAAAAGAGAAAGAAAGATAGAGAGAGATCATCTTACATCTAATAACGCAAAAACCTTGAAAAAAAAAGGTCACAGAAGAGAGAGAGAGATAGATAGATAGATCATCTTACATCTAATCATGTTCTCTTTTGCCTCATTTTGCTTCCAACTTTTGCAATCTAACGATTCACATCATGTCAATCATTCAGCTTTAGAAAATTATATAACTTTTATTTTCATAAGAGAAGGAAGAAATGAAGGCTTTTTGAGTTAGGAACAAAAAGGGCAAAATACCCATTCATCTCTTTTGCTTTAGCGTCCATCACCCGCTATAGTGTTTTTACAGTTAAATTACCCATTTATTTTTGTGATCGAGTGAAATTTAACACCATTGTTTTGAATGTGGGCAAATTAGCCACATATAAAACTAACGAAGAGAATATTCTGCTTTTTTCAAAATAATTTGTTAAGTTTTTTAAATAATATAAATAAAAAAACCACGTAGTAACCATTCCCTTGGTTAAATTACAATATTTTTTCTTAAACCATATTCATTGATGCACATAGGTCCCCAAACTAAAAATAATACCACTTACATCACCTTCCTCACCCACCACCTACATCGCCGCCATCATCCACCACCATCATTACAAGGCCCACAACATCATCGCCACCTCCACTACCATCATATGCCCATTACATTGTTGCTACCTCCGCCACCATTGCATGCCCACTACATCACCATCATCCTCTGCCGCCATCTTCTCTATCAATGTCGATGTTTTGCCAACATTCCTTTTCTCCTTGATATCTCATTCGACATCGAAATGGAGATTTTCGCCACACCCTCATCATAGGCCTCATTCCTCCCTTTCTTGTGCCGCTACCACCTTCTACATCATCGCTGCCTCCATTGCCATCCCCTTCATCAATGTCCTTCTCCTTCGTTGTGAGTATATCCCTTCCATCAATATCTCTTCCGTTAGTATCCCTTTCCTCCATTGTGAGCATATCAATCACACTAAATCATCATTGTGATTAACTAATTCCCCAAATTCCCCAGCAATTTCTCACCATTCCCCTCCAAATCAAAGCTTGCCCAACACAAGGCCATTGGTTTTGCTCATTGTTCAGTGAAAATTCCACCATAGAAAATTCTCCAAATTCTAATTGGTAAAACTATCTATTTGGTCCTCCAAATTCTTTCATTTATGTCTTTTGGGCACTTATATGATAACCTATTTCCCATATAAGAAAAAAATCTATCACATGTGACTTTATGTATGACAGCCACATCAGCAAATAGTCCAACAACAGCATCCAATGTGGACAAAGTTATAGCGATGATCTAACAAAACTTGAAAAATAACATTAATGGGCAATTTAACTATAAAAATACTATAGTTGGTGATATACGCTGAGATGAAAAGATCAATGATTTATTTGCCTCTTTTGCCCGAGTTTAAGAAAATATGATAACAAGAGAAAAAAATCCCATGTAGCCAGCTTAACTATCAAAGATGCAGGGACATAGACTTGATGTCCTAGGTTCAACCCTTCCCCTCCACCATATTCATAATAATGTCTTAGCTGATTCTTTGGTTGCTCTTTGAAGTTTTAAAGATATAGCAGGCATCCACTTTCTATAGTGTAGGTACTTACAATGATATAACCTTATATAGTTATTTCTATGTACCAAAAGAAATAAAAAAAAACCAATAAAATGAATCTTTGACATGTTAACATAAGAAATGAAGGGTAAGCATTACTTAATTTCAAAGCTTATGATCATTACATCTAAAAAAATCCTTTTTAGCAACGCTAGCGAGGGTAAAGAAACTACATAGTACTAAAAAGGTCAATTATACATGTGAACCCTAACCTTTAATTATTATTTCTGTTTTAACCCTAAATTACATTTTGTTTGTAATGTGCCCTTAACCTCAATAAAATAGAATTTTTTTGCGACACAAGCAAGGGTAAAGAAACTACATAGTACTAAAAAGGTCAATTATATGTGTGAATCCTAACCTGCATTTTGTTCGTAACATGTCCTTATCCTCAATAAAATATTTCATTCTAGTCCTTTTTTAGATGGAAGTTTTAATGTTAGACGAAAATGGTCATGTTAGCATAGGATTGTAAGGAAAATATTGGTTTTAACCCTTGAAAATTTTTTTCCTATGCCAAACACACCTTCAAACTTTTCCATCTAACAAAAATCTCCCTAAAAAATGCTTGGACCCTTTGGGCTCCCCATTCTCGGCCATTCTAGGTCTCCCTCTCCTACCACCACTGACTCCCTTCTCTACTTCATCACCGGCACCCTCCTCTACTCTGCTTCTACCCTCCACATCCTCTGTTCCCTTCTACTCCATTTTCTACCCTTTTCCACTTACTCGGTCCCTCTTGAAACCTCTCCACCACCATGTTTATCCAATTCCTGATCTCTACCGATACACTTCCTTGACAGTCGAGACCTTTATATGCTTCACTCTAAGTCGTTCCCAGATTCCCAATCCTCATCTTTATCCACTCTAAACTGTGCCTATCGTCTCCACCATCCAGTCTTTCTTGTTGTTCTCCACAATGCATTGGAATTGATTGCATTCTATTTTTGTTGAGGAACCCAGATATGAGGAGCAAAGTTCTAGAAAGTCGCTGTCGATTTCCTTATGGATTTAGCCGAATTGAAGAAACTCAGAGACATACCTAACTTGGGAGATTCGATACCAAAAATGTTGTTGTCTGATTACAGACAAAGAACTTTCAAGTCTAAAAAAGATGAAAGTAGCAATACTGTTCCAAAATTTTAGGAGTTGAAAGTGGGTAAAAGACAAAGAGGGGCACTTTTGTCGGAAGAGAAAGTGAAAGAGATGGGGGGTTTTGGTCGAACTGATCAAACAATAAGCAAAGAACATGTTCTGGCTCGGAGACATCAAATCAGTGATTAAGGTATGTTTGGAAGTGCTCGAACTGTGTCCTCTGAGGCTTAGAAAGGAGAGGATGGTGATTTACAGCAACCCAGCTTAGTGTTGTGGGCAGAGGCGCTAAGGGGAGGAAGAGGTTGAAGAGGATGGAGGACAGAGGTGGTTGGAGGGTGGGGGCTAGTGGAGGGAACGGGTGCCACAGCCAGGGAGGCTGAGAATGGCCAAGAATAGGGAAGCCCAATGGTCCAAGCATTTTTGAAGAGTTATGTTTTTAGATTTCAAAGCTTTAAAGTTTCTTTGAAGAAGGGAAAAATTTTTAGGTGATAAGGTTAGCATTTTTCCTACAATCCTATATTGATGTGATATTTTACGTCCAGTACAACAAATTACATAAAAATAAAAGTGACAAAATGAAAATGTTTTAATGAGATTAGGGACATACTGCGAACAAATTGCAAGTTGGAGTTAAAGTATGAACAATAATTAAAGGTTGAGATTCAAAAGTGTAATTAACCCTAAAAATTTTAGAAAATTTCATTTAACATAGTAATTGGAATGGTAGTTGAAAAAATATACAGGCATGGTTAATTCATCTATATCAAATAATTTTCTATCACACAAGATTTGGTATAATTTTCATAACCATTAATTCATCTACCAAAATTCAGCAAACAACACGGACGGATGTATATTGAAGTTTACTAATATAATCACTAATATAATTATATTAGTAAGTTGCTTCTTAAGTTGACATTAACTTTTTCAATTGCTACAGCGACCGTTGAACAAGCCTTTTTCTGCAATAAAATTGATAAAGAGAACATGTTGTGAAATAAGATAAGAAATGAGTGATTAAATGATTACTTGATTATTTATATTGAAAATGATATACTCCCTCCGTTCCATTTTAGTTGAAACATTTCTTTGGGTACGAAGATTAAGGTGTATGTAATTTGTATTATTTTTTTATGTAGTGAAAGTTTAAATAATGATTAAAAAAGAAAAAGATTTTTTTTTATTTTGTGCAGTGAGAGATTGAGTAGAAATTAAAAAAAAAATCTTTATTGGGTTTTATGTAAAATGATAACTTAATTGTTTAAACTTTTCCAAAAAAGGAAACGTTTTAACCTTTTGAGACATCATAAAAAAAAAAAACATTTCAAGTAAATTAAGACGGAGAGAATATTTGATAGTATTAGCAATGATGAAATCATGAACTAATTCAAAAAATGATGCCTTTTAAAGTGAGTTATAAACTTTATTTTTAGTTTATGAATAATCAAACAAACACATTTTTGTATTTAAATTTTTAATTTTATTACAAATTCATAATTTTACTGGACCTAGATTTGTGACTGGCAAACAATATTTATGTGTGTTACTATTATAACGCGGGCCAGCGTTTCAAGCCTAAAAATTCCAATTGCCTTGAAAGAAATGTTTGCCCTTACAGGTATAAAGTTCTAAACTTCTTAATTAATTTTAAGGGTAAATTACAAAAGCCCTCATGTAGTTTAATCTAACCTACAATTTGCTCCTCTATTTTAGAAAACCTACACTTTACCCCATACTTTCTTTATAGTGTTCGATAACAACTTTTAAGACCCTAAATTAAACTATCTAACAACCATGTTCCAGTTATTTTAAGATTTTTGATATTTTTTTCATAGTTAACTGACATTTAAAAATTACTGATATGCATATATAGGAGGAAAAATGCATTTAAAAAAAGAAAAAATTGATAATTTAAAATATCCATTAACTATAGAAAAAAATATTGGAGAGATTGATATTACTGGAAAGTAACTATTGTATAATTTAAATTATAGTTTCAGAAGTTGCTATCGAACAGTATAAAAGAATAATGAAGCAAAATGTACGTTTTCAAAAATTAATGGAATAAACTGTAGGTTAGAGTAAATATCAGGGGATAATTGTAACTTTCCCTAATATTGGAGAGATTGATATTACTGGAAAGTAACTATTGTATAATTTAAATTATAGTTAAAAAGGTTAAAAATTCCAAACTGTAGGTTTTCAAAAATATTGGAGAGATTAATATTACTGGAAAGTAACTATTGTATAATTTAAATTATAGTTTCAGAAGTTGCTATCGAACAGTATAAAAGAATAATGAAGCAAAATGTACGTTTTCAAAAATTAATGGAATAAACTGTAGGTTAGAGTAAATATCAGGAGATAATTGTAACTTTCCCTAATATCAATGGTAAGCAAAGGTTTCATTTTACATTTTTCATGTAAATATGGGTAAATTATACCGAACCTACATCCGAAAGGCTTTATTTTAAGTCATTCACCTAAAATTGGGTAAAGAATACCCAATTTAACTACATTCATAGGTCTTATTTTATGTTGTTCATCTAAAAATGAGTCACGCTTCTTTCCGAAGATATAAAACTGCCCCTCCCTTGTGAAGCAACATCCTTTAACTTCTAGACCTCCATTTTCATGGCTTTCTTAATCCAACTCTAAAGCGAGTGAGTGATCCAATCTAACTAACTACATTTATTTATGGGTTTTCTAATCTGGAATTAGCTTTCACTAGTTTTCAAACTCTTGACCTGGTAGTGCAAAGCAGTTACTAATAATGGAGGCCAAGTTGAAGGCTAAAAAAGTCCACTAATGCATGATCTTGGACGATTTTTTTAATACATAAATACACACACATATATCGTTTTTGGGGTTTTGACATTTGAGGCAAGAGACGTACACACATGCAGAATAAAAAACCTTGAACATTAAACAATCATTAACATTTACCTGGTTTTCAAATTAAAGCAGGAAAATGATTTCAAGGTGAGTGCTTTATTAGAATCCAAGAGACAGGATGAAGAGACATTATTAGGACTTAATCAACTGATCAAAATCTCAGCTTCTGTACAGAACAGATTGGAAAAAGAAGACACTGTAAGTACCAAAATACCCTCGTTTTCACCCTAACAAAAAATCACCAAACGTTACACTCGCTCGAAAATGATGAGAAAAAACGAGGGTATTTTGGACACAAAAATTCACCAGCAGAACCCAAAATGGAAGTGAAAAAGGGTTTGAATTGGGATTTTTTTTTTCTGCTAGTTGTGGAGAGGATCTGGGCAGCTTGGAACTCTTCTTTTGCTCTCCTCCAAACCTTGATTTTGCTGTGTTCTTGACTCACTATTATTCTCCCAAAGAGAAGACATAGAGCTACCTGTACCTCCATTGAAGTTGAACAAGCTCTCCTGATCTCTTACCAAACTCTTCAACATCATCTCTCCCTGGCTCCCAAGCCCATCTCCCGGAAATACCCGAATTGCCCCTGCCTGGCAACTGTCACACCACACCCAAATCTGAACCGCTGAAACGATGAAGACCAAAACTGGAAGAATGTAGGGAAACAGAAAACTCCTCCTCCTGCTGAAAGCCCACATAATAATAATAACGACAACAATATATAATCTCCTCAAGAGAAACCCCTCATAGATATGGTGAAGATGATGAACTAGAAGAAGAAGAAGAAGAAGAAGAAGAAGAAGAAGAAGAAGATTTGTTTGGTCTTCTCTTCATGTAGGTTTATGTATGAAGTGTTTGAGCTAGCTAGCTAGCTAGCTAGGTTGCGAAGTAATAAATCTGGGAATACTAATATCTGGTAGAGATTGTTAGAGAGGGAGGAATGGGAACAAAATAATGGAGCAGTATGATGTATTTACTGGCTGGCGATGAGAGAAAGGGACAAAGACACAGAGGGTCCTCATGCAACAACAGTGGCCCACGTGACGACGGTGAATACCAGGTGAGGTGTGCTTTAATTGGGCGGAATTTTTGTTGCTATTTGATTTCACTGGTATTAAATGCTCATTAAAGCCACTTGACTGTTGTTACACATTTAAATGTGTCACCAAACATTTTATTCGGCACAGATTGATCACTCTTGTGTCATGCCAGTAGTGTACTTGAAGTTATACCGCGATGATTAACTTGTAAGTGCATACAATATTGGCAAACTTAAGGACATGGGCTCGAGGGTTGGTAGAAGTCTCTTATGAAGCTTCTGTTTTACCTTTTTAGTTGTCAAGGGAGATTACCAAAACTCCTCAGAGGACTGGTCTAACTTACATTTGCTGTCCTTTATTTTGAGAAATTTACATTTTACTCCTTATTTTTTTACACTGTCAAACGACAATTATTTAATAATTATGTTTCAGTAATTATAAATTTTTTAATATTTTTTTCACAGTTAATTGACTTTAAAAAGATGCTGCTTTATATTTATAGAGAGAAAAAATTAATAATTTAAAATATACTAACTGTAAAAAATTACTGAAAGATAACTGTTTTTTAGTTTAAATTAGGATTTTTGAAATTACGATCTGATGGCGTAAAAAAAAGGGTAAAGTACAGGTTTTCGGAAATAAGAGGAGGCAAGTATACTGTAATTTCTCCAAATTTTAATGCTTTGTGATACCATGATTTCTGTGTCAAGGAAAAAGGCGAAAAAAAAAAAAGGAACATGGTTGCGGCCCAAATGACCCAAATACTCGAGGCTCAAGCAGCTCAAATATTGCGTTTTTAGGGCCCAATAGTAATATTCAAGGCCCAATGACAAGGCGACGGAGAGGAACGACGCTAGCTTTCCGAGAATCCATCGACTTTCATCTATCAGACTTGAGCAAGAGTTGAAGCAAGTAATTACAGAGTTGATGCTCTCAAATTAACTTGTATTAATTAGCTCCTTTAATGGATAAGGATAAAGATTATTATTACTAATTAAAAATTACGATATGTGGGAGGGGGAACTCTTGCTCCTCAAACTTACAAATTTCTATTCGTTTTAACTTAAATTAATTTAATATAAAATAATTTATTTTATTTTTACATATTGTTGTCCTAAAATTAATTTTATTTGAAAGCTAATATTATGTAAATGTAATAATTCATTTAAAAATAAAATTTTAAGGCATTATTAAATTTTTATGATTTTTTTTTATTTCTAGGCATTAGAGAAGAATAATTCATAAAAGTTTAATAACATTATAAAATTATATGTTCAGTAAACTATTAAACCCATATAATATTAACAATTAAATAAAATTATTCCTAGTAAAAAAAAGATATACAAATAAAAATAAGTTATTTTAGATTAAATTAATTTAAGTTAAAACGAATTGACTCTTATCAATATTTAAAATTTTAAATTAGGATAATTGCTCCTTCATCTCAACAAAGAATTACGAGAAATGGTTGATTCAAGATTAGCGCGAAGAATTTTTTGTTTAGCTTTTAATATCATAAAAAAAATCTTAATAATATTTCTCTCTTTTTATTTTTCATACAATAGTAGCAATCCCTGTAGATTTCGCCCACAATATTCGACAATTTTATAATTAAAAAACCATAGACTTGTAAGATGGCCGGAGGAATTCATCAAACAAAAAAACAAAAAAAAAATAAAAAACCAAAAAACCAAAAAAGAAAAACGGAAGAACGGAAAAAACAAAAGAAGAAGATTGCCGGAGGGTAGCTGGTGCACCAGCAAAGTTCGAAATCCGATTTTAAAATTAAGGACTATGCTATTGTAATTGTTGCCGATAACTGTCTGTTTTATCAGGGATGGAGCTATGTAGGGATGAGTAGGGAATGCCACCCCCTGGATTTTTTAAAATTTTTTATTAATAGTAGTTAATATGATACTTTGTCCGTCTTGACATCTTTGCTCTATTCTCTTTTTCATATAAATTAAGGCAATCGTCCGGCCCGCACATCTATTCCAAGCTTGCCCTCCTTGCGAGTTCTTCGCCACTCATCGAACTTATTGTCATGTCATCGTCACGTTGTCTGCCAGAGTCATCAAGGTTCCCCTCGAGCACTACACACACCTATTTGCTCCCTCTCGCCTCCGACCTCAGCCTTGTTCCTATAAACTCCGATCTCCATCGCATTTTTGTAAACCCTTCTGACCTCCGCACTTTCAACCCCAAGGCCATCCATCCCCGTCGATCTTGGAAATCAGGTCCTCAATTTGCCCTTGTCCACGATCGGATCTCGTCCTTAATCGCAAAATCGGGTCTCATCCTCGATCCTCGTCATCGTCAATCACGCTTCGATCACATCAATCCGGTGGTTTAATCGCGTTGATCTCCATCCCTTCAACCCCTTGTCTCTTCCTAAAACCTCCATGTTTGCCTTCAACTTTCGTCAATTGGAGATCCTTCCTCCATCACCTCGATTATCGGAGATGAGAACAGTCAGCAATCTCCGTCGCCTCGATCTGCCATCGTTGATTGTCGTCATTGATTTGCCATCATTGATCTGCCATCGTCGAATAGCTGTCGTTGATTTTTCGGTCAATCGCCTGGCCGTCGATTAGAGGAGAGATCATAGGTTAGAATAGATGAATTGTGTAATTGGAGAATAAAGGGTATAATAGTAAAAATACTCGGTAAAATTTATTAAAAAGAGAAATGTTGCAAAGAAATTAGGACAACCTAAAATGAAAAATGTTGCAAACAAAGTGGGATGGAGGAAGTATAAAATTGTAAAAGTTTTAAAGTTAGGTACTTATTTATAAATTATAAAATTAATAATGGGCTTTGGTGGATTTTTTCCTTTTTAAATATTTTAACGCAAACTTTATTCTCCTTAGTAGCGCAAATTAGAAACTTCAGCAGAGTTTTACCAGAAGAAACACACAAACGGCAAGCGAACTAGCCCCAATTTATCTCTTTGCCTCACACCAATCTCTACAGAAACTTCATCTACGAGATATTAGCCTGCTGGTAGCGACATAATTTCTTATCTTCATCATTGATCACCATCTGTTCATCTTAACCTTTTTGTTGAGTTTTTGGAAAAGTGCCAATGGCCCCACAGGTTGGGTGTTTTATGAATTTTTCTTTCTTTTCTTCCAATTCTTAGTTTCTCTAACAATTACTCATTTAAATTGCAAATAAGGTGTACTAATCAATGAAGCTAAGATCTTATGTATGTATCTAAGGATTTGAAGAAATGTCGTATTAAATTTTGAGTTATAAACTTTTGAATTAAATGAAATTGTTGTAGACTTTAGAATTTTATGAGTTTATATTTAATTTTATTTGATATTTTCTAGTATTGATCATAAATTTATACATGTTAACAATATGTGCACACTCACACCTTCGTCGAGTCCCCCTAGGCACAATTCTGGACTACGTCCTTATGTCTCATAATATTACATGGTACAATCTGATAGACCTATACATCACATACACATTCTTCAATTTTTTTGAAACTAAATCATTTCATTGCTAAACAAAGAAATTTAATGCGAAAGTATTAGAAATAATATTGGGACAATGGTTAATAGACCAAATAATACAACCAATCAATCTTTTAGATGTGTGTAATAATCAAGGTGTTAAATACCATTATTGTTAGGTATACCGTACTCTGAATTTTTAAGGTATACGCATGGTACACCACGTCACATACCATTACCATTTTCTCAAAAAAATAAATGTTAGAATATTATTTTAAGATGACATAATTATTTAATAATTTATTTTTACACATTTTATATGTATTCTAATTTTTCTCATCATAATTTATCAAATATAAATAAAATATATATGATAGAAGATATTTAGTGGGGATAACATGCACTAGAAATCCAATTGAGGGATATTGTTCAATACTACAGGGACCTTTAAGCTACTATCATCCATTAAATTTTTATATTAATTAAGAAAAGTAACAAAAAAATAAAAGTAAATGTTTATTTTATGATATGTGTATTATTTATATTTTAATATTTTATATATTAATGATATTTTTTATGTAAAATAAAAAAAAATATTTGTGAAAAATAAAATACCGTTGTATGCTATACACTAGCAGTTGTAACCTAAGTGTAAGTTATCGCAAGTTATAAATCTCGGGAGTCCAAGTATCAAACCACAGGGAAGTAAATTAAGAAATACAAATTACAGATTTTTAATAAATAAAGTTTTGGTTCAAGGTGTGAACATGTGTAAATTAAAATTAAAATTCAATTAAAATAGCTAAGGTTAAGAGATCCACTTTTAGGATATCGGTTATAATTAATTTTAGCCCATCTTACCACTCAATTGGTATTCACACATAAAGGAGGTCCCAATTGCAGAATTTAGTTAGTATTAATTTTCATTGATTTTAAAACGCCAACGCTTGCTAATGGGTTCAAGTATCTATTATACTAACCTTTGTCTACAATAACTCAAGATTCCAATATAGCCGGTAGAGCCATGTTGTATAGAGGGAATCAAGTAGCTTTTGTGTCAATAATTGACTATGATGAATCAAGAGTTCCACTTAACAAGGAGGAAAGTTAAATAGATTAAAGAAGAAAATACCGTTAATATTGTGATCCATTCAAATCAATCATAACCTTTACACCAAAAGTTTCACCCTTTCACATTAGCAAAAAGAAGATTAGTTAGCCATGATAAAAATAAACAACATGTAGAAAGATGAAATGAATATGGATTGAAACATCAAAGGAAGAACAAGAAAAAGAACGAGAAAACATTTGGACAGAGCTTCGGTATTGAAAACAAGAACAAGAACAAAGAAAAAATCTAACATTGATACAAAAATATAAATGAGGCCTAAGAAATGGCATGAATTCGTCCTCCCCCCAATGTGCCTATTTATAGAGTTTTTGGGGTGAGTGAAATAGTAAAATAGCAAAATGTAGGCAAATACAAATCAATAAAGGCGGGCTGCAACTTATTTTAATTTTTTGACCATCGTATACATCGAATCAGCTCTTCCTCAAAGCACAAAACTTGTAGATCTCTTTGTTAGCTTCGAATCAATAGCTTGCTCATTCAAATTGGACATCTGCAGTTCAAGTTATGATTTTTATATCGAAACTGCTCTTCAGCACACGAAAGAACGAATAGTTTCATCTATAATTAGATTTTGGCAATGAAAAAAATCAAACTAGCTCATGGAATGAAGCAGAGTTGAAGATCTATGTGTTGGTTTTCAAATGAATTTAGAATCACTCAATTTCGACATCTACAACTCCAGATATGATTTTTCTTGTGAAAGGTCGCCAAGTGATGATTTTACCTATATAAAAAATAAGTATTTAATATATATATTTTAATATTAATGAACAGTAAACCGCATATGTACAGTAAGTCGGTTAATAGTAACTTTGAATAGTAAAAAATGCATGAATAGTAATTCGATGGAAAAATGCTCATAATATAGAAATTAATTATACTCAAAGTGTATAATGATGATTTAAACTCTTAATAGCAATATATTTATGAGTATTAATCATTGTACGTACAACACGGTATTTACGGTATACCACAATTTTCTGACAAAATATATATAAAAAGTGAGCGGTATATGGTATACCGTAAAATACAGCGTTATATCGCATCATAAAATGATAAACAGTGAAAATATTTATACCGCATACCGCGTACCCGCAGTAAACGGTATACCACGTGGTATACTGCGGTATTTAACACTATAGTAATAACTCATGAGCCATACCATTTACATTTACAAGGAAGATGACCAAAAGAATATAATTTTGAATGAGAAACTAAATAAGAGACGTTATCTAAATTAATAGTAGTTGAGTAAAAATTGGAAGGGAGATAGAAACAATTATTTAACTAGATTCTCCAGTCTTAAATATGAAAACAAAATTTTGTTGCCAAGAAATCCTAACTTCAACATTTAACACTATCACAAGTGAAAAAATAAAATAAAATAAAAATAGAAAAAAAAGAAACAAAGAAAACTAAATGACTAATTAAAGTTGTCCAAATCGAGACTTCATATGGAATAGTTTTTTGTTTTCTTTTTTTGTAAATCATACTTATAGAATTGGATCAGAACTATAATTATAATCATAGAATCTAATTAACTTGTTAATAATTATAAAATCATATGATTCTAACCCCATTTGGCATTAACGTCAGTAATTAGCATTAGAGTTTTGAAAAACTATTTAAGGATAGCTTTTAACTCCACTTAATTTCTTTTTAACTATTAAATAAATGATCTAAAACTTTAACACTAATTACACTTTTTTCAAATGGAGCAAGATCAGAAAGTTAAAAGGTGATTTTGGGGTAAAACTCATATTTAGTCCATTAACTTTAAGGATTGTCCTAAAGTGGTTCTTTAACTCTAAAAGTAATTATTAAAATTCTTTAACTCAACTAACGTCTCATATTTTGGTCCATACAGTCAATTCTGCCGTTATTTCAGATGAAAATTGCCTACGTGGCACCCGTGGTCCCGTACTGCCAAGTGGTCACCTCTTCCATGATAGTAAGTGACTAAATTGAAAGAACAAAAATTCCAAGATGAAGTGATGCAAATGCATAATCCTAAACTCCTAAGACATAGTTTAACCCATAATCTTCTCCGATTCAAACTATCCAGTTGCCCACTCCACCATCCACCTCGCCACCAACTTCAGCCCACTCTTTAGGGATACGTTGCCGCCCACCTTTGCATCTTCGTCTCTCCATCTCCTCGTCTCCCTGTCTCTTCGTCTTTCCATCTCCTCATCTACCCGTCTCTCTATCTCCCCATCTACATCGCCACAATATCATCGCCTCTCCATCTCCCCACCTATGCCACCACTATCTCTCTATCTCCCATGATACCCCTACAATCCTCCCTGCTGGTAATAACTCCTAATTGCCGACATGCCAATTGCCGCCATGCCCATCCTCGATGTCTCCGTGAAGGTCTCCTTTTGCTCGTAGCCGCCCAAAACTTGTATCAACTAATTGAAATCCTTAATTGCATAATAACAGAATCACACCGGTGCCCAATCGCCGCCATGCCTAATCACCGAGGCACCCAATCACTGCTCAATCGTTGCTCCCATTAACAACGGAGTCACACTAGGTTCAAAGTAGTTCATTTGGTTAAGGTGATTGACGATTTATTGCGCGGTATGCTTAAAGGCCTGACAATCGGTTGACTTGATCACGGTTTAAGGGAAGGAGAGAAGGAGAAGTGGAGGTGGACGGTGGTGTTTCGACGTAGAGTAGGCCAGAGTGGGCGGCATTGACATTTTGAATAGAAGAAGATTTGGGTTAAACTATGTCTTAGGAACTTTGGATTATGCATTTGCGTCATTTTGGCTTGATATTTGTTGTTCTTTTAGTTTGGCCACTTACTATCATGAAAAGGGTGCCCACGTGTGATAAATGTTAATTTTGTGGTCAAACATGTTGACTTTTTGTCAACTTTGACCACAATTTTCTACTTTACCACTCAATATTTTTGGCCAATTCTTGCTTTGATCATTCATTTTGTAGGTTGGAGAAGCGGACCACAGCATTGGCACCAGGATGAGCTGAACGAAAAACAGGAATGCAAAAGTCAACGGGAATTATAATTGTGAGGCCTAGGCCCCACAGTACAAAAGTTCTTTACCTAAAAAATGCACCCTGGAGGCCTAGGCACTACTTGAAGCCTAGGCCCCAGGCACCTGTGAGCCTGGAAACCTAGGCGCCCAGGCACTCCCTCTTGGGGCCTAGGCGCTAGAGCACCTTCGAGCTTGGAGGCCTAGGTGCCCAGGCACCCCCTCCTGAGGCCTAGGCGCCAGTCACCCAGGAAAGTAGTCCCCTACATCAAATTTGAACTCAAGCTTGCTATTGGCCAAGGATTTCTATCCAAAAGGTTTGGTGAGTGAAAGGGACATCTCCAAGAAGTAGAAGAACCTGGAACCTAGCAAAAGAAGGGGGCTTCATCTTCATCTTCTCATCTTAGACTTGGGATTTTTATCACCATTTTCTTGCATTTCTTCATCTTCCTTGGGAACATTTATGGATTCTTGCTTGGAGAAGGCTTGGAGGACTTGAAGACTTGTAGGAGCCTTGAGGAATCAAGCATCTAGAGTCTATTGGGTTCCTTATTTCCTTCTTTTATCTTGTATTTAGACATGGATGCTCTTTTATGTATTTTCATGTTTATGTTTAGTTTGATTATGGAGTAGTTTTCTCTACACTTTCTATGGTTGTAGCTACTTGAATTGGTTATGTTGGTTGGATTAATGGCTATTTGACTTTGGTTTTCCTTCATTGTTTGTTTACTCTTCTCCTTGAGTTTATTGTTGTGTTGATTGATCAAGGGCCCTAGTCAATTGCACTTTAGATTTCTTTTAAACTCTTGGAAAAGATTAAAAGGAATTGGAATTAGGAGAAAAGTGTAGTGGCCATGGGCTTGTTGGAAGACTAGTCTAGGACATTAAGTGAAGGTAAATTGCACTTGTAATGCCCCTCTTGAATTAGTAGTTTGGATGGGAGTCCATTCTAGTGTAAGCTTGAGAGAGTGACCATTTCATTTGGGAGAGTAAGGGCCCAATTAGTTAACTTCACCAACAAGTAGAAAAACCAAACTATTAGCCTTAACTTACTAGCTAACCAAGTCAAATAGTGAAAACCATAGGAAGTGTGTTTTGTTAATTCATTAGAAAACCCCTAATTTGCATTATGTTTGTTGTTCTTGTTTAGTAGTAATTTAAGTGGAGTTGCAAACTTAGTTATTTTCATAGTGAGTAAATCGTCAATTGTTGCTTGTTTAGCTAAAGTGAGTCTCAAGGTAGTGGTAATTAGCAAACAATGCAAATCAATCCTCGTGGGAACGATATCTTATTCACCCTATCTACACACGTCCCGTGCGCTTGCGGATTAGGGTTGTAAAACTCAAAACAATGTGGCAGTATGGGTACCACGTAGGCATTTTTCATCTGAAATAACAGCAAAACTGATGGTAGGGACCAAAATAGGACATATTAATTGAATTAGGGGATTTTAATAGTTATCTTTAAAGTTAAGGGATCAATTTAGAAAAATACTTAAAATTAGGAGACTAAATATAGATTTTACCCGGTGATTTTGACACCAATGTGGCACATGGACGGCGTGCTAACTAGGAGCGCTGTTTCTATGCCGACCACTTCTCGTCCCTCTCTTTTTTATACAAAGCTGACTCGCTTCAGACCACTGCCCCGGTGTAATTAATTTTCAACGCCTGACAACCTAATGGCGATGGACCTCTCCGTTCCTGCCAAGTCCCCATCACCTTCCTTTCGCCGGAAATCTGATTTCCGCGTTCCCGACCCGGTCTCCGTCCGACCCCTACTGAAGCCGGCAGGAGAATACTCTTACAATGTCCGACGGAATGGCCGCCTGAAGGTGACGGCCGTTCAGAGAATCGAAGGAGTGAGCGAAGAGTTGAATGCGATGGCTGTGCAGAATCTGGACCACGCCTCTGCACGCCGGAAGCTGCGATCCGCTTTCGCTGAAGTCCAGCTCCAGCTCGATCATTGCTTGTTCAAGGTTCGATTTCCGTAACCCTTTCGTTTCCCGTTTGATCGCTGGCTTCCGCTTTGTCTTTTCTTCTATTTCTTTCGTGCAATATTTTCTGAGAATTGATTGGGTTTATGACAGATGGCTCCTACTGGTGTCACGACAAACGAGGTGATTCTTTGACTTCAAATGCTATTAATTTCTCGTTTGTCCGCTTGGAACAAGAAATGGAGTTTCTCTTGCTTGACCATTAATTTCTGGGTTTTTTTTTTCGTCCTGCAGTGGTATGAAAGGAATTCAAAGGGGCTGAGAATTTTCTCTAAGAGCTGGAAGCCAGAACCAGGTGTTACAATTAAGGGTGCTGTGTTTTTCTGCCATGGATATGGTGATACGTGCACTTTCTTCTTTGAAGGTCGGTTTTTGAACTTTCCCTTTCAGAACAAGCTCTCCATTGTTTCCAAACCCTTGGAGATATATATTTATGTTTCGGAATTTGGAAACTGTGATTGCAGGTATTGCAAGGTTCATTGCTGCATCCGGGTTTTGTGTTTATGCTATTGATCATCCGGGATTTGGTCTATCTGATGGATTGCATGGTTACGTCCACAGCTTTGACGAATTAGCTGACAATGTCATTGAACAGTATTCAAAAATCAAAGGTGATTTTAAACTTCTGGTATTGTCATGGTTGGCGCTTATCTGCCTTGTTCTATGTGATTTGCATTTGAAGACCAAAGTCTATAGTCAAAGAAAGGATTCTAATTTGGGTTTATGATATTTCTATGACTTTCAGCACGACCTGAATTAACAGGATTGCCCTCTTACTTGTTGGGGCAGTCCATGGGTGGAGCAGTTGCTCTCAAAGTGCATTTAAAGGATCCACGTGGATGGGATGGAATGGTCCTTGTGGCGCCAATGTGCAGAGTAAGGCATCTATATACATTGCATAGATGTGGTTATGGTTACTTTATGACTTGTACTGTTTATCTGAGAATTAATTTGCTACTGATATGACCAATTGGGTTTATTTCAAACTTGAATTCTGTCGCTATTAGTTGGTATCAGTCTCATTCACTCGATGCAACTGTACGTTTCTTGCTCTACCATTATTGTATACCTAAACTATTAGTATGTGACAGTTTCAGTTTGTAGCTAACCAGTAGACTTTTCACCCATTGGGAATAGTTTCTCTAATTCCCTTCATTATGGTTTATGAAGATAGAATTGTCTTAAGGGACCCTAATATCTATAACCCAAAAAAAGGACCCTAATATCTATAACCCAAAAAAAAAAGAAAAAGGGAAAAAATGGAAAGACCATATATTTTTCAAGTTATGAAATTGGCATAGATAGGTTTCCATTTGCTCCTGTATGTTTTGGTTTGATATATATGCTCATCCCAAAGATACACACACACCTTTGTAAGGACAAAGTGAGTGCAAAAAGGCAACAAAGGATTAAATAAAGGGGGCTTAGCCATAAACCGGGGTCAGAGGAGGGACATAGGGAAACAGTTTCGATTAGAGAAAGTTAGCCATTAAGGTCATGGCCATATTATACTATATTCCTAAGAATTTGATTGGTCCAGCCAACCTGTGATAAATCCTGAAACCATGCACTTACATAACTCTCATGAAAGATGGCTATTGCTACCTTGTATGATCTTTTCTTCTAGGTGTTCACTGTGAAAAGCCAGAGCTGCCTATCTTCATTATGGTAGAAAAGTTGTGATATCAGGTTAATGAATTGGATTGGTGTAACCAACCTGACATAGTTGAAAATGCCTTCTTAAGAAAACACAGAGAATGACTATTGCAAACTTGCAGGGCTTTTTGTTTTTTGTTTTTTCTTGATGTCCTCATTTACAATGAAGCTCTACCATCTTTACTATGTTGAAAAAGCTGTGCTGCATGCTTTGTTATTTGCTTATTTGGTGTGAGTGGTGGATTGGGAGCGTTGGGAATTATCTGCAACCTATGATCTAGTGCTGATACTTGTTTTTGACTTTTTTTGAGCAAGCGTTTCTTAGCAGGACATTTATGCTATATTTATTTCAGTTTATTGAACTCTATTTTTGTTTTAGATTGCATATATGGGTTTTAAACCATCTCATAAAACGAAAAGCCTTTAGAGTGAAAACTTCTGATAGATGCCTTGTGTACTGTGATAAAGGTTGAGACAGGATTTGCACACGCTTTATGATTGTCTTTTGCTTTTAATAATCTGTATGTGTTGCGTTAACTATTATCAGCTGATTGCATAGAAATGCATGTTGCATTAGATTAATTCAGCTAATATTGATTAGTCTTGGATTGTTCAAGTAACTAAATTTTCTAACTGTGTCGCTGCCAAGATTGCAGAAGATATGATTCCTCCAGCAGCAATTTTGAAGCTGTTGTCAGTTTTGTCGAATGTTATGCCAACAGCAAAGCTTGTCCCACAGAAAGATTTGGCTGAATTGGCGTTTAGGGACCCCAAGAAAAGGGAATTGGTCAGTCTTTCTTCTTCTTCCACATCTAGGTGATCCTCAAGAAAGATGTATACTCATAACATGGTGGTTTCGTGTTTAGAAATTTAGAGATATTGGGTATTGCTCAGTGAAAGACTCAAATAAAAACAAAATAAAATCAAATAGTTGATATGATGGTTTATTTCATAGGTTTAGCTTTCTTTTGTAACAAAAGAGTAAAAGACTTCATTACTCCTGGTCAGGAATTTATTTCGTCTTCTACACTTGAATCATATCATGGGGTAAATGCTCTAGGCATGAATTCCAGACATTGACACATGCAATTTTCCCTTTGCATCTTCTTCTATAGGCTGTCTACAATGTCATATGTTACAGCCATCGCACAAGATTGCGAACTGCTATGGAACTTCTGAAAGCTACCTCCAGCATTGAGAAGCAAGCAGATAAGGTCAGTGTTCATCAGCTCTGTTTTACTGAATTGCTGTCTAGTTGTGTCTTTAGGACAATATGTTTCTTAAAGGTTGATATGACTGTGAAATTTGGAGATGAATAGTGCAAGACGAAATGCTGTCGTTTAACTACAGGTTTCATCTCCATTGTTGATTCTGCACGGAGCTGCAGACAAAGTGACCGACCCATCAGTGAGCCGGTTTCTGTATGAGAAAGCCTCAAGCAAGGATAAAACTTTAAAGCTATATGACAATGGCTATCACTGTATTCTTGAAGGGGAGCCTGACGAGAGAATATTTACGGTGCTTGGTGACATTGCTGACTGGCTTGATGCTCGGAGCTTAGTGAAGCAGAGTTCATGATCAGCATTCGCTTTAGATTCATATTCTTTCGGCATCATCCTGAACCGAAGCTGCACTTGTTGGATATGTCTATGGAGCTGCTGTAAGTATTAGTAATTAGCTGTAGGTTTTAGTTTGCCTGCATCGGAGGGGACTAAATAAAATAGGATGTCCTAATTCATGAACCTACAATGTAATAGTGTTCTGTCTGTGAAAAGTTTGGGAGGAAATAAAATGTCGGAAAAAACCGACATAATTGGAACTTTGCAAATCATTTGTATTAGACACGAAGAGAATAGAGACTAAATAAAATGGGATGGATTTAGTTTTATATACTTTAGTCATTATACACAAGCTCACGAGAACCTTGAAAATAGAGGCTTTTCACTCCCACGAAGCATGACATGTGACAACATTTATTGGATTGCTGGGGCAATGAGAATTCAGAATGACCAAAGTGCTAGTCGTGAATTGAGCCTGGCTTGTACCTAGTTGGGTCAACTCAGACCAGGATTAGAATTAATTGAGGCCCAATAGAGTTATTATATAATGGATGTCTTGGACTAAAAAAAAGGGTTCATCTAATGTGTGACCTAAGGGCATAGGTTAAGATGCATTTATTGCATGAATTTTAGTCTATAAAGAGGGTTATTAATGAGAATTTAAGACCAAGATAAGGTTCAATCTTTTAAGTGATAAAACTAACCCTGGTAAAAAGGAGCAAGTCTCTCCTTTTTTACTTCTCAATAATTTTCGTCTCTTACAATTCTTCTCTGCTCTCTCCTTCAGACTTCCCCCTCTGCTATATGTCCCATGCTCATGGGTAACACATTAATTTTAGCCTCTCTTTTTTTTAATGCTTAATAAAATTATTTCCCTTCTATCATCATGTTCTAGAAATATCTGACGTAGGGGATGGTTGCAGTTTATTTTATTCTTTATTTTATTCCTTTTTCACGTCGCCGCAAGAATTGGTTCATTGTGTCATTGTGGTAAATCACCTACATTTGTCATGTAATATTTTGTATTTATATTAATGGTTTTCATCTATGAAAGGGTTAAAACAAAATACTTAAATGAGATTAGGAATTTTTAAAACAAGAAATTAAGATTAGGGTCCAATAGTATAATAATAAAAAAATAGGGGTCATAGGCGCAATTAACCCTCTAAGGGATGATAAAACACAATACTACGATTTGCATTATTTTTCTACGAGCACGTGCGAAATCAACAAAACACGTGAGTTAGATAAAAGTCAAGACAATAATTTTAGTTCCCCTGTGAAGTGGGTTAGATAAGAGTCAAGACAATAATTCTAGTTCCCCTATGAAGTAATATTATAGTATTAACTATGGAAAAATTACAAAAACCTCATTGTGATTTGCTCTAATATACACTTTACCCCTGTGTCATTTACAGTGTCTGACAAAAATTTTTAAAACTCTAATTTAAACTATTTGATAATTGTATTATAGTAATTTTAAAATTTTTGATATTATTTTCACAACTAATTAACTTTTAAAAAAATACTGATATGCATTTTATAGTGAGAAAATGCATTTACAGAAAAGAAAAACTGAGAATTTAAAATATATATTAACTATTAAAAAATTTTAAAAATTAAAATTACTGAAAGATAACTATCGTACAATTTAAATTATAGTTTCAGTATTTGTTATTAGACAATGTAAAAGAAATAGAGACAAAGTGTAGGTTTTTAAAAATAATAGGACAAATTATAGGTTAGGGCAAGTCTCAAGAGAGTAATTATAAGTTTTTCCATTAACTAACACCTAGTTCATTTTACCTTAAGTCAATTGATTCTTTAAAATAACTTATTTTTATTCTTACATTTTTTTTACCCGTAACTAATTTTTAATTAAAATACGATATTATGTAACGATAATAATCTATTAAAAATATAATTTTTGTAATCTTACTAGATTTTTATGAATTTTTCTAGTTTAAGCAATTAAAAAAAAATTTATAAAAATTTAACAACACCATAAAAATTTACTTTCAAATAGATTATTCCATCTACATAATATTGGCTTTCAAATAAAATTAGTTTTAGAAAAGAAAGATATAAAAATAAAAATAAGTTAGTTGCCTTAAGCAGGTGCAGTAATGTTGTTGCACAGTATTTTTCTTTCTTTCTTGTTTTTTTTTTAGGGTGTTTTTGTTGAGTTTTACCCGTTGGCTCGCTTTTTTTGTTCAGGCCAACAATGCTAGAAACGTCCGAGGGAAAAGACTGAACTACGAATATACCCTATATCTTTGTATGGTACTTCGGTTTCATCCTCTAGCTTTTACAAGTTTCAGAATTGGCATAAAGTTCCAAAATGGAGGCAAATACAGCTAAAAAAAGCTAAATTACTAAAACAGTCCTATATTTTAGGGTGATAATACACATTTATATTTAAAATTTGAAACATTCAAAACTTGAAGGCACAATCAAAGATTATTCGTCTGTTTTTGAGCATGCAAAGTTTTATGTTTTGTCATAACTTTTCTTTTAACTCATTTAACGATTATGAACATTATGTGGAGAGTTTCTAACCAAACACCAAAATAAATTGGAAATTTGATTGATCACTGTTAATTTATGGGTTAGATTTTTATTATTATTTGTTATTAGAATTTGTTTTAACATCAAAATTGACAACATTTCTACTACAATTACCTCGTCTAGGACTCTAGGCATTAGCTGCCCATTTCTTTGCTGCTCTCTCGGGCCCTGCTCTTTGGTTCATATACCATTGACCTCAGCTCTAGACCAATGCTTGCTAAACCCCTAGTTTTATCGTTAAATTTTTTCTCCTGCGAAATTGATCCTGAATTTTCTCATTTGATAATTGAGCCCTGGTATCTGCTTTTATTTATTTTGATGTAAATGCTAATCATTCATTTTCATTGAATTTTGATTTATTGCCCCACAATGAAGTGCGGGCTTAATACTAATAAAATGCTAAATGTATCAGATAAAATATTTAAAAATCTTATTCTAAACTACCACCGTCGTCCCACTTTACTTGCACAAATTTTTATTTTTTTACTTAAATATTATTATTATTTGTTAGAAAATTCTCAAAAAGTTATTACATTTAGAATTACAAGCTTTTATTTATCATTTGTAGATAAAATGTTACATTTATGCACCAAAATATTGAAGATAGAAAGTTATAGGTTAGTTGCTGTTTATTAAGGGTGTCAATGAATTTGGAACGAAGAAATTATAATCCAATAGCTTGCCGAGAAATTAACCGACACTTGTTTCCTCCAGCTCAATTCAACTGTTCTGAGGCAATGTGGCAAAAGAAAAACCTGGGTTAAATAGGTTCACAGAGGTAGGGGGTAAATATGTTAGCTTGGGTACACTAGTTCAGCATTCTGCTGGACAGAAGTGTGTATTATTGTTTATT
Organism: Aquilaria yunnanensis; assembly: GCA_039654915.1. Classification (NCBI taxonomy): domain Eukaryota; kingdom Viridiplantae; phylum Streptophyta; class Magnoliopsida; order Malvales; family Thymelaeaceae; genus Aquilaria; species Aquilaria yunnanensis. Next base: position 79,335,500 of record CM077593.1, read on the forward strand.
GTGATCAATAAAATTTCGTTTTACTGTTCCAAAAAAAAAAAAAAAACCATATTCAACACAGCTATCTCAGTACTTAAGCTTCTTATAATATGAAAGCACTTTGATACTTCCTCCTAAGAGATAAGACTAATTTGGAGGATCTTTTAAAGTCGATGACCCGTACAATATTTGATGCTCTCATATTCTTGAGCACATAATTGACTCGCTTTTCTTGCAATGATGTTGAACAAAATTTTCAACATTATAAACCCTATATTCAATTAAACTCATGATAAAAGGAATGTGGAGCATTGGTTCTATCTGACAAGTAATTTTCAAGATGAAAACTTTTGTGGGTGTACACGTCTGTTGCTGTCATTGTTGAACGGGGCAGTCCAACTTCTTTTTAAGACTAAGAACATGAAGAAAAGTGAAAGTGGAAGGAGGATCAGGTGGGCTGTTAGAGACATGATTGCTTTGGAGTGACCCAGAGCTGTGAATTGATTTCTGATCGGTGGACTTTTTGTGGATGCAAAAGAGCATGGGGAAACGATAGATGTGATGCCACTTCTTGCATCCTTCAGGCCATCCTAAATTTATCTGAAGATTGTCGTGGACCACTACTCCAGCATTTTTTTGCGAGTTTAAATGAACACCACCAACTCCTTAAATTGGGTTAAAAAAATTGAATTAGAAAAAAATAAAAAAAAGTTAGAAATAGATTGAGTTAAGAAAATTATTGTAGAAAAGAAGTGAGAAGAAATTTGAAGTACTATAATAGGAAAATCTTCTGTATGCTGCATAGGGAGCTCTTAGGTGTGAGCTATGGGCTCATAGGTGGTGCTTCAAGGGAACTTGGGTGTAAGGTTATCTAGGGGCTCCATCAGATTGTTTGAAAGGACAATACATTATTCATCACTAGAGTGTGAGTTAATTTTCCAATGATAACTCATGTTTTATTCATTGCCTTGAATCACTTGATTTCAGCAAAACTTCCCAATTGTGTTTTCCCTTTTCTTTTGGGTAATTAGAATACATCTCTGGGAGTTACATATTTAGAGAGAGGAGGATGACAACATAATTTTTTTCCGGTAAATAGCAACAATGGTCCCAAATCTTTAATTCTTGCTGCAAATGGATCCCTCATCTTCATTCCGTTGCAAATTGGTCCTAAACCTTTATAATTCATTGCATATTAGTCCCAACCCTAGGTAAGCACAATAACTCGATTTACAAAAAAAGAAAAATTGATAGTTTAAATTATTTATTAATTATGAAAAAATTATGATAGTTTAAATTTATTGGAAGACAACTACTGAATAGTTTGAATTCATTAACTCTCACAAATTATTTGACATTAAATTTTTAAATTTTAATTCAAACTGTTTGGTAACTGTTTGTCCATAAATTCAAATTATGTCATAATTTTTCAATAGTTAATGGAAAATTTAAACTATAATTTTTTTTTTTATAAATCAAGTTTTTTGTGCCTACTTAGGGTTAGGGACCAATATACAATAAATAATATAGGTTTGGGACCTATTTGCACTGAAATGAAGGCTAGGGACCGATTTGCAATAAGAATTAAAGGTTTAGGATCAATTGTGCTTTTTATCTTTTTTTTTTTTTTTTTATCCTCAATGAAAAGAAGATAAATTGATAATAGCAAGATGCTGCAAGGGTACATATCGGAAGTTTAGAAATAAATCACAAGGAAACACCAACCGAAGAACCTAAACACTGAGAAGAATTAAACACACAGCAACACCTGCGATGAAAGACTAAAGAGCAAGAAGAGGATTTGAACACCAACCATGGAAAGAAGCAGAAGCCCTTTTTGAACGATATAAAAGCCAGAAATGAGTGTGGGTCTGAATAAAAGAGAAGAGATCCAAGATGTTCAGGTTCTTGCCTTCGAATTCGGTTCCTTATTAGCCAAAAACCTGCTTTAACTGTCATATCCCAAGCTAGGTTGAGTTCTGGTTTTCTTGCTGCAATTCGGTCTTGAATGGCCATCCAAGCAAAGAGAATTATCTTCAAGGGACGGTAGTAGTTGGGTGAGTCAGGTTAGATTTGGGTTAGGTCATTCAAGTTTGGGTCTAATTGGGCTGTCTAGGTCTGGTTCAGGTTGGGTTATTTGGGTTTAGGTTGATTTCGATTGAATAAATTTCAAGTTACGGTTACGTGGAGTTAGGTTTATTTGGGTTCGGATTCAATATAAGTTGGGTCAATTTCAGTCTTAGGTAACTTTAGGTCTGGTTTGGGTTGACCTTCAGGTTCACTCAAATTATTAGTCTATAGGCCGAAATGACTAGATCGATTAAATTTTTTGTTCAATTTTTGTTAAAATTTAAATTAAATAATTTGATTTTTTTGTGCAATTTAATTTAAGTTAAATTTTCTTTTCTTGGTATGTTTAATTAAAAAATTAATAAAAAATTGCTTCATTATAGTTTACTACATATTTTCATTATTTAATGTTGTTAGCAATACTTTATAATACTTGATTGTTTTTCTACACTCATACCCTTCAACTATGACTGCATTGGCCACCGAGACTCTCACTTGGCTATCACTCAAGCACATACTATGATAATTTTCTATGTTCCTATTTAGATGAATTTTCTATGAAATTGTTATGAAATGCAAGTCTGGTTCACTATCAGTTACTAAAATGTAAAATTTAAAAAATTTTGGGTGAAAATGTAAAAATTTTTAAATTTCAGGGATCCACGTTATAATTATTATAAGACTTACTAAATATGAAAGGTAATGAAAGAGGGAAGTTAATGTTTAGGGTGAGGGTTAAAATTGGGTCTTGTCGGGTTCACTCATGGAGTCATCTCAAGTTCACGTGAAATCAGTCTCAGGTTTAAGTTATTTTAGGTTTGGCTCAATTTGGGCTATGGTCCTTCCGAGTTAAGGTATTTTGGGTACGGGTCATTTGAGTTTTGTTTTTTTTTTAAATTTAATTTCAATTGGGTTCGAGTTTAAGTTCAGATTAAGTATAGTTGGGTTCAAGTCATCATTTTTTTTTGTCAAATAGGGTTAGATTGGACTTGACTTTTGGTAGGTTGGGTTAGGTCATTGGATTGGATATGATTTTGCCATCCCTAACCATGAATTCCAGCTGAGGTGATGAAAATAACGTGCTGAATTCCTAGGCATAAAAAAGCTTAGCTAAAGAATTAACTGAGAAAGTGCCTTTGTTGTTCAATTGCCAAGTTAATCTGCCTGAGGTGTTTCTGTCAAGCAAAACAGAATTCAACAGAGAAAGAAAATTGATTAGTTCCTCTTCTTCTCTAGCTCTAGCTAATCTTCGCTAGGTGCCTGTCCAAACCCAAGAGTTGTCCTGCCATACTCCTATATTTGGAGCTTTACAATTTTTCTTTAAACCTAAATTGTAAAGTCTGGGAAATTTCATGCTTGAAACCTTTTCACATGCCCATTGATCATGCCAAAAATTTATAAAGTCTCCATTGCCAACTTTCGAACTAAACAACTTGTCGAAAAGGAAAAGGAAATCTAGAGAGCTAGTTCAGGGAATTAACAAAAGACGACATAGTCTTTCTTCACATCAAGACATGACGCTGTGTGACTTCATGCGTGCCCAAATATGAACCAAAATCCCTAATCAGCAGTGGATTTTCCGTCGCCGCTTGTTCTGGCCTGTCAACGAGGCTGGTGTTTTGCAAGTATTTGAGTTATCTGCTGATGCTCTTTTGGATTTCGTTTCCTTTTCCCTACTACTTCTCGGTTGCAGTAGTGGCAGAAGAAAGTTCGCCGATCGGAGACTTTGTGTTTCCTAACCGAGGCGTCTCCGTTGGCCGGCGTTCCATTTTAGGGTCTCATCTCCACATTTTTGGGCCCCCCATGCTTCCCTCTGCTCACGTTATAGGTGTTTGTTCGCTACGGTGTGCCTACTTTTGTACCTTTTCTCATCTCACAACGGTGTGTTTGCTCATCGCCTGTGCCTCTGATTTGTTTCATTTACGATTATAGTTCTCTGTTTACTTGACTCGTTCGGGGTTTGTTAGGCTGTTAGGTTTTGTTTGAGTCTTTGTTTTCTGTATGGATGAGATGTTAAGGCCGTGATCCGATAAAGAGTCAGATCAGCTGGAACACAGCTCCTAAAAGGCAAAGGCCAGCAGGGCAACAGGTGGTTTGCCATATTCAGACATGGTACAATGTGGTCGGAAGGAGACAAGTTTTGCTCCAGTGAGCATAGTGATGTAGAATAGAAAGGTGGAGGAGGTTGAATGTGAGATTATTGAGGGAGTGATTTTAGAGATTCGCTTTTCTGAGAAAACAAACCAATATATGAGGAAAGGTTGGAATTTTTTGGTTATTGGGAAATTGATTGGGAAGACCGTGCATTTTAATGTGCTGTGTGCTCGAGTTAGCTTCCTCTGGCATTTAGCAATGGATTTTGAAGTTGTGGATATTGGACACGTCTTTTATGTTTTTAAGTTTTAATGCCCAAAAGATTACCTTCAGGTGCTCACTAGTGGGCCTTGGATGGTTATAGGCCATTATTTGGCTGTGCAAAATTGGAAACCGGAATTTCATGCTTCCAAAGGAAAGGTGACAAATATTGTTGCATGGGTAAGGTTTCCTGATTTACCACTAGATTATTTTGTAAAAAAAGGTGCTCCTAAAAATTGCAAGTCTCCTAGGAACTCCCATTGAAGTGGATCAAGTTACTTTTTTACAATCTAGGGGAAATTATGCTGAAGTGTATGTGGAGCTAGACTTAAGTAAGCCATTGAAGCCCCAAATAATTGTTAATGGCCAGCTCTAGTTGGTGGTTTATGAAGGTTTATATACAGTTTATTTTAATTGTGGAAACTTTGGCCATAAAATTGATGCTTGTCCATTTCGTTGCTCAGTGTCGAGCTAGCAGAATGCCACACCTTGAGGTGAGGTGCATTCAATTTTAGTTTCCACGAGGAATGATGATCAACAGAGAGAGCTTGGTGTGGGATTGAACTCTCTAGCTATAGTTCAACTAGTGGTAGCGAATGAAGCTATCCCTAAGGATCGGGAAGTAGTAGAGGATGCCTCATATGGTCCCTTTATATTGGTAGCTCATCGACCATGACATAAAGGGGTGCAATGTGAAGAAGGTACTGGTTCACCCATTATTTCTAAAGGAAATTGTTTTGATATTCTCAAACAGCGAGACTTAGCAGATTGTGAAGACCACAAAAGTTTGAATCTAAATGCTTTTGATACAAAAAAGGAGAGACTTGGGGCACTTGCAAGTATGAATCTGTAGAAGTTGCAGGTTCATGTGGCCTCCTCTATTGCCTCTTCAGGTATAACCCAATAGGTTCAAATATCTAAGAAGAAAGTAGTTGGCAGGATGGAGAGTTCTCGTGACTCTCTATGTCCCCAGGTGGCCGGGGTCAGAGCCCATTTGCCAATAACTCAAGTGGCTTAGGTCAGAGCCTAGGTGCTTGTTGAAATCTAGATGCTTTGAATGATTGTAAATTTGTAGAAGCTAGAGAGGCCTGGGTGAAAGCAGTTCAAAGGCAGTATGCTCACCCACAATTCCGCGTTGCTTCCACCCCTGGCGGTGGAGAATCATTTACTATTATGGTTGATGCTCCAAGTGAGCAAGTGTCTAGTAAAGATTTACCGTTGGTTGCTGGCCATTGGTGGTTATTTTCCATTATTTTTTCATTCCAATAAAGTGCATTACGTGGAATTGTCACGTTGTTGGGAACAATAGTTTTCATCATATGTGTCAGGAGATTATCCATCAGTTTTCTGCCTATGTGTTATGTTTGTTAGAAACTAAAGGAGTAACTCCCACTACATTTGATTTGAAATCCTTCTTGGGCTTTCAAGAAGTATTTGTGGTTCCTGCTTGGGGTTTCACATGTGGTCTTTGGTTGCTTTGAAAAAGAAGTATTTCAAATTTTCAAGTCCTTCATAGTGGTGACTAGTGCATCACTGCTTCTTGTGTAGTCTGAAATCAGGAAGCTCATTTTTTCTTTGTGTATGTTCAGGCTAATTTTAGTTTTAGATCTCTCTTTTGGCGTTGGATGAAAAAGTTCTCCCCAGAGGTGACTTGCTTGTGGTTTGTGATGGTGGATTTTATGATTTCTGGCATATAGAAGAGTATTGGGGCCCTATTAAAGAGTACTCAGCTTGTCTTACCCAAGCTCATCAGTGGTTTGATAAGTGCTCCTTGTTTGACATGTTTGCTTCGGGGCCTATCTTTACTTGGGTTCACAAGGTGGATGGGAGGGTTATTGTTTAGGAGCGTTTGGATGATGTCATTATCATTAACATAGCCCAGGTTTCTTTTCCATCAGCTTGTCTGTTAAACCTCCTACATTGATATTTAGACCAACACCCATTTCTTTTAAAGTTATTTGGGATGCCTACCCTAGCTCGTGAATGTTGTCCATTTAGATGCGAGTTTGCTTGGCTTTCCTACAAAAAAATTGTAGGTTTTTTTAAAGAGCTTTTGGGCTAACAAGTCAGTGGATTTGAGTGTCATGCTATCTAATTTGAAGCAGTAAGTTAGCTTTTGGAATATGGATGTCTTCGGTAATATTTTTAAACGAAAAAAATGACAACTTGGTGGGGTTGGCAGACATTCAAAAATTCATAGCTTATGGGCATTTAGACTTTCTGCAACATATTGAATCTGATTTGTTGGTGGACCTTAACAAGGTCCTCTTATAGGAAGATCTTTTATGGCACCAAAAATCAAGACTTGATTGTATCCATCGGGGTCATAGAAATACACAATTTTTTAATGTGATTGTGCTTAAATGAAGGTGTGCAAATCGGGCGATAGCCTTGCAAATCAATGGTGTTTGGGTGACTAATCAAATTGTTTTGCAGTCCTATGTCCATTAACTTTTTGTTAATCTTTTTGTGAGAAGATAGGTTTTATAGGGATTTCACAGTGGAGAGATCATTCACCTAACTTTAGAGCCATAGGTTGTTGACTTTCTGCCTTTGTCGATTACCTTAAAGGAGGTTAAGAAAGCTTTTTTTACTATGAAGTGTTCTAAGGTGACAAGCCTAGATGGAATACAACCTTTGTTTTTGCTTAAATTCTAAGATGATGTAAAGAATCATTTGATTCATTTTGTCTCTTAGGCCTTCACATTAGGATCCTTTGACATGGAGATGGCAAAAAGATTGGTCACCCTTATTCTTAAATGTTTGCCCCTAAAGGAGGTGTTTGATTTCTGACCTATTTCTTTTTTTAATACAAGTTATAAGCTCATCTCTAAGGTTATTGTCAATAGAATCCACCCCTAGATGGCGCGGCTGATTGGTCTTCTTTAAAGTAGTTTTCTCCTAAGTCGAAGCACACTTGACAATATTTTTGTTGCACAGGAAATCGTTCACTCCGTGAAGAAGCGTTCGGGTAAACAATGGGTTGTGGTAGTAAAAATAGATCTTCATAAGGTTTATGATAGTATAAGCTGGGATTTCTTGGAGCAAGTCCTATTGGAATTTCACTCGCCTCCAAAACTTGTGGATCTTATTATGTTCTGCATCACCTTGGTGGAGCTTGTAGTTTTTTAGAATGGGGAGACGCAAGGATTTTTCAAACTAGGTAGGGGCTTATGTTAAGGGGATCCTCTTTCCCCTTACCTTTTATTTTATGCATGGAGAGGTTGTCCTTACATATTTAGCATCCTGTCAATGCTGGTGCTTGAAAGCTTTTCAGTAATGGAAAGAACGAGCTAGAAGTTTCTCATTTGTTCTTTGCTGATGACTTGTTGTTGCTTGTTAAGGTCTTAGAGGGGCAACATCTAGAGATGGTAAGTTGTATTTCTCATTTTGAAGAGGAATCAAGGTTGGTGGTTAATAATGTGAAGTCTCAGCTCTTCTTTTCTCCAAATGTCTTTGCTTATGTTGCTAACTCTTGGAGTGCGAGCTATGGAATTCCTTTCACCAATGACCTGGGGCATTACTTAGGTTGGAAACAAATGCTTCTTTCACTTACTGGAAGGAGAAATTTTGTTCAATTTATTCTCCAAGCAATTCTAGTTTATACCATTCATACCATGTTACTCCCTGTGGGTATTTGTAATACGATTGATAGTAAGTGTCATGATTTTCTTTTGGGAAGCATGGACGAGAGGAGAAAGATGTCATCGGTTGGGTGGTAGAAAGTTTGTACTTTTAAGTATTTTGGTGGCCTTGGGATTAGATAAGCTTCTTTGATGAATAAATCTCTCCTGGCTAGTGTATATTGGAAACTCATGATGGATGCAGATCTTCTTTAGCGTCAGATTTTTAAATCAAAATATTTGAAAAGTGGTTATTACTTGGAGTATTACAAGCATGGTGGTGAATCTTACACTTGGAGGAGTTTATTGAGTTATCAAGATATTCTTAAGAAGGGATTTTCCTTGGTGAGTTGGGGATGGTACTCAGATTCATCTTTGGGTTGATAGTTGGGGTGGTAGGTTGCCTTTGTCTTTGTTAGCCTCAAATCTAGTTGATTAGGATCTTCAAAAGCTAAGAGCCAGTGACATCATTTCTAATGATGGGTGTTGGGACCTTTAATCAATTCACAAGTTCTTGCCTAATGACATTTGTAAAGGGATAAAAAATATTCTAGTTCCCCATAAACATGGGATTCAGGACAGTTTATTTTGGAAAGGGGAATTGAATGGTAAATTTTTGGTAAAGTCAGCCTATCTCTATGCCCTTGAGTTGTATGGTGTGTGTAGAAGTAAGGATCTTAGTTGGATTTGGTGACTTTGTACTTTCAAGAAAATTAACTTTTTTCTTTGGCTTGTTCTCCGAGATAGTATCTTGTCTTTAGCTTAGCTCTGGAGGAAAGGGATCTAGGTCCCCCCTGAATGTGCATCTTGTTTGTTTTGGAAGGAGGATGTTAATCACATCTTTTGCCAATGTCAATTGGCAGCAGATTTTTAGGCTTCGGTTATCCCAGTGGATAATTTCTCTTCTTTTCTTCTACAACCATAGGAGGATCGGGTGGTTGACAATTGCCTCTCTGATCGACTTGACCTTCACCATATCCCTTGGCCTTCTTTCTTTGCTTCAACTTTGTGGAACCTTTGGAAGGTGCATAATAAAGCATGATTTGAACATTTTCTTCTTCGGCCTTTTACCGTTCTAAGGACAATCTCTCATGAAGCGAAAGAGTGGACTGATGCTTTCCAATCTCTGATTCACTTGGTTCTTAAACCAGATCCTTTAGTAAGATTGTTCCTTCCCCCAAGGGGGTGTTTAAAGCTCAATATAGATGGAGCGGTTTCTCGAGGTGGTGCCATAGCTATTGGTGGATTACTTTGTGTTAGTAGTGGTGCTTGGTGCATTGGTTTTGTAGCCCATCTTGGTCATTTTGGTGTTTCACAAGCAGAATTAATGGGGCTCAGAGAGAATCTCTTTCTTGCTCGTCATGTAGGAGTGTAGGCTTACTTGGTTGAAACTAACAATCTTTCTCTAGTGGGTCTTCAGAGCATTGATTCTTCATCTCATCCGCTTAGAGCCATTATGCGAGAATGTTGCGCTTTGATGCTCAAGTTACAGGTGGATTGTATTGATCATGTGCTCCATCAAGGGAATCATTGTGTTGATTTCTTGGCTTCTTTGGGGCTTATGATGGAAGCTGGTGTTAAAATTCTCTAGGATCCGCCCCCCAGAGTCATATCACACTTGATGGTTAATGCCTTTGGGGTGGCTTTTACGCGCCACTAGGTTTCTTTGCTCTTTTCTTCCGTTTTTTATTTTTTTATTTACCTCTGTACCAAAAAATAAAAAAAAACTTGTCTCGTTTGATTCCTTTCTCCCTAAGATAATCACCTATCCCTATAATACCTCCCCAAATAATATTTTTAGGAGACTTATTAAACCCTCCATTGTTTCTAGACAAAGAAATGATTATTTTCCTCCAAAAAGATGAAGGTTTTGATTTGAGCCTCCAACACCATTTTACAAGAAGAACAATGTTTTTCCCTTCTAAATTAGCTATGCTCAACCCTCCCAATTTTTTTTATCAACTACCACTTTCTTCCAAGCTACCCAATTTATTTTCTTACCCTCACCAAGACCCCTCCAAAAAGATTTTTTTTTTGCAGTGTTTCAAGAGACTTAAGCGTACTTGAGGGAGACTGGAATAGAGAAAAGAAGTAGAGTGGCAGGCTAGAAATATAGGTCTTTAGAAGATTGAGACGGGCTTCTGAACTCATTACCTTCAATTTCCAAGATGAGAGTTTTGATTTCACCTTACCCATGACACTTTTCCAAGTTGATAATATTTTCATTAATGCTTCCACCTGCAAACCAAGAAAACTAAATGGAATAGAACCCATTTTGTAACCAACCAAGTTTGATAATCTACAGATTTCATTATCAACAACATGCACGCCCATTAAGGAACGTTTCGATAGATTTATCTTTAAACTTGATAGAAGTTGAAAACACTAAAGCATTGTCAGGGGTTGCATAATGTTTGATAGATCCTAAAATCCAAAGAAAAGAGTATCATCTGTGAATTGAAGATTGGAGAAATCCACCCTATTCTAGCTAATTTTTAATCCTTTAAATTCTGTGAAGAAGATATCATCCTCGGTCAAGTAGTGAAGCATTTCAATTGCAGTTAGAAACAAGAAAGGGAAGGCAGGACAACCATGCTGAAGGCCTTTCTCCATGGTAAGTTCTTTAGTTGGATTGCGATTGATCAAAATTAAGACTGAAGCTGACTAATTGTATACAACCTCTCATCTAAGCTAGCCATTTATCTTTAAAATTCAATTGCTTTGGAGAAGAGAAAATCCTAGTAGACATTATCGAAAGCTTATTTTGATATCCACCTTAAAGATTGCTGCTTTCTACTTTGACTTCTTGAGAAAATCAATCACTTCATGAGCCACCAAAATACCATCCAAAATGTGCCTTCGTTGAATAAAGTAATATTGTGTGTCAATGATTACCAGATGGATATTCTTTCTCAATCTATTGGGAAGAATTTTTGAAATGAGTTTATACATGGTACCAGTTAGACTTATTGGTCTATAGTTTGAGAGATCTATCAAGTTTGATCGTTTTTGGAATCAATTTTATAAAGGACACATTGCAACCCTTTCCCAATTTACCTGATTGTTCAAATTCTCTAACAAATTTGAAAATGTGATCTTTTTTTTTTAACAATCCAACATTTTTTGAAAAAACTGAAGATGTACCCATTAGGCCTCGAGATTTTGTGCTCCCATAACACTAAACAACTTTTTTTACCTCAAACTCTTCGATAGGAGCCTCCAAATCCAATGCAACTTTGTTTGTCAATTTTTTTTAACTTGCTAAAGAAGAAATTAGGTCTGAAGTGAACATCCTCCTTGAACTTGTCAAAGAAAAGTTGGAACACTTCATTCTTGACTTCATTGGGGTCCTTAAGCCATTTCTCATTTATCAATAAACCTTTTATTGATAGTTTCCTGAAATTGATCTTCATAGAATAATGGAAGTAAGTAGTGTTCTTGTTTTCCTCCTTAATCTAACATTCCCTTGACTTTTGTCTCTCTCTTTTCTTTCCGCCTACTCCTAAAATTATTTGAGACAAATGCACTTTTCAGCATAATCCTCTTTTATGAGAACATCTTATTTTGCCTTAGAATAAAAAGTTACAATTTCAGCTGGGTGCCTTTGAAATTAGAATTGATATCTCCAAAAAACATCCAGATTCAAAGAATTTAATGAGCTTTTTAATTTTTTGAGCTTTTCTTTTAAAACAAACCAACCTTTACCTAAGATGTTAAAGTTGCCATACTCCTTTTCAACATAATGCATGAAGTGATTATGCTTTAGTTGTGCTGCAAAAAATTTGAAAGGAGTAGGCCTGTTGTCATGGTTGAGCTCTTTCAAAATTTTGGGACAGTGATCAGAAATGGACCTTATCAAACCAACTAAGGAGAGATTTGACCATAAAGAGAGGAAGCTTTTTGACACAATAGCTCTATCAATTTTATTCATTCATGAATTTTCTTCCTCCTAAAGGGATATCAACAACAAATGAATCTAAAATAAATTTCTAAAGATCAACCAAGTTTGTGTCATTGTTAGAGCATCCTTCTCTTTCTTGCTGAGAAGTCACCTCATTGAAACCTACCATAGCACACTAAGGCCCATACAAATTGCTAACAATTAAGTATAAGTTTTCTCATAAATCTTTCTTCGCAGCTATAATATAAGGGCCGTAAACATTCAAGAGAAGTATTGGCTCATCAACATCTTTCCATTTACCTACCACACCTAAAAAAATGTTATTAGAGAAGTGATCTTCCATTATAAATGGACATAAATCCTAGATGCAGGTTAGCCCTCCGGACTGTCCCTCTGCATTGTTTGAGACAAAATGAAAATGGTTGTTTTTCTTTATACTTCATGGATTTAACATTAAGAAAGATAATGATTTAGGTTCCTGTAGCATCAGAAAGTCAACATGCTCATTTCTCAGTATATCTCTTAACAAACCAAGCCTCTAATATTATAATTGAGGATCTTCATTGGATATTAACTTCAATGCCTTTCGAATGCTTTGAACTTTTCTTACTAGCATCTGGATTATCACTGGAGGTTTTATTCCTATTGATTCAATCAAGAGAATGTAGAATCTCTTCATCATTTCCTATTACTTGTAGTCCTAACTTTTTACCTAGGTTCCCTATTATTTCTACTTCAGTAGTGTTCATCATTCCATTTGGATTTTTTGCTTTACAAATACAAGGATGGAAGAATTCTTGATGATTTCATTTTCTCTAATGACAGTGCTATCTAAGATCACACAATTTGTGATGTAATTAGTGCTGATACCTTCATTTTTTCCCTTCTTCTATAGTTGCTTAGATTTTCAACCTTTCTTGGTTTTTTTTTTCTATTTAGAATCAGTACAAAAGATTAAGGGAAGAGAATATTTGCTAGGTTGTGTGCTGGAGAAACAAAATACCATGGAACTATAACCAATGAACAATGATAAAAATTCTTCATCTTATTAACAACCTGGCCTGCTACGCCTGCCAAATCTGGGTTAGTTGGCTTCTGAGAATGAAGAATCTCCAAGACCTGTGAGAAATCTAAAAGAATAGTAATATATTACAGAGAAAAAGCCTTTATTGTAATAGCTACCCCTCATATTGCTTCTAGTTTAGCTTCCAATGCCGAGGAGCAGTTTAGCTACACTTTACTTTGATGATAATTAAAAAGTGTGTCCGATCCCATCCATACCCAAGAAGCTGCTCTATATCTTGACGATTTGCACCATGCACCTTTGACCACAAATACTGCAGGGTTTCAATCTCGAGCCAACAATTTCCTAGATCCACACTGGTGACTTCCTTGGTTATTGCAGGAATGCCAGAAACTCATTAGATGAAGCCCCAATTTAGGCCTATCAATAACCTTCTTGTAAGTCTATTTGATGGCTTGACCATGCATTTCTTGATATGAGGCCTAGATTTAGTTGGTCTAATATGAGTTGTAGTTGTAATGTCCTGAGTAGTCTCCTGATGCTCTAAATGTAAAATGCTCATATTGTTTTGCTCCTTGGCATTAGCATCTCCACTGGTATTGTTTTCATTCCCCACTTCTATGTTAATTTGATTGATAACTTCCATTGAATTTGAATTCAAATGATAAAAGTGTTGATTAAATAAAGAATTAATATCACTTTTTTCCTAACTAATGAACTCACTTGTGACTGCCAGCTCAGGGTATTTTCCAGCAAAATCTGACTCTTCAACTACTTTATCTTCATTGAACTTATCTAGATAATCTAACTCTTCCTCATTGCTCAAACACCAACTATTTCCATATTCGTAGTCTAAACCTGATGAAAGTGACTGATTTTTTTATTATGCAAAGTTTCATGGACCGAATTGATTTTGACAACTAAATAAATTCCAAAACCGTGATATTAAAAAAAATTCCATCAATTTTAATGTGGACAAATTTTGATATAACATTAGGGTAACTAGTTTGAATTAACATCATTTCAAAATTAAGAATTTTTATGTTAATCATCTCATTTTCTATGTAGATGCTGGACCTCTATAATGTTACAATGGTGGTGAAGGTTTCCTCATTCTAGGTGTAACGAGGGATGCCTTCAATTCAGAGCCATGTCTCTCTTCTTTCATTCTCAACTAAGCAACACCATTTATTAATTCTCTGAAACCACTGGTTTAACCAATTAGCACAATTAGATAACAAGTCTGATATTTATTTCTTGCAGTTGTATCCAATAAGTACTTTTTTGCCTCCTAAAGCTTTAATTTTGCAGGGGCCGATACTGTCATGGTCAAAAATCTTTTAGGGACCATGATAATATCAACACTATTTTACTTCTCCAATTGCAAATACTTCCAACCATTCCTTCTCCTAATTTTTTTACTTGAATTCCAAGCATATTCACTCATCTTCTTCCCTTGTCACCAGATTTTTAGTCTTCTCCTGCTTTTGTGGAATGATGTCCCTATAGCTCATTCTAAATGGCATCTTTGCAGAAATATGATCAAAATTCTACTTAGATTGGCTTCCAACTTCGAAGGTGTATTTTTCACTCTAATTGTGAGGTTTTTAAGAGCTTCTTCCAAATTTTACAATATTGATTCTCAGTTTATAGGATATAATCCAAATTTATTGTAACTTTTTCTCTAAATATTCAATCCTTCCTAACTTCTTGAATTTTGCAAAACCAAAATGCCTTCCAGCCTTCGTTCTTTTCTAGGTAATGAAGACATCCAAAATCATGCCATAACGCTTAAATGCTTTCTGCAGATTGTCAGCCTCCAATCAGCTAGGAAGTTCTTGAAGGAAAAGATCTAGGAAACTTGACTTAAACTCTCCAATCATCCCTTGCCTCTAGCTTGCTTTTGACCTTCCGATTCCCTACTACACACACACACACACACACACACACACACACACACACACTTATCTCACTTTCTTGGAGAAGGACAATATAATGGAGGGGGTTGCCTCTGAAGAGAATTGACGGGGGTAGGGGTAACTTTAGTACACTTTGAAATTTTCATTGCACTAAGTCTTCAAATGCAACATAACTTCTCAAATGCATAACTTTAACATATATAATTTGTCTTCCAAATATTTGTCTATCATGCTAGGAAGATATACACTGACTATGTGTAAATGCTGCATTAGCATTTTTTTAACATATGGCAAACAAGAACAAGATGCAAGACCAAATGTGAAATTTTTTACACGCCTTGCAAGCAAAAAAATCAAAGAAAAGTGATGTAGTTGAAAAGGTACTCAAAGTTTACTGACCACTTTTTTGTAGGCTTCTGATCTTAAATGTAATTGTCCTTTGACATTTAGTGTTTAATAAAAGTGCACATCCACAGAAGTACTTAAAAAAAATTAGAACTAGTATTAAATAAAAATAATGAATCAATTTTCCTTGTTTTCCTGCTGTGAGAGCTTTCCCATTAAAACCTGAGGTTTATACTGGCTAGGACCTTTCTTTGGGTTTTGTTTAGGTTTCCTTTGTTGAGAGATTTATCATCAATTTGGCATTCATGCTTGGCACTTTTGGGTGTTTGTTGTTTCACGTGTTCTACGAAGAGTAGAGATGGACTTGTTAAGGGCTTGTTTTACAAATATGAGTCTTACAACCAAGGAGGAAAAAACTTGCTGATTGACCCATATGGATGAATCAAGAGATGGATTCTCAGAGTTAATGGTTGCCCTAGAGGCTTTGCCAAACTGGGCCATTTGGGTTGATAGCTTGAAGGATATATTGTAGAAAGCATTGGGTTGCAGAAATTGGACCTTAACCTTTTTTATTATAAACTCAGAAAATAAGGTGGACAAAGATGCAATTTTATAGAATGGACAATGGTCCTTTAACAATTTGATACCATGAATGTTGTGTTTTTTTTTGAGAAACTAGAAAAACTCTGAAATGGAATGAGTGACAGGAACTCTTGGTTTCCAGTTTTGTTTTGTCGTGTCTTATAAATGGAGGAGGAGAGGGCTTGTTCAGGGTAGAATGTCAAGCTTTTCTCCTTCTCACAGTACCATATAGACTTGAAGATATCAAAGTAATGGACTCAACATTCAAGTATATGAGGTTTTATGGCCACCTAAAGTAAGAGCTGAGGCAAGAATGATGGTCCCTTTTATGCTTATTATCTTTACTGTTCCACTTGCCTTGGTTGGTTGGACTTAAATGAGTTAGTATAGGCATCTTAAAAAGAAGAACACTAAACTTTAGGTCTTGCACAGATTAAAGCTTTTTAAAAGGCTTCTAGTGGTGTAAAGCAAATCAATCTTGAGTTTCATGGCTCTAATTTCACCTAGCACCATGTGTGTTATAGAGGAGTTTTGCTGTATGAGTAGCTTGATAGGTGCTTCACAGCTTTGGATTGAAAACACTTGTTCCTAAAGTTGTATGACATTTTCCCTCTGTCTGCACGGACCATTGTGGTATTCAGTTGCAACTTTTGAGGAAGTTGGTCTTTTTTCAGTAATGTATATGGCATTTTGAATCCGTATAGACCATGGAAACAAAGTGTAAAGAAGTGATTCAATTTCAATTAGAATGAAGTAAAGAGACCTCAATTGTTGCCAAGCCTGGATGCTGCTAAAGTGTTGAGGACTGGATGAAAAGTAGAAAGAACATTCATGTGCAAATTAAATTCGCTGTGTAAAAGCCCTCCAAGTATTTTCTCTAGTTCAAACGCTAAGGTAAGTGAATCCTAAGTTATTTTTCTCAAATAAATTTTTATTAAGCGAGAAAAAGTAAGCTAAGTAAGGTTAAGTTGAGTTTCAAAGTGTAAATGACACCTATGGGAAAAAAGGGCAACATGGTAATTTTGCCTTAAGTCATTGGCATGGCCATAATTTTAATGATGTTAAGGTCATGGAAGTGTCTATGACTAAATAAGTTAAGATCATAAGTATTTCTAACCATTTGAATCAAAAGTGAAAGTCAAGGGCTAAAAATGCACTAAGTGTGAAATTGAGCTATTATGTCTTATAATGGCTTAAGTGGCTTAAGGGACAGTGTGTGGGTATTAAAAAATTTGTTTGGGACCAAAGAGGGAGGATTTATGAAGGTAAAGTAGTGCAAGAAATCTCTTAATAGGAGTAGTTGAGATATATTGGAAGAAATGGCAATTATTCATCATATTCCTTCCAAGCCATTTTTGTGTCTCTTCTTCCTATCTCACAATCTTTAAAACTTCCAAATCACCAAAAAATTTCATGAAAATTGGAGGTCCTAAAGACATCCTAACTTGCCCCTAGCCCATCTTTGGTAGATTGAGTGCATTTAAGCTTGTTCTTGCAATTTTTGGGCTGAAACCCTAAGGTAAGCTCCTTCCATGTTTATGGGTTGGTTCTAAGCTTGAAAAATGGTTATGACCATTTGGTCTTTGTGGTGCCCAATTTTTTTGAGTGTAGGACTGGAACTCAAAGGAACCTAGTTGAGCTACCCTATGCTTGCTTGGTGTGTTTGCTTACCTTTTGCTTTGTTGATGATTTTAGTTAAGGGATTTAAGTTTTGGAACATTAAAATGATGCATAATATGTTTTTAAACACTTTGAGGAAGCTTGTTTTGAGTCCTAGGAAGGTTTGTCCAAGGTTATGCAAAATAAGGCAAGGATTAGGCAATAAACAAGCTTGTTTCATCATGCAAGGGTGCCCTTGGTGCCGCAGCCCCAGGCTTGGCAATGCATCACTAGGAAATACATCCAAAATAAGCTCAAAATGTTGTTGGCTCAACTTTTGGCATTTTAGCGCAACCATGATTTTTGCCTCAAGCTAAAGGGCTCTTAGGAGGCCCAAAATGCAGCAGTTTTCATCCTGAGGCTTTCCTAAGACCTTTGGAAGTTTAAATTAGGCCTTGATCCCACTTAAAAAGATAGTTTATGCATTTTTAGTGGGCAATAGGTAGGTTTTTAACAGGGTAAAGTGTTGGTGGATAAGTTTGGTACATTAAGTGAAGGCCTCATTGTCAGACAAGATACTTGCAAGCTCCAAACCAAAACTCTGATGCTTATAATGGCCAATCCAAATTTAGAAGTTGGGTTAAGAAAGGTTAAGAAGGATAGAGGAAATGGGGAAGAGAAATAATTTAGATGAAAAACTGAGTAGAAGAAGGAGAAGAAAGCACTAAAATGCTAAGAAGTTTAAAAAGAACAAAAGAGGGATAAATTACAAAAGCAACTTTATAAATTCATTAATCTATGTTGCATGTATGTACAAGCTTATATTATTATAGTAAAATAAACAACATGTTGTAACTTTATGTGTATTAGAGCTAGGAGTCGTAAAGCTAAAGCAAGAAACCAAGTATAACTGAAACAGGATACTAAGACATGTGTAAAACACATTTGCATGTATAAACCATTTGCCCCTTGTCAAACATAAAGGAATACATCCTTTATTCCAAAAAAGTATAAAACAAATAGAATTAATGTAGAAATCTTGTAGTACACATGAAACTAAGCAAGTAGCATGTAAGGGTCTTGGGTGGGGCTCCCAGTGTGCCTTCCCATGCATATGGAGGGCTCTAAAGGCTTTTAGCCATGCCTTGGATCTGTAGGGATTTGCACTGCTAAAAAATGCAATAAAGCTTCATTTTGTACCAAGTTAACCCCTTTTGAATGAATTTCAGGCTTGCTTGAGTGGTCCTCCCCAAAATGCTCCAAGATGAACAAGTTAAGTGCCTGTTGCATCTCTTTGGTCTTTTTTCTTGTTATGGGTCCAACATTAACCACCAATGGGTCCTTAGCCATCTCTGGAGCTTCATGTTGCTTGGTAGTTGGCTGTCCATCATCTCCTCCATCCTCAAGAGGATTCATCCTTGAATCAAAGCCTACATAAAATGAAGATAAATTACCCACAATAAAATTAGCACTAATGTTATGCTCACCTTACTAGTCAAGTTTGTAGGCATTGTTATTGATTTTCTTCACTAGTTTGAATGGTCTTTTTACTCTTAGTTGAAGTTTTAAATGACTATGGGTAGGAAACCTCTTTTTCCTTAGATGAATCCAAACCCAATCGCCTAGTTCAAAAGTCACCTTTTTCTAGCCCTTATTAGTTTGATTGGCATATTGTTGAACCTTCTTATCTAATTGTAGCTTTACTTTATCATGCAGAGCTTTGCAAAAATCACCCTTTGTAGCACCATCTAAACTAGAAACTTTCACTAAAAGGTATAGGCATCAAATCCATAGGGGTTAATGGGTTAAAACCATAAATAACCTTAAATGGTGAGTCTCAGTGGTTTTATGCACAGTCTTATTATATGCAAATTCTACATGAGGCAAGCACTCTTCCTAGGTTTTCAAGTTTTTTTATAATGGCCCTAAACAATGTAATCAAAGTTTTATTGGTTGCCTTAATTTGGACATTTGTTTGTGAATGACAAGTTGTAAAAAAATATCAATTTTGTACCTAGATTGTTCTATAAGGTTCTCCAAAAGTGACTGAAGAACGTGGTAACTTGATTAGAAACTATTATTTTTGGCACTCCATGCAAACATACCACTTCCTTGAAGAATAAATTTGCAATGTGCATTGCATCATCAGTTTTGTGAGATAGAACAAAGTATGTCATCTTTGAAAGCCTATCCACAACTACAAGAATAGAGTCTTTTCCATTCTTTGTTCTAGAAAGTCTTACAAAAAAGTCTATATAAATGTTAGTATAAGGAGTTGAAGGAATAGGCAAAGTTGTATATAAACCATATAGATTTTTCCTACATTTAGCCTTTTTGCAAGCTTTTACAATGCTCACAGACTTTTTTAACATCTTTTTGCATGCATGGCCAAAAGAACTGTTCTTTCAAAGTGTCTAGCGTCTTGTCAACACCAAAATGGCCATGAGGCCATCACCATGCGCCTCTTGGACTAACAATTCTCTCATTGAAGACTTAGGTACGTACAACCTATTTTGTGTAAAAAGAAAACCATCTACTTGACAAAACTTGTCAAAGTACTTTTAGCAAATCTAGCATATATCTTATGAAAATCAGAATCTTGTGCATACAATTCCTTAAAAAATACAAACCAAGTAACTTAGCATCTATAGTGAAAAGTAAGGCATACCTCTTTGAAAATGCATTCGCCTAGACATTCTCCTTACCTTTCTTGTACTTGATGGAATAGGAAAATGATTATATGTTGAGCTTCCCTTGAACTTGGAGGTCCTTCATTGATTGATGATCAGTGTAGATCACAAACTCCATAGGCCACAAATAATATTGCCACATCTCAAGTGCTCTTACCAAGGCAGACATCTCCTTGCCATAAGCTAGGTAGTTTAAAGCTGCTCTATTCAACTTTTTACTAAAATATGCTATGGGTCACCTTACTACTTCAAAATAGCCCTTATGTCAATGCCAAAAGCATCATACTCAATTTCAAAAGTCTTAGAAAAATTAGGCAAAGTTAGAACAAGTGCATTACTCAATTTTTTTCTTTAAATGCAAGAATGCATCATCTTGAGCCTTACCCTATTTAAATCTGACACTTTTCTTGATAATCTATGTAAGAAATGCTACAATGCTAGAAAAATCCTTCATAAATATCTTATAGAAACTAGCAAGTCCATGTAAAGATCTTACTTCAGAAACAGATTTAGTAGTTGGCAATTCATGTATAGCCCTTACTTTTCCATGGTCAACCTCTACACCTTGAAAACTCACAACAAAACCAAGAAATATAACACAGTTAGTGCAAAAAAGAACACTTCTTAATATTTGCATACAACTTTTGTGCTCTTAATCTCTCCAACACTTGTTTAAGGTACTTTACATGATCCTCTAAACAATTACTATAAATCAAAATATCATCAAAGTACACAACCATAAACTTTCTAATGAAATTATATAGAACATGGTTCATCAACCTCATAAAAGTGTTAGGAGCATTAGTCAAGCTAAATGGCTTTACTAAAGATTCATAAAGACCAACCTTAGTTTTGAAAATAGTTTTCTATTCACCCCCTTCTCTCATCCAAAATTGATGATAATGTAAGAGCCATGTAAGTCATCAGGGACATCATTAAGTCTAGGACTGGGATGTTTATACTTTACAATGATCTTGTTGATTCACATACATTCCAATGCACATCCTCCATGTTCCATGTTCTTTAGGCACCAAAATCATGGGCACCGCACATGGACTCAAGCTCTCTTTCATATAGCCTTTAGCCAATCACTCTTTTACTTACCTTTGTATCTTTTTTGTCTCCCCAGGATTACTTCTATATGTGGCCTTGTTTGGAATTAGAGCTCTAAGAATAAGATCCATTTGATGCTTAATTCTTCTTATAGGTGGCAATTCACTAGGCTTATTAGGAAACACATCTTCGAACTCCTACAACAAAAGCACAAAAACACTAGGAAGATTGTTAGTTGAATCATGGGAAATAAGAAAAGAATCCTTAAAGAAAAAAAGGAGCACTGGCCTTTGTGTTCTTATGGCTTTCCTCATATCACTTATTTTGACTAAAAAACTCGATTTTCTTTTTTTCACTTTCCGCTCTTGATTTTCCCTCAGGCTTACTCTTCTCTCAACTTCCCTATTAAGGCCACTTTTTTTTCTTCTTTCTTTCTTTCTTATATTTCTCTCATAGTTTTATGTCGGCCTTTCCTCCTTATTTCTTCTCATTTTGTTCCCTCTTAGTGTCACCATGGATCTTCCTTTGGTCCTTTATTGCTTGTTGAGGAGTAAGTGGTGCCAATGTGATTATTTTGTCCTTAAACACAAAAGAGTACTTGTTCTTGAATCCATCATAGATCACCCTTTTATCATATTGCCATGGCTAAGGCAAAAGAATGTAACTAGCCTCCATAGGTAACAACATTGCAAAGCAGTTCATCTTTATATCTTCCAATCTTGAAAACACCAAAACTTGCCTTGTCACCTTGATCTCATCCTCATTGTAAAGCCATTATAAATGATAGGGCCTAGGATGCTTAGTTATTGGAAGCTATAACTTTTTAGAAAAAGTAATACTAATAACATTGGTACAACTTCCTTCGTCAATAGTGAGACTACATAACTTATTTGCTAGCTTGCACCTTGTTTGAAAGATGTTTTCTCTTTGATCCTCTTTTTCTTTTATTTGAACGTTCAAAGCTTTCCTTGCTACAATTATTCCTCTTTACTCATATGTCTCTATATCTGTATCATATTCCAATGGTGGCATGCCCAAGTAATTAAATTTATCTTCATTCCTCTCCTTGGAGACAATCTCACCTTTCCCATTCAAGGCCATAACTCTTTTGTTGACACACTCAAAAGCAATATGCCCCAGCCCCTACACTTAAAATATTCTAAGTTATGGTATCTCAAATTAGGCTTAGGTGTAGGATCACATCCATTAGATTGTGGAAAAATTCCCTTATTAGAGACCTCGGGTTTAACCATAGGCTCTTCCCTCCTTTGCTTCTTGGTCCATCCTTGCCTTTAATTAGTGTTTCCTCTTAGTAGGAACCTTGTTGCCCTTCTTCCTTTCAATTCCTTTTCCAACTTGAAAGCTATGTGCATCATGTCCTATAATTCCACATAATGTTGGAAATTAACAATTTTAACAATTTTAGGATTTAAACCATGTAAAAAGCCTGGAAATTGTAGTTTTTTTTTCTTTCTCTATGTTGGCTCGAATTAAGGTAGCCTCAAACTCCTTAAAATAGTCCTCCATTGACCTTGCACCATAAGACAACCTCTATAGCTTTTGATAGAGCTCTTTATTATAGTACCTTGTAAAAAATCTCCTTCTCATAATGGTCTGCAAATCCTTATAAGTTTGAATATGATCCTCACAGTTCCTTTGTCTAGAAACCACCATCCATCTCCACCAAACTAGAGTATAGTTAGTGAACTGTAAAGTAGCCAACTTTATCTTCTTGTATTAAGGATAAGGTTGGCACTCAAAAATCATGTCCATTTTGGCCTTCCATTCTAAATAAGCCCCAGGATCACTTATTCTTTTGAATAAAGGAATTTGAAACTTGATGTTGTTGAGATTCAGGTCCTCGTTAGACTTATTCTTTATGGCCTTCTTAGGTGCAAACTTGTACTGTTAATGTCCTCCTCCTTAGAGTTATAACCTTCATAGGATCATGTTAGGGGCTTTCTTGGTGGCATAGCATCAGGCTCTCGGCTAAGGATGCCTTTCTTTGGGGTGAGTTGTGAACTAACTTCATCAAGTTTCTTATCTTACTTAGCTATCCTAACGGCCATCCTTTCTTCACTCTCCTCCACTGTGGACCTCAGCCTTCGAAATTCGACATCTAAGGCTTCTATTTTCAAATTTTAAATTTTCCCATTATTACTAATTCCTCTGACATGGTTGCCTGGAAGACAAAGCTTTCTCTTACTACCTCTCAATTTAGTTTTTGCAAGAAATTGCTTTCACAATTGGCCTCTTAAGTTCTTAATATACTCACTCAAGGCATGCTTTGAACTTCAAAATCCTTTGAGCAAAGAAAGAAAATAGGAAAGAGATTTTGGCTTTTTGGAAAATAAGATGTCTATATCAATAAAAGATTGAAAGAACAAGAATGATTGAGAAAAAAAATGCAAGAACACAAAACAAAATATGCTAGAAACTGAGGGTTTTGAGTGTCAAAGATGAAATTTCTTGCTAGAAAATATGAATTAAGATATAAATGAAACTTTTCTTACAGTTTTCTTGTAGGATACGTTGTGATCAAGACTACAAGATTGGTTTCTTGCTTCAAAAGAAAGAAGGATAATCAATATTGGTAATAACAATTTTAGAAAGAAGAAAATTTGAATTAAAAGAATGAATTTTTGAATAAAATTGAAGCAAGCTCTTTTGGCATTTTTTTGGACTTTCATGGATGAAAAACATGAAAAAAGTAGATTTCACAAATTTGGGTGGCTTGGACTAAAGTATGATCAAAACAACATGAATTGATGAACTTGTTGGATGGTTGAACAAGGATGAAAATTTGAAGAGAAATAAGAAAAAAATGAAGTAAGGATGGATAAATAGTATAAGAAAAAGTAAATTTTAAAGAAAAATTAGAAAAAAAAGATAGATAGATCTTATCTCTTGGATCTCAAGCTTTAATACCACTTGATGGCCTCCCCAAGATCTTTGCGAGCTCCAAACCAAACCTCCACTACTCACTATGGCTGAAGCAAGTTTAGAAATTGAGTAGAGAAAGGATAAGAATGATATAAGAGATAGAAAAGGAAGAATTCATGAGAAAAATTGAGTAGGAGAAGGAGAAGAAAGCACTAAAGTGCCAAGAAGTTTAGAAAGAACAAAAAAGGGGTAAATTGCAAAGGCAAATTTGTAAATTCATTAGTTTGTGTTACATGTACATACAAGCTACTATTCTTGTGGTAAAATAAACACACATGTTGTAACTTTAATTATATTATAGCTAAGATTCCTAAAGTTAAATATAAGAACCATGTATAGGTGAAATAAGACACTAAGACACCGATAAAACACATTTGCATGAATAAACCAGGTGCTCCTTAGCAAACATGTAGGAAATAAGTCCTTTATCCTAGAAACAAAAAAGAAATAAACTTAAGGAAGAAATCTTGTAGTACACATGAAACTAAGCAAGTAGCCCGTAAAGGTCTTAGGTAGGGCTCCCAGGTGAGCCTTCAAGTGTGCATGGAGCATCAGGTGCTCTAGATGTGCCTATGATCTCTATGGCTTTGCACCTTCAAAAAATGTACCAAAGCTTCATTCTATATCAATTTAAGCCCTTTTGAATGAATTTCATGGTTGCTTGAGTGGTCATTCTCGTAATTCTTCGAGATGACCAAGTTTAGTGGTGGTTGAATCTCTCTGGTTCTCATTCTTGTGATCAGTCCAACATTAATCACCAATGGGTCATTAGCCATCCTTGGAGCTTAATGTTCCTTACTAGCTAAGGGGGTATAGGTTCTCCAATGACAAAAGGAAAGGGTTATGGACCTTCAGCATTGGAGTGAAACATGAAGATTTAAGACCCTTAATGGCCTAAGGATTGTGGTCAAGAAGCTCCAAGTATAGGTTGTGATAGCCGAAGGGCTATCGCCTTTCTCACTACATACTTCCTGCCAGTAGCATCGTCAGGAAGCCTGGCGTCACCCGAAGGAGGTGCTAACACTGACCTCGGAAGGAGCGAAGTCAAACGCCTCAGACACAGGACTTCGGCTAGTACGTTAGGAATTTCAAAGATGTTGCCGGCTCCCTCAGGGGACCAAACGGATCATCTTCGGGAATAAAGAACCAGCTATTGTGAGTAGGAGAGACTATCCTCGAAAGTGGAACCCCAGAGCCAGAGAACTCCCCGAACTACGGGCATAATTCCCGAAGAAGGGCACCCGTACCAAAGGATGATCTCGCCCAAAAGACCTCGGGAGTACGGCATGAGCATTTAAGGAGCCTCTGACATGTCGCCACCAGGCGCTACACGCTGCCTTAAACGGCGGTCTGACACGCCGACGCCGTCCGAGTCTTGTCACAACCTATCTCGGACCAAGATTTAAGGAGCCTACAGACGGCTACTTGTCCCCTATGCCCGAAAGTACAGAGAGCATCCGACCGAACACGTGTCGTGATCTGAACGGGCTAGGCACTCCTATAAATACCAGGAAACAAGCCCTGGCAAAGGATCCCGCGACCCTCTCTCCCTGAGGAAAATAAAAACAGGCAAGGCCACTTAACCCCTGAGTGCTCCTCCTCTATCTTCCTTCAGGACACTAACTTGGGCGTCGGAGGCTCCTCCCCGGAAAAACATCCCGGGGACCTCCTAACCTTCTTCTCTTCAGCATTTCAAGCACACTCCCTTGGGAAATTTGTGCTCCAGGCGTTCTCCCTCATAGGAAGTCCCTCCCGAAGTCATAATGTCACCCGACGAAGATGCTGCTGGGCATCAACTGGCGTCGTCTGTGGGAAACCACCCTTAGGTCACCGTTGTTGAAACTCGGCGTTCAAAGGACAAGGGACTCCCGAAGTCCCCATCCGCGCCTGAAACTTAACCGGCTACTGAGCAAACCCTTCCAGCGACTTCCTCGCCCGAGGAAGAGCGTCCTCTAGTCATAACTATGAGTTTTTTGCGCGACTTTCAGCGCTTTGTTGTGGCTGAAATGACACAGCATATAGATCGAAGGTGGCCACAACCAACTCAGGCCCAAAGGCCTCCCTCGCCAGCACGCCCTCGGGAGAAATACCCTAAACCAACCTATCGTAGTTCGGGAAGCGGGGATCCATGTGAGGAGTCTTCGACGGAAAACATGCCCCACGGGACGCGGCTTACCGGACAAGCGGGATTCAAGCGACCTAAAATCCCACGCCAAAGGAGTTCATCACCCGAGGCGAAGTCACCATCTCCTCAGCGCCGGAGTCACTCCCCGAAGAGGCGCCGGCAATCTCTTTTCCCGGAAACCTACAAGCACTAGGAGGAAGAGCCTAGTGCCACGCTCCTTATGGAGAAGATATTGGCGAGGTTGGAGAGAGTGGAAAAATAGCTAGCTCGCAAACCGGTCTGGGCCAGGCTGTCTGAAGCCTTCTGTGGGGATGAGTCGCCGTTCACCCGAGCAGTAGTTGAGGCAGCCATGCCAAGTGATTTTCGGATGCCTCGGCTGGAGACTTATGATGGCCGAACTGATCCACAGGCTCATCTAACCAAGTACAAACGTAGCATGGTGATGCACGGTGCTGACGACGCTACCCTGTGCAAATGCTTTGAGGTTACCCTCACAGGACCAGCGATAGCGTGGTACAATTCCTTGGCTCCAGGGACCATCAGGGAGTTCCAGGAGTTATCTACGGCCTTTACGCAGCAATTCATTGGAAGTCGGCCAACGGCGAAGATGCCTGTCCAGATGTTCGACATAGCGCAGAAAAATGGAGAAACCATCCGCGACTATGTCGAAAGGTTTAACAAGGAAGCCTTAAGTGTCCCAGACTTTCACCCCGAAATACGCATTCTCGCCAT
Source organism: Aquilaria yunnanensis (assembly GCA_039654915.1). NCBI lineage: Eukaryota > Viridiplantae > Streptophyta > Magnoliopsida > Malvales > Thymelaeaceae > Aquilaria > Aquilaria yunnanensis. The sequence continues at coordinate 79,362,440 of CM077593.1, forward strand.
GATACGGGGCCTTCGGAGGGACTCACCGCTGTTCTATGAATTTTCCAAGGACCCTCCGGACACGCTTGGCGAATTCTACCGAAGGGCCGAGCAACATATGACAGCCGAAGAGCTGAGGATGGGCGGACCGAAGTCTGATCACACTCGCGCTGAAGGGTCGGTCCAGCCAGCAACCGCGATATCCAACTGACCAGGCAGGACGACCTCGGAGGTTTAAGGGAAGGAAGTCCCTGACCTTCACACCCCTGAACACCACGAGGACCAACATCCTCATGACGATGGAAAGATAGGGGAACTAGATTCAGCGGCCAAGGGCCATGACCACTGATAACAAAAAGAACATGAAGAAGTTCTGCCAGTTTCACCGCGACCATGGCCAGGAGACACCGAAGACTGCTTCCAATTAAAAAAGTACATAGAGTCACTGATAAAACAAGGCCAACTTCGGCGATATCTGCGAATGCCTTCCCCGAAAGGGAGAAAAGAGGAAGAAGGAAAGGCAGATGACGAGGACTACGACTCCGACAGACAGAGGAACCGAAGTCCAAAAAGGCGTCTCCTGCCCTTGGCGGGAGTGATACAAACAATCACGATAGGACTTCCATCCTCGGAAAGGAAGAAGAAGGCCAGAGAAATATCAGTGATGGAATATCAGAGTCCGACGAAAAAACTGGCCCGCAAGGATGGTTCCACCGTCATCTTTCCCCATGACGATCCGCTGCTGGTCATGGTGAGGATAGGAAACTGGGACGTCAAGAGAGTGTTGCTTGACGATGGATCAAACGCCGACGTTCTGTTCTCACATTTGCTACCGAACTTGGGTATATCCAACAGTGATCTCAAGCCCGTTACTTCGCCTACTTTCGGGGTAGGACCATCCGAACTGCTTGTCCTCGGATGGATCGATCTTCCCCTAATGATGAAAGGAACTTCGGTAGACGGGACAACTAAATTTTTAGCCTCTTCAATGACAAGGTTTATTGTCATGGATGTTCCTTCATCATATAACGCCATCCTTAGAAGACAAACACAGGGAAATCTGCACATTCGCCCTGATGTAAAGTACTTAGCTGTCACTTTCGCCACCAAGGATGGAGACGCAGAAATCTTCATTGATCAGGGCGAAGTAAGGAAAGTGTTCATCAAGGCATGAAAAGCTCCAGCAAACAACTTCGCGCAAACTGTAGAGGCAGAGGCTTTGCCAGGTGGAAAACCAAAAGAGGGCGAGGCAGAAGAGACCGCGAAGGTAGAAATGGAAGAAGTAGAACTTGTCCCAGGCCGAAGTACCCGAATAGGGAAAAACTTGGCCGAAGGTAACAAGAAAGAACTTGTATCATTTCTACTGATGAATAAAGACCTGTTTGCCTACTCACCGAAAGATATGCCAGGGGTAAACCATCGCATAATACAGCATAGCCTTAAAGTAAGTCCGGAAGCAAAACCTGTCCGGCAAAAGAAACGGGGCATCTCAGTCCATAAAAATAACATCGTCAAAGCCAAAGTCCAGCGCTTATTGGATGCAGATGTAATTAGGGAGGTCAAGTACCCCGAATGGTTAAGCAATGTGGTTATTGCCACAAAAGAAGGGAGCAGTAAGCTCTGAATGTGCATCGACTTCAGAAACTTGAACGATGCTTGCCCAAAAGATTCATACCCTCTCCCACCAATAAACCAGTTGGTAGACTCAACTGCCGAATATGGGCTCCTAAGTTTCCTAGACGCCTTCAGTGGGTATCATCAAATAAGGATGGACCCCAAAGACGAGGAAAAGACCGCCTTCATCACCGAGGGCGGAACGTATTGTTACACTAGGATGCCCTTCAGGCTCAAAAATGCAGGAGCTACCTACTAGAGGTTAATGAGCAAGGTCTTTAAGGACCAAATAGGGAGGAACATGGAAGTTTACGTTGATGACATGATAGTCAAGAGCAAGCTGCCTAACGACCACGTCGCAGATCTAAAGGAAACTTTCCACCAGCTCAGAACCTTCGGGATCTGCCTTAATCCCGAAAAGTGCATCTTTGGCATAACCTCGGGAAAGTTCCTTGGGTACATGGTATCAGAAAGAGGCATTGATGCTAACCCAGAGAAAATTAAGGCTCTGCTCGGATTCCGAAGTCTCGCCACAATAAAAGATGTGCAGAGACTCACCGGAAGGATAACCTCTCTTAGCAGGTTCATCTCCAGATATGGAGACCGGTGTCGAGCATTCTTCAAAGTCCTCACTAAAGCAGCAAAAAAGGAGGGCAACCTCGCAAGTGATGATCATCCTTGGAATGAGGACTGCCAAAAGGCCTGGGAAGAACTCAAAATCTACTTAGCACGTTTGCCCACTCTGCGACAACCTCGCGAGGGAGAGCCACTCGTGGTATACCTCACCGTCACAGAAAAAGTATTAAGCTAGGTCCTAGTGAAAGAGGAAGGGACGAAACAATGGCTGGTTTATTATGTAAGCAAGTCCCTGCACGACGCTGAAGTCAGGTATCCATTGCTATAAAAAGCCATATATGCCCTGGTAATGGCAGGAAGAAGGCTACGGCCATATTTTCAGGCTCACCCTATCATTGTCCGAAGTAGTCTACCTCTACGGGATGTCATGAGGAAAGTTGATCATTCAGGAAGGCTTTCCAAATGGTGCATAGAGCTTGGCGAACACGACATTACTTATGAACCTAGGAAAGCCATAAAAGCTCAAGCCCTGGCAGACTTCATTGCCGAAGTACCCATCACCGAGGACAGCCATCCGGACCCCGGCGAAGGTGAGCCGGAATGGACTTTGTATGTTGACGGAGCCTCGGGGTTCGGACACCAAGGAGCTGGGGCAATTATCAGAGGTCCGAAAGGTCTAGAAGTGATGAAGGCCATCAAGTTCAGCTTTAACGCCACCAACAATATGGCTGAGTACGAAGCTTTCATAGCAGGGTTGCGCTTAGCTCGAAAAATTGGTGTAAGAAACTTGAAAGCCCATAGCGACTCCCAGCTGGTAGTTCGACAAACAGCAGGAGATTATGGGGCGAAGGACCCGACCTTGGCAAAATACCATGAACTGGTAGCAAAGCTTATCCGGGAGTTCGACACTGTACGAATCGAAAATGTGCCTCGTCGAGATAATGCCGAGGCAGATTGCTTGGCAAAGTTAAAAACATGCACCGAGGTACTAAACAGCCCGAGCATCGCAGTGCTGAGCATAGTAACTTCGGGAAAAGGCTGGAAAGATCCGATAAAAAGATATCTCGCAACCAATGCGCTCCCCGAAGACCCCAACGAAGCGGCAAAAGTGCGAAGATGCTCCGGTCGTTTCTTCCTGATTGGAGAAGAGTTATATCGGCAGGGATATGCAAATCCACTGCAGAGGTGTATTGGCAAAGAGGATACTGAAATGATCCTCGAAGAAGTTCACAAAGGCGCTTGTGGTTCGCACATAGGAACCGATGCCCTGGTAGTAGTGATACTTCGCCAAGGATACTTTTGGCCTACCCTAAGAAAGGATGCTAGGCAGTTCGTCCAGAAATGTGGTAACTGCCAAAGACATGCAAGTATCCAAAGGACACCCTCGGAATTGGTAACTTCAGCTGACTATCCCTGGCCCTTCGTAGTTTGGGGCATAGACCTCATCGGGCCACTCCCGACAGCGCCCAGAGGCGTGAAGTTCTGCGTAGTCGCAGTGGATTATTTCTTTAAGTGGGTCGAGGCAGAACCCTTGGCGACTATCTCAGCAAAAGATGTCCAGAAGTTCGTATGGAAGAACATTGTATGCAGATTTGGCATACCGAGGGTACTAGTAGCCGACAATGGATCCCAGTTTATAGACAAGGGGTTCCAAGAATTTATCAATAACCTCGGAATAAAGATGCACTTCGCCCTAGTAGCCCACCCCCAAAGCAATGGGCAAGTTGAAGTATCTAATAGGACCATAAAAGATGGTCTGAAAAAGAGGTTGGGGGAAGCAAAAGGGAAATGGCTAGGAGAGCTCCGGAGTGTGTTATGGAGCTACCGAACAACACCTCGAGGAGCCACAGGGGAAACACCTTTTTCACTTGTTTTCGGTACAGAGGCCATCATCCCAATTGAGGTAGTACAACCATCGGTGCGAGTACAAGTGTTTGATGAAAGGGGAAATGACCTCGGCCTGAGCGCCAAGCTGGACCTCGTCCGCGAACACAGAGAAATAGCCGAGCTGAGAAGAAAAACCTTTCAGCAAAGAGTGGCCACGGCTATAAACTTGCGCGCCAGGCCGAAGGGAATAAAGAAAGGAGACCTCATTCTCCGAAAGGCTAAATTTGGGCCCCGAAGGCCATCCCATGGAGTACTTCGCACAAAATGGGAAGGTCCTTATCTGGTACTTGCCGAAGTGCGAAAAGGAGTTTACAAACTTGGCGATACCGAAGGCGTAGAATTAAAAAATACATGGCATTCGGATGCCTTGAAAAAATTCTAAGCTTAGGATTTTGGTGGGAAAATTGTACAAGTTAGAAAAATTTCTAAGTACAAAAGTTTCACAGGAAAATTTTTCTAAGTACAAAAGCTTCTTTTCACCAGAACAGTTGTCGCCGAAAGAAAGCTTATTTACAAAGGTTATCAACCTTCTCTGAAGATTGGAGATTCACTTAAGAGGATTTCCCGAGGGTGATTCCAAGGCTAAATAAGTCTAGTTGTGATCTTCTGAAGTCTCTTGAGCGAACGTGTTCGGGACAGTGAGAAATAAAAGATTTTGCGCAACAGACTTAGCCAAAAATTCATGAAAGAAAGGGTCTTTATTAAGATAGATCTGCTTACAAAGAAGGAAGTTCGCCAAAAGAAGAAATACAAAACAGAAGAAAAAGAAGGCAAAGGACCCTAATACAAACTAAGGAATCTCGGCATCTTGGGAGCCACCAGCTTCTGCGTCCTTATCTACCGCCTTCGGCGCCGAAAGAGGGAAGGGCAGTTTAAGGTGCTCGATTTTGGACCAAGACCACCGAGGCCCCTCGGGGATGTTTAGGGCCTCCAAAAAGGAGAGGTCCAGATCTGGGAACCTCTGCAGAACTTGATGCCGAGCAAGGCAGAAGCCGTCTTGGAAACTGACCTTTGTCATTTCGTCGGCTTTCTCCTTCTTGACTGCTAGCTCATCACGCTCCCTCTCCAGATCAGCAACCTCCTTCTTCAGTGCCTTCATCTTCTTCTTCTTCGGCTCCTTCTTCAAAGACTCGACCTTGGCTTGGAGCTCGGCCTTCTCAGCAAGCTCCTTCGCCAGGGGAGCCTCAGATTCTGACTTCTCCTTTTGATAAGCTTCGTTTGCCGAAGTCAGCTTCGCAACCTTGGAGCCAAGGTCAGAAATCTTCTGGGAGGAGTCCTTTAAAAGTTCCTCTTTTTCCTTCAAGAATTCCTCCCGAATGGCAACAACCTCCTTCTTCGCAGCTTGAGCCATCTCTGTGTTCTTGGCAACCAGGTCGGAACACATGGCCTTAGACTTTTCTATGCAATCTAAGGCCGAGACTCGGAATGCCGCTTGCCTCACTGCCCGAACCCTAAGGAAGCCAGTGAACCCTAGCAGCTGCAAAGAAGTAAGGACAAAGTCAGTAAGGCAAAAAATAATAAGCCAAGTACTTAGAAGAAATGAAAAAGGAGAAAACAGAGGCGAGAAGTATACTTGGGCAGTGTACTCAGAAACTTTTGCAGCAAGGGACTCATCGTCCGGGCACGCCTCGAAAATGGCCTTGAAGGAGGCCTCGGTGAGGATCCCCTTTGAAATTTGGTTGGCCATCTGCTGGCCGTCGCCGGAGTACAAGTTCATGTCCTCCGTAAACGACCAGAAAGGCTCCCTCGGGATCTTCCCCTTCGGGATATGGGAATCCCGAAGGGCCCGTTTTCGGGCGTGCTCAACCATCCAGCCCGAAGATGGTACCTCCTCTGCACAGCAAAACAAGAAGCTTGTCAAGACAAATAAATCCTCAAAGTTCAAAAGATAAAGGCACCACAACTTATCTAAAAAACGAACCTGGCGGCACCTCAGTGACATCATCGTCAGCGTCCCGGATCCCCTCGGCAGAAATTTCCTTGGCTTTTTCCTTCCGGCGCTCCTCGGCAGAAGGGACTTCCACCAAGGCATCTAGAAGAGCCGCCGAGGAAGTGGGACTCCGAGAAAGCACGTTGGCAGCGACCTCGGGCGGTTGGGCAACATCGGCGTCAGGCTCTTCGCGCACCTCCTTGGGAATTTCCGGCTGAGGAGGAGGCTCGTCTTTCTTCGCCCGTTTGGCCGAAGATGGCCCGGCCCCAGACGCTTTCCACCTTCGGGAGACGGCCTTCTTTGTTTGCTCCCCCTACTCGGCTTGACTGAGGAAGAGCGCCTTGTAGTAAGCAGCGGAGTCGTCGCCCATATCTGAAATAGAAGAAAAACATCAGTGTGAGTCTAAGATGTGTCTATAACAAAAAGACTTTTCAGATAACTTACGCTCATGAAAGGTCTCGTAAGTAACCTCCTCCCGAAGGAGTTTTACCAGCCAAGCGTCTTTCCCTGCGATAGCAGGAGCCGGCATCTCGAGGTCTGTCTCGTGCTCCTTCACTACCCCTAGCTCCCGAAGGACCTCTTCGGTCATCAGCTTCCACATGATGGGGAAGGGGTAGAGGGAGCATGAAAGGACCTCGGAATCCCAGTCAGAGATTGCTTGGATCCGTCTGTCGAAATCCATGAATCTAGGTGCCAACTCAGGAGTCAGCAGCATCCTTGGATCTACGACATCCATCTCCAATTTTCCCTGAGCCCACTTGGTTGGAACGTACGACCAGGCCTCCTCCATCTTCAGAAAGAAAAATTTTTGTTGCCACCTTCGCCAGCTGTCCTTAGTGGCGAAGGTGAACATATACTTTTTGCTCCCTGATCTCCGAGGTAGCATAAAGTAAAAGCCATCCTTTGGGACCGTGTAGAGCTGATAGTACTGCATAAAAATAATAAAATGGGGTTCTATTTTGAAGACACCGCACATACAAAGGAAGGCGTTAAAGTAGCAGTACGAGTTTGGTGGAAGTTGATTTACGGCAATGCCATGAAATTGGAAAAAGTCACAAATCACCGTCGCAGGAGGGTACCGAAGTCTGGCCTTCAGTTGGACACAAAAAACGGTAACCTCGTTGACGTGGTTCATAAAACTGACCTCCTGAGGGCCAGGAAGTCTGGTGGTGGCATAAGAAGGAAGAAAGAACTTTTTGGTCCATTTTTCCAATTTTTCTGAAGTCATACAGCAAGTATGATTGAGAAGAGGTTGCCAGGTTTCTGGAATGGGGGAAATAGTCATAAGAGGAGTTGGCGAAGACATTTTTGGAGAAAAAATGACTTCGGGGAATAAAAAACTGACTCGGGAAAGCTTTAAAATCAAAGGACTTTGGAAATCAAAACCCACCAAATGTTTTGCCGAAATCTAGGTTTGAAGTCGCCGTTGCGAAAAGTGGCCGGAAAAAACTCCGTTAACAGCACCGCCACAAAAAGCAGAAGAGAATGCAAAAACAGTTAAAAGGCAGGAGGAAAGCAAAAGAAGAAGCAAAAGGAAATTATGACGGAATGGCATATATATAGGCCGAGGGGGGGTAGGCAAACCGGCGTCATAAGTACTTCGCGAAGGTGAAAAGTCACCATAACTACTCTTTGCACATAAAAATGTGCACCTGCTGTATCCGATGCAGTCCCTGCCAATAACAAGCTGCCACGTGTCAGCCATCGCGCCAAAAGAGGGACACGACTTCTGACACCCCTAAACCTTGGGCACGCCGCTCCAGACTGACACGCCTGTTTACGAGACGCGACGTTGCGCAGACCTACAAAAGGAGGGAAGTAGATTACCTCGAAGACACCAAAAGACAGGCTATGGGCGAACAAGCCTACGTCTTCGGACAAAAGGTCCTTCGGCACAGGTATTACGCCCAAGGCCCCGAGGGACACTATCCGAAAGCTGACAAGCCGAAGTTTTCACTTCGGCTTTCTGGAGGGGGGGCCTGTGATAGCCGAAGGGCTATCGCCTCTCTCACTACATACTTCCTGCCAGTAGCGTGGTCGGGAAGCCTGGCGTCACCCGAAGGAGGCGCTAACACTGACCTCGGAAGGAGTGAAGTTAAACGCCTCGAACTCAGGACTTCGGCTAGTACGTCAGGAATTTCAAAGATGTTGCCGGCTCCCTCAAGGGACCAAACGGATTGCCTTCGGGAATAAAGAACCAGCTATTGCGAGCAGGAAAGACTATCCCCGAAGGCGAAACCCCAGAGCCAGAGAACTCCCAGAACTACGGGCATAATTCCCGAAGAAGGGCACCTGTACCAAAGAACGATCTCGCCCAAAAAGACCTCGGGAGTACAGCATGAGCATTTAAGGAGCCTCTGACATGTCGCCCCCAGGCACTACACGCCGCCTCAAATGGCAGTCTGACACGCCGACGCCGTCCGAGTCTTGTCACAACCTATCTCGGACCAAGATTCAAGGAGCCTACAGACGGCTGCTTGTCCCCTACACCCGAAAGTACAGAGAGCATCCGACCGAACACGTGTCACGATCTGAACAGGCTAGGCACTCCTATAAATACCAGGAAACAAGCCCTGGCAAAGGATCCCGCGACCCTCTCTCCCTGAGGAAAATAAAAACAGGCAAGGCCACTTAACCCCTGAGTGCTCCTCCTCTATCTTCCTTCAGGACACTAACTTGGGAGTCGGAGGCTCCTCCCCAGAAAAACATCCCGGGGACCTCCTAACCCTCTTCTCTTCAGCATTTCAGGCACACTCCCCTGGGAAATCTGTGCTCTGGGCTTCTCCCTCGCAGGAAGTCCTTCTCGAAGTCATAATGTCACCCGACGAAGATGCTGCTGGGCATCAGGTTGGAACTCAAAAGTTCTAACCAAGTCGACGGGTAGGTAAGTGATCAGTTAGATTGCCCAAGGTGGGTTTGAACAAACTTGGCAAAGTGTTCCCACTAAGTTCACTACCCTTTACTATACAAAAGGGGAAGAGATGGATAAGAGGTGAGTAAGTGATGACTTACTCAAAGTAGTTCGTTATATGTAGGTAAGGTTTGAGTAAGTGACTGCTCACTCTAAGGCACTTGTAAGAGGACTTCATGGGATTGGATTAAGTGCTAGCATCATATATGAGGGCCAATATCTAAGTATCCTAGCTGTATGAACTCAAGGCATTTGTAAGCACCTTTAGGTGTAAGAAAGTTCTAAGTGCATATGCATGTGTATTACTCATCCATCCATCCAATCATTCATTCCTTGCACTGCTTGTTCTTATTAATTTATTGTTTGTTTACTGTGTTACATGTGTTCTATGTTTATGTTTTTGTGTGTGTGTATGTATGTGTGTGTGTTGCTTTGCATGCTTGCATATGCTTTCCTTTACTGGGTACTTTGAAGTACTCACCCCTTAAGTGTTTTGCAGATACATAAAGTCAAGCCTAATAGTTGGCAAGGGGTAACTGTTAAGGCTAAGTTTTACTAGTTCTAAAGGTAGTTTCTAAGTGTGAATGTTATGATTCTAAGTTATTTGTTGCATAAGCTTATACTGACTAAAGTGTTTGGCTTGTAATTTGAGGCTAAGTGAGCATAAGGAAACAGTGGCTCATCACTTGAAACTAGCTTGCTAGGGTGAAAAGCTAAGGATGGATCTTAGTAGATATATGTTGTCTCTTGTATACATATAATTTTTTTTATACTAAGTGTTGCCTTTATTAGTGTCCATTGGTATGTATAATGTTAGGATTACATTTGGGTGCATATAGGATTGAGATGTATGTACACAATTATTACTTGAAGTTAATGCAATTAAAGTTTTTATATCTTGGCTTATTTTAACTTAAGTTTTATTAAAAATGGCTAACCACTATTTTGATTTTTTGACTTACTTAATTGTTGTTGCATAGCTAGGATGACTTATGTATATGTTCTATGTAGAGTAGGCTATGTAACTAGTTGCATATAATAGTCTTAAGATACTTCATCAGTATTAGCTAGCCAATTATAAACCAAAGTGGGATCATAGTTCCCTAAGAGCTTACTAGTTGTACTTAAATCAGGGCACTGTGGCCCTGTTCTACCATAGACAAGAGGGAGCTTGAATTGGTCTCTAAATGGAAGCTATGTGTGGATTCAATAGGACTATGCTCCAAGCTGGAGGAAGAGCTTCATACCTTGTTTTCCAAGCAACAGTACTTCTAGAGTCGAAGGGTGAAGATGATATGGTTACAAGAAGGGGATCAAAATACTCAATTTTCCCATAGTGTGGCCTTCGAGAAAAATATAGAAATTTCATACATAGTGCAAGGATGTGTGATGGGTTAGAATTGACAAATCCACGAGTTATCTAGGAGAAGATTGTAAGCCACTTTTTGACATTATTCAAATCTGTAGTCCCATCACACCTTGAAGATGTGACTCCACTGGTGAGGACTGTAGTGATTTAAAGGGTGAATGAATATTTTTTGTGGTCATTTACTAATGAGAAGGTACATATTGCATTGTTTTAAATGTACACAAAAAAACTCTAGGACCAGATGGCCTACCTTCTCTTTTCTTTTAAAGGTATTGGCATTTGTTAAACTATGTGGTAGTGAATTATGTTTCCATTTTGAATAGTGGTATTATCCTGTAGGACCTTAGTTATGCCTATGTTCTTATCCAAAAAATTTAGAACCTAAACCCAAAAATACGATGAAACTTGTATTGCCTTTGATAGTTTTGGATAACCAAGGTGTTTTTGGCCTAGGAAGACTTTTTAGAGATAATGCCTTTGTGGCTCTAGATACATGCCACTACATGAATAATCTCTATGGGCAATGAGAGGCTTCAATGGCAGTAAAACTTGACATCTCAAAAGCATACGTCTGAATAGAATGATTATTTCTATGGGCCTTGACATGTTAGTTGGGTTTCTTGGATAAATGGGTGGATTCAGTGATGAGTTATGTGGAGTCAGCCACCTTTTCACATTTGCTATATGGTAGCCTATGTAAAGGATCAAGCCATCTCAAGGTTTGACACAAGGGGATCCTCTATCTCCATTCTTATTTCTATTTTGTGTGAAAGGGTTATCAACTTTACTTAAATATGCCGAGGCTTCTACCTTGATAAGGGGAATTGTAGTGAACCGATATTGTCCCATTATTTCTCATTTTTTTTCATTTTATTTCTCTGAGCTTAGGAGGAGCGTGTGAGTCACATGTTAGCTCTTTTAAAGCTCTATGAAAGTGCCTGGCTAAGTCATTAACATGAGGAAATCATCTATCGTCTTTATCCCCAGCTAGCAATTGGATGTCACACAAAGGATCATGAACATGTTCGGGACACAAACATGTTTAAAGGCCGATAAGTATCTAGGATGTCCTTGGCTACTGGGAAGAAAGAAAACCACATAGTTTGAGCTTTTCATTAAGAGGGTGTAATAGGAATTAGCTTGATCGAAAATCCATTTATTATCTTAGGTTAGACGATGTCTTCTCATCAAAGCGGTTATTCAGGCAATGCCAACACACCTAAGGAGCTTTATTCTTCTCCTAACTAAGGTTTATGGAAACCACAGTCCTTTTCATCTTGATTTGTTTGGTCATTTGATGTTGAGGTTAAAAAGATTGCATGGTGTTGGTTATGTATGTCCAAAATGGCTGGTGGCCTTGGTTTTACGGATGTATGGGCTTTTAACCTTGTTGATTATCTGAGGAAACATAAAGTCTAGCTCATAACCTTACTAGACTAGTGGAGAGGTAATGAAGTGTAGGTATTTCCTGTATACAATGTTCCTAAGGGCACCAATGCCCAAGGTTCCATCCTTATTTTATAAGGGTTTAGAGGTAGGTCACGACATTGTGGGGCATGCTGGAGTGTGAGGAGTGGTGGAGAAATCTTTATTTGGTTGGGAAATTGGCTACCAGAGGTAAACTTAGAAACATTCACTTCTATTTTCCCAGGCATAAAAGGGTGGCATATTGGTCATATAATGAAGCACTCAGTGTTCAAGTGGAACTATAGCCTTATTGATGCTTTGTTCCACCCTAGTGATGCCTTGGTGATGAAAAGTATCCTTCTTTTCCTTAAGTACCTGGAGGACGTATTGACATTAGGTATGAATTACAATTGTACTATCATGGTTAAATCTGCATATTACTTGGCCTTTACAAAACTAAATTGTTGTGTCCCTCTAGTTTGGTCAGACTTTTTGACTTGGCTTTGGAGCCTTTTGTCATCACCCTGGGTGCATTTGTTCTTTTGGTGGTTTTGTGTGAATCTACTAAAAACCCAAGACAACTTGGGGCAGTGGGGTATGGAGGTGCTAAAACCATGCCCAATATGTGGTCAATGGTTTGAGTCTATAGGGCACTTGATGTTTGAATGTTCTTTTTCTTAAAGGCATAATAAGTCGTGGGTAGGAACCTCCTGTTTGTCCTGCATAACTGGAAAGATGGTCTTCGGTCCTACTTGGAAAAAGATGAGAAACGCACTCTTCTCTTGATGTTCTGTAACTAGTTTATATGGTTGAACAGAAACATAGTAGTGCATGAGGCTATGTACCAAAGTCCCCAAAGGTTGGCGGCTTTTGCTGCATCTTGGATCAACAATTGGCTTAAGCACGACAAAAGACTAACCAATCATTCTCTGGGCACTAGTTTAATACCAGTACCCCTATAGGTGGGGGTATTTAAGATAAACATTGATACAACTTAAGGTAAAAAGAGTAATGTGGAGGAGTGAGAGTTATTTGTTGGGATGCTACAAATATGATACCATATACCTTGAGGCATTGGCCATGCTATGGGTAGTGAAGGAAGCAAGGTGGCATGGATTGGATTCAATAATGGTGGAGTCAGACTCTTTACAATTAGTTAACGAATTCCACAAGGAGATGTCTCCCTCACTATATTATTTTGGGGCTTCCCTAGATGAAATCCAATTCCTAGGTAGTTTTTTTTCTACTTGTGCATTTTCTTTTGTTAAATGTTCTGCAGTTGGTGTAGGCTATGTATATCTTAGCTTGAAGGACCCTTCATCCCTTAGGTCAAGTTACTTGGGAGGCTTCCCCCTTGGATTGCTTGTTACATGTTCTAAGTTAACTAAATGAAGCACTTTTTTTGTAAAAAAAAAACCATATTATTTAGCATTAATTTGGACTACTCTAAAATAGCTTATAGTATAGATATAATAATCTAATTAATAACATTTTTCTATAATGTAAATGATTTTTATTAGTTTTTATTTTTCTTTTTAAAGTTGAGAAAGTAAAAAAAAGTCATAATAATTCAAGTACAATGTAAAAAATGTTATGCGTTGAATTATTAAACCTATATAGTATTAGTATTTAAATAATGTTATTCTGGGATAAAAACTATAAAAAATAAAACTAAATCATTTAAATTAATCCAAATTAATTTTAAACAATTTGGGTTTTAGTTACCACTTTTACATTCAGTCATCAATTGAAATACCAAACCCCATCATTGGAAGATACCTAATTAAGTATAGATGCAACGCATCAGTATTTAATTATCTTTTTCCAAAATGAAGTTCGGATGAGACTAAAATTGGTATTATTGATAAGTGAAAAATAGATTAAAAAAAAAGGTAAAGGTAATTAAAAAGTACGATAGTTAGCCCAAAGAATATATTGAAAAGGTAAAAGATTGAAAAGCTGTAGAGGCTGTAACCTACAAGGAAAAGAGGCTTTTACAGGGTAACTACTAGCAAAGACAAATCATGATAAAATAGTAGCTCTTGAGATGGTTGCTAGCGAAAAATCATTGCTGGTATATCTAAAAAAATTGGCAGGAAAAGTAGGTGGTTGGGAATTTATGCTATGATAGTGTGGTGATTTTAATTGCGGCAATTAAAATCGTCACAATACCATAGCAAAACTTATGCGACAATTTAGCCACAATCTTGTTTTACTATGATTTTGTGACTATTTAATTCTTACCAATTATAATTGTCACATTATCATGGCAAATTCAATGATACGATTTTGGCACGATATAATGTTTGCCACAATTTTGCTATAAATTTGGTACTAAAGCCTTGCCCCTTTCTATGCCATGCCTCATCCCTCTTTGCTTCTCTTTCTCCATTCTTGCTGCTTCTACTCTATATTTTTCGCAGTGTCACAAAGTACTAGTTGTGTTACTTTAAACTATAAAATGAACATTTTTTCTCAAGTTATATATTTTTTTTATCTGAAAACTAATTTTTATGAACTAGCATATTATTTGTGCAAGCTTTCAGACATTAAAGGTCATAAACATAATATTTATCCGATTCAGATTTGGAAAAATAAGGTATATTTTATTGATTTATATTTGTGATTGACTTAATCACAAATTTTCCAAGTTAGACAATTCAAAGCTGCATAACATTATCTCAGTTCATAAGTTTCTTTTCTAGCAGCAATATGTGAATTTTAGTGGTTTTGTCCAAAATTGTTCCGTTAGTGCATTTCTCCATGTGATAGTAATATCGAGGAAAATGTTCTTTGGGAGCTGAAGGAAAATACAACAGAAAATTAAAGAACCTGCAATAGAAATGGTAAAGTGGAGTGCGATATAGTTTATCCAACTTTGGACAAATATGGCCATTACTTGATAAGAAACAGGTAGTGTAGTTTTGGAAAGTCAACATGCATAAATGACATTCATATGTAATTGATTACCAAGAAAATATATAATTTGCAAGGGTTTTTGTAACTATGTCGAGAGCTTTTGTTTATGGCTACAGGTTGACGAGTTTATATAGCTCGGGTATAGTGGGTTGGATTACAAAATCACCAAATACCCTTCTAGAAAATGTGATAATAGATACTTCCTGGACCCCGTAGAGGGTGAAACATTCTTTGAGCACAAAGATTAAAGTATAATGTTTTTTTTCCCAATTTTGCCCTTGAACTAAAAATAAAAATATTTTTTTCGTGTTTTGTGCATTAAGATTTTAAATGATGATTAAAAAAGGAAAAGATTTCTTTTTAGGTTTTGTGTAGTGATAGTCTAAATGAAAATTAAAAAAGAAATGATTCTTTATTGAGTTTTGTGTAGTGATAGTTTAAATGAGGGTAGTAAGGTAAATTAGATATTAAAAAATTTTCAAAAATGTAAATTTTCCAATTCTTTTGG
The DNA here is from genome assembly GCA_039654915.1 of Aquilaria yunnanensis. Lineage (NCBI taxonomy): Eukaryota > Viridiplantae > Streptophyta > Magnoliopsida > Malvales > Thymelaeaceae > Aquilaria > Aquilaria yunnanensis. The sequence goes on from CM077593.1 coordinate 79,377,540, forward strand.
GACAACAAAAATAAAATACATTTCATCGTTTTTGGGATGGAAGGAGTACTATATAATAAAAGTTAAGTTAAAGAGCATCGATATCAATGTAAATTTATGTTGAACTATTATATTTGGGACTGTCATGGAGAATCACATTTCAAAATAATGCATAGTTCAAATATTCAGCATAGTTGTCTACAATCATCGAGTATAAATTATTCATCTTCATCATGTGGAAACGGTGAACGTGTTAGTGGCTCAAGTAATGGAAATGCATACGAACAAATGCTATTAGAATCAATGGGCCCAAAACATTAAAAAAAAAAAAGCCTCCAAACTAGAGAAATAATGCTAATGGATGAAGGAATTGTGGATAATGATAATGAAGATAATGCTGGCACCAAAGATGATAATGTATTTGGTGTGACAAGAGCTGCCTGATCCTAATACACAATATTTCTGTAATTTTTTGGATGATGCAAATACATCAATGTGCGTTAGGTGCGCTAAACACACGCCTTTGTCTATGATGATTCAATTGTTAAAGCTGCAAAAGTGAGTTTAATATGTTCAATTGTTACTTAAGTCAGGAACTAAAACTAATGAAAGGAATATTGCTTAAAAATGACATATGATACAAAAATGATATATGATACAAATAAACTAATCAGAAGAGTTGCTTTGACATATATCAAAATTCATGCATGTGAGAATAATTGTATCATATTCTGTCCTAACGATGAAAAGTTAACTCATTGTCATTTATTCAAAGGGGGTTCTAAATACAATGAAACAAGAACTAGTGGAAGAATGAAGTTGATTCTAAATAAATTGTTGTGTTAATTGTAATTACAGATAGGTAAAAGTGGTCATGCGTGTCATAAAAAATGACAAATCACATGACATGACATGTTTATAATTGATCAAAAAATGATGGAAACATCACCCATCCATGTCAGTATGAAGCTTGTTAGCACTTATACCAGACTTTCTCATCATTTGCTATTCAAGAATGTTATGCTTAGGTTATGTACTAATGATTTCAACCTAAATAATATTATACGTGGAACGTACATGATATGACCAATCTTTGTAATTATTTATAATCTTTTATTGGAAATTTGCTTGAAAGAACCCTTGATGTTCATGACACAACTAACACCTAGACCCCGAGCATTGAGTCGTAATACTGATGTATTTTTTGTGCCCATTAATTAAGGAGATCAAATCTTTATGGTTTGAAGAGGCGGTTATGTGGGACAGTATGTGTCAATAGAATTTCTTGATGAAGGCATGTCTAATCTAGATAATGACTAATTTTCCAATATTGGTAACCTTTCAAGTTGGAGTACACATGGTAAGCTTGCATGTTCTATTGCATGAATGAACTCCACACATTTCAGTTGAAGAAATGCAGGAGAAAACAATGAATAACACAAATTCCCGGCTTCCCTAGTGGATTTGGAGAAGAGGTATCATGAACTCCATACATAGAAGGTAAGAAGTAATATCATAAAATTTAAAGCATCCTATACTTTGACCTAGGAACATGGAAGACATGTCTGCCTATGGTTGAAAATGATTAAGATGCTAGATGAGTGTGCCTCAAACTTAGGTTACATGATTAACTTGAGTAACAATTATATGACTTCAAGAGTCATGATTGCAACATGTTCATGCAAGCTTTGCATGTGCATGCATCATTTTATATAAGAGAAAATTTCTAGAATCTATTTCCCTTTTAGAACATTATGGACAAGTGTGTTTCATGTTCATGACATGGAATAATTAGAATAGAACGTAGTGGCCACAATATGTAAGTTAGAAGAGATATTCCTGCCATCATTTTTTTATTTTATGGAATATATTTTCATCCACCTGGTTGACAAGTCAAAGTTATGTGTAGGTTTAATTTCATAGGATGTATCATTTTGAAAGATTGTTATCATTCCATGAACTTCAATTCTATCACTGAGAAGACCAAGTGCCAAATCTGTTATAATAAAATAATTATATTTTTTCACTCAGTTGGCTCATGCATTCTCTAAAGTGAAAGACTTGAAATAAAGCTATAATTGAAGGTTCAATTGTCCAGGTTTTGCAACACAACTCAAAGGCAATATTCCTACAAGATTGAATAAGATGTCACAAAATGATGTTATGGGACCAGCATCGGACTCATGGAGGGAGCGAGAGGAGTTCTCATAGTCACACATTCCAGGGACCTCAAGAATGGTGGCTCCAATGAACCAGGACAGGATGGAGAAGAATGTTAGAGTCGCTATGTTTGGGGGAGGGTATGAAGCATGATTTTGTCTTGGTTGTAGTTTAACATGTCAAGCCAAGTCTCTTAGTTTCAGTGGAAGATGATCTCATACTTGAGGATGGTCATTTTTTGGGCTGAAAAAGGGAGTCTATCAGTGGCATGATAGGTTCGGAGGGGAGATGTCGGGTAGGTGTCAAATGATGGGGCTCTGTGCAAGGATGAGCATGAAAGGTTAGATTGAAGGAGTATACAGCTTGGGCATCAGCAAGGCGGAAGTGTTCTCTTGTAGATATGGGGTAGCAGTAATGATTTAGAGAAAGAAATAAGTCATGGGATGATGTTCATATGGTGGGGATGGGCAGTGTCCTTCCCTGTCAGGATAAATGAGGCTTATAAGTTTGAAGAGTTAAGGACTTGGGTTGACCCTGATAGTTCATGCACTATGAAGGGTAGTTCAATTAAGGACCTTAGTCATAGTCTCCCTTATGGAAACCTGGAGAACATTGGGTAAGACGGACTTTGCGTACTTTTGGGTTTCCATTTTTGTTTTGTTGTTTCATGTATTGGAAGAAAGAAAGGGATTGCTCTATTGTGGCTATAGGACTAGAACATTACTTTGCTCTCTTTTTCTCAAAACCATATAAATGTTTGGGTTAATGCCATAGGTTTGGAGTGGTGATTAACAGGTTTCTATGGCCATTTTGAAAGAAAGGAAGCCTAATTCATGATTTTTGTTGCAACATTTAGCTCCCCGTGATACTTACCATGGATTAAAGTGGGCAACTTAATGAGATTTTATGGGCTCATGAAAGGTGGGGGGAAAATCAAGGCATGTATCTTAGATGAAGGAATTTTGAGAGGCTATCTTTGGTGCTGGATTGGATGACCTGGGTTTTAATTTATCAATTTACTCGGGAGCACATTGTGTTAGGTGAAGAATTTGTGCAAGAATGACTTGATCAGTGCACCGGTTCTATGGAGTGGAAGGCTTTGTTCCCAAGGTACTATGTTAGGAATTTTAATTTTGCATGTTTTGATCATAATGGGCTATTAGGTAACCCGAGTAGTTCTCAAAGCAAGCTATGGAGTTTTGAATCTATGAAGGTTAGAGATAAACATTGTGAGGAAATTCTACTGTCAACCTGGTAGGATTGTTGACTTGGCACTTTAAACGATTGATTAAATACTTGTATGTACAGGCCTTTTTAGTGTGGCAAGAAAAGGTTTTCATTAATTTAAACCTGTAAATCCTAGATTTGGAGAAGAAACTTGGGATAACTTCTTTCACACCAGTGGGCATGCAATCCTTAAACCATCATAAGGAAATGGAGGGCGAGCTAGGAGACTTGCTCACCAAGGATTAGAAGTACTGAAGTTAGTCTATGAAGTCTACATGGCTCAAAGAGTACAATAAGAACTCGTGGTTTTTATATCAGATGGCTAGTGGGAAGCAATATATATATATCCATCATCTTGTGTTGGAGGATAGGATAGAACCCACCAATGTTACCCAGATATAGGAAGGGGCCGCATACTTTTTCTCTAATTTGTTCACTACTTTGGGCACATCAAGTTTAGGAGTGGTGTTGGATGTTCTAAAGCTTGTGGTTAGTGACAATATGAATGAAATGCTCTTTAAGCCATTTCAATTGAAAGAGGCTTTGTTTCAGATATATATACTACAAAGTCCCCTGAGCTAGATGGGTTGCCCCTTTTTATTTTCAAAAAACCTTGGCATATTATGGGTTCTAATGTTTTGGATTTTTGCTGTCTATTTTGAATAAAGGGGGGAAATCCTAATCAAGATGAATTATACATATCTGGTTCTTATCTTGAAGGTTAAAAGTCTGTAAACTCTTGGTGACAGTTACCCTATAAGCCTATGTAATGTTCTTTATAGAATAGTTTCAAAAGTCTTGGCTAATTGGATGAATCCTTTTTCCACTTCATTAATTAGTGAGAATTAGAGTGTATTTGTTCCTAGGCAACTATTGATGGATAATGCACTTATTGCCCTTGAAACATGTATCCACCTAAATTCAATGTATGGTCATTCAGAAGGAGCTTTGGCAATCAAATTGGATATGTCCAAAGCATATGGCAGAGTGGAATGGCAATTCTTGCGCGGTATTATATGGAGGATTGACTTTCATGATTGGTGGGTTGTGTTGGTAATGAGTTGCGTAGAAACAACATTTTTCTCAGTGTTGGTTAATGGGTCTCCTCAAAACTTGTTTTTCCATGTTGAGGATTGTGTCAAGGGGATCCACTCTTACTTTTCCAGTTTTTGTTTCGTGCTGAACAACTATATATTTTTTTGTCATATGTTGAAGCATAAAGGTGGATTGTTGGAGTTTCGATTAGTAGACATAGCTCATAGATATCACACTTTCTGTTTGTTGACAATGGTATTTCATTTCTCAGGGCTTTGAAGGATGGTTTAAGGCAACCACTAGCACTTTTGCAGCTATATGAGAGGGTGTCAGGTTAGATTGTGAATATAGGTAAATCTCCAATCTTTTTCAACCCAAATATTGAGCAGTACAGAAGAACATATTTTTGTCAAATGACTAGTATCACAAATTGTCTAAAAGTTGGTCGAATATCTGGGGTTTTCATTATTGTTAGGGAGGAAGAAAACAACTCAATTTGATCATTTAATAGATAGATTAACAAGTAAAATGGCATGGTAGAATGCCTATTTTCTAGCATAGGCGAGTCACAAGATCATGATCAAATCTGGTATTCAAGCAATGTTGACACATTTCATGAGCTGCTTCTTGATTGGTATTGAGGTGTGTGATAAATTACAATCATTATCAACAAAGTTCTGATGGTCTTCACATGTTGAGGAGAGGAAAATTGCATGGTGTGCATTGGATAAATTGTACATGTTAAAGATGGCAAGAAGCTTTGGTTTTTGAGACATCCAAGCTTTTAATCAAGCTATGCCAGCTTAGCAAGGGTGAAGATTTATCATGAGGCCACATAGTTTAGTACATTAGGTTTTCCAAGTGAAATATTTCCCATGCACATCCTTTCTACAAATGCCTATTCCATCATAATATTCCTGCATTTGGAAAGGGCAGGTTAAGAAGAACTTTAGGGATGGGGATTTTGGCGAATTGGTATAGGAGTGTAGGTTTTGGTTTAGCGTGATAATTGGATGTTGGGGCAAAACATGAAACTGATCACAACTCCTCTCCTGGACCTAGAACAGCTCATTGTTGCTAATCTTATTGGCCACTTAGTTTTTGCATGGAAGTAATTAAATATTGGCACTTTATTTCATCTTAATGACGAAGCAATTATAAGGGACATTGCTCTTGATTTGTAATTTTTTTATGACGTGTTTACTTGGGGGATGACGGATAATGGCCAAATTTCAGTGAAATCAATGTATCATTTGGACATTGTGTTGTTATATAGGCAGGATCTGCTTTTACAATCTAATTTTTGGTCTTGGTTTTCAAATTTAATGCTGCCCCCTTGTGTCTAGGTTTATCTTTGGCACAGGTTTGCTAATTTTTTGCCAACACAAAGACAAGGCTTGACTGTGAGCCATTGTTGCCCCTACAAGTCTATTTGGCATTTATTTCTGGAGTACTAGCTCACAGAGATGGTCCTTAGTAAGCTAGATCTAGGCACTCCTGTATTGTCTGCAGATTGCATGAATGGTGTTTGAGCATTTTTTAATGATGAGCACGATAGGTTCTTGTTGTTCGTGGTTTCATGCTAGTTTCTTTGGAACAATGAGAACAAGACCATCTATGAGCTTCGTTGTTAAACACTTGATCAGAATGTCTAAAGTATAAAGGCATGGATGGATAATTGTAGGATGGCACACAATGATGAGCACTAGCATAGTGCTGTTTCGGCCATTTTAATGCAGGGATGGAGCCACCCTATGTAGGCGGTTATTAAGATCAATGTTGATCTAGCATCGAACAAGTAAATAAAAGGGTAGCGATCGGTCTAGTGGGATGAGCCTATACCAATGCAGTCTTGTTTACTCTTTCCTACAATTTTCCTTATGCTAGTTGTGAGCTATTTGTTTTAGGAAGCTCATGCTCTATTATGGGGAATAAAATAGGTGAGACAACATGGTCTTTGCCCTATAATTTTAAAGTCTGATTCTTAAGCCCTAGTTCACGAAATTAATAGTGTGCATTTTCCTTCATTCTTTTTCCTTGGAGGCATTGTTGATGAGGCAAGTTTCTAGGTTCACATTTTGATGCATGTTCCTTTTCCTTTATGATGTGAAACTTTTTGGTATATGACCAAGAAATGCACCCAAGATCCAAAAAACTGGATTTCACCCCACCCCTAACCAACTTATGGCTAGAAACAAGAAGTATAAAGAGTACACAAAGAAACCTAGCTTGCTTATGCACCAAGTTAAGTTCACAAAGAACCAAAGAGAAGAACCTCTCAAGTAATATGATTAACTTCAAAATCTAAGTCCACACTTTATAGCAAACCCTAGGCCATATAGTTTGAGTCGTACAACAAATTAACTAGGAGAAACCCTAAAATGGAAAAAAGACCTAAAACAACTCAAAGTAGGCCTAAAACACTAACTTAGAAACCAGCCTAGGTTCGATCAAAGAAGATAAATATGCTAAAATATATATGCTCATACTAGCTTACACTTAAGTAACCAAATATGGAAACTAAAAGGTCTACTGAGCTATGGTACTTCATGTTAGGGCTTAAATGGGCACCCCTGGGTGCACCTCAAGGGATCTCAAGTGCACTAATGGCTTTAGCATGGTTAGACCTTCAAGTCCATGGTCTAGGGTCCTTAGGTATCTTTAAGGTCCATGTGTACACTAAGGTGAACGCTCCCTAGGTGTACATGTATACCCTCAACCTCCAAAATTATGCAACATGGCATGTCCTTGCTCTTTGTGTGTCCAAATGGTGCTCCAAGTGAATCATTTTAGTTTCCAGCTTCATCTTGCTTGAATTATTGCATGAAAAGTTCATAGCTGTGGCAAACTCCTTAGCATTCTTCCTTGTGATAGGTCCACTTGTGATCCTTAAGGGGTCCTTAGGTGTGCCTCCCTGATATATACCAACTCCTCATTCCTTAGAAGGATTTATCCTTAAATCTGCATGTTCACACAAAGATAAATTAGAGACATTAAAAGTGGCACTAATATTATACTTTCCTTATAAGTCAAGCATGCAGGTATTGTCACTAATTTTCTTCACAATTTGAAAAAAATACCATATGTTCTTGGATGTAACTTTGTCTTCTTTCTTGTTGCAAACATTTCTTTTCTCATGTGTAGCCAAACATAATCTCTAGGTCAAATATGACCTTTTTTGGGCCTTAGTTAGTTTTCCTTACATATTGTTGGTTTTTGTGCTCAATTTGCAACCTGACCTTCTAATGTGACTTTTTAACCATATCAACCTTCCTTTCACCATTTAAACGTAGAAATCTCATTTCTGAGAAAAGGTGAAAGAGCTAATGGAGTTAATGAGCTAAAGCCATATACAATCTTAAATGGTGAAAACCTAGTAGTACAATGCACAATCCTATTGTAAGCAAAGTCAACATGAGGTAAACTATCTTCCCATAACTTCAAATTCTTACCTATGATAGCTTTAAGTATAAAACCAAGAGTTCTATTAGTTACCTCAGTTTGTCTATTTATTTATGGGTGACATGATGTAGAAAACACAAACTTTGTACTAAGCTTCCCTCACAAAGTCCTCCAAAAGTGACTTAAGAAATTTGAGCCTCCATAAAAAACAGTGGTCTTTGGAAGTCCATCAAGTTGAACCACCTCTCTGAAAAACAACTCAGCAACATCACAGCGTCATTGGTTTTTTGGCATGAAATAAAATGTGCCATCTTAGAGAGCCTATACACTACAACAAACACAAAGCCATGGCTTTTCCTAGTCCTCAATACATATACTATAAAGTCCATAGATATGTCTATCTAGGGGTGTGAAGGTGTAGGAAGTAGTATGTACAACCCATGTGCAGTTTATGATGATTTAGCTCTTTTACATGGATTATAATGCTCGTAAACCTTCTTAACATCCTTCATCATGTTCAGCTAATATTAATGTTCTTTCAAAACATGCAAATTCTTAGCCATACCAAAATGAACTATTAAGCCACCACTATGTGCCTCATTTGTAACCAATTTTGTGAATAAATCTTAGGCACACATAACTTGTTTTTTTTTTTAAAAGAAAGCCATTAACTTAATAAAACTTCTCAAAGGTAGTTTTAGTATATTTGGAGTAAATCTCACCAACATCAGGATCAGAAGCATACAAGTCTTTCAAATACTCAAAACCAAGCACTTTAGCATATAGAGTAGAAAGTAAGGCATACCTTCTTGAAAGAGCATTTCCCACAATGTTTTCTTTACCTTGCTTGTATTTGATGACATATGGGAAGGATTTAATAAACTTCACCCATCTTGCATGCCTCCTATTCAATTTGCCTTAGCCACTAGGGAACTTGAAGGATTGATGATATGTGTTAATCACAATCTTTTTGTCCAAAATAGTGCCGCCAAGTCTCCAAAGCTCTTACTAATGCATATATCTGCTTGTCATATATAGCATAGTTCAATGTAGCACCATTGATTTTGTCACTAAAGTAAGTAATGAGGTGGCTTTCATAATAAAACTTGATAATAATTCTCAAAGTCAGTTTTAGTAAATTTGGAGTACATCTCACCACAATTAGCATCAGAAGCATACAAGTGTTTCAAATGCTCAAGACCAAGTGATGCCCAGCGGCATCTTCGTCATGTGACATTGTGACTTCGGGACGGGCTTCCTGAGAGGGAGAACGTTTGGTGCAAAGGTTTCCCAGAGGAGCGTGCCTGAAATGGTCAGAAAAGAGGGTCAGGAGGTCCCCGGAGTGTTTCTTCGAGGAGGAGCCTCCGATGCCCAAGTTAGTGTCCTGAGAGGAGATAGGGGAGGAACACTAGGAGGTTGCATGGCCTTGCCTGTGTGTGTGCTTTTTAAGGGAAAGAGCCGATCCCCCGCCAAGTCCTGTTTCCTGGTATTTATAGAGGTGCCCAGCCCGTTCAGATCGTAACACGTGTTCGGTTGGATGAGATCCGTATTTCCGGGCGTAGGGGGCAGGTAGCCGTTTTGTAGGCTCCTCGGGTCTGAGACCGAGACAGGTCGTGACAGGACTTGGACAGCGTCGGCGCGTCAGACCACCGTTCCAGGCGGCGTGTAGCGCCTGTGGGCGACATGTCAGAGGCTTCTTAAATGCTCCTGCCGTATTCCCGAGGTCCTCTTGGCGAGGTCGTCCTTTGGTACGGACGTCCTTCTTAGGGAGGCGTACCGGCAGTTCGGGGAGTTCCCTGGTTCGGGGGTACCACGTTCGGTGAGATTCTTCTCCTACTTGGGATAGCTGGACCTTCGCCTCCGAAGGCGATCCGTTTTGGTCCCCCGAGGGAGCCGGTAACGTCCTTGAAGTCCCTGGCATATTATCCGAAGTCCCGAGTTCGAGGCGTTTTGACTTCGCTCCTTCCGAGGTCAATGATAGTGCCTCTTTTGGCTGACGTCAGGCTCTTCGGCTATATTTTGGCAGGAGGGGTGTACTGAGAGGGATGGTAGCCCTTCGGCTATCACAAGCCCCCCCCTCGGAAAGTCGAAGTGGAAACTTCGGCTTGTCGTCTTTCGGAGGGCGGCCTTCGGGTCCTCGGGTGTAATACCTGTGCCGAAGATGTACCTTTTGTCCGAAGACACAGGCAGTTTGCCTATAGCTTGCCTTTTGGCATCTTCAAGGTAACCCACTTCTTTTTTCTTTTCTGCATGTCTGTGACTGGTCATGTCAGTCCAGAGCGCCACGCCCGGGATTTATGGGTGTCAGAAGGCGTGGTCCTCGTTTGGTGCACTGGCTGACACGTGGCATGCTGTCATTGGTGGGAGCCGCATTGGTCATGGCAGGCATGCCTTTTGGGGCGTAGGGGGGCAGTTATGGTGACTTTTCGCCTTCGCGGAGCACTTATGGCGTCGGTTCGCCTAACCCCCATCGGCCTATATATACCCTACTCTGTCATAGTCTTCTTTTGCTTCTGCTTTTGCTTTCCTTCTGCTCTCAGCCGCTTTTGTGTTTTCTCTTGTTTGTTCCGGCGGTGCTTTTGATGGAGTGTTTTTCCAGCAACTTTTTCGCGACGGCGGCTTCAAACCCAGATTTCGGCAAAACGTTCGGTGGGTTTTGATTCCCTTTCTGTGCTTTTTTAAAGCTTTTCCGAACTCATTTTTTCTTCCCCGAAGTCCCTTTTTTTTTTGAAAATGTCTTTGTCAACTCTTCTTTCACCTGCTTCCCCCATGCTAGAGAGCTGGCAACCCCTTACTCAGCACCCTTGCTGTTCTACTTCAGAAAAATTGGAGAAGTGGACCAAAAAATTTTTTCTTCTTTCTTACACCACCACCAGACTTCCTAGCCCTCAAACACTCTGCTTTATGAACGCCCAGGACGAGGTTATCATTTTTTGTGCCCAACTGAAGGCCGGACTTCGGTATCCTCCTTCGAAGGTGATTTGCGACTTCTGCAAATTTCATGGCATTGCCGTAAATCAACTTCCCCCGAACTTGTACTGCTACTTCAACACCTTCCTTTGTATGTGCGGTATTTTCAAAATAAAACCCCACTTCCTCCTTTTTATGCAGCACTACAAGCTCTATTCGGTCCCGAAGGGTGGCTTTTACTTTATGCTACCTCGGGGATCGGGGAGTAAAAAGTTTATGTTCACCTTCGCTACTAAGGACAGCTGGCGAGGGTGGCAAAGAAAATTTTTCTTTCTGAAGATGAGGAGGCCTGGTCGTATGTTCCGACCAAGTGGGTGCAGGGAAAGCTGGAGACTGATGTCATAGACCCGAAGAGGCTGCTGACCCCTGAGTTGGCGGCCAGATTCATGAACTTCGACAGACGGATCCGGGCTGTTTCTGACTGGGACTCCGAGGTCCCTTCGTGCTCCCTCTACCCCTTCCCCATCATGTGGAGGCTAATGACCGAAGAGGTCCTTCGGGAGCTAGGGGTGGTGAAGGAGCACGAGACGGACCTCGAGATGCCAGCTCCTGCTATCGAAGGGAAGGATTCCTGGCTCGTAAAACTCCTTCGGAAGGAGGTCACTTACGAGACCTTTTGTGAGCGTAAGTTTCTTCAAAGTTCTTTTTGTTAAAGGCACGCCTTAGACTCACACTGATGTTTTCCTTTTGTTTCAAAGATGGCCGAGGATTCCGCCGCTTATTACAGGTCCCTCTTTCTTGGTCAAGCCGAGAAGGGGGAGCAGACAAAAAAGGCCGCCTCTTGAAGGCAAAAAATGACTGCTGGCGGGCCATCCTCAGTCAAACGGGCGAAGAAGGACGCGCCCCCTCCTCTTCCAGAAATCCCTGAGGAGGTGCGCGAGGAGCCTGAAGTTCACGCCACCCAGCTGGCCGAGGTTCCTTCCGGTAGTCCTACTTCCTCAGTGGCTCTCCTGGATGCCTCAGCGACAGTTCCTTCTGCCGCGGAGCTCGAGGAGCGTCGTAAGGGCAAAGGCAAAGAGATTTCCGCCGAGGGGGTTCAGGACTTCGGCGACGATGTTGTCGAGGTGCCTCCAGGTTGGTTTTTTCAGGTGCCCTTTTTTTTGAACTTTTGAGGATTACTTGTGCTGATTAGGTTTCTTGTTTTTTCCGTGCAGAGGAGATACCACCTTCGGCATGGGTAGCCGAGCATGCCCAAAAATGGGCCCTTCGGGATTCCTATATTCCGAAAGGGAAAATCCCGATAGAACCTTTCTGGTCATTTACGGAGGACATGGACATGTACTCCGGTGACTGCCCTCAAATGGCCAACCAGATTTCGAGGGGGATCTTTACTGAGGCCTCCTTCAAGTCCATTTCCGAGGTGTGCCCGGACAATGAGTCCCTTGTTGCTAAAGTTTCTGAGCACGCTGCCCAGGCATGTCTCAGGCCTTTGCCTTTCCTTTTTCTAAGTATTTGGCCTGTTTTTTGCTTTTCTTACTTTGTTTTTACTCCTTTGCAGCTGCTGGGGTATATTGGTTTCCTCAGGGTTCGGGTAGCGAAGCAAGTATCTTTCCGAGCCTGGGCTATGGACTGCATAGAGAAAACCCAGGTCATGTGCACCGACCTGGTTACTAAGAATGCGAAGATGACCTGAGCTGCAGAGAAGGAGGTTGCTACCGTTCGGGAGGAGCTAACGAAGGAGAAAGAGGAAATCTTGAAGGACTCCTCCCAGAAGATTTCTGACCTCGGTTCCAAGGTGGCGGAGCTGACTTCGGCAAGCGAAGCATACCAAAAGGAGAAGTCAGAGTTCGAGGCTCTCCTGGCGAAGGTGCTCGTTGAGAAGGCCGCGCTCCAGGCTGAGGTCGAGTCTTTAAAGAAGAAGTCAAAGAAGAAGAAGATGAAGGCATTGAAGAAGGAGATTGCCAATCTGGAGAACGAGCTTGTCAAGTTCTGCAGAGGTTCCCAGATTTGGACCTCTCCTTCATGGCGGCCCTGGACATTCCCGAGGGGCCTCGGTGGACTTGGTCCAAAGTTGAGCACATCAACTTGCCCTTCCCTCCTCCGGCGCCACAGGTTGTTGACAAGGACGCAGGATTTGGAGGCTCTCAAGATGCCGAGGCTCCTTAGGTTTAGGGCCCTTTGCCTTCTTTTTCTCCTTTTTTGTATTTCTTCTTCTGGCGAACTTCCTTCTTTGTAATCGGATTCCATCTTTGCTTAATAAAGACTAATTCTTTCCATCTTTGCTTAATAAAGACTAATTCTTTCCTTTGAGAGATTTTCGGCTAAGTTTTTTGCAAGAGTTTTCATTTCCCATTGTCCCGAGCACGTTTGCTCAAGGGATTTCGGAAAATTGTACTTAACCCTTGCTAAATTCCTTCTGAGTAAATTTCTAACTTCAGAGAAGGTTGATAGTCTTTGTGAATGAATTCTCTTAAGCCGTGCTCGGTGACAACTGTTCTGGTGAAAAGAATCCTTTTGTACTTAGAAAAATTTTCTAACTTGTACAATTTTCTCACCAAAATCCTAAGCATAGAATTTTTTCAAGGCATCCGAGTGCCATGTATTCTTTAATTCTACGCCTTCGATATCGCCGAACTTGTAAACTCCTTTTCGCACTTCGGCAAGCACCAGATAAGGTCCTTCCCAATTTACGCGAAGTACCCAATGGGATGGTCTTCGGGGTCCAAATTCAGCCTTTCGGAGAACGAGGTCTTCTTTCTTTATTCCCTTTGGCCTGGCGCGTAAGTTTATAGCCGCGGCCACTCTTTGCTGAAAAGCTTTTCTTCTCAGCTCAGCTATTTCTCTGTGTTCGCCAACGAGGTCGAGCTTCGTTCTCAGGCCGAGGTCATTACCTCTTTCGTCGAACACTTGCACCCGCACCGATGGTTGCACTACCTCAATTAGGATGATGGCCTCTGCACCGAAAACAAGTGAAAAAGGTGTTTCCCCTGTGGCTCTTCGGGGTGTTGTTCGGTAGCTCCATAACACGCTTGGGAGTTCTCCCGGCCATTTCCCTTTCGCTTCCCCCAACCTCTTTTTCAGACCATTTTTATGGTCCTGTTGGATACCTCTACTTGCCCATTGCTTTGGGGGTGAGCTACTGGAGCGAAGTGCATTTGTATTCCGAGGTTTTTGACAAATTCTTGGAACCCCTTGTCTATAAACTGGGACCCATTGTCGGCTACTAGTACCCTCAGTATGCGAAATCTGCATACGATGTTCTTCCATACGAACTTGTGCACATCTTTTGCTGAGATCGTTGCCAAGGGTTCTGCCTCGACCCACTTAGAGAAATAGTATACTGCGACTACGCAGAACTTCACGCCCCCAGGCATTGTCGGGAGTGGCCCAATGAGGTCTATGCCCCAAACCGTGAAGGGCCAGGGATAGTCAGCCGAAGTTACCAATTCTGAGGGTGTCCTTTGGATATTCGCGTGCCTTTGGCAATTATCACATTTTTGGACAAACTGCCTAGCGTCCTTTCTTAGGGTAGGCCAAAAATATCCTTGGCGAAGTATCACTACGGCCAGGGCGTCGGTTCCAATGTATGAACTGCAAGCGCCTTCGTGAACTTTTTCGAGGATCATTTCAGTATCCTCTTCGCCAACACACCTCTGTAATGGATTTGCATATCCTTGCCTATACAGTTCTTCCCCGATTAAGAAGAATCGGCCTGCACGTCTTCGCACTTTTGCCGCTTGGTTGGGGTTTTTGGGGAGCTCACCGTGTGCGAGATATCTTTTGATTGGATCTTTCCAGCCTTCTCTTGAGGTCAGTATGTTCAGTACCTCTATGCTCGGGTGATCCAGCACTTCGGTGCAAGTTTTTGACTTTGCTAGGCCATCTGCCTCGGCATTGTCTCGTCGAGGCACATTTTCAATTCGCACAGTATCAAACCCTTGAATAAGTTTCGTTACTAGCTCATGATATTTTGCCAAGGTCGGGTCCTTCGCCCCGTAGTCCCCTGCCGTTTGTCAAACTACCAGCTGGGAGTCGCTGTGGGCTTTCAAGTTTCTTACACCAATTTTTCTAGCTAGGTGTAGCCTTGCTATGAGAGCTTCGTACTCGGCCATATTGTTGGTGACGTTGAAGCTGAATTTAATGGACTTCATCACCTGTAGTTCTTCGGGGCCTCTGATAATTACCCCAGCTCCCTGGTATTCGGACCCTGAGGCTCCGTCTACATGCAAAGTCCATTCTGGCTCACTTTCGCCAGAATCGGAATGGCTGTCTTTAGTAATGGGTGCTTCCGCAATGAAGTCTGCCAGAGCTTGAGCTTTGATGGCTTTCCGAGGTTCATAAGTAATGTCATGCTCCCCAAGCTCCATGCACCATTTGGAAAGTCTTCGTAAATGATCAACTTTCCTCATGACGTCCCGTAGAGGTAGACTACTTCGGACGATGATCGGGTAAGCTTGAAAATATGGCCGTAGTCTTCTTGCTGCCAGCACCAAGGCATATATAGCTTTTTGTAGCAAGGGATACCTGACTTCGGCGTCGTGCAGGGACTTGCTTACATAATAAACCGGCCATTGTTTCGGCCCTTCTTCTTTCACAAGGACCGAGCTCACTGCTTTTTCTGTAACAGCGAGGTACAGCACGAGGGGCTCTCCCTCGCGAGGTTGCCGAAGAGTGGGCAGACGGGCTAGGTAGGTTTTGAGTTCTTCCCAGGCCTTTTGGCAGTCCTTATTCCAAGGATGATCATCACATCCGAGGTTGCCCTCATTTTTTGCTGCCTTGGTGAGTACTTTGAAGAATACTCGACACCGGTCTCCATACTTGGAAATAAACCTGCTAAGAGAGGTTATCCTTCCGGTGAGTCTTTGCACATCTTTTACCGTGACGGCAGTTTGGAATTCAAGCAAGGCCTTAATTTTTTCTGGGTTGGCATCAATGCGTCTTTCTGATACCATGTACCTAAGGAACTTTCCCGAAGTTACGCCGAAGATGCACTTCTCGGGATTAAGGCGAATCCCGAAGATTCTGAGCTGGTGAAAAGTTTCCCTCAGATTTGCGACGTGGTCTTTCGGCATCTTGCTTTTGACTATCATGTCGTCGACATAAACTTCTATGTTCCTCCCTATTTGGTCATTGAAGACCTTGTTCATCAACCTCTGATAGGTGGCTCCTGCATTTTTTAGTTCGAAGGGCATTCTGATGTAACAATACGTTCCGCCCTCGGTGATGAAAGCTGTCTTTTCCTCGTCTTCGGGATCCATCCTTATTTGATGATACCTACTGAAGGTGTCTAGGAAACTTAGGAGCCCGTATTCAGCAGTTGAATCCACCAATTGGTCTTTTGGTGGGAGAGGGTATGAATCTTTTGGGCAAGCATCATTCAAGTTTCTGAAGTTGATGCACATTCGGAGCTTATTGCTCCCTTCTTTTGTGGCAATAACCACATTGCTTAACCATTCGGGATACTTGACCTCATTGATTATATCTGCGTCCAGTAAGCACTGTACTTCGGTTTTGACGAAGTTATTTTTATGGACAGAGATGCCCCGTTTCTTTTGCCGGACAGGTTTTGCTTCCGGACTTACTTTAAGGCTATGTTGTATTATGCGAAGGTCTACTCCTGGCATATCATTCGGAGAGTAGGCAAATAAGTTTTTATTCATCAGTAGAAAGGATACAAGTATTTTCTTGTCACCTTCAGCCAAGTTTTTCCCTATTCGGGTATTTCGGCCTGGGAGAAGTTCCACTTCTTCCACTTCCATTTATACCTTCGAGGGGTCTTTTGCCTTTCCCTCTTTTGGCTTTCCGTCTGGGAAAGCCTCTGCCTCTATGGTTTGTGCGGAGTTGGTTGCTGGAGCTTTTCGCGCCTTGACGAACACCCTCCTTACTTCGCCCTGATCGATGAAGATTTCTGCATCTCCATCCTTAGTAGCAAAAGTGACAATTAGGTACTTTACATCAGGGCGAATGTGCAGATTTCCTTGTGTTTGTGTTCCAAGGATGGCGTTGTATGATGAAGGAACATCCATGACTATGAACCTTGCCATTGTGGAGGTAAACAGTTCATCTGCCCCATCAACCGAGGTCCCTTTCATCATCAGGGGGAGGTCAATCCATCCGAGGACCGGCAGTTCGGATGACCCTACCCCGAAGGTGGGCGAAGTGACAGGCTTGAGATCGGTGCTGGATATGCCCAAGCTCGGCAGCAGATGCGAGAACTGGACGTCAGCGTTTGATCCATCGTCAAGCAACACTCTCTTGACGTCCCAATTTCCTATCCTCGCCATGACCAACAACGGATCATCATGAGGGAAAATGATGGTGGAACCATCTTTGCGGGTCAGCTTCCTCGACGGACTTTGATATTCCATAACTGCTATTTCTCTGGCCTTCCTCTTTCTCTCCGAGGAAGGGAGTCCTGTCGTGATTGTTTGTATTATTCTCGCCGGAGGTGGCGGATGCCTTTTTGGACTTTGGTTCCTCCGTCTTTCGGAGTCGTAGTCCTCGTCTTCGGCCTTTCCTTCTTCCTCACTCCTTTCTTTCGGAGAAGGCATTCGCAAATACCGCCGAAGTTGGCCCTGCTTTATCAGCGACTCTATATATTTTTTCAATTGGAAGCAATCTTCCGTGTCATGGCCATGGTCGCGGTGGAACTGGTAGAACTTTTTCAGGTTCTTTTTATACTCAGCGGTCATGGCCCTCGGCCGCTGAATCTGGGTCCGCTGTCTCTCCATCGTCATGAGGATGTTGGTCCTCATGGTATTCAGGGGTGTGAAGGCTGATGATTTCCTTCCTTTAAACCTTCGAGGTCGTCCTGCCTGTTCGGCCGGATACCTCGTTTGCTGGCTAGACCCTCCAGCACGGATATGCTCAGACTTCGGTTCGCCCATTCTCAGCTCCTCGGCTGTCATGTGCTATTCAGCCCTTCGGTAGAATTCTCCCAGCATGTCCAGGGGATCCTTGGAGAACTCGTAGAAGAGTTGTGAGTCCCGCTGAAGGCCCCGCGTCATGGCGAGGATGCGTATTTCAGGCCGAAAGTCTGGGACACGTAGGGCCTCTCTGTTAAACCTTTCGACATAATCGCGAATGGTTTCTCCATTCCTCTGCGCTATGTCGAACATCTGGACGGGCATCTTTGCCGTCGGCCTGCTTCCAATGAATTGTTGGGTGCAGGCGGTGGATAGTTCCTGAAACTCCCCGATGGTTCCGGGAGCCAATGAGTTGTACCACACTATTGCTGGCCCTGTGAGGGTGACCTCAAAGCACTTGCATAGGGTGGCATCGTCAGCACCATGCAACACCATGCTGCATTTGTACTTCGTCAGATGGGCTTGTGGATCAGTCCGGCCATCATAAGTTTCCAGCCGAGGTACTCGGAAGTCACTCGGCATAGCCGCTTCGACCACCGTTCGGGTGAACGGCGATTCATCCCCAACAAAAGTGTCAAATAGCCTAGCCCAGATTGGCTTCCGAGCTACCTGTTTCTCTACTCTCTCCAACCTTGTCAACAATTTCTCCATGAGGAGCGTGGCACTAGGCCCTTCGTTCTGGTGCTCTGGGAAGGGTGACTGTCGGTGCCTCTTTGTCGACTGACTTCGGACCCGAGGGGATGGCGACCTCGCCTCGAGTGACGAGCTCCGTTGGCGAGGAGTCTTTGGTCGTTCGTACTCCTTTCGCCTCGCAGGCCGTGCTCCGAGGGGTATATTTTCTGTCGAAGATTCATCGCGCAGGTCCCCACTCCCCGAACTGTGATAGATTTACTTCAGGCTTTTCTCCCGAGGGCGTACTGGCGAGGGGGGCCTTTGGGCCTGAGTCGGTTGCGGCCACCTTTGGTCTATTTGCTGTGTCACCTCAGCTACAATAGAACGCTGGAAGTCGCGTAGAAAGCTCATGGTTATGACTAGAGGACGCTCTTCCTCAGGCGAGGAAGTCCCTGGTAGGGTTTGCTCAGTGGCCGTTTAGACTTCAGGCGCGGACGGGGACTTTGGAAGTCCCTTGTCCTTAGAACACCGAGTCTCCACAACGGCGACCTGAGGGTGGGTTCCCACAGACGGCGCCAAATGATGCCCAGCGGCATCTTCGTCATGTGACATTGTGACTTCGGGAGGGGCTTCCTGAGAGGGAGAACGTCTGGTGTAAAGGTTTCCCAGAAGAGCGTGCCTGAAATGGTCAGAAAAGAGGGTCAGGAGGTCCCCGGAGTGTTTCTCCGGGGAGGAGCCTTCGATGCCCAAGTCAATGTCCTGAGAGTAGATAGGGGAGGAACACTAGGAGGCTGGATGGCCTTGCCTGTGTGTGTGCTTTTTAAGGGAAAGAGAGGGTCCGATCCCCCGCCAAGTCCTGTTTCCTGGTATTTATAGAGGTGCCCAGCCCGTTCAGATCGTAACACGTGTTCGGTTGGATGAGATTCGTATTTCCGGGCGTAGGGGGTAGTGATAGCCAAAGGCTATTGCCTCCTCGGTAGTAACTCCCTGCCAGAATATTGGCCGAGGAGTCTGACGTCACCCAAGAGAGGATCTTTTTACGGACCTCGGAAGGTGCGAAGTCAAACACTATGAGCTCGAGACTTCGGTTAGCTCGTCAGGAATTCCGAGGACAACACCGTCTCCATCGAGGGGCCAAACTGACTGCCTCCGGGTACGAGAGCCATCTCTCTGAAGCAAGGGAGAATCTCCCCGTAGGCAGAGGCCCCGAAGAGGGTCTTCCCCGAACAAGAAACACCTGAGCAAGGGAATCCCCTAACTATGGGTGTGAGTCCCGAAGAAGGTGTTCATCAAGGGAACTCCCAAAACTATGGGATAGATCCCGAAGGAGGTGCTCGCACCAAAGGACGGATAGAATCCGAAGAGGGTGCACGCACCGAAGGGTGACCTCGCCCAGGGGACCTCGGGAGTACGGTATGAGCATTTAATGAGCCTCTGACATGTCGCCCACAAGCCCTACACGTCACATCTGAACGGCGAACTGACACGCCGCAGCCGCCTTCGTCCTGACACAACCCGTCCGGGTCCAGGGCTAAAGGAGGCTGCAAACGGCTGCCTGTCCCCTAGGTCCAAAACTACAGATCAAATCCGACCGAACACGTGTCATGATCTGAACGGACCAGCTACTCCTATAAATACTAGGAAATGGGACTGGGCAAAGGATGGGCATTTTTCCTCCCTCTGAGAAAACACAAAATAGGCAAGACACTTGATCCCTTAGTGTTCTTCCTCCACTTTCACTCAGAAAACTGACTTGGGCGTCGGAGGGTCCTCCCCGGAAAAGCAAACCGGGGACCTCCTAACCTCTTCTTTGAGCTTTTCAGGCACACTCAGCTGGGAAACCATAGCTCCAGGCGCTCGCCTCGTCAGGAAGTCTCCTCGCCTGTCAACATGACAGCAAACGAAGATGCCTTGGGGCATCATTTGGCGCCGTCTGTGGGAAACTACTCCCAGGTAGTTGTTGTCGAAACTCGGCGTTCGAAGGACAAAGGACTCCCGAAGTCCCCGTCCGCGCCTGAGACCCAACCAGCTACCGAACAAAGTCCCCCAGAGACTTCCTTGCCTGAAGAGGAACGCCCTCTCGTCATCACCATGGGTTTTTTACTAGACTTTCAGAGGTCCGTTGTGGCTGAAATGACACAACAGATAGACCGAAGGTGGCCACAACCAGCCTAGGCGCAAAAACCCACTTCGCCAGCAAGACCTTGGGAGAAGAGCCCAAGGGCAACCCATCATAGCTCGGGAAGTGGGGAGCCACGGGAAGAGTCCTCGACAGATCACTTGCCCCTCGAAGCAAGGCTCGCGGAAAGAGCGAGGTCTGAACGACCCGAAGTCCCGTCCAGAAGAAGTTTGTCGCCAGAGGCAAAGTCCCCCTCACCTCGGTACCGAAGTCGCTCCCCGAAGAGACAGCAACAGTCCTTTTACCCAAAAACCTCCAAGCACCAGGAAGAGGAGCCCAGTGCTACGCTCCTCCTGAAGAAAGTCTTGGCAAGACTGGAGAGAGTGGAACAACAGGTGGCACGCAAGCCTGTTTGGGCCAGGCTAACTGAAACCGTCTCTGGAGATGAAACTCCTTTCGCCCGAACAGTGGTCGAGGCGGCCATGCCGAGTGACTTTAGGCTACCTCGGCTGGAGACCTATGAGGGTCGGACTGATCCCCAGGCCCACCTAACAAAGTACAAACGCAGCATGGTGTTACATGGGGCTGATGATGCTACGCTCTGCAAGTGCTTTGAAGTCACCCTCGTAGGACCAGCAACTGCCTGGTACAATTCCCTGCCTCCTGGAAACATCAGGGGGTTCCAGGAGCTGTCCACAGCATTCACCCAACAGTTCATTGGGAGCAAACCGACGGCGAAGATGCCCGTCCAGATGTTTGACATAGCACAAAGAAACGGGGAGACCATCCGTGACTATGTCGAGAGGTTCAACAGAGAGGCCCTCAGTGTTCTGGACTTTCATCACGAAATCCGCATCCTCGCCATGACGAGGGGCCTCCGGAGGGATTCGTACTTGTTTTACGAATTCTCCAAAGATCCCCCGGACATGCTGGGAGAATTCTACCGAAGGGCTGAACAACACATGACAGCCGAAGAACTGAGAATGACTGGACCGAAACATGACCATATTCAAGCTCGTGGCGAAGGGTCCAGCCAGCAAGCCCGGTGTCCAACGGAACAGTCAGGCCGACCTCGGAGAATGCGAGTAGGAGGAAGGAAGCCCTAAAACTTTACACCTCTGAGCACCACGAGGGCTAACGTCCTTATGGCGTTGGAAAAACATGGGGCTCAAATCCAACGACCGAGGGGCATGACTGCTGACAACAGAAGGAACATGAAGAAGTTCTGTCAGTTCCACTTTGATCACGGTCATGACACCGAAGACTGCTTTCAGTTGAAAAAGTACATTGAATCACTAATAAAGCAGGGCTAGCTTCGGCGTTATTTGAGAATGCCTTCCCCGAAGGGGAAAAAGAAGGAAGAAGGAAAGCCCGATGATGAGGATTACGATTCGGACAGGCGAAGGAACCGAAGTCCGAGAAGGCGTCCTCCACCTTCGGCAGGAGTAATACAGACGATCACAACCGGACTTCAATCCTCGGAAAGAAAAAGAAGGGCCAGAGAGATAGCGGTGATGGAATATCAGAGCCCAACAAAAAAATTGGCCCGCGAGGATGGCTCCACCATCGTATTTCCCCATGACGATCCATTGCTGATAATGGCGAGGATAGGAAACTGGGACGTCAAGAGGATACTGCTGGACGATGGGTCAAACGCAGACGTCCTGTTCTCACATTTGCTGCCAAGCTTGGGCGTATCCAGGAGTGACCTCAAGGCTGTTACTTCACCCACGTTCGGCGTAGGACCATCTGAGCTACCTGTCCTCGGGTGGATCGACCTCCCCTTGATGATGAAAGGAACTTCGGAGAAAGGAACTGCTGAATTGTTCGCCTCTACCATGGCAAGGTTCATAGTCATGGACGTCCCTTCATCATACAACGCCATCCTCGGCAGACAGACACAGGGAAATTTGCACATTCGCCCTGATGTAAAGTACTTGACCGTCACCTTCGCCACCAAAGGAGGAGACGCAAAGATCTTCATTGATCAAGGCGAGGTGAGAAAGGTGTTCGTCAGAGCACGAAAGGCTCCAGCAAGCAACTTAGCACTTGCTGTAGAAGCAAAAAAGCTGGAAAGGGGCGAGGCAGAAGATCCCACAAAAGCGGAAACAGAAGAAGTAGAGCTTGTCCCAGGCCATAATACCCGAATAGGGAAAAGCATGGCTGAAGGAGACAAGGAAAAACTTGTATCTTTTCTTCTTGCAAATAAAGATCTGTTCGCCTACTCGCCGAAGGACATGCCAGGGGTAAACCCTTGCGTAATCCAGCATAGCCTCAAAGCGAGTCCAGAAGTAAAACCTGTCCGGCAAAAGAAACGGAGCATCTCGGCTCACAAAAATGACTTCGTCAAAACCGAAGTCCAGCGTCTAGTAGACGCTAGCGTTATCCGGGAGGTAAACTACCCCGAATGGCTAAGCAACGTGGTAATTGCCACAAAAGAAGGAAGTAGTAAGCTCCGGATGTGCATCGACTTCAGAAATTTGAACGATGCTTGCCCGAAAGATTCATATCCTCTTCCGCCAATAGACCACTGGTAGACTCAACTGCCGAGTACGGGCTCCTAAGTTTCCTGGACGCTTTCAGTGGGTATCATCAGATAAGGATGAACCCCGAAGATGAAGAGAAAACTGCCTTCATCACTGAGGGAGGAACATATTGCTATATCAGGATGCCCTTCGGACTCAAAAATGCAGGAGCCATCTACCAGAGGCTGATGAACAAAGTCTTCAAAGACCAAATCGGGAGGAACATGGAGGTGTATGTTGATGATATGATAGTCAAAAGCAAACTGCCTGGCTACCACATTGAAGATTTAGAGGAAACCTTCCAAAAACTCAGAGCCTTCGGGATCCGCCTTAATCCTGAGAAATGCATCTTCGGGGTGACCTCGGGAAAGTTCCTTGGGTACATGGTATCCGAAAGAGGCATCGATGCTAACCCCGAGAAGATTAAGGCTCTGCTCGAATTCCGAACTCCTGCCACAGTCAAAGACGTGCAAAGACTCACCGGAAGAATAACCTCTCTGAGCAGGTTTATTTCCAGGTACGGAGATAGGTGTCGACCCTTCTTCAAAGTGCTCACAAAGGCAGCAAAGATGGAAGGCGACCTCGGAAGGAATGGTCATCCTTGGGATGAAGATTGCCAAAAAGCCTGGGAAGAACTCAAAGTCTACTTGGCCGGCTTGCCGACTTTGCGGCAACCTCGGGAGGGAGAGCCCCTCGTATTATACCTCGCCGTCACAGAAAAAGCTGTGAGCTCGGTCCTCGTGAAAGAACAAGGGACAAAGCAATGGCCGGTCTACTATGTCAGCAAGTCCCTACATGGCGCCGAAGTCAGGTACCCTTTGCTTCAAAAAGCTATATACGCCTTAGTGCTTGCAGGGAGAAGGCTGCGGCCATACTTTCAGGCTCACCCCATTATCGTCCGAAGTACCCTGCCTCTACAGGATGTTATGAGGAAAGTTGATCACTCGGGAAGGCTTTCCAAGTGGTGTATAGAGCTTGGCGAACACGACATCACGTATGAACCCCGAAAAGCTATAAAAGCTCAAGCTTTGGCAGACTTCATCGCCGAAGTCCCAAACACCGAGGAGGGATATTCGTTTTCGGGCGAAGACGAGCCAGAATGGACGTTATATGTTGACGGGGCCTCAGGATCCGAACACCAGGGAGCTGGAGTGATTATCAGAGGCCCCGAAGGCCTAGAAGTAATGAAGGCCATCAAGTTCAGTTTTAACGCCACCAACAATATGGCCGAGTATGAGGCCCTCATAGCAGGATTACGCCTGGCCAGAAAGATTGGCGTGAGAAACCTGAAAGCCCACAGTGACTCCCAGCTGGTGGTCCGGCAAATGGCAGGGGACTATGGCGCGAAAGACCCAACCTTGGCGAAATACCATGAGTTGGTAACAAAACTTATTCGGGAGTTCGACGTCGTGAAAATCGAGAACGTACCCCGACGAGAAAATGCTGAGGCAGACTGTTTGGCCAAGTCCAAAACTTCCACCGAAGTGCTAAGCCACCCCAGCGTCGCGATGTTAAGCATAGCGACCTCTGGGAAAGGATGGAAAGAACCAATCAAAACGTATCTCGCAACCAACACACTCCCCGAAGACCCCAGCGAAGCCGCAAAAGTGCGAAGGGGCTCCGGACGTTTCCTAATTGGAGAAGAACTATATCGGCAGGGATATGCAAATCCACTACAGAGGTGCGTTAGTGAAGAGGATACTGAAATGATCCTTGAAGAAGTTCACGAAGGTGCCTGTGGTTCGCACATCGGAACCGACGCCCTGGCAGCAGTGATACTTCGCCAAGGATACTTCTGGCGTACCTTGAGAAAGGACGCGAAGCAGTTCGTCCGGAAATGTGGTAGTTGCCAGAGACATGCGAACATCCAAAGAACACCCTCGGAGTTCGTGACTTCGGCAGACTATCCTTGGCCCTTCGCAGTTTGGGGCATAGATCTCATTGGGCCACTCCCAACGGCGCCTAGAGGCGTAAAGTTCTGCGTAGTAGCAGTAGACTATTTCTCTAAGTGGGTCGAGGCAGAACCTCTGACAACTATCTCGGCAAAAGAAGTGCAGAAGTTCATATGGAAAAACATCGTATGCAGATTTGGTATACCGAGGGTACTCGTAGCGGACAATGGATCCCAGTTCATAGACAAAGGATTCCAAGAGTTCATTAGCGACCTCGGGACAAAAATGCACTTCGCCCCAGTAGCTCACCCCCAAAGTAATGGGCAGGTGGAAGTATCTAACAGGACCATAAAAGATGGTCTGAAAAAGAGATTGGGAGAAGCAAAAGGGAAATGGCCAGGAGAACTCCAAAGCATGTTATGGAGTTACCGAACAACACCCCGAAGAGCCACAGGGGAAACGCCCTTTTCACTCGTCTTCGGTACAGAGGCCATCATCCCTGTCGAGGTAGTACAACCGTCAATACGAGTCCAAGTGTTCGATGAAAAAGGCAATGACCTCGGCCTGAGAACCAAGCTCGACCTCGTCAGCGAACACAGAGAAGTAGCTGAGCTGAGAAGAAAAGCTTTCCAGCAAAGAGTGGCAACAGCCATAAACTTACGCGCCAGGCCAAAGGGAATAAAGAAGGGAGATCTCGTTCTCCGAAAGGCTGAATTCGCACCCCGAAAGCCGTCCCACGGGGTACTTCATGCAAATTGGGAAGGACCGTACCTGGTACTTGCCGAAGTACGAAAAGGAGTTTATAAGCTCGGTGATGCCGAAGGCATAGAATTAAAAAACACTTGGCACTCAGAGGCCTTGAAAAAATTCTATGCCTAAAAAGTTTGGTGGGAAAGTTGTATTGCACAAGTTGGACAAATTTGTCTAAGTAAAAAGTTTTGAAGAAGTACAAAACAAGAGTCTCACGAAAGCAATAGCCGAGGAAAGCAAAAGTATGGCTTTCCGAAGTCCCTTGAGCGAATATGTTCGGGACAATGGAAAGCAAGAGTATGGTTTTTCGAAGTCCCTTGAGCGAATATGTTCGGGACAAAGGAAAGAAAAAGTATGGTTTTCCGAAGTCCCTTGAGCGAATATGTTCGGAACAAAGGAAAGCAAGAATATGGTTTTTCGAGGTCTCTCGAGCGAATTATGTTCGGGACAAAGGGAAACAAAGGGATCTGGCAAAAAAATTTTTATCTATTGAGCCAAAGAGTGCTTACAGAGAAGAAAGTTGCTGAAAGACTACAAAAAAGAAGAAGAAAATGAAGACAAAAGGCCCTAGTACAAACTAAGGAACCCCGGCGTCTTGAGAACTGCCAGCCTCTGTGCTTTTGTCAGCAGCCTTCGGCGCCGAGAAAGAAGGAGGCAGTTTCAAGTGCTCGATCTTGGACCAAGTCCACCGAGGCTCCTTCGGGATGTTCATGCCTTCGAGGAAGGAGAGGTCGAAATCTGGGAACTTCTGCAGAATTTGGTGCCGAGCAAGACAGAAGCCGTCTTGAAAGCCCAACTTCGTCATATCGTCGAACTCCCGCTTCTTGACCGCCAAATCTGCATAGTCCTTCTCCAGATCCGCGTAATCCTTCTCCAGATCCTTGTGCTTTTTCTTCAATGCCTTCATCTTCTTCTTCTCTTCTGAAGGCTTCTTCAGAGATGCGACCTCGGCTTCGAGCTGGGCCTTTTCCTCGAGCGTCTTCGCAAGGATTGCGTCACTTTCTGACTTATCCTTTTGAATCGCTTCTACGGCCGAAGTCAGCTCCGCCACCCGAGAGCCGATGTCGGAAAGTTTCTGGGAGGAGCCTTTCTCAAGTTCCTCTTTCTCTTTTATGAACCCCTCCCGAAGTTCAGCAATTTCCTTCTCCGAAGATTGCTTTAGCTGAGCATTGTCGGCAGCCAACGCCGAACACTGGGCCTTCGTCTTGGTGTAAAGGTCCCAGAGTGACACCCTCCGTTCTGTCTCTAGCGCTACCCGAACACGGAGCAACGCGGCATACCCCATCAGCTGTAAAAAAGGCAAAACAAAGGGAAAATGATGCTAAGTAAAAAGCAAAGGCGAAATCAGCACTAAGGAAACAGTGAAGCATACCTGGGCGGCATGTTCAGTGAGTTTGGCGGCCAAAGGGATGTCGCCAGGGTAAGCCTCCGCAAGGGCCTTGTAAGAGGCCTCAGTAAAAACCCCTTTGCACATCTGCCTGGCAATTTCGGGACAGTCCTTGGAGTACATATTCATGTCCTCCGTGAACGTCCAGAAGGGCTCATTCGGAACTTTCCCTGCCGGCACTTGGGCATCCCGAAGGGCCCTCTTGCGGGCGTGTTCGGCAACCCAGTCAGGAGCGGCCACCTCCGCTGCACAACAAGGCAGGAAAATTGGTTAAGGCCAGAAAAGTCTTAAGGATTTACAAGAGAAAAAAGGTTCTTCGACAAAATACAAACCTGCTGGCACCTCGGTAACGTCATCGTCAAGAATCGACGTCACCTCAGTAGAGACCCCCTTGCCTCTTTTTCGGCGCCGTTCCTCGACAGAAGGGGTCTCCTCCCCATCGCCCTCCAGAAGAGCATGCAAAGGCGTGGGGCTTTGAGGAAGGACGTCGGAAGAAGGGACGTCAACAGGAGGAACCTCGGGCAAAGGGGCAGCAAGGTCTTCGGGCTCCTCGTCTACCTCCTCCGGAATTTGCGGAAGAGAGGAAGGAGCAGCTTTCTTTGCCCGTTTGGGGGGAGGGCCGCCCGAAGTCTGCTTCTGCCTCCGAGAGGCGGCCTTCTTTGTCTGTTCGCCCCTCTGGGCCTGCCCGGTAAAAAGAGCCTTGTAAAAGGCAGCCGCGTCGTCGCCCATCTCTGAAAAAAGAAAAAAGAAGATCAGTGTAAGTCCAAGATGAAGTTATGAAGGAAAAAATGAGAAAGTAACTTACTCTCGTAAAAAGACTCATAAGTCTCCTTCCTCCGAAAGATTTTCACGAGCCAGGAGTTCTTCCCCGAAGAAGCCGGTTTCGGCATATTGAGGTCTGTCACGTGCTCCTTTACCACCTTAAGTTCCCGAAGGACCTCTTCGGTCATGAGCCTCCAGTTGATCGGAAAGGGGTAAAAGGCACGAGGAGAGACCTCGGCAGCCCAGTCAGAGACGGCCCGGATGCGCCTGTCGAAGTCCTCGAAGATAGGTGCTACGTCGGCGTCTAGCAGTATCTTCGGGTCAATAACATCCATCTTGAGCCTCCCCTGAGCCCACTTGGCCGGGACGTGCGACCAAGCCTCCGACTTCTTCAGGAAAAAGAATTTTTGTTGCCACCCTCGCCAGCTGTCTTTGGTGGCGAAGGTGAACGTATACTTTTTGCTCCCGGATCCCCGATGCAGCATGAAGTAGAAGCCACCCTTTGGGACCACGAAGAGCTTGTAGTACTGAAGAAAAACTACAAAGTGAGGTTTTATTTTGAAAACGCCGCACATACAGAGGAAGGCGTTGAAATAGCAGTACGAGTTCGGTGGGAGTTGGTTAACGGCAATGCCATGGAAGTTGCAGAACGCGCTAACCATCTCCGAGGGGGGATACCGAAGTCCGGCCTTCAGTTGGGCTCGGAAAACTGTGATTTCATCACTTCGGTTGGAGAAAGCAAATTGGTCAGGATGAGGCAACCTCGTCATAGAGTAAGAGGGTAAGAAAAACTTTTTCTTCCACTTCGCTAGCTTTGCCGGAGTAGTGCAGCAGGGGTGAGAAAGAAGTGGTTGCCAACTCTCGGGAACAGGCATGATGAAAACGAGTTCGGAAAAAAACAACGAAAATGAGTTCGGGAAAAACAGGGAAGGATCTTTGAAAAAAGCAGAAGGACTAAAACCCACCAAAGGTCTTGCCGGAATCTGGATTCCCGGAAGCCGTCGTGAAAAGTGGTCGGAAAAACGCCTGAAAAAGGAGAACCGCCGCAGAAAATCGGGAGAGAATTAGAAGGCAAAAGAAAGCAAAAGCAGAAGAAGAAAGGGGGTTATGAAAGGACTGATATATATAGGCCGAGAAGGCCAGGAGGACCGTCGTCATTAATATCCCTCGGAAGGCGAAGCGTCGCCATAACTGCTATGGGCGCCTGAAAAGTCGCGCCAGCCGTACTCAGTACATTCTTACCCAATAAAAGTGTGCCATGTGTCGGTCATCGCGCAGCAAATGTGCCACGTGTCGCCCATCACGCCGAGCACGCCCTCTGACACCGTTTGGTCTAGAGGCGCCGCCCTAAACTGACTCTGCTGGATACAGGACGCGACGCATGAGCAGACCTATAAAGGCAAAAAAGTAGGTTTCCTCGAAGACGCCAAAAGACAGCCTGTGGCTTCGGGCGAAACGTCTATCTTCGGTACAAGGTTATCCTATTTCCCCTTGCCACAAGGACACCAAGAGACAGCCTGTGACTTCGGGCAGAAGGTGTATCTTCGGCACAGGGACAGCCTATCTTCTCACGCCTCGAGGAAGCAAAAATGCTGCCCATCGGTACAAGCAGAAGAAGGCGTCTTCGGCACAGGCATCACAACCACAAGACCCGAAAACCGATGAACCGAAGTTTCTCACTTCGGCTTTTCGGAGGGGGGCCTGTGATAGCCAAAGGCTATTGCCTCCTCGGTAGTAACTCCCTGCCAGAATATTGGCCGAAGAGTCTGACGTCACCCAAGAGAGGATCTTTTTACGGACCTCGGAAGGTGCGAAGTCAAACACTATGAGCTCGAGACTTCGGTTAGCTCGTCAGGAATTCCGAGGACAACACCATCTCCATCGAGGGGCCAAACTGACTGCCTCCGGGTACGAGAGCCATCTCTCTGAAGCAAGGGAGAATCTCCCCGAAGGCAGAGGCCCCGAAGAGGGTCTTCCCCGAACAAGAAACACCTGAGCAAGGGAATCCCCTAACTATGGGTGTGAGTCCCGAAGAAGGTGTTCATCAAGGGAACTCCCAGAACTATGGGATAGATCCCGAAGGAGGTGCTCGCACCAAAGGACGGATAGAATCCGAAGAGGGTGCACGCACCGAAGGGCGACCTCGCCCAGGAGACCTCGGGAGTACGGTATGAGCATTTAAGGAGCCTCTGACATGTCGCCCACAAGCCCTACACGTCACATCTGAACGGCGAACTGACACGCCGTAGCCGCCCCCGTCCTGACACAACCCGTCCGGGTCCAGGGCTAAAGGAGGCTGCAAACGGCTGCCTGTCCCCTAGGTCCAAAACTACAGATCAAATCTGACCGAACACGTGTCATGATCTGAACGGACCAGCTACTCCTATAAATACTAGGAAATGGGACTGGGCAAAGGATGGGCATTTTTCCTCCCTCTGAGAAAACACAAAACAGGCAAGACACTTGATCCCTTAGTGTTCTTCCTCCACTTTCACTCAGAAAACTGACTTGGGCGTCGGAGGGTCCTCCCCGGAAAAGCAAACCGGGGACCTCCTAACCTCTTCTTTGAGCTTTTCAGGCACACTCAGCTGGGAAACCATAGCTCCAGGCGCTCACCTCGTCAGGAAGTCTCCTAGCATGTCAACATGACAGCAAACGAAGATGCCTTGGGGCATCAGGTAGGTAGCCGTTTTGTAGGCTCCTCGGGTCTGAGACCGAGACAGGTCGTGACAGGACTTGGACGGTGTCAGTGCGTCAGACCGCTGTTCTAGGTGGCGTGTAGCGCCTATGGGCGACATGTCAGAGGCTTCTTAAATGCTCCTGCCGTATTCCCGAGGTCCTCTTGGCGAGGTCGTCGTTTGGTACGGACGTCCTTCTTCGGGAGGCGTACTCGCAGTTCGGGGAGTTCCCTGATTCGGGGGTACCGCCTTCGGCGAGATTCTTCTCCTGCTTGGGATAGTTGGACCTTCGCCTCCGAAGGCGATCCGTTTGGTCCCCCGAGGGAGCCGGTAAAGTCCTTGAAGTCCCTGGCGTATTATCCGAAGTCCCGAGTTCGAGGCGTTTTGACTTCGCTCCTTCCGAGGTCAATGACAGTGCCTCTTTCGGCTGACGTCAGGCTCTCCGGCTATATTTTGGCAGGAGGTGTGTACTGAGAGGGATGGTAGCCCTTCGGCTATCACCAAGCACTTTAGCATCTAAAGTAGAAAGTAAGGCACACCTTCTTGAAAGAGCATCTGGCATAATGTTTTCCTTACTTTGCTTGTATTGAAGTACATATGGGAAGGATTTAATAAACTCCACCCATCTTGCATGCCCTCTATTCAACTTGCCTTGGCCACTAAGGAACTTAGAACAATTGATGATCTGTGTCAATCACAATTTCTTTGGCCATAAATTGTGCTACTAAGTCTCCAAAGCTCTTTCCAAAGCATAAAGCTGCTTGTCATATATATCATAGTTCAATGTAGAACCATTGAGTTTGTTACTAAAGTAAGCAATGGGGAGGCCTTCTTACATTAAGACATCTCCAATACCTAATCCTACGGCATCACACTCAATTCAAATGTTTTAGCAAAGTTAGAAAGTGCTAAAACTGGTGCTGATGTGCACCCTATTGGTAGAAGGACCAAGAAACATGGCCAAGATGCTAAAAAGTTCTACAAACAACAATCCATGAGACTGGAATTCAACCCCTACCCTTAACCAACCTATGGTTCAAAACAAGAAGTATAAAGAACATAAGGAAAACTAGCTTCCTTCTACACCAAGGTAAGTTCACTAAGAACTCAAGAGAATAGGTCTCAGAAGTAATATTATTAAGCAAAAAGTTCAAGGTTTTAAAAGTAGAATAAGGCCTTCATATAGGCTTATAACTAGGTTAAAATAAGGCATAAATTTGGACTAGAAGCCCTAAACCATAAAGACTTAGAAAACCTAGTCAAACTATGAGTCCGACACATGGTTTGCTCTTATTTTTGTGCGCAATGTGTGTGGTATGTTTCCCATGTGACAAAAATACTTCCTAGGGCCTAAATACATCCTAAATATTGTAAAGAAATTGAAAATAAAATAAAATTCAACCCAGAACACAAAATAAATCTCATAAACCCTTAAAGATGCTATCAGGTACATTCCATGGTATATTTAGGGTGTTTGTGCCCCCTAGTTCTGGCTAGAATCTTTGAGTTCCATTTACTTGATACCTTCCTTTAGGAAATATAGAAGGGCCTTGAAGCTTTAGGGATCATAAATTCAAGCCATAGAAGAAAATGACATGAGAGGTTCTTAAAGGGGGTTCTAAGGGTGCATTTCAGGTGTGTTCTTGAGCTTTTTGTGGTTTTATGCATCTTGGCACTTTAAGAGAGAGTACAAAGCTGTGTCATCTCTTGAATATGACTCCTTGACTATTGTAGTAGCTCCACATGAGGATTCAAGTCCATCTTCCATGAAATAGTAAGTGGCAGAGGCATGAAGTGCCTGAGCTCTCTCCTTAGCCCTCCTCTTTGTAGTAGGTCCACGAGTTATCTTCAATGGGTTTTTTCCATCATTGAGTTTGCGTTCAAGATTTATGTCAAATCCCCCCACCTTAGAAGGATTCATCCTTAAATCTGCATGTTCAACAAGAGAAATATTAGAAACATTAAAAGTGGCACTCACATTATACTCACCCGGCAAGTCTAGCATGTATGCATTGTCACTAATATTCTTGACCACTTGAAAGGGTTCATCTCCTACTAGATGAAGCTTTGTTCATTTTGGAGCTGTAAACTTTTCCTTTCTCATGTGTAACTAAACTCAATCTCCAAGTTCAAAGTTTACTTTCCTTCGACATTGATTAGTTTTTTTAGCAACTTATTGATTTTTTAGCTCAATTTGTTGCTTAACCTTCTCATGCAACTTCTTCACATTTTGACCTTCTTCTTGCCATCTAAACTAGAAACCTCATTTGCTAGAAAAGGTAAAAGATCCAATGGAGTTAAAGGTTAAAGCCATACATAATTTCAAAAGGTGAAAATCTAGTAGTAGTATGCATAGCCCTATTGTAAGCAAACTCCACATGAGACAAGCAATCTTCCCAAGAATTCAATTTCTTACCAATGATAGCTCTAAGCATAGTGCGTAAGGTTTTGTTTGTTACCTCAATTTTCCCATTCATTTTTGGGTAAAAAAAGTAGAAAACAAAAGCTTAGTGCTCCCATAAAGTCATGCAAAAGTGACTTAGGAACTTTGGGTCTCTATCTAAGACTATAGTCCTTAGAAGTCCATGAAGTCTAACAACTGCCCCAAAAAACAACTTAGCCATATACATAGCATCATTTATTGTATTCCATGAAATAAAATGTGCCAATTTAGAAAACCTATCCACTACAACAAAGACAGAATCTTGGTTCCTCTTAATCTTAGGCAAACCTACTATGAAGTCCATTGAAATATCAATACATTGATGAGAAGCCTTTCTACATGCAATGCAATGGTCACAAACCTTTAACAAATCCTTATCCATATCCAGCTAATAGTAGTGTTCCTTCGTAGTATGCAAAGTT
Organism: Aquilaria yunnanensis; assembly: GCA_039654915.1. Taxonomy (NCBI): domain Eukaryota; kingdom Viridiplantae; phylum Streptophyta; class Magnoliopsida; order Malvales; family Thymelaeaceae; genus Aquilaria; species Aquilaria yunnanensis. Next base: position 79,410,709 of record CM077593.1, read on the forward strand.
TTGGCTATACCAAAGGGACCATTCAATCCCCCATTATGTGCCTCTTTAGTTAAAATTTCTCTCAAAGAAGTCTTAGGCACACATAGCCTATTCTCTTTGAAAAGAAAACCATTAACTTGATGAGAATCTTCAAAGGAAAACTTAGAACACTTAGCATAGATTTCACCAAAATTAGGGTCAGAAGCATATAAGTCTTTCAAGTGCTCAAAGCCTAACACTTTAGCATCTAAGGTAGAAAACAAGGCAAACCTCCTAGAAAGGACATCCACCATTATGTTATCCTTACCTTGCTTGTATTTGTTAGCATAGGGGAATGACTCAATGAACTCCACCCACCTTGCATGCCTCCTATTTAGCTTACCTTGCCCATTAAGCAACTTAAGGGCTTGGTGGTCAGTGTGAATGAAAAACTCCCTTTGCCATAGGTAGTGTTGCCAAGTTTCTGAAGCTCTCACCAATGCATAAAGCTCATTGTCATAGGTGGGATAGTTCAATGTAGCACCATTAAGCTTCTCACTAAAGTAAGTAATGGGGCAGCCTTCTTGCATTAGGACAACTCCAATGCCTATACCTGAAGCACCACACACAAATTCAAAAGTTTTAGCAAAGTTAGGTAAAGCAAAAAGTGGGGCATGGCAAAGCTTTTCCTTTAACAATAAGAAAACATCATCTTGTGCCTTTCCCCACTGAAATTCAACACTCTTTTTTATAACTTCTGTTAGAGGTGCAACAATAAAAAAAATTTTCTAACAAACCTCATATAGAAGCTACCTAACCCATGGAATGATCTCACCTTAATGATGGATGTTGGGGTTGGCCATTCTTTGATGGCCCTCACCTTTCTTGATCAACTTTAATCCCTTGAGAGCTCATAAAAAATCCAAGGAAAATAACTTTCACAACACAAAAGAGCACATTCTCAAGTTAGCATACAACTTTTGCTCTCTCAATGTTCCTAACACTTGTTTCAAATCTCCAACTCGCTCATTTAGGTTCTTGCAATAAACTAAGATATCATGGAAGTAAGCAACAACAAACCTACCAATGTAATCACACAAGACATGATTCATAAGTCTTATGAATGTACTATGGGCAATAGTCAATCTAAAAGGCATCACTTGTTATTCATAAAGTCCAAATTTTGTTTCAAAAGCTATTTTCCATTCATCCCATTCCCTCATCCGAATTTGATGGAAGCCACTTTTCAAATCAATCTTAGAAAACAAATTAGAACCATGTAATTTGTCAAGCATATCATCAAGTCTAAGGGTAGGGTGCCTATACTTTACTGTGATTTTGTTCATTGGCCTATAACGCATGCACATGTGCCATGAGGCATTTTCCTTAGGCATTAATAAGATAGGAATGGCATAAGGGCTCATGTTTTTCCTCACAAAACCTTTGGCCAACAACTCCTCGATATGCCTTTGGATCTCCTTGGTTTTCTCAGGATTGGTCTTATAGGCTGGCATATTTGGAATTGGTGTACCAGAAAAAAGGTGAATTTGGTGTTTAATGCCTCTTATAGGTAGTAACTGTCTTAGATCCTTAGGAAACACATCCTCAAAATTCTTCAATAAATATAAAACAACAATAAGAGGAGATGTTAGATCATTGATAGCAAGTAAAAAATCTTTGTAAAGTAAAAAAAGCACTGGTTCTTGTGCTTGAAGGGCTTTCCTCACGTGTCTCATTTATTCCATATAGCACTATTTCTTTTCACTCAACTTCCCCTCATTCGTTTCTCTTAGAAACTCTTCTCTTTTTTTAACCTCATGTCCACTATTCTCATAGGGTCTCTTGAATGTTCTCTCAACTTGCCCCTCATCACTTTTGCCCTTAAATTTTCCTTTTTTTTTTCCCTTAACCTTATATGAAGTTTTCTTTGGTCCTCAAAGACTTGTTATGGTGAAAGTGGAACATGCATGATTGGCCTCTTTTGGTAGACAAAGGAGTATGAATTCTTCTCCCCATATTGTGTGACCCTTTATCAAATTTCCAAGACTTCACAAGCAAGATGTGGCAAGCTTACATGGGCAAAGCATCACAAAGCACTTGGTCATAGTAAGTACCAATCTTAAAATTAACCAAAGCTTACTTAACCACCCTTAACTCTCTCACACCATTCAACCACTGAAGACTATAAGGTTAAGGGTGTTTTTGTGTAAGAACCTTCAATTTCCCTATCATGGTTAAGCTTGCCACAATAGTAAAAGTTCCTCCATCAATAATAAGGCTAAAAAATTGGCCTTGGGCTCAGCACTCTGTGTGAAAGATGCACTCTCTTTGGTCGGTCTCCTTTTTGACTTGCATGCTAATGGCCATTTTAGCAACAAAGGCAAAGTCAACATACTCAGCCTTAGTTGTCCCCTTAAGAATGTCCTTCAATGGTGGTGGCATCTCCTCAATAGGTTTATCTTCATTCTTGGATATAAGTTCTCCATCATCTTTTAGGATGATGACCTTATTTTTCGGGAAGTCCCTCATATAGTGCCCCTTGCCTTTACATTTGAAGCACTTCATCTCCCTAGCTCTAGGGGCACCCTTAGGTGGAGATGTGGATTTGTCTTAGGAAGGCCGAGACAAGACACCTTCGGTATTGGATGTAGCCTCCATCTTGGGCTTTAGGACATCCTTCTTGGTATCCTTGCTCCATGCCCCCTCCATGTGAAGTTTCCTCATTAAGCCATGTTAGATACTTTGGTCATTTGGATGATCCTTTTGGGCTTGGTGGCATGGTGTAGCAAATCCTCCATGCTGACATAGGGCACCATCTCCACCTTGTTTGCTATCTCAAGATTGGGATCATTATCTAGCTATGGTGGCCTCCTTATCCTCCATGATGTGGGCTTGGGTCAAGGTCATCTCAAGTTCCTTGTGATAGTCCTCTATACTTCTTTGACCTCGTAGCAATCTTAGAAGATTAAGGTGTTGATCCTTACAATAATAACTAGGGACAAGCCTTCTCCTCATCTATGCTTTGAGTTCTCTCCATGTGTTTATGGGTTCCTTCTTATTTCTTCTTTTAGAAGTCATAACCTGATTCCACCAAACAAGATCATAGTCAATGAACTTAGCTGCTGCTAATTTTACCTTTTTTTCCTTAAAGTAATGATGGAAACCAAACACCATCTCAACCTTTTGCTCTAACTCCTAATAGGCATTTGAATCACTTTTCCCTTAGAAGGATAGAATAGTGCGCTTAATGGAGTTCAAGTTATTGTCTTCTCTAGGCTCCCCCCACCTAGGGACCCTTTGTTCTTGCCAAGCACATTCTTCATCCTTGGGCTCCTTAATCCTTGCACCTCTCCTTGGTTGGAGCATAGGGTTAAACCTCCTTGGCAACCTCAAGTCTATGTCTTCAATCTTTACCATCAATCTATTGAGGGCATCTTTTATCTATCTTTTGGAAGGCTTTTCATTTAGCCTTACCTTAATCCTTCTATCTTCTTGATCAGCCATGATTCGTGAAATCAAAGATCATCACAACATACACCTTACGTGTTTCACTTAATGATGTGCACTCAAACACTCAATTTGTTAGTGAAAATATTGCTTTCAAAAAGATCCTGAGAAGTTCTAAAAAAATTATCCTCAAAGCAAAAGAAAAACCAAATTTATCTGAAAGCTAATTTTTGAATCCAAAATAGAGGTGGACTAAACAAAATTTGAAAGACTCAAGGAAGCCCTTGCAATAAAAGATTACAAGAACTAAAAATAAAAATTTAGGCTCAAAATTGAAAGTTTTAGGGTTTGTGGGCACAAAAACAAGTAATTGTGCAAGCTTTTTTTGGCAAATATTTTTTTTAGACTTTTATTTATTTATTTATTTCTTGTTTGGAAATACTTTTATTTTTGGGTCCTTGTTGCCAAAGAAACAAAGTTGCAATTACTTATTGCCAAATAAAAAAGAAACCTTAATTTTATAGGCATAATTGAAAGCAACTTTATATTAGAACAAACTGGCTTGGCGTTTGACATGACCCCTGATGGGTCTACCCAGGAAGTTTATGGAAACTTGTCCGACATTAATTGCAATTGGCTAATTAATTACACTAGCTAAAACCTTTATGCTTTTAATCAATTAATCTTATTATGCATTGAGAATGTGCATTGACTTGATCAATAAAATGAAAAAATAACACTTTAAAATATCACCATGGCATTTCACTAAAATCGAACATTATTATTGTCAAAGTATTTAAAACATTTATGTGGTTAACTACACATAATCAACCAAGTATGAACATCCAAGCAAACGTAGATTATGCTCACACCCAAAAGCGACACTAGAGTACACTACTCATACATGAACACTAGGGGAAAACTAGTGTATGAAAAATATACACTGAACCAAACTACTGAGATCCGTGAATAAACTCCCACCTTAGAGCAAACTCTCGGTGGCAAGTTCCATAAGCCCTCCATTGTCCTTTACTAGCCTCTATAGGCTAAATAAATAACTGTAGTTAGTACCAAAACCTATCCAACAAGTGAACCACAAAACTAGAATCACAAGATTCAAATAAACCATATTCTTGCTCATGAGCTTAACTCAACAACCCTTAATGGTTGCTAGCTCAACGACACCCAAAAATTGCACAACAAAAGGTAAAGGATTAAGAAAAAAAGATTCTTAGTAAAGGATCCGTCAACTTGCAAAAAAAAATACTAAGGACACACATATATACAATATATATGGAGTCTACTATGTGCACTTGTAGTCAGAAGGCTAACATATACGCATATATTTGAGTCCTTTGGGACTCCTCCTCATTCTAGTCCTGGCCTGAACATCACCTCATGCCTAACAAGTTTTGGACCTTAACTTGTTCCTAGAAAACCTTGGCTTGCTGACATCCTAGTGACTGAAGCTCACTAAGTAACCTTCCCCTGATTGTTGTGTAGGTGAACATGGCGGATCCACCTCGCTTGACTACTAAGGAACACATTTGGTGTACTAAGCCTCCACATAGTGCCTCAAGTCCTTTAACCTACCTAGGTCACTTATGTACTAAGCTACCACCTCAAAACCTTAATAATAGTGCACTAGGTTGTTACTTCCACCTCAAGCAATCTTGCCTAGGTTACAAGTGCACTAAACCTTCACTTAAGGTGCAAACCTATCCACCAGTACTTAGTTCACCCTAGTGAACTAGCAATGAAAATGGTTGGGCTCATTCACTAGGTTCTTTGGAACCACCTAGGTGCACTAATGTTACTTGCATTAAGCCTCAATCTCGAAAGCCCTGCTATGCTCCCGATGGTATTAAACCTTAAACCTGATTAATGGTGCTTTAATATGACCAAAAGTTTCCTTACTTTGAACATAAGATGATGCTAAATCGAGTAAAATTCAAGCTTTTTAAAAACACGAAAATGGTGGCTCTTCCTTTTATCTTCACGTGAAATCTTGAATCACCTTAATTGGACACTCGAGTGAAAAGTTACAGGAAAAATACTACAAGTGTGTCAAAGTTGGCGGGTCTAAGCGTTTTGCTTGTAGGGATATGTCCCTAAGGTTGGCAACACCTCACCACATTACAAACACACATTAGTTTATAACTTGAGGGCTTGGCAACGTGCCCCCAACCCTTTGTGCACATAAAAATTCAAAAATTTTCCTCATAGGCACTTTGTGGCCTTCCAATGCCTCCCAATGGTCCTAAGGACGCCTCCAATTGCCTCAAACCTACTTGTATACATACACTAGGCCACAATGTAGCATTTAAACCAATCATATGATATCCATAAACACCACACAAACCATCAAAACTTCATTAGTCTACCATGTTTATCACCATCCACCAACTAACACCATTCACAAAACTACTTGAATTTTACCACAAGAAAGCTATGAATGACACCAAATATGCATGAAGCATAATTCTCTTACTTCAATTAAGCTTGAACTAGCATGAATCAAGCATCATAAGCCACATAGACCAATTTCCAAGGGGTTCCACTATGTTCCTAGGTTCCAAGAAAAATACAAGGCTTATGGCACTAAATTAACACCAATCCAACAAAACCCAAGCTTCCAATAACTTAAGAAACATGGAATCATCAAGGGGAAAAAAGGCCACAACGAATTCAACCTCGCCCAAGCTTGAAGATGCCCCAACAAGCTTCAAATGCAAGCATAAAACAAGCAATCCTCCTCATGGGTACCATGGAAGCCTTGAAATTTCTTTAAGAATTCAGGGATTGGAAGAAGATTTGGCAGTAAAATGAGAGGAAGGAAGAGACCTATGGGCTTTGCATGAGAATTAGGGGAATAGTGCTAAAAATCCTTTCCCCAACAAGTTTAATAGCCATAATGCCTCTCCCCCCTCAAACTTTTTTAAAACTTGCAAAAATACCCTTTCCCTAAATAGTAACTAGGTAAATACACTTAGTAAAAAATGCTAGCTTGGGCTTTAAATTTTAGAAATAGTAATTTTTACTCCTTGGATATGCCCTGACCTTTTAAGGTGCAAAATGACCATTTTGCCCATGGGCAAACCTAGTGCCATAAACAACTCAGAACTAACTAACCCTTGAGTAACTTACTTGATCTTGTTAATTCACTTTTTATTAAAGTATTTAAGCTAGAGATTTATGAACTTACCTCACTCACCAAGTATTCCACTAGGAGGGCTATAACATTCTCCCTACCTTGGAGAATTTGGTCCTCTACAAATTCAATCTCCCCACCTTAAGACACTAACTTATGATATGGTGCCAACATATCCCGCTCTAACCTACCAAGGGGTGTCAGTCCATGGCAACCCGTTTGGCACTAAACTATTAGACTTGCTTAGCTAATGCACTTCGGCACTTAAGTCGAGCCCTATCTTGTATAAGTACTATGGCTAATGCCATTCTTTGTGCTCACACCTAACTGTATTCCAATTACTACTCACTGTTCTCCCCACCTTAGCCTAACCTTACTCTGTCCGAACACCTTAATGTAGCTTTTATTCTTGAAGACTATGGTATGGCCTCTCTTTACCTTTAGCACACGGTACTATTGAAGGACATTTGACTACTCCAAGCTATCTTAATAAATCCAGTGATCACGAATCCTCTAAACCATACTTAATTCCTGGGCCTTCTAGTGCAAGATAACTTAACAAGTTTTGTAAACTTGTCCACTGACCTCACACTGATAATTACTTACTTAAAGCTTGGCACTAGTTAACTACCCTCAGTCTCTTTCTTCTGTGCTTGGACCCATTAGTGTAAACTAACTTAACAAGTTATACTTGTCCGTTAACACTCACACTTGAATGGTCCCACCCCAGGTTCAACACCCAACGTCTTTATACCAAACCTCTTAGTGCAACTTAGCTTAATGAGCATATGACTCGTCCATTAACCCTTACACTGACAGTTCCTAACTATTGGTTTGGTAACCAACAGCTCCTAACGATCACTAGACTACGTGTGCCACTAGTGTACTATGGCATTGCCATATACACCAATAGTACCCTAAGGCATAGCCCGCTCCAAGCTCTACTATACTTTAGGGCTTTTCCGAATGAGTGAACTACCAAAAGTTGCAAATCCTGGCCTACCTTAAAGTACAAGTTTTCCAATGCTCCCCTCGGACAACCCAAATGCATCAATCATACTGGTGCATTGGGCAAGGTACCAATGCACCGCCCGAGCACAACGATCCTATAGCCATCGGTACTCTCGATTTTCTCACACCACAAGCTTACCAAAGAAAGCCTCTCTGGCATGAGTGGGAACACCTTTAAGCAGCTAGTAGCAATTGGGCCTTATTTGTGTCCCCTCAAATCAGGTTTCCTAGCTATCAGTGACTAAGCTACTAATATACCACCAAGGTGAAGGTCTTGATGCTTTAGCTGCTCCACTCGAAGTAGCCTAGGAGCCTGGAACCTACACACTAAGTCTCTTAACTTTCTTGCACTCGAAGCACAATACCCTACACACACCAGAGTAGTATTTTACATGTGTCCTTAGAACACTTGCTTCTTAGCACCAAACTTACTCGATGTGTAAAGCACCTATGAGGCCACTAGTTGAGTTGCAAGGTACTACTAGATTCTAAGCCAACCTAGGTATATTTGGTTTGGTAGTTGACTAGACACCTCAGCCCTTCTTACTAAACTTTGACATGCCTCCAGTCTCATTCAACTTCTCAACCCCCTCCTCAGCTCCTTGGCCTCAAACACTATAAAAAACCTAATCAAAAACCATCATCACTTAAACTATGCTTACAAAGAACCATCTCCACCTTTCATGCTCAACTACCATACCATAACTACATCGTGCCAACCTTTCATTAGGAAGATGTACCCTCAGCTTCTCCATGTCCATTCAACTTACTTGGTGGAACAAATGACTTTAGTTAACTATCAAGAGGTGGTTGGCCTTGGAAAATCACTTAGGTCGCTCATCCCCTACAACTCTGCCTAGTGCTCTAGCTATACACCTCGAGGCTAGCTTTATACCTCGGAGTTGTGAGCATACCTATTAGCGACCAATTTCACATATCACAATCCCTTCCCTTTAAAGTCACCAGGGTCTAGTGAAATGCTTTAACTCTGGGATTTAACTAACTCAACCAATATCCTTACTGACTAGGCTTCCAACCCTTGAGTTCTCTCTACTCCAGTAAACACAACAACTACCAGAGTCACAAAATTGATACCTGAGCACAATTGTACCTAAACTAGACCTGGCACTTTGATTACTAAGTATGGCACTTAACTAGGTGGGAGATTTTTTCACCTTATGGTTATATGTGAGTTGAATCTCAACTAGTCATTATGAACACTTATTCACAGGCATTCCATAGACACTAACTTGAAGGGTTAAGGCCAAAGGCTTCTCTTTTTTGGCATCACCTAGTTATTTCTAACCTGGTGGTTCAATGTTCTTCTAACTTACTGGCACTAACATAAAGCATCAAGCATTCACCACAGCATCTACCGTTCCACTTTGGATTAACTCATTTTTCTACTTGGCTGGTTTCACTAGTCAAGTTTTTCTTCTACACAAGTCACCTCAGTGGCCCTCGACTCCACAAAACCTTGGGATGATGACCATAAGTCACCGACCATCCCATGGTCTATGAAAGTCAATCTTATTACTTGAGTCCTCTGACTACCTTTCGGCAGTCAAGCCGAACCCTAACAATGACCCTACTTCTACTGGCTCTAGCCTGAGGTATATGGCTAAGGGGCAAATAAACCTATCCATCCGCTTACCCATAGACAAGTTCCTTATTCCTTACTTCTTCTGTGTTCACACTAGCATTCCATGGTTAGAAATAAAAATTAAAGCTTACCTACTTATCTATTTGGTATTTGACTGAACCTCTCTGCTAATGCACTACTCTAAGGAACTCATCCATTCAATTAGCCAGTCTTTATATTACCAACTAGGCCAACCAAAACTAATCTTGTGAAAGAATAAAACCTATGGAACCTTAGGAAAAATCCAATCTAAGGCATTTAAGCCTCCACTTATGTGGTTTCACGCACTAACAAGTGGGTCATGGGGTTCCTGGTATCGCTCCAACACTTGGTGCATCTTTAGGTCCTAATGCACTTGGGTTAACCCTTAACCCTGGTCAAAACAACTATTTAACAAGCAAAATAAAACTATGCTAGTAAACAAATGCTAGAACTTACCAACAAAGTAACTAGATAACTAGTGAAAGGTTAGAGACTTGCCACACACTTGTGATTCACTTGGACATGAGGTCATTATAGCTACTAGTCACATCCAACAAGTGGCTGCCTATTATGACCATTTGATTGGCCGAGCTAAACTCAAACTAATGCTCTAGTGGTACTAGGTTAACTCCTTGTGGCAACTCCTATTTGGAACAACTTTTTAGGCTAGTCTTGACTTAATTAAGCCTAATAATACCACTAGTTCGATGGCCGCTTGAACCATTGACAACATTTCCTAGGTGCAAGCTAAGATTCATGTACTTCCCATGGGCCTTAGCCTACCCTCTCATGATTCGTTCTTGTTCTTCGGTCTTTAGCCAACTTTTGCACTATGGGCATATTGCCCATGCTCCAACTAGGTTGGATGAGCCAACCTCCACCTTGCTATTCTATGTCTCCAAATCCTCTAACTCTCTTTTGAGAGCCAATGCATCTCGGACCACTTGCCAGTGCCCACCTTGATGATCATCAAGCACCTTTGTATGCTGGCTTAAGTCCTTGGAGAATTTGGCCTCATGCTCATACTCTTAATGGAAAAGCTATGAAAGTGATATTCTTTGTTGCTTTGTAGCCTCCATGACTAATTATTAATCACTTAGGTTAGTGCATCCTCAACACTTTTCAATTTTGCCTAAACCATTCAAGTTGATGCGTTCAAGTCTTGACACTTTGGGAGTAGTTAACTCAGCTTGTGGTATTCCTTACCTTGGAGGTTTCCATGCCCTTTTAGTCCTACAGATCATGTTGCCTACCTCATGTTCAAGGTTCAAAAATAACTTCCTAGGATGAGGGTCACATTCCTCTACTTGCACTAAGGCATACTTTTACCATGAAGCAAGTGAAAATAACTACCCCAACATTGCCACACTAGATTGCTAAATGCATTCTCGGACCCTTAGCCTCTAAAAGCACACCTAACCTAGTATTCATTATCATAACCTGCAGCCAAAGCTATATGAAAACTCATAGATGTTGGTTAGTACTAACTACCTTAGCATAAGGACAATCAACTAGATCTTAGTTTGTTACCACCTCACAAAATGGGAGAATTACAAGTGTGTCATAATGGCTAAAAATCATTATATTGTGTAATTCTCACCATAGTGATTCAAGTGTGGGGGTAAAAGACATGATCAACACCTCCTTAAAAGTGTTCCAAGTTGGTAACTTGGCCCCCAAGAAAAGCCTTAAGGATTGCTTGTTTGTCAAGCAACCTATGGATTTTTTTGTAAGGTTTTGGAAATTCGGGTACTCAATTGCAAAACTCTCAAGAAAGAGACTTGGAGAGTTATGAGAAGGATATGAATGGTATAAAAGTGCCATTGAAGGACCAAATTACTCATGGAGGACAAGTTTGGACAAAGGAAACACTAAAGGCAATAAGGACCTAAATGTCCTGGTGTAAACCTTAAGGTGTTCAAGCTTTTGACTTAAGTCTAATGGTGGAATTTTGGGGTTATCCCACCATGGGGGAGGCATCCATGACTTGATAATTAGTCAAAAATGTTGGGCACATGTGCACCAATGAGTTTAAGACAAAGAAACCATAACAAGGTTAAGCTTGTTAAGTGTGTTTTGTGCCCTTAAGCTTATTTAGGGCCATTTAAGTGGCCAAATCACTTATCCCTCTATCATTTTCGTCCTCTCCCAGCCCAAGAACACAGCCATACTTCCTCCATAGCCACCACACCTTCAAACTTGCAATTGATTGAAATTGAAGGCAAAAGGAGGCAATTGGAAGCTATGTGGTGCTAAGACTTGAGTGCACCTAGGATCAAGCTCCAATTTCAGCATACCTTTCTCTCATAGACTATTTTATGCAATTTTCAAACATCCATGGAGCTAGGGCTAAGCTTGGAAGAGAGCCATGAGCTTGATGAACCAAGCTTAGTGAGGGGAGTGCACTTATTGAAGGTTTGGTGACCTAGTGTGAAATGCACAATGATGGCAGTAAAGTGAGGGTTTCTAGAGCCCAAAGTTAGTACTAACTACTATTAAAATCCTCCTAAGACCAAGCATTAGCTTGATGAGGGCTGCCATAGTGATTTATTTAAGTTTATTGCATGTTTTACGGACTAATCTATGGTTATTGTTGCTGCTACATTTCATGTGTTTGTTGTTTATTGTTTGTGTTTGGCTGCTGCATTTGGTTGCTGTATATTGTATATATGCATTGTGGTTTTTTTGTTTTAGTGTCTTTGGATGCAGGTTTTAATGATGGTTACATTGCCTATTGAATCTAAGTGCTACCCTTACTAAGTTTCTCAATGAAACTTACTCCCTCCAATTTTGTCCTTTCAGATCCAGCTAAAAGATCACATTCAAACTGACCTTTTTCGTTTGAGTTTTGATCTGAGATTTTAGGTACATGAACTTTCGTATGTTTAGTTATGATCTGAAAATTTTGGTGATTTAAGGAGCACATTTGGTGTTTTTAATGGTGGTACTTATTGTGTTGTGCAGCAGCTGTCCAACATCCTGTTTCTGGAGTCCATTGCATTCTAGGCACTCCTATAACTTAGGGTGTGTATTTAGCTGAGTTAAGACCATTTTGTAGTGAGCGTATGCATATACATGTAGTGTATGTAAAATGAGACAAGTAGGTGAGCATTTGAGTAATGTTTTGGCTATGTAAGTGATGTGGTGCAAAGCTGCCTACGTGTGAATGATAGGCTGCTTACTTCTAAATTCTGTTTTTGGCCACATAAAGTTGTTAAAATAAAGGGAATGTAATTCATATGTGTAATGGACATATATGGGATAGCTTTGGAGGGCTTTGCCCTTGTGAATGAAGTGTTTGCATGGTTTGGAAAAATTATATGGGCAAAATGGTCCAAAAGTTGCCAGAATTTTGACTCTGGACCTAAAGTTTGATATCTCCCTGTGTAGAATGAATATTTGTATGAACTTTTGACCACACCTAGAGGACATCTAGAGGGTTAATTGGGATTTGGAATTTCCGGATTTAGAGTCCTATATCCAAAGATATGATGTTACAAAGTTGGCTGAGTTATTGTTCATTTGGTCAGAATTTTGTAACCAACTTAAAAAATTCATAACTTGGTCCATAGGTGGGCTATTGATATAAAACAAAATTCCTTGGTTTTATCTGAGTATCTACTTGATAATGGAGCAAAAAATAGGGGTACATGGCTAGAATAATACAGTTTATTTGTGGAAGTTACAGGTGCAGTGGCTGGTCACTAGAACTTAACAAGATTGCCTAATGTGTGGTAGCCAAAACTAAGACCTGTGCTAGTGTTTTCCTTCTTTGCTGCCATGGTGTGCATGAAATGTGAATATGTGTGTGATGGTTGGACCAATATGCAGGTATTTACATAGTACCCAAGAGGGCCACTTGGGTATATACACTAGGGGTAGTGTTCTGATGGCCTACAGAACATTACCAATCCTAGGAGTCTAAATGCACAATTTTGGCACCATAACTGGACTACCCCGGAGTGGGTAACATAGTTCCTAGCCTCCCATGACCATGACCGAGCTTTGATACCAGATTGACATGGCCCCATATAGGCCTACCTAGAAAGCCTATGGGAACTTGTCCCACACTAGTATCAATTGCCTAAGTGATTATGAGCACACTAGTTAAAACCTTTATAATTCTAGTTAATTAATCCTACTATGCAATCATGCGTGAATATGTGCTTTGACTTAATCAATAAAATAAGGAAAAAATACATTCAAATGTTGCCATGGTATTTTATTAAAATTGAACATTAAAACCGTCAAAGCATATAAAACATTTACGTGGTTAACTGCACATTATCAATTGAATGTGAACATCCATGAAAACGTACTCTATGCTCACACCCAAGAACGACTCTAGAGTACACTACTCATACATAAGCATAGGACGCAAACTAGTGTATGAAAAATATACACTGAACCATACTATTGAGATCCGCAACTAAGCTCACACCTTAGAGCAATCTCCTTGTGGCAAGCTCCATAAGCCCTTCCTCATGCTTTACCAGCCTTTGTTAGCTAAATAAACAATTGTAGTTAGTACAAAAAGCTATCCAACAAGTGAATCGCAAAACTAGAATCACAAGATTCAAATAAACCATAAACCTGCTCATGAGCTTAGCTCAATAACACTTAATGGTTGTTGGCTCAACGACACCCAAAAATTGCATAACAAAAGCTAAAAGAATGAGAATCAAAGATTCTCAGCAAGGGATCCTTCAACCTACAAGAAAAATACTAAGGACACACATATATGCAATATATATGAAGTTTACTACGTGTACTTACAGTTTGAGGGCTAGCATATGCACATATATTCGAGTCCCTTGAGAACCTTCTTCTTCCTAGTCCCTACATGGACGTCACCACTTGCCTAGCAAGTTTTGGCCCTTAACTTGCTTTTAGGAAACCTTGGCTTGCTAATGCCTTAGTGAGTGAAGCTAACTAAATAACCTTCCCCTGGTTGTTATGTAGGTCAACATGGTGGGTGCATCTAACTTGATTTCCAAGGAACTTGTTAGGTGTTCTAAGCCTCTAGATAGTGCCTCATGTCCTTTGACTTACCTAGGTCACTTTTGTACTAACCTTCCTCCTCAAAACCTTACCAAGAGTGCACTATGTTCTCACTTGCACCTCAAGTAATCTTACCTAGGCTACAAGTGTACTAAACTTTCACTCAAGATGCAAACCTATCCACCATTACTTGGTTTACCCTAGTGAACTAGCAATGACCATTGTTGGGCTCATTCACTAGGTTCTTTGGAACCACCTATGTGCACTAAGGTTCTTCACATTGAGGCCTCAAACTCAAAAGCTGGTAGTCCCTTGATGGTACTAAACCTTACACCCTGATTAATGGTGCCCTAATGTGGCAAAAAATATCCTCAATTCAAACAAAAAATGAAGGAAAATATAGGTGAATTAAAGCTTTATACAAACATGAAAATGGTAGCCGTTCCTTTTAGCTTTGTGTGAATTCTTGAATCTCCTTAATCGGACATCAGAGCGAAATGTTATAAGAAAAATACTACAAGGGTGTTGAAGCTAGTGGGTCTAGGTGTTTTGCCTGTTGGGACACGTCCTTAAGGCTGGTGATGCATCACCACAGTACAAAACACATTAGTTTATAACATGAGGGCTTGGCGACACATCCCCAACCCTTTGTGCCTAAAAAATTAAAGATTTTGCCCAAAAGGAACTTTGTGGTTTACCAATGCCTCCCAATGGTCCTAGGGATGCCACTAATTGCCTCAAACCTGCATGTATGCATGCACTATGCCATAATGCATCATTTAAACTAATCCTATGGTTTCCATAAGTAGCACACAAACCATTAAAAGCTCACTAGTCCACCATGTTCATCACCATCCACCAACTAACACCATTCAAAAAACTACTTGAATTCTACCACAAGCAAACTATGAATGGCATCAAAATATGCATGAATCATAAATCCCTTACCACAATTAGCCTTGAACTACCATGAATTAAGCATCTCAAGCCATATAGACCAAGTTCCAAAGGGTTCCACTAGGTTCCTATGTTCTAAGCAAAATACAAGGCATATGGCACTAAATTAACAGCAATCCAACAAAACCCAAGCTTTCAATAACTCAAGAAACATGGAATCATCAAGGGAAAAATTATGCCTTATGAATTCAACCATGCCCAAGCTTGAAAACTCCACAATAAGCTTCAAATGCACAAAACAAGCAATCCTCATCAGGGGTACCATGGAAGCCTTGAAATTTCTTCAACAAAATCATGGATTAGAAGAAGATTTGGCAAGGAAATGAAAATGAGGAAGAGACCTATGGGTTTTGCATGAAAAGGAAGGGAATAGTGCCAAAACTCCATTTCCCAACAAGTTTAATAACCATAATGCCTCTTTCCCCTCAAAATTTTTTAAAACTTACAAAAAAACCCCTTCCTTAAATAATAAGGACAAGTCCCGACCCCTCAGAGTTACAAAATGACCATGTTGCCCCTAGCCAAACCTAGTCCCATAAATAAATTGGAACCAATTAATCCCTAAATAACTTACTTGATCATTGCTAATTTACCTTTGATTAAGGTATTTAAGCTAGAAATTTACAAACTTACCTCACTCACCGAGCATTTTATTAGGTGGGCTATAATAGCGTCATTTTTTCTCTATATTTGCTCAACTCTTGGATGCTGGAAACATAGAAACAAAGAAGAATTAAAGAATTGGAATAAAAAGAATGAAAAAGAAATGAAATAAGACACAATGACACAATGAAACTAAAAGAAACATGGTTACACGAGGTGACTCTTTTTTTGTGGTTTTTCTTGATTTAGACAAAAGACAAGGCTGAAAAATAAAGAGGTCAGACCTAAAACACAATGGAAAAGATTAGAAATAATGAAACTTGGAGAAAAACAAACTAGAAAATGAAAGGAAATAAAAAAAAAAAGAACTAGAACACAAATATATGTCTTCGAATAGAACTTGTAGCTCTAATACCACTTGATGTGAACCTTGTTAGTATAAGTAACAATAAACGCACCTAACATGATAAAAAGTTCCACAAAAAAAATCCAAGAGACTGGAATGTGATCCCCACCCCTGACCAACCTATGGCTAGAAATAAGAAGTATAAAGAACACAAAGAAGACTAGCTTCCATGTGCACCAAGGTAAGTTCATCTAGAACTCAAGAGAATGGCTATCAAAAGCAATATTATTAAGGAAAAAATTCTATGTTTTAAAAGCATAGTAGAGGCCTTTATATAGGCTCAAAACTAGGGTTAAATAAGGCATAAATTTAGACTAGAAGCCTTAAACCAAAAAGACTTAGGAAACCTAATCAAACTAGGAGCCTTGCACACGGGTTACACTTACTTTTGTGTGCAATGCATGTGGCATGTTTTGCATCTGAAAAAATTAGTTCCCAAGGCCTAAAAACATCCTAAATATTTTAAATAATCTAGAATTAAATGGAAATTTGACCTAGAACAAAAAATAAACCCCATAAACCCTTAAGGGTGCTCTTGGGTGCACTCCATGGCATATGTATGGTTTGGGCTTATGCCTCCTAGGTTTGCCTAGAATCTTCAAGTTATATTGGATAGAGACCTTGTTTTAGGGCATGGACAAGGGTCTTGAAGCTTTAGGGCTCATAAATTCAAGCCATAGAATAAAATGGCATGAGATGGTCTTCAAGGGGGCTCTGAGGGTGCACTCTCGAGTACGCTCTTGAGCTCCCTGCTGTTTTGTGTGTCTTGGAACTCTAAGAGTGGTCACCAAGCTATGACATCTTTATATTATGACTTTTTGACTATTCTATTTGCTCCATATGAAGATCCAAGCCCGTCATCTATGAAATTGTAAGTGACAAATGCATGAAGTGCTTGAGTTCTCTCCTTAGCCCTCTTTGTTGTAGTAGGTCCATTAGCTATCTTTAATGGGTCCTTGCCATCCTTGAGCATGCCTTCTAAATCCATATCAGGTGCATTACATAACTTATCCTTTGATAACAAGAAAGCATCACTTTGGGCCTTTTCCCACCTAAATCCAACATTCTTCTTAACAACTTCAGTATGAGGTGCAGTAATGGTAGAAATGTTCTTAACAAACCTCCCATGAAGCTAGCTTAGCCATGAATTGACCTCACCTTAGAAATGCATGTGGAATTGGCCATATTTTAATTATCTTCACTTATTCCTTGTCAACCTCAATACCTTTTGAACTCACAACATATCTAAGAAAGATCACTTTATTTAACACAAAAAGAACACTTTTTAAGATTAGCATATAACTTTTGTTCCCTTAATGTGATTAAAACTTGCTTAGATGTTCCACATGCTCTTTTAGGCCTTTGCTATAAACTAAGATATCATCAAAGTAAACAACAAAAAATTTGCATATAAAGTCATGCAAAACATGATTCATGAGTCTTATAAAAGTGCTAGGAGCATTAGTTAAACCAAATGAAATTACCAACCACTCATAATGACCTCATTTAATTTTAAAAGTTATTTTCCACTCATCCCTTCCCTCATTCTTATTTGATGGTATCTACTCTTTAAATCAATCTTAGAGAATAAAGTAGAACCATGCAATTCATCCAATATGTCATCACATCTAGGGATATGATGTCTAAACTTTATAGTGACTTTGTTTACAAGCCACAATCCATGCACATGCACCATAATCCATCCTCCTTTAGTACCAAAGGCACAAGTACAACACATGGACTTATGCTCTTTCTAACAAAGCCCTTTGCCAACAAATCCTGCATTCGCCTTTTGATCTCCTTGGTCTCATCAAGGTTGGCCTTATATACAGGGTTATTTGGAATAGGAGCTCTAGGAATCAAGTCAATTTGGTGCTTTATCCCTTTTATTGGTGGTAACCTCTTTGGCTCTTTAGGAAAAACATCCTTAAACTCCTACAACAAAAGCGTAATAGAACTAGGAAGAGAAGTTAGCTTATTTGTATCAACAAAAGAATCTTTATAAAGTAAAAGAAGCATTGGTCTTTATACTTGAATAGCTTGCCTCACACATCTTATTTAGCAACAAAACATTCTTTCTTTTCTTTCAGTTTCCCCTATTACCTTTCTTTTAAGAGTTCTCTACTTTCTTTCCTCTCAGGCTCACTCTCCTTGCCTTTTCTCTCTGTTGTTCTCTCAGCTTTCCCCTTAGGTTTTTCTCTCCTGCACTCAACTTTTCCCTTATTCACTTTTCTCTCACCTTTGAAGTTTGCATTGATCCTCTAAGACTTGTTATGGAGAAAAGAGAAAAAGAGTAATAGGCCTATTTTCAAGAACAAAAGAGTACAAATTTCTAACACCATCATAAGTAACCATCCTATCATATTGCCATGGCCTCCCAAGTAAGATATGATATGCTTGCATTGGCATAACATCACAAAGAACTTTTTTATTATAAGAACCAATCTTAAATACAACAAGAGCTTGTTTTATCACTCTTACCACATCAACATCATTCAACCATTACAACCTATATGGATGTGGGTGCTTATGTGTAGGAAGTTCCAATTTCTCCACTGTGGTTGTGCTAGCTATGTTGGTATAGCTTTCTCTATCAATTATAAAGCTATAAACTTGTTCTTTGAATTAGCATCTAGTGTGGAAGATGTACTCACTTTGATTGGTCTTCAACTTCTTATGATAGTCCTCAACACTCTTTTTGCCTTGTAGCAATATTTGGAGTTTTAAGTGTTGATATCTATAGTAATAACTTGGAAAAAAGCCCTTTTGTTGTCAAGGACTTAAGATCTCTCTATGTTCTGATAGGCTCGTCATCATTCTTCCTCTTTGAAGTCATGACATGATTTCACCACACAAGAGTATAATCAGTAACCTCAAAAGTGGCTAATTTTACCTTCTTTTCCTCTAAGTAATTATGACAATCAAACACCAACTCAATCTTTTACTCTTACTCCCAATATGCATTTAAATCACTCATCCCTTGGAATGATGGAATAGTGAGCTTAATTGAGTTCAAATTGGCATCCTGTTATGGCTCTTCCTTTCTTGGCTGCCTAGGTGCATTCCAAGCATCCTCTTCACCCTCAGACTCCTCTATTCTTACTCCTTTCCTTGGACTATAGGCAGGTTGGACCTTCTTTGCACCTTGCTTGATGAACCCTTTTTCTTGGACAATTGGGAACCAATTTCTTCTAGCTTTCGGTTATTGGTATCCATCCTGGCCAACAAACATTCAAACATTGAATGCATGGCCATAAACTCTAGCTTTGATTTATACTTCATCTTTGAACTCTCTATCATATTGCCTAAAACAAAGAATTTTTCCTTATAACTCTAATACTCTTAATTTGTTAGTGGAATATTGCTATAAAAGAATTTGTCTAAAGTTCTAAGCAAACTATACTCAAAGCACACGAGAAAACTTAAATGTCTATGAAAATAGAATTTTAGTACAAAAATATAGGTGGGAAAATGAAATTTTTAGGCTACCTCTCACATTGAAAGATTACAAGGACTATATGCAAGAACACAAAGAATGCAAAATCGAGCTCAAGACGCTATTTTTGTGCGAAGTTGAGAAAACATTTGTATGAATGCAATAATTTTTTGGAAAAAAATATTTTTCTTTGTTGTTTTCTTGCTGGATAAACTTCCAAGAGAGTTTTTTGCTGCAAAAGAAATGTTTAATTGCAACAAATATTTGAAAAACTCTAATTCTTGCATAATTTGGAATATAATTTATGGAATCAAAACAACATAATTCTTAGACCTTTTTGGATGCAAAAAATATAAAAAAATGAAACAAAGAGGTCCTATATGTTTTGGAATAGGTTTTGGATACTGAATCACTTTTGCATGGAAATTGTGCTTATCTCATTGAATTTGAACACTATGGCCTAAAACAACAAAAAGCCAAATAGAATGGATTATATATGAAGGAAACTAAATGGTATTGATGAAACATGAAGGGAATGCAAAGATTTGGACATAAACAATGAAAGAAAACAAGGTTGGACTCGAAGAAAATCAAGAAACCGAGGTGGTGTTAAACTTGATGCAAGCAAATGAACAAGGCTGCAAACGATGCAAAAGGGCCTGGAACACAAAGAAATGGATTAGATAAGATAAGAAATAGCACGAACAAGGAAATAATGAAAGAAATTAAAATAAAAAATGGAAGGAAATGAATTGGATGCAAAAGATGCTAAAGAAGCTGTTTTGGTGTTTTTCTTGATGATGACATGAAACAAAGGCTGAAATGATTCAAAGATGACCTAAAACATAAAGAAAAATTTTAGAAAAGATAGAAACTAAATGGAAACAACTGAAAAGAATGAGGAAACAAGAGAAAGAAATGAAACCATTGGATATTTCATTGGCTTAGAACTTGTGGCTTTGATACCACTTAATGCGCATTGGTATATAACCAAAAATATGCCTAAGATGCTACAAGCTCCACAAAACACACTTGAAAGAATTGGATTTGACTCCTACCCCTAACCAACCTGTGGCTAGAAACAAGAAGTACAAAGAGTACACAAAGAACCTAGCTTCCTAATGTACCAAGTTAAGTTAAAAAAAGAAACAAAGAGGAGAACCTCTCAAGAAATATGATTAATTTTGAAATGTGTTTACAATGCTGAATAATGGCCTTTTCATAGAAAACCCCATGCCATATAGTTCAAATGATATAATAAATTAACTAGGAGAAAGCCTAGAAGGGCAAGAAGACCTAAAACAACTCAAACTATGTCTAAAATATTCATTAAACTAAAAAACTAGCCCAGGTTTGACCAAACAAGATAAATATGCTAAAATATACATGTTCACACTAGCTCGTACTTAAGTAACTAAATATGGAAACTAAAATGTCTAGTAAGCTAGAGTGCTCCATGTTAGGGCACAAATGGGCACCCCAGGGCATCCCAAGGGTGCTCAAGTGCACCAATGGCTCTAGCATGGTTTGACCTTCAAGTCTATGGTCTTGGGTCCATAGGTGTCTTTAGGGTCCATGTTACACTGGCGTGTTTGCTCCTTAAGTGTACATGTGAGCTAGGGTGCATGTAGACTGTCAACCTCTAAAATTATGCACTATGGCATGTCCTCACTCCTTATGTATCCAAATGGTGCTCCAAGTAAATCATTTGAGTTTCCAACATCATCTTGCTTGAAATATTGCATGATAAGTCCATGTAAATTCGTGGCCAACTCCTTAGCCCTCTTCCTTGTGATAGGTCCCCTTCTAGTCCTTAAGGGCTCCTTAAGTGTGCCTCCTTGATATGCATCACTTTGTTAGGCAATCCTGTAATGGGGTTGCACATGTCTTAGCTTGTAAGGAGCTTGATACTAATAGACATTCCTCATTGGAGGAGCGATCTCCTTTTCAGCTTTGTAATGCTCTTGCTTTTGATGAATAGATTGTCTTAAGCCTTCCTTAAAAAAAAAAAAAATGTAGCACTGCATGACAAATCAAAACATATAGCCACATGTCATTGATCTAAATAATGAGAAAAGAAAACCTTAACATGTAGCTCAACTGGTCTAAAAGTTCAGTTGAAACATAAAAGTCGAGATTCAAAGTTCCTTGCGGCTTTTCATTATTCAAAATACTCCTTAATCAATGGCAGTCACAAAACTACAAGTAGGGATTAGTCTAGCTAGCCATTGAGAATATGATTTACAAAGAAAAATCTTGATAATTTAAATGGCCAATTAACTATCAAAAAGTTATTCCACAATTCGAATTTGTTGAAAACTAGTTATAAGAGAATTTAAATTTTTATTTAAGAACATTGGTTTAAAAAAAGGTGATCAGTTTTAGGGTTAAATGTTTATATAGTTATAAAGTTTTAGAACACCTTTAGAAAAGCGAAAAGTTTTAGAACTATTGCTTGTGAAAAGTTTTATAACTATAATAGAAAAACAAGTTTTTGTCCCAAAATGACCTTTTACCCAATTTTATTTGGGCTCAGCACTAGCATTCTAATAAATTAAGTCAATCTGATAGCTATAGATCAATGTATAGATAAGTTCTGAAATAGAAAAAATATAATTTCAGTAGTGTTCAGCAATGAAGTTTGCTGAGTATCAAATAATAATTTTTGCTTAGTCAATTGGACTATTGCATAACATGTATGACCGATGGATGCAACTATTTTGAGCTACCACCGAAAATTTTACAGATTTAGGATTTAATTTTTAGTTTGAGTTTTTTTAGCATTAATTGGCAGATTTATAAAAGGATTTCCTCCACTACTGTAGTACTGCTCACCGAGATGAACTTAACAAGGGTTTTTGTTTTTTTTTTTTTTTGACCTTTTCATCAGAACCGAAAAAATAGATTAAGAAAGCGGAGAAAATGCCGGGTTGTAGACCGAAGAAATATGTCCGTGGGGGATGACGACTATCAAAAAATGAGTAAGAGTCTTCATTCCCCATATGGCATGCTGAATCAGACTTACCAACGATGAAACAAGACTCAAGGATCTGTAAAGAATAGCAAGAGCATGAAAACAATGAGACAAAATTTATAAGGGGGCTTAAATGTTAATACTGAGTTTTTTAACTTATAAAATTATTATCCATATTTTCAAAGTTATCATTGTCTTAAATAATATTCTCTATATAAGGTATCTTCTTTGTCCTCCAATTTATTCCGCAGCAAACCATAAGTCAACACAATAGAAAAAGCATTTTTCAACCTTAAATAAATAAAAATTAGTGATAAATTGTCTCACACTACCTCCAAATGAGTTAGCCATGTTTACTTGCATTCAAACTGCTCTATAACTGGAGAATTAATTGGACCTCGCAAGGTGCATAATATATGGTTTGATGGATGGAAGTAATTTTTTGTCACGCCAATTACAAATATACCCTTTTGGGAGTGACGTAATTGTTTCATTTTCATGCTACTAACGAATGGTTTGATTAAGTGAGTAAGAAACATAGGTGAAAAATGAGAAATTTGAAGCTTTTGGAGGAGAGGATTATGCATTTCTACCAAGTGTATTCAGCATAGTTGACTTCACCGTCCGTGCGTCAGAACAAACATAGTATTGTCGGTCCCACAGCTATGATTCGACATTCTCACCAATCCCATCTCACCACCACCTACTAATCAATATTTGTCAAATACTATTATATAGTTTGAATTTGTTCGATTAGAGTACTGTCATGGAGCTTGATGAAGATGTGGACGTCTCGGGGGAAACAATTTGATCAGAGTTGGTGATACCGATTGGTGATACGTCATAAAAGAGTTTGATACGTGGTGACTGCTATTCTCGACATATGGTCGGACTGGGAAACAGATACTTCTTTAATGTGCCCCGATTATTTACGGTCAGTGATGGTCGTGATTCATTCTGGATACCGTCGATTGACATAATATTCACACAATTTCGGGGTTAATAACTTAATCAACGGTTCACGATGAATCACAATTGTCATGGACAGTCGTGTTTTACGTCCCCTTTATCAATACATGTTTATGAAACCATCAAATATACATGGTATAACACCAATATATATATTTTCCAAAATAATGTAGCGTATAACATCAAGTTGTAATTAGTTTGGTTAGAGAAAACAAGTTTCATTAGTTTTTAATTTTCAATTAAATTTTTTTTTGAATAATTAGTAGATTACTTACCTTTTCCAAATATATTATTGATACTGGAATAATTTTAATGGTATCCACCCTGGGAGAACTTAATCTGTAAGAATTTCTATTTTAATTGGTGAAGTTCACATCTGCCCTAGTTTCCAAAAACAGTTACCCCTGTCATTTCGAATAAAAAAGAAGACAGGTTAGAAGAAAAATGACCATTATCCATGTTATAAAGAATGTGACACAATGAATTTAAATTCTTTAGACGAATTGAATCAAAGGCTTTAAGATAAGAATCAAGAAATTTATAACATTAATTAGTGGCCGGATTCCTTTCTCAGCGCATAACTTTAATCAGTTCATGGAGAATTAATCTACACTAGTTAGGGTTGCCCATATAAATAATGTGTTTTTATTCTTGTGCCCTGTAACAAGCTTCCCGATCGATAGATCTTTTTGTACTAAATATGTCCAAGTAAGTTTAAGTTTTGCTATAGCTTATGTTATCCTCTTATAAATAATCTTATCATTCTCCTTTAAAAATGACTAGACCACTCTGCAAGTCCCCTGATTTTACCCTCAATTGGGACTACTCTTACCATACTTCTTTTTTCATGTTAGTTTTCATCATCCAACACTCAGTGCCGAAAATCATGGTTCGTTAGATTACAGTCTTATAATAGTTCCAAGGCTTAATTTCATCAATTGGCACATTTTTATCTACTCTAATTTCAGTGGCACTTAATTATTTTATCCAATAATCTTTAATTGGATAATGAACATCTTATTCAGGGTATATGTCGTTATGAACAGTTAAATCTAAAAACTTAAAGGATTGATTTTTGATAAAATATGAAAATAATTATGATAAAAGACTAACGGAAAGAAATTCCTAAGTCAGCCATACACTTATACACTATTACATAAATTTTCTGGAACAAGACCGTCGAATAATGATTAAAGCGTTCAAGCAAATAGTGTGACTCAGAGCGACAGAAAGAAATTATTCGGCAGATCTTAGATATTACTACTATCACTAATTTGGGTACATCTCATAGTCCTAGCTAGTTTAGTTCACTCACTGTTCATGGTTTCATTTCGTTTGGGTAAATATTGCCAGTGAGCCCAGTTTTTTTAGTGAAGAGGTGTTCGCATTAACACGTATACGGGCCTGTTCTTCAAAGTTCAAACCATTTCATTTTATCCCTGAAAGATTCAGTAATTAAGTTTATACCACACCCAACTAATACCCTCGGCTGCGACATGTTTCTAGTCCTTAGCACGATATCTCGGATGAGCAGATGCCGCTAGCCCCATTGTACATGGTGGAGCGTGCCCTCGGTGGATTCCAAGAGGCTGGGTGGGGTGGGAAGCATCAACAACAGAAATGGATGGGCTCAATGCAGGGAGGTCAGAAGGGCAGTATCCGGGAGGTTGGGCGAGGAGGATGTTGTCTAATGGGGTTGGGTGGGGAGCAAATTTTAAGGAGTGGGCCGGTTGAAAGCGTGGAGGCCGAAAGAGGAGGATGTGACTAGGTGGTGGTGGGTCGTGGAGCATCAACATTTGGGTAAGCGGGTTTTGGGTTGACTATGGGCATATAGAGGTGTAAACGAACAGAACGTTCGGTGAACCGTTCGGTGAACTGTTCGTGAACGGTTCGACGGGAGTTCGTTTATGTTCATTTATTTAGTTAAACGAACGAATACGAACAGATTTTTATATTCGTTTAGTTAAATGAACGAACATGAACAAAGTCCCGTTCGTTCATTTACGTTCGTGAACTGTTCGGTTAATGTTCGGTTAGTGTTCGTTTATGTTCGTTCATTTACTCGTTCGTTTGTTTGTGTATCTAAGTATTAGTGTCTAGTTATATATTTATTGTTATATATATTTTATATATCATATATTATATATTTATTATAACCTATTATTATTTATGTTCACAAACATGTTCGTTCGTTTGTGTTCGTTTATGTTCGTTTGTGTTCGTTTAAGCTTGTATAAACGAACGAACACGAACAAGGAAAATGTGTTCGTTTATTGTTCATGTTCGTGTTCGTATTCGTATTCGTTAAACATTAAATGAACGAACACGAACAGAGCTTGTTCGTGTTCGTTTGGTTCGTTTACAGCCCTATGGGCATATGATTCAAGGGTAATGCGGTGTAAGTATAGGCAACTTCAGGGGACTTTGATACTCATTTTAAAATTGGGACTACATCATGAGTTAATTGCAATGTAAAAATGCAAAACGAACAGATGTGTACTTTTAATTCTCATTTTATTTTCTTTCTCAACTTGTTTATTAAGTATTTTATTTTCTTCCTAGATTCTTTCCAATTTTTTCGTATTATTGGCTCCCCAGTGGCGAGCCACCGTTAACACAAAGAGAAGTTATCACATAAGTTAAAAAAAATCATAATTCAATTGGTTAATTACAAAATGCTCCTTAGGTTTAGGTAAAATTACACTTTACTTCTCCCATTTCAAAAATAAACACTTTGCCCCTGCGTCTTCAATGAAGCCTGATAGTAACATCTAAAGATGACAATTGGGTGGATCGGGTCAGGTTTGGATCAGGTCATTCACGTTTAGGTTTAATCAGGTTAGCATGTATTTGGGTCTAGGTTAGGTTATTTGGGTTCATGTTAATTTCAGGTCGAATAGATTTTGGGTTCGGATTGGGTCAGCCAGGTTTATTTGGGTTTAGATCCTATAAGGTTGGGTTATCGGGTCTTAGACTAAATTCAACTTGATTGTCTGGTTTACTCGGTTCACTAATGCATAAGCCGAAGTGGCTTAATCGATTCAATTTTTTTGTTTAATTTTGATTAAAATTTAATTTAACTAGACATTAAAAATAATGTAAAATTTATGAAGATATTTTAATATATAATTTATTTAATAAAATACTCCCTCTGTGTCAAGTTTTTTACTACCTCCGTCCTAAGTTCTTTGAAACAGTTGACTTTTGGCTCTAGTTTGACTTGAATTTATTTATATTATTGGTTGTTAGCAAAAAATTAAAAAAAATATGTTTAGAAACTAGAGGTCTTTATTTATCATTTATATAGAAATTTTTTTTATTTATATACTAAAAATTGAAAATAAAAAATCATAGATTAATTGCTAAAAAGTAAGTGTTTCAAAGAATATGGGACAGAGGGAGTATAACATTCACTATTCAATAATTAATCTATGATTTTTTATTTTCAACATTTAAGTATATAAATGAAAAATGATTATATTAAATAATAAATATAGATCTATAGTTTCTAAATATATACTTTTTAAAATTTTCTTTGCTCCATTTAACTTTTCTGACTAGTTTGATTTGAATTTATTTATATTATTGCTTATTAGAAAAATTTAAAAAATATATTTAAAATTTATAGGTCTTAATTTATCATTCATGTAAATTTTTTTTATTTATATATTAAAATGTTGACAATAAAAAATTATAGATTAATTGCTAAAATATTAATGGTGCAAAGAATTTGAGACTGAGGAAGTAATATGAATAAATTAAAATCAAATTATTCCAAAAATTCAAATATTTCAAAGAATATGGGATATAAGGAGTATTAATTTCTAAAACCTAATTATTCTTATCTCTCTATCACTGTTTTACTAATCGTTTCTTATAACTTTCACTCGTTTGCTCTACAATACAAAACAGATCAACAGAATAGAAGAAACTCATTCAGTTTATTAAATCATAATTTTTCTAAAGTCTTTGTCGACTATATATATTTTATGTTGATTTAAGTTAAAATTGGGTCTTGTCGGGTTTAGCCATTGGGTCATTTCGGGTTTGGGTTCAGGTTCAAGTCGAGTTAGGTATAGTTGGGTTCGGGTCCTAGATTTTTCTGGTCAAATTGGGTCTGGTCGGGTTTGAGTTTGGGTGGATCAGGTCGTCAGGTCTTCGAGTTGGGTCAAATTTTACCATCCTAGCAACATTTGAAATCTTAACTTAAATATTACGGAAAATATTTTTCGGTAACTTTCAATCTGTATGTTATTTTAAATTATTAGTTTTTCTTTCTGTAAATAAAAAATAGTATATTTCAAGTGTCAATTACCTATAAAAAAAGTATCATACATATTAAAATTATTTGAAGATATGTACCATTCAGTCTTAATTAAGATTTCAGAAGTTATTGTCGGATAGTATTAAAAAGGTAAGGACAAAGTGCATATTTATGACACAGAAGAAGCAGAATGTAATTTCACCTAAACCTGAGAGAAAAAGCTGTAATTATCTCTAATTGTTTGGAACGTACGTTCACGTACAAAATGTTATTCAAAAGGGCGACGGCCATGCCTTTTTCTTTGGTACACGACGGCAGTGCCTGTTGCCATCAATGAATTTGGTGGAGAAAGTTGACAAAAAAACCCCAAAGACCAAAGTTTGAAAAGGAGCACAATTATACGAATTAAGAGTTAGGAGTATCTTGAACCCTAATCACGGGTGTGGCAGGTTAAATCCCATGCCATTCAACAACCCCAGCATTGGTCTAGTGGCAGATATTTCATAAAATTTACAAAAGGATTTAGGTGTTGCCCTGGATATTTTAAAAAATTTTAGGTTTGATATTAAGATTAAGAAAAAAAAAATTTATGTGTTGTATCCATATTTACCCTTTACTTTTTGTATGTAAATAAAAAAAGATTAAAAAAGTAAATATTAAAATAATAGTTTAAAAAATACAACAGTAAACTAATTTACTATTTATGAAATATTAAAAAGATTTGAAACAACTCAAAATAATTATTATTGCAAATAATGTGAGTCCGAGTGAGCATATGATTACGAGCAAAAATGATACCCCACGCGTTCCATAAGTATTAACACATTTTCAATTTTGTTTGGCGTGCGATTGATTTTGTTAATTCATAGGCAAATTGTTTTAAATACATCATCAGTAAAATTCAAGTTAAAAAAGCAGAAAAAAGTGTCAGGGTCAATTCACTTTTAAATTAATCTATTAGTGTACATTTTTCTTATATATAGTTATTACTTGCAAAAATAAATACTCCATCTGTTTAACATTAGTTGATCCTTTTACCTTTTTAACTAAAGTTAGACTTAAATATATTCATATTAATATATATTGAATTTTTTTTTTAAAAAATGGTGTTTAGAAACTGCAATTTTTAAATTTTTATTTTCATATAAAAAAGTTCATATTTTTATTATAAATTTTTTAAAAAATAAAATTATAAATTAATTACTATGAATAGTAAAAGTGTAAGCTTTTGTGAAACAAAGAGAATCAACTTATTGAAATCTTATACCAAAAATAAATTTTAACATATTTTTTAATAAAAATTAAATATTTTTATTTTTATTAATTCTTAATTGATTAGGTTGGATAAGTTAAAAATTAATCAAAATACTTAATTTTTACAAAACAGTTTTAAAATTACCTTTTGAACTTCTTGAAGTGCAATAATTTTTTTTAGGTAAAACTAGTAATTCATTGAAAGGATCTCAAAGCATCAGACAACCAGTTCAAAAAAGGTAGGTTCTACACTACCCTACCTAGAAAGCGGAGGCCCCTTCTTGCTAAAGCATAGGCAACTCCGTTCAAGGAATGCCTAAAAGAGTCTCCTAAAACTTTTGTCTCATCTAACAAGACACCAAAATGAAATAAAGCAGGTGATGACCCTTTTTCGAGTTATTTATTAAATCCAAAGAATCCGACTCCATAAACAAACGACTTCAAGCTAGCCCTCTATACCTTCTTCACGCCCCACAAAATAGCCATAGCATCAAGAAATAGAGCACCACTTCCTTCATAATGGAACCCATAAGCCATAGCGAAGCACGCCAAATGTACCGATTGACGGCATATGAGATCCACACTCTTTTGTTTGTCCGACTTGGACGATGCCTCATCAACATTGACCATGAACAAACCAAGAACATATGGGCACAATCCTATGATCAATTGAGCCAGAAGAGGCTTAGTTGGCATGGGTTTGTTCATCTGTGTCCAATTCTCTACCTATGTTTTGATGGCCATGGCCAACCCTGCCAATGTCATGCTGACCACTTCATGGACTACCTGTTTCTATTATTCTAGATGAATTAAGAGGAGACCAGGACAAATAGCAATCTTATTTTACTCTTTTCCATGAAAACTTTCAGCTCTTCTGTCCAACTGCTTTCCACGAAGGGAAGGTCTAGTTCTAGCAATCGCTAGGTTTTGATCAAAAGAGGGCACCTGAAGAGTTAATGAGTTGGGGTATCTTGTGACTGCTCACATATTGAACATTTTGGACTAATATCAAGCCCATGCTGAAGAAGATTTTCACGGTGGGTTCAATATCAAGACATATCCTCAAGAAAAATAGTTTGACTCGAGGTGGAAAAGACAAACACCGAAGCCATAACAAAAAGTCAGACCGAATTAGTGGATCTTGGCTGAAGGAGACTGCATTAGCTACGTAGTATGTTGTTCTAACAGTGAACTAGCCATTGTCCGTCATTCCCCAAGTTAGAATATCATCTGTGAATCTATGTGAGAAGGGAATGTTTTTTACCACTTCAGCACTGGTAGGGTGCAGCAGTGCCTCCACAAATGATTTATTCCATTGGAAGCTCAAATGGTTGATAAGGTGTCCAACTCGCCAATTCTCGATATCTGGAACTAGGCTGGTAATCGGTTTAGGTGAAGCTCCAATGAGCCATTTGTCAAACCACAGCTAGATATGCACCCCATTCTTAACCTACCAAACAGAACTAGCTTTGTGAATTTCTTTTCCTACTAACAAGCCTTTATAGAACACCGAAAAGGATCCTAGCCTTGGAGCTCGAATAAAATCTAAAAACTAATAGTATCACCCTTCAAAGACCTTAGTGTCAAAAGATGTAGGATTGCTGACTAGATGCCATGCTTGTTTGGCATGGAGAGTAAGATTAAAAGCCGGGATATCTCTAAAACCAATCCCCTTGCTTGCTTCGCCGTGCATAAGCTATCCCATCCGCACCATACAATCCTCTTCTCTTCAATATAAGATGATCAAAGAAACATGAACAAAATGCTTAGAGTTTGCTGCATACCTTTATGGGAATTAATATACAACTCATAAGGTGTGTAGGCATGGCTTGAACAACTGACTTAATTAAAACACACTGACCTACCTATGAAAGCAACGAGGCTTTCCACCAAGCTAACTTCTTCTTTACCTACTCAATAGGATATCAAAGTGAGTTGTTTTGTTTTACCCAATACCCATAGGAAACCAAGGTATTTATTAGCTTTTATGTTCGATTTAATCCCTAGCATGTCCATTAGTCTCTTGTGCAGATTATGTTGACAATTGGGGCTGAAAATGATATGAAATTTCCTCATATTAACTATTTGCCCAAAGGCACATTATAGCTTTAAAATAGCCAATAATTTTCCCTTTCTAGCTTTCATCAAAATGATCCTATCATCAACAAATAAAAGGTGTGAGACTAGTAAACTAAATCTACTTATAAAAGCTTTTTGAATTTGATTACTCAATTTAGCCTTATGAAGTAATGTAGATAACCCTTCGGCAAGAATAGAAAAAGGAAAGGGGATAATGGGTCCCCTTGGCACAGGCCTCACTAAGGGTAAAAAGTCCTGGATGGCTTCCCATTTACCAACATTGAAAAAGAAGCAAATTCGATGCAACTATATTTTAAGAAATTAATAACTTAGAGAGATAATGATTATATATGAGAATAATGCATTAAATTTGATCTAAAATAAATTAGGTCTTAATTTTTATGAGATGAAGGAAGTATATGTTATTTATTCAATTGTCATTATGCATAAATATAATGTGAAGATATATATATATATATTTTTTGGAAATAAAGAAACAAGTTTTTAAAAATTTTTTGGTACTAGAAAATAAGATAAAAGAAGTATGTAATATGATCCTAGGAAGCACCAATACACAGTTTGGAGGATTTTAATGTGCTCAATTCAAGAAGGCTCAAATTGACCAAGTCAAGCTCTATAGAGGCAATTTGGAGTTCAACACTTATGGCCATGGAAATCAATCAGCCTAAGGATAAAACATGTGAAATCCTACAAGTTGAAGGACAAGTTTCTAGAAGCACCTTGTAAGAACCTCAGGA
The DNA here is from genome assembly GCA_039654915.1 of Aquilaria yunnanensis. Taxonomy (NCBI): domain Eukaryota; kingdom Viridiplantae; phylum Streptophyta; class Magnoliopsida; order Malvales; family Thymelaeaceae; genus Aquilaria; species Aquilaria yunnanensis. The sequence goes on from CM077593.1 coordinate 79,442,601, forward strand.
GTACACCCTATGAACCCTTATAGTGTGTACCTTTCCTGTCAGTCCCCATGGCTGAACCAAAGATGGTTTTTAGAGAAAACATGTATATTTCCAACCAAAGATGCAACAATTAGGATATTTTGGGCTGTCCATATGTTCAAAAATCCTTAATGGCTAAGCATTTATTCCACCATGCACAAACAATGCTCGAGGGAGCCAAAAAAGTTCAAAGTATCTTCTTGTGCAACATGGAGCTTCCAAGAAAGTGTTTGAAGTTACCTAAATCTATTGTTACATGGTTCAAATGTGAGAAGACAGCTAGCATGTCAAAACATGCCTAACCTCACATGTGAGATGCAAATGTACAATAACATGTCCATGGAGCTTGAAGACGTCTTTCATGGCTCATTCAAGTCTCTTGGGACAAAAATATCATGCAAAGATGACAAAGGATGCAGAGAAGCCAATCTACCATGCAATACACATTTTGGACACTTTTTGGGCAATAAAACATGTAAGGAAGTCAACCTAGCAACTAGAAACACATTTTGTGTGTGTGTTTTGGGATTATTTTTGCATATTTTAGTTTAGTCGACATTTAATTTGGTTAGGAGACTTGTTTATTTCTTAAAAACAACAAGTTTTCTAGTTTTTGTGGCTTTTCTAGTTATTTTAGGAATACCTAAGTATTTAGCATTAGAATTCCTAGATATTCTTTAAGGATTTTATATATAGGACTCCTAATTAGTTTAGAGTTAGTGTTTTAGTTGATCTTGTGCTTATCCTTCCAGCCCATATAAGGGACGCACCTTATTCCATTGTAGGTAGACTAGATTATTCATTAATATGATTTTTTAGGAACTTAATTATCTGAGCAGGATTAAGGTGGACTCCTTGAAATTATTCAAAATCCATGTATATCTTCCATTTAAAGCCACAATTGACTTTGGGTAGAGAATTTTTTTTATCCTAAATAGTGTTTTTGGGGCGATGAAACTTTGTTCATGAGTTTCTTAGCTTTTATACAAACGGGGTTCACATCAATAAGGAACAAGTGAGAAGGTAGTTAAAAAGGCTACATGCAATTATCCTTATTGGTGCATTTGAGCCTAGAATCCTCTAAAATCAATAACACTTATACATGCACTGGACCTATATACAAACCCACATCACATAATGATTATAATATAAGAGCTTTCAATTAGAATTTAAAGATCTAATAAAGTGCATAATTTTTTAATAGTGATAGCAAAAGTTATATATACTAATAAAGATCATTACAAGATACAAAGTCTAGTCAGAGGTTAGATGGGCAGTCCCTAATTAACTACCCTTCAAAGCGAAGACAATGACCCTTAAATACAATTCATGAAGCTTACACCCAGTTTTGAACAGCACATTTTAGGTTGAACACACACTTAATCCAACTATAGTGAAACTTTCTACATTTGTTCACAATTCAAAAAAAGGATAACACTTGTACCTTATCTACAAATTTCAAATTGAAAACTGTAAATTTTCAAAATCTCTTAATTTTTAGGTTCCAAATTTACCACAACATGATATAACAGACCGCCCCCAAACCTTTATTTGCTTTCTATTTGCAAGAACCATGAAGTACCACTAAGAATCCTTGTTACACATTGACCTACCATTGTATGAAATTGCCACCAACTAAACACTTTATCATATACTCATGATAAGATACTGCAATTGACCAAAATTTGATCTGTTGACTCTTCTACATTTTCACAAAGAGGACACATGATACTGCTAACACTTTGAATTCCTTTCCTCACCATGTTTTGCCTTGTTGAAAGTATCCTTTGACTTGTTTTTCATATGCAGATATTAACCTTTTTAGGTATCCATGAATTCTATCTCAAAGACAGACCATCAACAGCCAGCTGTAGCATTAGCTCATCTATTGCCTTAGCTAGTTTTTTGCCGGACAAATCCCATCTGGAATGCAAGTGCACCATCACTTGTCTTGTAAACCTATAGAAATTGAAACTTCATTTAAACAATGCATTAGTTCTTGAAATTCTACATATTCCCTTTGTCGTGCCCTAAACTGCCCCTAGCCCATTTGGGCCTGATTACTTAAAACATGCAGCGGAAGTTTTCATTACACAGAAGGGGCTTTTAAAACTCACTAAGACTTATGGGCACGAACCCCAGGATACTTATCGGTACTAGCTCGTTAAGTTCTTTAATTAAGGTTAAGTTGAAGTGCTCTCAGAAACAAGCTAGCACCTATGTGGATTTCATGTGTTCATTTTCATAGTCTTTACCAAGCTTAGCCAAGAATATGCATGGCAACCAAAACACCAACTTAAGTTTAAAAACTTATTTTCATGCATATGCTTTGCATGCTTATGTGTTTTGGTGTTCACTAGTGCACATAATCACTTAATGCCTTTAGATGCAACTAATGCTTAGGCATGTATTAATTCACATACGTGCACTTAAATTTCTTATTAGCCAAACTTTACACAAGCATCCAATTTCATGCTTTTTCTAAGTTTACTTGCATGTTCTTTACTAAGTGAGCATACATAGCCAAACATTGCATGCTTTCAACATAGACATGGGCTTATGGGCCTTTTAGTACTTAACATGCATATGGCCCAACATTAACCAAGAATAAAATCAAATTTTTCGAGTTCTTATTTAAGCCCAAAACGTACATTTAAGCCCAATTTCAACATGCTTCAAGTTTCATGAAAACATAACCCATAAATTCATGCATGGGCCTTGGTAAGTCCACCAAGCAATAAAAATACCCAAAAATGTCCAAGTCCATAATACAAGCCCAAAGCCAAGTTTGGCCAAATTTTAGCTAAGTCCATAATTTGGTCACTAAAGTTAGACCAACAAAAACATGCTTAAAAGCAAGCCATAAATCCACAAAGCCATGGAACACAAATTCCCACCTTAATAGACCTTGTTCCCACAATTCTAAAACTTCAAGTCCTGCACAGAAAGTCCACATTTTTTTTTAGCTTGTTTACAAGCAACTTATATACTTAGAATACTTAGAATATTTTGAGCAATACCATACACAAATCCAACCTTAGAATACAGAAAGAGTACTCAAGACTCTTAGCTTGATCTTTCAAGCAAACCTTTACCTAAAAAAGTAGAGTAGGGCGGGTGAGTTATAAAACTCAATAAGGATTCCGTGGCATCCAATGCCTAACTTATGGCCTCCAAGGCCTAACATATGCCAAGAATGTAATGGCAAAATAATCCTTATTCCTGCAAAGGAAACATAAAGACAAAGAAAACAAAAAGATACATGCATATAGCAATAATATCATAATCGGGGGTTAGCATGCACCACAAATCAAAGAAGCACACAAACACACGCCACTTAACACTTTGTTCACAGAAGAGCAGCAAGCATCCCTCAAGTTTTAGTTCATTAATTTCATATACTTAATGTTTTCGGAGAGCTCACTTAGCATAGGAATTAAGGTGGCCGCCTTAACTCCTAGCCCATAATGCTTGCTTACTTAACTTAGCTCATGAGCAAAACAGAATTGCCGAAGCAATAACATAACTTAAGCCCTCTTAGCACTCCTAGGATCACATGGTTCTTTGACCATCACCTAGGGGCCCGAATACTCACATAAAAAGGCCATGGAACTAGGCCATGCAATAAAGTGAGTATAGGAATCCTTACCCACAACACCGAAAGCTTTAGAAGCTTATTTTCCTTCGTTTTCCTTGCTTGTTGACTCTAGAAATTGTTTTCTAGCATAAGAACCAAGATGGGCCGAATTTTATTAGTAACCATAAGATACCAAGAACACTTGGTGATTAACTCAAATAACACAAAATACCAAGAACACTTGGTGTACACTTACAGAACCTCACAGAAGAGGTAAGGCCAATTTCTTGTGCTTGATGTTCTTCAAGCTTCTTCTTGATTTTTTTGCTTCTAATGAACTTAGGAACTCAATCACACAAAGAGCTCATTGAGTAGAGTTTAAAACCTCCAAGAAATGAAAATGGCCGAATTTTCCTCCTTGGTTTTCTTTGAATTCTTCACCTGATTCTTGCTCTTTATGGTCCTAGAGCTTGAATTCAACCAAGAATACTTGGTTTTAATTTGAGAAATTATTATTTCTAGCTATGGACGAATATTTAGATGAGGAAAAGAGTTGGAAATGTGTTTGGAATGGTGAGACTTGGTATGGAAGAAAATGGAGAGAGAAGGAGAGAGTTTGAGAGCAAATGGCTTTGAATGAGTGAATTGATTATGTTTTAATGTGTGGGAAGGTGATGGCCAGCCATATGGGAAGGAAAATGAGTGTATAATGTGCTTGGAAGAGTGGGAGACAAGATTTAATGGATGGAATACTAATTGGAAGACTTTTGTGTAAGTTGGTAGAAAAAGTCAAAAGTAGGAGACATGTAAGTGAAAAAAGAATCCAAAGTCTTGACTAAGGATGGGAGGTGGATTAAAATAATAGGATTTGGAGGAAGGTGACATAAAATATTGGGAATTGGAGGGGCATGGCTGGCTAAGGCATCCAAGGCCATTAAAATGGCATAATTCCCCCTTTAGTCCTCCAACTTTCTAAATTTGGGCAATTGAGCCCAACTACTAAAAATCCCTTTGTTCAATTTAGTCCCTCATTTTTAAAAACCACCATTTTCATTACTATTTCTCTTGGCCTAAGCCAAGCTTATTTTTAAGATGTTCAACACTCAATTATGCACATGCCATATTGTCTTCTCAATTTAATTGAGCTAAATTCCCGATTAAGGAAAAATTCTTATGCTCAAAATCCATTTAACCCGGGACCTAATCACTTTGGATTGTCCGGGCATTACACCCTTCCCATTGCTTTACACCTCCATTCTCATCTTTATCCCTATCTTCATCTCCATCTCCATACTCCTTCTCAAGCACTTAACTATGTAGTTTTTATCTTCTCTAAATTAAAAAAGTATTACAAATACCACTTTTAAACACAATTCCCCTATCAAAGAATTTTCCCAAAATTTAATCTTTTAACCATCCCCTAGCTTCCATCTAAAAAAGTTTATAAAATTAACCCCCTCTTTTCTATTTCAAAAGTTGCTTTTATAATACCCTTACACCCCTTTGCCAAAACTACTTTCCATGCTTCTTGATGCCCAGTAGCATCTTCGTCGGGTGACATTATGACTTCGGGAGGGACTTCCTGTGAGGGAGGACGTCTGGAGCAAAGGTTCCCCAGAGGAATATGCCTGTAATGCTCATAAGAAAAGAGGTCAGGAGGTCCCCGGAGTGTTTTTCCGGGGATGAGCCTCCAACGCCCAAGTCAGTGTTCTGAGAGGAGATAAAGGAAGAGCACTAAAAGGCTAGGTGGTCTTGCCTGTTAGTGTTTTCTCAGGGAGATGGGTCGAATCCTTTGCCAGGGCTTGTTTCCTGGTATTTATAGTGGTGCCTAGCCCGTTCAGATCATGACACGTGTTCGGTCAGATGCGATTTGTACTTCCGGGCGTAAGGGACAGGTAGCCGTTTGTAGGCTCCTCGGGTCAGGACCGAGACAGGTCATGACAAGAGTTGGACGGCATTGGCGCGTCAGACCGCTCCTCAAGGCGGCGTGTAGCGCATGTGGGCGACATGTCAGAGGCTCCTTAAATGCCCATGCCATACTCCCGAGGTTATCCGGCGAGGTCGTCTTTCAGTACGGATGCCCTTCTTCGGGAATTATGCCTGTAGTTCGGGGAGTTCCCTGGTTCGGGGGTTTCACCTTCGCGGAGATTCTCTCCTGCTTGAAATAGCTGGCTCTTCATCTCCGAAGGCAATCCGTTTGGTCTCCCGAGGGAGCCGGTGGCATCCTTGAAATTCCTGACGTTCTAGCCGAAGTCTCGAGTTCGGGGTATTTTAACCTCGCTTCTTCCGAGGTCCGCGATATCGCCTCTTTCGGGTAACGCCAGTTTTCCTGACCATACTATTGGCAGGATGTATGTACTGAGAGAGGCGATAGCCCTTCGGCTATCACATGCCCCCTTTTGGGAGGCCGAAGTGAAAACTTCGGTTTGTAGGCTTTCTGAGGGCGCCCTTTGGGGGTCTTGGGTGTAATACCTGTGCCAAAGATGCACCTTTTTGTCCGAAGACATAGCCTGTTCGACCATAGCCTGTCTTTTGGTGCCTTCGAGGTAACCCACTTCTTTCTTTTTGCAGGTCTGCGCAACGTCGCGTCTCATAACCAAGCGTGTCAGTCTGGAGCGGCGGGCCCAGGGTTTAGGGGTGTCAGAAGGCGTGTCCCTTGTTTCACGCGACGACTGACACATGGCACGCTATCATTGGAGGGGACTTCATCGGTTACGGCAGGTGCGCCTTTTTAGACGCATGGAGCAGTTATGGCGACAGTTCACCTTCGTGGAGTACTTATGACGCCGGTTCACCTATCCGCCTTTGGCCTATATATAGCCTGTTCCGTCATAAGTTCCTTTTGTTCTGCTTTTGCTCTTCCCTTGCTCTCAACTGCTTTTGCGTTTTTCACGGCGGTGCTTTTTCTCAGGTGATTTCCAGCCACCTTTTATGACGGCGACTCCGAACCCAGATTTTGGCAAAGCGTTTGGTGGGTTTTGACTCTCAAAATCCTTTGATTTTCTGTTCTTTTTTGCTTTTCTGAAAGCTTTCCTGAAGTCCTTTTTCCCTTGAAAATGTCTTCGCCAACTCCTCTTGTGTCTGTTTTCCCCATCCCAGAGAGCTGGCTTCCTCTTCTCAATCATACTTGCTGTACGTCTTCAGAAAAACTAGAAAGATGGACCAAAAAGTTTTTTCTTCCTTCTTACGCCACCACCAGACTTCCTGGCCCTCAGGTGGTTAGTTTTCTGAACCGCCGAAATGAGGTTACCGTTTTTCGTGCCCAATTGAAGGCCGGACTTCGGTTTCCTCCCTCGAGGGTGATTTGCGACTTTTGCCAATTTCATGGCATTGTCATAAATCAACTTCCCCCAAATTCGTACTGCTATTTTAACGCCTTCCTTTCCATGTGCGGCATTTTCAAAATAGAACCCCATTTCATTCTTTTTATGCAGTACTATAAGCTCTATGCGGTCCCGAAGGGTGGCTTTTACTTCTTGCTGCCTCGAGGATCAGGGAGCAAAAAGTATATGTTCACCTTCGCCACTAAGGACAGTTGGAGAGGGTGGCAAGAAAAATTCTTTTTTCTGAAGATGGAGGAGGCCTGGTCATACGTTCCGACCGAGTGGGCTTCGGGAAGGCTGGAGACGGATGTTGTAGACCCGAAGAGGCTGCTGACTCCTGAGTTGGCGACCAGGTTTGCGAACTTCGATAGACGGATCCGGGCAGTCTCCGACTGGGACTCCGAGGTCCCTTCACGCTCCCTCTACCCCTTCCCCGTCATGTGGAAACTGATGACCGAGGAGGTCCTTCGGGAGCTAGGGGTAGTGAAGGAGCACGAGACGGACCTCGAGATGCCGGCTCCTGCCATCGCAGGGAAAGACTTTTGGCTGGTAAAACTCCTTCGGGAGGAGGTTACTTACGAGACCTTTTGTGAGCGTAAGTTATCTCAAAAGTTTTTTTTTATAGACACATCTTAAACTCACACTGATGTTTTCCTTCTGTTTCAGAGATGGGCGACGAGTCCGCTGCTTACTACAAGGCGCTCTTCCTCGGTCAAGCCGAGAAGGGGGAGCAAACAAAGAAGGCCGTCTCCCGAAGGTGGAAATCGTCTGGGCCGGGCCATCATCGGTAAAACGGGCGAAGAAAGACGCGCCTCTTCCTCACCCGGAAATTCCCGAAGAGGCGCGCGAAGAGCCTGACGCTGCTGTCGCCCCACTGACCGAGGTCGCTGCTAACGCCCTTTCTCAGAGTCCCACTTCCTCGGCGGCTCTTCTGGACGCCTTGGTGGAAGTCCCTTCTGCCGAGGAGCGCCGGAAAATGATGCCCGGTAGCATCTTCGTCGGGTGACATTATGAATTCAGTGGGGACTGCCTATGAGGGAGGACGTCTGGAACACAGGTTCCCCAGAGGAATGTGCCTGAAATGCTCAGAAGAAAAGAGGTCAGGAGGTCCCCGGAGTGTTTTTCCAGGGCGGAGCCTCCGACACCCAAGTCAGTGTTCTAAGAGGAGATAAAGGAAGAGCACTAAGAGGCTAGGTGGTCTTGCTTGTTTGTGTTTTCTCAGGGAGAGGGGTCGGATCCTTTGCCAGGGCTTGTTTCCTGGTATTTATAGTGGTGCCTAGCCCGTTCAGATCACGACACGTGTTCGGTCAGATGCGATTTGTACTTTCGGGCGTAAGGGACAGGTAGCCGTTTGTAGGCTCCTCGGGTCTGGGACCGAGACAGGTCCTGACAAGACTTGGACAGCGTCGGCGCGTCTGACCACTCCTCAAGGCGGCGTGTAGCGCATGTGGGCGACATGTCAGAGGCTCCTTAAATGCCCATGCCGTACTCCCGAGGTTCTCCGGCGAGGTCGTCTTTCGGTACGGACGCCCTTCTTTCGGGAATTATGCCTGTAGTTCGGGGAGTTCCCTAGTTCGGAGGTTTCGCCTTCGGGGAGATTCTCTCCTGCTTGAAATAGCTAGCTCTTCATCTCCGAAGGCAATCCGTTTGGTCTCCCGAGGGAGCCGATGGCATCCTTGGAATTCCTGACGTTCTAGCCGAAGTCTTGAGTTCGGGGTATTTTGACTTCGCTCCTTCTGAGGTCCGTAATATCGCCTCTTTCGGGTAATGCCAGTTTTCCTGACCATACTATTGGCAGGATGTATGTACTAAGATAGGCGATAGCCCTTCAGCTATCACTTCTGCAAAGCCAACTCTCTCTCCAAAAATTCTTTTGATGATTCTCACCTATAAAGCATCTTTCTCCAATCAAAACCAGCACCATCACTTTCCAAATAGCACTAATTTTTTAAATTTAAAGTACCCACACTTAACCCCGATCTTTCATACTAGCTAATGCCTTATTCCAAGCAATCTGCACTATAGTCCGACCTTACTCTTACCCCCCTAAATAATTGATTCCAGAGGCTTTAAATATGTTTTATAACACTCATCGGGGCACAAAACATAGAAAAGCAATAAGGGAGTGCTTCCAAGCATGGATTTGCTTAAGGTTAGCCTTTCACCCATTGGTAATGATTTCGCTTTGTTACTTATCTCAGTTTAAACTTAATCTTCTTAACTACTTGCTGCCATGCATCAATTCTTCTCATATTGGTTCTAACTAGGAGTCCAAGGAATTTAAATGTTAGATTGTCTGATCTATGTTGGACATTTCAGGCCATTTTTCTAATTTTTGGCTCAGCAACACAAAGACCACATAGCTTGCCCTTTTGAAGATTCACCTTTAACCCTAATGGCAACAAGAAGCATTTTAACAATCTTAATAAATTGCACACATTTTCTTTTATCCAAGCACCAATAAATGGAGCATCATCGGTATACAAAAGATGAAAAACCACAAGCTCTCCACCTCTACTCTTAAACCTTTAAAAAATTACCTTTCCTAAGGTTTCAACGTCAGAACATGCAAAGCTTCCACAACTATAAGAAATAGGAATGGTGACAATGGATCACCTTGTCTCATTTTTTTTCCATTTTAAATTCTAATTTCGGACTCCCATTCATAAGAATTGAAATATAAGACAACTTCAAATAAGATATAATCCAACCTCCCCATTTGTATTCAAAGCCCACCTACATCGTAATCGAATCTAGGAAATACTAGTTAATGCTGTCATATGCTCACTTAAAGCCTACCTTAAACAGCATTAATTTATGTCCTTTTTTTCATTGCAAAATATACCAACTCATTTGCAATCAAAATTCCATTTAAAATATGTCTTTCTTGTGTAAACCCCATTTGCACCTCACTTGCAATAACTAAAATAACATATTTAACCCTTTCAACTAATATTTTTGGTATGATTTTATACTAATACC